>CM055676.1:53039594-55539594 GCA_029448645.1 Andrena camellia | reverse complement strand
ATCATTTCATGCACCGCGAAATTCTTTCAAATGGTATTGCGAAATCCATGAAATTTTTTCATAAAACCGAAAGGTAATTTTGTAGAGGCGGAATACGAAAGTATGAAATTAACGTTATCTCGTGCTGCGTGAAATTTGTCGTCAGCACGGTCAAAGAACAAACAGAAAATTACACGTAGCAGGCAACTGGTGTAAAACAGTTGTGGTGTTGTCTTCTATCCATGTTAGTAAATTTTGTTTACTTACCTGGAAGTCGAGGTGGTCTATATTCGTCCGTTAACCGCAATTAAATCTGGTGGAATATTTGCTTCTAACTAACAAGCTGGAGGATTTCAAATACGGAAGAACGAAAACCGCGCGAAACCTAACGAATAACGAGGGGTCTACCACACCTTCATTACTTTTCTTACGAAACAAGTCGTAGTTAACAAGCTACGTACTTTCTGTTCTAAACATTTTATTACTATAATAACATAAACGCTTTCATGAGATGTTGCAGAAGAGCTGCCGCCAACGTTTAAATATAAACTCAAATATTATAACTGTGAAAGTATTCTCGCAAAGATGTTGGGTGTAATTACTTTATACAAAATATACTGAGAAATGTGCTGTATCTTTAAATGTTAAAAATGAATTTAATATTTTTCTAGTTTTCTATTAAGGGCTTACTACTACTTAGGCTGTCCGTTTCGCCGAAAATGAAGCATTTCTTTTTTCATTTAATTATAAAGAAATAAATTGAAGCTGAGACTTGTTCCTTGACACAACGTTTATTAACATCATAAGCTTTAAAAGAACAAGTTTGTTCCGCCAAAAATAAACGAAACAAAATTCAGCGACCTACTTGTAAATTCTACTTTAGAATATCTATAAAAGAAGCAAAATTATGAAAATCACAGCTACGAAATGGCGATTTATCAAACAAGTGCGTTTTTCGGTAGAAAAAGATGATGTTTTAGTTTCTTTTCATAAAGAATGAGAGTTTTTAGTAACTTCAATTTAGATTCAGGCCAAAACTACACATTTTCTGAACATGCTTGAATTTGATTCGAATCGATTGAAACCTCCGTTTTTAAGTTATCACTGCAAAACAAAAGAAACTTTTTTCGAAAGCCTCTTTAAATATCCATCTGTACCGTCATATATAATGCATATTTTTTACTAAACAATCATGTTTTTTTAAAACTTACGATGTTAATAAAGTTTGTGTTAAAGAACAAGTCCCAGCTTCAATTTATTGTAGCTCTACGTTAGCTTCTCATTAGTTCTGATGAAGTCTTCTGTTGCAACACGTCAGTCTTCTGTTAGTTGCTGTCGGTTGCTGTGCGTTTTGTTATATCCTTTAAAAAGCCAAGTTTAGTTTAGTTTCTTTTGTGAGGAAATAATTAGTTTAGCCCTTATTAATCGCGAGGAGATTTGTTCTCATACAATACTTTGGCTTTGTCGATCGCTCGATCATCAGATCTAGATTGATTCGCACGCTTTCGTTATCCACTCCGATTTTACGCATCCATGTCCCTCCCAATCAGCACACTTGTTCCGCAGTGTCGCACGCGCATTCATTCATCCCCACCACTTCACTCAAACCGCCAAATTCGATCACGGTTTATTCAAATATGAGTGACAAAATTACCAAAAGAAATTTGTTCATTTTTTTAATTCGGTAAAAAGGTGAGTATAATTAAAAGTTGTATCCTTAGAAAATGCTCTGAAGACAATGAGAGAATATTAAAAATTACACGTAAATTATTTTATGACATAAACAATTTCATCTTCAGGAGCAATTTGTATTTTAATAAAGTAGAACTAAATTACCAAAATCGCCCACTGTGCGTCGTGGACTTAATGTAGTGTTATATGCTTTAAATAGTTACGAATCGCTATCCCACTCGAAAGTTTCTTTCTAGTTGTGCCTGTGCCTACAGTCAGGCTAAAATCAACTGGTTGCTTAAGGCCACTTCCCCAACTGTAAGTGATGTCAAACATGACTCTTACTCTAACGCCCTACTAACTTGACTTCCTGCTTGAGAAGCAGAAGGCGTGCTCTTGTAGATTTGCACCAGGAGACAAAGGGTAGAGCGATAGAGCAGCCAAACGGTGTACTAGTGATAACCTGTCAGTGACCCTGAGTGGCCAATTTGAATTTGTGTTAATTATATTAATACCTCACAATCAGCTAACCAAGTCTGTGTCTATCATTGATAAATGATTCTATATATTTTAATGTTAGTTAATAGTTATTTAGGTAATTAGTTAGTGAGTACTACATACTCATTATGAAGAAAGTAAATTTATATTAGGCATCACAAATATTAAATTTACTTCGAAATATATTGCACAAAGTACAGAACGTTAAACGTTAAAACCTGAACATAAACATTTGATAAATCAAATAGAAGGGGAAAGCAAAATTAATTTCATTCTTATTACTATGGATGCAAGAAATATTGAACACCGAGTAATACAGTAGTATAGTTGCAATTTAGGAAAACCGGATATACACATTAAAGACCTACTCACGTCAATTTATCAATTCTACATATTAATAAAAATTCTCGAATGTGAGTAGGTACTATAATACATTTTTTTTATAAGTAAATTTCAATTAATAGTTTTTGAAATGGATGGCAAGAACAGCAGTCAGACTATGTGAACCTCTTCAGTACAGAAGATTTCATGACTTGGAAGATTCATTTGTAATACCGTAAATTGGGGGAACATTGGCAGTTATTTAACATGTATTAAAGAAGGAAAAGGATAAAAATAACATCTGATGTATTTTGATACATGTAGTTCAATCACAAAAGATGCAATGTTATGATAGGATACTTAAAGTAAATGTAAAAAAGTTAATTTTTATATTATATAGCAAAATGTTCCAATAACATGACAATGTTCCTCCAGTTTACGGTATCGTTCAAATACACACGTTTGAATAAACAGTAATCTTAAGTCATTCCGTGTTTCATTGTAACCGGGCGCAAGAGGCATGCACGTGAAATTCAGTACCTACGCATAGCACCCTTTCGGTGTTTGCCAATTTCAATGCAAATATAGGAGATCTTCCCCGCCTATGCAAACGTATCACCACCCTCTAACCTATTGGCCTTGCTCGAACGCGGTGTGTTTGCTCTCCCTGGAGACTACAAGACTCGGTTACTGCACCGCGAATCGGGCGAGAATATGCTTCCACAGTTTAACGCGGATATTTGGATGCCTTAAATCCGTTTATTGAAATCCAAAGCTTCTAAATAACGAACCAAACATTGTCGCAACTAGATCAATGCACTTTAATTTGCATTTGACAACCACTTTGACTTAATTTATTTTGTACTAAAAAGGTTTATACGTTCACGTCCTATTTAGTACGAAGTCCGATAGTTGGTGCGTAGTAATTTGTCACTCGAACGATAAATATTAGAAACACTACGTAATATTTCCTTTTTATCACTTTTACAACTCACGTTGACATAAATAGCCATTTAGTTATTTTTAACTTAGATATAGTTACTTTTAGGGTGACTGACACTATAAACTCCTAGAATGTTTATCTTTCCTCTTAGGACACTGTCTATGCACTATTGTTTTTAAAGGAGTAGACTATGTTTTATGTTACCGTAGTACAGGCAATACATTATTTATTGCTATTTATATATTATTTCAGTTTCTTTTGATGTTGTGCTCATTTTACAATTCTATTTTCACTCTGCATTAGTCGAATGAAAAATATTAACTCATGGACATAAGTTACTTCAGTTACTTTTAAATAAGCATATAAAGATAGATATTCTTAGGCTCTTCAGCTTTCTTCCGTTCGCAAGCGTGTTAAGAGATATGACCCGTGCGAATTGTCTGACTCATCCTGTATGTGTATGCATTCTGACAAGGATTAAGACTGACCTTTCTCCCCATTTCCCAAGAGTATCAACTGGCTATCCTCTCGTCGCCAGGTGATGCTAGGTTCCGGTGATCCTGTCGCAGCACAACGTAAAGTTACGTTGCTACCCTCTGTCACCACCATGTCCGTACTCGTTTGATAGTCTAGAATGTCTGGTGGCACTGTAAAAAGTGGGGAAAATGGTACATCTTATCACAATGCTTGCAACTTTATTTATTTCTTACAACTAGGTGGTGGAATTTAATTTCGCTATTTAACTCGTTTCATTTATGTTAATAAATATTTCACAAACCCATCATCTTTCCAAAGACCAACAAAATACTATAGAATTCAAAATCCACATAAGATTACCCCAAATGGATTTACTTTAACTTTTGTACACTATTAGGTACATTCAATTTCCCTGCAAATCTCTTGTTACTGATCATTGTTGACAAAAAGAGAAAGTTTACTCTTCCCATTTCAATTTATTTACTCGCGAAGACGTGAATCGACCAGATAATGTTTGCTCTATTCTGCATTTGTGAAATACAGATCTTTAAAATTGGAAGAAATATAGTCTGCGTGTTTTTAAAATCAATAATTCATATAATTATGAATCATCAATTCTTTCACTTTTGCAAAGTTTAATTGACACGAATATGTGTAAGATTCATTTACACTTCAATGTGCTTGACAAGAATACTTGGAATGCAAAGGATTAAATGTGTATAGAATGGTTTCGTGATATTTTGTTTATTGAGTGTCATGAAAATACATAAAAAAAGTAGGTAAATGTATTAGGTACGCTGACAAGGGAACTTCGGTAGATAAACCGAAAATTCCGATTTGTTTGAAACTTTGGCAAGTTTGTAGGGGATCTTAATACATAGAAACACCCCTTAAAGGTAAACTCGTGTTTTTCCTGTACGTATATCTTTTCTATTTTCCTGTGTAGTAAAAATAAGAGTAGATATAATAAAGTAGTTATAATGAAAATTTAATGATTCTTTATGTTCTATAAAACTGTGCATACAAATGTTTAAAATTTGGATTGGGGAACATTTTTTTTATTTAAACTATCAATTTTAAACAATGTTTTGAGTGCACAGTGTTATACAGTATGAAAATCGATCAAATTTTCATTTTACCATTTCTTTTATATCCACCATAGTTTTCAATTATTAGTACGCAAAAATAGAAAAACATTGTGACCATAACCGGTACCAAATGAAACGCGTTTTCACTCATTTCGTTGTTGAAGTAAGTACCTACACTCATTTTGAAATATTCGCATACCGTTGAAAATAATATCAAAGCACGTCCGTTCGGTCAATTGTAAAACTGTCGTTTCCAGAAAAACACGTATAAAGTTTTCTGATAAACCTGCGTCACCTGCTGCTCCTTTGCAAAACCGACTAAAGTCGCATTAATTTTTAGAATTTCGTTTTGCGGCTTTGGGAGTATATTTCCGTGATATTCAACTATTGATTTATACAAAAAGAAATCAATTTTTTCAACCTGCTACACGAGGCTCCCCCTAAACAAGGTAGGAAAAATAGGAAACATGTGAGTATATTCGAAATACTTATCGTAAGCCACAAAAATGTATCGTGTGAAGAGGTCTTCGTAATTTCATTCTGATTCCATTAAGTAGTTATCATGAATCTACAACGGCACCACCATGATGGATTACTTTTTACATCTGACTCCGAACATTTATCAACCTACGTAAATGTATATTCCTGTCTTTTCACTTATATAGATGAACCAGTTAGCATCACCAGCCACAAGAAGGTCCAGAAACGGGTCATTCTTTTTCTGCCTTATTTGTCCCAACACGAGCGCGCAAATCCCATATTGCTGTCTTGTTAGCTTTCCCCAGCGTTTCACATGGCAACGTACCATGGTTTATTATGAGTTTACTAGCTCTACTAATTTGGAAATTAAATAACGTGAGATGAAGGTTACGATGTATATCGTATTTTTTTGGTGGCAACTGGGATCACAGAATTATTGAATCACATAGGGTTATAATGTAGAAATGTCTACATAACACTACGTTAAAGATTTGGGGTACTGGTTAAAAGTAGGAAATGTCCACTCTCCACTGGAACAAAACAAGGAATGTCCCCTGTGTTTCTACTTGCACTAAGTGTTTCTGATTAGTGTAAGTTTGCACTACGCCAGGAGCCCTCGGGCGTCACTGTGTATACATCCTTGTTTTGATAATAATAAAAGTGGACATTTATTTTGTTATAGTATTCTGCAGTGTTCATCTTGAAAGATATTAAAAACAATGTAAAACAATTATCATTTTGCTGAGTTCTTTTCTCATGCTTAATTAGAGTATAAATTGGTCATGTTATGGATAACACATTTAAGTTCATTGAACCTTGCTTCTTTACTGATAGATTAAAATTCTAAAATTTGATTCTCTCAATATGTAAAGCTAGTTTGTGACATTCCTCGTTTTTCCCTTCAGATATGCTTTACGAATGCCTTCCACAAGTTATCCTCAATGTCGAATGAGCGATGTCTTTTTGGTTCACTTTTCATGTAGATGTCCTTAGAATGAAATTTTTGAAACCAGTTTCGAAACTGCTCGAACCGTCATGAATCCATGACCATGTTCCACATTTGACCATTTGACGAATGGAGAAGTGTAATCATATCTTATTCCTAGCCATTTCTTTTTCAGTGAATAAATTAATACCTGCAGGAAGAAAGCAGTTAGAGGATCCTTCATTTCATTTGTTTTATTTAATTTCCTTGAAAACTATATTTCCAGAAAAACTTACACTATTAATATGTTCCGAACCACGTAAATCACCGATGGTACGGAATGTATTAGAAAGAATTTGAAAAATTATATACTAAATGTCTAATACTGCTTCAGAAATTTTTAATTGGAATTATAACAATTGAATTGAATTACATTTTAATGTATTGTAAATAAATATTCTAGCATTGAATGGCTATAAAGAGTGCTTCTTAATACAATAAATCAAATTGGTTGAATTTTTGTTTTTATTACTCGTATATTGCGCTGTCTGCAATTCTTTAGTACTTTCCAGTGTCAAGTGGGCGCGAAAATGACATCAATTCGCGTCAATTAAATATATGTAGAATGAGTTACGAATGGAATACAGACGCAGACGAGGTATAGGATAGACCTATCACCTTATGGATGTTCGTGTCGCCACCCAAACTGTATTACCGACCCATAATTTGAGGACTGAATGTAGTGGCATCTGCTCATGAACAGCGTCCAACTCAGCAACTACTTTGAAATGTGTTGAAATGCTGAAAGGTGCGTGAGTGCATGTATACGTGTGACTTGTTTAGAGTGAAAGAGTTTGACACAGAAGGCAGGCTTTTGCTACGCTATAATGTAGCTCAGTTTCTCAACGAGTCACGTGGATTTTTTTCCGAAAATCCATTTCGGGGATCAAGACACTATGGCGCTTAAAAATGATATTTCTTCAAAGCTCGTGCGAGCTATAAATTGCAAGATGACATTGTTTATTAGTACTTTGCGTGTAGTAGAACCTTTTCACGTATCGTACCTCGCAAAGTATTAAAAATTGACGCTGTTACTGACATTCCTGCAAGATTCTAATGCACTGTTTAATCATTCTAGTGAAGTAATAATAATTGGATTCTATTTGTAATTCTTAAAAGCCTCGCAGAAAGTTGCATGATGCATGAGTGTCTTGGGGTGCTTAGATGCAACTGCAAATCGAGTTACTTTTCCAACACGCATTGTGAAATAAAATTTTGTCTAGCCCTGAAAAATTCATCGGTTCAGTGTTCAGTGAAGTGTGTGCATGTCATAGTGCATATTATTTCGTGATTTCTCGATTCCTACATCAATTCGTTCGACTACTGGACTAAATAGAAGACCGTTTAACAAGATTTCACTAGAATATACTTATCATCTAGTAGACTTTTTGACAAAGAGTTGTCTAGTCTTTGATCACATCTCGTAGTGATAAAAATACATGTAGAAGGTACGGGGTGCACGATTGTAGTTGTGAAAAGTGAAAATTTTGCAATGGACATTGCTATATAATATTATTTCTGGCCTCAACGAATTTCAAGTTAGCTGGGAGTCGGCCGAGCGCGACAAAAACATCAACAACCTCTACCAAAGTCACTACATCGCCGAACGGTGTGCCGTAACAGTTCGACGTTGTCCGCGACGGTGATCGGATCACTGAATATGTGTGCAGTCACGGTGGATATTATTTCGTCATTTCACGATTCCTGCATCAATTACTGAACTATGTGGAAGGCCCTTTAACAAAATTCTACTACATTATACTCAGTATCTAGAGGATTATTTTGGAAACACTTTACTCGAGTCCGAACACATCTTCCCGCTGTTGAGAGATGTTTAAAAGCGCTTTTGTAATGATGTGCAATGCGATTGTAGAGTCAGTGCTTATTTCGCGATGAATTTTCGTAGTGCACAGTGGCCCTGCGTGTTAGTAACGTGGACGCGACTGTAGAATCAGTGTTTTAACGCATTTAGAATTAATTCAGAGCACCGGTGCTCTTATTGATTCTTCATCGCAAACTTAATGCGACATATTTGTGAGTGTGACATGTTCTATTCGGTACTGACCCCGCAGCTGCGGGACATTGGCCTGCAGATCGAATAGCTGCTGCTGAAGGGGGATGCTTGTCTGCATGGAAGCAGTGAGAATGTTGCAACGAACGGTGAGTGATACCTACGTTTTCATTCTTTCAATCTTTCTGCATGCCATCGAATAAAATGATTGCTGTAGCGAGCATAGTGACCACGAATACATACTTAATACTCGTGAATAGTAACATTAATTTGTGTGCTTCCAGATGTTTAATACGCGTAGAAACATGCAATAAATAAATTTTAAAGTCGCGATAGAAGTTTTAATATCGCGTTTCAAACATTCTAAATTAGATTTCTTAATATCCCAATCATTCGGGATGCTTAATGTATCGAATACGAGTTTAATTTCTGAAGTTGAACTTTTACGTGTGAGATCTTTCAAATCTTCTCTCTTAATAGTAATTACATTCGAGTCATTAGATTCTTTTAATAAGGCGCGAATAGAAAGCATTAGTTTGGTATAATAACTAACAATGACAGTCATTGTTGGTACTACCTGCTCAGTATGCTCGCTACTTTTGCTTGACCGTTGCATCTGCTAAATATAAAGCGACACTAGTGACAATATTACGAAAAATCAAAAATGCCACATTTACCATATAATAATAAATGACAGCTGCCAATGTGGCTGCTATATAGACTTAAATTTCTTTCCCCCTTGCATTAAAATAATTTTAAGCTACTAAATCTAAAATTTTATACATCGCGGAAGAACTTGCACGCGTGCTTAGTTTTAACTAGGTACAGTCCTGGCAATAAGTCTTAGTTTAAGAACTTTAGTCGTAAGACTTTTCTCAAATTTTTCAAAATGCACAAAGCATTGGTCGAACATGGACCAGAAATATTTTGTAGAAATGGGTCACTTTCGTAGGTATCTCCATGTTGGTGTGCTTGGTTAATTGGTAACATTTCCCAAGCATTGCGACTTGCAAAACGGTATCAAGCTGAAACCTAAATGGCCAATCATTGTACTCTTTACTCTAGCATTGTAATCTTATTTTCGACTGAGTCGATAACGTTGGATGTGACACGAAAATGGTAAGGGAGCTCGCGAGCCCCCCGAGCGTGCGACACAAAATTACATTGGATGATAAGTCTATCCTATACCTGCTCTGTGATACAGATGCCATCGATTAATATAGAAGAGAAAAAGATGAATCGTGAAAAGTGCAAATGCAGGGCAATTTTATGACACTAAAGCAACTTTGACTTCTTGCCTTCATTTGATAATATATGTACCTATCCGTAAGATTTTCCTGTTTTGAACCTTAAATATTTTCCTATAAATGAACCTAAAAAATACGGTGCTCTGGCATCCATTTTGTAAGTCGGGTCTCTGCGAGATCTTCAGAGTTACAATTCCATAAAGTAAAAATCAACCTAATCCCTAATCCCGAGAGATTAGTTTTATTTCTGTTTCACACTCTTTTATACTTTTGTCGTTCAACTCCCTCTTCTAATCTCTCAAGATCCTACTTTTCTTCTCCCCTAGTCCTCAGACAATTCTCAAGTATATACATAATGCAGTCTGATCTTTTGAAGCTGTGTTATACATCAACTTCAATTTCTTCTGCAGAGAACGTGCTACATTAATATTCCATGGAAAATGTTATTTCTACTAGGACATTAATGCCTTAGTATTGTTTAATTAGGAACATTGATTAATTAAACTTTAAAACTCGTGCTTTGCAATAAATTAATGCATTTTGTATTCTAATCAAATGGAAAATATTCGTTTGCCTTCCCAAGTGTTACCAAAATAATGCCCGCAAATGTGAAATAATTCTGCCATATATATTTATTGTGCATCTTCTTTATACGTTCGTGAAACGGAAAATTACTGCTCCCTTGATGTACGCAACAAAGGAAATTGGAATTTCGGTCAAAGAATAAATACAGAGACTTCTTTGAATATCCGTGCCATTCAGACTGACGTATTCTTTCAGAGTTGCGTGCACGAACTGGGAATACAAAGTAGAAGTTCCGATTATTTTCGTTTTTGCGCTTTGACTTGTTCGAATTAAGAATAGTAGAACAAATTTCATTTTGTTGAAACGCATTGATTAAAGACTGAATCAGTCCCAAGATGTCTCTAAGCTGGCTATTTAAGCGAATAAGTTAGGTATTATGAAAGCTTCTTTTGTCTCCTCGGTTATAATTTTACCTACAGAGAATACAGATTTATTACTTTTACTATCTTAATTTCAAGGGGCCATAAATTATACTCCACGAGAGCGAACCTGCTATCGTATTTAAAAGAATTAGGTATATGTATAGGATGTTTTTCAGAAAAATTTTCATTATTTATATACGGGATTTAATTAAATTATAACGAATTTAACTCTTTAGCGCCAAACGTATCATATACGATACATTCTTTTTTTTGCCGTTTTGCCGGTTGCCTTCCGCAATTCGCTGTTTGCAATGGTTTAAGTAGTACATATTTAGCGTAGTTTTATTCACGCAAGAAAGCTGGACTAACCTGAACCTTGCATTCATTGGTTTTATGCATTTTAACCCTTCGTGGTCACACCTTCTTATAATCACAAGTTGGTCACACGGGGTTCACTGTACCCCAGCGTCATTTTTTGAGTTACCATTTTAGTATTTTTGAATCTTTTAACTTTTCAGTGATAATTGTACATTCGTAATACTTATACAATCATGGTCTAATAGTCTTTTTCTAGAAATGTAAATTTTGATATGATAAAATTCGTAGTCGAAAATGAGCGATTTTCCACGGTTGTGGGAAACAGCGATTTTTTAATTTTTTTTTTATTTTTTTTCTTGCGATAAATCCCCTTTGGAAGTCGTAAAGGCGCGACATTTTAACTCGAAAATTATTCTTGGGGTACAATACACCCCGTGTGACCACGAAGGGTTAACCACTGAAAAAAATAAATAAGAAAAATAAAAAAAAATTTTTTTTTATAAAAATATATAAATGCAGGCCATTTTTAACGATAAAGAGAAAACGGGATATTTTTCCTTCAACGGGATCTAAGTGCGGGCGCTAAAGGGTTAAACACACCTCGTTCATTCACTCTCAATTACATTTTGATTTTATCTGATTTTTTAAAACTATCTAAATAAACAATAGTGCTTCGTTCCTTAAAATTGCATTCCCTTCCTGCTTCCATTAAAAATACGAGACTGAAAATATTTGGTAGGTACTTTATTTCGTGCAACTTGTAAATATTATCTATTCAAATTAGTCCTGCAAAACAGAACGCGGTAAACAAATATACTGTGAAAATAATATTACAATCCATCTTCTGTTTACGAAACAAATCTAGATTTATTTGCTGAAATGATCTTACACGTTGAATTGCAAACACCAGTCTCTACGTGATTTGTGGAATGACAATGTGTTGCACATACTTAGGAAAATATTTATTGGTGACATTGGATCACCTACATTAGTTACTATACTGTGTATGTAATTTCTGGCATAATAAATTCAAATTTGGACAAAATAAGAATTACTATGTATATTGTAAATTAGGAAGGCATTACACATTATGTATAAAGGAATGTTAATTATGATGTATATTTTAATATTCTTCATAAAGCAGTTAAATTTCTGTACTAATTGTAAGATGCTGTGAAGTTATTTAACTTTTCCACAAATAAAAGTACTAAAATTTGCAATAACAAATTGTCTTCCAAAAAATGATTCTTTATTAATTAAAACATAGTAGAAACAGTACAATGTTTCAAATTCTCTTATTGTAAGCGTTATTTAATCTCTTCCGTTATAAACTTTTACAGAAGGGATAAAAATAACATTTAAAGAGCTAAAGTTCACTGTTTAACTTATTGTAATCGTCACTAAACATATTTATTTCAAAGAGTAAACTACATTCAGTAAACACGATCATATCTTCATTAGAAAGCTACATAAATAATTTTCATGTGAATTCCACACATTCTCCTTAACCCTCTTCTGGTGGAATCTGGATCTTTCCACACTCAAGCGTTAAGCTACCAAGCACAACAGTAAATTACTATTTACTTATAGGACTACAGCCCGACTTCGCGACAATTGCGTCAATGCGGTGTGTTTGGTCCTTAAAATCACATTGGTTGCTCTGCAAATTGTAACGGAACTACGATATTAACAGTTGAACGATGGGCGGTTTAAAAGATTGCATAGGAGTCGGTACCTGATGTGTTTCGATCAGTGGCGCAATCAGGATTTATCTTGGCAGGAACCGAATTGAACGGATAAAAAATATTTTTAATGCAAATTCAATAAAATTCATTCGGCGATTATAAAAATTTATTTAAAGAATAAAATCCAGATTTCGTTTCTTTTTACAAAGCTCTTGAATTACTTTAGTCGTGGTTACATTGATCTCCTTTTTACTTTTTCTTTGGAGGGTGCTAGGGACGCTTGCCCCCCCCCCCCCCCTGGTGCGCTACTGGTTTCGATCCGTATTTACTATTCCACTATACGCATTTTAGATGATTTTGTTTTTATTAGAGCATTTCATTTTTTCAATTTCAGAAATATTCTCTGTAGGAACATAGAAAACTATGGAGAAAATTTTCTCTATTATTATAAAGAAAATTTCAGAAATTGAAAAAATGAAATGCTGCTACAAAAACAAAGTCTAAAATATGTATAGTGGGAGAGTGACTACGGATCCAAACTGACCTTATTTAGGTACTAACTCCAATGCGATCTCTTGAAACGCCCGCCATTCAAGCGTTAATATAGTAGCTTCAAACACACCGCATTGACGCATTTGTCACATGAGGTCGATCTGTACGAAGAAAATATAGTGCACTTTCATACCATTTTATTTGAGCCAGCGACACGGTGACCTCGTGTCACCTGATACGGCGTTAGGTCATGCGTGCTGCCTAATCTGGAATTCCACGCTTTCGCTCTTGCGTGACTCCATGTTTGTTTCGAGGAAGGCGTTGGACTGAAGGAATTATTAATTAATGCGTGTGGAAACATGTTTTCTTTCGACACCATTGGTATCAGATACACTCATTAAATCTTTCACCCTTTTATTTGTCCTCGAACGTATGTGTAGAGGCTCTGGCTGATGTAAAGATTTAGAGCAGCGAGAAAACAATTGGGAGAAATGGTTATACACAGTGTGCTACTTGAGTAGAATAGATTTTAATATTTCTGTTGCACCTGAATTTGAAATAAAAGAAATTGGTCAGAACAGAAGTTGCTTAGCTTGAAGGGTGGAATTTAATATTTTTCAGGGTTATCGTTTCGTGATTAAAAAATCATCGATGTTTTCTTGAAATGGGAACATATATTTCTTCAATGTTTAACTTACAGACAAGTTTAATATTGTATATTTGTGTTATTCAATTGCAGAGTGACTTCTGATATAAAATAAGGGTGAATGATTATTTAAAAGTAATTCATATATAAGTAATAGGTATGAATAGTAAAATTACTATACACAATCTATCGATCTTTCGTATTAAATATCCCATAATATATGCACACGACACGCAAATACATATTGTTGAATTTGTCTTTAATTTCTGTTTGACTTACATGTTAAGAATAAACGAAGTTCAAAAAGGAAATTATTATAATATCATGCATGTGTAATGTGTTTTTAACTGGATAATACTATGGTGGAGGCATGGGCGTCCGGAGGGGGGGGGGGGGGTGCAAAAGGGACAGTTGGCCCACCTGGCTTGTGTGAAAAATGCGTTATTTTTAAAAACTGATGTTTTTTAAGTTTATACTAAAAAAGTGTATATTTCTAAATTTCGGATTTAAATTTTTAATTAAAATGGCACTACAAAATGAGTTCAAAAAAGCAAGGTGGCTACTCGTTTTTTCATTACTATATTTTTCATCACCGTCGCCCCAAAGTTCCCCCCTCATGGGAAGAAGTCTACGGACGCCCTTGGACGAATATAATTTAAATAATTGCTGCATGTGTAATTGAATATATTAACTCAAGTTGCCGTGACAACAAAAATGAAATGTTTAAAGGAACAATATACATATACAAAGGATGCATTATTATTAGTATAAGTTAGTTAAACATACTGAGGAGAGGACACGGCAGAATAGCAGCATAAGTTAATATAATCGGAAGAAAAATTGTTTAACACTAACCATTTTACGTGAGAATACAATTAAATATTAAATGAAATTAGTTGAATTGGGAGAATTTATTTGAAATTAGGAGCACATTCAAACGGCTACATTATCTACGACTGATACCACTTGTTTCTGTGTCTGCGCAATTATTGACTAATACTACTCGCAACACGTGAAAAGATGCTTCCTCAGTGTTTCGTGAAATGAAATTAACAGTGAACAGGAAAAACAATCGGTGCTTCACTCTGAACACGGAAACGCGTGTTCTCGCGCACATATGGGCGCGTTCCTGCATTTCAAAGCAATAAATCCTGTTCCCCTTGAATTCCCACTTCGCTTACGAGGCAAGTTTCATCGGTGTCGTAACACTTAACGCAACAATAACGTTCCGAACTTGCATTCAACAACGTCGACGGTGGGTAAGTATATCTGTCCGTCCATAAATTTTAGTATATCGTATGCCCACTCGTTCGCAAACTCACACACAGGGTGCAGATGAAATGCATAGTGTATATTGCTGGACAGCGTTTGCGTGCGTAAAACGACGAACAATGGAAGTAATAAAGTAGAGAACAATAACGTAAAGTGGTACATATAGGTACAGTATCGTAATGAAATTATAACATATTCCACTCTTCGTGTTTGTCCAGAATTTCTTGTTCAAAGAATTAAGAGCAGGGGCTCTCATTCATTTTTCATGATTTTTGCAACGCCAAGCGTTGCTTTAAGCTTCTGATCTTACTGAGTTGAACGTAATTAGAATGGTTATTAAAATTTATTGCAATGAGGTTAATTAAGCGATAATTAGATGAAGTTGTATCAAATAAAATATGTGTTGTGCAGGTTTCCTGTTTCATTCGGTGATATAATTATAAGTAAAGAGATATTCATATTTACGTATTTCTGTTTCGGAAGGTTCATTTTAATTTTGAGGGATGGAAAAAATACGATGCCGTTAACAAAATGGTTCATCTGTTAGCTGTATTATAATTACTGAGACACCTTGTATATTTTTCAACCGGTGAAGCAGGATTTTCAAAAGAAGCAGTTGTGAACTTTAATAAGAATTACACTGCCCAACCTTTTCTTCGCTGAAAACGAATCCGCAAACCGTTTGTCGTCATCACCCTCAGTTTTCGAGAAATTCGATTTTAAAAAAAAATGCAAATTTTCAACTGTGAACATGTTTTGTGTCCAAATAGTAAATTATAAACATTTAAATATGTTTAAACAATGATCAAATGGAAAAGGACACCCGAAATCCACCAATTTTTGCAGATATCTCTCTATATATTTCCAAAACTAAGGGTCTAGGAGCAAATCTGACTACTCCACGCGATACAGCAGACATTTTTCCTCCGGAAACCATCAACAGAAGTGGTAAAACACATTTTGTTTACAATACAGAAAAGAAAGGGTTTGGCAAAATGTGCGACGCCGACAGTGGTAGTCAATGGCGCATGGGCTGCTCAGCGTCACAGAATCGCTTAACGCGCGTGACTACCACTGTCCGCGCCGCACGTTTTGCCAAACTCTTTCGTTTCTGTATTAAAAACAAAAGGTGTTTTACCACTTCTGCTGATGGTTTCTGGAAGACAAATGTCTGCTGTATCGCGTGGAGTAGTTTGATTTTATCCGAGACCCTTCGTTTTTGAAATATATAGAAAGATATCTGTAAAAATTGGTGTCCTTTTCCATTTAATCGTTGTTTAAACATATTTAAATGTTTATAATTTAATAATAACTTATATCGTTGTGTTCGCGAGGGTTCATAGAATAATTTGACGGTACAAGCAACCGAATAACTATTACTGTTCGAATACAAAAGATGTTCAAATTTGAAAATTTGCATTTTTATCAAAATCGAATTTCTCGAAAACTGAGGGCGATGGCGACAAATGGTTTGAGGATTCGTTTTCAGCGTTTAAAAGTCTAGAAGAAACGGCTATTGAATGTTACAGAACAGAAAAAAAATTCAATTTTGTTGGGCAGTATTATTAATGTATTGATAAAGGTCCATTCATATCGTGTCTTACATATATTCACGACATCAGCAGTAATTTTCATGAACCACCTAGATTGGCATTACAGTACTTATGTCATATAATTGAACTCGTTTCCTTGTTATATACGTTGAAGAGGTAAAATTATACTAATTTCTTAGGGAAAGGGAGAGAGTGAGAGAGATGACCGTAATGTTAGAAGACATTCCATTAGAAGCATATGGTCAAATGCTCCATGTAAATGACGGCGCTTCAGCTCATTTCAGCTCCACTGCTAGAATCGTCCTGAACAGGAAATTATCTTGTTTGTTGGATTGGTAAAGGAGGGCAAATTGCGGGGGTTACGCGTTTCCTGCACCTGAATCCTTCAGAGTTTTTCCTCTGGAGATTCCTCAAGCAGATTGTTTATCAGAGACAAGTTCCTAATATATCTACAAGATCTCTATGACCTAATTATAAGGATTTACCATACTATTTTACCATACGATTTACCTACACACTAGGAATTTTCCAATGTGTTTCACAATCAATGTGACAACGTTGCAAAGCATGCCTTACCTAAGAAGCCGATTTCTTCAAACAAGCAATTTTAATCCTTGAGCCGCGGATATTTTCATCGTTGACCCCGAATACAGGGTTGATTTTGACAAAATAATCGTTTATATTAGGTTCTGATAAAATGATTTCCCTAGAGCAGCAATACTGATAAGTAATAATTAATCTAAGGGTAGTTTCAGTTGTGTCCAAATGAACCCTGCACCTCCCAGGCGAGTGTTAACCGGCTACAACTTAAAAAGGGGGGCCCACATTTATGATATTTCTTCACGAATGTCGTTAGCAAAATACACAGATCAGATTTGGTCAACTAATTTAGGAACGGCCTGTACATTAATAGCATACCACAGAAACGAAGCCGCGCTGGCATTATGAGATTTGGTGAGCCATGCCAGGAATCCGAATCTTCTTCCTCGTTAGACTCGCCAGAAGTGAAACCACAGGCATACATTCAGCAACTGGATATCCTACAATCAGACCTTTCCATTCGACCATGTACATTAAAGCCAACCTGACTTTCTCTCCTGCTGACCTCCCACCTCCCCCGCCAGCTTCCTCTCGCTCCCGTAGCGTCGAATAAACGCGTCCCTCGCGAGTAATGTCTTACTGGACTCGCCTACATGTGAACGGGCCCGAAGGTACCGTGGTTAGTACGAAGGGGGTGATGGTAGGTGGGGGAAGGGTTATCCGGGGTGAGGATGGGAGGGACGAGGTCGATTTTATTCCGCCCTACGGCCGGAACTCGATTTGCGGTTGAGTGCCTGTATGGGTGATGCTGAATTGGCGGGTCAAAGCCACCCGGTCAGTCTATCGATGCCCTCTCACTTGTACGCTATCATCGCTTTCCCCTCCACACGGGTTTTCCACGCCATATCCAGGAGATGTCCATACGCCCGTTTCGGCTTACACACTTACTCTTTGACCTCCCTATTTTGACTGTGACGCACTACGTGCTCCGAACTACCTGCCCAACAGCTGCTAACTCGACGCGATCGAGTTAGATGTGTCGTACCAGCGGGGATCAATGATTTGATAAAGCCCTAAATATCGAGATTAACACTATCAATGGCGTCGGCGCGTTTTCACGCCGAGTGACGTGCACCCCGTTCGAAACCATCGAAAGTATTACCCCGAGTATTCTCGAATGTTTGTTCGGGTTTGGGGCGAGTTAGGGTACGTTAATGTTAGAGCTGGGATAAATGATCAGAGCGGCGCCGATCAGAGCGAAGCGTAGAAAATACATTCTATAGTTTTATAATGGAAGTGTTTACACTGAAACAGCAAGCAGAGCTACGCTTATATACTTGATGACCAACGATACAAACGTCGAGATTCAAATATTACTTTTCTTTGCTATTATCGCAGTTCTCATCGTTGATACATCATCTCATTGACGATGGATATATGTACATAGACAAATTAATAAGTGAAGTGTTTATTGGATCTCCTTTATGGGACCAGAAAGATATAAATCACAGATGTACTATTTTGCGGGACTTGATAATAATAATAATTCTTGATAATAATTCTTCGTCTTCAGAATCACTCATGTTCAAATGGTTCATCTTTGCGAACCTTTAAACGACTGAAACTGTACTATTATCGCAGCTCCACTATAAACACACCAAAGAAAGATATTTTCAAGCAGCTTTTATCGCCGTCTGATCGACACTCTTTTAGCTTATATCGCAACTCCAACACAAACGAAACCTAAAATAAAAATTTTTCAGCAGAAGCCATGGTTCGGAACAGCCTAACCGATATGAAGGGACATTTTTCAAAACTGTCGCTGATACCTTGTTATTGTCATTGCACCGATAAGTTGAGTCTTTTTCGTATAATACAAACCTACATGAATTACAATGTACAGACAAATAATTAAAAAAAAATTCAAGTGAAACGATTTTATTTAACTTGATCAATAATTCACTGAAAAGTAAAAAATAATTATTTTCATGTACTACAATATCGAAGGTGATATGTGACTTTAAATAAAATCGTGTAATTGTAGAATCAATTTAATACAGAATCAAGCGTCAAAATGAATTTGTTGTGAAAACGTTTTCGATAATGCATTCCAATTATTGAAACAAAATATTTTAATTGCGGGATACAGATTGTAAGGTGATGATGTTAACTAAATGTTTTTTCAGAATTTTTTGGAGAATATCCAAAAATTAAAACTATTTGTAATTGAGAAATGTTAGATACTTCTATTTACAGATATAATTTAGTATCTCATTCGGTCATAGAGTGTGAACGTACGCTAACTTTATTAAAAAAATTATTTTAAACTGCTTGACAAAATCCATGAGTATCCTTTTTACAATTGATTTGAAAGCTGTAGAAAAATTATTAATTGATTTAAATCATGTATGGGCACCCCACGATTTTATTTAAAATTACATATCACCATCGCATTGGTAGTATAAGAAAAGAATTAGTTTTTACTTTTTAGTGCAGTATTGATCAAGTTAAATAAAATCGTTTTACTTAAATTCTTTTTTAAATTTTTTATTTTTAACTTTTTAGTGTGTGTGATTTGCAACTAATTTTTTCCCCTGCGAATTCTCCTCTCAAATGTCACTTTGAAATTTTTTGAAAGTAACATGTATATCGGAACATTCACAAATTACAATTAATTTTTAAAAAATTACAATTATTGTTATCAAGTTTCAAGTCAATTGGATTTGTGGAAATGGGTTAAAATTGTAGGGTGTGAGTTTTTCAAAATTTTGTATTGTCATCATAATTACGTACCTACTGCTACAAAGTTTCAAGTGGATTGGATTTGTGAAAGTGAGTTAAAATTGAGTTTTAAGATTTAAATCAAAGAAACGGATAAAAAGCAATCAGGCATAGGAGGGAAGTTAAATAAAATCGATTAATTACACGCATCTTCTCTTAGTTTGGAAGAAATGTATTTTTCAATGTAAAATCGTACAAATTATGAATTTGAATTATTTTTCAGCATTTCTTCCTGTTCTTGAAATTGCTACATTGGTTTATGCCAATGTTGTTATGTCAGGAGAAAAGTGGGTCAAAGGGTATGTGGTTTCAAGGGGCACATAAGTCGGCTCAATTGAAATGTTTTCAGAGTGTGGCGTCTCAGGGGTTTGAAGATGACTATCGTTTTTTCAAGTTGGACCGTGTTTTTAAGGATCAGGATTATGGGATACGTGATTCTGAATGCAATTATCATAGATTTTACTCTTGGGTCTCTTTAAAAGGGGATAAAATGATAGGAGATAAAGGCATGAACGCAATGGCTGAATGGATTTTATGATTACGTATGGTAATATAGTAATCAAAATATTTTACTAATATAAAGATTAATGTCGAAGAAAAGTGACCGTGAAGAAGAAAGTCGTTAATTGTATTATTCGTCTCTTCAAAACCAAATCATTTCTTCGTGACACATTTTTTTATATTGTTTCAAGTAACAGAACCATGCAGGTGGTTTAGTTAAACGAAACTTACTGCATATATTCGTTGAATTGTTTTGAATAGTAGCATATGACACGAACAGTTTCAGAAAAGTTTATTCTATTTAATTTTGAATCAAGGAATGAAGTTTGTTAATCCTTTACATAAACTAAGTGACTATTTAAGTTAATACTACGAACGAATATAATATATATAGTCCCACACTTTTACCTATATTACAAATACTATGATACTATTACGAAACAAAGAATTAAATAAAATTAATTAAATGGTGTAGCATTTGCAAATTAACAATCATGAGATACATAATTACCACTTTGCGTACGTAATGCTACTACCTTGATAATTTCTGTATGTAAAGTTGAAGGGTAGAAGGCTGTTTAATTCTTATTACAAATCTATGTAGTCTTATCTTACAATATCTGGTCCAGCTCTGAGCGAATGTTCCGATCCTGCTGATAATTTAAATTAAATATAGCATGGTTATTCCATTCCGTAATCTTTCCTATTTCAAAATCTTATGAATGCCCATACTATATAGCAGTGTGCTCATTTAAATAACATCCTTTGGACCGATAAGATTGACTACCTATGGTGACATAATTAATTCGAAGCAAA
Source organism: Andrena camellia (assembly GCA_029448645.1). Lineage (NCBI taxonomy): Eukaryota > Metazoa > Arthropoda > Insecta > Hymenoptera > Andrenidae > Andrena > Andrena camellia. The sequence goes on along the minus strand of CM055676.1, from coordinate 55,518,343 downwards.
CGAGTTTCTTCCTTTGAAATACACGAAGTAAATCTACGATGATGAATGTGTGTCCTTCCATTAATACCTGCTCACTGTAAAGAAACGTTTTCCACTAGAAGAATTCCAATTTGATTTAAAGATAAATGTGTAATGAAGTTAATGAATATTATGACGAAATGAGTAATATGAAGGATGACGTAGCTCAGTGTTTCCCAACTTTTTTGAGTCGCGACCCTCTTTTATAATATTCAAATAACCTGCGACGCCCTCCCCCCTCCCCATATAAGGTAAGGAAAATTTAATAAGGTAAAAACAATACAATAATAATAGGTATTTCATATTATAATTCTAACTTAATAATATTAAAAAGAAGACAAAAAACCGTGGCGACCCCGCAGAAAACACTTCGCGACCTACCGGTTGGGAATCACTGACGTAGCTGATACGTAGATTGATAATTCTGAAAATATACTATAGAAAGATATATGTATACGAAAGGCACAAAAATCCCCTTGAATTAATTCAATATTTCTTATTCAATAAACTTCTTTTCTGAAGAAAATCTATTATGTTAAACTCGAATATTAAGTACATGCTGCAATGTTTAATGGTGTATAAAACTGTAACGCGAGGGTGGATTTAAAAATTTTAATTTTTGGATGACCCATATATATTTTTTCGCCACAGAAGAGTCTGCTCCCTTCCTTTGTATGTATATGCCACGAATTAATTATTAAATTTAACAAATTTGTGAAAATTAAAAATTTGAAAAATGTTATTTTATATTTACGAATATAAAATAAATAAATTTGTAGATGTTTGTAATTTGGTTACTGTTAAGTGAGTGGCGCGTTGGGTCACCTTTTCTGGAAGTGACTGAGAGAGGTTAATAAAATTGAGGGCGATAAAATGTGCCTAGCAAAATGTATTCCATAAAGAGTTTCCTTTACGTAATTTGAAAGTTAATATTCTTTGAAGCTATTGAAACATCTTCACGAAACATCTAACAATAATTATAATAAGACACTGTAATCTAAATTCACTTAGAATCATGGGTAATATAGTAAATAAAAAAGCGTTTCCTTTTTTATAAAATACCGGAAACAGATTATTTTTCAAAAGCATCGAGCATCGTCATAATGATATATTTACCAACAAGTATGTAATATGTCCTGCATTTAAAAAAAGTGCATAATGAATATTAATAACTTAACGCTGTTACAAAACTGTTATATACATATTATATATTATATTAAACATGTCAAACACTTTATAAGAACTTTGAATAGCTTTAAATTGTAAAAGCAAATAAATTAGTAATGTGACGAAGACGCAACTAAAAGTACGAAACAGTTGATGTAATACAATTAAGTTACAATGGAAATGCTCGAATAGGGGACAATACAGAAATTTTCCACAGAACATAATGCGAATTTGCAACGTAATTAGTAATTTCGATAGAATTATCAGAATACGAATATTATTCAATCGGTAACTATTAAATGCTATAGATTAACTCTTTGCATAATGCTGTCTGAATAACACATTCATATAATGTATTAACCCCTTCATTACTGTTGGCGCTTAAAAGCGCTTTGAAAATGTGCTTCTGATGTACTGTAGGCGCCTATAGGCGCTCACATGAAATTGCTCGAAGCGAGCTGACGACGCCTATAGGCGCCCGGCAAATCTCATCGGCAATAATTGCAACGAACTTCGCTCGTACACTATTGTAAGTGAATACTGATTAAAAAAAAACATGCGAGGCGTAAATATGTAGTGTGCAGAAAACATAATAGAAGGAGAGAAATGCATTATGTATTAAAATCTGCCGTCACGGAAGGGTTAAACATTTCAGGCATGTATCATATCGTACGTAAGGGAGAGTAGGAGAATTGCGAACGCAAGGTAAACCCGAACACCGCGATATTTGCTGGTTTCGCTTGTTCTGACCTCTCTACATGATGTAATTAGCTATGTTTAGTAGGGGAGACCGGGGCTAAAAGTTCCGATTTCGATAAAACATAAAAAATGAGTAGAAAATAATGTAATTATTCTGATCACTATTGACTAATTTCTTGTCATATATATTATATTTTATGATTTTAAGCTTGTATTTAATATATTGTAATAGGTTTTTCATAAAAAGTAATTTATTTGTGGCTGGTCGAAGCGAAACTTCTTACCCCTTTATGGGGCAAGTTGTTATCGTATTGGGGTAAGTTGTTACTAACAAGGAGAGGTTCCCAGGTGTCCGCCTCCGATTGCTTTGAATTTTGGATATGTTTCAGAGGACCGAAAAATAAGATATACGTGTTTTTTTTATAGCGGCTCGTTTTCATATTTAGGGGGTGAAACCAACCCCCAAAGTTATAAGATTTTCAGGTTTTCATCTCCGATTGCTTTGGTTTTTGGATATATTTTAGAGGACCGAAAATTAAGAAATACGTGTTTTTTTTATAGCGGCCAGTTTTCATATTTAGGGGGTAAAACCACCTCCCAATGTTCATACGGGGTACAAAATTGTGTTGAGTAAAACTTTATATAAATTTAATTTGAGTCATAACTTGCTGTATGGACGATGTTCTTGTCGTCAGTCACAGTTATTAGGGGGTAACTATGAGGGTTTGTTTCACCCCCTAAATATGAAAACGGGCCGCTATAAAAAAAGCACGTATATCTTTTTTTTCGGTACTCTAAAACATATCCAAATTCAAAGCGATCGGAGGCGGATACCTGGGAACCCCTCCTTGTAAGATATAAGAGTTGACTTTTAATGAAATAAAACAGAATTTTATTAATAATGTTTATTTATGAAGGTTCAAATCAATAAAACTGTATTATCTTTAAAAGAAAACCAAAACAATATAATCTTCGGTATAAAAACTAAAATCTACAAATCAGTCTTACATTCAACTGTTTGTGGGTACCTACTTATTGAGATTTGTATTTGTAGCCTACAGTGGCTTCTTGTCCAGATTGTAGTTTTTTAAGAACTCTCGATAGAGTCAAGTCGCAAATACTGAATTCTCGAGCGACAGTTTTTATCTTTATGCATAACTTCGATGGAAACGGTGCCCCTTTCCGCCTTTCATTCATATGTTCGCATCTTAAAGCACAGCAGGAATAATTTATACATTTGCGGTGGGGCAAGTTGTTACGGTAACAACATGCCCCAAATCACGGTAACAACTAGCCCTTGTCGACAAATGTAGCAATTTGAGAGTTTATTTTGCTTATACATATATTGAAACGATAAACACTATTACACCATGTTCTTAAATGTCATTTGATCCATAAGAATGAATCCATCAATAATATCGACGTTAAATAATCGAAATGGACCAAAAAATAATGATAGAAAAATATTTACTTATCTGGTACGCGACTAATAGGTCATTGCTTACAACCACACGATTCGCTGTCGCGAACGCAATTAAAATGGGCGACAGAGTGGCGTGATCAACTCACACGGAAAACATAATTTAAAGTACAACGGTCTTTTCATTTTGAAGACAGAACCGTCGGAACAACTTACCCCCAGAACTTTAACCCCGGTCTCCCCTACCTACCAAGGGAAATGTCACAACGGAAGGCTGCGCGCAATCGCGAAGATAAGGGCCGTGAAATGTTTTCGTCGCTTTTATAATTTTACACTCGAGTATTTTGAGTCTATTGTGCATTAAAGCTACTATCCAACAAAGTATAATTTTTTTCGTAGTTCGGTTACTTAATTCTAAATAAAATCACCGGGCCACTTTGTATATATACATGTTCGTATTTGGTTTATTTGAAATTTCTTAACTTCTGTCCATTTGGGGTAATTGCGAACAACGTGTTCGGAGCTATTACGGACGATGGCATCTACCCTTTTCTCTTAACATTTCGAAGTTTTGTATGTGTCGTATACGTACACATTCGTTGAAAGATCTTGAGATACCCGTGAAAGAGGTTAAAGATAAAAGACTTTCAATCCGCCAGGCAGCAAATATATATTCAATCCCACGAGCAACCAAAATTCGATCAAACAAGAAGAAAGACTGTGTCAGACCCACAGCGTGGAAGAAAACCAGTGTTTAGTAAAGATCAAGAGATCTTCAAGCAACCGTTTGCATTTACCCCGCTAGCTACGGGTAATTGCGGACAGAGAGAGTTTTCTTTTTCTTTCAAAAAATGATTTGTTTATTAAAGTATCTATAATTCTTTGTGTTGTCTTTGGAGATAATTAATCAAAGTTCATTTATCTATAAAGTAAATCTGATTGGAATCAATACTTTTGTTTCAATTTAAGTTTTCCCTTAAGAGTTCGTAATTCCCCTACTCTCCCCTACATGTTAGAAATATATTGGAAAAACCGCTCAATTCCAAGGTTCTGGGGTAAGTGCCGAGTGGTTCACCACAATCATCACAGTCCTCTTACCAGAAGGCACCCTCCCCTTCCTTACTCCGTGGCCAGATCCTCAAGGATCAGAGTCACTATTCCTTAGTAATACGGGCGTCGGGCCGCTTGCCATCTCTCAACTTACTCTCTTCATTCAAACCAGCAATCCTTCACCACCCGATACCTGAGAGATCCAACGTGGCCAACATCTATCGCCTGACGCTAGGACAGTTTAGGCTTATGCACCCCTCTTCAACGCCATACACAGCCTAAAGTGTCTCGTGCTGGCAGGGTGGAGAGAAGGAGAGAGAGAGAGAGAGAGAGAGAGAGAGAGAGAGAGAGAGAGAGAGAGAGAGAGACCTGTCTCGATGCATGCCTCGAGGCAAGTCTCATCGTATAGGGCAGGCTTAAGTCTCAGTCATAAAATCCTCGAAGGCAGAACTGCACGAGGCTTCCGCCCTCGACACCACTCATAAACACGTTGGCGTTAACATATGTACAGGATAATTCTAGCAACTAAATAATGTGAGAGAGTCTGTAGCTCTTTTCTGAATGTAAACACACAAAATTGCTTCAAATGTATCTACCTACAGTGTTACGCATATGTCTTGTCATTAGCATTATTTCTTGGAAAAGGTAAGGATTTTAGAACAATGCCATATTCGAATCTAATATAAAAACGTATTTTGAAATATATATATGAATAAAATTATGGGTCCAAGTGGACATGGACATCTAGTCTCCAAGGTTTTAACTACGTCATCTCTTCGAAAACCTGCCTGCAGTTGCCAGCATTTCTGGAATATAAAGATATTGTTCAATATATTGTTCGCGAAATTGAAGTTAAAAGAAAAAACAGATTTAAGCGTTGTTTGCAGTGTATCGTGCCAAACTAAATGGCAAATAATTAGTGTCGAAACAGACTAAATAGCTTTCTGCGCCAAGCTTTTCATTTCCATGATAGCCACGCACTCATTTCGTCAGGAATTCTTTGTATTCGTAAAATTGCTCTCGACGTGAATTAAAGTGAATTCGATTCAGAATGAAAAGGAAGGCAATATATACGATACGAGGAGGAGTGTTATCGGTTTATACTTCCTCGCAATAGTAATAGATTTATATACCTATGATATCTGTTGGAAGTGAAACTATCGAATTGGGACAGCTGGTATTACTATAATTTCATAAAAATTAATAGCTATCCCCGGCACGTTGTACTAAATTACCTTCTCAGTTATCCTTCCCGCAATTACGTATATATTCCTGTTTTGTAAATGAATCGCGATACTAACTGTACTATAGGTACATCATAATGCATCGAACTAAATAAAACACAATGAAAGTAAACACGCAAGAATGTAAATACTTTATACTGCTAAAATCACTTTTGGCATTAGTTTTCAAATGAATTAGTTACTATAGTTTCAAGAAAAAAATGTTAATTTAAATATAAAAAAAAATATATTGTAGGAATAATATTTCAGAAAAGTCTTCTCTAGAAGTGTCTATTATCGAAACTATAATAAATGCAGAAAATATTAATATCGTTCTACCAGTTTCTAATTCTACCGCTTCATATGAAAAATGATATTTAAGGGGTCAATCCACTGTGAAGTCGTGAAAATTGTCATTTTTTAGGACGTATTTTTTAGTAAACGGAATGTCCCACGTAAATAATGGTTTGTCTACTTATTTATATACTTATTGACAGTATAAAAAAATCTATTTTAAATTTTTAACAGTTTTTTTTAAATATATATCGCACTTATGTGAGCGCCTTGAAAAAGTGATGTAGTGCTGGTGCAGGTGATTCCGGGAGAACAACGCATTTGAAACAAAAAATTCAAAGTGTGTTGTAATCATTATGAGTGTGGTTATCGCCGGAACCAGGATTATTTTTACTGATAAAAAATTAACAAAATGGCGGAGGTTTAATGTGTCGAAATAGGGTGAATTTTTCAATTATTTTGCCTTGTAAAAAGTATGAAATGGTTAATTAAAAAAGGTTTCCGTGGTGCAGACCATAGCCACTGATGTGCTGAATAATGTGTAAAAATTTCAGACTAATTGGTCAAATAGTTTTTTGTAGTCACCTGTACGAGTTGAAAAAATGTTGTTTTGAGATAATCGAGTTTAAAGTTTAAAAAAAAAATTAAAAAAATTCTATAAATTTTTTTGTATAATATAAGAGTAGCTTAATAAATACCAAACAGATTTATTGCATTATATGTTGTATCTACGGAGAGAAAAGTCGCTTAATTTTTCACACCGTCACGGTGGACTAACCCCTTAAAAGATTTTAGCTTTGAACTAACACTACTTGGAAGTACGATTGATGTCACAATGCTGTTACATTTGTGCCAGCATCTAAACATTAAACACGAATAAAGGCGTAACTCTTTACTTTTAACCTTCATCCCATGTGTAATGACCGAAATAATAAAACAATTACCTTTCGACAAATGAAAACGAATCAACACTAAATCTTCTCAACATCCAGGCAAAACTAAAAACATTATACTCATACATTTCACGGAACCACTTTTCCATAAAGCTCGCGACATGCTCAAACTGTGTATTGCAAGACAATTTATAATCGTTAACAGAGAAAATTTTTCTTCGCCCATTATCTCTTTGTTTAGCAACAGTCTGCTCATTCGAAAGCAACTTCTTGCATCCTGCATCAATCTGAATCTGCCTCGTTTATCCTGTCCAGCACTTCCACCGTTCCACACCCTCCCCTGAATCCGCCCCTTTCCTCCATTACCTCAAGCCAGCATCACGCAGCGTCGTCCTTCGCACCGATCGCTCCAGCATTTTGTACCGTGTAGGATTGAAACTCGAATTAAAAAAGAGCCGTTCACTGGACGATCACCGTAAGCCGAGCGTGGCTTAATTTCGATGCGTAAATCGAATGGCCATCCGAAGCTTTCGCGCTGAAGCTAGACACGGCACGTACGAGAATAAAGAGTTTGTTATTGGCTTCGAACGGACCTACTGTAACCAACGCATTCGGCGAGCACGCCGAGCAGCACGTGGTAAATCAACCCTGAAAATGTGCTAGCCAAGGAAAGTCTTCTGTGCAAAAAATACATTTGCGTTGGGAAAGTTTCTCTGCAGCACGGTTATCAGCTAGTGACTCGATTTTAGAAATGTTTTCAATTCAAATGAAACGGAACAAGTTCAGTTTAATTTCATAGACTTTGTTTAAAATTTATGGCATTGAGGAATTTAAATATGTAAATGTTTTCTGTTGGTTGAGTGGATGAGGGGAGACGTTTAGTTTTGTTTGGGCAGACATAAAGCTTTAAAATCCACGTCTGTAAGATTCTGAGATTGTAGAACTTACAAAATTGAGAAAAGTGCTTTCTATGGCTTTTCAATTGTGAAATGAATCTCGTTCGACATATTGTTTAATTATCAGGAACAATAATAATCGATGAGAGAAGGCGCATAGGAAAAGGCAAAGTCTTGTCTATTATACAGGGTGGGTTACCTGATTTTATCATCTTGATTTACGTCAATATTATTATCTGTAGAGAAAAATGGATTAAGGTAAAGTTGCATGGTTTCAACGGGGGCATAAGATTGGTCGAACGAAATTTTTCTAGGTGGAGACGCTTCGCAGATTTGAAAGTGACTTTTGACTTTTTAAATGGGGATTGTAATACATTTTTTTCTGAAGACAGTAATGTATGATAATATCAGATGACTCAACGTGTATAATCCTCGGATGGCGGATGGTTCGAGTGATCACACAAAAGTCGACATGTACCTGGGTTAGTATGGACCCGCATTAACTATCCTACTATACACTTATCTATACGCATTTTAAACGACGTTCTGTTTCTTAGAGCAGTGGAGAAGTAAGTTTTCGATTTCTGAAGCTTTCTCAACTATTATTAATACACTTGGCAAAAAACACTCGCACCATCTGCTGAGAGTTAAATCATACTAGTTGTTCTGTATGAAACAAGGAATAGGTACTTTAATCTTTAATTTGATTTACAGCAAGATGTCTTAATAAAATAGTATTTTCTGTTCAGTCATATATGTAGATTTTAAATTATAATTGAATATACTGCACAGTTGAAAGTTGGTGGGGCTAGAGGATTTTTCATTGTTAAAACGACGAGTTTTGTGATCATAATATGTAGCACAATTGACTATGCTAAATCAATTGTATGGGTGTTACTTTCATATAACAAATTATTTTCAGCTATAAATATCTAGAAGATAATTTATAGGTAAATATGTATCCCGTTAAAACATTTTCATAGTTTTAAACTCTGCTGTTTAACATTTCATTTTCCTATAGTATTAGTAAGACTAAGTATGTAATATGAAAAGGCACTGGAAATATTTTTAACACCACTTCGAAGAGATAGAAATCCGTATTACGGTAATTGGCAGTTTGGAAGGTACAGCTTTTACACAGATAGTACCACATTGAAAGTGGATTTTACATTTCCAGATAAATCACTTGCAGATTAAATTACTTTTAGAATAAAAGCTCGTTTTAACGAAATGGAGTACCTATATCCTGGTTATTTAATTTAGCTTAACATAAGGTTTATAAAGGGTTTTATTTTTTACTAAACAAGTAACATTAGTATGAACAGAAAAAAATGACATTTAATATCATTAAATTGTTTTAATTTATTGTCATGTGCAAACTTAGCATACAGAAAGTTATGCCCGAAATAAAATTTATATCAAGTTACTAACAATAGGAACTTTTGTACCTCTCCTTATGAACTTTGAGGAGTGCTTAAATCCCCTAAATATAAAAAAACACATATATCTTATTTTTCGGCCCTCTAAAACATATCCAAAAACCAAAACAATCAGAGGCGGGCACCTAAATACCTCTGCTTGTTACTATTTAAGAAAGTAAATTTTCACGAATTTTCGAAACATCCAAACTTTGACTAGGATAGGGTAAGTTAAAATCAAAAGAAATTTTGTCGATGTTGTCATCTCCTCCATTAGAATAAGTCATCAAATTTGCAATAGCCGATCTTCCAGACTAAAAACACCTATGTTACTCGTTTACAGTTATATGTATTCTTACACAGTAATGAGGGTCCCAGAAATTAGGCTTTCGAATTTCGCGCCATATCTTCCACTTTGTTTAGGAGAAACCCTTGCAGACGTTCCATGCGCTTGATCATACATATTGCAGTGTACTCATAGATCTCTTAAAAATAATTCCGAGTATACAAGATATAATAAATTTACACGATTTATAAGTGCAATATCATTTTGTCCGAATATAAATCTATTAGTTACAAGGGTTTGGATGCTCATAAACAAAGAAATGAATTCATAGAAAGAACTTAATAAACAATAATTACATACTTGATTTTGTTTTGAATATAACAGAGCATTGAATTGATGTTGAAGAATAAATAGTTAATATTTTAATAGCAAAACTTTACTATACTGTCTTTACAAATTAATTAATCATGTACTTCCACGAGGAAACTATGAATTAGAATACTTTGTACAAACACTGATGATCTTAATTTCGATTTTCTTGTAGGTAGATAGTGTAATAATTTAGTACGAGGAAATACTACCTACATATAATCGGATTAAACAATATGAGAATTACAATCCTGTTATAAACAATACATACCTATATTTTCGCTGAAAATCTATTTCAATCCATTTCACGTTTTCTGATAAACAATTTATCTCCACTTTTTTAGTATTTTTTCAAGAAAATACCTTGTAGTCCTTTATATTTTTTACGTTGAATATTTTTTACCACTTGGCTCTTTCCGATCTCTTCATGAAACACTCAGTTTTTTAATAGACTTTAAAAGTATAAACGGACTCTCTGTTTTACAGTTAGATGCATTTGAATAAAACCTGCAATTGCAGAAGAAGAAGCATGTTCTCAAAAGATTTAAACTGCATTGCCGTAGAATACAAGGACGGAGCACTTTATCACAGATAAAATATGTAAGTTACAAGTTTGATGCTAGGAGGGAGTCGGACCTTCCCACAAGGAGATTGCAAAGTAACGAACGAAGTTGCACAGTACATTTTACGAACATCTATCCTGGTCCTCAATTTAACAAATTCATAAGATATTTTGAAGCCAAATATGGGCACTTTTGGAAACAGAGTATTAATGAAAATAAAATGTCTTTAATCCTGGCAGGCAGTCGAAATAATATTTTAGAAATATTCTGCTTTTCAGTTATTCCTCTCTAATATCACCTTTTTCGTAACGTTCGTTTTTAGGAGTGCCTCGAAAGCACCGAGTAAATGCTGAAAAACTGGTAGAAATTTTTTTTAGCTGAACGATGTTCCCTAGAACAAAAGTGTTTCCAGGGCTTTAATTAGAACTTTGTTGTCCCGGCACTTGTAATTTCATATCTAGCTTGAATATTCATAAACCTAAATTCGTTACGCGACGCAAAGAGTGTTTTACTCGTCCCGACGCTGTCAAAGTACGAAAATCGAAATAAAAATTCTATAACGCAATATAACGAGGAATACAAATATAAAAAATGAGTTTATAGAAGCGTAGGGATCGTGTATCTTTCGGTGCAAGGTTACAGTTTCCTGTTCCGTTATGTGCACTGAGTATAACGATGGCACGAAATTCAATAGTTTTGTTAGGAATTAAAGGATTTTTTTCACGGTTTAAGCAAAAAAGTACACTTTCGACGAAAATTGTTCTACTTCATGCATTACTTATTATCATTTCGGTATGTTTGTAGAGCTTCTTTCCTGCAATGAATAATTGTGTAATTGTATTGTGCCATGTGTATTATTTGATAAAATTGTAGAATATTGTGTCTGTAAAATTAATCAAATATCAAATCTCAAATAAGAAAATAACCATATATTTAATTCTGTAAGGGTTTTGCTAAATGTTTAGTTTCTATAACATAAGTAGCTTTTAAAATATTGGTTACTCAGGTAACAATAAATAATAAATGTTGTTGCTATAATTTCTTTGAAATTACGCTTTCAAAAGGCAGTAGAAATATCAACAATATTCTCGAATTACGGTTGATAAATGAGTTAAAAGGTATTTATTTCTACATAAACGTTGTATTTCATACAGTCTACGTTTTAGTGACTCTTTCAGGTATAGTTGATATTAAAATAATTTAACATCTTCATATCTGTTTTAATGAAAATTTATTAAAAGCGAACTACTTAATGAATCTTTTTGAAACTTACAGGACTTTTTATTGGATATTTAAGTTGTACAAACATCATTTTAGTAATTTATTTAAAAAAGATTTGTACTGCAAATTAGCGCTGCAAAAAATCTGGTTGACAGTTTGCCGATGAAATGATTCTTCTAAAATCAAAAAACCAAAATGTTTTCGAAACTATATGCGGATGGTTATGGCACAACGTGTTTGATTTTGAAAATTTTGAAAAATGCAAAATGGCGAAGCTCTGAAGAAAATTGTGAAATTTTGTTAGAAAATTAATCATTTTATTATTTTTCAAAATTTTCCAAATCCCACCCGTCGTGCCATAACCGTGCGGATATAGTTTCTAAAACATTTTGATTTTTTGATTTTAGAAGAATCGTTTCGTCAGAAAACTGTCAACCAGTTTTTCTGAAGCGATGGCTTACTGATCCTGTACAGCTTATAAATCTGCTTTAAATAAATTTCAAAAAGGAAATCCATATAACTTAAATATCCAATAAAAAATCCAGAAAGTTTCAAAAAGATTCATTAAGTAGTTTGCTTTTAATAAATTACCAAAGATAGCTTTAATTTTCGGGCAATTACCCTGTTGCCCCCACCCCTCCGCCCCTTATAATCTCAAGAATGAAGAACTATTGACGTTTCATGAAACTTAGAGCCTAATCATAGAATCGTTTACATTCCTTTGCAGTAACTCTACCTAACCCTGCAAAACCGCTGCCCCGGATTTTTAATAGCATACGGCGCTTCCGCGAGCATCGGACTAAATGAACGCACAAAGGTTTGTCAGGGCAGCGGTTTGTCCGTGTTATGTCCGTTAAATACTCACCACTACTTCGCCGGCGTACGCTTACAGTGGAGATCCAATTGGCGCGTTTGTTCGTTGAAAAATATTGAAAGCTATAGCCACATAGAGAAAGCTCCTTTCTCACTTGTCGTAGAACAAATTGGATTTATAAATAAATCGCGCCCGTTCGTTTTCGCCGTACAAAAGCTTCCACGTTTGCATACTGGCTCGCCAAATAAATGATTAAAACGTAACTATGGCCACGTGAATATGGCGTTTGTGGATCACTCGTGTTTCCATGCCGCAGTGTTCGAAGGGTGCATGCCGCAATTCATCGCGATTAACGCGTGTCATGCAGGTACACACGCGCATAATCACCCGCACAGTTGTGATGCGCTGATAAAGTACGATTTTATTAACTGACATAGCTTCAACCGCAAGTTTCGTGGATTTGATGAAGCGAGTATTTGACTACATGTACAGAAAAAAAGAGATCGATTATTCAATTTAATGGACTGCGGTTAGAGTCTGTACAAGATAAGTGAGGACAGGTGGTGCAGCTGAGCAGATGGTGATCTCTTGTGCAGAAAGAAATGAGAACTATACAATAAATATTCTTTGCACACTTCCGAAACTTGTCTGGCGCACGCGCACTTTACTAAATGTTAGCCGAATTTATCAATAAATGTAGTATGTAGGTACACATAGTTGTTTACATAGTTGTTTCGACGTTCAATTTCCCGTTAAAAGGGAAACCTTACACGATACCTGCGGCTGTAGGTTAATTATCACGTCTCGATTTCGTAATTAATTCAGAGTGCTTTGTACTTTACTGGTTCATTTATTAGAAGCTGCACAATGCACATGCACGGAAAAAATCTTTATTTGCCTTGAAATCAATTTATTTTGAATTTTAAACGTTTTTAGAGAATCACTCATATAATAAATAACTACTTAGTTGTTCATATTATTTGTTACTGCTTTTCAACCTATTAAATATTTCACGGAATTCTGATATTTTAATAACTCCAGTTCGATACTTTATACTGATGTTTAGTTATTATATTTCAGACGTATTTCTTTGATGAAGAATAAAATCTTTAAAATTGACAGTGTTATGGTACCTATATTTTGTAAATCGATGTTGACCAACTGACCTTAAATCGTATCTAACAAGGGCAGTTCGGTTACCCGAAAATTCCGATTTTTTTTAAATTGTGCGGGTTTGTAGAGGATCTAAATTTTAGTTTAAATAAAGAATCGTTCATTATTCCCAATTTTAGACAATTCGATTGGATAACTTTATAGATCGTAAAAAGCCATTCAGTTTTCATTGTAATAATTTTTTTATCTACTATAGATTTCAAGATGTACAGGAAAGTAGGAAGTCATACATTAACGTTTAAGGGGTGTTTTCACCCTGAAGAACCGAAATTGGGAACAAACGAAAAATTGCCTGATAGACCTGATACATACTGCGATTGAGGACCTCTACAAATTAGCACAGTTTCAAAAAAATCGGAATGTTCGAGTAACCGAACTTCCCTTGTGAGTCAAACATACAGCAACCTGAACATGACCCGGTTTATGACTATTTTTATGGCTGCATTTTTGCAATATTCTATATTTTTTTTCAAATATTATGCAAATATTAAATAAATAATAAAAAAATATTGTCAAAAAACAACATTTTTTCTATATTTCTCCATTTTATGCAAGAAGAGCCTGAGAGAGCTATAATTAAAATTAATTTCACTGATTAATTTATTACATAATTGCGATTGTAACGATGTAATTACAAAGGAGATACATATATCAATTTTTGAAATACTATAGACAATTTTACAAATACTTCACTTTTCTCCAAACTGACTTTTGGCACATGTTTGGCACTAAGGTCCCTCTTTGCATCCAACGGTACAATTGTAATAGTTTAGTCTTTCCATATGAATTTTAGAGGAGTCTAGTAATAACAGCTGTTGAACGAAACGAGACATCTCATGCAATGTTGAAATGTTTGAAAGTCTAGCAATATGAAAATTTACACGTGTACTACAAACTATAACCCACATTTTAGCAATTTATCACAACGTCATAAGACTATTATTGAGAATCTTTGGAACGTGAATGAATACACTATGTCTCCTAATACAAAATAATATATAAATTGAAAATAATATTCTAGTTAATACAATTAATATCAATGAGTCTGGAACATTGTGTATGTAAACAATCTACCTAAATTGTTTTTAAAATTAATTTATTAACACAAATTTATTCAAATGTTTAAACTTGAAACAATTTTGAAGTACAAATATTAAGCATACAATATTTGATGATACTACTTATTAAAGTACCAAATGCTAAACTTACGCGGTACATATTCCATCTAAATAAATCACTACGGTTTACATAAACATATTCTTCGCTTTTAGGTCACTATTCCTTAGGTATAACCACGAGCAAAAATGTGTATTCTATAATAAATATTTCGATCCTCTCGACCTCCCTCAGAATTCTTCGAAACCCATTTGTGCCCCCTATATTGCGAGGTGCACTTTACTTCAGATCGTACGTGTACAGCGGTTGCTCTGCTGACCGGACAACTAGGAAGAGTAATCTGACACTTTCTCGTCAGGGGGATAGAGAGACGTAGATCACCTTATTATGTATTTGGTGGTACGAATGTAGGTCCAGGCGATGTCGGTGGATAACGAGGGAGCTTCTCCTTTCCTCTATCTCTTTTTCCATCCTGCTCCCTGTTCCACCTTCGTTTTTCTGTTTTTATTTCACTGTTTGCCCTCGCGCACCTCGCGTGCTGTCCGTGACGAGTTCTGGACAATTTTTTCCACTGGAAGATATTTTCCTCCACGGTCCGTTGCTTTCTTGTTATCTGCCACGGGCCACGTGAAAGAGGGAGGGAGACGGGAACAAGAAAAATGGAGGAAGAGCAGAAGCAACGGAAGCGAACGGGAAAGGTCTTTGTAGCATGGCGAGGAGAAAACAGGGAAAGTTCGACACCCGAATCGAACATCGAGTTCGGGGAACAATAGATCACTTCGCCCAGACACACGATCTACAGGACAATTCAGTGTCCTAATCGAAATTGTTCGATTCGTTGCAGTACGTATTCCGAACGTATGGCTGGTATGGCTACGAGTGTCTACTCACACGATACATAAAATGCAAATATAAATGCCTCCCGTTTGGAGCAGCACGTGTGCCATACTGTTCGAAATGGTAAGAAAAGAAATTAACACAGTAGTAAAATCTCGAGGACCCAAGTCCTAGGTTTAAATATGCCTGGAAGCATTTAATCGTGATATTTCGAGTTCATGGTAATGTATATTTTTAAAGAGCAAGGTGATCTTACCATCTTAGTAGGCAGGGTAATTATGGGAGAGATGCCGCACTGGGAGAGACGCCGCATTTCCGGTATTTCAGGGTTATTGGTAATAAAATACAACACTGTCGACTTGATTTGCTTTAGCCTGTTAGTTTAGGTTAGATTAATAAGCGAGAACGTGTGTCCCTTATTACTTTTAAAGATTTTGCTATTTTTCGAGGTAAGCCTACCGCACTTTGCCTCAATAGTTATATGTCGAGTTTATTTTTGCTATCGTAGTAGTTGAAAATTCATAGTTCTTCGTGATATAACTTTTGTAATACATTAAAGGAACTCTGTTGGCTGACACTACTGATAATTGTTGATGCAATAGGTACATTTGAAATTAATTATTTTCTCTAAAACAGTAAAGTGGTCCATGTCACCACCCCTTCCCCTAATAAGAAGGCAATATAAATCTTCAAGTAACAGAGACGAAACGAGGCGACTTTTGCGCCCCAACTTTCTGAACGCAGACTTAGGAGTATTGTGTTAAGCAGATCCGTCGCGGCCAAAAACTAAAGGAAACATCGAAGACCCCCGTTTAAAGATCGTAACTCCTCCCTTCTTCGATGTGCGAAGAAATCTCGAAGATAGGGTTTACGGGGGATTTACGACGCGACGGTCGCCAGCGAAGCGTGATATTTGCACCTTTAAAACCGGTAATCCAGAAGTCCTCCTCGGCCCCTGATTACTCCACAGTGGTGCAGGGAATCGTAGGGTTTTCTTGGTTGCTCGAGTAGTGTTCCAGATTGCGCGCGTTTCACGATATTAGAGGGAAAGTAATGGCACTGAGTGGCAACACGGTAGGAGGGTGGTCTGAGGTGAGAGTAGCGTCGGAAAAGGTCGGATCAACAGCTCGAAAGATGAGAAGAAGTGGTTAACGCGGAGCTTAACCGTCCCCCGAGTTACGTAATGAATAACAACGGTATGAAGTGTTTGCAACCGGCAACAGAAGAACTTCCGTGCAAACACTCTGCCCGCTGTTTACAACGTTTAATTAGCATGTTTCAATTGAGACCCGCGCAATACGGTCTATAAGTGGAGCCGCAGAATAATCCAGTTAATAGTTTCGACCTTTGCGGCATACGGAAGTCTTGTTTGCACGTGCACAATGTCGTGCAGAGTTGTGTAAACAATATTTGTTACTATTTCTGTCATTTCGTCGAGGGAAAACACTATCCTGTTAAGGGGGAACCTGGTTTAGGACGCTGAAAACACGCTGATTTTTAAGAATTATTTTCTCCACAAATATAAAGCGAATCTTTCCAAAACTTTCAGGGTGTTTTACTGTACATTCAGACAAGAAGAAAACTTTTTTTTATTCAAGAATAATTCATTTAATATTGTTTTATTGGTACATCTTCGTAGCGCCGCGCCGCCGGAGTTGTCAAATTATGCATATCCTAGGGGATCCAATTTTTGCTTGAAATAAAAAAGTCGAAGTTTTTCGGTCGCGGAACACTGGTTTTCAGAAGTAGTTTCTTTTTTTAGCTGTGGCGTCGCCACATTGCATTAAGAAAGTTTTAAAAATAATTGTGATCATACTTCAATGTATATACAATAAAGGCCTGTAAACAGATTTTGTATTCCATTTACTATACTCGCATAAAAAATTCTCAAAATCAGGCTGCTTTTCCGGGCTCTAGATTAGCATTACCCCTTGTTTCAATGATATATCTTCTGTAATTTATATCTTCTGTAATTTTTTTCACTTTTCTAGGTGCAAATTAAAATTCCGTTACCATTTTTTTTTTGTTTAAGCGCCAGCGGTTTGGGTTTTACAGTGTCAGCAATATAAAACGAATGAATGAATACGTCTTATCGGCTTACCTGTTAACAGATTTTCGTAATTATTAAGTAGGATATAGTAGCTTTCGTACAACGCAAATGTTAATTTCTTGTATATTCAATGAAGCTATATAAGTATATTCACTAAATAAATTTGTGTTAATGTAAATGATACTGTTGCGCAATTGTAGTGGTATTTTATAACAGGAACTTTTATAAATTAAGAATTGGAGATGAGAATAATTTATAATTGTTTATAAAATATTCATGCCTATCCACGAAAAGTGATCAAGAAATGCTATATATCTATATAGGGAGGTATATTTTCCTACTTCCTAGTTTTAATGCATCGTTTCGGTACATCGAAATTAAAGGGGGTGTGTGTATATATATATATATATATATATATATATATATATATATATATATATATATATATATGTAATGGCACATAGAATAGCAGTGTGCCTGCAATAACATCAGTCCAACTATTCCACTCTTACACACTTTATGCACGTAGATAAAGATACTGAAGAAACGAGAATGGACTTGAAAAGCATGCAGCGAAAAGTTGCGAACTTCTTCAGTGGCTTGCAGGAATAACGAATTCAGGTAACTTAAGATCATTCTGACTCCCGTGTGTAAAATTCACCACAGCGTTATGTGAAAAATTTTAATGTCCAATTTTCTTTATAAAGGAACGTTCACTATTTGCAATTTGCATCAAAAGAAACAAATTTTAAGTTGAACATGTGGAGAAAATAAATTCATATTTACAGTCAAAATAAGATTTTTGTACTAAAAACATTATGAGAAAATTTTAACCACGGTAAATAATTATAAATATAAATGAAATAGTATTATTATGACACGCTAAAATATTTCAATTACAAAAAACTTCAATTAAAAAAGTAGATATAGGTACTAAAAATGATGTAAATTCAAACAGCATAAACCACTCCAATAACATTTGGAATGTTTCCATATGGCATACACTATTTAAGTGCTACGATTGTGACAAATATTATAAGAAATAAAATTTTCCGTTTGATATTTCATTGCAATACTTAAAGAACTGGTTGCGACTTAGAAACAAACATTTGGACACGATGCTACGAATTTTTCCAGTGGAGGAATAAGGAAGTTAAGTGACTCGTGGAGGAAGTCGCCTGTTCATAACTCAAAACGAAGTTTCTTTAACGATAGAACCGATGAAAGCGGCCCTGTTAGCATTATAATGTACTTGTGAGGGCATTCGAGCGGCAATATACGACTGAATCTTTTGGTGTCCACGAATACCCAGTGAGTTTCCTCGACAGCAGCAAAAGCCACTTTGTACTTTGCAAGTTGTGCCAGAAGCCTGTGAAGGAGTAGCTTACTTCTTCGACTGTTTGACCAACCTACGATTTATGCAATATACCTATTTGAAAACTGGTTATTAATATAAAATGTAGATAAGTTAGCTGTATTTTAAAACCGTGTGCCTTTGTTTCAGAGATGGGCAAAATTTTTATTTAAATACAATTCCGAATAACGAATAAAAGAGAAAAAATTATTCGTCATGTATCGAATAAAGTTAACCCGAGTTAACTTTAAAAACCTAACCCGATTTAATTTTATTCGACGAACAAAATTAATTTTTTTATTCGACGAGAATTTCAACTTCAGCGTCGAATAAATTTTTTAATTTTTTTTAATTTTAACTGTAACTGTAACTGTAATTTTAACTTTAACTTTATTCGACGGTGTATTCAGCGTCGAATAATTATCGGGCGAGGGTTCGAGCCGCCGAGAACCGGGGCGTTGCAGCCGCAACGCCTCAACGCAACGCCCCGGTTCTCGGCGGCTTGAACGCTCGCCAGAAAATTATTCGACGATGACCGTCGAACAAAGTTAAAGTTACAGTTACAGTTACAGTTAAAGTTAAAAAATTCATTCGACGCAGAAGTTGAAACTCTGGACGAATAAAAAAATTAACTTCATTCGTCGAATAAAAAAATTAAAGACAATTAGAAACAAGAGATTCTTAACATTCTTTATAAACAGTTCTAAATTAATAAGTACAAGAAATGAAGCTTGCTAACGAAGTCGACTTTTTAGTTACATGGAGGCTGCTGAAGAAAATAGGCATCTCCTCGCCTCGAACAACCCGTTCAATTTTGCACTATACAGTAAGGAGGAAGGGTTGTGTGTAGGCGGCACGAGGAGCTCTAGAATGATTTCACGTGGGAGATGAAGTTTCGTAAGTAGCCAGTCGGCTGTACCTTGCATGCCGACAATTTCGTGTCTCAAAGAGGGCTACGACGCGACAGAAGAAGGGCAA
Organism: Andrena camellia; assembly: GCA_029448645.1. Classification (NCBI taxonomy): domain Eukaryota; kingdom Metazoa; phylum Arthropoda; class Insecta; order Hymenoptera; family Andrenidae; genus Andrena; species Andrena camellia. Next base: position 55,498,504 of record CM055676.1, on the reverse strand, counting down.
CACGAGGCCAGAAGGGAGAGTGGGCACGTTTACGTGGACGAAACTCACGGGATTATATTGCTGCAGATGGGATGCAGGAGTCCCCCGTATCTCGAGAATACCAATTTGATTTCGGTACGAATGTCGGAAACGGAGCTGGAAGCTCGTAAAGCATACAATAAACGTGCCCAACGATCCTTACTTGTCGTTGCAGAGACCGGACTGGCGAATCCACTGTCCTGGAGGCTGGAGCAGGCTGGAGCAAAGGGGGAGATGATGAACGCACTTAAAGAAGAGACGATGGATCCTCGTGCATCCTTTTTCTAGTTCTTGTTATATCAGATGATGTGCATTGTTCTGTCAATTTCCTATGCCGTGCTCAAGATTCCATTGGGCATTTGAGGCATTGAGAATAAAAGTGAAGTAACCCACATTCTTTGCGAAATTGAGTTAGCAGCAATAATGTATTCCAATAGGCAGTACTAATCATATAAAATTGGGGAAAATTAATTCTTTTTCAATGTGAATTGTCTGTGTCTGCTTTCAATGCCTCGCTTTAGCCACTGATGCTGTTATACCTACATAGGTACATTCGTAATTGATCTGTAACATTTCCTCTGCTACGTTCGGAATGTACATAGTAGCATTCACGGCTGTTAGTAATGGGTCATTGTGTTTTGTAAGTATAATAACTTCTCAATTTTAGCTTTGTAAATTTTACGTATTTTGTGGTGCTCCTTACGGTTGTTAGGTAATTAGTTCTGATTCAGATTAGTGTTCTAATTCATGTCCGTCATATTAAGTCGCATTAAATAACAATCTATCTCCGAGTAGAATAATACGCTGGCAGTAATGTATTAATTGCAATTTATTAAGCCATTAATGCGCTCAGTTTCGAGGCAGGTTTGGGACACAACAATCCTCCGACACCAGTCCTAATGTATTCATTAGTGGATCGATAGATTTCGGTTCTAGAATTATTATATCCTTCGTAGGTTCATATGAATAGCATTTTATTAAAAAAAAAAATATTTTGTAGTACTATAAAATTCGGTTTGTCTGGAAATGTTACGAGACAAAATGATTTAGGTAAAAAATTCGTTCGTGTAATAGAGTTTTTTCTCGTTCCATTGCGTACATTGACCTTAACGCGTTGCAGTGGCATTTATTTATTTATCAACATGCACAGAGCATAATCCTTTGCGTATAGGAGAGAATGATAATAATACACAAACTGCAATACAATGGCCAAACGAATTTAATGTACACAGTACTTATTTAGGCGTTTATAATAGCTACCTCAGATTTTAATGTTATATGTAAATCATATTTAAATAACGTTAGTTAACTAAGTAGTAAATAAATTTACTTGACGATTCTCAAGACTTAATAGAAATAATAATAAAATTATTTCGATTCCAAAACACATGTTCTTCTGAATTGTATAGATGGCACATAGAATGTAAATCATTTTAAAGCAGTGAACACATAATAAAGCTACTTAGTTATAATCTTAAATTTATTAACGTTAAATTAAATTTCAATTAACAACTAACGCCGCCGTGGTTACAAGTAATGTATCTATGTTACTGTTAAATACTAACAATAACTGTATTATTATGTATGTTATTGTTAAATATTAAAGTACCAAAAATATCAATTTTTCAAGTATTAAATCCTTTAAAATGTACCTACTCTGATGAATGGAAAGAAAAAGAATTTATTATATGTAAAAATGTTTCAACTATAATCACACACAAACATCGTTTTGTATCTAAAATACTAATTTCCTCAAAAGAACTCACTTTTCTTTTTTGAAAAATGATATACCTATAAAATAAGCAGTCATGTTAAATCGTGAAAATATGTAACAATTACATTAATTTGAACTGTATTACTGCACTTACTAGAAAACACTTTATACTATAAAAAGTATTTATTAATTACTAAAATGTACTTTGCTACGTATAGTATTTAATATAACATGTACTGGAGCTAAACATGTACGTATTATATGTACTATGTACTAATAATAATACACACTTGTTTCGAGTTTTTATATTAATTCTTCCATTGATGGTAACTGCTGTTCCGTAATATCTATGTATATTTTATCTTGTCAAATTGCAGCGATCACTTCTTTTCCAGGAAGAACTCCAACTGCAATCTCTCCCAAGTTAATTTGCATAGGATGTTCCGAACAAACCGCTTTCCGCTTCATTAACAAACGTTGATTCACCGTAATCGTTGAAGGGAAAATCACTCGGTTTTCTCCAATTCCGTAACATTTGTGTTTCTGGCTCTTGAAATGTTTAGCATACAAACATCCTGGATTAAATTTATTTACTTTGGTTACATTCTCTCTATTTTTTAGGTTTTCTTCGTACGTTCGTGTAGAGTCATATTTTTACATGAAGTGATTAAACTTTCTTTTATATTCGAAGTCTTCCTTAAATCTCATGTTAATAATTCTATCAATGTTTATGCGATTTGCATACAGTGGGCCTTCGAAGTTTAATATAGGTATATCTATATTTTTCTTTTTTGATGGTCATTTTATTGAGACTGTTTAATTAATTTGACAAATCTCACTGGGCCACTTATTACTTGTCCGAAAATACTGTATCACAAGTGTCGCGAGCTACCCAACAATGTTTGAACAAGTTTTTCATTTTCCATTTAATTTGTATTTGAAAAGAAACTGGTGTAGGATACAAATTTTACAATTGAATAGTACAGCACTCAAAGATGTATGCAAAATATATGTATATGTATCTATAAAATTCGGTACTTTCGTAGAAATAAATTTTCTGGGAGTGTAAGCAGTTTAAGGAGCATATCTGTTTTCATTCATTATATGTGCTACCTATTGAAAATAAAGAATTTTCCATCTCTTTATATTCTGTATAAAAGCTATTTCATGCATCATGGTATTAGCCTCCACATTGCCAGTCGATTTACGAACGATATATCAAAACGAATTTTTTATTTATGGCAAGGTATAGCTAGACTTTTACGGTGCGAATGATTGATTTATAAAGGGTCGTAAAACCTTGAATGTAGCATGTTCTAACTTTAAAAACTGTTACTATATTAAAGGTTGTTGAGTGTACCTCCCATTACAATGCAGAAGTAATTATTTTTTATTTACCAAGTGAAGTAAGATTATCTTCCTAATATTACATTTGTAATATTATATCAGTAATATTATGTATGTCCTTCATTTCTTTTATTTGTAAAAATTTTATTAAGAATTATTCTCTCCACTCCAGTGTTTCCCAAACTTTTCGGAGACGCGATCCCTTTTTATAATATATATAAAGTAAGGTAAATTTAATAACGTGAAGAAAATTTAGAAAACACATTAAAAATACGTATTTCAGAATGTAATTCTAACTGAATAATATTAAAAAAAAATCCCCCCAAAAACCGTGGCGACTCCGCAGAAAACACTTCGCGAGCCACAGGTTGAGAATCACTATTCTGCTATATAATAAATATCACTGCTCAACAGCGGTAAAGTGGTAAAACACCTTTTGTTTACAATACAGAAACGAAAGAGTTTGGCAAAATGTGCGGCGCCGCCAGTGGTAGTCAATGGCGCGTGGGCCGCTGAGCGTCACAGAATCGCGTAACGCGCGTGACTATGTACCACTGTCCGCGCCGCACGTTTTACCAAACTCTTTCGTTTCTGTATTGAAAACAAAACGGGTTTTACCACTTCTGCTGATGGTTTCCGGAGAAAAAATATCTGCTGCATCCGGTGGAGTAGATAGATTTTCTCCTAGACCCTTAGTTTTTGAAATATATAGAAAGATATCTGCAAAAATGGGTGCATTTCGGGTGTCCCTTTCCATTTGATCGAAGTTTAAACATATTTAAATGTTTATAATTCAATAATAACTTATATCGTCGTGTTTGCGGGGGTTCATAGAATATTTTGATGGAGCAAGCAACCGAATAACTATTACTGTTTGAACACGAAAGTTGCCAAAGTTGGAAATTTGCATTTTTGTTTCAAAATCGAATTTCTCGAAAACTGAGGGTGATGGTAACAAACGGTTTGCGGATTCTTTTTCAGCGCATAAAAATCTATAAGAAACGGCTATTGAATGTTACAGAACCGAAAAAAAGTTCAATTTTGTTGGACAGTGTATTTAGCACAAACGATTCTAATAATTTCTCAAATTAAATTAAAGAAATGTTCATTCCTTGTTTGATGTATCGAATTAAGCGGTTAAGATTGAAGAAGTGGTGATTACGTATTACTTGAATCCTATAATTCTACATGATTTCATGGTAAACTCGAATTTTTGCATATTTACATTGCTAGGTTTAACTTAATCGCATTTAATTAAAGTGCATCTCCCTGCAGCGTCGATAATTTGATGATTCAACGGAAAATGTTTTCACGTTCCAATTATTGAATCCCATCAAAGTTCTGCTTACGATCAGACACCCACACACCCACACACCCACACACACACACACACACACACACACACACACACACACACACACACATGATGCTCTGTAGTCGCTATAATCCATGAATATACAGCCGAATGTAATCTCTGTCTCTGATTTCTCCCTGGTTTCTTTAGAGTATTGAACTTCATATCATTTCATTCCTTGATGAGGCATTATGGCTGTGCTGATTTAACATTTTAAGTAAATTGATTACGATTATGTTACGTGAAACAGAAATCATATAAAAATGTGTGATATAACTGACATCAATATAAATCCCATTTCACGAGTTATAGAATGCTTCTTACAATATTTTTTAAGATGCAATTCTATTGTCACCCCTTTCCTTGGTGGCTTTTGAATATGTTCATCGTAATCTGAATCATGCGTAAGCTATAATGTTGTGTAAATTTAATTGTATAATATATAATGTAGGCAATGTAGGTATTTAATTATATATAATATGTAGTATAGGTTGACTTTAAGTAACAGGGCAACAGTTGTGGATTACACATACAGGAAATGAAATACTTAGCAAAACAATTTCGTAAAAATGTGTATCTAGGTACATGCAATGGAAAATATAAATTTTCAAGATTTGTCAGGACCTTCATTTTTGCTACATATAAATTACATTTGCAATTAAAACTCACTGGAAATAAAATTGATTATAAAACAAAATTGAATTTAACTCGACTGTTTAACTATTTAAATGGAAAAATTGGATACTGAATACTCAGGATTAACATTAAACAAGATGTAAGAACGTAAGAATTTTTTAATTATTTTTGCAATTGTCTATTACGGTATCTATGTAGCTATAATTTAATGAATGAGCAATTCATGTGTTTACTTCAACGCTTTTTACCGTATTTCTGCTGTACACATTATGACAACGTAATTGAGATTGCACCACGCCGTCACAAGCAAAAATATAGAAAATGTTACTACCCCGCTTTTGCTCTGTGATAATGTACTATCGTGATTCGCGTGCAGCGCTTAAAGAAATAGTGGTATCTAAATTAACGTCAGTGGTATCAGAAATGTATCAACGGAGACAGGATTATAAAAAGTCACTAACGAACAATAATTACTGCAACATTTTCAGGATACGATTTTTCTACAAGATATAGGTATAGCACGTGTGCAGGGAACGCTTTTAAGCCAATTATTTATTATTACCAGGATGCGAATGTAAATATACTACTGCTTAATTTATCTACAAATTATCTGAAGTGATTATCTATAAATGAGTCAGCACAAATGGCTTTAGCAATAAAACTCATACGAAAACGTCAGGGATAATTTCGTTCTTTTTAATGGAATGTCATATTTTTCAATCTACATCACGATTCACGATAGTTACTTTTAAGAGCAACTTGTATACATATAAATTAAAAGTTCTGAATTTATGTGTTTGTAAAACAGAAAATTTAATGCAAAGCATGATGTCAAGGTTACTTCATTTGTCTTTAATAATTTTAATGACTTTGTATTATACATAGATAATTAGGTTTGCCTTGAAAGCTACTGTTATCTCATATATTAATATGACTGCGGCTTTTTATGCAAATATATATTTTTATAAGAAAGGACTAAACAAGTGGAACTTTGATAAAAATATGTTTCATCATTAAAGGGTTTTCAAATTATATTTCTTATTTTGCATATCTCATATGTTTTGCATATGTTCCATATTTCTAGCACATACAGAACTTGCTTACAAATTAGCTCGAGTATAGTAGCAGCCACGATATTATGTATTCATTAATATACGTAATTTTATCGTAATAAATACCATACTTGCATAAACTTACGCAGTCTAGTCATCGTACATGACTCAGTAACCACTTATTAGTTAATGCAGAATTTTCATATTAGCATGATGTTCCTTGCTTTCATTGTTGTCATGTTCCCGATGTTGCACATGTGGGAACATGGCATAATGAAAGTTGTTTTTTTTTTCGAATCTGTATTGCCGACATCTTTGTACCACAACCATTCTGCAATTTATAGGTCCCACTATTGTATTAGAAATTTCTGTGGCATGAGTGAATCTCGACGGGAATGTTGATGACTGGTCAATGGAGATGTCGATGTTACTATTGGAAATCTAACCACTATGTAATAACGAGAGCGTTAAAATGTAACTGTTGTATGTGAAGTATATCGCCTAGTGTTTCAAACGTGACTAATGATACTGTGTTGCTTTCCCTTCGATCATTTACTGGCTGCAATTAAAGCTGTTAACCCAGTAAAATGAATTAACTTGTTATTTCAAAACACCTCCATATTGTACTAGACTAAGTAGACAAATAGTCTTGAATATTTAACAGGTAGGATTCGTACAGAGAAGTGAATATGCTTTGAGCAAAATGAATAATCCTTCTTTAATTATTTTTGGGTACACAATCTTAAGGGAGGAGACTAGTGTAGCGGGTCGAATAAATCGATTTCTTTTTTTAGCATAAATCAATAGTTGAACATTACGAAAATATGCTCCTAAAGCCGCAGGACGAAATCCGAATAATTAAAGCGGCTATATCCGGTTTAGCTACGGAACAGCAGGTGACGTAGATTTACCAGAAAACTTTAAAGTGTTTTTCTTAAAACGACAGTTTCACAATTGGCGGGTAATGTAACTCAAAAAATTTTCAATCGATCGACTTGACCTTGTGCATAGATATTTGTGAACATTTGTTTCATAGAAATCACCTATTGGTATAATGATATTGTTTAATTAAATACCTTTCTTGCACACTTAAGGCAAAATTTCGTTCGTAAAAGTGAACTTTTTTTTCAAGAGGCCGCCATTTGTTCAATTTTGCACCTTTTAACTCACAAATAGGTTGATTTTGTGCGAGCACTGATAAACATATAATATATAAATTGCGTTTTGAATAGAAAAAAAAAAGGAAAGCGAAAGAAGAAATATTATTAAATCATACATATGCGAAAAATTATTTTCAATAGTTAGAGAATATTTTCATTTGCAGTTTACATTTTAATTACTCACATTATTAAGAACCATTATCCAGTAGATAAATATTTCCTAAAATATTCGAAACATTCAAGCTTCAAACTACTCGACACACTCGGACTGCTCCCAAATTTCGACCTGCTCGAAGTATGTACATTCGGTCCGCTCGGTACTTTCGTCCCGCTCGGTTCTTTCGTCCGGCTCGGTTCTTTCGGCCCGCTTGGTTCTTTCGGCCCGTTTGGGATTTTCGGCCCGCTCGGTTCTCTTCGAGCCGCTCGAACAAATTCGTGTACTCGGTTTACTTTGAGCTACTCGGTTCTCTTCGAGTACTCGGCTCGACTCGGAAACCGAGTCTCAGGTCGGTCCGAATTTCAAGCTACAGGAACACCCCTACCGACCAGTCGGTTAAGCCGACTATCCGGCCACTTTTGTAATCGGCGACTAGCCGGCTTATTAAGGGCCAATTAATCGGCTAGTCGGCCAAAACCCTAGGCGGTACATCTGTAATATTTATACATAACTTTGCCATTTGATGCGCTTAGCAGAGCACAATAGTTTGCAACCCATTGTACAACCTGGGCAGACATAATACTAGGTTAAAAAAGAAGTTAAAAGTAGAGAACACAATGTTTGTAAAGGACACTTCGCTCATTAGAAAGAACGCTTTTTGTAATCGTCAAATCGATTTTGAAAATCGAGTGAATCTCGTTACAAGTCAGGTTTCACTTGTTTCTTTTTATTAATATTATCAATGACAGATTGTTATGACCCTATTTAAGGCTGGTTCAGACACGTCCAGTAATTTAGCCGAGTGACGAGTAATTTGATAATTTAGTATTCTCTTTTTTTTTAGTGTCCACACACGGTAAATTATTAAATTACTCGCTACTCGACTGAATTCCTGGACGTGTCTGTTCCAGACCTTAGATCGGTTCGCGTATGAAGCCAAAATGTTTACTTTCATTATCCTGAATTAATCTGAATACGTGTTAAAAATGAAACCTATGTTGGTACTTGCACAACTGTGCTTTAATAATAAATTATATAGAGTATCATATATTCTTTCTCGAGCACTTCTGACACTGATACTATGGGTTTTGTTTATAAATATAAACGTTCAATCTGCGACCGGTAAAACGATTTACTACGTAAGCAAATTTTCAACCGAATGCACGAGAATTTGATCAACTTTCAAAGTTGTTTCTGAGAAAACTGAAGGCTCGTTTCCGAAACCTTTATTCCGTACTTTCACTTCCAATAACGGCGGTCTAAGCTTATTCGCTCAACCAAAAATTCAGGCAAAATCCCAATAAAGTGACATTTTTTCAGAATTTCATTTAGAAATTGTTTTTGATTGAAGATGCTCCCTTGCGAACTGAATATTTTTCGTGCGACCAGACTCCCCACATATCCTCGAAGTTTCAAACTAATTTAATCACTTTAAAAGAACCACCCCGTGTCATCGTATTCCGAAAATGAAATAGGCGGGAATGTGTACAGATACGGGAGTTAAAAGAATTAAAAGAACGAAAGAAGGGAAGCGTGCACTCGTGAAAGGGCATATACGAGGTTTCATTTCCGAGAAGGGCTGTAAAGATTGCTCGCGTGCAACCCTCCATACGGCATTCTCGCAAACTCGCGACCATATTGCCTCATAATAATAAGGTTAATGCCTTGCAAATTAAGTAGACGCGAAAGGTCTTTCCCGTGGTTTTATGTTCGTTTAACTGCTGAAGCTTGATCTTTCCCGATGATGCACGATTGTTACGATAAGGTATTCTGACGATGCTCATTTGGCTTAACTGGGCTCGTAACTGCGACATTTTGTACACGGCATTTCACGAAAAAGAAACCGAAACTGATTTGTCCTTCATCTGGCTAAAAGCGTCTGCTATATAACCCACGCGATAATATTCCTGCTTTGAATTTCACCGAATGTAAATTAGAAGTCTATCTGCTATAAATTCGATAATTTCAGGTCAAGGTTGTACATAGAAATCGCTGAAAATTGTTAGTTCTATTAAAGTTCTAAAGATGGAGAGCGTACAATATTCATTTAAATTCTAAATGCAAATTGACAATTGCCAAGTTTCCAGTTCCACGATCAATTTGTCTGGCAAATATAAATCGATGAGTGAAGCTTTTAAGACAACATTGATTTTAATTTCTTGATAATGGTGAACTGTATTAGAAAACTTCTGCACATAACTCTCCTAAGAAGTGGTGTAAAGTGGATACACGCTTTTTTAAACGATTTTATTCATGTCATACTTCAAACTGTAAATCATAATGCGTTGTACGAGAAGCAGTCCATCTCCGTTCCTCTCTTGGAGAGTAATTAATAGATTGTTTGCTGGGAAAGCGGAATTAATTATTAAAATATTAAAATTCTATGTCAATAAGAGGCTCGCGCAGCGTATAACACTTAACTGAGGAAGTAAGAGAATTTTACACAATTTTTTCTGGGGTGAATTATGCACGTACAATGAAGCGTGTACTCCATCCTTGGGTGTTGAAGGAAGGAAGAAGGATAACTTGCCATGCAGAAATGGCTCCGAGAGGAGCCAATATTTTTTATTCCAATATGTATCTTACATACATATAAAAGTAGCTATTCCAGAGCATGTCTCTTTTTTACCTCTTCTATCCTGTATTAACATTCGCTTCTGTGTTTATAGAGATAACAAAGAGAGTTGTTGTGCACTAATATGGATAGTATAAGTCGTGAAAATATGAAGAGTAGAGGAAGAAAAAGATTTCCTACATCACGCACATTCTGTGAATGAAAGAAACGTGACATCGCGTTTTTGAGCTCAATGGCAGAGAATTAATTTATTCCTTGTGAAGAAAGGTTTTTTGATGTGCATGTTAAATATTATATGACGGGTCGCTTAACAATCGACGGCGGGTATGAAGTTCAGTTTAACCCATAATAGAATCTTGTTTATAAATACACTTCTCACAAGGGAAGATTCCGAACCCGAAAATTAAAAAAATTCTGAAAAGTTGTGAGTTTGTAGGGGATTTCCTCCTGATTATAACGCAAGTTTTGTTTGCTGCCCAAATTCACCCGAAGGGTGTGAAATTCACCCATGAAAATTCGGATATTTTCGGAGTTTGTGTTATAACTCGCGAACTGTAAGAGATAGAAAAGAAGTTTCAAAACAAAAGTTACTTATTTTAATTAGATCTATCATTTGGTAGAAACATTATTTTACAGTTCACGAGTTATAACACAAAATCGGAAAATAACCGGATTTTTCAGGGGTCAATTACATCCCCTCAGAGTGAATTTGGGCAGCAAACAAAAATTGCGTTGTAATCAGGAGGAAATTCCCTACATATTCACAAAGCTTCAGAATTTTTTGAAATGGCTATGGCTTAAAATTTTTATTTTCTGAAGCCAGAGATGCCAATAAATAAGTAATGGGTAACACAAATAGTGTTGAATTTCTCTGGTCAGGGTTAAAGACGGTTTAGATTTATTAAATAAATATTCTATAATAATTATGTGCATTTATGTAGGAAGAATAATTATCTACACGAATGTACGAGTAATGCAAATTCAGGTTTGATGTACCTACAACTGATTCAAATTGCGCGAGCAACAAATCACTTGAGAAAGGAGATGGGCCGAAACAGAATCACACTCTCACAGCTTGTCAAGGTTGATTAAGATATTGCGAATTACATCCGTGTATCAGTATGTAACATTGACATGACACGATGGTTATAACAATTCCTGCCCCTGTTGCTACCGATATGTGCGCGATATTCTCCCCTTTCGATTCAAAGGTCGATTAAACCTGAGTCTAGCGGGTGACCAAACCATAGTCAATTCATCCCCTTCAATTGATAACTAAGTAAAACACATGCTAACTAATTGGAATTTTACATATGTTAATAAAGGTTTTGTCACTTTCTATTTTGTTACTTTTCAGGCATTGAAATCTCATTTCGGCTTAGTTTACTGTACTACAGGAAGAAAATTTATCATGATATTACTGAATATAATATTAAAGGAAGTAGAAGAACTAAAACTGCTTAAGGAAAGGTATAAGTAGTTTACATTTATAATCAAGGCGAGAAAGTTACAGCCGAAATGTTATTTTTTTGACATAGATACATATGTTCTAAGTACTGTTTGTCTTTTTATGATTTTCTTGGTCTTAAAAACAAGCTAAATAATAGTGGAAAGTTTCGTATTGATATATTGAAACGCGCATGGTTGAACCGAAGGAAAGAACCTCAAGTATAAAGTGTGCTTAATCTCAATAAAAATTAAAAATTAGAATCTACTTGGAACTCAATGTTATGTAGTTGTATTAAAAGCATTTTCAAATTTAAGCTTAGGAAGTTAGTAGGTAACACTTAATTTGCGGATTTTAGTGAATACTTACAAACAGTGAATAGTTTAGTCTTCATACTTAGTGTAAACATAAAACGAGATTCGTTTATCTGATAATGACACTGTCCAACAGCCATTTTGATCTGTGACATTCAATAGCCGTTTCTTATAGACTCTTGTGCGCTGAAAACGAATCCGCAAACCGTTTGCCGCCATCACCCTCAGTTTTCGAGAAATTCGATTTTGAAAGAAATGCAAATTTTCAACTTTAAAGATCTTTTGTGTTCAAACAGTAATAGTTATTCGGTTGCTTGTTTCGTCAAATTATTCCATGAACCCTCGTGAACACAACGATATAAGTTATTATTGAATTACAAACATATAAATATGTTTAAACAATGATCAAATGGAAAAGGACATTTGGACAGAAGACATTTTCCTCCGGAAACCATCAGCAGAAGTGGTAAAACACCTTTTATTTACAATACGGAAACGAAAAAGTTTGGCAAAACGTGCGGCGTCGACAGCGGTAGTCAATGGCGCGTGGGCCGCTCAGCGTCACAAAATCGCGTAATGCGTGTGACTACCACTGTCCGCACTGCACGTTTCGCCAAACTCTTTCGTTTCTGTATTGAAAACAAAAGGTGTTTTACCACTTCTGCTGATGGTTTTCGGGGGAAGAATGTCTGCTGTATCGCGTGGAGTAGTTTGATTTTATCCGAGACCCTTAGTTTTTGAAATATATAGAAAGATATCTGCAAAAATTGGTGTCCTTTTCCGTTTCATCGTTGTTTAAACATATTTAAATGTTTATAATTCAATAATAACTTATATCGTTGTGTTCGCGAGGGTTCAGAGAATAATTCGACGGAACAAGCAACCGAATAACTATTACTGTTTGAACACAAAAGATGTTCAAAGTAGAAAATTTTCATTTTTTTTTTCAAAATCGAATTTCTCGAAAACTGAGGGTGATGGCGACAAACGGTTTTCGAATTCGTTTTCAGCGCACAAAAATCTATAAGACGCGGCTATTGAATGTTACAGAACAGAAAAGAAGTTAAATTTTGTTGGACAGTGTAATTAATACCCAGCAGCTCCATAAATGCATGATATTTTCATCGTTTTTACCGTTGTGCCGCACTAATTATGAGTCTTACATCATTATCTCAAGACAGGATAGCTTTTTAAACTTGATACTACCTAGTAGCCCACATTTTTTATACGTTATGATTTTACCGCTATCATAACTTACCGAGGTACAACAAGATGTTCCTTGTTCCACACCTGAAATCAATACTACCAGATAATTAGGCATTTCAGTATACGCGACATGTATTTGAGTCAAGGAATAAGTATAACGAACATTGTTCGTTATTAACTGTCGGTATGGATCGAAGCTCGTGCTTCGACGGACGTTGCGATGCAGCTGCCATGTTACTGTTATAAAAAAAGACTGAACTGCGATGATATTGATGATGGTTACTGGTTTATTGAAGATAAGTTGAATAGACATGTGAGTGATCGAAGTTTAGGATTTTGATGTGCAGCGTACTTTGTAAAATTCAAGCAGCTTTGACGAACGTTCAAATGCCATTGGCGGATTAGCTGACGATTTTTTCTTCGAAATATTGTTTGACTGTGATTGAAGTGTGACTGGGACATTGTTCCAAACATTATTTTTAGTAGTTAAAAACAATTCAATTAACGAAAGATCTCCTTTGTGACTTGAATTAGTTAATTAGAAGTATTTATTTTTAAGTGTAATAAGTGGTACTTTGGAATCATGTTTGATAAGTTTTAAGAATTTTGACACTTGTCAAAGAACTTTAGTATCTTAACGTTAAAAGATGATGGTTTGTGACATCGGTTGCTTTAGGTATATCTGTATAAATTAAATTTAAGCATCGTTTGATTCGAATTTACCTGGACTTCGTGAGTAACTGCAACTTTCATAACACAACCATTGCGGATTCCTCACTAACACATTTAACATTTAATCCTTGACTCGCAGATACGGGGTCTATTTCGACCCATGTTAAATATCAATTTGGTGAATGTGGCGCTACTTCCGAAATATTAATTTAAAACAAAATGGCGGCTATTTAAAGTTGAAATCCTGATTTTTTCGCGTGATATTTGCACAAAAAAATTAGGATTTTAACTTTAAATAGCCACCATTTTGTTTTAAATTAATATTTCGGAAATTCTCTCCGTTGATCAGAGGATACATTCATATATTAACGAAATCTATTGTTTTTTGATTTTAGATAATCTGGTTCCGAATGGCAGTGCGTTCGTAAATCCAAATTTTTAAAAATTCTTCTCGGATGTAGTTGTTACTTTATTATAAACGTAAATATCTTTTTACGAAAAAATTACCAAATATTCTTTAAATGTTGTTCTTTTATGTGCGAAAAGTTCTGTAAAAATATGCTTCCGCTTTTTCAAAAAAAATTCCCCTTAAACAACGCCAGCATTCTTTATGAAGGTGCAGTTATATCTATATTAAAAAAATATTTCACTTGTCAATTTACATGTAGTTTTAATTAGTGCAATATAATTTTATGCATTGCAATACGTTATTTCAGAATAACTATGAATACATTAGGCGAACTTGTATTTCCCGCAATGTGTTGTGTTATAAAATGAAACTATGGATAATGTGAATTACATACTATTTACTCAGCTAATTTGAAGCGGTTACGTCATACTTACCGACAACTTCGAGGTAACCAGTTTGACTTTTCATGGGATCTGTATTAATCTGGCACATGTACCATCCCCTGTCGGATTCTCTGACTTCTCGTATGTGGAGGAACCATGTACGATGATCGCTGTGAGACATGGTTATTCGGTGGTTTTTCGTAATAACGTGGCTGGCTATTGTCAATATGGTTTGTGTGTCTACGCGTAACCATGCGACCTGCAACAAAAGTGAACGTTTCTTTTACAACATGCCTAGAAGTGATCGCTTGATTTCGATGCAAGTCACTTGCCATTTTTATTTACATGTTAATGATAAAGATATAGTGGATTTTTTATACATTTTTCCAAAAGACTCGGAAAGTGTCTATTAATTACGAGGATCGTTCCACGAGACTGTTTAGAATTTTATTAGATAACGAGAAATCTAAAAAGTTCCCCTTCGAAAAATAATCTGACATCAGCAAATTTTTACTGATTTACATATTATATTATCGCATTTTCCCAACCACGGTGTTTACCAAAAATAATAACAAAAGTAAGGTAAAAAAATACTCTGACGTTGTTTCATTTTATCGAATATAATCCATAGTTTCTTTTATTCCAAAAATCCGTCAACAACTGACATCTTAGTTAGACTCCCTCACAGTTATAAATCCAAATAGTATAGTATACTGAATCTCTATATGCCGACTATGTATGTACTGTACATATACATATACGAAATCCACCCACCAAAATAAAATCTTCATAAACTGTCGCCATACCCGTCCCTTACACCAAAAGGTACTAGTTACAGAAAGTGGGGCTCCATAGAAGCAGGGGCGGATTTTGAGATTTTGCGCCTCTAGGCTAACAAGCGTCTGCCGCTCTTTCCGTGAAATATCAAATATTTTAATTTAAAGGAGTCGAGACAATTTTAAAATCAATTCAGTATAGCTACCCACATGTGAGTGGTTGCTAATTCGCTACAAGGAAAAAAAAGTGAATTGTTTTCAAAGGTGTGTCAAGCCTCTGTGTTTAAACATTTTCTAATTTCTTTCGCTCAAAATTTGTCGTTCCCCAAAATTTGCAGGACACCAAAATTTACCACCCATCAAAATTTATCACTCCCCAAAATTTGCCGCTCTCCAACATTTGCGCCTCCCAAAATTTGGCGCTCCCCAAAACTTGATGCTTTTCAAAATTTATCGCTTTCCAAAATTTGTCGCTCCTTAAAATTTGTCATTCCCCAGAATTTATGGCTCCCCAAAATTTGCTGTTTCGCAAAATTTGGCCCCCCCCCCCCCCCATTTGATGCTCCGCAAAATCTGCCGCTCTCCAAAATTTGCGCCCCCCAAAATTTGCCACTCTCCAAATTTCCGCCCCTCAAAATATGTTACTCCCCAAAATTTGCCGCCCCAGGCTGCAGCCTACTTAGCCTATACACAAATTCGCCCCTGCATACAAGTATCTAGTAGGAATAAACCAATACAAACGAAAAATCAATCTGAAAATAAATTTTCTCTTAGGTATGTGAAAAGTAGTTACTATCGAAAAGACTTATTTCCCTACATCTCTGTGTATAGACTGTGTCTTCTAGATTGCCCGAAAATTTCTTCAGGATTATCAGAGTAATCTTACCCCTTTGGAAGGAAGTTGGACTACGCCGGTAATTCGGCCTAACCACGTGGAAAAGGGAGGAAAGGAAGGAAACGTAAACACTCTCCTTCGTAGCTGCACTTTGGCATCGGGTCGACGAAGGAAAGGAAAAGGGGTTTGGCGGAAATGGAAACCCGAAAAGCCCACGTATGTAGGTTGGCACAAAAGCGTAGCTGTTGGCCTGTAGTAAATCAAGACTGTTACGAAAATGTGATCCGTTTGTGAAAAAAAAACCGTTGAAAGTACCGAAAACTATTCACACGGGGACCGCATTGAGGTTGTTCCGTCTGGCGATGTTGAATCGTCCGCACGCGTCTGTATTTCCGGCTCTCCTTTGTGCCGCGGATACCAGCACGTGATCACGTATTTTCCACGCTCATATGCACAGGCGCTTTGGTATTGGCGCCAGCAATATTTTCGTTCGCGGCGCGTGCATTTACCTTCAAAGGCGAAGGATAATGGAATTGCCATTCCGGTGGGTAAACATTTATCCCGTGATATCTTTTAGCCTGTAATTTCTAGAGTGACGTGCCAGTGACTTTCGCCCCCGGCACGCCAGTCGGGCCCTGGTTGCTTAATGAAAGACGTCATTCTTTGAAAGAAAGTATCAATTTTTTTTATCGACAAACTCGTTTGCCGGATATTCGAAATTTCTCGTATCGTGGTTATTATTAAGAGTACTAGGTAGTTGTTCCTGCCTAAAATGAAGCATTTCTGTTTCAATTAATTACAGAGACACAAAATGAAACTGAGACTTGCTCTTTAGCATGAAGTTTATTAACATCATAAGCTTTAAAAAACATGTTTGTTGAGTCAAAATTATGCATTATATGTGACGTTACAGATGGATCATTAAAGAGGCTTTTTGTTTTGCAGTGATAACTCAAAAACAGAGGTTCCAATCGATTCAAATCAAATTCGAGCATGTTCACAAAATGTGTAGTTTCGGACCGGACATAAATTATATCAGTTATTTACTTCAACCCTGTAATCAGTGTCAACTTAAGTTCCTTGGCTTCATCAAATTTGTAATTTCTCGCTGATAGCCTCACAATCAACGTGCAGCATTATGAATTATGGATATAATGCTTAATTTGCATGTAAATAACACACGTGCTTACTTTCACAGAGATATCGAATGGGTATCGATTCTATTTGATACTGATATGCTATTAGTTATTCGATAGCAGTATCTATAATGTTTTCTCATTCTTGCATCAATCCTAGTGATTCTGACTGATTGGTCAGTTTTTAGCAGCATCCTGGCTACACTTGCGGAAACATGTTACAAAAATATCATGTTTGTACAAGTACATGTTTGCACTTCTTCAAAAGTTAAGTAGCTTGTACTAGATATACGAGTACAGATAAAAAATAAATTTGACGTCGTGTATTTCCGAATCCTTCGCATGGGTGTTTTCTTGACTAATTAATAATATTACTGCAACCAGCTGTTTATTTTATATAAATTTGGTACTTTTTTGCGACAAATGATTATTCCAGTGAAATCAGATTTTCGGGTTCCATTTTAATTCTGCACTTCTGAACATTAATCTGTTTGTTGTGTAATTGCAAAAACATTACTGTTTGATATACACCAAGAAGAATACCAACCTCTTTATAAATAATGTAGCAACGAAAATTGTGCACGCTACGTAAATTTGTGGGTAATGCAATAAATATTCGCAGTGATGTATAGGCAATTCAAAGGCAAGAAGAATTTTCAATATCCACTTTACCCCCGACACCGAGGGGCCAAAAATTATTGTTAGAAACAGCTGGCAGAAGATCGCCCTGAAGAGGGGCAGAGAGCCGGCATTAAAAATAACAGGTGACGCATAGTTGCGGACGCGCGGCTAGTGTGCCGGTGTCTACGTAAATTACAGAAATTCGCCGGAGAAGCCGTAAATACTTGGTTATCATACTTGGCGGAAGCATGGAGGGGGCATTATACCTACATTCGCGTACATCGTGGCCAGAGATGGCGACAACCATGGATATGGCTTCACCGTTTCCATTCATCGGAGTGGATATCAAATGCAATAGTTCATGGTGCGCTTCCGACTAGGTGGTCGACCAGCCCTCGACCTCTACCTCCTAATCCAACCACCCACCGGTTTCACACCGGTCCCTGGCAGATTTACAGACGCGCCCGTTTGATATCTGCATCCGAGAGAGTCCGGGGCTAGTTCCACCTGTCCCGGATCCTCTGTATACTTTCCGTCAACTTGCGATTCACCCCGCGAGGACACCCCAAAGATAAATGAACCGAGCAAGCTGCTCGACTAATCAGAGATCTCTGGGCCAATGTTTTAAGCAAGCGCGCGAGGATTACGTTGTTGCGCTAATGCATATTGTCCTGCAACTTTCTCGGATGAATACACGTAGGTATGCATGCATGTACTTACGTCCTGATACTCAGCTACGGACGAACATAAACAACTGTGCAATTTTCAAATTATGCACTTCGACATGTGACACTTGACGCCTGGATATGCACTATGCTTTTAGATGCTGTGCTTTTGTTACAAACTATTTGGAGGTAATTATAAGATATTCCCTGAATAAGGTATTCACATATTTTTGGGGTTTAATGTTCTCTTCTGCAGACTGTGGGGAGTTTTTATTAAGGGTACTACTTAGGCAGTCGTTCCTGTTTAAAATGAAGCATTTCTGTATCAATTAATTACAAAGGAACAAATTGAAATTGAGGCTTAATTCTTGGGCATGAAGTATTAACATCATAAGCTTTAAAAAGCATGTTTGTTTAGTCAAAAATATGCATTATATATGACGCTACAGATGCATTATTAAAGAGGTATTTTACAAATGTGTCTTTTGTTTTGCAGTGACATTGAGCTCTAAACAAACCTGTAGAGTGAACAGCAGTGGGAAGAAGTAGATGCGACAGCGCGGCGGTCCGAGGGAAATAGAAGATAAGCGGTGAACCTATCCTTCTTGCTATTATCCCTCTCACTCTGTACTATCTGTGTTATGTATGTACTTATGTTGTGCGCGGGTAACATCACTTACATCCACTATACATCCATAGCCTGTTGTAAGATAGGTTCACCCGTTATCTTCCCTCTTTCTCGGATCGGTCGTAATTGCTCTGTTCACTCTCCAGGTTTGTTTAGAGCTCAATGTGCAGTGATAACTCAAAAACGGAGGTTCCAATCGATTCAAATCAAATTCGAGCATGCTCACAAAATGTGTAGTTTCGGACCGGATCTAAATTGAAGTTAATGACAACTCTTATTCTTTATAAAAAGAAACTAAGATCTTGTCTTTTTTTATTAACTTCAATTTACTTCATGCCAAAGAACAAGTCTCAGTTTCAATTTATTTCTTTGTAATTAATTGAAACAGAAATGCTTCATTTTAGACAGGAACGGCTGCCTACTTAGTACCCTTAATGCTGCAGGTGAAAATTGTATTGGAGTATTGTAAAAGTGTTGAAATTGATTTGAAAAATGTTTGAAAAGAAATTTTTGATAATTGTCGAAAGAAGTATATTCTGTTATGAAACAAATTATCAAATTGATGAAATCCTCTAATTGAATGCTGTAATTCCCTTCAAATAGGTATACTTTTACTATTCTTAGAGACTTTCTCACATCAGAAAGGGGAGGCTTTTTTAAAATAATTACATGCAGTTATGTTTGTCCATCTGCAATGGTGAGACATATGCGTACCTTAAAAATACTACGAATCTATTAAGATACTTATAAACATTTCTGCATCATTATATTACACTGATTGACTGGCTAGGTACTGTAACAATACAAGTGTACTGAAACATAATAATTCATTCAAGATTTCATTACGAATATTATCTCGAACTGTTACTATTATATGGTTGCTAGTATTAAATTAGAACTGTAATTACATATTACTGCAAAGTTATGCAATATGAGCCATATATTTATTCATTACAATATGAACGAAGGGTATAGTTTACATCATTTGCACCTGGCGTTAAGGGGTCTTTCCACTGTGACACCCTGATAAAGTACCGCTGTTTGGAACTTCTTTTTGTCACAAAAAGAATGTGTTTATTAAATTGAAGTTTTTTCTATTTATCAATACGTGCTTTGAGAATACACAATTATTTTTTTTCATATTTTTGTAATGCTTGCTTGCGCCAAAATAAGTGGTTGTAATATGGGCTGTGAACTATCGAAATTAACTAACCTTTTAATCATTCTGCGACGCAAAAGATGAGGAAAAAAACAACGAAAATGTGTGATTCTAGTTCGGGCCATAGCGACAGTCATACTGATTACAAACCTCCATGATACCACCGCCCCAGATACATGGTTCCTTCAAAATCGACCATGCAGTCGAGGCGTCTTTTTTCACAGCGCATATTAGACCCTCTTATTTTGGGGCAAGCGTGCATTAAAAAATATGAAAAAAAATTGTTGTATTCTTAAAACACATATTAATAAATAGAAAAAACTTCAATTTAGTAAACACATTCTTTTTGTGACAAAAAAAGTTCCAAGCAGCGGTACTTTATCAGGGCGTCACAGTGGAAAGACCCCTTAATAGAGAAGCTCTTATAATATTACGGTCACATGGTGCAGAATCAAGAAAGCACAAATTTTTAAGATATGTGCTGTATTATTATTTGTTTACAGAATCATCGCATTGGTGATGCTTAAAATATAAAATCCAGAAACACATACAGAACTTGAGACGTGCACGTTATTTATGCGTGTTGATATGATAGAGGAGTGACAAGTGTCTGAACTTTCTTGGCGTATCCAACAAGTTTAAGAGAAATTTCGTGCCCCACAGCTATATTATAACTTGGATATTGCGCAAAATTTGGTGTAAGATACTTAACACGCATATTCCGAAGCATTCGTGGTGTAAGCGAAAGGGAGGTGATTGCTTTCTCAACTATACGCTGAAACTATCAAATTAAATTTACTATACTCATTTTACGTTGATTTCTTGAAGAAATTTGTTTTTGCCTTCAGTATACACCAACATTTTTAAATCAGACCATAAAATATAAGTTCCTATAATACAGTATTGCTTGGCGAGCACAGGGTTTGTTGGAACTCCTATTGTATATTAAATTATTTGTGCTCGCTATCATTAGTATTACTTCTTGGAAAGGATAATAATTTGAAATCGTAATAGGATCGAAATCTAATATGAAAATACATTATGAGATTCGGCGTTCATGAGTTTTAAAAAACATGCATAAAGTTAGTAGCCAGCATTTATAATAATATTTCTAAATATGTTAAATATATGAAACATTCATTACAGTAATTTATTCAGAAGCGCAACGTCCAAAACATCTGAATGCATAAACTACAGAAACTACACGTTTTAATAGCATATTGAACAGATACAGTATAAAGCTGGTTCAAAGTAATAAAATAGTTTCTCCAAAAGCCACTTACGGAAGCATAAGTTTGATAATTATTTATTTGAAAAATACTACCTATAACAAAAAATATAATAAATGTGTCCTTTTACTTCACATGAACTCTTTGTATCTCGCTGATTAACTGCTCCTCTCTTTACGCACTATTAATTAAGCTACATCGTGTAATAAGTAAAAAAAATTTCAATTCCAAATACTTAATCCTTATAAATACAAAATTATAATCAGGGGCATAACTCGGAAGACATTCACCTCAAATTTCACTTCTAAGTTTTCTGTTCCAATTTAAACGTCTTGATAAGCCACTTGGATACTACGGTATGTAACGTTACCAGGATATTTCTGTCGACGAAGGGATACAGTCTTTAATGTTTCGATGCTCGAAATTACATTCCCCATTACGTGAGACTGGGCCAGGTTCGTGATATTAATTCTTGCGGGTGTATGTTTAAACACTGCGCACGTACACACGGGCGACCGTTGCTGTGGGCATTCGAAAAACTAGACATGAGTCCTATAGCTTTACACGAGAACTCCATTTTGAATTATATGTTTCTGAGGGTTCTGCACATTCTGCAGCACAGACATGAGTTTGTTCGCTCACTGTTAGTGTGATTAATTGAAAATTAAATGTGTACGGAAAATGTCTTTTTTGCCACGCCTACTTGTACTCTTATCAGAAAAGTGGCAAAGAGTCATAGATAATCAAGGAAAATACTTTGGTCAAAAAAGCTTCTAATATATTTTTACTTTTAATAAACACTGGTTCAGTAAAGCGAAGGAACTTTTGTACCGACCTAATACATGTACATATATCACTATGTATTTATGATTTTTGAATAACAAAGCTTTATTAATCCTTGGGTGGCAGACACGGGGGCCAATTTCGACTCATTCTAAATATCAAATCACGAGTGTTACGTACTTATTACAATTATTAGGATTATTTCTTGAAGAAGATAAAAATTTCAAATTAGAATAACATAAGAATTAATAGTAAACCCTTATTCTGTAAAATATTTGACACGTATTCTTTGCTATCGGCAATCGCTCATGTTGAAGGGGGTACAAAGAGCCCCTAAAGTTGCAGTCGAAAACATCTTTTTTGAAAGTTTCTAAAAATTAAGCAGGGAGTTGGATTCCTCTTTAAAAAAATACACGCTTTCAAAAAGTGTGTAAAAAGATATTCCAGAAAATATGTTTCCGACCCCAACTTAGGGGCTATTTTCACCCCTTCAACGTGCCCGGTTGCCATTATCTAACAAAAAATACGTGTCAAATATTTTTCACTATTCTACGAATTTGAAAATTTGAAAGTTCGATATGTTCCTTTGCAACCAGATAATTGATTTACTTTAATTAGAGTTTAATATTGACATTAAAGTTGATAAGTGTGCGTTTACTTACGAATGACAGTGTATATGTGTACGAGGACGAAGGTATAAAGCAGGAGTATATTTTTGGTATTTTTGGTGTAATAAACACAATATTAATTATAAAGAACGTGCAATTTATACCATATTAAATACATGGAAAATATGATGAAAATAATTGCAGGGAAAATTGCAAAACTATTACACCTGAAATGTTTTACCGCCTACTAAATAACAACAAGCAGTAGGTAAACAATACAATGAATAGAGCAGACCAAACTATTATCGCTATAACCAAAAGTACACATAGGTGACACATACTACATTATAATCCTGTGAACAAAATTTGTTATCTCTGGGGATAAAGAATTAAGTATCAAGTTTTTCGCACACTTCCGAATATAATTTTATTGTACCTATACGCCGCAGTTTCGCAAATGATCTCATATTATAGCACTCATTAAATAAAAACGTATACATTCTTCAAAGGACTCCAACGTATCATTCAGCCGACGTAAATATGAATTTTGCTGAAACCACTTACTTCGAAGGGTAGGTTTCCAGGTTTTCGTTTCACGCTACTTTCTAACCACTTTAAAACAAATCTCAGCATTCGATTTTATATTCCTTTAAAATGAGTAAAAAACTTGCGATACTTCTATTATAGTAATATAGCTTTACAACTAACTAAGCTGATGTTGCGAAGCATTGTAATTTATATTCGTATTTATTCACAACATTATACTATTGTATCGTGTAATCCACCTATAAACTTAATAAGAAAATATATGACTAAATGACGGAATATTTAATTAAAACAGATTTCTCGGATGCTGCATTGCTGCGCACATAAATTAATTAGGCTTTTTACCATTTCTTCAACATTTTCGAACTGAACATTATTTATTGAAAAATGACCAACTTTACGGCAACAAGTTTTCATAAAAATTACGAGGTATATTCATGTTATTATTTATTATCAATTACCTACTTTTACTTTACCCAGAAGTGTCCAATGTTAGACGTCTTTAAAATATTAATTGTCAAGTAGTCTTTCATCTATTATTAGGCAGGTGTCGTAATGTGTAAGAAATTTGAATCCGGTTTCAAAACTGATATGTTCTACATATTGAAATAGCAGTATGAGTGGCAGAAACGAAATTTGAATCGAACCCTCCATCCGAGTGGTAGACGTTTCACTTCGTTCCGTCTGCATTGAAATAAAGTTAGTAAAACCACTAACCACCGCCAAGTCGTCCAAACCGTCTCGCCCTCAACTTTCCAGGGTCGATTCGCATCCACGGTAACCACTCTTAAGTTGTTCGATAACTGTACTGAACTACTTTCAAACTTGCTTCTGCTATAACTTTATTAACGACAGGTAAATGCCTTGCATTGGCGAATTACATTTTCAAATATTAAAAAAAAATCAATTTTTCCATTGATTTATGGGAATAAAGATTTCTACTTTTAACCCCTGCGATCGTTACATTGATTATGTCCGTAATTTTTATTTTAGCGTGTTTAATTCAACTAATTAAGTGTCGACGAGTTTGCTGTACTGAAATTAATAACAGCGAAAGAGCCCAGGAACTGAAATTACATAAAAATTCAATTAAAGGAAAGTATACAGAACAAATTTGAACAAAACTGAAACACATACCTATCTGGTTATGTTATAATCATACATATTAATTCTGTATGCAGTAGAAACTTTCGAATGGAACGTTGTTACAGTTTAACAAAACTTGACTGTATGATTAGGTAAAATAGAATTGAACACTTTTAAATATAATTTTTGTACTTATAAATATTATCGAACTGTCTTTGGTGATCAATTTACAATATACCAATTATCAATTTACAATTTGCAATACTTTCTATCTTATATTGCACGAAACCCCTAAAATGTAGTATCGAGTATCTATTTAATAGTAGGTAAATAGTATCGAGCTATAAATTAGAAATTTTAGACTATAGACAAAATAACATCGGATATTTCCATATAGGTACCCATTAATTAGCATCACGCGATTGAACAGCATTGCATAAATGGAAATAAAATTTGATAAACTCACTCAGTATAATTTTAACAAAGTTTTCGGAAGTATCGTATGAATATTTGGCGTGAATATGTATGACTGTCGTATATTTTCCGCTCACGCAGTTGCCGGGCCTCCGCCGCAGGAGGAGAAACACGGAATTAAAATCCTTAATGGGTAATGGAACACATAAACCTTCAAACTACAATAAAACAATAATGAAGATTTTAATATTGCAAAAAGCAAATTTGAAAATACACTAGGCAGTCAGACAGTTTCACATCACGCAGAGTACTTTCGTTACGTTTATTTACACTCCTCAACTTCGAATCGTATCTCGTAACGCAATTATGAAATTAATAACTGGGTTAAAATATTTTGTTAAAATAAGTGGTACTGAAAAGTGATAGCAAATAATAAAATTAAATATGAACCTTTCTCGTTCTAACTTTTAAAATAGAAATAGGTACGTTAATTCGAACTTGGCTTGATATTCTATGATGTTTTTAGCGAGACTGTTTCAAAGCTGGCAATAGGTATATAATTTCATATTTAAATTGTGTATGATTTTTGTTCCCATTTATATCACTGACGAGTTATAATTACTGTAAATTGCAATTGGAAACTATGTATAAGTTGGCTTGTAGAAGAACGTTTCTTGCATTGTTTAAGGAAGCTCAGAGACAAGTTTTGTATTTAAGACCGAAGCTGTTGATACATTTAAGTCGATTCTGATATGTTTAGTGTCTCTTCGATCTCCGAGTCGCTTTCAAAATTTGCACACATGAAGGAAATCGCGGTCACATGTTGCACCAGAAATGCTTTGCCAAAACTATTTGGCCTACATAATACTTTATGTTTTCGACCTGTGCTCGGCAAGTGAATTGTGCATAATGATTCAGCATTGTCAATTGCACGCTACACTTTCGGATCATGTTTTGGGCTTAGCAAGAGACTGCACGATTTGTCGTATATTGTACCAGCCAACGTTGAGATGCTCCCTACGTTCCTTGCTCAGAAGGAAACAATGGTTTGCAAATGGTTTGAAGAAAAGTATAAGTGCAGAAATTCACTTGTATATACTTTAATGCAACCCCAATTTTTCCAAAAATATGCTTTGGTTTCCAGCCTATCTAAAGTCTCGAAAAGAAGACCAAGCAAAAAGGTTCAAGTTATAGGATACAAAATATGAGTGAAGGGATATTCACAGTGTGTAACGATTGTCATGACGTTGAACCCCGCTTTAACCGTCCCATCTGTGTTTAAGTAGAGCTCACAGAACAATTGACCGTTCAGTCACTTCAACTCCTTCGCAAACCCTTAAGCTGGATCTGGGCTGAGTTAACTTCCTCCACTGGACGCCGTTTCATTTGGCCATATTACCATTAAACCGTGCTGACATCGAATACCACGGTATCAAATGCAAATTTGTTAAAATTGCACAGATCCGCTGAATGTGCAAGCTCTAGCCGCAGTAAAGCTCGAAACAATAATGAGCTAATATCTAACAGAATATTCGATTGCATAATTGTATGTTACAGATAGTGGACATACTTTATTGATTGAAGAAAAAGTGTACCGTGACTTTGAAAGGCTTCGTAATATTACTGTAATGTATAATCTTATATAAAATTCATTTTCTGTTTGCTTGTTTGTTTGCTCGTAATACAAATTTACACCGCTGTGCGGATTTCGTTCACATTTGGCACATACAGTGACTCCCGAAAATATTCGGACACTTTTTAAAATCGCATAACTTTTTTAAAATTAATCCAAACGACTTGAGTTTTTTGGAGAAGCTAGATGGATTAGTTTGCTAAGTGACATGTTTCGTCGTTTTGGAAAAAATTGTAATTGGTCGAAATAGCGAAGAAAATAGTGAAGATCGTTTTTGAAACTTTTTTTATGCGCCTGCAATGAAAATTCAAAAAACCCGTTTGTAGATTTAAGTAAGTTGTATACATGCAGAAAATTTCATCAAAATCGGTTAACGTTGCTCTGAGATACAAACGTTTAAAGATCGCAGAATAAGGTCGAGAATCGCGGAAATTCCCGAAATCAGCGATTTTCGACCTTATTCTGCGATCTTTAAACGTTTGTATCTCAGAGCAACGTTAACCGATTTTGATGAAATTTTCTGCATGTATACAACTTACTTAAATCTACAAACGGGGTTTTTGTTAAACTGGCGTGGCGAGCTACGGTAGACGTTGTAAGTGAAATTGGTTACAAATCACGTGGGTCCGTGTATCACTCTAAAATTTAGTAAAACTTCTGTTTGGACATGTGTTTCTGATTAATTTGTTGTCCTAATGACAACAAATAAATTATGAATAAATACTATTGCCTTTCTCGCTAACTTCAATAACGCTATCAACTCCTTTGCCTTCTATAATATTGTCGCTTTTATTTTAAAAGTTGCATTAAGTTCGGTTAGCACCGGGTATTTTGGCAAGTAATTATGTAAAACTATTAACCTTGAGGAACGAAAATTAATTTATAAAGTTAAAAACTACAAAGATTATGTTGTAAAATTAAAAATTGAAAAGTGGAAAATTACAGCAATATGTGTGTAGGTTTTGCTGGTTAACAAGATTGACAAATTATCAAGTTCCATTCCGACGAAACTTTGTATATTTTTTAGTACAATACTGACCACATGGACACTTTAAGAAGTTATTTACGATTAATGTTAATGAAAATGGAATTAAATACCTAACGATTGATACATCACTGCAATTATTATAATTCATTTTACACATTACCTAAGTAACTCAACAATAAATTCGGATGAGTAACATCGCAATTTTTTTAGTAGTCACACAATAAGTTCCATTCATAACTTTCCTATATTATACATACATATAATGAGGATTTCATGAATACTTGATACAATTTTAAAAGCTCATGAAAACAACAAGGCACTTGTTACCATTAAACTAATGCTACTTAATATTCTATTCCGGACATAAGTTAGACATAACTCAAATTTGTCTATGAAGGAAAGCGGTAAAAAATCTTCGCAAAAAATCTACTAAATATATTATCCACAGCGCGTCTGTTCAACGAATTTTTAAAACATTAAAAAAAAAGAGGGTGGCTCGTGAAATGTTTGTAAGATAATTCACGTAAATATGTAACATAAGAGACACAGTAGCTTATCGTAATGATGGGATAGTAAGTTCATTACGATGTTCAAAGTAATCTACGGGTGGCAGAGCATTAATTACGATCCCAAAGGAATCTCCCGAAATGTCAGTACGAAATGTCATACAAGAGCGGCCCCAGTAATGCTCTTCACCACTCTCCCTTTACCTCTTCAACAAACCCTGAGTCAAAGCTTCCTCTACGTCTTCCCGTTCCAGTTATGCACAAAAGGATGAAGATCAAACAGAACTGATGTACTGATCCGTGATCTGAACGCACAGTTGAATTACACATATCGATCACAGCATGATAAGTTACTGAAAATTGTGTACCTAGACTTACCAATGTGACAATGCGTGTATATTTATGAATGCGTCGTTCAATACTTATAACTTACAGTCAGTAAATTAAGTATAAGTGAATATTGAAATACATCGTGCTCTCATTGAACCGATTTTTCACCCAAATCGTAATTTCTTATGAACACCCTTTTAATGACGAATGATAAATGCAAGCTTGGCGATGGTGTTGTAAAAACTAAATGTCACAGAATGTTTAATCTATTTCTAAGCTATTTAAAACTATCACTCTAATAAAAGCTGTGAGAAGTATAAAGATTTTCACAAAAGTATGTAAATGTTCTATTCTATTCTATTGCATACATACCTATATATTATATAGGAAGAAAAATCGAATCGTGTAATGTATTGCAGTAAGATAAGTGCAATTACCATTTTGAAGAATATTATTTGTACATCTTCGATACTTTGGATAAACTGTCATAGCATTTCTCGAAATACAAATATTCAGTATGGAAAAATAAGTCGAGAAGCCCTCTCTACCACTCTGCAATCTGAGACTTCGCTTTCAAAATGTAAGCAATTTAAATTGCGGAGTTCCACTTCCGGGGCGCGTAGTTTAAATGTCAAGCAACCGGACATACGAAGCCGCATGTACACTAGCGGCCAAAAGTTTCGAATCGCATTGTGGATTAAGGGAAACCGGGATTTTCTCGTTCAACAAACAAATTTACGTATACTTTTCGCGTGATTAGACATTACAGTTGATTGGAATGAAGAATACACATATTGCAACGATCGGTGAAAATATTAACCTCGAGGTTAACAATTTAAAGTGGGCGAACATTCGGGGGCGGTGTGAACTTTTGCGGGACCGGGTTCCAAAATTGCGCGGAGTCAAAGAACGCATTTATATGTACTTCTAAATTTTATAATAATAAATATCTATGCATAGCGCCCCGAAAAATTTACGGTGAGGTTTTCGTGGACCGCGGGGCCTTTTAAGGGGTCTCCCTACCTTGACGGACGAAAAATGATGCGAAATTTGGGAATTTTTTAAAACAAAACCATTAAATATATTTACTTCCAGCTTTGTGGCTTCATTTGTCAATCTTTACAGAATATGAAAAAAAAATTGTATGCAAAAATAGTGGTTATATCTGGAGTTATAGTGCTGCAAATAGAGCGCCTTACAAAAATCATACGTGCATTGTTAGCATAAAATCAGCCGTTGTAATTGTCGGAAATAGAAAATTTAAAAATTTGTATAATCTGTATGAGTCTGGCTATCGCCAGAACTAGATTAAATGAGAAATACTGAAAATAAAAAAAAAAGATGGCAGCGTCTACAACATACATTGATTTCTGCAAAAAATTCGTTGGTTTTTTAAGCCGCAAAAGTCTAATTTTGCAAAAACCGACTTAGTTTTAGTACCGGCGAGAATGGGACATCTACTGAAGATATACCTATGCCAAGTTTGAAGTAAATCGAGTGATTGGTTTTTGAGATATCATGCTGTCTAATCCGAAAAACATCGTTTTGAGAAAGACGCGGTTAAAGTTTTAGATACTGTTATACTTTACTTAATTTTTTTTATAATGTCTGCCTAAATATGTACAAATATGGACATAAAGTTCTCAATTAATATAATTTGAGGGTTTCTCTTGAAAAAATCCCAAATATCGCGCGCCTTTTCAGGCCGTCGAAGTAGGGTGACCCCTTAAAGTGCGGAACCGAGTTCCGGGGAGAGTGCTGAACTCGCCTCGCGCCGGCCCTGAGAACATTTGTCATACGATGTGATTTTAATGAAAATCAACAAGTGGTTCCAAACTTTTGGCATACAGTGTGCACTTACAAATGGAAAACATGTATGGAAAGGGTTCTCATATATATATTTCACCATTATCGGTAAGCATTACATATTTTGAGGTGTAATAGGTACATATTTCCACATTGCTAAAATTACACACACTTTATATCCCGATAATTTTAAATGCATTTACTGTGCTGTTCCATAAAACGTTTTCAGTTTTATTCTGAAAAGAGAAAATCTTTTAATTTTACGGATTCAAGCACAAACTCTTGGTTATGTGTCTTACAAGGGAAGATCCCGAACCCAAAAATTCAAAAAATTCTGAAACTTTGTGAATATGTAGGGGATTTCCTCCTGATTACAACGCAATTTTTGTTTGCTGCCCAAATTCACTCTAAGGGAGTGTAATTGACCCCTGAAAATCCGGTTATTTTCCGATTTTGTGTTATAACTCGTGAACTGTAAAATAATTTTTTTACCAAATGATAGATCTAATTAAAAGAAGTAATTATTGTGTTGAAATTGTTTTTCTATTTCTTACAGTTCGCGAGTTATAACACAAAATCGGAAAATAGCCGAATTTTCAGGGGTTAATTTCACCCCCTTCGAGTGAATTTGGGCAGCAAACAAAAATTGCGTTTAATCAGGAGGAAATCCCCTACATATTCACAAAGTTTCAGAATTTTTTGAATTTCCGGGTTCGGGATCTTCCATTGTTAGGTAATATTTGTGACGAGATAAGGTCTGAATTTTGTCTTGTACATCATTTCTGATTATTGTCGTTTTTACATTGCAAACCAAGCAGAGTCAAGATGATTGTTAAGAAGAGAATGAAACGAAGAAAATTAAAAGGAAGATATACTAGCAACAAGAATCCTGTAATGCTTTTCTGACTATATCCTATTTATATTCTAATATAAATGATTCAATATGTGTAGGAAAATCCTTAAATTAACACGCGCTAAATTAAACAATGTATTACAGACCTACGTTCTAATTTGTACAGAATTTTTCAGGATGAAACATCATCTATGTCACATTTGTTCTGTACAGCGAAGTAGCGTGCCAATTAGGCTGACAGCTTATGAATGGCTACTATATAAACCGAGAATGATTTATAATTTTTTTAATAGGTTTACACAAAGATAAAACTCCTTAAATACTAAAAGTAAAACGTGATGAGAATAGAAGTTTTAAATCAATAGACCAATTATTCGCAATACAAGGGAAACTACTTTACTGTAAAAACATTTAAATGGACGATTCAGGAAAATAGTGACAGACGGATTCGGACGGATGAAAATAGTGACAGACTTTTCCGTGTTGACCGTTCGAGTAAATCCTTTGAAAGCTGCTTGAGTATTCGGGTGGGTTTTGTGCTAATTCTACAGATTCTCAAAATTTCCACAACAACTACAGGAAGTTCTATACCTACAGCTAGAAAGTTCAAAAATTCAAATACCGCAGATGCCAAAATACTTTGCAAAAAATCGAAGTTTTATTCTTAAAAAATCCAGTTGGAAACGGGTTTCACCCTTCAAAAGTAATATTGCGCTAGCCCTAAATATTCATTTCTCTACTTCTGACATTCTTAAAAGATTAGTCTTAACCGCGAGGATACGGAAACACTAAACATGTTAGGTGGCTTACTGAGCTTTGCTTGCGTCGGCCTGCAAATATATACAGGGTGGTCGGCATCAGGTAAGAGTACTTATATTCTATACCTACGACAAAATAAGCCGGAAATGATGAGTAACCAAATTGCACTGTTCTTCGGTTCTTTTTAGATATTAATGTTTAAAAGTTTTGGCCAGTTCAACGATCAGCCGTGCGTATTATCGTGCAAAAACAACGACACATTTATCGCTACTTACAATTAGAAGTACATATACAGCAGTAGTAGAACTACTAAATAAGCTGCTACCCATGCGTCGTTGTTCTTTGACGGTGACTGTACCATAGGGTGGCCCTTATTTATACGCGTGGAATTTTTTTTCGTATTTCATTCCTCTCACCCCTTAGAATAGTGCCATTTGATAAAAAAATAGTCACTGAAAAAGTTTATTGCAATCGGACAACGGGAAAGGGTGCCGACCAGACCTTAAAGTTTAGAATTCATCAATTGTTCGGATTTACAGAATTTCTCAAAAATGGTAAGCCCTATCGAAATTTTGTTCAAATAATATTAAAAGAGCATTCAATTTCCTACAATTGCTGTGTATGTAATTTTTACGTACTTCCAACCATTTTTTAGATAATAGCGTTTGAATATAGATATGTCCGCATTACGCGTGTGTAGACAATACATCCCGTCGACATCGACAGGTGGGACGCGCGAAGTGCGGACTTCTCTATATTCAAACGCTATTATCTAAAAAATGGTTGGAAGCACGAAAAAATTATATATACAATATTTGTAGAAAATTGAATGCTCTTTTAATGTTATTTGAAGAAAATTTCGATACGGCTTACCATTTTTGAGAAATTCTTCAAATTCAAACCATTGATGAATTCTAAACTTTAAGGCTTGGTCGGCACCCTTATCTGTTGTCCGATTGCAATAATCTTTTTTGGGGACTATTTTTTTATGAAATTGAACCATATTAGGGGGTGAGAGCAAAAGAAATCGCAGGTTGAAAATAAGGGCCACCCTACTGTACAAGGTTCTATTGATCTACTCAACGCGCCAATTGTGAAAGAGGTGGAAGTTTCAAATCTATCAATTTAAATAAAATTTCCAAGTTTATTGGTTACAAGCATGTAACCTAATATTAACACAAAACATTCGTTTAGTATGACAAGTATTGAAACCAAATTGATTTTGAATTTGGCGCAGCAAATATGAGAAGGACAGAAGTCGGTCTTTTCCCCCACTCCGGAAGAGAGTTATATTTTTGTTCGTTTCTAAATATAGTTTATATATTTGGTTATGTATGGACAATCAAATAGTTTAGTTGTTGATTTGCAAAGCCTGCGATATCAAATAAATATATCGTTTATTTTGAGTATAACCGTGTGGTTGGTTTGTAGAAGACAGACCACAACTCAACAAAAAGGAGGATACATCTTTGTGTTTTCATTTTGACGATTACCGGCTTATGAAATCAATGATTAAAATTTTTCGCGTTTGTAGTAAATCCGGGTAAGTAAGGGGGACAGTAATTCGCGTACATCGTACAAGCCAATAGCCCCTGAAGTACATATATACCGCCTTATGTGCACGTCTGGAATCTGACCTTAACTGCTGTGTGTACAACGGAAGTCATAAAAAAAAGTGATTCCCGTAAACGAGATAGTAAAGCCCCTCCTTCATGCATCCCCTGTTTTTGCAATCTTGCATTATGCGCGATTACGTTCATTTTCCAAATTGCTTGCGATTTTGGAACATCCGAGGCTGATTTTTTTAGTAGAATTTTTACACGAATGGATTATAATCGGAGACATTGCACGTGTACGCCGTCATTAAGATAAATTAAAGAGGCGTAACATAATAAGCTTGAAGTAATTATTATGCAGTTTGCTTGACTGGCTCTTAATTTTCATTGTCCCTCGCATAGAAACTTTACAATCGATATGAAAGATTTTCACGCTGGAGAAAGCCATCCACTTATTCCATGGCGTGTCAAATTAATATTGTATGATTGTGTGGGATGATTGTGTGGGATGAGTGCGCAGAGATTCCGTGTCTAATTAGTTAACTAAGCGAACAGCTGACAGGTTCCACTTACCTTGTGCGTAGAGTTGCTTCGGGTTATACAACTCTATGATTACATGTTTAAAGTATGAATAACATGGTTAAATTGCAACTACGTATTCAGGGAAGAGATACAAGTGTAACTACACTCGGAATAGAGAATATTAGCAATTCAAGATCACTTCTCTGATTGTGAATTGAAGAGTCTGTGTAGAAAACACTGTAAGTGAAAAATTGAAAAAGAAATTTTTTATCGGAAAATGTTCTAAGTGCCAGTGGTAATACTATAGTATAGAATTTGATTTTTGGCACTTACAGTGTTTTCTACGAGGACTCTTCAGTTAGGTACGACGATCACCTTTATTATAGAGTCTCTTGCTGTTATTTAGTTACAGAAGAATGGGGATTATAAGTTTGCGATTTCTGTTTCCCAAACAGTAGGTAGGTAGGTACGTTGGAATCAAGTGAACACGCAGGAAAGAACTAAGAAATGGAGCAGTACTGCCCTCCTTAGTTAAAACGTGCTATCTAACATTTCTCATTTTTCGAGATATGCTGAAATATTTGAAGTTCCACATGTCTTTTACCTTTTAGGTAGAGTTAGAAAACCCTACGTGCTTCGTGGAGATCTAGAAGCAGTCTAATTTATTCATCCGAACTGCTTTTTAGATGGTTTTACTAGTTTACAATGTCCTATGTATTATCCACTAAATTTGATTCCTTTGTTTCGGTTGGAAAATCAAGGTCTACGAAACCATTGGCGGTCATATGGCATGAAGGTATTGCAGGGAGGAGAAAGGAAGATTTGATATCAACATTTCACTCCTTTTTTAAAAAAAAAAAAACAGAGACTATTTCAATATAACTATTTGGCTAGACAATTTTATTGTGCAGCATAGAATAAAAATTGGGCACTATATTGTTTTTTTGTTTATATACTAAATTGTTGCGAGGTTAATGTTAAATGTTTAGAAATTAAATATTTTGAAGCTGGACATACATTCATGTCTGCCGATTTCTTCCACCATCAGGTGGAACTTTCTTTAAAAAGAAAACGTAAGGTGTTTGATTTGAATGATTTTAAATGCGCTGTGCAGGACATCTTCCAAAGTAGACGTTTGTGAAATAGACATCAATAATTTTTTCGATTGGGAAGACTTCACTTCTCAGCATAAATTAAAAAAAAATTCTCCTAGACCATATCTTCATGATTTTGTATCTGTTCGATTCACAAGAGGGGAAAAAATCTTAAAATATAAAAATGATTTTTCTGCTGAATTTAAGGAGTTAAATTTTCTTAATGCAAAAGCAATGAAAACTAAGTTATCAAAACTAGAAGCCAGAGTTCAATGTAGAGGAATTTCAGCAGAGAGAAAAGAAAATTTAATTACGAAATTGAAGCCAATCATGCCAGCCAATCGCCTTGCCTTTTGGGAATCATTAAAAATGTTTAATAATAATAACGATGATGATTATTAACTTTAACTCGATATGTTCATGTCTATGTTCAATTTGTTCGTATGTTTAAGTTATATGTATATGTCTATGTTGGTATGTTTATTTTTAACAACCTAGTTAATGTCAATGTTATTTTTGTGTAAGTTGTACATTTAAAAGTATGAATTAAATACGATTTCAAGTGTTTGCTATATTAAAATATCCTATCTTATTTTCTTTACTAAGTTAAAATATCCTATCTGAAACATTTAATTAATTGCCACGTTAATAATACATTATATGCCGGTACACCTATGACAAAAAATTATATTAAACTGCTACGAAATAATGAGTACATTTCTTAAATTAAATGACGAAAAACAAGGACGGCACAAAGGAAATGATTAAACTTCAGTTTTCTCGGTTGTTTCGAAATGCTAGGTAGGACGTTTTAACTAATGAGGGCAGAGTAAGTAGCCCAATGCTTTACTAGGCTAACATCAAGTATAGTTGTGTTAATAGCTGAGATGGAATTATAAAGTTGGAGGTTCACATTGCAACTAATTGGTCTGTTGATTAAAAATCAACTGGCATATTTGATATACTTACATACATATGTACATATAAGTGGAGTTTGACATGAGGATAGCTCTGGGTGCCTAATACTTCATGGGGTTAATTATCTTTTGCATCAGCTACAGTCCTTTTGATAACAGAAATACAATTATAAAGTTGGAAGTTCCAAACGCAGTTATTTGTTCTGATAGCTAAGAACTAACTATGTACTTAGGAAATCTGGTATTAAAAGTGGGGTACAACATCAGAGTAGGTTACGTTGCAAAAGTTTAGTATGGAGTGAATAAAGATTTAAAGGTGAATTATAAGTTAAAAAAGACTGAACTTCCCTGCGTCAATATATCAACAATGGACATTACGTTATCGTCAAATACTATAAAACAAATTGAAGCAGCATTAATTGTTGAAATAGTATCACGCGCTTAAACAGTGGCTCAACCTTTTACGTACTCCGTTTCCTATTTGCTTTATCTCTTGAACGAACGTTACGTCGTTTCGCTTATGCGCCATTCTAGAAAGGATAAAGATCAGCTAATTTCTCCGCTAATGTTCGATCTAAATGCATATTTGCCCCATGAGTACCGAATACAAAATCCCATTGTAAACGTAATTACAAGCAGCAGGGAATTTATTCTTTTCCTACGTTTCTACGATAATTACAATCTCTGCAAACCGTGTGGTAAACGACAAATGAACAAAACGAGATGATACTTCCTTCACTGTAATGCCAAATTGATGAGTATATCTTCCGGGAAAGTTATTTTTATAGCAAATAACACATTATGCGAAATAGCAAAATTTTTTTCTATCACATATTGGCATGAATAGTTCTAATTTATTATAGCTATGAAATCTACTATACAGTAGGGTTTGTCGGTTTTTAAAAACCGGATTTAAATACGGTTTTTTTATAAATTTGTAAAATTCGAAACCCGGTTTTTAAATAAAAAAAAAAACGATTTTATATACTTGAATAATATCTAAAAATGAATTAATTATTTAATTAGAAACGTTAAAATTTTGACTTGAAATCGCCTCGGACACAAGCATATTGTAGTAGGTAACAGTTTACTGTAAAAAAAATACATACTGGTCGAATCGATAACCTCCTCCTTTTTGAAGTCGGTTAAAAACTAATCTTCTTGAGTTCATATTTTCGAAAGAAAAATACTGAACGAAATAAAGATTTATAATTTATATTTTGTACGGATTTTAGTTATTTTAATTTTTTTTTCATTTGGTTTTGTATGCAGTGTATTTTATTGTGTTACATTTTTGTAGATCCATATATATTAAATGAACTCAAAAATTGTACGGATTTTAGTTATTTTAATTTTTTTTATTTATTTGGTTTTGTATAGATAGACTAAGTATATATTTATTTTTTTATATCTTTGTAATTCCATAAATATTAAAAATCTGAAAATTCTTAAAATAAGTACAAATATTTATTTTCTATTTTAATTATATTTTTTGTGAAAATTCGAGAACTGATTTAACCGGTTTTTGGGGAATAGTGGAATTGGAAAACCGTTTTTTTTTCAAAAGTCGGTTTTTGTATAAACCCTACTATACAGGACAGTTAAAAAACACATTCATTCATTTGTACTGGTATAGTCTAATGAACGTTTGAAGCACTGAAACAGAAAGAATAGGTACTATCACTTTATGAAAAGAGACTTTAATCAAATGAAACATTAGAAACTTATTACTAAAATCATTAGTAATATTTCGATATCAAAGCGGATATTATAATAAATGAAAAATAATACTTTTCACTATTTTCAAAAGTTTAAGTTAAAAGCCACTAATTGAGGATAATTTTGTTTTAATAATGTTTCAACAGAAAGTTCAGTGAAACCTTCTAGTTTCTCAAAAAAACTCAAGTCGTTTGGGCCAAATTGAAAAACGTCATTTGAACCAAATTTAAAAGAGTTATTCTGTTTTAGAGTGTCCCAATACTTTCGTCCGCCGCTGTATGTAGATATGTTGGTCTAAAAGTTAATTTGTGGTATTCAGTACCTATGCATCTCAATCTCTTTCCTATACATGTTACTTTTTTCGAGAGGGTTTTCCTAACTTTGTTAGAAACTTTTGTAAGCCCTGCTAAAAACGTACGAAAGCGATGAAGTGTTCCATAAAACGTCCCGAAAACCATATGTCAAAGTATGCGCTATCGAGGATTAAAAATACTTTAGCCAACATCGATCGAAATACTACTAATAGGAGGAAATATTAAACGCGGAATTTCTCGAATCTCCTGTGATTACGAAACAAGTTTTAATTGCACCAGTAGGATACACACTCGATGCTCGTCAAACCAAAGGGGTTCGGGGATTCTTCCTTTGCCGGCGAGTAACTCGTTCTACCAGCACAGTCGTTAAATGCCATTTCAGAATATCAGACGCTTTAAACATTTACTTTTTTTCCCCGCCACTCGAGCGTACCATAATTACAGCATTAATGTTTCGTTTATCGCATGCCGCACCAAAGGGCCCGACGAATTTTCGATGCTCTTTTTCCCTTCTTTTGCTTCATCTCGTTACGCTTCAATCGCCTGAAAATTAGCAAGTTGAATTACGAGACCACGATGCTCGTTGATGCTTCGCCGAGCCCGCTATAGTGCGAATAAGCCTGCTTATCCTGAAGAAGCTTCTTTGTAGGAAACTTTTGAGTTCGTTAGTTACCCACTAACAAGGATCTCGGCTGCACTCCACGAATTTATGTAGTTTACGTGTTCCAGGTTGTCACCAATTCCAACTTTCGATGGATTTATTGCAGAAACGGTTTGGAATATATTGACGCAGGTTAATGGTTCAGAAAGAAATTTCAAGGCAAGCTTTACGCTTAATTTAAACATTGCTTTTTCAATTTTCATAACAAAAACGATATCTTGTTGTGCTTGGAAAATTTGCCTCTGTACCTATTATAAAGAACTTGGTATGCGAAATTTTAGCTTGCTATGCAAAAGTTTATCGTGTATAAACGGGAAGATATTAGATAAGCTAAAACAAAATATATTACAGTAACAAAATAAACAAAATGACCTAAAAGAAATATAAAAATTTTGATGATTGTTCACATGCTGCACATTAAACATTGATTACTACGTATAAGATTTAGGTACTATTAATCGGTTCCAAAAATCTAAATTTACTACTGGATCTAAGATAAACAGAAGTTAAATGGAAACTGAAATTGAATATTTGAACAGCTGGTAAGTTAGTAGCTAGCAGATTTGTTTCAGCGCCGTCAGTTATCGTGATATAACAGCACAATAGATCGAGCTTGGGAAATGATTGAATTGAATGAGGGAGTCACGGATTAACAGATGCGTCAGTTCTTATAGAGGGCCATGATTAATCCTGGCTTGAAAACCGGTGAATCGAATGGCCTCTGGGCAAGGCAAAATGGAGACGATGTGTGCAAATAGAGATTGACTCGAAGCAATTTCGTGCATCGTGACAATGGGATTGGCAGCGTTAATTTGATTCTGCATTGCTCGAGAGTTAACGGAATTTAATAAATAAATTAGAGGTACCATTATTAACAAGAATGTTGAACCAAATTAATCTTTCTTCGTGGTAAAAATTTCCAATAAATAACTAAGTTTGATACGAATAAAAATAAAATGAGTTCGAGAATATAGAAAATTTAATTTTTCACCAATCACAAACGAAAACGTCAACATCACTAGTGATTTCTATTTAAAGTTATTGACTTCTTCTAATTAAAGGGATCATTTGTTATGAAAATTTAGGAATTCGTCAGTTTTTTAATTGTGCATACACACTTTTTAACATCAGTTACGGCAATAACAATCAAATTATACATAAAAAGGGAAATATTTAAGGAGCTAACCCAACACCACGATACTTCATTAATTTTATCAATTCTGCAAATCAGAAGCATAGAAATAGATTTAAAAAACTTTAACATTTTACACAAAAAAAATATTGAAAGTATTCTTAGCTTTCCCCATAAAGCTAACGTACGAGTTCGAAACTTTCGGAATGTGACAAGCAGCTGATTAGTAAACGATAATAATCGATACCAACCTGTGCGACATATACGGTATACCTGAATTAAGCGGGATCGTAGTTAACGCTCTCGATTCAGCGAGCGCCAGGATCCAAAGGCACCCCCTAAACTTTGTAATTAAAATTCAAAGCACGCGATACCTCTCCGTTGGAACCGTAAACCACGAGAAAAGCAACGACCAGGCTGGTTGACCATTATAGCTTGGAGTAGTAACAAAGTCTCCTTGGTTTCCAAATACTAGCACTTATTCCAGTTATAACACATGCATAGATGCATACATATTCAAGCACAACCAGAGGGGTAGATTGCAGTAGTGTACCTAGCAACGTTAGGGAATCATAGATTCCTATC
This sequence comes from Andrena camellia, assembly GCA_029448645.1. Classification (NCBI taxonomy): domain Eukaryota; kingdom Metazoa; phylum Arthropoda; class Insecta; order Hymenoptera; family Andrenidae; genus Andrena; species Andrena camellia. The sequence goes on along the minus strand of CM055676.1, from coordinate 55,458,199 downwards.
CCCTTTAAACGTTCTATTTCATTCTCGCAGAATCAATTCAACCTCAATACAGTGGAAGAGGTTTCTGTCAAATCAAAAATTTTTTTACTCGTCGGTTTAATCTAAAACTTAATTGAACGTTTCGAAGCGAAACATACGGGGTTGCAATTTGAAAGGACGTCCGTATTTTGCAAGTTGCCTACTACAAGACAGAACTTTAGCGCGCTGAACTGAAACAATCTTGAATATGAATTAAATATTTTGTGTGCAAAAAGGGGTCGGATTCATGTTGATCGTCAGAAGATTACAATATGGTGAAAACGGTCTTTATATTTAAATTAATTGGAATAATGAAGTTTAATAATGGACGTTACCGAGTGTTTAGACATTGCTTTTCACAAAAATAAATATGGTATTGATACTTTATACATTTTGCCAAAATCACCACCATGTAATTTATTGTTGTTAAGGAGTGGTAATAGATAATAATTCTGTTGACTGTCAATGTATGTTCGTGGTTAAAAAATTCCTTGTTATTTAAAGGGGAATGATATTTAAACTGGTAGGGTTAGGAACGAGTAATTCCTATTTTTAGATGAAACAAATTTTTCTCCACGTGAAAGCGATTTTATCAGATTTTGGAGAAAAATGTCGCCAAAATCAAATCCAAAAGGAATATGTTACAATTACAAAGAACAAACTCAAAAGTCATACAGTATCGTAGTAATATTTACATATTATTAATTTTAATTACAATTATTCATGTATAGTAACTATGTTATCATAAAAATTCTGAGAGAAATAAAAATCCGGCAAAGGAGAGCTGAGTGACCTAAAGTGAAACAAAATTATTTATTAAAAGAATTAAAAAGTGTGTGTTCATAATGTACCTGTTATTTAAATGGCCTTGTGAATAAAAAACGCACCAAAAGCAAGTACTTTGGTGTATCGTTATAAACCCTATGTAGCCTCCATTACAAAGCTTAAAGTATACAAGTTGATAAGTGAATTTTTAGAATTTCATTATTCTAATTAACTATTACCCTGCGCCTAGTGTCGTAGTTACCATGTGCAGTAACGAGCAACAATGTAACCATGCAATTTCTAAAACCCTAAAATCCTATGTCTAACATCGAAAAAAGATAATAAAATTATAATATAATGTGTATTTTTGGCACTGTCTGTAGCAACAGTGTCCTTAGCAGTGTATAATAGTAGTCACTTCAGAGGGTAACCCCACCTTGTTGACCTAGAAGAATAGGTAAATTTAAAATTTGTTTTCTCGAGTAAGTTTTCAGTGAAATATCGGTATCTTTCAAGCCTGAGTGGGGAAATCACCTGCGCCACGGATATACCTCTTTTTTGAGGTGCCATATTGACGCTATAAAAAAACATTTAAAACAACTTAAAAAATTCATTTTAATTGTTTTTTGTATAATATAAAAGTAGCTTAATAAATTCCAAAAAGATTTATTTAATTATATGTTCCTTCTACTCAGAAAAAATCTTTAAAAATAGTTTAATTTTTCGGCCGATCCAAGTAGAATGACCCCTTAAATTACAGCAGTATCTAAGATATTATATTCGTTGAAAGGCGGATTCGATATTCGATTGATCTTAAAAAATATAGATACAGTAGAATCTCAATTATTCAAACATCATTAACCGAACGTTCGAATCCCCGAACATTTTACCAAGAATGCGGAAAGGGGTAACGAAGAAATCGTTGAAAGAATAAATATAAGTAGCAGCGAAAATGAAGCCGACAGAGAAGAAGAATATCATACCGAAAATTATATTCCGTCTGGTTCTGAAGCATCCACTGTATCGCAAACCATTTTCAAGTGATATAAAGCACAGAGAAGAAAGTAATCCGGCGAAACCACGATATTGAGAAAAATATGCCACCTAGTGGTTCAGAAAAATTGGGAACGCCGAATAGAAATCGAGAAAGTAATGAAATCTTCAATACTAATACATACCTACATATATGAATATTGAATATTATATAACAAATACACGAACATCGTGTCACCCGACTAATAGTTCAGATAATCCAGTTTCTACTGTGATTCCTCATACAAATGTTCCACAAACTCTACTGTATTTCTTGTAAATATTTACAAGGAATTAGTAAAGAAGCTGACAAGGGAAGAACCCCAACCCGGAAATTCATAAAATTATGAAACTTTGGGGATACGTAGAGGATATATGTATAGGTATATATCCCACAATTTTTTTCGCTGCTGAAATTCACTCTAAGGGGGTGAAATTGACCCCTGAAAATCCGTCTATTTTCCAACTTTGTGTTATAACTCGCGAACTGTAAGAGATAAATAAAAGTTTTCAGACAAAACTTGCTTCTTTTAACCTTTCATGGTCACACTTTCTTATAATCACAAATTGGTCACATGGGGTTCACTGCACCCCAGCGTCATTTTTGAGTTACCATTTTCGTATTTTTGAATCTTTTAACTTTTGAGTGATAATTGTACATTCGCAATACAAAGTCATGCCTTAATAGTCTTTTTCCAGAAATGTAAAGAAGCAGGTGAAAAAACAAGTTTTTGTTAAAGTTCACCATATTTTTAAATTTTAATATTAAGGTCTAAAAATTTACAGAAATATTGGCAAAGGCATATACCTCTGGAAAAAAATTTCCTACGTTGCGATACACTCCTTGTGACCACGAATGGTTAATTAGGACTATCATGGTAACTTACAGTGCTTACAGTTCGCGAGTTGTAACACAAAATCGGAAAATAGCTGGATTTGCGGAGGTCAAATTCACCCCCTTGAAAGTTTCATAATTTTTTTATTTTCCGAGTTGGAGATCTTCCCTTGTAAGTGCCGTTTTTTTAAAACCTTTTTCACGCATATTAGTTTCGTTCACTGATTTCGTGTTACATATTGTTACTTGAATACAGACAATATTAAAGCCGCACAAACAAGTTTCCGATAGCTGTAACAAAGTTACCTTACTGGATATTTGATGCAAACCATTAACATCTTTATTACGTATTACACGTAAACCAACGAAACGGGGCTGGAGAGGCGTCGTTATCTCTGGATCGTGATGCTGGCAGTCTTCCGGCATAGTTGCAGCCGTTATCCGTCATCTTAATGCATAACCGGAAGACTGAGCGACGCACCAGCGGCTTATAAACGGCGCGATTATTCCAACCTGGCCCATCCACCCCTTTGCCAATGTCTCCACCCCCAGCCAAGGTAACCTATCCTTTTCGTCTAGAAGAGTGTAATGTCGGTTGCAGCCTGGCCTGCCTGCTAGCCTTTGTAAATACATCTATTTGAATTTCATACCACGCGACCAGGAGAATACTTTTCAATATCTTTCCATTCTGCTGATCTTTCGGGATCCCGAACCGTGTTACTCCCTTACAATAATTTTACCAACGAAACGACTGTGGGGATGCAAATAATGATGCTCCTTCGAAAATAAAAGTAATTCCTATGAATCTATGCGTGACTTCAATTATTGGATTACAATTATTGCATCACTGATCAAGTTTTTTACTTCTTCAGCAGGTACGTACGTGGTTTTGTAATTTGAAATTAACTTTCTATTCAGTTTCAAGTGATTAAAGAGTGACAAAGTTTATTTGCTCCAAGGAGTAATACTAATTTATAGTGTTTTAGGGTAAGTATAAACATCGCAGATTTTAGGACAATAGTTGGCTACGAAATTGTAGTATTTGTAAAATTTTGCGAAATATAATTCCATTTTCGTGGCAGATGATAAATCTTACTGTAGTGAAAACCGGCTGAGTATAAGGAAATCTCTGTGTGGACTGAATCGCTGAGACAAGTATATTATAATTTATAATACTATAACGTAACAGGATATTTCTGTTGAATTTAAAGACACAATAAAAATGTATAAAGCGGAATTCAGATGATTTCGTAGGACGCATTAAATACATTTAACTATTTTCTTTCAATTTGTTAGTTTGTGTGTGAGATCATGTCTTCATACTATATTAAATCAAGACGAGTTCCACAATATTCATACAATAACATGATCGTAAACCTAGCCATTATTTCAAGCAACCATCTTTTGATTATCTTATTTGAATTGAGTTAAACATTCAAAGTGAGGTACTTGAACAATAATATGATCATTAAAATATGTAGAAACAACAGATTTTAGTAATCTTTTAATTATTTTTGAAGAGAAAGTTCTTTGGAATGACTGCTTGATACACACGTTAACAGAATGAACACTTGGTGGTGTTATATTACCATAATAAAATACTTAATATTTTTCTAAAATTATTTATTCCTTTAGAAGGGCGAAGTACATGTAGAGTCAATGTAATTGGTCATATAATGCAATTTTTGTTAACATTTTTACTTTATGGAAACACTTCATTAAACAACAACTTCATATATTTTCACATGTACCTCAAATTAATGTACTTTATGAATTCACAACTGACAAAGAACCATTTAAGAAACATGAATTTTGTATACACGTCTTCCAAAGGATCACCGATGCAACTGAAAGTTTACTGTGAAGTGGGGTCAATCGGTCACAATTAACTACGCCGAATATTTTCAGCTAATGAAATACAGTGGTGGTTGATTTTTCCAAACCAAAAATATTTCTAAATTAATTTACCTAAGTGATTTATTAAAACGGCATGCCCGTTGTTTACATATCAACTTTCACACCGTTTTCCAAATATTTTTGTACCTACTATTAAATCGAATAACTGATTTCTTCTTCCAGTTGTTTTTAAATTAATAATTCAAGCTGTCAATTATATAAGTCGAAACAACACGTACTATAATTACTTTAAACTAAAAACTGCTTTAATGGATAATTTGTTACACATACTCAAACAATGTTTTCTGTGCATAAATGTGCACACTTTTACAGCCGCTGTCACGTACCTATGCGTGATTTCATGATTTCGATCTACCACTTTCTTTCTGTGAGCCCAAAAAATCAATTTCACTTCATATCTATTACCGACAAAACTATAACATTCAAAGATTTATGTTCTCTTTACAATATGCTGGTTTGCTCGTTTTAAAAAATGAGTGAATAGTTTGGAAACTTGGAAAATATCGACAGTGAGCGTGAGTTTGCTTTGAAAGGTACGCGCGTCGCAGTGTTAATAACAATCCTCCAATATCAAGTATAATTTATTGCGCCTTCAATTATTTTAATATTTATATTACATATTTCTAATTTCACGGCATTTAAGCATTAATTCCTTTTACCATTTAGTTGGTTTAAATTCCCACGTTTCCACATTATTCATGTTGCTGAGCGAATTCAACGCTTCTCTTATAAATGGAAAATTTGAAGATAGAGATTTCGTACAATATGTGAAACCGGCTGAAACAGCTGGCGATCATATTAGTCGGCTTCAAAACCTCAAGTCAGTTATAATGAAGAGGTAATTTTACAGACGCGAATCACACGAATATTTTGGGAAATATTCGTCCTACCGTGGAACTCTCCAGTTACCTAATTATATATGAGGAAAGTTACTATGCATTGTTTAAGACATCTTGCATCACATATAAGATATAACACAACTACTTCAACACACACACACACACACACACACACACAATGTACAACATATAACACACAATTGTATTTTAACTGACATATACAAAAATAGTGTATAAAGAACATTTGCTAAGTAGTCACTGTAAGTTGTAATGTATATGTATAAATTGTGGTAACAAATAGCTTAACGGGGGATGTGCAATTAAATAATTAAATAAAAAATAGAAGGGTTTAAGAAAATTATACCGCGTCCTTGAAATATTTAAAAGAAATTGCAAAATAATGTTTAAAGTTTCAAATTAGATGTATATTATAACATTCACCTCTACATATGGACTATCAAATTTTGAATTCGCTATTTGTACGTTCCATTGACTCTAGACAAAAATTGACAAGGGGCGTAAAATGTTGCGCTACTTCTGGTCCCAAAGTGTTATTGCAGAATTCTTGCAACAGAATCAGCACTGGGTACAGTTACACCCTTATTCCACTCGGAAGCAACGAAAAAGCCAACAATGCCTTAACGTTTCTCAGAAGAGGGTTTCCTCACGAAAGTCGAGCTTTCGTAATTTTTCATTACACCTCTCCCTTTACGACGAGATTCCTCCAAGGAAATTTTTCTTCCTCCAGAATAAAGGCAATTAACGTTTTACACCGAAAGCTCGTTGTCATTTTCTAAGAAGAAGCAGCCGCCCGTTGCGATACGTAATTGTTCCTGGCAGACGGGTGCGTTCGGCGAAAGGGTCTAATTGTTAAAGGGCAATGAATATGGAGGGTGTACCTTTGATAGATTTCCACGGTATCCTTGATGTTTTATCCCATTTTAATTAAAGCCCATTACTTAAAACCAGGTACTGATATTTTAAACGTAACTGAAGCTCTCCCGAGATAGATAGGTATTACTAAAAGTGCTCGTGGAGCAAAAAGGAATCTAGAGCATAGACATCCAGAAAGGTTGTTTAACCCGTTGACCTCGTTAAACGCTCACGAAAAAGTTAAGTGAATATTTCTCTGTTCCTTCCCCTTTCACTCGCTCCTATCTCCAGCTATCTCGAGCTTCAAGAGCCCCACTCGTCTAGGACCGAAGCAGTCGGTTAATTAATTAGGAAAATTACGTGAACGAATAAAAACGTACCTATACCTGTCTATGGAGGGGCAGACGGTTAATCTTGGTCAAGTCTGTAATTCCGTTTTGGCGGATCTGCCGCGGCGACTTCAACGAAAACGTTCCAAGTTAACTAATTTAGAAGACGGGTTGTAGAACGGCAAGAATGCCAGTCTCCGTGCACTCCGATAAGATTCGAGTGTTTGCCATCCCGAGAATACGGCGCGTCGATCCCTCTAACTCGAATCGGCTGATCCTGCCAATCCGGATTTACGAAGACCTATAAATTACAGATCTTCGAATATCTTTGCCACTGATGGGCTTGAGAACGCCATTAACGCAAACGGACGGAGTATTCGCCTTAACGGAATTGCGGTTTTCGCTGATTTCCACGCGTACTTCAAACTCCGATTGCTCTTTGCTGTCTCAGAACTTGGCATCCACTTGCGTTATGCACTTTATCATTCACAACACTGGCCCCTACTGCGCTCCCACTGTACTTTGCTGCGAGTATCTACAGTTCACATACAGTGAGTAATGAAGATATTCGGACACGTTTTAAAGTCGCGTAACTTTTTTAAAATTAATCCAAACGCTTGAGTTTTTTTGAGAAACTAAAAGGATTAGTTTGGCAAGTGACGTGTTTCGTCGTTTTGAAAGAAAATGCTGTTTTACAAACATTTTCTTGGGGGACGAAATTAGGAACACTTTTTTCGGATCTCACATTTTGCATGTTTTCACATTTTGTTTATTATCTCGTATTGACATGACATAATTACATTTTGCGATTCGTGGATACATAGAGAAACGTTCAAAGAACATTTCTGCCAAGTGCCAGCTCATTCTAATAGTTTATACACCCTCTACAAGGTCAAATACAAATGGGGGATGAAATTTGGCCCCTTTACTTTGCAAAAAATTTCACTCACTGTGAAAAATTATATTTTAAAATAATTATTTATAATTAAATATAAAGGGCGGTAAAAATCATGTTTTCAAGACCGGTGGAAGAATTCGAGTCCTATTTGGGGGCGGGGGGAGCATAAGTCATCATTTAGCTGGCTTCCAAATTGTTCGAAGAATACACACCGCTGCAGCTTGCTATTTGTGCATGTTTTGCTGAACTTTTATCTCCGAAACTAACAATCGTACGGAGTTTATTTTCCCTTTGCTTCTAATTAAGATTCCTGAATAAATTTTTGTTAGGCAGAATAGTCTTTTTTGCAACATGAAAATTGTAAACAAAATCGATAATTTCGATAGTTCTGACGGGTGTATGTAGATTTTTGTGACTGACCGTATGTGCTAACAAAAACTTTAGCTCTCAACTCTTGACAATGTGGTAAGGATTAGTTAGACAAAACTATACGAGGTTAGTTTATTGTCAATAAATATTGAATTCTTCGAGAGCGTTCTATCGGTTTTCAATAAAAGCACACTGGTGTACATTTTGTATAAATTGTAAGTTTCCCGTGTAAAATGTGCACCATTCTTTACCAAGATTTGTTTCCTAGCACTATTTTAAGCAATAAACTGCTTCTTGTGGTTTCTATGAAATATGAAAATTCTTGCGGTTGAATAAATTTTATAGAAGCTTGTAGAATTGGCAATCTAAGAATGAGTAGGATATCCTACTGAAGCTTCACTAATATTTTAGCGAGGTTAGTTTTTAAACATTATAAAGAATAATCTGGTAATAAATCTTATACGTAAATTATAATTTCCTCTGTACATTAATACGATTGTAATTAGTTTTCTATCCATAGTACTTAAATATTCAACGAAGTGGAACATTGAAAAATCGCTTTTCAATACAGGTACATTTATAACTCCTAATTTAATAACTTATAACTTCCTCTAGACACTTTCACATCAATGTTAATTGCAAACGTCACGATCGTAAAATTAAAAACTGCATTTGATTTTTTTTCATTTTTTCTGTTCACATTTATCGTGATTTATGACACATAATAATGGGTGAAAATTACTACAAAATATACGAAGAAATTGTTGTGCATGTGGTAAATAGTTTTACAGATAGGGGCAACCAATAAATTAAAAAAATAGACTAAAAGCATTTAAGAAAGAAATATTTAATCAAAATATATGTTCAAGGTAATAATTACCCCGTCTTCGTTTTTTAACAGGCAGTTCGTTAATAGAGTTTCTTTGTTGGTTGTCTTACATTATCAGCACGGAAGCTGTGCTGCCATTTAAGGTGATTTACGGCAATTCAGATACCTGTTATCGTGAAGGACATACGCAGGGACGAAACGACCGCCCAGAAATTTCACGGCAATTTCTTACTTACTTATTCATAGGCTACTCGCCTGAGCTCGTTTAACAATGTGCATACAACGAGGAGACATCATTTTATCATATTGAAAAAAAATTCCATGTGATATTATTTTGTCTCTAGTTCTCTATTTGCTCACGTTGCCTTACATGACAGCATTTTTGTAACTTTCGGACATTGAAAAGTAGAATATATTTTGTTTACAAAAGAAAATAATATATTCAATTGCAGAACAAAATTAATCACCAGGTGCACGGATCAATTACTTTTAAATAACAATTTAAATACACCTAATGTCACTGTTTAATGTAGATGAAATATATTAATTTATTATGAAACAATAACTTTGAAGAAATAAATTTTTGCTATGTGAACGTTTTGTCACTTGCAAACTTCATGCAAACCTTGTATTACAAGGTTCAGTATTAGAATAGTATTACATATAACTATTACTTAAAAATTAATTACTCACTTAATATTCAACTGAAGACTAAAGATTATCAAAAATGGTGTACCTAGTGAAATAATAATAAATGGAATGAACCGAATTAAATGGATTGAAGTAAATTAATGTATAAGAAACTAATATCTAACAGAAACTAATATTGGAAACTAAAATATATATTTAACTAATTGCAAAAAAGCTAGGTTGTATTATTTTAATTTATTAAAATAATTATAGTTGTAATTTGACCGATCCAGTGCGCCGATATCAGTGTAATTAAGTTTTACGGTCGAAATTTAGTTTATTAAAAATTCTTTAGAAACTAATATCAATACAATTTTGACGACTATTTATGTGCATTAGCTTCTTTGAAGTTGTTAGTTGAAATATTGATTTTCGAGTTAATTTGGGGTAATATCTACTATTTTCTATGACTCACTTTGAATCCAGCTAAGTCTTGAACCACACAAGCTAGAATTGCTTCTCTTCCAACTGATGCAGTTACATTGGTAATGGGTTCCTTGAAATTCGGACCTAAAAACAAGACAAAATCAAACAGTTAATAGTTGTTACGGCCTTTTCGTTTGACATAAACTATATCTATTTTTAATGTAAAGTTGATCGATATTTTTACTACAATGTATGCTTCCAAACAACTATTTTATGTAGTCCATTTTTAGTATTGTGATTCAAATAAAAATTATATAATTGCATTGAAAGTAAATTTTCATGTTTTAAGCTATAAATTGATATGTTAATAAAAAAAAGCAATTCTTCCTTCAATGTTTGTAATGCGATGTTAGTGGTATTATCAAAGGTTGTGCTTTCTGTATTTAGAGAAAATTACAGTGTAAAAGGGCGAAGGTGTTTATAGGCGTCCCCGAAAATGAATACGCAGTAAGTTCCTTCCGAATAAGCTCATTTTCTGAAATTTCGCTTCGATATATTGGATTCACCATCTTCAATTTCGAAAATCTTACTTTAAATTCGGATTCGGTGGCCAAAAAAGCCCACAGATACTGATCTTCTTAAAGTGCTGTATATTTTCCTAAATAACTATAAAAATATCAGCAACGAAATTCAAAATTCGTGTCGGACAGTTCGATAGAGAATTTAATTGCGAAAAATTAAAAAAAAATTGTTAAGCATACTGAAAAATTACGATCTGTAGACTGATTTGAAAAAATGTCATTATTTACCACTGTGCGCCGGCTCTGATATTAGCGGTAGAACTTCTGGGTCGCGCAGTTTAAAGCCGAGTCAGCTGAGCGCGCGGCAGCGTACGGAAGCACGGACACGCAGGAGGCACGCGTAGAATCAGACCCACACGCACAGAAGAGCCGACCGCGCTAACCCATTTTTACGGTTTGAACCAGCGCAGCGCGGTTAGCTCTACTGTGCGTGTGGGTCTGTAGTGTCTGTATCTACGCATGCCTCGTGCGCGTGCGTGCGAGGAGTCACTCCTCCGCGCTCAGATATTTCGGCTTTAAGCTGCGTGACCCACAAGTGCTGCCGCTAATATTCAACTGTTAATGTCTCGAGAACGAAGCCTCAGATTCTAAAACGGTAAAGGACTTTTCGATGTCTTTTTGCACCATGATATTGCATGTTCCGCATCGTCCCTCAATTTTGGGACATCCTGTATACTAAATTTAGCCCTAGATCGCTTTCAGCAACTAAGAAATGAGACGTTTCTGTCATGTTCTGTTGTCAATTAATCGTGGAGCCTAGAATTTCATGGATGCACAAATTTCAATTGATGACTTTGATAGTTTGGTATAATTTGTAAATTGCATTCGACAATTTTATTGTTACGCAGTCACACTAATAGCAACAAATATTCTAACTTCTTTTTTATTCCTCTCCTGTTATTCTCTCCCTATGAGAGGGAAGGAAGTTTCTGCCAGAGAATACTATAGTACATTTAAGTAATTATCTAGTCATTAGGTACGTTACAGTTTAATGAAACTTCTGGAAACCAGCATCCTCCTTATTTAAATCATCTTTCGCAAACTATAAATCATACGTGTGTTATAAAATTCTTGTAAAGATACGTATTCTATAATTATAAGTGTCAATATTCATTACAGAGTATAAAGTGGTATGTTATTTATGTGGATTGTTCATTGCAGGAATATTTTCTTCTTTCCATCAACGATTACCTGCAGTTCCATCACGCTATATTTACCCTCATGTTCTATTCATGTATAATTTTCATTAAGCTTTTAGATACACTTGTCTCGTGGTTCATAACACATATCTGTTTTACACGGTAAGTGGTGACAGATAAAAGTTAATAATATGAATAATAAGCGTATAAGCTGCGTCAATAGCTATTAGAACTTTGATACTTCATCATTCGTTCATCTTAAAAATAGCGAACTAAGTAGTAGAAAATAAAATTCGCTTTACTAGTAAATCACTGAATCGGTCTAACAAGTAAGATCAATTTCACAATTTATTTTTCACTTTAGGACTGCTTTCATTTTTAGAAGAGTAAAATAGATGAAAACTCATTAAATAATATTAAATACACGCGAAGTTATTCGTGATTATAATTAATTCATATGAAAAATAGTTGTTTCGTGAATTTAATTCGTCTATTGGATACCGAGATTTCTTAGTAACTTCCGTTTCATTTTTCTCTCCGAAGAATGCATCCTTACTACACGAATAAATTGCAACAAAAGGAGCATTGTCCAACTTAAAAATAAACCGCGAAAATGACCATGCTTCTACGTGCCGTGTATTCTCATCCAGTGTTTCCTTTGATCCTCAACAGCGTTACAAGTCGTATAGCAAACACTACCTTTTGTTCCCAAGTACTATCAAAAGATTTCGTCCAGTCTGCTCGGTAATCTAATAATACGGACGACATTCAAATGCAGGGTCAGTTAATGCACCGTAAGGTAACACATAAACCTAAATGCACCCTGTGGCTCGATCGAATCACGCATTAAAAGGAAGCGTCATGGACCAAAGATCACCCGTGCCCCAGGCGAATACACGGTCAGTTACGCGTAGATGATTTGCGGAGAACATAAAACAGTGAAGGGTGTCGTTACGACCACAGAAAGGAGAAAAGCCACGGCACGTATAACGTGGGACGTAGATGGCTCAGTAATGGGAGCATAGGGGAACTATAATTCCATCGTACGTGCCTATCCATCGAGGGTGCACACAAGGGGGTGGGCTCTCGCGGGAAATTCGAGCGTATTAAGAGTCTCGATCTAGGCGGGTTTGATGGATCGGCTGTCTCGAAATGGCCACCGACTCCAGCGCCATTTTAGGTTGCGACCCTCCAACATTATATCCTAGAGTCTGTATCCACCTTCTATTCTCCTTGCTATTCCTTTCTATGTATCTATTCTTAACGAGTCACATGCTTTCTTCCCGGAATCATTACTTGTAGCACGGTATGCTCCATGGGAAGAAAAAAGAGTTGTATAAGCGTGGAGTCAAAAACGTATGCTTTGTAAGATCAATGCCATAAAAAAGTTGCACTATTTACATCTCAAAGCTATACCTGTCGTCAATGTACGAAATGGCCACCGTCTGTCTATATACAGGGTGTTGGACTACAGGTGGGCATCCTTCTAGGGGTTGATTCTATAGGCTAAATCAATACGAAAATCAAGAGTGTCGACATTGCCGCAGAGACTTCGTTTCCGAGTTATTAATTGTTGAAAATACGCCTAACCCTTCAACAACCACCTCAGTATCTCGTATGGACACTCAGTTTCCACTGATCGCCCGCCTCCGTATCTCGTACGGACCCTAAAGCCGTATTTCCTATACCGCCCGGGAAAACAGTGAAGGTTTTCGTTCCGAGGGTCCGGGCCTTATGGTCAGGTTTTCGTTTCAGGGGTCGGTCGTTCAGGGGTTAAAGAGCGTCTGACACGAGGGACTTAGACTACTACCAGCGCGCAGTGGTACATAGTTAGCCAGGTCAGGCATGGCGAGGACATTGCTGTAGCCATCTAGAAAGTAATGACATACGCTGCTACGACCCATTAAGCGGGCCTTTTTAGGTGGCTACGACACTGCCCTGGCCGTTCCCGACCTGATTCGCCCGGACAGTAGTTTCATTGTAAGTTTCTCGTGTCAGACATTTTTCACGCGTATTTTCAACAATTAATAACTCGGAAACAAAGTCTCAAACACAATCCCGTCATTCATAATTTTCGTATTACTTTGGCTTGTGGAATCACCTCCTAAAAGGACGCGCACCTACTATGTACATCTATTGAAACGTATTTTGTGCATTATTTTTACCTGTGACTATGATGGCGGTCACAGATATTGGCCGGTCTGGGCGGTTTCGCGAACAGCGATCGAGGGGAAATCGACCCTCTCCATCCGAGCCATGCGTGTACTCGTGGATTTGTCACTTCGAATTGCATGACTCTCGAAGGGTATACATAGTGAGGTGGCGTATGGCGTATGTAGTCGTGTTGCTGTGTTTATGTCTAGCGTAATACATAGTTCTGCGTGACGAAGGCCTGCGTAGGCCAATACAGAGCGCCGAGGCATGCCAAGCGGCATAGTGAGGGTTACCCCTCACTCGCTCTGACCGGACAATATTTGTGACCTCCACCATAGTACAGCATTGCACAATTTTTCGTAATTTTTTAAATTCATTGAAGTAAACCTGCTTATTTTATTGCTGCCCAAAAATTGGAACCTGTGAGTCATATCCGGTGACCTATGAGGCCATTTTCTCGGAGCATAACATTAAAATAAAAAATTCATTATCAGCCATTAGTTTGTCACAGCATATTTATGAGACGCTTTTTTCTTTTTGCCGCCCTAACAATCTCCTTTAACGAGACCAAACAATTAAGAGCCATCCTGCATGTGTGTACAACGTGCCTTAACCAAATATATAATTACTAATGTTATTGTTATGTCGTAGGCAGTCCACAACATAGATTTGAGGAAGAGAACGTCAAATGTGCTGCGGAGTCTGAAGTATGGATAGTATAAAAGCATTTCCACACGCGACATACTCAGCAGAGGCAGCATTGTGATGTATTTCGAGTTGTAAGAAAATATATTTGGTCTTACGTGTAGGTACTTACAGAAAGCGGATAACTGTTTACATTTGAGGGAAAGCTTAAGGGAAATTCTCATTTTGCATATTACAACACTTCGAGGACAAAAAAATGTATCCAAACTCATATGCACTGTTATATGCGCTGTTTTCATTTCTTCTAAGATTTTGTTTAATCCTCTTCCATCGTTGACAGATCTCTCATCATTAACATTTGAAACATATCACTGCGATATACTTTACCTCCCCCATATTCATTCAGCCTTTGAAGCTCTCATTTCCATTACGAAATTTTGCGGAAGGGTATTAACGCTTTCTAATTTTATGCGGATCAGAATAATACACCTCGCATAGATTTTGAATTGGCAGTGGTAGCAGAGTTTCCCTTTTACGTTCATAAAGCGTACAGCTCCTCAAATAAATACCCACACACAAACATATTAACGCGTTTGAGGGAAATAATAACAAGGCGAAAGGAAATGATATTGGAGAGTTATAGGTAAAGTAGAAGCTTATGGATGCCAGTGCGGACATTTTGAGCATTCTATTTACATACATATACCCTGTCTAATTATGTTTCACGAAGCAGACAACGTAGAAATATTTCACCCGATCCTAATTCAAGAGCATAACAAATCACAATCCTCTCGGTTTTATCCTTGAGAAGCTTAAAAGATTCATGAATTTGCAATACATCAGTGGGTCTTGAGAGACAGGAGAAAGATTAAAATTTTCTCGGCTATATTTAAAACTGTGAAGTATCCCTGGTTAATCTATCTACATATATACAGACAGAAAATGAATTATATATATTTATTTATTTATTTATATATATATGTGTAATTCATTTTCTGTCTGTTTATTTGTTCGTAATACATAGATTTCGTATAAATTTGCCACATATGTTCTACACATCCGAGCGGAGGTCACTGTACAAGTTTCTCGTATGTATTGTTGTGCTTCTTTAATTATAACTCGCGAACGACCTCCTCGATATACCTAAACAAAAGTAGAATTTTTTAAATCTGTATGCCATAACCCATCAAACAAGTCCAACTTTTTATTGCTGCTACCATTGTGATCCAAGCTGTGTGTATTTTTCTGATCGGATCTGGTCGGGTTTCCAGTGCATTTTTGGTGCTAAGCACATTTGTATTTTTTTTCTCTGAATTTTTTTACGCCAATTGTTATACTAATTGATATTTGATATTTCGATACGTTTGCTTGATATTTGGGTACTTTTCCCAATATCTGGGTACTTTTCCCAATATTTGGCTTCTATCTTTTCTATCCTTGATTTTATCTGTTTTTATTTCCTTTCTATCAACTGTTTCGCCGCCTATAATACTGTCGCTTTAATTTTAAAAATTGCATTAACCCGGGTAACACCGGGAATTTCAGCTGGTGTGCCTATAAATATAAACTATAACTAATACAGGAAGGATAAATAGAAGTTTCGACTGTCAAGAATGGAGAAGACGCTGCGTATGGATGATAAACCCATTGGCTGTCGCTGTTCTCAACAAATACTTAGCTGCAATAGTCTGATTAATTAGACTGAATGACTTCAATTGAAAGGTAACCGCAAGAGATTGAATTGGATACATGAACAGTGTTCAGTTCGATCGGTAACTTTCTACTTAATCAGAAGTTTCCATCTGTATGTAGTCAACGTATGCCAATGGAGTAAGTAATTGACATGCAGCGTAATCACTTTACTAATCGTTAGTAACAAACGTTGGTATAGCTTTTCGTACTGTACTTTAGCGGAGACTGTAACTAAATTGTAAGTAAAGAAAATGAAAACTCTAAAGCATTTTTTATATAACTTAAATGGAAATCGTTTATTGTTTATGAAAATTATTAGAATTAAGTTGTAATCAGCCATTCTCCTTATTTGTTTCAACACACTTTGAATATACATATAGACTGCGTCATCCAAAATTCCAAATGAGACAAGTCTTATCTCTTGTTTCGCTGACGGTATAAAAAAAAAAATGCACTGGAAAAGTTGAAGCGTGCAATAACTTTTATATAGTTTCTTATTATTTCAATTTTCTCATAATTATAACGACGCGGGAATCGAGAAGTTAGTATTATTATCCCTTTGGCTTCATTTAAAATTTCTGCAATTCGTTCACGTAACGCCATTATTAAACATTAATTGCGTATAAAACATTTTTATTACTCGACATGTTCGATCGACAACTTTTTAATTTACGGAAAAATGCATTTCCATGTAAAGTAATCACTGCAAGTTAATAATGATATTAACTGGCTGACGGAGATCGAAGTAAAATATTTATGAATTTTTTCGTTATGAAGTGGCAGTTTTTCTTGTTTAAAGAAATACCTTTTCATTTTATCAGTAATAAATGTGGACAGTGCAAATGACAAACTATTTTAGTGTATACATTTATTACAATTAGTTAGAATATCGATGTATACCTATATTCAGTCCCATTATATGAAACCATTCTGCAAATATTTCTAAGACTGGGAGAATGCATTCTGTAGAGCCACGTCATATACATATTACTATATCAACGCATGGATTCGGAACACGGAGCTACGTAGCATTTTTAAAAATTTCGTCAGCGAGGTTTGTAGCGTAGAATGAGCTTCCATTATGACCTCATTTATGTGTGCACGGTGGATCATGCTATTTCGCACGTTACATGGAGTGTTCGTAAAGTTTTTCGCCGAAAAATATTCCATCCTAAGTGTTGTTCTGAAAGTTACGCAAACATTTTATAGAAAATTTATGGTAACGCAAAGTGTTGTAGCACATAGTAGCGAACAAATGTAGAAGTTGAAACCTTTGTATTTTATGCTTTTACTTTATGACAAATTAATATCGAAATTCATAGTAGAATGAATGTGTTAGTGGAGATATGTACGTAGAGTTAAAGCATATGATAGTTCAGGAAGCTTATTTTTAGTGCCTTTTAACAATTATAAGTAGAAGCAGTTTAGCACGAATTTGAATATTTGAAGCTAAGATTATGAAATATGTCCTATATTAGATTATAGGCTATTTATAAATAACAAATTTTAATTTATAAATTTTATAAATATTATTTTGCCAATTGGCAAATATAATTTTAATTGTTTATAGATTAAAACTATAATTATAAATAATAATAATTATTATTATTATTTATTTTTATCATCAATAATTCCCGGGTGAAACCGGCAACGTGTCAGCTAGTAAATAATAAAGAACCAGTAACTTGATTTGGCGATTTATCGTTTACGTGGATCAACGCCTTAATAATGTATAGTACACGTTAGCTACTGATAAGAGAATCAATGGAAGATAATCAAGGAACCGAGAATCCTGTGGGAAAGAATGCAAAGGAATCAGATTTGGGTGCTTCTTTAAGACTATTTTCGGGCACAGTTAGAAATCAGTGTAGTGGCGACGTCGACGTCGAGCCCCTCCCCTCTGTCCTCATCCCCTTTATAAGGGCGCAAAATAATAAGAGTTTCGTCTGCTTAGTCCCGCGAGTGCCTACATCTCTATTTATGATGACAGTATCTCGGGCTGTTTATGCCAGCTGCTGGCAAATATGCATGGCTCGATCCCCAAGTCGCGAAGTATTTTCTTCTTCAGTCTTCTTTGCCCAATCTTGTGGCCAGAGGGTGATAATGGAGACAAAGTTACGTATTCCCGCTTCACTCATTCCATTCTTATATTTTCTGCTTAGTTACGACATAAGCGTAAAATGTGCGATCACGTCGGCCGCTTTCCTCCCCAAACGACTATGAAATAACGATGCCTTTTAATATTAGCATACCTGATTGTAGATTTTCTAACTGTAATCGTCATTGAGTATCACATAAATTGAAAGAGCATCGATAGAAGTGAGTTTAAGCATCTACAGTTCACTTCGACATCTGTTCGAAGAATCTTCTACATTCTCAATACGTCCGCAAAAATACAAGCGTCGTTAGATTATTTATTTCTCTTCCTAGTAGTTTTGACTTTTGACTGTCTCCAATCAAATTCAAAGAATTTCTCATACAAGATTCATATTAGTCATAAGGTATTGAATGTATAGTATAAGAATATAAATAAGAATATAAATTATTAAGGAAACTAAATTAATTATACATAATTATACATTCTACTTTGCCGGTCGAACAAGAGGCCTATTTTCATGAATTTCTTTTTTTTGTTAAATATTTATTATTGCTTGCTGTATAGAAATCTAGTTTTCATATTTCTAAAATATAATTACAAATGTGTGGATTTAAGTCGCAATGTTTACCTCCGAAAAACATTAAAATCCGTACATTAGGTCTTGAAAAAAATTCACGAAAATAGGCCCCTTTTTGGATCAGCAAAGTAGAATGGACCCTTAACTTGACGTGTAGGGAATAACTCATAAGTTTATAATTACAGTTGCCATTTGCCTCACTGTAACACCTTCATAAAACTATATACCGTAAAGAACTTCTTTTCATGAAACCGTCGAGTCACAATACATCACTCCCATTGGGTTCGCATTCGCATACATACGTTTGTAAATGTACCTCGCTCGTTACAGAGACTCCCTCGCAGACGCGCATCCTCTTTAGTATCTACGTCACGCGCATTTTCCTGCTCGATCGTTTCATTCAATTTCACCACCGATAAACCGCCTCGTATTGTCACCTTCCTTCACCACCGTTAAATCTCCGTTTGCTCCTCTGTATCGCGGCAAACACCATGCCTTTTCATTCCTACATTTATCTCTCGCCCGCGCAAATTCCCCACACCATCCCTCTTCACATTTCCATTACGACAAGGATCTTATATAGTAGCAGCGAGGACACGGCATATAGCATAATAATGAGCCATAAACAGCACAACACACGGCCGCTTTATTTCACCATTCCTGGTGCCTGAAATATCTCGATCCTCTGAAATCACTTCGAGCTCGCTCCCAGTAACTTGCCCCTCTGGTCTCGCCTGTATCACTCCTGTTCTCTAGCCGCTCTTCGCTCTCCCGCATTTACAACCAGCTTTAATGAGCGGGCTGGTAACTCATTCGAAACTCGTTCTGTCCGTAGACATAACATTCTGCCCGTTCGCCGAATCATACGGGGAAACATGAGAATAGAATCCCCGTTCAATTTGTTGTCGCGATACTTCCGAGCATTCGGCGCCGAGAATTCGCCAACCACCAGGCGATGAGTTTCACCAGATGGCTACAGTACGCTGGAGGAACCCTTACAACCGAAAGTTTATTATTAAATACTAGCAAAATACCCTTAATTTAATTTAAAGGAATTACTTTTATATCTGCTTTTTTTTAAAAGTAATTTCTTATGTAATTTTTGCAAAGTAACCTTTGTATAACGAACATTTATATGTGTATATGCTCATTCACACATCCTATTCAAAACTTAAGTCGCCCCGATTGAATGTATACTTAGTACGACATGTTACAAAAAAATCTGTTACCAGATCCAGATTTGACACTTTAAGGGTTGATTAGGGTAGAATTTAGAAATTGTTTTTTTAGGTGTTGTTAGGCTGAAACCAAGTATCGATATCGAATTAGGCCGAAGAGATTTTGAGGAATCCGTGAAAACACATTTTAGACCTTTTAAGGGTTGATTAGGGCAAAATCCTGAATTTTGTTTGTAGGCATTTTGTGAGTAACCTTTGTAAGTAAAAACTAAGTAATATCTAATCGGGCCTAAGAGATATTAAAGAGTTCGAGAAAATAGACTTTACCCCTTTTCACCCCCCCCCCCCCAGGAACGGAATTTCCAAAAATCCTTCCTTAGTGGATGCCTACGCCATAAAAATAATGTACCTTCCAAATTTCACGTTCCTAGGTTAAACGGTCTGAGCTGGGCGTTGATGAGTCAGTCAGTCAGTCAGGACTTCTTCTTGTTAACCGACTTCTATATATACATATAGATTAAGGTTGCCATTGCATATGAGTCTGAATAATATCAAATATCAATACATGAAATCTAATTAGTCTGCAGGGAAGTAATATTTATTGCGTCGATGGGCTATTTTTTATTTGTTTGGCGTATTCTATGATGCCCATATTTATTATTATGTTGGTATACTGTTTTAAAATATCTGTCAGTATAGTGTTGTATAAGGTTACAAGACTTTGTTGCATGAATTATGTGATATGATATTCAGAGTCATTGATATTATTTAGCTTGCAAATATTTTGGTAATTCTATGAAGACCGGAAAGGACGTTAAATTGACGGTATTTTTTTTAAAATAGGTGGTACAATTAATGCACAAGATTTTTAATTTTCTTTTAGGGCCGTATTTTAATGTAAATTTTAATATCATATTGTCCATTAAAGTAACGTAGCCCGTTTATGTACAGTAACTGTTTCATAAAGTTGTAGTAAATTAGAATAAACAATTCCTTTACCATTCGAATAACAGTAGCATAATATGTTTTCATATAAAATTCTGTATAATCATAAGTACGGTATACAGTTCACAAAGTACACCAATATCATTTTCACTGGAGATACCTTATAATTGTTATTGGATATAATTCTGTCAGAAGTTGTTTTGAAAGGTATTAATTCTTTTTTATAGAAATACATTGTGGTAAATGTGTTAATCAAGTTTACAGTACGTTACGCTTGTACAAATTATGAGCATTAGTTGAATAATTTTTACATTCTGCTAAATAACAGGAATAATGAGCAAATTGCATGCACTTAGATACTTTAGTTTCGACACTACGACATACACCAATTTATCTTGTGAAATCATTAATTATTTCATATTGTAACGGTTTATTAAGAAGGAAGGAAGTAATTTCATTTGATTCTTCATCCTCATATTTATTATTATTCGCGGACAATCAACCGAGAGCAAAAATTTTAAATTTGTATAATTGTATATTTTTTCACTTTTCTACTCTTCAGAGTAGTTAGTCATAGATATGAAGCTTTGAATTCTAATTAAAATTTGAAGGACACGAAGTTTCTTCTTGCTTCTCAATAGAAATTAACATATCCAGAGGCCACTAGGACGCAAAACTTCAGACGGGAACTATGGAATCGTGGGTCAGTTACTCAAATTAAGGACGTGCGCAACGTCCCTGAACTGCATGCCTGCATGTTTCATGCAACAGACTTGTGTATAGCGTAGGGGAAAGGTGGGATAGTTGATCATCGGGGATACATGATCACATCAGTTTTTTAATTAATATATTGGCAATTTGTGCTGTCACGATATTGTAGTAATGTGTGCATTATCGCAACACTTCACGTTGCAGTTTTCTTTCGGGAGCAGAGAATAATGTAGTTAGAAGCTTCAATCTTATTTGCAGCAAAGAAGTAAATATTTCGGTCACCTTGTTTCTTCTCCTTTACGACAGAACGTTGCATTTTGAACGATTTAAAATATATTAAGTAAAAACAGCAATTTCTGGTCTATTAATGCTATTTATTGATGGATTTAAATGTTTAAGGTAAGTTTAATTTTTCACCTTTTTCAAATCGAGTGCATTGAGGGATAATTGATCAGTGTGTGAGGTGGGATACTTGAACAGGTGAAAAAGCCCCAGAAAAAAAACATAGAACGGCTAATGGAACAGAAAAATGCGGCAAAGAAAGTGAGTAGCAAAATCTTTTCTTCATCATCATCTGAATCAGATGATATGTAAGTGAAATGTCTTTTAAGAATGCATTTATGTTGTTTTATGTCATAGAGTTTAATTCTTCGGTTTTATTTTTTCTGTAATTCTTTCAAGTTATTTATATTTTACTTTCCTTTTATGATATTCCCTTTATTTCATGTTATTGACTAAGATAATAAATATTTTTTAGAAAATTAATGTGTTATTTACTCTTAAAGTTCACTGATCAAGTCTCCCTAACCTTTTGATCAAGTCTCCCCTTTAGTGGGGGATACTTGTGCATAACGTCACTGCCGGAAAATGTTTAAATTCAGTCATTAAAATTAGTCTTTAACTCTCAAATTTGTACAAATATATTGAGAATACTCTAAGAATCACAACTGAAGTAATTAAATACAAACAAAGCAAACCATTAT
The DNA here is from genome assembly GCA_029448645.1 of Andrena camellia. Lineage (NCBI taxonomy): Eukaryota > Metazoa > Arthropoda > Insecta > Hymenoptera > Andrenidae > Andrena > Andrena camellia. Next base: position 55,435,736 of record CM055676.1, on the reverse strand, counting down.
TATTATTTTAATAAAAAAAGCAAAACTGTGATCAACTATCCCACCTTTCCCCTACATAAAATTCGAAAAGTTGACAAAATTATCTTCAGTTGCATTCTCACGTCCTACTAGGTAAGAATCAAAACCTAAAGGTAGCATAATATCGATATTAGAATTCACAGCATTCCTCGCTTTAGTGGACCCAACGTTTGAAGTTTGCAGCTAAACTTATTGCAATGCACGAACTGAACCTCCGATTTTTGAATTATTCACACTGCTGAAGACAAGGGATTGGTGTATGCATTTAGTTCAAACAATATTTCTAGTATCTGCAAAGTCAGTGCTAAAATCATGTGAATGATCCTAAATTATGTATTTTTCATTATCAGATTAATCACATAAACTTTAGTAAATTAAATGATGAATTAATAAAAGTGGCAACTATTTCCTTCTGTGATATCATCTTGTTGGTGTGTAACTATGTTGTCAATAGCTGAAAATCTGAAGAAGTGATATGAATATTCACTACAATATTTTCAACAACTCTATCTTGAAAGAAACGAATATATATTAACAAAATGTATGCCTTTATATAAGATAAGGATTCATCACATTCTCTTCTGTTTTTCTAATTCCAAAGAAATTCACGAACTTAATCACGAAACTAGTGAAACTTGGAGAAACAAAGGTTAATATGCAAAGGTACTGGATAAATGAAATTCTTCGTTCATGAGGTATGATGTTGAAAAATTTCGGTAAGCTACCTAAGTGAATGCTGAACACGGCGTCGATCAATTGTCCGTAGTATCGCAAAGCGTCGTATGCAAAAGAACACGCGTATAAGCGATCACTTGTCACCACGTTCCTTGTTTATTGCTAACAGGATGTGTTGGCAAAGAAGCAGCATGTGATACTTGTAACAGATTGCATTTCGTGCCGCGACACACTTTGTTACCTGGGTTTACACTTTCATGCACCAGAAACGACCTCACGTTTCCCGGCCCGTGTCGGTCTATTTATTTGGGCCACTTGAGTTTTCAAGGCGCTGTCACCTCGTTCGTGACAGGAGGCCCTTTTCAAGTTCAGTGATCCGACTTGAAAGGCGTTAGAATATAGACATTTGATGCACGTATATTCCACGAATGTCCACGGTCTTGGCTTCCTTTCTGAAATATCGTACATCTTTGCACAATTCAAAGTTATAGTGCCAATAAACTACCGACCTGATACAATTGTTCAAAGTCCATTATTTTAGTACATATAACATGCCACACTAGGGTGGCCCTTATTTATACGTGTAGAATTTTTTTGTTGAATTTCTTTGCTCTCACCCCTTAATATGGTGCCATTTCATAAAAAAATAGTTCCTGAAAAAGTTTATTGCAATCGGACAACAGGAAAGGGTGCCGAGCAGGCCTTAAAGTTTAGAATTCATCAATAGTTTGGATTTACAGAATTTCTCAAAAATGGTAAGCCCTATCGAAATTTTGTTCAACTAATATTAAAAGAGCATTCAATTTTCTACAATTGCTGTATATATAATTTGTTCGTGCTTCCAACCATTTTTTTAGATAATAGCGTTTGAATATAGACAGGTCCGTACTACATCACGCCGTGCAGGTGGGACATGCGAAGCGCGGACCTCTCTGTATTCAAACGCTATTATCTAAAATTCTAAAAAATGGTTGGAAGCACGAAAAACTTATATGTACAATACTTGTAGAAGATTGAATGCTCTTTTAATGTCATTTGAACAAAATTTCGATAGGGCTTACCATTTTTGAGAAATTCTTCAAATTCAAACCATTGACGAATTCTAAACTTTAAGGCCTGGTCGGCACCCTTTCCTGTTGTCTGATTGCAATAATCTTTTACAGGGACTATTTTTTTTATGAAATAGAACCATATTAGGAAGTGAGAGCAAAAGAAATTGCAGGTTGAAAACAAGGGCCACCCTAATGTCACACGTGGCAACACAGCTAACATGTCGCGAAGAATGTCGAGTACAATCCATATGAAACATATTAATATCGAACGACTTGGAATGACCATTTCTGTGAAGTTGGGGCGCTTTAAATTTCCTCTGACAACTAATACCGAGAGTCCACGTGAAATCTAGTGGAACGGAATTAAACGAATTTCTGCGTTTTGCCACGATTTTTCCTGGCATGGTGTGCACCACCACACACATAACGCGACTGTAACTCATTTCGGCTGTAAGTGCGTGCGCACATGTACGTGGAATATTACATGCAATATGTCATATACCCGGATACCCTCGCGTACATTCGTACAATACGTTATATTTTCCTCCCAACGACTCACACACGGTCGAACGATTTTCATATCGAAGGGGATCGCTCCGTCCTCGAATTCCTTTCCGCTTGATGCGCCTTTTACACTTTAAGGGAGGGCAGGACCGAGTCAAAGTTCAAGAATGAAGCTAATATGAGATGGAGCCCCCTGTGTGAAATCATTAACGGTTAATCGAACAATATTTCTGGCCGGTTGTTTCGAATCGATTACATTAAATGGTGTTGGTACGTACGAAGAAAATTCTTACTGCTTTTGTACTATGTATTTTTGTTTTTGTGACAGCAATATACAGTTCCAGAAATAGTTGGCGTTTTAAAACGGTGTTAAGAACGTAAATATAATACTGGGCATTACCTTTTGAGACCAAATTCACTATAAATTAATCTCGTGAAGATGAATTGCAACCAGTAGGTGACGATAGTGAAAATATGCAGTATAGTAAAGAGAATCACGGTTATTGCTATTACCATTACTAGTGAAACATGTAATTCTAGTAATTAATTGTAGAATGTAACGTGTAATGTAATTTATTAATTGGTGATGATTGGAAAATTGTGTGGTATAAAACATAGTGGTAGTACTGTGTCGAAATTTTGAGTAATTGTGTTTAATAAAGAACGAGTAACAATACCATGCTTCCAGCTAATGGTATCCAACAAGATGATTATAGTCTAAAGAAACTGGAACACTTCCATTAATTACTGTAATTTGTGCAATATAAATGCAGTCCTCATAAATATACTTGCCATTAGACTGTAAATGCTACTTTTTGCTATGGCAAATTAGTTACTAGCGTGATAGTTGACAGTTGGTTAATTTTTATAAGCTGTTTGAAGTGCCATTTTAAGTCTTTTATGCTTGTTGCTTCAAACAGTAAATAACTTATTACGATATTCAATGTTCTGCAGGGAGTACCACTTAATTGATTTTAAATCAGCGCTGTACAGCGTAGGGGCCCCTCACGCGCCTGCTTCCCCTTCCAATCTTTCTCTCACACAGCGTGCCTTCCGTTGTCAAGGAGACCGCGCGACGCTACGAAGGCTGCCATGACGGGCTAGCGTCTTCGCGGTTAGTGTCGCGCGGTATCCCTGACAACGCGGACGAGAGTGGGAGAACCCTAAGCTCCCGCGGGAGCGACCTTGGACAGCGCTGTTTTAAATATTACTCTGTGCTTACCGTGTAAATGATAAACGTAAGATGATATCAGTGCTCCAGTGAAGTTGTTCCGTCAGTATTTATGAAGTCTTTCGGACTATTCCAATTTAAATCGTTCACCTTTCGCGCTTGAAGTCTGCGATTTTAATGAAATTGAAATATTGTGTGGTCCACGTGAAATTAGAGGGTGGTTAAGTCATTACTTCGCTATTTTCGATTTTAATTAAAAAACATAGGACGTTAAATATTAGAATTATACACATTTCCGCAAACACACTCTATAAATCAATGTATAAAAAAAATTAGTAAAACATCCTCTTTAATGTCATGAATGTTGGGTCTATAGGTAATTGTTTTCCGTTCTTGTTTTCTTCCTTACTCTAAACCATACTTCTTAGTCATACAATTTTATTAACAATCTGGACGTTTAACGTTAACCCTTCAACGTGTCGTATCATATAGTCCTAGGACATTTCGAGTACATTTTGACTCACAATTTTAAATCGCACAAATCCCAGAATAAACTTTTATGTGAAGTTTTGGCTTTATTATGATCTAAAATTCTTATTTTCTCTGAGAAATGGAATTGATAAGTAATAAATAACATAAACTGTGTAATATACTTAGGAAGGGTTAAAATGGTAAAATGGACAAGGTAAAGCGTCGACTCAAAAATAGAATACACCTACACTATAAAAATATATTTAATACTTTTGAAATACCCAAAATTTTGTTATAAATCAATGTAGACACGTTAATCATTTTATATACCATTTTATTATGTCGCATGCATTAACCTTATTCTGCGGAAATCGCGATTCTGTTTGTTTCCATCAAGATTGGTGTACCTGCATTAAACGAAAAAGTTTCTTTTTACATTTCTCCTCATTTTCATTGCGGAAACATTCCCAAGTTTTCATTTTTGGAGCACTGGGAATCTGTAAATTTTATGTGAAATCCGAGCAAAGCAATGCTTTTTATTATTAAGCATATGACGGTACGCTGGAAATAATGTTTACGTGAACGTGGTCCAATCTTCCTGAATCTGGAATATCGTATTACGAGATATATACGCGCACAGAATAAACAAGAACGGTTAAATATTTTGTATCTTCATATCTGTTTAATTGTGAAATTGGAATCAATGTTTCAGTTATATTTGCCGGCTCTCCAGTGTTTATTCAACTAGTAGATTTAGAAAATCTTTTAACTGGTATAGAGTATTAAATTTAAATATATTTCCTTGGGAATCTAATGATACCAAAAAGTTGTCGACGTTTGGAAGACAGAAGTACTACAATAAAGACCACTTCATTATTACAGTTAGAATTCTGAAAATTCTAATTGTTTCTGTTTTATACATATTACGCTTTCTTAACCCTTCGTTGACACACCTCTTTTTTCGATCAACTTCAACACACCTGGGTGGCTCACACCCAGAACAATTTTTGAACGACTGCCATTCTCATCTGAAGAATCCAATCGTTATGAAAAAAATCATGGGTAAATTTCATGGTCTGTAGAATGTATTCCAATAGTTTTTTGATTGAAATTTCATCACAGTTGTTGTAAAAAAAATCTAGATTACCACATGTCGAGAAAACACGAAGAAAATCTTCAAAAAACTGTAACTTTTACAAATTTCAATATTAGAAGCTAAAAATCTACAGAGTTATTGCTCAGATGTAATATTTTGAGAGAAAAAATAGTTTGTAAGTTGGCTTTGGAATAAAAGGTATTTATTTTGCATATAAAAGGTACAGCGCCTCAAAATCAGCTTATGGGTGGCTCACACCCAGAGTGTCAACGAAGGGTTAATACAAACGCGAAAGGACAAATGAGAGGAGTTACACGCACAAGTGTGTTATACGATTTTAGCAGCAAAATTGAAAATATAAATTAATTTACTTAATCATGAGAATTTTAAAATTTGATATTATGTCATTGGCTTTGCCTTCGATTTTATATATTTGACTCATGCTACTACTATTCTGGGCTTTTCCCCTATTTCCGTGTAAGACATTAGCATAGCATTAGTATGACCAGTTTTCTTACTTCAAGAAGTCGAGGGAGTGGCTGCATCCCTAATGACTGTTTGCACCTACATACAAAAACAACTGGTTCCTTCCTTTTCCGTGAAACTTATTCGACTTCGATTAGCAGTTAAGTACACCGTCTGTCCAAAAACTTAGACAAAACTTAAGATAAAAAATTTCTATTAAAGGAATCTTTTGATGTAATGTCCATCCAACTCCACACACTTTCGAGCCCGTTGAAAAAGACATTGGAAACTGTTCTTGTAATCAGTTTCTGAAATTGTGTTTTGCTCTCTCGTCACAGGCGTTTGGATTTCTTTTACGCCGTCATGCCGCTTTTCCTTTCTAAGCAAACTTTAATTTTGGGAATAAAGAGAAATCTGCTGGGGCCAGATCGAGCGAATATGGGCTATGAAAATAAATCGCGATTTCGGTACATTTCAGGTTTCACACGTCGAATGCGTTGCAAAAGCCAATCAAGAACATTTGCTACAGTGACTGTTCGGTATTACTTAAATCTTCTTGTTCGGCTAAATACAATACTTATTTTCGATTCTGAACTTTCGAAACATAAAATACATTTGTAACTTGAAATATCTTCAATGAAGCAAGCATGTCATTATTATGGATAATGGCTTGACTTCTCTTTAAATATTATACTCTTTGAACTACAATCACTAGTTATAAATCTCTGCAACGATTTTGAAACAATTTGTTTGCCAATCACATTATCTATTGGTGTGTACAATTTTTTTCTGTTGCTTGTCACTTCAGAAATTCCGTTCAATTGTATTGAATCCTTCATCATCTGATTAATATATGAACATTATATATGTCAACCTTGGACTGTCATAGCGAACTAGTGCCTCGTTAATTTTTCAACCTTGCATCCGATGTATGTGCTGATTAGATAGAAAGTCTAAGCAGGTTGAAATTCGTTCGCTGAGTAACGAGGCTAACTCAAATTTTACGGAAGGCTCGCAACTCCGACACAGAGTAACAAGATCGAGCGTAACCAAGTCGAAATCTCTTCATCCGTTCGTGTCGACACGCGCTGCCAGACGTTCCGTTTCGATGCCTCAGTCGGTAGTATGTGTACGGAGAAGTTGCCAGACTATCACCAGCCCCCTACGAACATCTTCGGCTAGTAAGGACCCTCTTAATTGCATGCGGTAATTATTGTTTACGTGGCAAATACATCAGCGAGTGACTATCCGATTCTCCCTAAAATATTACTAGCAAGTTTTACGTTTTAATATAACATTAAATTGACATTCCTCTTGTTAATCATTACTTTTGTCGATGAACTTTAATTAGAAAGTGGTATAAAGTATTTGACAAGGTGTGAATCATCTGGTAAGGATATGGGCGCATTTACAAACATGAAAATCTGCTTGCGCATTTAATACGAAATTAAGGGATGACGCTACCCTGAGACGCATGAAACTAGACGATTTTTTTTACAGATACTATGAGGTTAAAAATTATTTCTTTACTTCTTATGTGTAGAACATGTATTAGTGCATATATTGTATAAATACTATACAAAAAAAATTAAAAAATGGCCGAGTTATTTGTTGTCCCGCGAAGCTCCGCCGCGTAAGCGGTGTATCAAATATCTCCAACACTATTTCTCCGATTTACTTCAAACTTGGTACACATATTCTTAATGGTATTATCTAAAATTTAAACTATGTAAAATTTAGATGATACCATTAAGAATATGTGTACCAAGTTTGAAATAAATCGGAAAATTAGTTTTGGAGATATTTGATACACCGCACACGTGGAGGAGCTTCGCGGGACAACAAATTACTCGGCCATTATTTAATATTTCATAAGACTCTACACATAAGAAGTAAAGAAATAATTTTCAACCTCATAGTATCTGTAAAAAAAATTCGTCTATTTTCGAGCATCGCAGGGTGGCGTAACGCCTTAAAGGGAATTCATAAGATAAGAGAAAGAAGTCTCAAGAATTTATTACTTGTTTAACATTAAAGTAAATACAGTTAAACTAGCACTGCTTTTTATTTGTAAATTTTCAGAAATTGTTTGAGGCAATTAAAAAGTATGTGTATGTACACCATTTTAACTATATAACGAAATAGTTTCGAAGCGACATAGTGTTAGAATTAATGTTATATTTTTGTTCTAAATTCCATTTAGAACATGATGTAGTACCACTTATACCTACTATAGTTAGCCATAGCACCTACTACATAGTACTAGGAGGTAGCTAGGTAGATGGTACTACAAATATAAAAAAATATGATAGGATACTAAAATCTTAAAGAACAACTTTCTCGTTATTTTTAATAGATTCTCACCATAACACCTTGAGTAATCTTTTATGCAGTCTACATGGTAGATTACTTGCTTAGAAGTACCAGAACTGAAGAACACTATATAAACAATTCTTTTAATCGTGTAAGATAGTATTTACATAATAAGTTGAAGCATCTAATCCCATGCTTTACAACAATCTTTATACGCTTCAATTCAACAAAGAAAAAGCAGTTAGAGAATTCTTAAGTAGTTTTTCATTTAACAATTCAGTTTTCAACAATTCACCAATTAGTGACTCTTTAAAATCTTTTGCTTTTCATTTCAGTTAATTCTGGCGAATATCTGACCTGTAGAAAAATAGTAATGCAAGAGGCTAATGGTAAATAATGCATTGTTTCCGGTGCAGAATAAGTTTGTAACGCGTCAACTATTCGCAAGAAGCTTCATTTCATAAATAGCGCTGGGTAATTAAAAACGCGTGGGCATATAGGAAAATATGTGACGTAAAACTAACAATACGGGGGATAGCTGACCCCACACAAGAGAAAAAGTCACGTAGAGCAATAAAACGTGCACGTGGATGACCTGTGGTCTTTCAACCACATATCTTCATCGGTGTTACTGGCCCTCCCCGCTCTTTATTATTGTCGCTGTTGCTATATCCATTAGTGTTAGGTCGGTTAACAGCATCAGTGACGTTGGCGCCTGTTCTGTTGACGGAGTCAGTGAAGCATTGCCACGTGCTCCTGGCCATGGCCGGTTGTTGCGTTCAAAAGCAGCAGGTAGCCTTTGGTGCTTCCGCGGAATGTAATGGAATGAAAGGAAAATGAAACGAAAGATGACACGATGTAGAAGCGGGGAAGGCGGGAGAGTAAAGTTCAAGTAAGAGACGAGTAAAGTAACTGCTTTTGAACGACCGACTGACAGTGTTAAAAGTGTGAGTTATTCTTGAGTTACAAGAACCTCTTGCCTTCTACGACGCAACTTTACCGGGAAATTTGAAGCGAAAACATTTTTAGAACTTTACACTCCTTTTGGAATAAAAGTATGGGACGTGGCAGAAATGTATAGAGTTTGTTAATACGTGAGAATAATAATAATGGTGAATTTAGGAATGGAAAATGTTGGAAAATATTCGTGAACATATGAGCAGTCTCTGTTGTCCTACTTTTAGGCTACAGCATTTTACATTTTCTACTAATACCTTCGTCCGACTGTTTATTCAGGATACATAGTGCTTAGATATTAAGGCGTTACATCTATGCATCCAGTGGTTCAGAAATTTTTTGAGAAAATGGTACCTATAGGTGGAGAACATACCAAATTTTTTTCCAATATAAATTATATATATTAATTAGGTTATTCCTAACTCTGGCTGAAAATTGATAGTAATTAAAGGACTTATCGCTGCTGATAGGAGACATGTGTTTCTTTGTGACGTTCTCCATGTCCAAGCGGTGTTCCTGAAGACAAAAGCTCGAATGGATTTTAGAAATCTAATTAAAACTAAAGGTTCTCGGCGTTCTCCGATTTTTAATATTTCATTTTCTTACAAAATGGCGACCATTTGGAGACTAAGGGTCTGGGCACACATATCAGTTCCGTGCCAGTTACGTTCCGCCAGTGTCGTCGTAAAAGATATCGTTTGCTTGTTTTGGAATGGGGCAGTTCACAGTTGTCCGTGTCGGGGATGTTAGTGTGGAGCCCGTATCCGTACGGTAAAACTAAAAAATTGGTTGGCAACGATATTTTGGCTTTCGCACTGACGGTGTGTTAAAATCGTTTGAAAGAGGCCTTTTTTTACTGCCGTGAAAGGTTCCCGGTTGGAAGCTCTTGATCCACGTGCTTCGCGGGTCCTAAACCCTAGAGTCAAAAGGACAAAGACAACAATACTGTCGTGTTAATTCGAAAAAGCGTATCTGCAACTTTTAAGCCTACTAAGCAACTAGAAAGCCATATTTGCATTGAAACTGAAGATATAACAGTTTATATTTCGGACGTACATATGTGAAATCGATGCCTGATTTTGGGCGTATCTACCAAAGTCTCCTCTGGAGTTTATGAAATATTTTTTCACAAATATTTACATACCTTTTTGTCCAGATTTAATATTTAACCTAATCCGATTTGTATAAAATACCGATGGCATAACAAGAACTACCCTTTGACCAAATACGCCCTTTCGTATTAACACGGCAGAATACGCTATTCACTAATGAAAATGCCAATTTCTATACACATTTCGTTATTAAATCGTCATAGAAGTCTCGCCAATGGACTAACGGTGCTTTTCTGGTAAAAATGACGTGATACATATAATGCCGATTATTTTTAATGACTGTAATGATATCTCTGAATATGTTTTCAGAGACATCAGTATTCAGTGGACACAGAATGGATACAAAACTGACGCGGATCTGACACAGAACTGATATGTGTGCCCAGACCTTACATATGAAATTACCAAAGAGGGAACTCGTTTCTTTTTGTAGCTACCAAAAATTTAGGATGCATATTTAAATATCGAAGAGGCTATTTTTAAAATTCGTTCGAGTTTTTCTTTTCAAATACACCGTTTGGGCCGAACTGAAAGCCAGACATGTCCTATTAGCAGCAATAACTCGTTTAGTTACTATTAGGTAGTTTTCATTCAAAATTCGGGAAAATCTAATTAAGGAATATACCATTTATACATATAATAGGAAATAATTTAGTGTGATATCTCACTATACTCCTCAATGCATGAGTAAAATTACCAGCAATTTTGTTAGTTATTGTCAAGAATTCACTTATAGCTTCCATCTTGTCTTAAGGGGTCTCCCTACTCTGACGGTCTGAAAAGGAACGCGATATTTGGGATTTTTTTAAAGAGAAACCTTCAAATTATATTCATTGAAAACTTTATGCCTACATTTGTACACATTTAGGCAACATTTTAAAAAAATTTAATTTAAAAAATCGTACCTAAAACTTTAAACGCGTTTTTCTCAAAACTGTTTTTCGAATTGGTTAGCATGATATCTAAAAAATCAATCACCCGATTTACTTTAAACTTGGCATATATCTTCAATAGATGTCCCATTCTCGTTGCTACTAAAACTAAGTCGGTTTTTGCAAAATTAGACTTTTGCGACTTAAAAAACCAGTGAATTTTTTAAAGAAATCCGTCTGTTTAAGACGTTGCCATTTTTTTTTTAATTTTCAGTATTTCTTAGTTAATCAAGTTCAGGTGATAGTCACACTCATACAGATTACTCAAATTTTTAAATTTTCTATTTCGGACAATTACAACGGCTCATTTTACGGTAAAAATGCGCGTATGATTTTTGTAAGGCGCTCTATTAGAAGCACTATAACTCCGGATATATCCACTATTTTTGCATACAATTATTTTTTCATATTCTCTGAGGACTGGCAAATGTAGCCACAAAGCTGAAAGTAAATATATTTAATGGTTTTGTTTTAAAAAATTCCTAAAGTTCGCATCATTTTTCGTCCATCAAGGTAGGGAGTCCCCTTAAAAATTAATATCCTACTGCAATATTTTATATGTACAAAACTGCTAATAAAGCATAAAACATGAAAGATATTTCACTTGTTTATACAATGTATAGGACCAGTTGCTTGACCTTTAAGCAAAAATTGATCACGTGACCAGAATCTAATTTATGTACATATTAATATTCCTAGTATCATTTTAAATGTGTGCATGGTATTAAGAGAAGGTGGTTGCAGAATTTGCAGACATCTACTACTTCCTATGTTGAGTAATTCTTAATCAATAAAGCTCTGGACCCATTCAGAGTGAACGGTCATTTTCTATTTTGATAATGGAAATTATAATCCGCGTCTACTCATCACTTACAATATGAAAACAGAGGATTACTAAAGCTTACACACAAGTATTTTGTCATTTCATTACTTTCACTTCTTTCACCTCTGACATTTTGATATCACTGAATTTCATATTTTTCATAAAATCTCCAGCATATTTTGCAACGCTTTATTGGAGATGGTACGGCAAACATTGTATCTGCACCGGGAAAGACTCAAGAGTTTAAATTGGGAAATCTGGATGGCCAGACTGGACCTTCTCGTTTCATCTCCTTTTTAAATAAACTTGCTTCAAAGTTATCAAATAATAAATTTAAAATTGTGTGAGGTTCTCTAATGTTGAAACCACATTCGTAGCTCCGCTTCAAAACACTACAGGATAATTTGTGTATTTCAAGTGGTGAATAAAGCGTAAGAAATTCACCATTTTTGCAGTGAAAACTAAATAGTACTAGATATACCTACATATGATAATAATAAATTTTCCTCCTGTTTTGGAATTTATTGTGAAAAAAATGTATCGGTACTCTATATCTCCACAAAATTAACATTTTTAAAAAAAGGTACAAAAATGCGCGCCAAGTATACGCGCGCGAAGACGATGTCGTAAATTTATTAACCCATTAAAAAGAATCCCATTTAAAAACATTGTCGTAAATTAATAGCTTTACAAAACTAATGATATACAAAAATTGCGTCAATTATAACAATGGCTATTTATACAAAGAAAAAATGTATTAAATAATATTAAGCAGATATATTTCTATATAAATAAATATTTCAATACGAATAAATATTTTATTCAAAATACTTGGCGCTGCGCCCCGAATTGGTGTTGTTAAACTGAATAAATATGTATAAATTGCATTAATATCTTTTTCTTTCTTTCTTATCTCAGTGGTGTCTCTTTTTGTTTCATTTATTGACCAAGACAATTAACATTTTTTTGGTTTCGCCGCGCCAAGTATTTTGAATAAAATATTTATTCGTATTGAAATATTTATTTGTATAAAAATATATCTGCTTAATATTTACCTTTCCTATTCAAAGAATAGGACAAAGATCGGTAGTAGCTTTATAATTTACGGCGGGTCGAAGTTACTTAGCATTTAAGGATATTAGCGTTTTACTGTGAACCAATATAATTGCGGAAAAGGAGTACCACTTGTAAACTTTAGATAATAATTTAGCTCTGGTAGTATAAACAATGACGTATGGCGAGGAGAAAAGCCGATTCCAAAATGGCAACGAACTCAGTTGTATTTAAAAATTTATGAGAAACTTAAACTAAAATAATTAAAATTCCATTGAACATGTTTCGTATAAATATTACAGAAAGAAGACTTGCGAAGGAGAAAAATGAATTTCTTGAAATTTTTGGAACTTTTCAATATCCGACGGGATATTCAATAAGGAGGTTGACAACAGTGACAGGTTACAACCGAAACTAAATGGAATATTGCATTACTACGTTAATATAAAAGATTCTATAAGCATATACCTGAAGTAGTAGAAAAATATATGTTTAATAGTAATGCAATAAAATAAGAAAAGTACCTTTTTTTTTTACTAAAATACATTGCTGTCTCGAAAAGAACCCGCGTCTTCTGTCTTGAAAAAAAGCCGTCGCTATCCCCGCTACTTCTTTTGTAAATAGTTGCCGCGGCGAGTGAGAGGTGTCAGAGAGTCCTATTCTGTCCTTTTTCGACAGACGACGCTGTGGCCGTGCCGCTCTCGCGCATTCTCACTCGCCACGACAGAGACCGAGAGAGCAAAGGCACGTCGAATAGACTACCCGTCTTGAAAAGAGCTCGTGCGAGGTCCCGATGTGCGGGTTCTTCTCAAGACAAAACTGTATACGTGTAATTTCAGTTTACACTAGTATTTCTCAAACTTTTTCAGGCCACCGCCCCCTTAATTCTATCAAATTATTCCAACCACCCCATGCCACATACAGGGTGTCCCATTTAAGTCTTTCAATGCAGTTATCTCCTAACCTAACGCGTTATTATTGCATGGCCGACCTAGGGTTTGTCGGGTTTTAAAAACCGGGTATAAACACCGATTTCTTTGTATAAATTTGTAAAATTCGAAAACCGGTTTTATATACCTACTAGAATTAATATGTAAAATCTAATTAAAAACGTTATCAGTTTGACTGGAAATCGCCTCGGACACAAGCACACTGCAGTAGGCAACAGTTTACTGTAAAACTAATCTTCATGAATTCATATTTTTTGAACGAAAAATACTAAATGAAATTTATAATTTTTATTTTGTACGGGTTTTAGTTATTTTAGTTCTTTTTTTTAATTTGGTTTTATATGCACTGTATTTTATTGTGTTATATTTTTGTAGATCCATAAATATTAAATGAACTCAAAAATTGTACGGATTTGTACGGATTTTAATTTTAATTTTTTTTTTATTTATTTGGTTTTGTATCGATAGAGTACCTATATTTTATTTTGTTATATTTTTGTAATTCCATAAATATTAAAATAACTGTAAATTTTTAAAATAAGTAGATATATTTATTTACTATTTTAATTATATTTTTTAATGAAAATTCGAAAACCGGGTTTTTGGGGAATAGTGAAATTCGAAGAACGTTTTTTTTTTTAAAAGTCGGTTTGTGTATAAATTCCGGGCATTCTAAAGTTGCAGTCCGTCGAATATTATTGTGATGTAATTGATAAAAAATATTCAATTGTTTTACTTTGCTTAAGCGTAAAGAATATTTTAAGATAAAAAGTTTTCATTAAAACGTACTAACGTACGAATTTGTAAACAACTACAAATGATTTCCTATGACATAGGAAATTGAATCTATTGCTTCAGTAATTTATTATAAGTACTATAAAAGTGAGAGAAGCGTAATTACTGGGACGTTCAAATATTAATGCGATAAATTATAAATATTAAATACTTTTACTTTCGCTTATCACTGTAATATACCAATTATTTTATAGTCGTGTTAATAATAATAGATAGCTACGTTTAAAGCACGAGTGCAATTCCTACTTTATACATACGTATATAATAAATGTAATTTTAACAAAGAGTCGTATGTAATAGCTTACAGAACATTATAATGCATTGAACGCGTTCCGACGATAATTGATTTGTAGTATTGTTATGTAATGACGGGGGCTCTTTTTGTATAAACATGGCCTGTATTTATTGTGTTACACATGCAGAACGACTACGAATGTAAAATTAAACGACGACCACCTGGCACAAAGCAAAATGGAATAATCGCCAGAAGAGAACGATAAACAAAATATTCAAATTTTTAGATGTATTATAATTATGTACGAACGTACAATTGGTCTTACTTACGCAGAAAGCTATGAAATCATTTCTACACAGTGAAATCATTGTTGGTCGGTAACTTTCTATATAAATAGGCCTAATTGAGCTGCTTCTAAATGGGAAATAGCACCTTTCGAATCGAAACGTTTTTAAGTGAATGAAATAAAACACTTGAAATGCAAATTTTCCATGTGCTACTGCTAAACAATTTTGGTGAGAATGATGAACAATACTCAAAATTAGAACATATGCATGGTAATAAAATAATAGAGGTACCTATAGCCTACGGCAATAGGAAATGAGAGCAAAGAATTGAAAATGATATTTGACTTAGAACATTGGTAGCAAGCGTCGGGCAAACTTACAATAAACTTTGCTGCATGATAGTTCCACGAGGAAGAAGAAGGTTGTTATATGATTATAGAGACTTTTAGACCTTACCATTCTCGTGGTTCTTCGAAGTAAAAAGAGATGAAAAGAAAGAAGTAAGAGTGGAAGTGCTCGTAGCGTGAACGCTCTCAGAATCAATAACCGCGAATTGATAAAATTGCACATAGACAATAAAATTGTGTGTCGAGTTACGTGAAAATTACGGCATGGTATAACAAGCAGATCTATGTTTACCTTATTTGGTGTATGCTTGTTCAGTAAAAAATAGTTATTCCATTTTCCATAAAATTTGTGTTAACTCGTCTTGTAAATAAATAAGTTCAGATAATGAATAATGACTTCTATTATTTCACTTAAATTATCCCATTTCTACAGTCCGTTTAGTGTCTTCGTATCAGCTCTTCCGTTTACATCCCCTGCAACTCTTTTTTTTTTATTTCGCCTCGGATATTCCTTACCGTTAAATTATATACCTATATTTCTATATATTTTTCCTTAATGTATATTATTAGAATCATCAGTTGGTATTACCTATACATACAGTGGAAACTATCAAATAGACAGGCAAGTGCATTTATAAATGTTGCCCCTTAATTGGATACAATCCAATGCAATTAAAATAAATCACGTCTGACTGACAGCTATTTCAGCGAATATTTTTGGCATTAAATGCACTTTGTATCTAACGATATTATGAATATCTAGGACAAGGAAACGAAAAGTTGCAGCTTCAGTTAAGTGGTTTGCATGTTGAGAATAACAGTAAAATGGACCTGTCTTGTACGTTTTCAAATGCTGAGTTATTCCCACTTTTCCTTCCTTTATTTAATCGAATACGTAGAGGGGAGAAACTATACATATGGACCACTCTTCTTGTTTTGAGGAAAACATTTATTAAAAATGTAAAAATTGCATAAACAAAGGGTGGAAATGGTAACTCATAGATCTGCGAAATTGTATCAATAGCTTGTGACTGTGAAAAATCAACTATTTTGAAGCTGTGCTTATTCTACAAAATTTTGTCAGAAACATGGTTTTAGAAATTGGGGTGGTAATATGGACTAAAAATGAAAAAGTAAAAAACATAAGAAATACCTACTGGATTTGTTACAAATTTTGTATTTTAACCCTAAAACAAGTTTTTTCTATGTTTGTAGTCATTACATGTAAAATTTCAAAATTATTTAGGACCCAAAAATTAAAAAAATTGGAAATAGAAAAAGTGTGAAAATGAGAAGAGAAAATGAGGAGCAATAGAAAGTAAACAATCGCAGGAAATTTTATTGAAAAAAATGGTTTATTAATGAAATTTAATATAAATTTGACATTTAATGAAAATTTCTTAAAAATTTTAACAGAAATCACAAATAAAAACGTCACTGTTACATCCTGTGCAAAGGGAGCGACATAGTGAAATATACAGAAATAAAAAGGGAAAGAATTACTTGATGAAGTAAGAGAGGTTGGAATATGGACCACCGCGGTCCATATAGCCACCTGCCGCCTTTTTTTTAGAGTAACGGAAAAATCTCGGCATGGGAAAGATATTTCCAAATAACTAAATATAGCATTTTGAAGCTCAACTTTGTGACTAATTACACCTCTATAACCAGCATATTACATTTATCACTTAGTACCTATGGGAAAAAATAATTAATCTGATCATAAAAAACTTTTTGCACGAACAAAAACGGACACTTTAACTTTTTAGCTAAAATAAACAAGTACCAATCACACCAATTCCACCTGGTGATGTTAGAGGACACTAATTGTTGCGTTTATTCCAGTTTCCGACATATCGCAGCACCTAAGAGGGGATTCTACCCTGTGGGGTAGAAAAATAGGTGAGTCTTCGTGAATTTTTGTTACAAAAATTATTTGACAAATTAGTTTGAAGTTTGGCAGGCTGTTTGACAGTATCTTGAAGTATTGTTCTGAATTTTTGTGCGACCGTAAAAAAAAACATGACAGATACAGAGTGCTGACTAAGAGCGTTGAAAAAAAACGGGAGGGCCTGGTGTTGATGGAAAGTACCCTAAGGATTACCTGAAACTAACTTGAAACACAAAAAGGAAAAGAGATTCTTAATATATATGAATATGGTCATCTGTGGTAGTAGATTTGTTGCCGTATCTGTTACCGTTCCCTGTTTATTTAAAGAAGTTTTCCCGATTATTGGGCGAAATTCGATACATCTTCTTCAGAACATTGCCATTTTAACATTTTTTTATTTTCCTTAATTAATCTACCACCACAGATAACCACATTTATATAGATTAAGAATCCTTTTATCCTTTTTCCTTTTTATGTTTCAGATAATCCGTAAGGTACTTTCCATCATCGTCAGGACCACCCGATTTTTTTTCAACGCTTTCAGTCAGCATTCTGCATGTCCCACGTTCTTTTTTACCCTCACACGAAAATTCTGAACCATAGTTCAAGATGCTATCAAACAGCCTACCAAGCTTCACATTAATTTGTCGAACAGTTTTCGTATAAAAAATTCACCAAGACACCTATTTTTCGGCCCTACATGGTAGAACACCCCCTTAACAGAGAAATAAGCACCTGACCTGTTTCATATTGTAATACCGGTTGTAACGTCGGTCCATATTTACACATTCTCCCCTAACGTTTATTATTGTTTAGGCAATGTTAACTTATCATTATTATCCGCTGAAATTGACAGGATGATTATAAAATGGCGCTGCACATTTATTATTTATTCAGCATTGTTGCTTCCAGAGCAGTAACAAGTAATAATAGCATTATGACGAAAGGGAGGGTAAAACAATACGACACCGTTCGAACCATGTGATACTTCGGACACTAAATTAATGTATAAAGAATACTGTTATCACGTCGTTCATACGAGTTTAGTACTGCTTGCAGGGGGGTAAACTTCGAATAAAGTCAACGATACAGTACACAGGGGTTTTAAAGCAAATGTAGTGCCTTCAGAAATTGAACAAACACTTTTAAGCATAACAGGTTTTCAAGGTAAAGAAAAGTGATAAGTAATACATTTTATAGGAAAAAATTATGTTAATGATTAACGACAATTATGTTATTCAGAAGTGTTTCAACGTAAATATAAATAACCTGATAGATATCTATAGAAACGTGCTTTAAAAAAAAAAACAGAGGTGTAGGAGCATAAGCATTATGAAAAAAATTTGAAACGTAAGGTCATAAACTTTTGAGAAGTTGTAACACGTGCGTTGGGCATTACTGTTAAAGAGCTATAAGGCAGCTCGTCGTGCACCTGCTATGTTGAACGTTATACTTTGTACCATCCTCCCAGTAGTTGACAGGTTATTACACCTACGTTGTATACAAAGTATTATCTCGTATCGTACTTGTAAAATATGGCCTTCCATTATATTAAGAATTTCTTATGGAACACTGTTATATGTACCTACGTACATGTATAGACTGGTTCGCGCGAATAAAACGATTTAAGTTGAAGAAAAAAGTCAAACTACTGTAGGCTCTTGCAGAATTTATTGCTCAATAATGTTCTATGAAAATGTAATGTTTGAAGAAAAATTCAACATTATGTAAGAAAGTTTTTTAGAATTGTCATTATTATGTGAGATATTAGGTGATTATTATTTTCGTGATAATCATTTTACTGCATTTTAGTCCTTTAGGGTAATAAATTAACGGCAATAGTGAAATAAATTTTTCAAGTAAAATAAATGTAACAAATATTATAGAGTAATAATTTCCAATTTAGTATGTGTTTAATAATTGATCAAGTTCGTTTTAAGTAAATCAAATTTACTAAAGAAAAAATCTTAGTCGGTATATGAGAAAGAAAAATGGTACAAAATACTCTAAGTAGTGTAAACTAAAGATTTATACGATTCAATAATAATGGAAGAATAATAGTTACTTAATTGACATGTAATGGAGGAGTTGTAATACAAGTGCATAAACGTGACTGTAGTTTATATGTGTAATGATGTTCCATATTCGTTATTGTCATATGCCGATTTATTTACAAGATAATAATGGAAGGAATCTATGAATAAAACTATTGAACGTATGTACTAAATAATCGAATGAAACTGTCGAATGTACGCAAGTATTGAAATGGGAGCGATACCTTCAGCATCTGCATGCATGTTTAATAAACGTTTGAAGTTCGGTTTTACTTTCACGTAATAGTATCTGGACGAAGCATTTAATATTATTTCATACAGTGAAAGTATAACTCGAGTAAAATACCGTTTTAAAAATCCACTTGAATGTAAATGTTAATAAATTTTAATAGGTTTACAAGACGACCATAAATCTTTCGCCACTTCTAAAGTTCCAATTTTTAATCCAAGATAACCAACTTGAGAAACCCAAAGTCCTAATTAGGACGTCAATTGGGTCAAGTGTAAGCAGGAAACTACCAGCCCTTAATAATCTGAAATTGGGTTTCAGTTTGAAGATTTTAATTGTTAAGGAAAAGAAGCTTTATTTCTATTGGGTATATTCTATTTCTTGTTATTGTTTTACAATGTTTCCTAATGGGTTATTTAATAGCGTGTAGTATAATTAATATTATTTTAAATTTTCTGTAAGTAATTTTTGTGTTTTAAGCCCAAAATGGAACTACGGCTTTAATAATTGTATGATGTAAGAGTGGTTCTATGAGTTGGTAATTTTTTGCAAAATCAAGATCTCAAAATTATGGGACTTGTACTGCGTTTAAATTATTTTTTGTCATTTTCGGGGTTGGTAGGTTTCTGCATAATTTGGCTCAATTATTGATCTTTCAGTAACGACTGACATGTAGAGCCAATAAAAAAGAAAGAGTCAGTACAGATATGGACTTGAGAATTGTGGGCTAGTTTTTCAGAATTATGAACGGGTGTAACGTTTCTGCCATGCATACTCGGATTTCTCTTGCAGCAGGCTTGTGTGGAACGTGTGGAAAATTCGAGGAAGCGCCAAAAGTTCTCATTAGCATTCTCACGCTCCCACCTCGACCAATAACCCTCCAAGGACGTCCTGGAGAGAAAACTTAGTTTCTTCGTTACAGTTTAGATTAATTTGGACATCAGAGCTCTGTTAACGCTAGAAACGAATACTTGGGCCATCTTCGCACACTGAGAAGAACTAGGAACTTTCATCTAATAGTTACATACACGAAGAGAGTTTTAAACCCTCACGAACTCCGATATTGTAATCTGGATTCTGTATACTTTGCAATTCGAAGAACTCGTCTCCAAATTTTGCTCAAATTTACAAAATTCTTGCGAATGCTGAAGCAGTGATAAAATAGTAGGAGAACCTTAACTCTACAAAGTGAGTCATAAATACATGTAACAATGCTTCAGGGAATTATTTATATGTACCTACATATACTACAAAGAGATGAATATTCAATATGTCCTAGGTGTTTTATTCAAATTTCACAAAAAGAGACTCGAGTTTATAGAAAACACACATATGTATTTCTATATCTATAAATTGTAGACTAAATTTATTTATTCGAAGAGCATTAAAAAAGAATTAGGAATGCTTCTAACTAAAGTAATCCCGATGTAAATGAAAGTAAAAATCTATCAAACGACACAATTTTTTATTTAAAAAATTTGGAATGATTATTATGTACTAAAGAGCTTTCACTGTGTTTTTTTTCGAGCATTTATTTCCAAGGATTACGAAACAGCTCTGTGTCGCACGATGGTATTATCAGGTTTAGGCAAAAATTCGTAAGAATACCTATATAAAAACGTTCGGCATTCTGCGAATCCGTTGAAATCCGAATAGTTAATTCTGCCTTTAAAGTTACGGAAAAAAAGATTTCAAAATAAAATAAGATGATATGGGGAATAGAAAAAATGTGTTCTTTTTCAGCAAGAAGTTTAGCATTTTTTCCATTGTGCTATGTGAATGGACTACGTTATTCGTACTCATCATTCATTATATTCAGACGAACATGGGCAGTAAAATGTTTCGTGTTTAATGTAGGTATAAAGAGCAAGTACAATGAATATACTCCCTGGCTTCAAATTATAAAATCCTCATATTATACAGTTGCATAAAACTTTTAAAGACTCAAATAAAACACAGAAAAACATTAATTGTCTGAACCTTAATAAGCTGAATGTTCTCTATTCAAGGGTTCCATTATCTAAACGCAATATATGTATTGGAAAACTCAGAACAGTGAATAAATGTAACACATAAAAGCTCTTCCGAAGTGGCATGGAAAATACAATTGCATCATATTTGAAGGTTTACCGATCGTTGTTAAAGTTTAATTTATGTCGTATACAAATTTGATATCACGTTTTTGTAAGTCAAATAATACAAAATACATTATTTAATTTAACGAGTTCTCGAATTAAAACTTCTGATCTAACACGGCAGTATTTTTTTAAAAAGTAACAGAATATAAATAAACCGAAGCAAGGCACCATTGTCTCGTTAACACAATTACATTCAACACAAAGAATTTAAGACGTTAATTCCTGCTTATTGTGAGGTTTAATTTTTTAAACATCAACGGGGAAGTAAGTCGAACGAAACTATAATACTATTCAATATTATCTTGATAAAAGCAATTGCATTATCAGAGATAATTTAAAACGTTATTGGTTCTTTTGTATATTGAATTCATTTATAGGTCGTCGAAATACCACTAATTGTAAATTGAAAGTGATACTCCATCCAGATTCGATATTGGTACTTCAGCCATTACGTTAGCTATTGAGTTCTGGTTATCTCCCCGGAGAAAATTTCACTGACCTGTCCGAGCCTTGGCCACACATCGATTTTATTAAACAGTTCTTATTTTCTGTAGAAACAAAAACTGATTTTAATATGTTGGAAAGAAACTTTTTTAATATGGAGAATAATTTTGTAGCGTGAACTATTTCATAACACACTTTAGATATTTATAGATACTTTGCAAGTAATATTCAGCTGATGTTCAACAGAAGCATGTATGTATATATGTACATAATATGTATTATAGAAAAATGGAACTGTTTATGGTATACTATATAGATAAAATGTCCATGGTTTTGCATTAAAACTAGAAAAGTATTACTTTTCTAGACTACTTTATCGTTCTGAAGCTATATTTATTATTATATTGATATATATTTAATATAATATTTGTTCTTTTCAGACTACGTATACCGACTACATTTTCTTACATTATACAAGTGCTTGCCGTTGTTTCATAGTGCCCAGAATAAAAAATAGTAAATGTTATTCCTTCACAAAGTGTCATGAAATAATTTATGGTGCGTTTGCTAATGATCTCAGCATGTATAATGGTGCACAATATACACATGTGTAAATAGAAAATACATTATTGTAATTGCAGTTTTGAAGTATGCTTTTGTCAGTGTGCAAACAATTTCATAACGAACATCGTCATGCATTCATTCGAATTTTCAAATAGATTCGAAATTCTACTCGATTCTGTTTAAAAATTTTGTACACTATGTTGGCTTTTGTTTCGAGAAAATCGATTTTTAAAATTCTTTCTATTCATGTACACCTGATTTACGATTTACAGAATACTCGAGTATTTACTGGTACACGTATACACCTGAATGCAATGATTGCTTATCTAAACATGAGTAAAAATTTTCAAATAAGTTTTCTCAAACGTAATCTCGTTTTCAAGAAAATCGATTTCAAAATGGCATGGTTCTTGTCTGTTAATCCAGTGCACGCATGCCCGACGAATTTCAAACATCCAGTTCCTCTAAATAAAAGCTTCGTTCGAAAGAAGCTTATTCCACAACGATTCAAAATTTCTTTACACAAATATTGACTTCATCTGTAGTTGTGTCGCATTCACTTCTGCATACAAATAATTCTAAGCCAGGTGCATGAGTACTAAGAGGCGATTTTAAAAGCCGTTTTCACAGAAAATAAAATCTCATATAAAAAAAATTTATTCTGCATTTTCAATTTATTTTTCCACAAGGAGCACTATATGCTTGGTTATACCACCCGTCCTTACCCACGCTTCCTAAATATTAATAGCTAAGCCATATATTATTTATGATATATATTTAGAACATATATTTACGTCTTATTGTTAGTTTATAAATTTTCTATAGTTCATACAAATATGTTGTAACTCTTAATAAAACGATAAATCCTATCATTTGTATAGAATTACATAAAAACGAAAATTACTTTCAAGGTTTAGTTTTACAGCTTTCATTAAATTTAGGCAGCAAAAGCACATACATGCATATTCTTTGCTGAGGTACCCTTACATTCTGAAGCTTCATAACTTTCTGACCTTCCGAGATTTGGATCTTTTTTGGTAGTAAGTACCGTTGCAAGAAACTTATTGTTCACCAAATAACGGTGAACAGATAATGGATGTTTCTCGGAGTGATGTGGATCGGTTTACGGCTCTCAGGAATGCAATGCATAACACAAACATCATACACGCGGGATTGCTTGCGAGCTACACTGCTACAGTATCATATATGGTGACGGTACCCAGCCCCGCGATTTTCTTCATTATTCATCCGTTCCACACCGTACTACGCCAGGTACAAAGTGTCGATGAATATTTTAAGACCTATTCATTCTCTAATATCCACTGTTTACGCATCACGTGTAATTCTTTGAATGTTCAGTAGGAGGTGTATTTACAGTGTTTGTAAATGGATATATAGAGTGGGCCAAGAACTATGTCCATCTGAAATGTCACCGATATTTTCAGTGATACAAAAAATATTATTTGATGAAGATAGAGGGTATCGAGGGGGCCATGATAATCAGGGGGGTGGGCAGTAATAATCTTTTACGTCCCGGTTTTCAACTCTTGTCCCGGATGTTCCGATCGGTTTAGAAATACGTCCCGATTTTCTTATTTTTTGATTTTTCACGGAATTCTACGAAGAAATTAAAGAATAATGAAACATCTCTGAAGAAAGTTTTATGTATCTACAGATAAATATATGTTGGCTTCCAAATAAATTGTTGCTCCCGAATAATTGACTTATAAATACTAATGTACCTACGTAAAATTCCAAAAATTACGTGAACAATAAGTACAACAAAGTACAACAAAGCATACTTTATACATGTGAGTCGACATAAATTCTCAGTGGTTGATATAAAACATTTAACGCTAGAGTTAAAGACTGGAAAATTCAGTTAGTCGGTTGGATACCTGGGGGTGATATTGACGGTGGATTAGGGCAATTGATAGCTTCGGAATCTCATTACCTACGTAACACAATACCCTTTAAAGAGGAGAGTGGAGAATTGTGAACGTTAGAAGCCAGAAGGCAGAAATAATTACTAAAGAGAATTTGATCTATAAACACTGTTGGGACGTTTAACAAGTGTTCATCAGTGACACAGAATAAGAAAGACAAAGGCTCCTATAATGCAAAGTACACCCTTTCACTGTAAAACGTAAATCCGAGGGAATTTATAATCATTTCCTGCTATAGAATTAATGGATATTACTATTATATAAAGAGAAATATGTATTATTACTCAATGCAAACAGTAACACAATTGTCAAGTATGTACATATAATTTTGTAATACCTTTTTTTGTTTTTTTTGCTTACAAAAGTAGTACAGATATCTAATGTTTTCACTTCCTTTATATCCTGAAAACTTTATTCACAAAGCATAAATAAATAGGACTATTATTGACCAAATTGACGATTATACTATTTCATTTGCATCAGAAAGTTTCGAAACCACCGTTTTAATTTTCCTTAACCGCCGTTTCGAAACTCAATATTCAAACCGCCGCCATTTGCTTAATTTTCAATATTTGTTTATCATTCCGGTACCTGCTATAGCAGAAGGCATACAAATAAAGAATCTCTTTACATTTTTTGTTTCAGAGCACTAAAACGAGCCCAATCATTCACACTGTGACCCCATTTTTTTTAAACGATTACTTTAAAGCAGTACAACTGCGTTTCATTTTCATTTTTCTCCACTGACGAAATTTGTAAAGATAGTTTAAATATCAATACATATGTAGCAACAAACTGAATAATAATAAAATTAATGAGTTCTGTGTAAAAAAATTCCGAAATAACGCGACGAAAACGTCTCGTTACACGAGAATACACCTATAATTAGTAATTAACTCTGTATGACGTATTAAATAATTACATTGAATAATAAGTACTTGATATTTGTTGGCTTGTAAATGGTCACGAAATACAATATGCACGTAGAAATTCAATATAACGAAAGCAGTTTCTACTGCGCTGCCCGAACGACAGGCGAAGATAAAAAATGGAGATTATCTTGCGGTTGCAATTACTTTGGCTTCCTTCCGACGTATCGTATTCTATGAGCCGTCAAGGAAATGCGACTGTTCGTTGCTCAATGGAAGACGACCACAGTCGTTTCAAATATTATTGCCTTCCTTTAAAAATGAATGCTATTTATGGGACAATGCTGAGATAAAAAATGCAAGTAGAACAGCAATGGTTCAATCATCGATTTGCTTACACTTCACTTGGTTTCCATCGGTTTCTTAACAACATTAACATTGTTAAATTTTTAGCCTTTAATACATAATTTAACTTTTTCTAACACTTTAACGGGTTTTAATTCTGTTAAATTTGTTGATCTTTTCCCTATTTTCTGCTTCTTGTTATTTTTTTGAAATGTCTTTTCTTGTAAGGTAAATCATTTTTTATAAATATGAACAATGTGAACAATATAGCAACGCATCAATGCATCAATCTCATTTCACTACTTTTTTCTTCTTTTTCAATTCTAGTTTCTCAACTTTAGCTTCATAATTATACACAATCTGTGATACAACATAAAATTGTATGTTTGTTCATACTTTCATATGAATCTGGTTTTATCAAAAGAATAAAGTTGCTGCCATATTCTACGTCCATTTAATAATACATATATTTCTTTTTATACACTTGGCACTTAAAAATTGTCAACTTAGATTTCAACATTTTGGTCATGAATACCACGAATTAGAAACGTTTTCTGTGTCACTATCCTATATCACACTAAACAATGGAAAAGAGCGTTAGGTATATATTCACCTAAGAGATTCTCAAACTGATAACAAATGAACTTTATGTGCAACTTTTATTTACGGTGACAATGGTTTATTTTAAAAATTGTTAAAAAAAACATTTCATCGTGATCGCAGTATGCGCAGTATCCAATAACAATCACGTTTCTCTACTGACTCCAAGGTACCTATGTAATGTTTTTTCGTTTGCAAAATTGTTCGGTTTTCTTCATTTGTAAGTAGTTAACATATATATTTCATTATTTTATATTAATATGTGTAACATTTGACATGACACAAATAGATTTGGTAATAATACGTAATCAGTAATACATAATAATAAAAAAAATTATAGTAATTATTCGAACTATATTCCACACATAAATTTTGATTTACCTCCTCTCATTAATGTGAGGTTTTCTTCATTTCGTCCCAACTACACCTCGCTTTCCTGTTTACCAAACTTTACTGCATTTCATAAATATAAATAGCTTACTTCATTTCATAAATATGAATAATGTCACATAAACGTCCATTCCATCTGTTGGTTATTTTCTATCCGTACATCTGGATAATTTTTCGAATTTGAGGCGAACGTGACGATGAAAGGAAAACAGCTATTAATCTGAAAGATTTTGTGCAGTAGGGTAAGTGCGCCTAACTTCGCTATTTGATGCTTGCTAATAATTGATATTTTTGTCTCCAATTAGTCTCAGATAAAAAATAAATTGTTGGTGCTTCATTCACGGCAGGCTAGAACTGTTGAAATCTAAAGATTTTTAATCGCGAGTGGAAAAAAGGAAGACCTGAAAAATATTGATTAATTCATGAAGGTATGTGTATAGGAGTTTTTAAGATATACTTATATGTGTATATTTAAATAATTTTTTATTTAGTTAATGCCCAACTCTGGTGCACTTACCCTACACACTAATTCATGTGTTGACACCAATGCGAATATAATGGACAATTTAATCATTCATATGTGTTAGAAATAAGGACGACAGCGCGGGAGCCTCATGTTTTGGGGCGCTGCACTCGGAAACTACAAGGCAGATGTTGTCTAGTCAGTGTTGAGAGCGCACGCTTTAATATTTTATAGTTTTTAAATTTAAGTTAAATAATAAGCAATGTATATTGCCAATAAAGATTCTGGGTTTATTTATCAACCAACAATATGGATAAATAAACAGTATTCATACAGAGAATATTTGTTAACTGATAAAATGAAAACACATGAAAATGTATAGAACTGTTCGATTCTTACTTAAGCAGTGATCTGAAACATATTTTACTTGTATTTATGGTATTACATACAATACGGTAGAACCTCCAGTATCCGAACACCTGTTATCCGAGCATTCTAGGATCTGAATGTTACCTCATTCGGACGTTGTATTATTCGAACACTATTTTTTTTCATGATTAGATAACAAGTATCTACCTGTCCCCTTTACTATCGAAACAGATACGAACGTATGTACAAGTACTTTCACCCTTCTAGAATGATGAAAATGAATAATATTTAGACTACTTGGGATGAAATTGGCATTGCAAGTATTAACAGCTTATTTATAATGCCATGGAAGAGGAAACGTGTAATATTAACTGTTGTAGCTTCAGAAGCTCGAAAATATTGAAAGTGCCCCAAAATTATCAAGAATAATCTATGATAGTGTATATTCATGCTACTTTTCATTTTTCATATTGTACAATGTACGTATATTCATTCTGTCTGAAATATAGAATAATAATAATGAGGGAAGTGAGTGTTCCACTATCCGAAAGTTTCCTTATTCGGACAGTCACGTCTTCCTATTAATTCAGGTAGTGGAGGTTCTACTTTTACTAATGAATTTCAAGATTTCACCTTTGAACGCATCTTTAATTTACTTTTAGAGTGTCGTATTTAAGGCGGAGTTGCAGAGATACATACCGGTGAACGAACAAGGTAAAGAAACTGCTGCCGTGTTTGCAATCTTCGTTATTGAATCTTCCGTAATTTTAATGATTACTTAAAGAAAATAAAAATATGTTTCGAAATGGTCCTCGAATTTCGTAGAGGTTTATTTTAACGTATTTTCGAGATTCTGAATGCAGACCTTTAAACCGATGGAAACTGAGTCTGAAACCTATCTGCTTCAAATTGTTTACCGCGTAGGAACCGCTTTAAATGTCCAAATGGGAAATAGCAATGCAATCGCATTTCCCAAATCCTGGATCTCCGTGTGTTGGATTTTAACGTACTTAGAATGACGTACTTTGGTAAATACGAAATTTCTCATGAAATGTACATTATGGTTTGCACTAATATTGCACTTCCTTTAGTATATAAAAAAAACCAATATATTGTAAAAAAAGATATTAGTAAGGAAAAAACATTTCGCGTTCAAAGAGTACCTATGTATTTCCCCATTTTCTTTAGGTTCTCACCTGCTTTCAAATTTGGACATAATTTTATTGCAATATCGAATAAAAAATAAAATTAAGGACTTTTGAACAGCTTTCTTTTGTTCTTCCTGAATAAAGACTTACTTAAATAAAAAATTATCTGAATGGCAGTATAAACAGAAAGAGAATACTTCAATAGTCAAAGGTACCCTTTTATAAATCACCTCGAGGATTAATACTTTGTAGTGAAGCGTAAGTTACATATATTTCAGAGTCAAGAAAAACAGATCTAAAGCATAGAAATCCGAGCACGCAGCAGCGCCTTGTAAAGCAACCCAGAGTACGCCAACACATAGTTAAAAATATAATCAAACATAAATACTAAATAAAGCATGTAGTCTCAATTGATAGTTGTAAAAAATAATACAGCAATTGGACTAAAAGCACTTTAGTCTTGTCAAATGGAAACGTAGGTATGGTGATAAAAACATTTAAAATTATGTACAAAAGCGATACGTTTCAAATTGTTCTAATAAGTACGTAATTGATTATTACTAATAACAAATAATTATTACTGTGTTAAATTATTCGAATGAGTTAAGTTCATACGAATGAATGTATTAAATAAAGCCGCGTATAATTCGATTCCTCGTCTTTGTTAATATATTAAATGTTACCGATTCTAAGTTTATTTTTTTCTTACAATACTTTTAATCAAGTTAACAAATGTGTGTAATTATATACATTACATTGAATTCTTGTAACTCATAGCAATCCAATTCTTCGCAGGCACATCAACGTTTAAATTTAGGTTACACATCGACATCATATTTAAATCTTGTAAAACTGGCTTTCAATTCCTTTTTCGTTTGAGTTTAAACTTTAGTAACTCTTCAGTATCATTTTTGTAATGTCAATTGCATAACTCCTCACCCACTAAATATTAAGTGGTCCGCTTCTATTAATTATTATTTGCTACTATTACCACTTCTATACGTTCAAATCATGTTTCTTCAGAATTCCTTTTGCCATTTTCTACGCGATCATATTTCAATCATTTTTTAAATATTACATAACGTGCGAAATTTCTAAATGTACCTACTAGATATTGAACTACCATATGCTGAATACGTAGAACTGCTGTATTCTGTATTCTCAATGGCTCCGTGTGTCGGATTCAA
This sequence comes from Andrena camellia, assembly GCA_029448645.1. Classification (NCBI taxonomy): domain Eukaryota; kingdom Metazoa; phylum Arthropoda; class Insecta; order Hymenoptera; family Andrenidae; genus Andrena; species Andrena camellia. Next base: position 55,405,843 of record CM055676.1, on the reverse strand, counting down.
ATAAAAACTTTCTGAACTGTGGAAGTATTGCCAGCCATTCTGTTCCAAGCATCGTTTCCTCGCACTTTTATCACCCGATTATCTTTGATTGCTGAATTACTGTAATGCTAGGCCCAGATTGCAAAATCAGCTAAAATTTAACGAGGCGTCATTCGCAATGGCGATGGATGTCCGTGCTCCAGAAATGTAATAACCTTCCTTAAATAGTTCCGGGGACTTATTGATTACCACCGATCGATGGATATTTTACGTTATTTTCAGAACAATTTCAATTTATCAACTCCTGCTAAAAATATAATTGCGCACAAGGTTTTAATGGTTAATGAAATCTTTACAAGCAACGTCTAATAATTAATACAAAAATCACATGGTTGTTTACTTTGATATGCTATGTTAGCTTTTTATAGAATATGAAATAAGAATTTTAAAATATTAGGAACGTCATTTTTCACGCAAGAAAATGCACAACTTAGAATAAACCAGGGTTCGAAAGAGGTCTGGAACTTTTCAATAAGTTCTATTTGAAACATGGACCATAGAACTTTTTTAAAAATGTTCTCACATTATAAGTTCCCACGAGAACTGATAAAGTAAAAGTTCTTGAAAATAAAAGTTCTAGTTGGAATGGAACTTGTAAAATATAAAAATAACCATTTCCCTATAACAGGAACAGATTTTCTAAAATATTTTAATATTTCATAGATATGAAAAAAGTTCTTAATCGCTGTAACAAATACTGAATAATATTCCATGAATAGTACTACAACAATAATAAATGATTATTACAGTTAAATTGATTATCTGAATGTGTTATTTATTTCTAATATTTACCTACGTAGATATTATAGAATTTTTCTGTATTTTGGTTCATGTAAATCATACAAAAATGTTATTTAGGTATTATTCTTGACAAGTTCTCTTTTCTGTTCAATACTTCTTATGAAACGATTAATTACTTATGTTATGATTTTCATACATTTTATTAAATAAACACGAAGAATATGATATTATATAGTTAAATAAAACTAGTACCTAGTTTAGTATTTTTCTTTATCTTATGGAACCTTTTTTAATAAATGTTTTAATATAACTATATTCCATGGAGCTTTTATTATATAAGTTGTAAAATGCTGTTCTATGAGAACACCTTCTAAAGAAGTTCCTAAGGGTAACATTCCTTTCAATAAAACTTCCACAGGAACAGATATTTTCTTAAACGAAGCATAAGTTCTAACAGATTTTTTTTTAAAAATAAGGGCTCCAGAACTTTTTCAATCCCCGGAATAAACTATTTGTACGTGACGTTTCGATATCGGGAAAAATAGCTGTATTGACCTGTCGCTTGAAAATGTACGCACTTTGCTAATTTTAAATCTCGACCTCTCGCATTTCGACATAAATTCTATTCGATTAAGAAGGTTTCGTAGGTAAGAAAAAAACAGATGCCTTCGAAGTTTAATAATTTTATGCTGCATACAGAGTTGTGCTCTTTAAATAATAAATTAATTATTCTTTGCAGTGTATTTGAGTTTTGTAAATTGTACTGTATTTAAACGAAATTGCATACTCAATGTGCTTGTACATTTTACGCATAGTAGCTAATTGTAAGATAAATTAGTCTAAGAAATGAATACTTCATGTAATGTATGGAAATTCTTGATAAGTCATGTCCATTATTCAAAAAAATTATCCATGGTTCCAGCGACTTTTTTAGAATTATATGTAATACAAATTCATTTATATTTAAATTATTGATCCTTTCAGAACTACATATTTCCGTGCGCTACTACTACATTGAAATTATTTCTTTTCTTTAGAATTATTTTGGAACATGTTCGTATGACGTTTTCCATTTCTCTTGTAACTACATATTTCCACGCAGTCCTCCTTATTTTAGTGTTTTAAGTTGGTATAACCCACTGTGGGAAATTTGGTACGTTTTATTGGAATTGGGACAAATTTTTAGTCAGGTGAAAAATTTCAAACCCAATTTCCTCGAAAACAGGTAAATATTTAAAAATTTTATGTAGAACCACCCATCGCGGTTATGCCACTGATTGTTTGACACTCAACATTCTTCAATTATGATTGCTATATAGTACAAGGTGCTGCTTCGATTTCTCTCCCATATCGCGCAGATGAGATTCGGTGTTGCGATCGTAAGATTAACGGAGAAATCAATTAATTGGCGAGTGGAAGCTGTGGTGGGTAGAAGAATTCAAACGTAGCTGAAGTGCATTGCTTATATCCAGTGGTGGCCCCTTCCTGACAGCGGATCGGCAAACACAAAGCACCTGCAGCTGCAGAAAATGTGGAAGCGACGGCCGGTAATACCAGAGCCGCACTTATTTGCTGGTTTAATTAAACGCACTTCTTTCACGTTCGACGAGTATTTTCGATCGACGCTCGTTCCCTCCTCTTTTTCTGCCTTTCGCTGCCTCGTTATCCTTCCTCCCCCTATTCCTCCTTCACCTTCTTACCGGTCGACCCTCTCAAATCCCCCGCCCATACTGGATTTATATCCCCGTCACTCGCGGTATTCATTAGAAACATTAAGCTTTAATTTCGTTGAGAACTCCTGCCTCCTTTACTCCAATTCTCTCCTACAACCTTTTTTCGTATTTGTTACTTTCACAATCTTCTTGCCACTAAGTTTCTTCATGCATAATTATTCGAGTTCTAGCTTGCAGGCTAAGGCACGTTTTGTGGAACATATTGTTCATTTACACGTTTGATGGATCATTCTCTGTAAGTAATTGATAGGTAAAGTTACTATTTAGCATACTATTTAATGCGAATTTTAGTTAACACCAAATCTGTCTTTAATTATAAAGTATACTTATTTCTATCGCAGCGGTTTATCTTCATATGCTATGTGGTATATACTTAAAAAGAAAAGAAAGAAGAAAGAAAATTAGTAAAATTTTCAGTATAAGTCACAGCCGAAAGCAACAATCAGTTTTATAAGAAATTATAAATCGTTCACTTTAACTGCTCTGATAGTTCCCGTGCTAAGTGGTTATACACACCTTGTTAATTAAAAAATTAATTCTTGACCTTTTGCATGCTCTTAAAGTAAGAAACCTTGGGAACACATTCCTAAAATATTACATTGGAATCTACATAATTCACGAAGTTATGGAATTTTGAGTGAACCAATGCACGAGCGCATAACATCCCTCCACGCTTGCAGGTCAGTAGTCAATAGTATCGACAGGATTTCAAATTCTATTGTATGTCCTGGATGTTCTCTCGCCCTTGTCATTTTTTTTATTTATTTATTTAATGTCGCATCTGCTTATAGCGACCACAGTGAATTACATTGCTTAATACACTATTATATACACTTCTTATACTTATTACAGCTTTTGTACTTAAGTCCACACAGATACTAATTTCTAATTGATCATGCTTGGTTGTCTACAATTATTTTTCACTGTATACTATGATACAGCATTTTAATGTGTATAAAATTGTTCGTTTTCTGAGTTGTTATTTTATCAAATTTCTCCGACTATTTGGCTTTCTTCCCCTCTCATATTAGACACACTTTCTTGAAATTTATTGGATCAGGAATCACTGATTAAGTTAAACCAAATATAAGTGTCCTACTTCGGAAAAATGTATCTTCTACTGGATCTAAAATCGTGGTTTTCTCAAAACGTCGTTTTCCTAGTATATGGCCATGGTATGTCGTGAAATATTTTACCGATGTATTTAAAATAGTCTAGAAATACCTCGTGGAACATTCCAGGTGTTAACTACGTACGTTTTATATTTAAAGCGCTCTCACTCTTTTCATCCACGGACAAGGACCTCCATTTTATTTTTACTAAAGAGTTTGAACGTTTGGGCTCGTAACTAACCTGTGCCACTGCATATTAAAATTTTTTGATGAAACTTTTGCGAGTGAGAACTCCGTACAACGCTTGTCTGCTTGATCCTTGTTAGAATCATTATATCATTATATTTTTCGCGCCCCCTTGGTAGCATACAACTTTTGTTTGAAACGTTTCTTCATATCACAAATAGTTTACGAGTAATTTAAGGTGGTAGACTCAGGTGACTCGCCCTGTGTGAGGCAGGTGATACAAGCGAGCACAGGTCGATGGCTCATAACACAAAATTTTATTCTAGATATTCGATTTACTTTTGCACATGACGTTACCTCATCCTCAGTTTCTATTACCTATCCTGACCCAACATGGATACATAATTACAAATATACAATACAAATGGATACAATTATTTAATCTACCTTCCAAATCGATACACATATATACTAGCTTAATGTTCCTGGCGTTGCCCGGGTTATATATCTTTTTTCGGTGAAGGGGAGGAAATTTTTAAAAAGTTTCCTTAGCGAGCACCTGGAGGCTAAGCGGAATTTACTTACATTTCATGGTCATAGGATCAGTGGTTCCAGAAAAATCGTGATTAGTCAGTAAGTGAGTGAGTGGTATTTGGATTTTATATATATTGATAGATTATGTAAAAAAAATAAAAACGTTAAAATCTTTCTCAAGACGGACAAAGTGATATTTACTGAGAAAACACATTTCAAAGTATCCAACTTAAAATTTATATAATAGTACCTATAGATAAAATCCAAATACTACTGACCCATCACGATTTCTCTGGAACCACTCATCCTATGACCACGAACTTTAGTAGGTAGGCTCCTCTTAGCCTCTAGGTGCTCGCTAAGAAATCTTTTTAAAAACTCCCTCCCCCTCACCGAAAAGAGATATATAACCACGGGCAACGCCGGGTACTTTAAGCTAATTATATCATAACTTAAGCTTGAACCTCAAGCCTTAAAGACACTTTTGTCTGGCACACTTTCCCAGATATGTTTATCAGAATGAACGAAATTGGACTGATTTACTGTTATATGGGTAGAATTGCGTACTTGAGAAATTTTTGGTGCGCTCTGAAATAACAGCCTTAATTCTTGTTTTTAAATAAATTTTTCATCTTACTGTATGTACTATACAACTATACATAGTAAAGAATAAACATAATCTTATTTATTTGAGAGCTTGAAAGCACAGTTTGTGTAGAAAAAGAAAATGAAAAGTTGTCCAAGTTGGGGACACATTTGATTCCTCAAGCATAAGTAAAAAAAAAATAAGACGTTAGGGGAAAGTAAACGGGAAGCAGGATTTCGTCTCGGGAGAAGGGTGAGAATTCCATGAACGTCGAGGAGAGTGAACGAGCGAATTAAGTAACTGGGTCAAACCCAATACATAGCTAGTGCGTTGTTAACGAGCAGCCAATCGATAACAAGAAAATGTCAAAACGGTAAAAATGTCTGTCACTTGCCCATGCCTGGTGGTCATTATATTTCAACTGAGTAATCCTACGCAATTACTGAGAATGTCTTGGACACTTAGATCTTGGACTTCTTAGCAGACACTTGGCTAGAAGCCTACTTACGACCAACTGTAGATAGACTAATGTATTGGGAGGACAATTGGCGTCAGAACTTCATAAACGTACAGAATTTGATTTAAAGGAGAATGAATAATTCTAGTGTTTCAATACAGATACATCAAATAAATTTACTTGAAGAATGGACCATTCAAAAGACCGACGATAAATATAGATAAACAACGAGAGTGATTTGTGTATGACTAACGAATGAATTCTCATTTGAATAGTAGTTTATTCGATGGTATTGTTAATTGAATTATGGTTTAGATAATAATAATTATAATAGTATGTTAGGTGAATGCAACGTATATTACAAAGTAATTCGTAATCTAATATGTACGTATTATATAAGTGTGCAAATTAATTCGGTGCCTTTTTCAAAAAAATTATACCTTTATTTACAAAAAAAATGAAATATATTTCAGTGCTCGAAGTATTCCCCATCGTTTCTTATGACTTTGCTCCATAATTTGAGCAAGTAACGAATCCCCTTTCGAAAAAAAGGTGGCGGTTTTGAGTCGATGAAGTCGTCAATGTATTTTCGGGTCCCTTACACCGTTTTCAAGTGCGTATCAGGCAGATGTAGGTGAAATATGTAGGTGGTAATCTGACGGGGATAAGACTCGTAAATAAGCCCCGTGAAGAAGGACTTCCCAGCGCAAGGAATAAATCACGTCCTTTGTTCCTTTCGCTATGTAGCCGAGCATCGTCATGGCGCAGAATGACGTGCCTACTTAGCTCCCTGGCCAGTACATATGTATACATGTGGTCTCTTTGGCTCCAATCTAACGCCGAAACGGATGAGTTGTTGTTAGAACAAATCAATTCCACGGTTTCGGCAGTGCCATTTTTTAATTGATATGCAAAAAGTATGCGGTGTCTTAGTATGCGAGTGTTGCGCTCATCGAATGGCGAGGTGCATGCTTCTGGTTTCTCGTATGGGCAGTGGCGGATTTAAAAAAAAAGGCCCAGGTGGCAACCGTTCTGAGGGGCCCATTTTTTCGGAAAAATGAAGAGCTAGTTTACTAAAAACGGGCCAAGTGTAGTAGTACGAAAAAAAATGTAGTGTTTAGATAGACCTATACCTAATCATAATTCTTTTTTTTGGAGATGGGGCCCTGGGGGGCCTTCTGGGCAGGGGCCCAGGCGGCAACTGCTCATCAGCCGCCCTGTTAAATCCGCCAATGCGTATGGGACTTGGGTTCAATCAGGTACATATATCAACTGTACAAAACAATTGGAGTACACGCTTCAGCTTGCCTTAGCCTACCTTAGCTTTCTTCAGCTTGCCTCTTCTCATCCCGAGGCAGTGTGTTGCGAAAGTGTGTTTGGATATTTGGATGCTTGGATGTTTGTTACTCAATCACGCCGCAACTACGCAACGGGTCTTTCTGAAATTTTGTATACACGTAGTCTAGGACCAGGAATAACATCTAAGATACTTTTCATCCCGATTTTTTTTAACCGATCTGGACCACATTTTGCATAACTAGTCTCTAGAACCCTGCGGAAAATATAGGCTAACATGAAATCTGGACAACCCATCCCTTCCCCCTTATTTCACACCCTTGACACTCTGTGACGATCAAAGTTTTACCCGGGCAAGGCCGGGTACTTTAAGCTAGTAATAGATAATAGTGTAAAAGTGATTAGGAAGAAAATATACGTTATTATTATTCATAGAAATAATTACATTGGCAATATCAAGAATAGCACGATAATACTATTTAAGAAAAATGAAACACTTAAGGAGAAAAACGACTGCGCGGTGTTCGTTTGAAGATTAAATTACGTGACTAGAAATGTTAATAGAAAGAGCCGTCGAAGTTATCGTTGTTGATTCATCAGTGCACAGTGGAAGGATCAATAATATAAAACACACTTCCTAAGATAAGGTACTATTTAATAAATCATCACTTAAAAAGCCAGAGCAAATGAATCACTGACAAAGTTATGCACAGATTGCAAGTCAGGCATCTTGGTGTGAGGCATGAGCTTAAAGCGTTAAATAGTGCTGAAGTACTTGAGAAAACAACCGTTGAAGCCGGTATAAAAGAAATCAAGATGTTATCCGCATGCATTTGCCAAGGTACGAATTATAGAGATAGGATCAACAAAACCTCACAATGTATTCGATATTTAATGTTTGCGAAGAGGAAATCTCCAAAATGTTCTAAATAAAGTGATGAAGAAGTTTCTTTCAACATTACAGAATGCACCACCTTGCCCATTAATTATTTTATACAATGTAATAATTATTCCTATTTCACGCCGTGCGTCGAGCGAAACGGAAGAACAGAGCGGCTCTTCACACGCGTGCATGCGAAGCTAGAAAAGCGTGAACTGTATCTAATTGTTGTAAACATTCATCACTAATATAAAATTAGGGAAATAATGTTCTTACAGAGTTAGAGAGTTCTAAACCGAATATGTACTGATTTGTGATTTCAAAGGAACCTGTCGTATGTTGAACCTAAATGAATTCTGGCTAATTATCTTAAAGATAGAATTAAATAATCTAGTGAGTTTCTAATCATGTGTTCTTGATATGAAACTCATGTATGCCGAGAATTGGACTGGACTCTTTTCACGTAAAATAATTTAGAAATCCTGGAAGGAACGTTCAGAATACAAAATATCCATTCACTAAATGCGAATAATTTTCTTTGTATATATTACCTTATTCATTTAAGTTTCTAAGTAGTAGTTCTATTATTAAAGGTGCAGATTTTATATAGAGTAAATCCGTGTGTGTTGGTCCGGCAGGAGAGTCGATCGAGTCGCTATATTTCAGACTTTATATGTAAAAACGCGATAAAGTGCAGAACAATTACTTCTCTAGAAGCCAAACAGTTGAATGAATAGAATCATTTTTTCTTTTTGTGTTTTTTTTAGATTTATAGGCTTTAAAAGCTAAATTGAGGTTACGTTTAACCTCTGTTATTAAACAGTGGTGTATAGAATCGCATTTAAAATATACTTCTAAGTTAATTTTCGTTTAATGTTTTAGATAACAAGATAGTAGAGATATTGATGGACAATGCAGCCAAAGTTATATGACCATATTAACTCTTCCTTTCAACGCTAACGAGAAGACCATCTCTCATAATTTTTTTTATTACTTTATTTATTTTTTATTATTTTTTTTATTCACCTTTATATTCATTTTCCTTGCTAATCGCCAGTACGTATTTCATTTATAGTTTGATGTGGTCTTTACTTTTTTTAGCATAAACAAAATTGAATATCAACGAATCTGTAGTTGTAGTATTCATTCATAAATAATTTTGCTTTCTCCTTTGCTTTTTTTCATGAATAATTATGTGAGTGGTCTCTGCCAACGCCGAAAACCCTTTTTCCCTTCACCTCGGGAGAGGTGTTCAGGTGTCATGACTTCAGTTTTCAAACCCGATCTTCAGCAAATATTGTCTTAAAGCAAATATCGACCAGTTTTTCTGAATCAGCATAAAATTCTGAAGATGTTAGGTTTATTCTGATAAAATAAATAATATCAGAATTAGTTTTAATAGCCATTTTATGTTAGGTCGATCGACAGTCCGGAACTTACCCCAGTAGTTTTGAAAACCTACACACATGCCCGTCTCAATATCGTATCATATACTACATATATAATGCGCAGCCATAAAAAATTACAACCTAAAAAGTTACCGGACAATGAATATAATTCAAGTGTTATAATTTGTAAGTCTTTTAGATTCTATCAACTCCAATTACTTACAATTAGTTCTGCACTGTCTGCGTTGCAGTAATCAGTATTGCTCAATTATTTATATATAAGTTGTTTGCACGTACAACTGTGCACTATGAACAAAAGAAGTTATTGGAATCAATAAGAAGCCTAAGAGTACCATTTTCTACCATAATAATATTTTCAAATGTGAAAAACCACACTATAACGAAACGAACGACAAAACTACGTGCCTAACAGTGGAGGGCCTATTTTAAATACCTCTTGCAGTTACTTGTAGAACTATGATGAGCTACCTTCACACTGAAGCTCAAATAAGTTTTATCCGAAAACCATAAAGTTTCTGCAACCATGATTATTCAAATTATTTTCTTAAATTCGAGATCCAGAATACGTTTGTTAATTCTGTAACATTACTTTAGGGACAACCTGTATTTTGCCGCTGTGGCAGTTAAAGGCGTCATACGACCAAACATATATTTTTGTCAGTGTAATAGTAACGAAGAAGGACTGCGAAATTGTGGAAAGGGGAGAGAGAGAGAGAGAGAGAGAGAGAAGGAGAGAGAAGTAGAACCAGAGGAGGTAGGTAGGCAGTTGTTATCACGATTCCGTGATAAGTGAGAGTCCTCAGACTGTACGGTGCTCGCGCAGCGTTACGGTGCGCTTTCATAATAATCAAGCCGCTAGAAACGTCACGCATTTTTGTCACCCCGTCGTGGTGACTTCAGGAGAGCAGAGAATTAGCGTATACCGTTCGACGGTTCGTTCTGGCTCTGCCACTCGGTTATTGCGAGAAAAATGTGAAATGGCTATTGCCGCGATTATTAAGTATCTAATAAAATATTGGATTTTCAAACGACTAGGTAATATTCATTATTAACGACACATTGAAAAATCTGACGTTCGTGAAGCGATCTGGTGAAAGGAGCGATATCTCGAAGGGGTACGTTATGTGTCTATATGTATGTATTTCATTCATTGCTTTGAATAAATTCTGATGAGTTTTAATATAACTGTTTCATATGTGTAATATCAGTTTAACCCTCGTCAGGCGGCATAGGTACAATTGTAACTTTTGCGTTTTTAAATTGCGATAACTTTTTTTCGAGAAGCCGTGGAGGGCTGATGTTTCGTGACATCTCTAATTTTTTGGTCTAGATTATGCAGATCAAATTTCAGAAAAATATCTCTACCCCCTTCCGAGACAGAGGGTCGAGTCGAGGGTTGCATCCATAACAGCTGCATAGACACAATTACGTCCTCATATATTTTGTATGAAGATAATGCAATAAAAAAAGAATACGGTTTTTTTTTTAATGATAATGTTATTTTATTATAAAAAAAGTAAAAAATAGATTATTTACATTATAAAAGAAAATTTAGGAAATTTTTTTTATTGATTTTCATTGAGACTAAATGTTATCCATTTATCGTACAAATTATACCGATAGAGAGAATATTCGTATAATATATGTGAGGGTGCAATTGTGCCTCTGCCGCCTGTTAACGTTGTAAAATTGTGCCGCCTGACGAGGGTTAATATATTGAGATATAAGTTTGTCGATATAATGCAGAAGAAATGTCATTATACCGAAAGAAAAGTTTCATTATTATTTAAAAATTGGACGGTAGAATTCCAGTAAGTAGTAATATCATTTTATATATCTGTAAGGAGTTTTTTCATTAGTGGAAGTTGTAGGCGTCAGTCTTCTGAAAATAAACTCAGAAGAAACTTGTCACCCTGTCATGAGTTTATAAATTGCAAGTCGAGGACTGCACTCCATCTTCCGAATATTTACTGTTACAAATTTATTCCTTCATATCTCACTTTGCAGCACTAATTCGACTAATTAATAAACTATCCATTTATTAATTAGTAGTAAAATATTTATAATTAGCATTCCCTATAAGGTAAAGAACATTTTATTTCGGCAAAATAATGAAGAGGAATAAATATATTATGTTAATTACAAATACAATCTTCTTTTGGAAAATATAAAACTAAATTGATAACGGCTCAAGTTTTGTCATTGCATTATTTAAATAATACAATTTTTAGCTGTATATCTTTGCATAATTTGCATCCACGTAAATGGCAGTTTTGTAGTAACAAAAATGAGTTAAGTGTTCATTACTCTATAAGAAGAACAATTATCATTATCTACTATTAGAAACAATTATGTAAAATTAGCTTTAATAACTACTTAGTTATCGATTTATAAGCTTCTGTAGTAAATGGTTAATGTGGTTATATCCCACCAACACGTGTACCTACCCATTCAAATTATTCTTCTTATTATTACTACGTATCGAATAGTGTGATACATAACATTTTTACAAAAGTTCTTCCTTTACAATTGCTTTTTATTTATTTATGCATTATAATTGGTGGAAAATATTTGAAAAAGTATAAATTCATTTTAATATATGCTACTAAACACTACACTTAACATAATAAGTTTTCCTCCCATTCTTTATTAATTCTGATATTTATAAAATTTTATAATACAGAATTTTGACAAAATTTCACGAAACTGGCTAATATTTCATACCTTAAAGACTACCATGTTTTGCAACAAAATCAAATGTTTCATACGTAAACGTAATCACCTCAGTGTTCAAATACACTGGGACATTTATGTATTAGTATGTATGAGTCATAACAATACGCACACGGGCAAATGCGAAACGTTTAATTTTTGCAAATGTGTAATTTTTATGCTGTTAGTTCTCAGACGTTTTGAACTTTTCCTCCTCCGACTACAGATAGTTTTCAAATTACCATATTTTACAAGAATTTACCCTTATTACTATGCGCCATTGCCCTACTTACATTTTAAAATGCCTACCTTCTGACCAAAATCTTCGATGCCACACTGGAAAATGAACTTACTCTATATAGACGAAATACTGTATATATTATAGGATTCATATCAATATGCTCGTCGTGTTCCAAATATAAGATTACTTTGTGAGAATTCTATTTACTATCGAGCGGTTGTTAATATAATTAGGTACAGATTCCCGGCATACGTATCGTATTATATAATTGTATCGATTACGGATTCTTATGCGGACAAACCACAATTTGTAACTATGGACGGTGAAACCGATAAAGCGTGAAATTGAAATTTCAATTTAGCTCAATTCTGAATTCGTTTGCACAAATCAATGCAGCGAAAAACGGCGTGATATTACAGGAACGTTTCTGTACCGAAACGCACGCAGCGAAAAATAGACTCGCGATAAAATACCATTCTTTCATTAGGCTGATTACGTTAAAAGCATAGTCACTAATCGTATATGTAGCAGGAACGTAAGATAACCGTACGACGATTAAGCTCTTTGGAGAATGAAAATGTAATTCTCGTTTAATAAAATAGTAAGGACATTGTAAAACAATTACCCTCGGTTGCTGAAAAACACTCAACGTTAACACAGTAACGAGTGGAATAATTAAATGGTGTGTCAGGAAAATCGAGTTTGATCATTCATGTATTTGTCGACAATAGAAGCAGTGAGCTTGAGAATTCGTGCGAAAAGCTACTTTATAGGATTTGCATTAATTTATTTTAAATGGCATTATCCATCATGACCGGTGGCTTTCAGTAGATTTAACTAATTACCCATCGACTCTTGATTAATTTTAGCAATTAGTAAGTATATATTCTTTCTTGCAATGTATTAATTTATAGATACTTTTCTTGCAGTTTTATATTTATATTTGGATATCTTCAATAATTTTCATGATATCTTATAATATTTTTTCTAATCTATATAATATATATTTTTGTTGTATGTTATTTATGATAGGTGCGTCTAAAGCATACCTATATTTATAGGTTTTTACATAAATTGATAAGTACTTTGTAAATCTTAAAATAAAAATTATGTGCTTTTACGTGGTCTTAAATGGGTGTTCCGTTTTACACCCCAACTTGAGCGAGGCAAATATTTCAATACCTTCGGAAAATCTTGTTTTCCTTCGTTGCCAAATAATTTTCTTAACAAAGTCTTTGATTTTCTCAGTGAAGTCCCATGCCTTTTTTCCTGCGGATTTTCTGCTATCACACTTAAAAGTTAGGTGAAATGTGTATGTACATAATAAAATTTATCCAAATCGGTGGAAAGGATGCAGAGGTTCAGTTTCGTTATCAATTGGTTCTCCAGAATTAAAACCACTGGATTCTTTCCTGTAGGGAGCAGTCGAAAATATCCTGTATCAAGGAACACCACTGCAGTGCAAAATATGAGACAACAGATTACTGCAGCTTAAATTGGAATGAGTCCAAAAACGATAAGACGTGCACATGGCTCGGTAGCTAAAAAATTATAGCGTTACATCGACGGGGGTAGTCATTATTTCACATACATTTTAGCGACACAAATACAGCCTTCTATTTATAACAATGGATAAATACATGAATTTTCCTTTATGCCTCTTCTCTGCACGGCAACTGTATTAGTGGAGGTCGATGATGTGAATCTTACTGACGGGCCATCAACCTATCAATAACGCTACCTTAGAAGCTGAATGCTTCGCTAACTATACGCTAATTATCAATTACTTTTCAATCCGAATAGACAGTGCTTGTAGAGTATAAAAAAATATTAGACTCATATTTTGCTGTTGTTGAAAATAAACGGTCTAAAGAGGTAAAACACTCCTTCAAAGTTCGTCAAACGAATTAGTTTTCTTACAATTGTTCTCAAACTATTTATACAATTAAAAAATATTTGACACAACAGTTACTCTGTTTTAATTATAGAATGTATTAAAATAGAAGATTTATATTTTTAGAGGTTTTTGAAAAGTTTCCTCACGTCTTTCTTCCTTTCATGAAAGTCACACGATATTGAAAGATCGAATGAGTTCAAGTCGGAAAACAGAGTTCAATGTTATTATTAACAATTCCATCTATTCGATTGTGGTAGCAAATATTTTGAAAAATATCAACGCTGTACAAAGTATGTAGATGTTTACTGGATTATCTAGAAATACCTAAATTCAGGTTTCTTGGCGACATTTTAAAGCCTGCAAATGCATCATTCGTCAAGAGACACATTCAAACTAATTGCGATGGTGGCGCGGCGTTAGAACACTATTTCTAAAAAACACGATATATTTGCAATCAAAGTTTTCAACTAGCAGCAATTTGTACGTGAAAGTCTCAAATATTTTAAACTCCAAAGCTAATCAATAAACGAGTCATTCTTCGCTACTTAATACACCAAAACGTTTCGTGTTTGAAAGAACTACCAATACGATATAAAAGATAGATTTCCTACAACTGGGAACATTCTGCACAGCACGATTCTACAAATCAATCACGGTGATCACTCACGATGACATATAAAGAGACAAAGATGGATCAACAGAAGACGAAGGTTACTCTTTATTAAAACATAGTCTTATTTTAGCTGTTTAAATGTAGGTAAAACAATCACTGCGGAACAATATTGTCAGAAAATGAACATGATGCATCACTAGTTGCGTGCGAAAGGTTCAGCGTTAATTAATTGGAAAGGTCCCATTCTCCATTATTCTGTTTCTCTGATTTATTTTCGAGACTCTTCACCAATACACTCTGTCTTCCATTAAGTTGGTTAAACCATTTTTGAAATACCTCGAAAAATTTTCTGCGGTAAAATCCTTCAGAGTTTATCAATTCCAGTGTTACGTTGGAGAATAACGAAGATCGTAATTGCTTTGTTGAAAATTGTAGTTTTGTATATAATTGCGTAACTACTTTATCTTTATTATAGATTAAACAATTAGAGACGAGTTATAATGTATTAATGGAATGATGTATCGCGGAGTAGTAGAAAATAAAACTAAATTATGGGGTGTTAATTTATTAAAAACTTTACGTTGGAAACTGCTCATGAAATTAAGCTGTGTCTGGCAGAATGTCGAAATTAATTATCTTCCTGTAGTGTTTTCTCGGCATGCTATCGATCGAATGTATTATATATTTAAAAGTATTTACTACGTACTTAAAAATTTCTAGTCAACTTCAAACACAAATTGAATTCATATTATTTTTGTTACTTTATTGATGGAACTGCAGTACACCTTTCAGTGCACAACTATAAGAATCTACACAATTCTTAAATTTCTTCACATAAAAAATGTATTGCATCTCCAACACATTAATACAACTCTAATTGCACGTACAGTGCTTAGGTTACTAAAACATAAACCTTTAAATTCTTCTTTCTTTTAGTAATATAGGGTGTACATACTTGTAATGGTGGCAGAACCTAGAACGTGGTGATTTTTTGTGCAAATATAAATCGAAATTATAGAATAATATTTCCTTGAACGAGGTTTCACTTTCGCGGAAATTGATTTTGAAAATCCGCTGAGTGTACATGTACTTGAGTGAGAATCGGTTCCACACCTTTCTACAGACATTTTAAACCTGGGATTTTTAAACATTTGGTAATACCAGGGGCGAGATTTAAAAAGGTGTGCCAAACGGTTTTATTACTCCAATTTATTAATTCATTTTCAAAATACAAAATTGTTTCAATCAAGGGCACAGATTCTTGCAGGATTTTCAAAACCAATTTTCCCGAGGGTGGAGTCTCATTCGAAGAAAATTATATTACAATTTCGATTTACTTTTGCACAAGGAATCACCATACGTAACGTTAGACGTAAACATCGTAAATGAGTTGAGAACAAAACTGATATTTTTGGAAAACTCAAATATTATCTATTCAGATATTTCAGCAATTATTAGAAAGGTACACGAATATTAAAAACCCCTACTTCTATTTCATGAGGTGTTTAATACAGTAATTCATTTTTTATAAAAGACATTAGATAATAAAAACATGTACCATTGAAAGAAAGCTTTAGAATCTCTACATTATACGTATAGGTCCATAAGAAACTCTTTCTTTGTAATTAGAACTATAATCTCAATTATAATTAGTTCAAAACAAAGAGTGTTGCTGATTCATTCTATGTCACATGCAAATAATTATTAGTTTCGTCGGAAATAGCAAAGTATAATATTTCGTATAGAGTGAAGCAAATAGTAACTATGTTACAGCAAATATTGGGGATGTAAGTAATAAATGTTATTGCACAATATGTAGTTATTACAGATATACTTATATTCCCTATACTTTACTACTTAATTTACTTTGTTTTAGACCTGCAATATTTACGTACAATTTTCGCATTTATAGAATCCAAATTGAACAGAGAAAAATCAAGTTGAGTCGAAGAATGTATTTATATTTATGAGTGTGTATACATATATTTCAAATAACAAATTCTTTCTAAACGTACCAAAGGCTTTGAAATAATTGTGTACTATTAAAAGACAGTTGAAGCACTTAATATTTTGTATTTATACACTACGCATTACAATACATATATTATATAATGTATACATTCAATCGTTTTACTTTCACTGACTGAGTAGACTACGTTGTAAGGAATGTACATAATATAGGTATCTTTTATAATATAATTGAGATAATATGACGAAATTTTGTCGAAGTATTTTCACATGTATGTTCGCTACGAACCTACAGAAACGATTTGGATTTTGCAATTCTCTGAAATAGATGGCAAAAAAAGAGGAATGTATCCATTTCTTTAATTGGCACAGGTACTGTGTACTTGACACTCTCGAGCTGCTTGCACGCTCGGTTACTTTTTATTGCAATTAAAATTGTTTGCATCAGTGAGATTTAATGCGAATAATTCCGGCGGTAACTATTTGGAGGGAACAATATTGGTAACTCACTTAAGCCGGCAGAGCGCGAAAGGGAAACGTATTGTTCAGATTTAATTACAACCAATTTCGAGTACATACTCAAATGTGAGTGGTCTTGCACCAACTTTAACTGTCTTTGGTCGACAATCGTCTGTTACCCTTCAGCGATAACGAAAAACGAGACTTAGAGGCTAATTAGCAGTTGGATACCTTCAATCGTCCGAAGGAAAGTGTATATACAGACTGCCTTGCTGGAAATTTAATATTTCTATGTTGCAAAGGACGAGAGCAAGCTGTTTTTTACATTTATAGGGAACATCCAATACTTCCTGTAATTTAATATTGCTCTCTGTACATTTTTCAATATACGATTTAATATACTGCTTCTGGAAAATGGAAACACCATATTACGTGACGAATACATAAAGAGATGAAAATTATTAAATTTAGTTCCAATTTTAAATGCAGTGCACTACTCGAATTAATCGGGGGCATGCAACTAAATATTTGAAAGAAAATAAGTATGTAGCATGGACTTAATGTCATCTTTAATATGCTAATTATATATTTAGATTTGACATACTGAATACATATATAATATAAAGAAAATCTGTTTCGAAAATAGAAACAATCCTTTGAACCCTTTTGCTTTTCAAAATCGAAAACAAAGCACTGTTCCATAAAGAATTATTCTACAATTTCGACTTGTTTTCGCACAGGGATTTATTTCATCGGTAATTGCGCCACGTTTATTGCTGCATTCTGCGAATTTTTAATCAGATGTACGCGACCTGAAGAAAAGATCTTTTATCCTACATTTTCAATCTACTTTTACATTTAAATCCTCTGTTTCGTAGTTGTACTATTCATTGCGGAACGTCTGCATGTATCGGGTCCTTTGTCGACGTAACGCAATTAGCAAACTAGCACGAAGATAAAGTTTGCAACAGATTACGACTTAATTGCCATATGATAGAAAGTACATATTATAGTACAATTACCCTTTCGTTTATGGCTTATTCCTGTGTCACTGTACTTCTTATTTTTCCGTTTTCATCCTTCCCATTCTTCCCTAATTTGTCACCGTCTTTCTACCATTCCCACATCCCTGCTTTTTTCCCCCTAGCCTCTGGTCCCTAAACGTTTTGTTCCTTTCTGTCCCATTATCTTTGTTTCCATTTCTTTGTCCCTGTCCTTCCCGTATCGATTTCCCGGCTTTCTTTCATGTTGCCCTTTTTCCCCTCATTCGCCTCCCGTACGATTCCACCAAACATGCATTGTTAACGCGTAGGTAACTGTTTACGATCAGATGAAACGAATGCACGTAATTCCGCTTGATTCGAAGTGGACAATCCCCTGGTCTCTTCCCGCGGCCGTAGCCCAGCGTTGTTCGGCCGCCGGATTGCTGGAAAAAGGAGATAAACGAATTACCCCGTTCGCCAAACAAAACCCCCATTATTTGTGCCGGCGTGGCTCAGTTCGTTACGCAAGACCGTGCCTGCCTCATTCTGCCCGATGCGTTGGACGTAACTTCGATGCCTCGATCGACAGCCGTTCGAGAAACAGCCTGCTGGGAATAATCGGGAAAAATTGCCTTCGTCAAAATTTGTTTACGCCCGTATGTTGCATCCGTAACTGGAACAGGTTGTATGCGCGAATAGATACAGACACTTCGGTTTATAACAAGCAACGTAAATGAACCAAGTTTATTCGACCTGTTAGAAATCCGTGTGTGAAACGTCATGTATCGATGGCATTTTAAAAATATTATATTTCAGTAGCGGGTTTACAAACAACACCGGTTACAATTAAATGTGTGCTAGGTTAATCGGTGTGAGATTATGTAAATTAATTAACAATAAGTGCAATTGGCGTACAAGACTGAGTATCATGTGCTCTGCACATATAAAATGCCTTGGGAAAATGTTTTCTTAAGTCTTAAATAGTTTAACCATTTGGTGGGGAGACTAATTTATTGTAAGTCTGCTTCTGTTCAAAGAGTGACCCAAAAATAAGGGGTTTCTTCGCCCGTTTTTGGTCCCACGATTTTGGAACTGAATTTTTGTGCGAAATGATACCTTATGGCGAAATATCAATGACAACAAATTTTCAAGTTGAGACGATAATTAGTTTCTAAGATATGGGGAGGCAAGAAAGTCAAAATTCATTAACGGGTCAGCATGTACAGTTCGCTGTAGGGACTTTTATGCAGCGGCGGATTTATCGGCGGCCGATGAACAATTGCCTCCTGGGCCCTTAACCAGGAGGACCTCCAAGGCCCCATCTTCAAAAAAAAATGTTATGATTTTAACCAAATTGTATTTTTTTCTGTACTACTACACTGAACCCGTTTTTAGTAAATTACCTCTTCATTTTCCCGAAAAAATGGGACCGTCAGAATGTTTGCCACCTGGCCCTTAGTCCTTAAATCCGTCACTGCTTTTATGTCGGTCAGATAATTTAAAGACTTGTTCTCAGGGGTTTTGCTGACTGTTAACAGCGAATTCGAACTTAGATTTTCAAAATTCACAATGGCCGATTCAATATAGCGAACTGTATGTCAAAAAATATTCTAATTTTCATAAAACTTGGTCTAATATTCGTAACGTAAAAATATATAAAAACAAATTTATGTTAAACGATTTTATTAAAAACGCACTAAAAATGAAATTAAAATGCACTAAAAACTAAAAAATAATTATTTTCTTGTACTACAATTTCGATGGTGTTTTTCACTTTGAATAAAGTCGTGGGGCACCATGTGCAACCAGAAGTTGAAGTATCGGTTGGCAAGTGGAACATCATCAACTACTGTTTATCAATTTTATGTCACATTACAATCTGTATCCTGTAATTAAAACATTTTGTTTCAATAATGTGAATGAAAACTTTCTCACAACAAATTCATTTCGACGTTTGCTTCTGTATTAAAGTGATTCACACTCTGTTATGAAATATCATGCCATGAAATAACATTGTTTTATTTCACGTCCACTGGTTCCACATGCTATTCCGAGCCGCTCAGCAGGACACGTGCGAACCAGTACTCCAGTTCTATACTGTGTCACCAATTTTGCGGATTTCCCCGTGACACGTTTAAAAACAGGATCACCACATTTTCATACTTATTCATAAAATTAAAACCGGACACGAATCAATCACAGAATATTACTGCACATGCGAAAATGGTGCTCGGAACTGTTGGCTGTTGCAGCCACGTTATAACAGCTGTATCCGGTTTCTCTGATATGGTCAATATCATGGGCTACTTATACCCAATCCGGATATATGTAATGTATCCATCACCATTTCCAAAAATCAAAACCAACAAAAATAAATTTCGGTGCAGCAGATGTTTTTTTAACTTTGACCTCCCATATCCCAGAAACTACTTGTCGGCACAACTCGACAATTTGTTGTGATTAGGTTTTTTTTATTATAAATTTGTAAAAATTCGAAAACCGTCTAAGCGGTTTTCTGGATGACTGAAATTCGAAAACCGTTTTTTTTCAAAGGTCGGTTTTCGTTGTGCTACTAACCTAAATAGTTGTGATCGATGTCTTATCATTAGGTATCATTTCGTACAAAATTCAGTTAAAAAATTGTGGGACCGAAATCAGGCGATTTCTTTGGTCACGGTTTTTACCTTGGACTGAAAGTATGAGTCAGTTTTGGTCATAAGGTCGTGAATCGCGGAAATTCCCGAAATTAGCGATTTTCGACCTTATTCTGCGATCTTTAAGCGTTTATAGCTCAGAACAATGTTAACCGATTTTAATGAAATTTTAGGCATGTATACAACTTACTTCAATCTACAAACGGGTTTTTTGAATATTCATTACAGGCTCAAAAAATTTTTTAAAAATAACTTTTACTATTTTTATTGCTATTCCGACCAGTTGCATTTTTTTTTTTGCAAAACAACGAAACCGTCACTTAGCAAACTAATCCTTCTAGCTTCTAAAAAAAAACTCATGTCATTTGGACCAATTCTAAAAAAGTTATGCGATTTTAAAAATTGTAAACTTTCTTTCGTCCGCCACTGTATGTACATACAATGGGTGTGATAAGTATTTGTGCAGTGATTAATTTCAACTAAAACGTTGTATGATTACGCTTATTAAACAATATTTGTGAAATAAACATGTTATGCATATTCTCTGAAGTTTCTAGAAAAATTAGCAAATAAACAAAAAAAGGTACTCACATTGTTTATGTAAATATAAATAGAAATTCACAAAATGGCAGAAATCATCGCGCAATAGGTACCTATTCGTACAGTTTTTAAGACGCTATCAAATATAGAAATAATTTAAACATTTTTTTTATAAAAAACGAACAAGTAATTGTACAATTAGTATTTGGTAACAATTAGTGTTTGCAGCAAGTCTTCTAGGCGTTGAATTTACTCAATTGGACATGATGGTACATGTAGGTGATATTAGTATAGGTATGTTTATATGAAGTCTCGTTGTTATAAATCAGAAGATTAGATTTCTCGCTCAGTATGATTCCGTGTTAACGTAATGTAAGAATTTTCATAAGGGTGGAATTTCAATACCGTGTAACCTCGTCAGAGCAAATAACCAATGTTGAATAATATGCCACCCCACATCGACGAATAGGAATACGTGAATATAGTGGATATAGTTGCTGTATCGATCGAAAAGAAGTGGGCAATCTATCATGTTGACAACAACTGTAATTTTGAACGTAATGAAATAACTGGTTACAAGCATGCTCTTCGATTCCTCTGTATGACCGCAATACACTTCATTGATCTGTTCGTATTTTACCGTGGGACATTGTTGCGATGCAACGGCAAACGTATGCGCTATTTGCCCGGTTCTACAGCAAGTCTATTTTCCGTTTTGCTTGTACGTTGGTACATTTTGGCGTAGTACCGATAGTGGCAGTAAGTAGTAGCAAGTTTTAAATATACATTTCCACTTCAATAGTAAACATTTTACTAATTCTTTTGGAATGCTGTATATTACCTAAAAAGTATTATAAATAGTTAAAAGTATCTGACCATCAGATTTTGCACTTTCTATAATAAGTATCATTTTGTTTACAAAGATAATGTGTCACCGTTTTATACAGTAATCACAAGTACATAAATCCTCATGACTGTATTTAGCAGGATTTGTAAAATGAATATATATAGTTAACAAGAACTATTAGCTACTTAGAAAGTTTAAGGTACAAAATGTTGAGATCCTTTCACGCACAGAGAGATCAAGCACGTACTGGCTGAATGCACCAAGTACACAATAAGTCGAAATCAACTTGAAATTGGTACTGACATGAAACGGATGCTCACTGATCCGGATACATTCAACAATGTGCTCACATTCCTCGACGACATTGCGATCCGCCAACTGATCTAGTATTTTTACTTAGCAGTGCCTCCCTTGACTGAGTTCCAGGATCATTTTTAATCATTAATTCATCTGATGTTAACTTAACCAAATTACTACGTATCCAATGTAGTCGCTAATTACCACAGCAGTCGATGCGACTCAAAACACTCAATTAAAAAAAACCTTTTGGGGTCCTTACTTATTAACCCTTCGATGATGGGCAGCTTGACGATTAATTCGACAACGCACAGAGGATCCATCGCAATAAGCTTTTCTACCAGAATTGTTCCTGGAATGACCTAAAAAGTTCTTTCTCTTAAAGAAGAAAATACTGCTGTATAATAAGTACAACAGAATGATATATATATACATACTGGGTCCAGCTAGTCTTTGCTAGACCCTGTACCTGTCATCCGAGTGTATCCAATGGGTACACACGCGCTAGTGTTCTTCAGAATTTGATTTCATTCTATGAAACACACCATTGTCGTTTCATATGTCTACTGTATCAGTGAAGATTTCATCCAAATAAAGTTTTAATTATGACATGCGCGTTAAGAGGGCCCATATGCACCGAATGACGTACTTAGACAGGTAAATCTTTTTATCCATCCCAAGGAGACCCTACTTTATTACACGCTATACTCATTCTCCTATGTAGTCAACGAAGCTCTGCAGAACGTCACTCTGAAACTGTGATTAATACGCGGGCTTATTGGTGAATCGCAGGGCACGTGTGCATCGCTGGTGGGCACACTCATGTGCCCGTGACTGGAGGTAGCTGCGAACCGCTCCGAATTCTCTCCCGCTCTCCCTCTATCACTCGTCAACTTCCGTCTCGTTCTTTGTTACACGCTTTATCGCCATCTCGCTCTGCGTCCCTCTTTCTGTTTTCTGCATACGTCAGTGCACACGTGTGTGTACGCGTACGTCGCGTCGTTTCGGACGTTGTACGGGCATTTGCTGACTGGCATTTGGTCGAGATTACCCGGTCCAAACCCTCGGCGCTCCTCTCTGAATTACAGCAAGTCCAATTTACAGGCATCGGTACGAAACGAATGCAAAAATGAATTGGACGTCATGAGCGACTGACCAACTGGGGATGGCCGCGGAAAAAAAGACACAATGATGCGCTGGGTAAGAGAGAATTGCGTGCGGTGCCTAGTAGTTCTACACACATGTGTAAGTACATATATTCTCCTCAGATCCACGTCAGTTGAACAATAGTGCGTTTTCTATGTAATGTTTCCTCATATATCCGCCAAATATCGTTCAAAATGCATGCAATTTTACGACGTATTAGTGAAAACTTTCAAGGCATTTTAAGCCGGGTCCACGTTTGTTACCGCACCTCGCTCTGTTACCGTGACCTGTTACCTGTTACCTATATAGCTAACCGGTCATGTTAACAAACGTAGGTGATGTCCGACGAGGTCGGACGATTCTCAGACATTCATCGGAATGGCTGAACCAAGTAATGAGCCACAATATGCAGTTACCATGACCAGTTAGCAAGGTAAAGGTGGGTATCCACTTGTTACGTATCCTCGTAAGGGATCGCCCTTGCATTGTGTGTGATTTTTTTCCCGTATCATCACTGATGCTGTTGCGTACCTTTGTATCAAATTTTGATACGCGACGATGCGACACTATCCGTCCACAGTGATACGCAACGGCGA
Source organism: Andrena camellia (assembly GCA_029448645.1). Taxonomy (NCBI): domain Eukaryota; kingdom Metazoa; phylum Arthropoda; class Insecta; order Hymenoptera; family Andrenidae; genus Andrena; species Andrena camellia. The sequence continues at coordinate 55,381,917 of CM055676.1, read as the reverse complement.
TACCATACAAGGACACGTAACAAGAGGATACCCACCTTAACAAGTGAATACCCACCTTAACGTGTGGATATCCTCCTTACCAAGCGGATACCCACCTTAAAAAGTGGATACCCACCTTAACAAGTGGATGACCGCCACTTTAGTTAGCAGCATTTCTCTGGCATTTAGACGGTGTTATAAAGGATACCTACAAAGAATATAATATATAGCTTGCCACGAACCAGACTGGGAAAGCTGTTAATCACGTTTCATGTTAACAGCAGTTTAATTATGAGGTTCCATAGGAAGTATTTGATGATAAATAATAAATACGCGGCATTCATTTATATAGTGACTTACTTTGCAATGCCTCGATATTAATTGCACTTATTTCATACTATTCTTTAGGTAATGTTCGTTATTAAAATGAAATAAGTAAGTTAACTGTAATGCATTAATTTGTTATCATAGCTATATATGTTTTCTTAAAGTAAATATTTCTATTCAATAAAATTGTTTTTGTTTTTTAAACCTCACGGCATGCAAAGCCTGCGTTATCCGAGTTCCTGTGCCACCAACCCTGATCCATGTAACTGAACACAACTTCCTAAGCCTTGACTTGTCCTATAACTTCCATTCTTGCCCCCAAAAATTCTAAAAACAATTTGCACGATTCTATTCAAGCTCAGGTTTAATTCTTGCTAGATCAATTACAATTCAATTGCAGTTTACTCAAGTCCCAGACTTAAAAGAAAATTTGCAAATAGATAGTACGCAACATGTATAATAGTATATTACACGCACACGGCACAGTACTAAGCAGTGCTCAAAGAAATCCAATTTAAAGTTTTGTCTTTTCTAATCCCTCGATATATGCACCCAAAATGTAACGCGATATACGTAACCAAATTACAGTAACAACTAAAGTAATTCCATACAGTAATTCCAGATATGTATATACATTTTTACCTGTCTCTTATTATTTCTATGATTAGTTATTTATATGGAGTTCGTTCTTACATATAGATCTACATTCTATACACAAGATTTGGAAAAGTCAAATTTTTATATTTAATTTACGCATAAAATTATTAATACTGCACTCTATGCACTGAGCACAGTACTGTGCAATGTACATAAGATGGACTATACATATAACTGTGTGCAAAATTGAAAACCAAATCGGTTATTCAAATCTCGTGCACTCCGCTTCTTCAACTCACTAGGTATGTATTATGTAACTGTTTAGTTCTGTACCAAGTTAAATTCGATGCAATAACAATTCCATTTTTTACTAGCTTGTATTATATTTACTTTATATCTACACATATAAACTATAGTTAATATAACTAGTAGTCAACTAATTGCAAATAATGTACGAAAAAGTTAAAACCAACTAGTATAACATTTCTGGTAAGATTTTCGTAATAGAATCAAGGTATCGTTCTGTAGACATACATTTACACAATTCATTGCAATTCGATCACTCACGGCTACGACACTATTTACACATCTTTGAGGTAACTAAATACATAGGGAAAATACTCAAAAGTATTGATTTAGTAAAGAAAGAAGAACTTTCATTAAATAAGAGTGAAATTGTGCTTTTCTGGTGTATTGAAACCAATGGGGTCATAGAAGATTAATCTTCTCGTAGTGCTCCATTTCCTCCACCATTATGTTATCTGCAACCAAACAGGGGGTACGAGTTCCAATTGCATGACTCAGCCTGCGTAAGATAACGAAAGGAATGAACGTTATCGAAGCTTCCAATTTCTTTCGAACGATCAAGTTGTGTCAAAATGCAGATATGAACAAGCTACACCTTATTCTTGTATTCGTATGGTAACATGCACTTTCGCAGAGGACGTTGGATTGCAATTTAAGAGAATTGGCACGAAATGGGGTTAAAAGTAAATTGCATATTGTGAGTGGCCGATAATCCAGGGACCTTTTACGGAAAAGGAGAAAGGCAACTCTAACAAATAAGGAATAAAATAGACTGCAGAGTTATTTATTTAACAGTTAACGTAATTTTATGGCTCTTGAAAATTATGAAGAAATTGAGGAAAAAAATCAATTAATACAAAATTATGTCGATCTTCCGTAAATTATAACAAATAAAATCGAATGGGCTACAAACTTATTCAAATCACATTGTACATGTTACAGATAATAGAAGTTCTTATTTTTAATTTTTCATCTACATTATGTCAGTTCAAAATTAGAATATTCAAGTGTTCCTACATTTAAAAATGTATTATATATATCAATATATATAATATCTGTAATAAAAAAAATATCAAACTGAAGTTTAATGGTATAATAAGCGCTGCACACTTACGTTAACAAAATTTTGGAGATTTAAAAAAAATTCCTCATGAAAAAAACATTTTTCAAAATTTTGGTAGCGCAAGTTTGCAGCGCTTAGTGCACCATTAAACTTTCGATTGAAATATTATTTTCTGCCTCTTGTAGTTTAGGAGTTATACGCGAAAAAGTAGGAATGCCTATTTGACTTTGAGGTTGGTTTTCACACCCTTAAAGGGCGACTGGGCACGAATGAAACATACCGTTGTTCTTGTCTTGAGTAATTCTACAAACCCACAAACTTGAGTTCCAATTGGTGAGTGCGGGTTCGCGGGTTGCCCTTGTCAGAATTGCTCTCAACTGTGTTTCGCACATCTCACAAATACGGTCAGAAATTCCCGACTGAAATGCAATCGGCCAGACATTTCGGTTACCTTTTACATCCTCTCACTATTACGGTCAGAATTTCTCTTATCTCTCATTACGGTTACAGGTCATTGAGAGATATAATAACCGGTCATGAATTTCGGTTACTGTTTCGGTCTCGACTCTCTACTTGCAACGTACATATGTACCTAAGTTAGGATGTCCCTTATAATCACCTTTTTTTTAAATTTAATAATTCGGCCCGAGACGCCCCCTAAATGCCCACGTTTCAACCCTTCTTGATCACACGGGGTGTATTGCATTCCAAGAGCAATTTTCGAGTTAAAATGTCGCGCCTTTACGACTTCTAAAGGGTATTTATCGCAAAAAAATATAAGAAAATTAAAAAATCGCTTTTTCCCACAGCCGTGGAAAATCGCCCATTTTAAACTACAAATTTTATCATATCAAAATCTACATTTCTAGAAAAAGACTATTAGACCATGATTGTATAAGTATTACGAATGTACAATTATCACTCAAAAGTTAAAAGATTCAAAAATATGAAAATGGTAACTCAAAAAATGACGCTGGGGTGCAGTGAACCACATGTGACCAATTTGTGATTATAAAAAGGTGCGACCACAAAGGGTTAAGTGTAACTGATCAAAATAAAGGAAGAATATGCAATCATCTTATTCTTAAAAGCTGATGCGTTGATACTTCCACGTCCTACGTTCGAGCTTTCGTGCATCGAAACATTCACAAATGCGGGGGTTCAAAATACACATGGCAGTCTATTTAATTTTCATTTACGCATATTATGTGCATGTGATTACAAGAATAAATCAAATTAGGCGTGGTTGCGCTTGAAATAACGATAATCACGGTAAATTATTCTGCAGCATTAAATTAAACCGGAGAAGTTTAATTACTGAGAAGTGTCGCGTGCTAGTCTCGTTAAATAAACCATCAACGCGCCATATATATTTAAAAGTTTTCGAAACACGTTAAATACTACACAACAGAGAAAGTACAGTAATCGGTGTTTATTAACCGCAACAATATCATTCGTATCGCGTAGAGCTGGATAATATCCACTTTTTGTTTTTTATGAACGTAAAGTTTTTCGTTCCGTAAAGGTTTCGGTAAAGTTTTTCAATTGTATACATTTAAACAATTCACCCTAATTTATTTAGTTACGACTTTCATACTAACAAGTTGATAGGTATTTAGTTGTTTTTTTTTCAGGTAACTGCATAGGGAAAATCCCATGTGGCAAAATTAAATAGTTAAATTTACCCAAAATGTAATTTTCTTTTATAGTATGAATCAGATGTGTGCGCTACAATTACAATTAGGGTGAAATAGGTACGTTGTTAATAACTATGTGTTTTACCAAAGTATGGTAACACTGAAACAAATTGTTTTCATTAAAATTTCTAAATTTCGTTTGCAGAGTACCTACTCTAAACTTTTATGAATACATATACCTCCTGCATTTAATATCTGTAAATTATAAATTATGAGTTACGCAATTGTACTTGTACTAATGTAGCTCCAAATTAACATCACATGCTTCGTTCATCAAATATTATTATATTCACATTTTATAAAAATTATTATGTTCATTTGTCGCATTTAAAAACAAAAGAATGGACAACATTCAGAGAGTAATAACAATTTACTTAAGTAGTTTTTAAGATGTAAACTAAGGTAAATTATATACAATATATAATGTAAATGATTATTTACTGAATATGTAGAGTCCAGTAATCAAACACATTCTATAATTTCTACAATAAGCTTTTCTATTCCACACACAACTATATTTCTTGTTTAAAGTTTTCCCCTCATTTTTCGAATAACCGTACTTCTTTATAAGTAACAAATACGCGAGCAATAAAGACGCAGCAGTTGTTCTTTACATGTCAATCTATAATAGGGATTTTAAATACAAATATGATAATAAAATTAAATTATTGCAACTATGTTATATGGAAAATTTAAAAAGTAAAACACGAACCATCACGTTATAATAATAAAACAAAGACAATTCTCGAAGCTGATTAACAAAATTTGTCGAGAAAATAATAAGGGTATATGTAGAGGGTCGCAAAAAGGTATTGCTATGTAGGATAAACGAAACTATTCCTCAAACGACATACAATAATAGTTAGAATGATAGAATCCATTTCTCTTGCAAATACATTCTGAAACAATATCATAATTGTTACTCCGTTCTTATTACAAAAATGTAACTGAAGTACATAAGTTAGTATTATCTGTGTAACAATTATTTTCAAATCTCCTTCCCATTGAAAGTTCTGACAACCATTAATATTTACCGTTGAAAATCGCGACTTAATACGTACAATAGTGTTATATAGTCACGCATCTACCTTTCATTAACTTTTTAACGACATACGAACGAACCACTTTGTTGGTATGTATATAATGTAAACACAATTAACCCCTATATCTGCGGAATTCAATAATCCGGCAGTCATGCACAGATTTTCTGAAAGATTTAAAGGTAATTCGTACAATAGAATTTATTATACAGTGGTCACCCCAAATTGCAATGAAACAATGCCGAAAATTTGCAGGCTAATTGGCATTTATAGGTTCTCTGCATTTATAATGCCCGTGTGGTTTTCACGTGTACCTGTGTATCTATACATGTATAATGAAATCATTTATGTTTCAACAGCATTTATTAGGACACCGCACGATTATACAAACACGTATATGTATACTTGTACTCATTGTCGATGGTCTATCATATATATTAAGCTGCTGAAATCCATTAAAAGAAGAATACTGCGAGCATTGGAGAACATTTTAGTCTAAAATTTGCAAAATAATAATTATTCGATAATAAAACACATTTATAATAATTACTATTCTATGAATAATTTCCCTTCAATGTGTTATATAGTAGAGATATTAATGGTTTCGAATTTCAAGCACGGTCATTTACAGTTTTCTCCATTAATTTTGCCCCTGACTATTAAAACAGTTATACAATGCTTACATTTTTTTGCCCCAGAAGTGATTAAAAAAACCTATTATTTATTTACTACTTATAGGGACATAACAGGTACCTCGCAGAAATTTAAGTTGGCGTGAGAAATAGTCGTAGAACTTTTCGCTAAACAAACTCGTACATATTTTTTGATTAAAATAAACAAATGGATAAAAAACATCACATGGTTGATGCTTTCACAAAATTCGACGATCTGTAGCTTTTAAACAAATTCGAAACCAGCAAAATGATGACTTAGAACACCCGTAACTTCACACGGACTATATAGATCATGTTTAAATTTCATGGAAATCCCTGACACCAAGTGCAAAAGGTGATCGATTTAACGCGAAATGACAGATACACATGTTTTTGTAGTTGGGAATAGTCACGGTGGAAGCCGTGATAAATGTCATGAGAGTTGTGCCACAGTTGTAACAGGGTAGTAAACATATCACCATATCTACAAAGTACCTATAGCTCGAGCAATATACACGGCGCTTCATAATACATAACATTACGGTTTTCATATGTGCAATACGTAGCGCAGAATATAATTAAGACGTCTCTTTGATCGTCGCATGAAAGAGGCGGCGTAACTATATACCTAGTTTGAGGATATGCAGTGTCGTACCATCTCACTTGTATCGCCGATTGCTCGTATCTCTTCTTATCATCTCGTCTTCCTCGCACAAACTTCAGAAGGATTCCGGGATCCCCTTCTGAAGGCACGGAATGCAAGTTTAGCTCGCATCGGCGTAGCGTGTCAATTGGCTGGAGTTTCGATGAAGCAGTAATATTGTAAGTGTCGCCGTAACCAAGATATGATGGATAACAGTCGAAAGTTCTACTTGATGTTCTGACACAAGTTTCAGCTCGCCAAATTACGGGAATTACGGGGATAGTAGAAAGACGATAAAGTTTAAGCAATCATCCTTTTTTTATTAGGTGTTTAAGGTCACGTGCACCTTCATAGGTTATTTAGTGACCACGACGCATGATCAAGGTGTAATTAATTTTGTAAGGTACATGTCGAATCTTATGTGCGTCTATACAGACGTGAATTGGTGTGTCAAATTAAGTGGAAGTAGATCAACGCCTTTTAACCCTCTAACTCCCAGAGTTGCACCGGTGCAACACTCATTTTAAAAGTGCGTAAAATTCTATCGCCTGATTATATGTAACTTTTGTTAGCAACCATCCGTAGTTTTCCTGATGGTAAAATAGATTTCAATGTTCTCAGTTCAGAAAATCAAAAATTCTCTTAAAAAATTATTGTGGATTATTATAAAAAATAAAAATTAAAAATTAAAAAATTGCTATTTTTCATTTCAAAATACCAAGATACAACATATGTATCAGTCTCACAATTTTGAAAAATAACGATTCAAGGGTCTGGGCGTTAGAGGGTTAAGAATGTAAAGGCTGGTACTATTTTTGTCTTTTAATATAGTAGGTACATACACTGCGTTCCACATTAGAGCATACTGGTTTCGCGCAGGGATACACTGTTGATTGGTAGTAAACTGGTAGAGAAAGTGCTACAGCCAATCGCAAAAGTGCTACGACCAATCGCGTGTGTTAGATCCGTGGGAGCTGCGCAGATCGGTCGCAAATCGGTAGGGGCGTCGGTATGCTCTTATATGGAACGCAGTGTACGTTCACTTACAAGGGAACATATCGAAGTGACAATCGCCGATTTTGCTGCGACTTTGGTAGAAAGTATTTCTTACAAAAATATTTGACACGTATTCTTTCTTATCGGCTGACATTCGCATTGAAGGGGTGAAAACAGCCCTCAAATTTGAGGTGTGAGAAACATTTTTAGTCGAATATCTTAGAAACTACTAGAAGTAGAAGAACGATGTAAATGGCAAAATTGTGTATTTTCTAATAAGGAATGCAGCTGTGCAAAGAAATTAAAAGAAAATCTGATTTCTTTTAATGTATTATTTAAGCAAACAGGATTTTTTGGAATTTCTTTGTACACCTGAATTCCTTATTAGAAAATATACAATTTTGCCATTTACACCGTTCTCCTAGCTCTAGTAGTTTCCAAGATATTCAACTAAAAATGTTTCTCACACCTCAAATTTGAGGGCTGTTTTCACCCCTTCAATGCGAATGTCAGCCGATAAGAAAGAATACGTGTCAAATATTTTTGTAAGAAATACTTTCTACCAAAGTCGCATCAAAATCGACGATTGTCACTTCGATATATTCCCTTGTGAATTCATCGACATGTTATGTTGCATCCTTTTGGATTTGAATTTGGGTCAGCTTACCAGAATAAACGATCACCCTTCACAGCTCATACGAAATAACTGAAGTGAAGTGAGGATTGATTTTGGAACATCGTCCTGTATTAGAACAATTTTTAACTGGGGATAAGTTTTTGTGTCATAGGTACTGCAATTGCTACTGTATCTTTACGATAACTTCTCACAATAAATTAAATAGATTAATAATTTGGTGGCAGTAGTAGTTGAGGATTAGGAGGGAGTCATTAAGAGCCCCATTTGTTATTTATTTTAATAGCAACACGTATTTTCATTTATAGCAGTAAAATATATTATACATATATGGTATTTTACACAGGGTGCAGACGAATTCGTCGTATAGTCGAGATGGACTAATTCTTTATGCAAGAACTAGCAAAATACCCCGCGCTTCGCTTTGGGCCTAAGAGATATTAAGGACTCCATGAAGACACATTTCACCCCGTTACACCACCCCCTTAGGGGGTGATTAGGGCAAAGTCATGAAATTGGTTTCTAGGCAATTACGTGCGTAACATTTAGAAGTAAAAATCAAGTTGGTATCTAATCGGGCCTAAGAGATATTAAGGAATTCGTCAAAACACATTTTACCCCGTTTCACCCCCTTAGGGGTTGATTAGGGCAAAATGCTGAATCTGGATTTTAAGCATTTGCATGGGTAACCTTTGTAAGTAAAAACGAAGTTGATATCTAATCGGGCCTAAGAAATAATAAGGAGTCCGTGAAAACATATTTCACCCCTTTTTATCCCCTTCGGGTTGGAATTTCAAAAAATCCCTTCTTATCGAGCACCTACGTCGCAAAAGGAATATCGGTACCTTCCGAATTTCATGTTTCTAGGGTCAGCGGTATGGGCTGGACGGTGATGAATCAGTGACACAACGATTATATACGTATAGATAAGTTGAAATTCAAGTTAGAAGATTATTGCGTTTGATGAAACAAAATCTCGGGGTATATTAATCAAAGTCGACATCTAAAGCAAGGGCAAGTGAGCTTGCTTAGAACAAATTGTACAACACATCAAGAAATTACTCCGTTAGTACAGTAAATAGGCGTTAATTGTTTGTCATATCTTCTCCAATTTCTCCTTCTGCACTAGTGTATAGTGATGTGTACAATGCCTATCTCCTATCATACATGGTGGGCATAAAGTCTTGCAAGTATTAGAAACTGAGACAAACTTTTACTGCAATATTTTATAGTTCACAAGGGCCTTTTATGTGGTGGTATAGGATATAGTGACCTGCTGGGATGTAGTGATGTAAAAGCAGCAGAGGGTGAATTTGGTATAATCTCAAAGTATCTTGGTGGCGTAAATATCTGTGACACTGTTCAATTTTATTTCTATTAATTTCTGCGAGTACCATGTTTTCAACTCATTTTCAGCTAAAAAATGACTCCTATGTCAGGTACACTATCAATTTGTCACCAGCTTGCGCATTAAATAGCCTTGTATAATGAAGATACAGTAGGACAGTAGGTGCTGGTACACGAGAGCATGCTGCAACGAGCGTTTGTACAACGCCCATTAAAATCTGGTCAACGGAGTGTCACAAATTTTCTTATTGGCGAGATAGCGAAAGAGTTGCCGAGAATTGGGAACACGTGAAGAGAGGAGCAGAGGGTGAGGCATAGTTATATCGAGTTGTCGCAAACACAGCAATCATTTGGCTTCTATTGTCTGGATATTGCTGGACTCAGATATTGGCTACAAGGCTACAATATGAACCAGTCATAAAAATCTACAATTTTTAATGAGTAGTATTATTAGCTATTGTGTTGACAACGTATGTGCAGCAACGTGTATTATCAAAATTATTATTCTTTCTTGAGTGAAAGGAGTCATGTAAATTGGTAAAATATGTATGTATAAACATATTAGATGCAAAACTTCAAATTGATACCTAAAATAGTTTGTACCTAATAAAATTTAAAAAATTCGGGTAATTTTATAGTGTTCACATTATATTATCCTCTCAATAGTGGTCTTATATTCTTCGTTTGCTTTACGATCGATTGTATACTTGATATTTTTAATAATAGTCAATTTACAACAGTGGAAGTTTCTACTCGTGCAAAACCTTATTAAAATACAATGTAAAATCTTTATGTAGGTATAATGTAAAAAGAAAAGTTGGTTTAACATTATTCATTTTCCAAAAACGATAACAATTTTATATCTTATACAAAATTAGAAATGAGCGTTCACTTTACAGTTTACCGTGAAACATTATATTTTCAATTCATTTGTATTATTTATATTTCCATCACTTAATTTTCACTGTGAACTATAAATCCGAGAAATGAAGAAAAAATAATATTACTTCTTTGTAATGTGAAATAAAGTTGAACGAAGTTAAAAGTATACTGAATCTCTCGAAAACTAAACCATCAATCAAAAAATTTATTCCATATTTTTTACTCGCCTTTTCTATGAGGAATCTTCTCCCGGCTAACCTTACCACAACTTACTGAACACCCTGTATATCCTGCTTCCGAGCAATTTGAGTAATACATATTAATACACTTTTTATGCGTTCCTTTGTCAACTCTCATTCGTAATATCTTAGTACTATATAGGATTGTAGAATATGAGTTTGAATTATGTCTTACAATTTGTGCCAATTCAGTTAGTCCTCGTGTATACAATTAAAGATGAAAGCGAAACACTCTGTAAGGATGAAATCCTATATGGTTAAATTGCGAGACTAATGTACAACGAAGCGCATCTCGTTGCTCGTAAATCAATTAATCACTGTTGCCGAGAACTATTTTTCTTTCTACTGAAATTTCCTTACGAGATTTATGAGCACTGCCAGCCGTAGTAGTATTATCTACATATAAGGTCAGCCAGAGCCAGCAGGGCTTAGTTGATTTAAATCACTCTATTCGAACGTCCACTCCGCTTCATCTGCATTTAAACAGTTATGCAGAAGTTTGCATGCGTACATTCACGTACGTCGCAATTTTCATACTATTTCCCAATATGCATATTATTTCGGATTTCGGGTCATTTATGAAAATGTTCACAACTAGCTTTAGACTTTCAAATATTTCATTGCACGTGTCTAAAAACAGAAAAAAATCAAATACTTACAGGAGAATTTTCCTGGAATATATTTGCATATTTGGATGTATATTTGTACATAGTTGACTCAAGAAAGTGTGACATTACAAGTAATATACGTACACTCGAGTATGAAAAATTACACATTTAGTTTCGTCTCTATAATACATACAAATTAAAAATATTCCGCTTGTCAATGGATACAACGAAATTAGCTGTTACCATTTGTAATCCAAAATAGTTTAAACTTTCTTCATCTATAGATTAGTCGCTATTAAAGAAGGTTGAATAAATTCTTCTTATGATTTACATAATATTTTACATATTATTATGAAACTAAATAGTGTGTATGATATTAGTATAGCGAAAATCGATATTAGTGGTCATAAAATTTATCTCCACGCTGCTAAATAGCCAAGCCAATTAAGTTTGTATGCATGTATGGTTAACCACCTTTACCATGGTTAGTTACTCCATTTTATTAGAACAGAAGATTTACTCGCTAGTTGTTGGCTCTGCTTTGTTTCGCTCGCTGTTAAATTAATCCTCTTCTGTAACGTCAATTTTGATTATTTCTATCTACTCCACCCTTTGTAAAGACCTTTCTGATGATATTAATAGAATCTGCACAAGCTTGATTGGATTATATAATTTCCTCTGCAATAGCATTTTATACTCTGTATTTGAAACAAATACTACTTCTTTTTAATTTCATTAAGATGTCTCAAAACGTTAAAAGATAATACAAGAACATATTTCTTATATATATTGAATCATTCTTAAAGGGAAGCTGACCTTTAGCAAAGTTGCTGAACTATCTAACTGTTCACTTTTTTCTTCCATTATATTTATTGGTGTTTAGAGTATCTTTCAGTATCCCTACTGCTGAAAATCAATTTAAATTATAATATATTGTGTCAATTGCGTCTGTTAGGGCTGTAACGAATATTCAAATAATCTAAGTACATATTCGAATATTCGAATATTCGATCATTATTCGAATAATTAGGATTATTCGAGCGATCAAATTTCGGATTGTGCCGAATAGAAATCTAAACATGAAATATTTGTTTACACTTTATCGTGAAATTCTGTCCATATTGGCCTTTATAATTATTTGTTTTTCAAACGACAAATTTGGGACTTGATTAATCTGTGGTAAATTTATAAATTTTGAAACGAAATTAACCATCAGTTCTTAGCATTATCTATTATTCTAATTATTGCACAATCGTTATTCGAATAAAGTATGGAAATAAATAATGATAAATCATTCGAATAAATAGAAGAAATAATTTGTTGCAAAGAGTAATATTATTCGAATTATTCGAATATTCGAATATTTACAGCTCTAGTCTAGGCTGCTCTAATACGATGACATAATGAGAGATATATAGTGGAGATAAAACGGACAAAGTGATGCTAGTTAATGGCTGCCAGTCATCTTAGGATTGAGTCACAGTTACTACATATGTATACATACATATGTAAATGTTAACCCGGCAGCCCACTGCGCGTCACGGATGCACGCAACCTTTACCCAAACTATATATACACACATAAATGCGTGCAGCCATCCGTTCGAACAGAATATCTCAGATTGATCGATTTATCTGTTTTTTTTTTTTTTTAAATAGACACAACAACAACACGTAATATGCACTAATAGTTGTGATCACTATTAGTATCTAATCGATCATATATAAACATGAATGGTGACCTAGAGACATTTAAGCAAAACAGCGATCTTTCGCATTCATAGTCATTATGAGGATGCTTGTGGGTCTGTAATTTTTCCCATGTGTTGTTGTCGAGTAATGTTATATTTGCACATAAATTTTCGTCTACTGAAAAGTAAATGGAAATTCTAGAACAGTAACATATTTGCAGTATCTACAAAATTCATCACAATCTAAGAGAAATTGGAACGTTTATGGCTATATTTTAACATTGTGAGATGTGGGAACTGGGAATACTTCGAATTCGGGCGAAAGAATTTTACAAGTTTTTGAGTCGAAGATTATCTTTCTACAAACTGTCGAGAAATAATTGTAAAGGAAAATATAGCGAGCCATTATATGGTGTTGATTATTCTTTGGTATTAATTTTTTTTTAATATCTGCGTTAGGTAATTTCCAAACTGAAATGAAGACAGATATACTAAGAAACATTTTGGCTCTCTGTGTATTTTTACAAATCAGTACACATGTGACTCATACAAGATAAACTGTGCCCCCTTCTGAGTGTTAATTAACATTTATCAATGACAATGCCACTACTAATTCCTCTTCGATTCCATATTGTGTCCAGTGTCGCCTATGTACCATTGTTCTTCAATATTGTGTCAAGCGGAGAGGCGTGACAGTGAATTTGATTGAGCTTTCAAGCGAAAATGTTAAATTTTCACTCGATCATCAAGGCCATTGTCAAACACCAATGCAACCGTAAGCAAATAAAGAGCAGGTTTTTATTTTACTGCCGCTGGTTTAGACAATAACCAAAAATCACTGAATGAAATAAAATGCGCTTTATAAAACGTGATTCGAATTATTATTAAATTCATACATATATAACTCGTATCTCCAACTAAACTTTAATCACATGTATAATATATTTTATAACAAGTTTTATCTTTTATTTCCTATCCTTTTTTCAGCAGGTCAATGTGAGGCCTGTGTTAATTTAAATAATGTTGAATTCAATTTCTCTGTTGTTATTACAACAAAACTGCTTAAACCAAATCCATAATGCAAAATCACTCAAACTTTCCAATTATTTATTATATTAATAAAACAATAAGTACCTATAGATGAGACGTTCTTTTAATTAAGTCAATGTACTGCAAAATTTATGTTTTAGGTAATCTAATAACTTGTACACTTTTTCCTTGGAAATATCATTTTATGGGGCACATATTTTGTTTTCTTATTGGTGTTTCATACTTATCTTTTTAATGCACAAACCATGAATAAAATAAAGAATTCACTTTTACATGTTCTCTCAATTATAATTTTCTCTATATATATATTACACATCGATACAAAATACATGAAATAAAATTACTATATTCACATTATTAGCATTAGCCCCGTTTGTGCATTACTTATTAATTACATTAGACATACTATAGTATAGTATAATATTTTCATTAAAAATTTTACTGTGACCATACCTATTCTATAAAAAAAAGAGAATAATTGAATGTTTTAGGGATATCGTGTCAGAAGCTGCTGAAATTTTTATTGGCAAGTTTAAGCGACCCGTTCATAAGTATTAATAAATTGTTAATTGCCTTTCCTCGCAGGGGAGTAAGTCTTTGAAATCGTTTTTCTTTTTGAAAGGGAAAGATCGATTGGCTCGAATCGAGTATATCCGAAACATTTAGGACATGTTACAGGCGTAGCTCGTACGAAGTTCTCTTTTTCGGTGGGACATAATCTCGGGAGCCCGAGGGAACTTCACGTGGAAAGTGCCCTAAGTGATGGAGTGGCATAACAGCCTGGGGTCAGTAAATACGCCTGTACGGATAACCCAATTGTGGCTCTTTGCCTGCAGAAAATCTATCATTATCCTTCGATAATCCTTCTCGCCATCCCTAATCCACTTAAATAGACAAACGGTAATGAGCTTACAAATTTCGCAGTTGTTTAAGATATTTCAGAGTATAAATGATTAACCCTCGTCAGGCGGCACAATTTTACAACGTTAACAGACGGCAGAGGCACAATTGCACCCTCACATATATTATATGAATATTCTCTCTATCGGTATAATTTGTACGATAAATGGATAACATTTAGTCTCAATGAAAATCAATAAAAAAAATTTCCTAAATTTTCTTTTATAATGTAAATAATCTATTTTTTTACTTTTTTTATAATAAAATAACATTATCATTAAAAAAAATCGTATTCTTTTTTTATTGCATTATCTTCATACAAAATGTATGAGGACGTAATTGTGTCTATGCAGCTGTTATGGATGCAACCCTCGACTCGACCCTCTGTCTCGTAAGGGGGTAGAGATATTTTTCTGAAATTTGGTCTGCATAATCTAGACCAAAAAATTAGAGATGTCACGAAACATCAGCCCTCCACGGCTTCTCGAAAAAAAGTTATCGCAATTTAAAAACGCAAAAGTTACAATTGTACCTATGCCGCCTGACGAGGGTTAAACCCAAGACGTAGCTTGCACGAAACTGTTACACATGAAAGGTAGTCAATACTATAGGCACGTACCTAGTACATAAAGAAAAACACCTTCGATATTTAATAGGAAGTATTCGACGATACCGTTCAGGCAGTTATCATGGACACAATATCTTTTGAAGTTTGGAATGAGAAATCGAAACCAATAATTCACCTGTACTGGGAAATTGATAGTGGAACGAAACGGTAGAGGGTTAACTTAGAAACGAAATTACGGTTCACTATGTAGGTACTAGGTTTCAAATATTTGTAATACTCAAAAGCATTTGCAATCATTTTGAGAAGTAAGAATAGAGTCTAGTCTTTTGTTATCATGTTAGTAGGTATTGCTATTCCACATTTCCAAAATGCGTTTACTTGTGACGCGTGTGTTTCGTTCCAGTTATTAAAAGACGAAACACGTTAGTTTGCTGTATAAAAGAAAATACCTTACCATTACATACAATCACAGTTGGGCATTATCCGAATAAAAATTTCGAATGAAACGAAGTTATTCGAGAATAACGAATAAATATTGATTCTAATGATCTCGAATAAGAATTGCGAATAAAATGAAGTTATTAAAGTTTAAAGTTACAAACGTTTTTATTCCGAACAAAAAATTATTCGTTATTCTCGAATAGCTTCATTTTATTCGCAATTCTTATTGGAGATCATTCGAATAAAACTGTATTGCATACAAAAGCATTTGTTATATTACATATTTCGATACTTAGCCTTTGTCGATTCCATAAATATGCCCCGATAATATTTATACTACCACCACCTTAGCTTTCTAAGGAGCGTGAACGCTGCAAAATAATTACGAGTCGTTGGTTATGTTTTATTTCAAGTGTCCCAAAGTCTCATGCACCACAAAGGTATCTTGTTACCAATTATAGGGGGCCTTCGTAGTTATTAATGATATCGCTACCTTCAACGCAGAAAAAAGGCAAGGAACTATTCTTTACGGCGCAAGAATATCCTTTACGCCACACCAGTGCACAACTTTCTCGGGAACTACAAAATTAACAGACGCCTTCTTGAAAGAATAGCTAGATTGCAACTTTTATACTGTACAATATTTACTCTACGCATACTTAACGAAGTGACATAAAAAAAATGTATAAAGTGTGGTGGAAAATGACGCTCGTTATTGCATATTTTTATCTATAAATATGTATACACCCTCGGGCGATAATGTGAATGTAAATACGTCATTCTCTACCCAATATTACACTTTCAGATGATGAATGAAACATTCTAAAATATTAATGTGTAAATGGAAAATACGATTTTATATTCTTTATGTATTCATAGGACTTTTAAATAATTATGGAATTATATACGTTGGAGTAAAAAGTGTTGTAACTCGTCACTGTGCTCGCTTTCCATTTCAAAGCCACAATTTGTACGCAGTCTGACTTCTTTCTCATTTATTCTCCTATCTATTCTCCCATTTATTATTATGCAAAAATCTATTATGTACAATGTTTCCACTTCCTGATATGATAGGTTCCTAGCAATGGAAAATGTAGAATTTAATTACTGAACATATAATTTTGACAAAATTAATTTTTGAAGCATGTCCAAAATATTATTCATACATAAGAATAAAGTGGATTAGAAAATGTAAACAACCACGTAAATGTAAAATTAACAACATTTCGTCAACATCTTAAAACAATGAGTGCATGAATGTTTTCTAAAATGTCAACAACATTCGCGTTCCTTATTTAAAATGTAAACGATAATTCTACACGTAAATATGTAATTTGAAGTAACTTTAATTGTTTAGATATGTTGAGTAACAAGTTGAATTCGTTTAATAATAATCTGTAAAAAATAATTTGTATTCACCAGTCTTGTATAATGAGATAATAGGAGATTAAAAGTATTATAAAGACAGCGCTCGCATGAGAAGCTAGCGATGGAATGGGTGCCACAATGGATAACGTACGATCGCTGATTAATTATACGGATTAATAAATGAAGACATTCTGGATAACTGGATCGTTAGCTGCTGCGTTGGGAGAATGACGTCCCAGTCGTCTGAGAATTAATCATTGAACTAACAAGAGTAAGATCCTCCTCAGACGATTCAATTACAGGTGTAACATCCAGGATAATCAATTGTGACGTAGTTATCGTTAGAAGTTTCCATGTATATAACTTCAATCGTTTGCACATTCACTAAATGCTAGTACGATGTTACACTGACTTTCTAAGATTACGTACGTATATACACAGGATCTTGATTTTGTTATTAAAAAAAAGTGTTGTCGAAACGTTTGTCATTGCTTTCTTAATTACGATTAAATAATTTCGTTTGCGGGTAATTAAAGATAGTTTCTCATTTTATATGTTCAGTAATTCGAAATTGACTCATACTTCTTCTAATTACTTAGCAGAACCATTTATATGAAATATTTGATCCATTTATTTTTTTTATAGAATAGATGATAAACAAAATAGGGAAAATTTGGGAAAATTCAGTACACAATAATTTCATCCATTTAATGCATTGTATGTACATACGTACAAAATCACTAAAAATATCAATGATTAATTGAATTACAATGTCGAGTGTCTGACTCGGAAACCAACTGTTAATTGTATTCTATATTTTTTGGAAAGAAATAGTACTTTAGAAACCTGTGACAGTAGTCACGATGAAAGGCAATTATGTAACAAGTACTTTCACACATGTACATATTACTCTTTGCATTTGAAATTTTCAACATTTTCAACGTAATCTCCCTAAGCCAAATGATAAACACCAAAATCATTGCGTATTGAGACTTATGTTAAAAAATAATTTTACAATTTTTGGAAGAAATTAATGATATTATGAGATCCATTAATTTTTCCATTAATTTTACCAACTTGCTCTGAATGGAAAATTCAACAAAATACATTTATATATTTCACATTACTACAAATACATACTAAACCCTTGTAATTACTGCTCCACATGAAAAGTGTGATAATTTTCTTCGGACCCATTCCTTTGTGTCGTAGATTAATCCAACGGTATCAGTCTCTCTAGCAAGGATTATATTATAGATACAAATTTCGTCGTTCCGCTTAGCGTGTGCTTGGACAGAGATATGAGAAACTCCTGAATATTATTTCGTTAGGTGTAGGTCTGCTTTAATCCACGTTTACCTTTCATTACAATATTCACAGGCTGTATTAAAAATTAATGATCCACCGCGGCGACGCTTTAAAATTCGACCAGATGCAACCGAAATGAATATAAATCCACGTAGAACGATATGAATGATCCGAAGAATAGCTATTCATTTCTATACGCGGGCTTGTTAAATTTGCATTTAACAGATGGAATTTTGTCAGGCGGACATCGGCAAAGCAGAAAAAAAAGGATAGGGCGATACCCGCTGGTAATTAACTGCCATTCGATCGCATCTAATAAAATCGAAATACCTATCGATGATTCCAGCTATTAATTAAGCAATAAGAGCTATCCACTTCGATCAGATAAATATTAAAGTGAATCTCTAATGAATAGTATTTAATTATATTTTGTGTTAAAAGGATCAAATTCTGGTTTTACAAATCGAAATGGAATATAACACTGCTGTCAACTTTTTTATGTAGTGGGGTTTTTGAAACAGAGATGGTTACCATGTATGATATTTTTGTTTTTAGTAGTAGGTGCAAAATGAATGGATTCTCAATTGATTGCAAGTGATGGAACTAATAAAAAATTATTAGAAAATTTTAAATCCTGTAATTTTAACGTATATATTCATCGTTGTTATGAAATTAAGGTATTTTGGCTCTTTGAAAAATTAAAACGATCAGCTCATTACAGATTACTTTGCGCTTCTTCTTTCCACAAACTCACGAAGTAATTATTAGCAAATTACTTTCCCATGTACCAATCTTCTTTTTAATTACCCAAATATTTGACGTTTTAAATAAAGATAAGAACATTGTTTCTTTCTGAATGACTTTTCTCGTTTTACATTTCAGAAAAAGTTTATTGCACAAAGAAAATGTAAACATTGTTAAATATGTTTTCAAGTGGAATTTATTTACAATTCCCGCTTTGTAACTGATACATAGGTACATATGTACATGCATACATATAATAAGTGTACCGTATGATGCAGTGCCAACATCTGTTTGAAAAAACAAAAGATATTTAAATATTATTTGCCATTTCTGACGGAGTTATTACGGTAATTTACGTATGTCATCCGTCATTTAAAATACGTTATGGTTTCAGAATTTTTTTAGTTTTATTTACCATACATGATAATACAAAGTGAGAAAATGTATTTACTTGAAAAAGAAATATTTCTTATATCGATAATTATCCATTAATACATGGGCACAATTCAGTTTAATAAATTATCTAAACCACTCAACACTTATGTATATAACAAATTATCAACAATCTCTATATTTTTGAATAAATATAATATAAATTTTATTCTCCGAAAGGAACGTTACTATATAAATAGTAATATATGATATTACTTGGAACTGACACAAAGTGACATAATATGTTTTCATCTTACAAATGCATACAATTAATTTCATGTACACTTCACTTACAAGTTATGCTTAGGTTGATCGTGCCATACACTGTTCAAGTTTCCGTATACATCTTTATGCAGGGAGACGATTATGAAGCGTGGTTGGAAGATTAACGATCCTCCGACGGAAAGATTCGATAAATCATTTAAGAGGCATTGTCATCGTCTAAGGTTCAACTTTATTGCTAATCACAAATTTCAGTTTAGCATCAAAATGCCATCAGCAGCATTATCACGTGCATTTTTTTGTATAGAATATACATCACATTTTATTCAAAGTAGAATCCGTTTAAAATTTAATTTTGATAAATAAATTATTACTAACTTACTCCTTAGTAATAAAATTCTGAACAAAATAATAAATGCACTTCCCAAATACTATAGAATGTTATTAACTTACACGTTATTAAAATTGAACTCAGACATTCCTAGTCAACATTGAAATTTTTAATTCCTCTAATATCATTTACAAATCAATATTAAGAACCTGAGATAAGGTAAATAGCTTGCATATGCCAAAGCCATCTTAAGTAGTGGTATAATGATTCCAGTTCATCTTATTAATACTTGAACTGCCCGAAGATGAAATTTTTATATCTGGACCACGTGCAAATGGCAAGATCGTTGTAAAATATATACATCAATAGAGAATATTTATATCCACGCCTTAATGTTCTTTTGATGCCGAGGAAGGCGAACCTTTCTCAAGGGAAGAACAAAGGAATTCGTAATTCATGTTGGGTGCCCCGTACTATGGCACCGACTTCCGGACACTCCCACCTATCATTCAACAAGAACTTTTACGCGGGGCGCGGGCATCCGTTTTAAAAGCAACTATACTTCCGAGTTTCGATACAAGGTACGCTTTATGGTCCATATATTAAAACCGCAGCTTTTTTTGATGATTGCCACGATAACTTATCCCGACGTCCTTACTCGCATTAAAATTTTTTATTTATATCCTGTTCGACTTAATCCTATGCACTTTATTAAATATGTCTCCCATGCACATCAAAGTATACATTGTCGTTATACACTGATAGATAGCATTTACAAGAGAAGCTCGGCTACCCGCATATTCCGATGTTTTTCAAACTGTGCCGACTTGTAGAGGACCTGAATAGAAGTGTTAGACAATTTTTCGTTTGTGCCCATTTGCGACTCTTCAGGCTGAAAACACCTCTTAAAGGTTAATGTGGGATTTCCTATTTTCCTGGATATCTTGAAAACTATAGTGGATATAAAAAAAAATTATTACAATGAAAACTAAACGGCTTTTTATGCCCTATAAAACTGTGTAATCAAATTGTTTAAAATTTGTAATTGAAACAGTAAAATGTTCCCCACGAAAACTTTGAAACAATTCGATTACACAGTTTTATACAGCATAATTTTCATTGTAATCATTTTTTTATGTCCACTATAGTTTTCTAGATATACAGGAAAGTAGGAAATCACATAACTTTTAAGGGGTGTTTTCACCCTGAAAAACCAAATTGCCTGATACTTCTATTGAGGTCCTCTACAAACTTTCACAATTTCAAAAAAAATCAGAGTGTTCGGATAACCGAACATCCCTTGTTAGTCTTGTAAAGATGGAAGAATTCGTGATTTATACAATCAAATGCATTGGCTTTGACATCACTGTACTATTCTTTTGCTATCCTAAAGTTCCATATTTAGTAAGTGCAGCACTTCGCAAGTACCTTTTGTCGATTGATTAGTGAATAACTTGGAGTGCAAAGGGTTTATATTGTAACGTGCTTCACTACTACTTATTAAAAGACAGAATTTATGAAAAGCAAAGCACGTCTTTATCTTATAAGAGCTTGACAGAAACTTCAGCGACGGATCCAAAGCATTTTCGAAGAAATTCCCGAAATCAGCGATTTTCGACCTTATTCTGCGATCTTTGAACGTTTGTAGCTCAGAGCAACGTTAACCAATTTAGATGAAATTTTCAGCATGTATACAACATACTTAAATCTATAAACGGGTTTTTTAAATTTTCATTGCAGGCTCACAAAAAAGTTTAAAAAAACGACCTTCACTATTTTCTTCGCTATTCCGAATGTAGATACAGATATGTATTATTTATTGATATTTTATACATATATTTCTTATATTTCTTATTTATAATTTTTATTATAATTGCTATATTTATATAATAAATCTCAGTTAACTTAATTACAATAACTTTTAATATGAAAATGTGAATTATTGCCACGTTGTATGTATTCTTTTATTTTTGTCCCAAACCCCCATTCAAGTGATGCACTGTGCATCGCCGTAACGTAACAGCGTTGTTACGACAGTTGCGAGTAATTTTTTGGTATTTATTGAGCTACTCTTATATTATAGAAACATTTTTTTTTAGTTTGTTTTAATATCAATATGACACCTGAAAAAAGGAGTATGTTCATGGCGTAGGTGATTTCCCGGCTCAGGCTTGTCCGAAACAAAAAATTCCAAAAGATTCTTAATCTGCACGAGTGTCGCTATAGCCCCTAGCTCAATTAACAATTTTTGTCGAGAAATAACCGAGATTTTTCTCATAGAACACCCGAGAATACATTCTTCTGGGTGTTTTGTCAAACATTTCTTTCAAACCAGCGCCATTTTGTTACTTTTCAACAAAAATTGTTAATTGTGCTATTTAATTAAAATCGTTTGAAATTTTTTGTTTCGGATAAGCGTGAGCCGGGAAATCACCTACGCCGCGAACATAACTCTTTTTTAGGTGCTATATTGACACTGTAAAAAAACAATTAAAACAAATTGCAGCTTAATCGATACCAAAAAGATTTATTTCATTATATGTTGCATTTACTGAGAAGAATATCATTAAATATAGCTTAATTTTTCGGCGGTTCAAAGTAGAATGACCCCTTAATACATGTTAAGTATCTACCAATGTCACCCCGTATTGCTAATGTTCCCCCAGTTTACGGTACATGATATTTTATTAGAACCTTCAGAGGTAGGGTAATGCATTATAAACCATGAATCGGTCTTTATCCTGCTTCATTCAAGATGAAGAATACGGATCACTCGATCAGCAATCGAGAAAGTCCTGATATTGAGACAAAACCTGCATTTAGTCTCACGATACGGTAACTAACGATGTTTAATGATAAACTCGTAGTTATACAGTTGATTTCATGTAATGCCACGTTAGCCGCAGTATGGAAATCTGTGCTGCGTGAGGATAATACCCTATCATACCGTGAGTGCCGCATAATATCATATTGCAATATATGTATAATATGTGTGGGGTGCCACATTGTTAGGTCGCATAAACTACCCTTTTTCTAGCTATCGTGGGCATTTCTTGTTTTCAGTTATTAATTCTACTGTGGTCCTTGTCGCCACGTTAATAGTTGTAAGTTCCTGACTTGGCGGCTTTGTTTCAGTACCAGTTACTTTCTTTGACGCGCAAATTACTATTCAGAAACGGAATGCGAGCTGGAGCATGCACCTTAACGGTGACGTGGTCCGCCCATATGGAATGAAATAATAATTCCTTTGAATAATAAACTTTCACGAGGGCTCTATGTTGGCACCTCATTAATTGAGATGCCACACTGTGGTCTAGGCTATGTCTTCAACGCGAGAAAAATCTTAAAGGGCAAAGACTTCGAATATTACTTTTGGGTATTTATTAGGTTATAAAGACTTTAGGGGACTGGAAACCATCAAGCATTTCAAGAAGTGGCAATCAGGAAATAACTGGTACACAGGTATATCAGGGTACACCCTCAACCTCGGCTACGCATACTCATTAGCTGTCATCAGTCTTTAATGGTGTACAGTTGTGAGTTGAAAGTATTTTTTAATATCTGTGAGTTTTTTATAATGGCTTATCTATACGCAGGTATGTATTACATTTTTTTTATTGATTTGTATTGATATTGTAACTGAATTTGTTGAAATTCTTCTGATATGTTCTACTCTTAGGTAATTTAAGTTTGTCAAAGTGTACAAAAAATGCAGACGTTTACAGATATTGATTCTCCTACAATTTACAACACAGATCATTAAGAAATTATTGCCGCGAAAATAATTTGCGAATCTGTGCGGTTATTTAAATTATTAATATTCTTTTATTGGTACCTGAGATTGTGAGCTACTTGGACTTATTCTTCGGGTGGTACACGCACAAGAATTTGGAAAGGAAGGAACTCCTGCCTTATCTAAAGTTCTGCATTCCTTCCCAATTTGACGTTAACGATGATGCTATTAGACGCATTAGTTAAATTTTAATAGATGGTAGCGAAGTATTTAATTGCCAATAGTATACTACCTGTTGGATAATTAAGTGAACTGGCGCAGAAGGTCAAACATAATGATTTTAAACTTATAAGGGATTAAATTATTTCATAATATCATCATACGCAATTTATATTCTTTTTCGATTAGATTGTAAAATACTTATTATAAAATGTATGTGTAATAAATTAAACAAAAATAAATAAATAAAATTAAAATTACAAATATTGATTGTAAATATAGTAAATTTGTACTTGTTTTGTTATTTGCCTTTTTAATGTACTATCACTTAAATATCGCAACAAATCAGACTGTTAGAGATACAGTAATAATTATTTCGCGTTAGAAAGCAAGAGTAGACCACTATGTGTCACCTTACAATACTTAAAATATTCAAATGAAATATAAATAGTCAGTCTTTTAATTGCAGTGCCCACTTTTTATGAAATATACGTATAATGTCAAAGTATGGATATTTTTAATTGCATCTGATCAAATTTAAACTTTTTATAGCAATAAAAGGAAAATCAGAGTTTTATAAATACTACTTCGTAGTCTATTCATATTTTGTTCTGTATAAACTTGAGAAGTTCAAGTCACGTAAAGAATTTGTAAACAGTAACATTAGATAAACGACAAAAAGTTGAACATTAATACATATTTCTACTGCACGGTCCCATTTTGTTCATAATAAATGTGTATGCTACTGCAATCAATACCGCATCGTTTACCAGATTTATTTTTAGAAGTCCAAAATGTTCTGCAAGCAATTATAGTCTACTCAAATTAGTTAATTCAGATAATCCCATATATGTCATGGGCAGCGATCACTACAAACAATATTACTAAAACCAATTATTAATTCATGTGGAACTGACATATTGGCAGATTAA
This sequence comes from Andrena camellia, assembly GCA_029448645.1. Taxonomy (NCBI): domain Eukaryota; kingdom Metazoa; phylum Arthropoda; class Insecta; order Hymenoptera; family Andrenidae; genus Andrena; species Andrena camellia. Next base: position 55,356,968 of record CM055676.1, on the reverse strand, counting down.
GCAATACCAGTAGAATATTATTGACGTGATCGTTTATGTGATACACCAACAATTAAATGAAGAGCTACCTAGATTTATAAAATTGCGAAATATCGCCTTGTCAAATTATATATTTACTAATTGCCGCAATGTTTTGAAAATTGTTATCGATGAATTATTATGTTTTAAAGCATTCTTGCAAAATCATTTTTCGTCTAAATGTGTTTATTGTCGTATCATTCTGTTAGATAAAATATATTTTTTATTAACTTCTTTGAATATGTCTCAATGCCTACTGGCTGATAGGCAAAAAATAATAGGGTTATACATAAAAAAAAGTTGAAAGTAACCTTGAAAACTTATTTAGATAAAGTGAATGTGATTCAAAACCGTGTCATCTATAACATAAAATTTTTGATCAGTCCACTAACAATGAAAATTAATAGACATGGTCACGTTACGCGGTTCACCCTGTATATGTATATACATATAACGGGTACACAGGGGCGAGATAACGTTTTCTGTTTTTTTTTTTTTCGAAAATGATCGGAAACTTGAAATTATAGTTCGTGCGTGGAAACGAGGGAGTGCACTAAGTATTTCTTCGAAGCGAGCACGACTTTATGAGACTTAATATCGGTGTTTCGACGATAATTTCACCCTCTCTTATTCCTTCCCCTTCTAAGCATTTCCACGTATACCTAAAAATTCAAAGCCTCGATAAGAGCAATTCCACGTGCGAGCCAGTAGCGTGTCGTGACAAATCGTGATCTGCGTGTAACCGTGTGCGAAATCTTGGAAATCGCGATTTCATTCGACAAGAATGAAGTGTTAATCTTCCGCGGAGGGTTCAGAGGCACGAAGCACTGTTTTCTTTTGATCAACGATTGTCATTCCACGCGAAAAGATACGCGGATGGTACGTGAACAAATGCAAACCCGCTGCACAGACTAATATTTATTTAATTAACTTTGATGTATGTATGCTCTTTGAATGAGGTTTGTGATATTTGAAATGGATAGCATTTGTAAAGATTTGTGTCAGTGAGAAAATACCCTGTGCCTACGATTAACTGTAGGCTGCTTGAATAATTGGAATCGAAATTCTAAATGGAGAAATGAGTCAAATATCTTGCTTTAAATCATTTTAAAATTTATTTAATTATCATTGTAAAATTATTGTTATAGTAATTTTGAAAGTTCTTGAGTTTTCAAAGTCAAGTATACTTTATAACTGTAATTTATGAACATAATTACAGTTTGAAAATTTCTTCGAGGGGAGGGGGGGGGGGGGTTCACCCTTACCAATGTTTTATTGGCGAAAGAAAATATAGTTACGTTATTAGCATCACTTGTGCTACATTTCTAAAAACTTTCAGATTATTCCGAATGTTTGAATGGCCGAACTTTCTTTTAAGACGCAAGCTTGGCATATCTAAGTTCAAATTCAAATGAAACTAAATTCAAATTCTGTATAGCATCTCAATAAAACTTTACAAACTCTTGTTACCTTCACTGAGACCAAATGTTCGACTCTTGTTTAAAGTATTTTACGGTAACACTATGAAATATAACACGTATCAGTGGGAAAGTAGAAGAGGAAAAGTAACTGTACTCTCCTCTCTAACGGCACTTGAAGTCACCCCCAACATAACCTGAACATACACTCCCGAGGGTGCGATATTCATATGAATAACCGGGCAGTCAAAGTGATAAGATATAAGTTGACGGCTGGTGGCCATCCACGGGTATTTGCATAATGTAGGCCCTCGTTATATACGCCCATTAACCCCCATGCCCCTTATGCCCTGCCGTCTTCCGCGGCATCCACTCGGCTGACCATTTTCCTCGCGCGGGCCAGTCGAAAGAGAAATTTACACCTCCCCACTAGATTTACCTAAGACAATAATGTTTTATTGCCTGTTACAAACTCCCATGCTCAGTTGTTTTATAGTTCAACTAGATAATGGCACTAGGGTGAGCCACAGAGTCGAAAAAATGCTAATTTTTGTGCAATTACGCGATAAAACTGGCTGGACCAAGGGAATGCCTCACGTCATTCCCAAATTTTGCTGGAACAAACGCAACTTTCTATATCACCATGTAAATCATATTGCATATTACTTACAAGAGAAAGGGATAGTAAAAAATATTTGACACGTGTTCTTTATTATAGGCAATTTTCCATGTTGAAGGGGGTAAAAGGGGCCGTTAAAATTGGGGGTCGAAAACATATTTTCAGAGATTTTCTAAAAAGTGAGCAGGGGGTTGGATTCGTCTTTAAAAAACTCACAATTTAAAAAAAATATCCTGCGCCTAATAGTTCTCGAGATATTGCAGAAAATATGTTTTCGACGCCCAACTTTAAATTTTAGGGGCTGTTTTCACCCCTTCAACGGGGACGAAAGCCGACAACAAAAAATACGTGTCATATATTTTTCACCATTCTGCAAATCTGCAGTCTTATCGAAATCGGTGTGTGCGGGTTCGATATGTTTCCTAGGTACATAGTAAATGTTCTTACGAACATCGTTGTTTTAGATGTTCCAAAAATTTAATTTGAAGCATCTCACGATCAGTTAATTACATCTTTCTGGAACTTTAGTTCACAATATTATATGCAGTTCGAGGTATTCTCATAAAATATTTTACCGAAAATATTGATCATACAGAATATTTCATCTGTCAAATTTCCATACTACTTTTATCAAAATGTAAGTGTAAAGTGATAGTATTTACAATTAGGTTTATTTCCATACTCTTGCATATTTCAAACATTTTATCATTAAAGCGATGCAATTATGTTTGAAATTAGCGGATGGATTAAGGAATTACGTAGACTAAGTGCCACAAGAAAGACGGAATCTTTGCTAGCTTTTCTATAATAAACTATTAACTTTCGTAGACCTTATTATTTTCCTTTAATACTACTATATTTAAGAATTATTAAGTAAAATTTAATAGTAAATTTTTGGAGATGTAGTCATTACTGCTAATCATAACGATGCTGCCTAAGGTATTGTATACATAGCGTGCAGTTTATTTTCAGACACCAACCACATTCAGGCAGTGAAAGAGTCGTCCCCTCGCAGGCGCTCGCTCCCTATATCTTCCTTGCGCAGCGGGCGAAGACGGGGTCGACTCTTTCTTTCTTTTCTTCTCTGTTTTATTAAGCATTTGAAACCTCATACGAGGTTTATTTCAACTGTACAAACATACACAATAATTACATGATACTTTAATACAAAATACTTTGCTCTAAATTTTTTTATTACAATTTTTCAAAAAGCTGAGAATACATGAACAAGCTGGTATGTTTGGTTCAGCAATTATCCCGTTTATACTTAAGGGAAGCTTAATTTTTTGTAGTTGTTTCATTAAGTTGAATTGTTGGGAATTGTAAAGGCAGCAATGCCATATAATATGGTTTACATCTTCAACTGCGTTTCCACATTCACATTTCTGGTCATTGATACCTATGCGAGAGAGTGATGCTAATTGTAAGTTGTAGTGGTTGGCCCTGCAGCGATTTATGGTGACAATAAGTTCACACGAACGCCCTTTGTAGGCGTACCGTGGCACAGATTTGTCACTGTAGCAATTTTAAAAGTAAAATTTTCCCTTAGTGAGGCGACATTAATTGACCTGCATACTGCTATATTTTTTTGTTCTTTTTTTACACATTTTTTATACCAACTGTCTGCCGTGTTAATTCGAAAAGGCGTATCTGATGAAAAGGTGGTTCTGAGATGACTTTTAGTATTTTGTGTTATGCCATCGGTATGTTATATGAATCGGATTAGGTTAAATATTAAATGTGGATAAAAGAAGTATCTAAATATTTGTTACAAACCTGTAAAATATTTCATCAACTCCAAAGAAAACTTTGGTAGATGCGCCCAAAGTTAGGCATCAATTTCACATACGTCCGAAATATAAACTATTATATCTTTAGTCCCAATGCAGATATGGCTTTCTTATTTAATATACATATATGCAGATCAACTATTTCTGTGCTAACTGGCAGCAATAATCCAATTTAAGCAAAAGTTGTAGATACGCCCTTTCGAATTAACACGACAGCTGTGTATTGTTTTGTTTACTGGCAAATTTATATTTGACAAAACTTTGCTTAAGTAACAGTTACATAAAAGCTACGACCACCGTAAGTTGTGTTTCCACAGTTGTGACGATAAGTTGGTTAGATTGTTGTAGCAGTGTTAGATAAAATTTTCAAAATATTGTTTTTATTATCTTTAAAGATGTACAAATACAGCCGAAAAAGTTTTATGACTCTACGACGTTTACTTTTTTTTTAAATAGAATCCTAAGAATGCTACCTATTTCTGGGGTGATTTGATGGGAGGGTACCTTTAAAACACTTATGTTCTACTTTACCTTATCACAGATTTGTGGATAAAAAGTTTAGGGAAAGTGCAGGTACAGTATTAAAAAGAAGGGAACTACTCAGAGAGCATAATAGAATTCAAAATGCTGTCAATACTATCGGCTATTGGACTTGTGACTCGAGAGACTGCGCACTTGTGCGGCTCTGGAGTTGGTTCGCTTCAGATTCCATAACTTCGTTAATTATGTGGATTTTAACGTAGTATTTTAGGAACATATTCTCAAGCGTTCATGCTGTAAGAAACTGTGAGGATAAACGGAAATCGATGTTTGAGAACCCTTCAGAACGTGTTCCTAAAATATTAGATTGAAATCTAGATAATTAACAAAGTTATGGAATCTGAAGCAAACGAAGTTAATAGTGCACAAAATGATTTTCGGCGTCTCGTATTGTTTTCAAGCATGAACCCTTCAGAGTATGTATACTCGTAAAATATTACGTTGAAATCTGTATAATTAATAAAGTTATGGAATCTGAAGAGAATTAACTTCTCAGTGGACAAATGCTCAAAAACGTTTTGCGCCGCAGCTCAATAGTCGACAATTCTGGCAGAATACTGTATGTCATTATGTCGTCTCCATGGACACTCACATTCTTGGAATACATTCGATCAGAAACCGATGAACAAGGTAAAGTAGAATGCACAGAGGGTGAATCATAAGCTCTTGCACAGTTTACTGCATCCTATTTCTTTTGCTTGGCCTCAATTTTCAGATAAAATCATCAGCTTTTTGTTGATTCGTGGTTATACTAGCACCATTTGTTTTCAAAATTATCTCTGAATTAAATTCACTGACACATTCTTTTCAAGTATTTATTTCAATTTTGATTCTCAACTCGTGTTTTCTAAATTGGCTTCTACACATTTTACACTTTTACGTACATTAAGTATTTGAATAATATTGAAACAATAACAATTGTGAATACTGAAAGTGAATGTTTAAATTATAAAAGATGTATGAGCATTATTTAACGCCATCTAATAGACTGTGCCGATGTTCTGAGTTACGATTAATAATACCGTGTACAGTGAATTATTATCCTTAATTAGAGGGATGGATATTTATTCTTTGAGGGGTTTCTTAATAATTTACATTTTCACGTAACCGCAGATCCTGTTAGGGTCACTTCACATGAGGCACTTTTGTGTCTATCGACTGGTATTATATATAGGGGAGGGTTGCCTATATCGTACCATTTCAGATATTTAACGTTCTTATATTCCTATATTAAAACTGTATAATAAACGTAAAATATTCTGCAATAAACCCGCTTTTAGAAAAATACAAAAATACAGGATAAAACAGCATTGTTAGATTATTAGCAGCTAAAACGGACTGGTAAAAAGTTACATCAATCATCCCTGATTTTTTAAAATGTTTATAGCACCCACAATACAGGGTATAAGGTCGAAAGGTTTAGTTTCTATTTTTTATTTCGCATTTACTTCATATTTTTACCATTACATGTAGGTTATATTCATTAATTATTGAGAAATTGATGAGGTACGATTTACGCGACCAGTACGATATTGACATCTCTCCCCTATATTGACAGATTTTGTGTCTTTACCTGTTTTAAACTCGTATTGTCAGTGCCAAGTAAATATGTATATCGAAAGTGTCAGTAGCCAGCCCCAGAAGTACCTATCTGCTATCAGAAGGTCCCGCTAATTACAAGTGATATTTAAAAATACTATTAGATGTTCTCGTAAAGTTGTAGATATTTCCCACAGATAATCTTCTACAGCTTTTTACAGACCTTTCAATTATTTTCTCGTACGTAGAAATTAACGTAACAGATATGAGTATTGTCGAAAAAATGTAGTTTTTATTTATAATTGGAGGATGTTCATAAATCGATGCTAATTCATAAACATTTTCAAAACATTCCGTTATTCCGGTCTAAAAATATGGACTAATGCTACTTTCTGTTTGCCCGAGCACTTAATAGAATCGTGACAGTTATAAAGCTATTAAATTCCAAAATTGTTTATATACCTTATTTCACTTTCTATAGGGTGGGCGTCGCGGAGGAAAGAATTTGTGCCATTTAGAAAATGCATAGACTCGTCAGTCTAAAATCGTACACCTAACATGGTAAATTTACGATAATTACACTGTCTAAAACCGTGAGATCATTAGCCACAGTTTGATATTCTGAACTATTTTTATTCGCTACTTATAGGTACTACAAGGATAATTCGGTATGTGACGTATAACGTGCTCCAACTTATACAGTAATAAGGATTTTACATTATAATTTTGCTTAATCTTTTTAACAGAATATTAAATCGTTTACACATATACGTTTATATAAATGAGAATTATTCAGCAAAACCTACAAAGCCATCATTACATTAGGCGACATAAAAGCGAGCTCTTTTTATTGCTCGTTCGTAATTACGACGCAAGATTACTCATAAGAATTCCACGAAGAAAGGAATGAAGAGAAGAAATTTGCTACTATTACTACATTACACAAAGGAGTTTCGTACAAGAGAATGTACTTAACAATGATATGTTCTCGAGGTATTAGTAACGTAATATAGACGAAAGGGAAAAATAATGCAAATAGTCAGAAACTATGACAAAGTCAGCAACCACATATGTTGAATCATTTCCAAAGGGAATCTGCAATGTGCAGCATTTGAAATAGCAATAGAACCCAGCAGTAGGAAGAATAACACACTATGAGGAAGCAATGCTCCAAGTTCTTGCAATGAATGTTATTCGAAGGATACTTCAAAATACAAAATTGGTAGAAGTGATTAGAATGGGCTAGTCAGCGTGAGAATCGGATATTAGAGATAAGCGAACGTGCAGTCTAACTGAAAAAGTGAAGTTCCAGAAATTTGAAACATATTGCACAGATTTCGTGTGCTACGTAGGTATTTTTGGAAAAGACGGAATCAAATTGTATTATTATCACAGTAAAGTATGAAAGTAACTGACATTGGAGGAATGGAAGCTTAGGCAAGAAGCGAGAAGTATGCAAATGTAAGAAGACTATTATATCTTTTCAGGAAGTTAAAATATTTGGTGATCAGTTTTGGCTGTAAGAACGTAGAGACTCAAAACATTAACTTAAACTGTGTAGAGAGATTCTGGACGAATAAAAGATCGCCTTATTTGAAACCCAAAGAGATATGAGATAAACTTAATATTCTACTTCTATAAATACTACGAAGTGACAATGAATACTGATTGAAAAATTATACAAACTCATAGACTTGAAATTTGTAAACGTTAATCTGATGGGAACCATTTGAAATATACATAGGTATATATTTCTTGACAAATTTTTTATTTTTTACGTCGCTACATGGCGACAAAAAGAATTTCTTCGTATTACATTTTACGGATGTTCCTAGATTTTTAAAAGATATACAATTCAATCATAAGCAAACTATTTTCACATTCACTCTACACAATCGTCGAAAATTATTAATTCCATACAATGTTTGGTGCATCCTCGACTTTCAACAGCATTATATATATATAGAGAGAGAGTACATAGAAGCATTTCACTTTGATTTGAATTATGTCAGATACAAATCAACCCATTTGCTTGAAACGAAAGGGATTAAGACGTACAAATTAAGAGCTTTAGATGTGTATCAATGTGTATAATATTTCGAAATTTAGTAAATGCTTCAGACCTCTATGTGATGTACACGTATAGGTTAAATCTGAACGTAATGCGCTTTGCTGTTCGTTCAAAATTGAGCATCAGTGAGAAGCAACAGTACTCATAAACCGATTTCTGCTTCTACACTCCGGTTCCTGGATTAAATTATGTGATACTAGTGTGCCCTATTACCCGTGCCACGTTAAGAGAAAATATATACTTAGGTATGTGCATTTCAGGTAATATGGTGGAAATTAGCTGACCCGTTACCCGGTTTCACCCAGGAATTATTTATGATGTTTCAAAAATAGAAAAGTCTAAAAAACATAGCCTATTATCTAATCTAGGACCTATGTAATGTATACTAAAAATTTCATTGAAATCCATTGAGCCGTTTAGGCGTGAAAGAAGAACAGACAAGCAGACTACGTTTCACTTTTATATATTAGTAGGGATAAGAGCTTGTACAAAAGAAATCTATGTCTGTTTAAAATGGACTTGTACTTTAATGATTAATCGAATTGTATGAAATTATAGAGACAGAAATTATTTAAAAAATTTTCAAGATTTTCCACAAAACTTCCATGGCCTTCCTCTTCATTATCTACTACAGAGCCTTTCGTTTTGCAAGGCTCATCTACATATGTATACGTGGGTACGTATAGTCCTATACAAGGCTGCGTTTGTATATCTATAGAAATCGTGACATCCACTCAGACTATTTCCAAAAAGAGAAAGCTGCACTTGAGCAGTCCCCGTACGGTTGTCCAGTAAAGTCAAAAGGAACCACAAAGATGAATGCGTGTGGTTCGTCACAGGGAAAAGGTATTCATGAAATTACGATCGTTATTCTCTTTAATTAGTGGCCTCGCTCTTCACGCAAGTATTGTTTCTCGTAACTACTTTTATAGAGAGACAGAGCGGATGGACGGCAGATGGAGGGCGGGGAAAAGCAGAGAGGGTAAAATGGTGGATACAGAGGCAAAGCCGAGTAAAATTCAAAGAGGGGCGCAGAAAAGAGAGCTCAGAAAGCAGATAAATAATAAAGCCGTTGACTTCATAACTCTACTCATTTTTGCGGACTCGAAGCCCCCCCACCGCCATCGCCCTCACCCTCGCCCTCGCTCTTTCCCATGGTTTCTTCTGTTATGTTGAACAATACTGCGAGAAGTCTGAAGAGGAGGGGTGGCTGAAAGCTGAGGTTTAAGCGGCGAGACAACCATGTCCGATTAATTGTGCCCGGAGGACTTGCGCACTCAAAGAGGATAATTCACCCATGCTATTTTATTCCTATTAACGCAAGCTTTAGGGCCACGTCCGACCGGGGATGGAGGATTTTTCAGACGTTTCTGATTGCATGTCGGAGGGATTTAGCAAATCGTAGTAATGCCGCGCTAGCAGGCGGGAAGGTCATAGTGATCCTCCGTCACGATGCAAAATTTATTTGAACAACGAGACACATTGCGATATTCTCTTTACCAAACAACATAAATTTGGCAACTGACACAGCACAGCGTCAATAGCAGTAATATCAACATCGGGATACAGTAAGCCAATGTAATCCCTTTGGTAAGCACGTTCCTGGTAATTTTCAAATCTGCTAAACATAAGAAATTCAAACAAACACACTGGGGAAAATATTCGTTAATTGTTGAGCATATGTACCTGCAAGTTTCTAGAATGCAGCTTGATATTTATTAACGACATTTTTTCCGTCACTGTTTCAGTCATTTCATTCTTGTGACGAGAAACCTTATTGATTACTAACAAACTTACAGCTGCAATGATCATTGAAAGCGATGCAGATATCGCACTTTATTTTTATTACTCTTTTTATCTGAGACAGAACTTATAAATACCTGCAGTTGTTCAACAGCACAGCATGTCAGCTGTCATAAATAGCCTTACAATATGTGCTTGTTTACTGAATCGTGTAGGAACTGCCCATGAGATGTTATAAAATAAACTATAAATGCCTAAACCTGGACGATATTCTTACGAATTATTCAAAATAAAGCTGCATTGTCTGTATCTCCATTGTATACAGGGCAGAACGTAATTCATAGTAAAGACTTGTCTAATTTTCCTTTTAAACTTCTTCATAGAATTTACCTTTAATATTTCTATTTCTAAAACTATCCGTGGTATGACCACTAATTGTAAGCAAATAGTAATCGAAACGTGTGATGTCAGACGATTTTGAATGTCAAGTTATTTTACTATTAACCAATTCAAATACAGTTTCTCTGATAATAAGAAACTAACAGTTTATAAAAATTTGTTGCGTTATTTGAACCAAATCGCCCATCAGTGTTGATGAATATTAGCACTTAAGTGGAAAGAGCGAGTAATAGTCCGAGTCACTGTCAGTGTATCCTATGAATCTTCAAAAGCGTCTACATATTTCGAAAAGTAAGCTCCACTCCGTGCGAAAAGAATTTAATCTACATTTCAGATTTATTTCTGCACATACAATTAATCTTTTTTTATTGTGCCACATTGTTGCGCTCCGCACTGTATAGTATCATTAGGCAACAAGTACACTACATTCTTATGTGATTGGTCAGCGGAATATTCTATATACCTACATACATGTATAATACACATTTAAGCTAAAAACTTTTGAACTATTTAATATATTACTTGAAATATACCTATAGCAATAGTTATTGCACTTTCACCTTACAATTTTAATTTTCTCCTTTTAATAGTTATCGTATTCAAAATTTTCATAGAAGAAGTTTCATTAAAATTTGTAAAATCATTACACTAAATAGTAAGGCAACATTATGGCATCATTAATTACAGTTAATAATATTGTAAGTAGTACTACTTAATAGCATGTATATTTCATTTCTTCTATATGTATACGCAGGGGTGGATTTGGGTAGGTATACTTAGGTTCAGTAGGCTGCAGTCTAGGGCGGCAAATTTTGGGATTGACAAATTTTGAGGGGTGGCAAATTTTGGAGAGTAACAAATTTTGGGGAGTGACAAATTTTGGGGCCCATCAAATTTTTGGGGGCGAACAAATTTTGAGGAGCGGAAAATTTTGGAGAGCAACAAATTTTGGGCAGCGACAAATTTTGGGGAGCGACAAATTTTTGTAATTGGGAAAGTTTAAACACAGAGCCCTGAGACAACGTTAAAAACATTTCACTTTTTTCATGTAGCGACTTAGTAATGACTCAGATGTGAGTTGCCATATTGAATTAATTTTGAAATGGTTTCAAGTCTTTTAAATTAAAATATTTGATGGCCCCCGGAATCGCCGGCAGACGCTTGTTAGCCTAGGAGCGCCAAATCTTCAAAACCGCCCCTGTATATACCTAGATATTATTATGTATGTGAACAAATGAATTCTAGGTTACGTTAGTTAAACTGGGGTAGGATGGCATTTTGTATAAATGCCGCAGTTGGAATTGCCCTTTGTAAAACATGAAGATGCGATTGACATTGATTTACATTCGTTTCGTATTGCTATATGAAAAGTTTCCACAATCAGGTGGAACTTACTAACCGCTTGTCTGCTCGGGGACATAGATAGAACCGAAAGACGCGGAGTCAGCACATTTTATAAACTTTCAAGCCGCAGTATTTTTCAAGAATTTATGTCGGTTAGGGGTCTCCTTCATTTTTGACGCATCTTCATGCAGTTTTAAGTGTTTCAAACTGTGTCGACCTTTCTAAGAGATATTATCGCAAATATAAGACGAAGAGAATATTGCATTGCTCCTATATCTTCCGTTCCTAATTTTTCAACAATTCGAACACGAACGTAATATTTTATTTCTATCGGTATATCTATTTTAGATATATAGGTATGTTCCAGTGTTTGCCTTTAAATATTCAAATCCCTCTTCTCAACGGAACGATCCTGCTAAAACATTTATTTCCTGTGGCGTGTTTGTTGTTTCATTAATAGATAGATATCGGTATATGGAAGCTCCAATATGTTATAAAAATTCTACTCGATGGTGGCTGCGAAAAGCAGCAAATGGAATTGTTTTTCCACTTCTGATATAATCAACTAACGTAATTTAATTACTAATATGACTAGCAAGGAACATCACTCAATTGACTATTTTCCAGTTTGATTAAACTTGGCACATGGCAGGCAAGACATTGGTGCAGTATTAAAAAATATTAACAGAGTTGTTTTATCGGCTGAATGTGTATGTTCGAGAGGGTGAAAACTGCCCCCAAAGCTGAGTGTTGAAAAGATTTCTCGAAAACTATTAGACACGTAAGAAAATGTTTAATGAAAAAATATTTCGTATTTCATGAGCAATAATAAAATCTAAACAGAAATTGGCTAATGGATGAGGTTATTTAAATTTGCTTTAGGGCGTAAATTAATTCTTAAAGTGTTTGAAGTAAATACACCCGCTGCTAAACAATAGAAATATATTAATGTAATTTAAAAATATCTAATTCAGCTGAATTTCCTTTCTGGAACTTGTTTCATGATTTGCCCACCGGCATTTGTATTTTGGGCGTATCGTATATCTATTAGGGTACGTTTATGTTGGAGCTGCGATAATAGCGAAGAAAAAGAAATATTTCTTTCTAGACGCTTTTATCGTTGGTCATTCATATAGTAAGCGTTGCTCTGCTCGATGCTCCAATATAAACACTTCCATTATAAAAAAAATATAATGTATTTCGACGCTTCGCTCTTATCGCCGCTCTAATCGTTTATCGCAGCTCCAACATAAACGTACCCTTACTCACATTACGCTGCTTCATACTTCCAATTGATTAGGGACACTCACCTGAAAAGAGAAATCAGTTTTAGTATTGTCTGAATAACAATCTGTTCGTTTACATTTACATAAAATTTTAAGAAATGTTATAATTGTTTGTTCCCTATATTTAAAAATACATTTGTGACGATTAAGAATGTTACTTTGCCTTAAGGCTGTATCATTAATTCATTTTCATATGACATTAGGTACATATTTTCAAACTTCTTGCCTTCCTGCCACAAAAATAGCATTCTACTTATTATAGTTTGACTGAAGTACCAGTAAGTTCATAGTTTCCACTTTATAAAAAACACCTAATATCTAAATCAAAATCCGCAATGCAATAATCGAACAATACCTATATCACAGGATTAAAATAAATGATTTGGAATGGATTATTTTAATTCTATTCCTTTGTACGAAATAACACCAATGGATAATAATAAAATCAAAAACTGTTAAAACTAAACATTAACAAGAAATTTTTCCATTTACAATATATTAGCACGTTCCAAGCTACGCGAGTAAAAGGTTTTTAAAAAAAAAGCGTTTTCAATTCAGTGTCAAAATTAAATCAGAGCAAAAAGTAGCTGAAATTGTAAAGAATATGACGTAACTACTATTTTTCTTTAATTAAATATCATAATCTACTTTTCTTATCGCTTTTTATAGACACACGAGAAATCTAAATGAGAAATGAAAATACAAAACTAACAGAATAAATTAGTATCTTGACAGATGGATGAGAACTTGTTTTTGAAGTAATATTATTAACGTGTTCTGACAAACAAGTTATAAGACTATAGTCGAAACAATTTGAAGCAATCGACGGGACGGAAAAATGATGGTAAACCAGACAAACAATCAGGAGGTCGAACGATACGCAATTCAAGATTTCCCGGATAAGAACGCAAACCCGACACTCAATAATGATGCCCATGAGAATGAGTCAAGCGTTAAGGGGTGGTTGTCGGCTTAAAGAGTTAAAGGGGGAATATCCATATTTCGCTGCAAAGTTCTATGCGTACGTAAAATTATCCTTTATATTCCTGTCCCCGTGCTTTATTTAATTAATTAATATTATATACGTATTATAGATATTTATTCAATATTATGAGATGAAAATATAGACGTTTTAATTCGATATTACTTGTAATTTCATTTCTCTGAAAGGCGTGAATGTTTAAAGGTAAAACACAGCAGTAAATGTAAAAATGAAATAGGTATTGTATAAACATGGGCGATTGCGAATACTTGCAACTTTTAAATACTGTATATCAATAGACAATATCAGATTTAACGCTATATTCCACGATGCATAGCGTAGTAAGTGCAGAAAAAAAGTTTTGTTAAGAATGAGAAGATGAATTACATTGTAAGCAAATGCAATTGCACCCAATGTAGTTGCTACTGTTAAGTATCCCATTTTTAACATAGTAATCTCATCCTTGGCAAATTGATTGCTTCTCTACTACCACACCAATTGAGTTACAGCATTAAAGGGACTAAGGGGAAAACCAAGAGAAAAAAGGGTTCGAGAAAAACGCGTTTAAAATTTCTGGGCAAAGGCAACGTTGATTTTTTTTTGTATTTCTTTGCTCTCACCTACTAGAACGGTGCCATTTGATGAAAAAATAGTCCCTGAAAAAGTTTATTGCAATCGGACACAAGTAAAGTGTGCCGACCAGGCCTTAAAGTTTAGAATTCATCAATAGTTTGGATATAAAGAATTTGTCAAAAATGGTAAGCCCTATCGAAATTTTGTTCAAACTATATTAAAAAAGCATTCAATTTTCTATAATTACTGTGTATATAATTTTATCGTGCTTCCAACCATTTTTTACATAATAGCGTTTAAATATGGAGAGGTCCGCACTGCGCGAATAGACAATACATACGTCACCCCGTACAGGTGGGACGCGCGAAATATTCAAACGCTATTATCTAAAAAATGGTTGGAAGCACGAGAAAATTATGTATACAGTAATTGTAGAAAATTAAATGCTCTTTTAATATTATTTGAACAAAATTTCGATAGGGCTTACCATTTTTGAGAAATTCTTCAAATTCATACCATTGATGAATTCTAAACTTTAAGGCCTGGTCGGCACCCTTTCCTGTTGTCCGATTGCAGTAATCTTTTTCAGAGACTATTTTTTATGAAATGGAACCATATTAGGGGGTGGAAGCAAAAGAAATCGCAAGTTTAAAATAAGGGCCACCTTACTGTGCAGTCAGTTGCATTACAATTAAAACACACAGTTCTTGCTTCGGCGGCGTAGTATAAAACGCCCGTGTATCTGAGGTAGTTGGATGATGTTCCTTGTAAGTGTGTGGAATCTGGAATCACCAGTGAAAGCTGCGACCAATAAATTTTTATATAGGTACTATAAATTGGGTTATCCAATAAGGTTAACCCAATACCTTGGCACGCCGTGGCGGTGAGCGATGTAATCTAACGAACGTGTTAAGAAAATACTCCTTAATAAAAAGTGGAGTGCGAAGGGCATTGTCCAGAACGATGTCTGTGCAGCAGAATGGCAAAGGCTTACATCTATAGACATGCAACACGTGTCGGTAAGTATCCGACGCACAGATAGACAAGTCGGTAAATAATTTAGCATCCCATGCCGCCCGACAGTCTGCCGCCCCTGTCCGTAAATCCACAATAGAGCTTCTCTCCCACTTGCTGCTGTTACCTTTGCCCTTTCTCGTTACAGAACGTGAATCAATTACGGGTCCCGGGCCATACATACTTGCACACGCGGCCCGTAATCGAGCCAGCCAATTGACATCTGTCCGCGTTCTGTCACTGCACTGACAGCTGGAATTTGTGGACCATGCGAGATGAGTGAATTCATCATACCCCTCCCTCTACCATACCCTTTGTGTTTTTTCGAATGGCAAGCAGATTTAATATACGTGGGCACTTTTCGAACGAGAGTTCAACCGTTACGGTGGAAAACTGGGTCGAATCGTTTCCCGTAAACGTGTTCCGCGTCGATATTGCACAATACGTTATCACGATTCAGAAATGACAATTCTTGGACAATTGGAATTTAATTTCCAACGAATCGAGTAGAAATGGAAATTGGATGGTGCTGTAGGTTGTGAGCATTTTTTTTTTTTAACGAAATGGGGTGTTATGAGGAAATTCGAAATTTTACGCGTAATGTGAATAGGATATGATCGGAAATTGGGTGTACAATTGGTTGAATTAGGTAATGATAATTTCATGGGAGAAAATTGATTTAGGTATATGCTGTATACCTTTACTCTCGGGGGGCTGATGCTTCTGGCGACCGAATGGTAGACCGTGACTAGGTCAATTTAGACACAAATACACCTTTCTTCTTCCGTTTATTACTTTAAAACGCGATTCTTTTTTTACAGAGGTTCATATTTCGAAGTATATGTACATTTCATCAAGCATTTCTTCGGCGCAAGCTGATCGCTTATCGGTTCTAATACAAAAAAATCGTTGGCTTATTGGTAAAACAGACCAAGTCCATATTTTTTAATTTTCAATAAATACAAATTTAAAGTTGAATCTATCACAATAAATTGGGTAATAATTGAAAGCTATTACAAAATACTTAAGCTTTTCCCATAGACATGGATTTTTATTAATCTATTATAGTAAAAAATTTAGAAGGTAATCGCTTCTATTAATCCTTGAGGATTTTACTATGGAATGATGGTATTTCTCAACTTTCCCAACAAGCCAACGAATTGCCATCTTAAAATTCATTGAGACATTCATTAGTTGCAATGGCAAATATATTGCATATTTTAAATTTACAACTATTTTGAATATAGCAACAATCTTTTTTATGGCAAACTCTGTTTAAGGAGATAAAATTTATTGACGTCCATGAACAAATTGATCCTAACCAATTCACTGTGATTAACCCTCTAACTCCCAGAGTTGCACCGGTGCAACAGTCATTTTAAAAGTGCGTAAAATTCTATCGCCTGATTATATGTAACTTTTGTTAGCAACCATCCGTAGTTTTCTTGATGGTAAAATAGATTTCAATGTTCTCGGTTCAGAAAATCAAACATTCTCTTAAAAAATTATTGTGGTTTATTATAAAAAATAAAAATTAAGAAATTAAAAAATTGTTATTTTTCATTTCAAAATATCAAGATACACCATATGTATCAGTCTCACAATTTTGAAAAATAACGATTCAAGGGTCTGGGCGTTAGAGGATTAAACGTCTGTAACACTTAACATGCAGAGTAGATCAAATCGTCCTTTACGATTAAACGAAGAGTTCTTGCTTCCATCATGGAAAATGCCAGCCTCGTATAAACTATGTTAAGAAGTTTACGTGCCCGTAAGTGAGCACGTAAAGCTTCACTTAAATACGTTACAAGGCAACTGAAGCTCGCTCATTTGAATTGTGCTGTTTCTCAGAAATCTCATTTAGTTAGCGATAATGTAACGCGATTCATGTAAAGTTCCATACATTATAAGAAATTTTCCATAAAGTAAATAATAAGGCACCTGTTATACTAGTTATTGAAAACGGGATCTTCAACGCAAGATTAAGGGTAATTTTGGCGAATTCTTCCCCCTCCCTCCCTCAGTTTAAGAATTCGTAAGATTTGATATTCCAACGTAAATCCCTCGTAATAGTTTTTACATTTAATTTTTTCTTATATCTCCCGGTTCGGGAAATATAAACTAATACTACTTTTCTGGAACATTAATGATAGAATTTGTATTTATTGAAAATTAGGTTAAAAAATATTACGTAACACGCTACCTGCCTCCTCCACCCTTGTAAGAAAACGTAAGAAATTCGCGACCCCCCCCCCCCCCCGCAGAAAACCTTACGTAATTTAAGGACGACCCCTAAGTAGGCTACAGCCTAGGGCGGCAAATTTTGGGGACGGCAAATTTTGGGGGGCGACAAATTTTAGGCCAAAGAAATTAGACAAAATTGACACAGAGTGTCAATGAATGGTTAAAATATTTAATAATATTTCGCGGAAAGGGCGGCAGACGCTTGTTAGCCTAGAGGCGCCAAATCTCCAAATTCGCCCTTGGTAGTGTTTTATAAAATCGGCCTCATCATGTCGCGTAGACAAAAACCACTGACTACGTAATTCACGAGGGAAGCTTGGCAACTCGAAGATTACAGAAATTGGATACTTTACAGAAATGCGGCTCATGCCTATTTTTTGTTGCTCCAATGAAACGAGTCCAGTGGTGAACACACCCTCTCAAACAAATTGTAAGCTTTTATATTAGGGTGCATATCTACGAAACCGTAAAAGATACAAAATAATAAGTTTTATGATTCTCAATGACCTACAACATAGTGGTAAAGAACTTGGGAAAGAAGTTATACTGGACGTAAATTTTGGAGCAATAAATCTTTTTTATCAACGTATAATATGTTGCATATCATGTAACTTCATGGATGGACGAGACACACAAGAATAAGGATAAAGTTCATATAAACGTTTGTCCTATGTAGCCTTGTTCCTCAGGTGTTGCCTTTCAATAATTATTACAAACATATTATAATGTAAATGTAATATGAATATGAGATTATTTTAAACGTCCATATTCGCATCG
Organism: Andrena camellia; assembly: GCA_029448645.1. Lineage (NCBI taxonomy): Eukaryota > Metazoa > Arthropoda > Insecta > Hymenoptera > Andrenidae > Andrena > Andrena camellia. The sequence goes on along the minus strand of CM055676.1, from coordinate 55,338,611 downwards.
ACAACGCATAAACTTATGAATTCCTCGGTTTTGAGTAAATAGATCAACCCTCGAAGATACTGCCTCTAATGTGATGGCAGTTTAGATTCCGACTTCTTGCGTGGTAAACGAATTTACGTTGTACTGCAAGAGTTGTCAATAAATTACTGCAACACAGAGTTCTCGAAAGTTTATTATAGATTTCTAATGCGAACATTTAGGTTTGTGGTTTTTGAACCATCTCACTATATCAGACTGAAATGCTTTATTTAAGGGGGTACACGGGTATTAGACGGCTAAAATGAACGTTTCCTTTTGGGTTGGATTGAAGGGCGACTAATAATTCATACCATTTGCACGTTTCACAATACTTTATGGTGGATAGAACACACATTTTAAGACCGGGAAACCTGAAAAATATTAAAAGTTAAAGGAATTACAAAGCGTGAAAGTACGCGTTAAAACGGTGCGCAATGCACGCGTTAAACGGTGAACATCATAAGTCGAGAGCGAATTAATATTTTTAGTTAAAATTTTAACTGAACCTACAAAACACTCTTCTGCACAATGTGGAGCCCGGTCGAAAAATTTTAATACAAATTCACGGAGTTATACAACAAATATCAACTTTGAAGGATTTTACTGAAGTAATCCTGTGATAAATTCTGTCTTAAATATTGTTAAAGTTATGCGATATTATTAAGCGAGTTCCACATTGCGGAGAAAAGTATTATGTAGGTTCAGTTAAAATTTCAACAAAAAATATCGATCCATTCTGGAGTTACGATGTTCACCGTCTTGAGAGACATAGTTTTAAGAAAAACGGCTTTAAAGCCCGCCGCGGCGCGGCGCGTTTACCTGTATTGGCCCGTCCGTTACTTTTTACGCTGTAACTCTCCCAATTTTTCGAATTTTTCAATGAAATCTTTTTTAAAATACTTCTAAGACTCGTGGCTACCATAAACAATCGAAAAAAATTTGATTTTTTGATCCCGAGATACCCGTGTACGCCCTTAAGGAAAACCGCATGTTTCGATCGAAAATGCCAAAGTCTCAAGAAACATAAAGTTATAAACTAAAGAAGATCATAAATAACTAATTTCGAGGACCCCGTGTGTTCCATTAAGATATGTATTGAATATTCATCGAAGCAAATGAAAGAAAGTGACTTACGGTGGTCATTTATAGTGGCCCGCCGTGTGTACAAATCAATTTACCCCAGGCACTATTGAGTATCCCAGGGATTTGTTTCACGATTTAATTTAACACCATCGAAATACCAATTGTGGTGTGTTGGAGCTTGCGGGACGCAGTTTAAGAACTAATCTAATTCAACTTGATTCCCGATAAACCGGAATAAAGTACTTGGAAGCATCGGGCATCAACGCACGACGTGTGAACAACGCAGATGCATTAGCAGGAACTCTCGTTGAAAAGTTAACGGGCAGATCAAGAAGTTTCTCGCATTTGGATACAACTTTCGGAGAAGCTTAATCCATTCCCGTCCGAACGCTCTGCAAACGCTTCGGATTTACACCGCTGTAATTTATGGCACCTTCTTTTCCTCGGCTGAATGCTCCCTGCTTCTCCGCACACTTCTTTGAGTTCTTGTATCGCACGCTCACCTGTATACTCGACGTTATTTCCTTCTTGTTAAGCGTTACTGGGATGTTGATACACGATGTAAGATGTAGTTGAGAAGTTGTGCCGTGGAACGATAAATTCTTCAACTATGCATTTCTTGCGATGCCTTCAGAATCGATGGCTGTTTTAAGCGTGTTCGACAGCATTAGTTTCAACGAGTTTCAGAGAAAGTCAAGGGTGAGTAAGTGGCATCATTGATACAGAGTTTAGCTTTCATTTGCCGGCTACATTCTCGTTATTACAGTTGAAGTGGAAAGGTGGGAAACAAAGGAGGATCACGCACTTTTTTACAGAATGGAAATTTCATGGTCATTGGAATATATAAACTCCATTTTTTTTCTCATAAAGAATTTATTTTATGTGTGTTTGTGTTGAAACAGACGAGAAGAAAAATATTAACGTTTTTGAAAGGGCTTTGTATATGTAGGATAAGGGGGGGGGGGGGAGGGAATGTCATAAAACAGCTTTATCGAGAAAATTAAATTTTAATACTCAATCCATCAGTAAAGAAATAAGGTACAATGAATTTAATTTTCTTATATAATTTTCTTCTTAAATAATTTCTTATTTTATCTTGACGACAGAAGCTTATGCTTAGGCAAAGAGTGGGGACATTCCGTTTTTTGTTCCAGTGCACAGTGTACATTTCCTGTTTCTAACCAGTATACCAAATCTTTAACGTTATCTTACGGAGGTATTTGAACTTTATAGCCCTTTGTGATTCGACAATTATGTAGTCCCAGTTGCCACCAACAAAATATGCTATAAATCGATAAATCACATTCCCAGTTTTTTCCCCTTTATCCTTCATATATTAGTAATCACTAGTTTTATTCCTGAATATCTAGGAAAGTATATTAGTCTTTTAAGATCAGTTGATCTCATGAATTTTATTAATAATTAGCAAAATACCCCCGCGCTTCGCTTTGGGCGTAAGAGATATTAAGGACTCCATGAACACACATTTCACCCCTTTTCAGCACTCCCTTAGGGGTTGATTTGGGCAAAATCTGGTTTTTAGGCATTTGTGTGAATAACCTTTGTAAGTAAAAACCAAGTTGATATCTAATTGGGCCTAAGAAATAATAAGGAGTCCGAGGAAACATATTTCACCCCCTTTTACCCCCTTCGGGTTGGAATTTCAAAAAATCCCTTCTTATGGAACACCTACGTCGCAAAAGGAATATACCCTCCGAATTCTAGTGTCAGCGGTTTGGGCTGGACGGTGATGAAGCAGTATAAAAGATATTTTTCTACCTATTTACCTACTTAGTTATGTAAGTGTACAAGTATGAGAAATTGTTACCTATAATCTCGTTCACATCTGAATATACGTCCAATTTTCGAAAGTATTATATTTTTAAATAACATACTTTATTTCGATAATAAATGTAATGTTCTAGTAATAAAATCTACATTTAATGTACTGCGTATTCTGTTCTCTAAAATTTGAAAAAATTTAATAACCCGCCATTAGGATTTACAATCACGGTCACGTAGGGAATTTCCAATTCCCGCAAGATTAATAAGAAAAATGTTGCACCTTCCATGGAAACCTTTGAATCCGACCAAAAGTAGCTAGCATTCTGAAAAATATGTAGTTTAATCTTGGTAATCTACTCTCTTGGTAATGTAATCTAATCTTGGTAAGTGTCGGATGAATCTAGTTAGATCTAGGTTAGAGTCGAATTTATATTTACAGTTCGCAATAACCACAGATTTTGGTGCCGCCAATTTGACGTAAAATATGAAACCCTTGAATTCGCAAAAAGGAGGAAACCAACCGGAGATATCTTTTCCATTTCTTCTCACGCGAGGAAGTCATATAGGAATTCAAATTTAAAACTTTTTCGTGGCTGCATAACATAAAATATATTCCATGTTACCTTGCATGCTCGCTAAAAATTTGAAAATTCTCTTTACATCACCTACAATCTTTCATATCATTAGAACAATATTCATTTTCCCATTTACCTGGACTTTGAACATCATTCCCCGAATACTAATCTTAAGGGTCTAGCCGGGTATGCAAAGGGAAAACGGTCCCAGCACCAATTTTAGTATTTATGTACACCAAATAATGCTCTTTGCCTAAAAAACCACTGAGAGAAATTTCAGATCTCTACCCCATCTCGTTATTGTGATACGGGGAAAAAATATATGTTGAAGAGCTAGAAAGTACCTGCTGCGTGCATTTTGAAGCATTCAAATATCTTAAGTAGTTGTTGAGAAAAAAAACTGTAAAGTTCAGGGTTGTTATCCCCATATCACCCTAACGAGAGAGGGTAGAGATCTGAAAAATCTCTCATTGTTTTTTAGATAAAGAGCATTATTTGGTATACATGAATACCAAAATTGATTCTAAGACTATTTTACCTATGCTTACCCGGCTAGACCCTTTGCAGCTGCCCAGTATACAAATACTGGAATTAAACTGTTTTTTTTTTTGTCGGTAGAGCAGAAGGGTGCTACGATTGAAAGTAAATTATACATGCTATCGTCTCGCCCATCGATGTTAACGACTGAAACGATAAATGGAAGATGATCTTGGCGGGCAATGGCGGGGAAGCCTAGCGAGAGGGTGCAGGACGAGCATTAAAAAGAATTCTGGGAAACGATCAGGGGATTTCGTTCTAATCTGTTCGGCAGATAACTATCAGTCTGCGGAGGGATATGGTAAAAGGGTAAAGCGCGGCAAGGGGCAGCCGAAGGGAAAGGATCGAGGTGGGCTAGCACGAATCAAGGTGGGGATAGGGTATAAAGCAGATTGGCTTGCATGGCAGAAACTCCCGAAGTTGGAAGCTCGTTATGTGCAGCACGCAAACACACGACTCGAAATTATCTTCGTAATTAACTGCACTTCTTAACATAACGCATGGCGTGCCAACCGGGCCAGACGGCGGGAATACGTATTTGGCGGAATCTACGAAGACGATATGTAACCTAAAACTGGCACCAGCTGCTAGCCGGCTTTCTGGACGCTGGTGTGTACACATTACATGTACTTATGTATCCAACCTATACCACGTACGCCCGGGATGTCCCATAACTTGCAATACCGTACGTCGTATCAAGGAAAAGTATTCCCCGCATTTGTGCGAATGTGTACGGGTATGGTACAGGTGCCGGGATACATAAAATTTCGAGTGCACGAGGCTCGCCGTGGGTCGAGCCAGGCTACAGTTCAATCGGCTCCGGCTTATCCAGATTCAATACCCAATCGTCGAAAATTAGGAGCAACTCGAACCATACGACTATAATTACTTCGTGTTTCATTTCGTACTTCCCTCTCGTTGGGACACGTCGAATTAGGTCAACTGCACGTACCTACATACACTGTGCGGCTCTTCACGACGCTCCTATTCCGCTATAAATGGATATTTTTACTTACAATTTTTTTAAAAGTATTAAAAGGTAATAGAATAAAGCTACAAACGTGCAAAATGATACGGGAATTAGTTATTTCCTTTTTTAATTTCCGAAAACTTAAGTTTTTTTCAGCCGTCACACTAAGAAGACCCCTTAAGGGGGGAGGCCTACCTAGAATGGTCAAAACAACATGCTTCTTTGGGAACTTTTTCTAGAAAAATCGATAAACTATTATCATTAAATAGGAATCTATTGGAAAGAGTACATCTTACGGATATATCAGTATTTTTTGTGGTAAAAAGTATTGAAAGGTTTGTGAGTTATAGGCGATGCCCGAGACCTCTTTTTTTAGGCGCCTTGCGGTGACAACCGTAGCTCGGTGCAGGATCATCCAAAATTGAAAATTCGAATTTTTTTAGACAATATATGAAATTATCTAGGCGCTATCGGGACCGACTTTGGAAAAATTATTTTGACACAAAATGGCGGCTGTGCAAAATTGAGGCATCGATATTTGGCAAAAAATCGCACGTTTTTCCAGTGTAAAAAAAATCTAGGCAAGCTCCCGATAGCGCTTAGATTTTTAACCCTAAAATAGGCCTGCAAAGCCTCGAGTAAATCGGTTCATTAATTTTTGAGTTATATGCGTCACCGACTTTGAAAACATGATTTTGAGGAAAACGCGTTTAAAGTTTTGGGCCTGAGCGCTACACCGAGGAACTTACACGCGTATAACTTTGTCAGTTTTGGTCGGATTAACTTGAGACTTTCAGAGAATATTTTCAAGGTATTGTACTTCAAGAAAATATAAAAATCGAAAAATCGATTTTTCGAAAATTTCTATTTAGACCTCCCCCTTTAATGGCAGAGAAGCATTATTATTTTTATTTCTATATTTTTATTCTTTTTTTATTATTCATCATTCTTGTAGAAAGAGAAGTTACAGGACAATGCTACAGTGGTGAATAATTTTTTGCACGGGGTATACAGTGAGCAAAAGTCTCGGATAAAATCTTCCATAAATAAAAGGGACCATTCATAATCGTTCCACGCATTGACTGATTTATTAATCGTGTAGCTTTAAAACGGTATGCAACCTTCTTCGTCCAATTTTTTTTGTCTCTGCGGTTTCTTATAGACCAAACCTTGCATTTGCTTGCTAGTCCTTAATATAATGTAAAAAACTGTTCATACTTTTGGGAATACATACTTTTCTATGCATTCTATACATTCCTAAATATTCTAGACTTTTCAATGAAAACAGGTAATTTTATTACATTCTGTTCCAATACCGCAACGACCTATCTACATACTTTCTTTTGAACCAAAAATGCATTAAAATAGATTAAACGCTTCTAAATATTTAGAAGCACCTCAGGAATTAATGTATGATTTCCTTATTTTTTAAAAAATCTCATATATTCTATTTTCACATTTGGACAATTCGAAGTTTAATTTTTATCATTTGACTAGTGCATTTATTTTTAAGAAAATACATTTAATAATCGAGTAAAAATTTTAACCCGTCTCGTGCAAACACGGTTCTACATATCGTTTAAAACATTTTAGCAATCTATTTTGAGCGCTGCAAATTTCCATTCATTGCGATCGCAGGAGATGGTTCTGGTCGAAAAAGGATCGAGTGACCGCAATGCTTATTTACTAGCACTACACATTGTTTACCAAAAACCGATTTTCATTCCGACTATTGTGCTTCTCGCGTGCCATCGGGCATGCACCGACACACTGACGAGTGATTTGTGCTCTTGTTCCCTCGAAATTTTATGAATACTCCATGATTTCGTCACACAGTTAATTGATAGCTTAAATCAATTGCTCCGTTTTATTCTTCATTACCAGACACTTTTGTACCCGACGTATAACTGATGCATACTTTTACGATTAGTTATTTCATTTAATATAAACTATTTGTAAATCTACGTATATGCAAACTTTACGCGAATTTCATGCAGGATACAAATAATATTATTTCTTTTAAATTATTTTAAAAGGCAATTGTCAACTTATTATCATACTTATTACACAATAAGTACTAAACATCTGGGAATCATAAAGTGCCAGAAATATACAAATTTTATAACTGTACGTATTATTCTTAAAAACCTATTTTATATTAGCACTTTTCTTATTTATTAAATCTCTTAAAATTTTATTAAACTCTCCACTTAATTTCTTATAATTAATATACAGAAATGTTCTTTGGCTTTATTCACATACATTATCAGCAAATCAGATCCAGTGTGTTAAATTATTCCTGAGTATAATCGATTTCTGACCTTTCTCCTTACAGCTCAAACGCAGAAATAAAGGCAACGTGCACAGAAAGGCGTTTAGCTGCATTAAAGATGCGATATAAATTCTGCAAACGCTTTCACGGAACACTGCTATTTCGACAGCGTTTCATAGAATCTACGGAAAGTGTTATTACAGTTACGAGAGGACCATGTCAAGGTAATTCGCGTAAAATAATTTCTTAGAAATTTTCTATAGGTACTTTATGATAGTAGCTTGTGACTGCTATAAGATTTCACATGCAACGCTGTAAAATTAAAGAAATCATAGAATGTCTTAAAATATAAATAATATCAAATAAGTCAAAAACACAATTTGACAGTGCTTTCGAAGTTTCATAGTTTGGCCCAAAATAATTCTCAAAAATATTGCCGGTTGTTTAATTGGAAATTACTGTCGATGCTATTCTAGAAGAATGTAACACGAATTTTTTAAGAGAAAGAATAATTGTAAGAGAAGATTGGAGTCAGTTGAAATACAGGCGAGTTTGAATAGTAGTGTTTTCTTGTCAAAGACCGGACAAACTGATGTGACATTCTCACACAGCTAAACAACTCCAACAGATTATAGTCGACAGTATGTAATATATGTAGGTATATACCGAAGTTTGTTCTGTTAGGTACTCACAGTATTTTGCATGCTTTTGTTTGCTGTAGTTAGCGAGGAAGTTTCGTGTGTTTAATATACAGATCAGTTTTGACCGTTGTTATATCAACATTATAATCGATTGACAGTGGCATTGGTAACACGAAAATATAGTCACTAGATAATTAATACATACATAGGGAAATGTTTCAATGAAAACACGTAACAGTTGGCTTCCAAAATGAAAAATGAAATGACGAAAGGAATTGTTAAATACAAAGAGAAAATAACAAAGTCAAATAAGTACAAAATTGGGTTTTAGTCCCGTGGCATTTTTTCAGATGATGAATCAAACATATATAGGTATATTATTAGGAGCAATCCATTATCTTTCCAAAGCATGCAAAGAAGAAATAGAAATGAATGCTGCGTAGAAAATGTAGCTACATTAATCAGGATTTAATTAGTACCCCATTCTGACTACACTGAAATTAACATTAACTGTTTATCATCAAATAATGTAAAAGAAGCTTGGAATTCTATTTTCTACCACAAAATTAACTTTTATATGTATACGACTTTCACTGAGGTATAATTGTGACAGTCAAAATAAAAATGCAGGTTCTATTAGACTTAACTTTCGAAGACTCAATCACGATCAGTAATGTATAGCTTAAGGATCGTGTTTCGCTAAAGTACTGAAGTTTAACCCTTCGTGGTCACACCTTCTTATAATCACAAATTGGTCACAAGGGGTTCACTGCATCCCAGCGCCATTTTTGAGTTACCATTTTCGTATTTTTTAATCTTTTTACTTTTGAGTGATAATTGTACATTCGTAATACCACAGACGAGGTATAGGATAGACCTATCACCTTATGGATGTTCGTGTCGCCACCCAAATTGTGTTACCGACCCATAATTTGAGGACTGAATGTAGTGGCATCTGCTCATGAGCAGCGTCCAACTCAGCAACTACTTTGAAATGTGTTGAAATGCTGAAAGGTGTGTGCGTGCTTGTATACGTGTGATTTGTTTAGAGTGAGAGAGTTTGACATAGAAGGCAGGCTTTTGCTACGCTATGCTTTAGCTCGGTTTGTCAACGACTCACGCAGATTTCGGAAAACACTATGGCGCTTAAAAGTGATATTTCTTCAAAGCTCGTGCGAGCTATAAATTGCAAGATGAGTTTCTTTATTAGTACTTTCCGTGTAGTAGAACCCTTTCACGTATCGTACCCCGCAAAATATTAAAAATTGACGCTGTTACTGACATTCCCGCAAGTTTCTAATGCACTGTTTAATCATTCTAGTGAAGTAATAATAATTGGATTCTATTTGTAATTCTTAAAAGCCTCGCAGAAAGTTGCATGATGCATGAGTGTCGTGGGGTGCTTAGATGCAACTGCAAATCGAGTTACTTTTCAAACACGCATTGTGAAATAAAATTTTGTCTAGCCCTGAGAAATTCATCGGTTCAGTGTTCAGTGAAGTGTGTGCATGTCATAGTGCACATTATTTCATGATTTCTCAATTCGTACATCAATTTCATCGATTACTGGACCATGTGGGAGGCCGAGTTAACAGGATTCCACTCAGATATACCCGTTAGCTAGAATACTTTTTCAGAAACTGAAGGACGTTTAAAAAGAACAAGTGCTTGTGTGATCGTGTGCAATGCGATTGTAGAGTTAATGCGTATTTCATGATAAAGCATTCCGTAGTGCACAGTGGCCCTGCGTGTTAGTAACGTGGACGCGACCGTAGAATCAGTGTTTTAGTGCATCTAGAATTAATTCAGAGCAGCGGTACTCTTATTGCTACTTAATCGCGAAATTAATGCGACACATTTGTGAGTGTGAAACGTTCTATTCGGTACTGACCCTGCAGCTGCGGAACATTGGCCTGCAGATCGAATAGCCACTGCTGAAGGGAGATGCTCGTCTGCATGGATGGCAGTGAGACTGTTTTCAACGAACGGTGAGTGATACTTTTTCATTCTATCAATCTTTGTGCATGCAATCAAACAAAATGATTGTTGTAGCGAGCATAGTGACCACGAATACATACTTAGTACTCGTGAATAGTAACATTAATGCGTGTGCTTCCAAATGTTTAATACGCGTAGACAAATACAATATATTAATTTTAAATTCGCGATAGAAGTTTTAATGTCGCGTTTCAAACATTCTAAACTACTTTTCTTTAATTTCACAATCATACGGGATGCTTAATGTATCGAATACGAGTTACATTTCTGAAGTTGAACTCTTCCGTGTGAGTTCTTTCAAATCTTCTCTCTTAACAGTAATTACATTCGAGTCATTAGAAATTGAGAATTTCAACTTGCATGGGAAACAGTTGAGGTCGACGGCAACCTCTACCAATGTGACAACATTAACGAAAGGTGTGAGCTATCAGTTCGACTTTATCCGCGATAGTGATCGGATCGGTGAATATCTGTGAATGTCACAGTGCATATTATTTCCTGATTTCTCGATTCCTACATCAATTCGTTCGACTACTGGACTAAATAGAAGACCGTTTAACAAGATTTCACTAGAATATACCTATCATCTAGTAAATTTTTTGATAAAGAGTTGCCTAGTCTTTGATCACATCTCGTAGTGATAAAAATACGTGTAGAAGGTACGGGGTGCACAACTGTAGTTGTGAAAAATGAAAATTTTGCAATGGACAATGCTATATAATATTATTTCTGGCCTTGACGAATTTCAAGTTAGCTGGGAGTCGGCCGAGCGCGACAAAAACATCAACAACCTCTACCAAAGTCACTACATCGCCGAACGGTGTGCCCTAACAGTTCGACTTTGTCCGCGACGGTGATCGGATCACTGAATATCTGTGCAGTTACAGTGGATATCATTTCGTTATTTCACGATTTCTGCATCAATTACTGGACTATGTGGAAGACCCTTTTACAAAATTCTACTACATTATACTCAGTATCTAGAGGACTATTTTGGAAACACTTTACTCGAGTCCGAACACATCTTCCCGCTGTTGAGAGATGTTTAAAAGCGCTTTTGTAATGATGTGCAATGCGATTGTAGAGTCAGTGCTTATTTCGCGATAAAGTATTTCGTAGTGCACAGTGGCCCTGCGTGTTAGTAACGTGAACGCGACCGTAGAATCAGTGTTTTAACGCATTTAGAATTAATTCAGAGCACCGGTGCTCTTATTGCTTCTTCATCGCGAACTTAATGCGACATATTTGTGAGTGTGACATGTTCTATTCGGTACTGACCCCGCAGCTGCGGGACATTGGCCTGCAGATCGAATAGCTGCTGCTGAAGGGGGATGCTTGTCTGCATGGAAGCAGTGAGAATGTTGCAACGAACGGTGAGTGATACCTACGTTTTCATTCTTTCAATCTTTCTGCATGCCATCAAATAAAATGATTGCTGTAGCGAGCATAGTGACCACGAATACATACTTAGTACTCGTGAATAGTAACATTAATGTGTGTGCTTCCAGATGTTTAATACGCGTAGAAACATGCAATAAATAAATTTTAAAGTCGCGATAGAAGTTTTAATATCGCGTTTCAAACATTCTAAATTAGATTTCTTAATATCCCAATCATTCGGGATGCTTAATGTATAGAATACGAGTTTAATTTCTGAAGTTGAATTTTTACGTGTGAGATCTTTCAAATCTTCTCTCTTAACAGTAATTACATTCGAGTCATTAGATTCTCTTAATAAAGCGCGAATAGGAAGCATTAATTTGGTATAATAACTAACAATGACAGTCATTGTTGGTACTACCTGCTCAGTATGCTCGCTACTTTTGCTTGACCGTTGTATCTTTTAAATATAAATAGACACTAGTGGCAATATTACGAGAAATCAAAAATGCCACATTTACCATATAATAATAAATTATAGCTGTCAAAGTGGCTGCTATAAAGACTTCAATTTATTTCCCACCTTGCATTAAAATAATTTTAAGCTACTAAACCTAAAATTCTATACATCGCGGAAGAACTTGCACGCGTGCTTAGTTTTAACTAGGTATAGTCCTAGCAATAAGTCTTAGTTTAAGAACTTTAGTCTTAAGACTTTCCCAAATTTTTCAAAATGCACAAAGCATTGGTCGAACATGGACCAGAAATATTTCGTAGAAATGGGTCACTTTCGTAGGTATCTCCATGTTGGTGTGCTTGGTTAATTGGCAACGTTTCCCAAGCATTGCGACTTGTAAAACGGTAACAAGCTGAAGCCTAAATGGCCAACCATTGTACTCTTTACTCTAGCATTGTAATCTTATTTTAGACTGAGTCGATAACGTTGGATGTGACACAAAAATGGTAAAGGGGCTCGCGAGCCCCCCGAGCGTGCGACACAAAATTACATTGGATGATAAATCTATCCTATACCTGGTCTGTGGTAATACTTATACAATCATGGTCTAATATTCTTTTTCCAGAAATGTAAACTTTGATATGATGAAATTTGTAGTTAAAAAAATAGTTTTGGAAAGAAGCGATTTTTTTTTGTTAAAATTCAACAAATTTTTAAATTTTAATATTAAAGTATAAAAATTTACAGAAATATTGGCAATGAAAAAAAATTGTCTAAGGTGCGATACACACCGGTGTGACCACGAAGGATCAAGTTTCCGATTTAGTAAAGGAATAACTTGAAGCTACATAAATCAAGAATCAGTTGACACATAAAATGCAAAGTAGTCACAGGTCACAGGCAGGATGAGATGGGGCACATGAAGTGTTAAAAGCTGTTTTCGCAGAAAGCATTAGAGACAGCTACAAAATTCTCTTTTTATATTTTAGAGCTCATTGAGTATCTGACATACATGTGTGCCATATTTCTCCATGTGATGTGATATTCCCCTTTCTTTTACAAATACTATGCCACAGAAATTGTTGCGTGTATAGTTAACTTGACCAAAAATAAAAAAGTAACACTTATATTAAAAAAAACCTCTTCTCACATTTTGCATACTTAAAAAAATACGATGAAGAGTTAATAAATTTCAACAGAGAGACTCTGATACAAGAGGAAATACATTAAATAAAATATCTCGGCTACATATTTATTTACGATTCCAGATAACTTCCAGATTATCCGTGTACCAATGTATCTAGAAAGTTTCTAGAATTGTTAACCAATTTCTTACGATTTGTAATCGCGGCTATGTTTATTTAACATATTTCTTTATCTTCACAGTCACTACAAGACAGTATTAAACTTTCACGAACTAAATATTGCAGGAACTGCCGGTACTGTTACAAAGCGTCGCCAGCTGTCAATTATGGCACGTCTATTCTACAGCAATGAATAATAAGGCGACAGCGTTGCTTGGAACATGTCGTTCGAGTTTATCAGTACGCATTCTTCTGCTGCTTGTTAATCAAGTTTTCGAACTTTATGTAAAGTTGTATTTATCTACAATATCCGGGTAACGAAGGAATAATTGTAATAAGAAACTTACCGCAATTAGCGAAGATCCAACTTAAACAGTTGTTTCAATGCAGAGTGAGGTGTAATTCGTATTACAAACAAAATACAGATTATTCAGCATGCAGAAATAAATAAAAAATATCGAATGCAATTTGTTCCATAACAGGTTCAGATTCTGAAAAAATCAATATCGAAGATTCGTCGCGTCAGCGATTGCTTTACAATGCGCTTGTATGTTTGCATTTGTAAACATTGATGGCGGAAATATGATTAACAAAAGCAGAAAAAGTAGATCATTATATTTGTACAAATTATTCATCATTTTACTTTGTAAACTGAAGCTCGGTTTCAAAAAAATATTATTTCTCGTTTTTAACGTGTTTTTACACAGAATCGATCCTTTTTCGTTTATGTCATGAATAGTGTTTACACAAAAATCGACTCTTGAAAAAAAAACGGTTTTCGAATTCCACTATTCCCAAAAAACCGGTTACACCGGTTTTTGAATTTTTACAAAAAAATATAATTAAAATAGTAAATAATTATTTGTACTTATTTTACAAATCTTCAGTTTCATTAATATTAAGGAATTACAAAAATATAACAAAATAAAATTTACTCTATCTATACAAAATCAAATAAAAAAAAATATGAAATAACTAAAATCCGCACCAATACGTACAATTTTTGAGTTCATTTAATATTTATAGATCTACAAACATATAACACATTAAAATAGACTGCATACAAAACCAAATGAAAAAAACAACTAAAATAACTAAAATCCGCACAAAATATAAATCTTTTAAGGTGGTACCGAATTATAAATCTTTATTTCATTTAGTATTTTTTTTCTGCAAATATAAACTTATGAAGATTAATTTTACAGTAAACTGTTACCTACTACATCATGCTTGTGTCCGAGGCGATTTTAAGTCAAAATGTTAACGTTTCCAATTAAATAATTAATTAATTTCTGCATATTAATTCTAGTATATAAAACCGATTTTTTAAATTTAAAAACCGGTTTTTGAATTTTACAAATTTATAAATAAAAACCGGTTTTTAAAAACCGACAAGCCCTGGTCATGAATTAAGCCCTATCTTGAATTTCTTGCCTTATTTATTCATCTACCATAAATTATTCAAGACCACGTTAAAAGAAAGTTGCATTTTGCTAGCTGTATTGAATAAGAGACAAAAGCGTAATGGTTAAACAATTTACTTCATCTGACAACATTCGATAAACACCACACACCAAATTATGATATTTATGATGAAAGGTACCTCGGTTCTCTTTGAAAACTATCGCTGAAAGTGGCATGGAAGTAATAGAAACAAAGCGGGCATGACGGGAATGCAATTAAGGAAATACATTCTTCCCTCACTAAAATTTGCCCGGTCTGTGCTCAAGCTTTTTCTAAATGTCGCTTTTTAAGCATCATCGTGCTCTGTCAGTACACTAGCGGGCAACGGTGGCGCGCTCGGTCAAAGGCGGCGGAGTCGAGCGAATACATTTTTCAACCTGTCTAATTATCGGGCTCTTGAAAAGTCCGAGGTTATTCAATTTCACTGGAATTTATTCGCTGGATCGTGTGCTCTAGTAATTTTTAATAATAAGAGTGGTATTTCATCAACAGAAGCGTCTACACACTCACGCTGTTTAGAAGGAGCCACCACTACGATCAGTAATCTACTCTGCGATATGTTTACATAGTTACATACACTACAGACTAAAAGTTTCGAATCGCCCTCTGAATTAAGGGAATCAGTGATTTTTTCTTTAAGTGACTTTTTCGCGTGATGAGATCTAAAAATTGTGGGAATCAGGAACATTGCAATCGTCTCTAAGTGTTAACTTCGAATTGTGAGAATGTTTGTCATAAGATGTGTTCCATATTTCCAGCTGGTAGTGTATATATGTCATTTATTAACTTCCATTACTCCTTAAATAGTAGATTGGTATGTGAATTTCTAAATAAATGTTCGCATTGCGTATTTAATTTTTCTTGAAAATGTCTCTTTAAACTTTTTTCTTCCTAGGTAAATACCTTGCACTTGATGCAAGAACAATGGGTTTTTATATATTTTTTGTATCATTCTGGTGGTATTATTATATACTAAATCAAACCAAACCGAACATATAAGTATTAAGTATAAGTGTTTATTTTGTGCAATCCGGATAACTATAATATTATATCAAATTTTATTAGTATATGAAAGAAACGTAACATGTTTGAATGCGAAATACGTTTTGTAGCTGTATTAAGGAACAAGGAAATAAGATTGAATTACATATTTTGAATATTTTGAGTCGTCACTCCTCAATCTCTGAAATTCAAAGTAAAACAGCTTTCCATGTGTCTAAAGAAGCAAACTCTTTCAGCGGAAACACTGTTGAAGTAGCAAAGACGATATTATGCATAAGTAAGCTATCAATTAAATTATGGAGTAAAGCTACTAACGCTTCCATGTATGTTTTAAATGCAACAGGTACAAGCAAACACACGCTATGGTACGACGAAGACACTGATGTAGCGGCTTTAAAGATTATCAGTAAAGAAGTTTTTCCATAAATGTCTGCAGAGAAAAAATAAGGTACTGAGCTAAGACATAGTGACTTTATAAGTTTTGTCATGAATAATAAAAATTATGGGTTGTGGATGCTGACTAATAATAAAATTAAATTTCATCTGGATATTGTGTTTAAAAGTACACTGTACAAAGAATACTTATCTGAATGTCATGTCAAAGAGAACAAGGAAACCTATTGTTTTTTACTAAATTTAAAAATTCTATGATTTACTCATCTGTCCAAGAGAAGAAAGTACTATATCACATCAATAACTAAATGAATTATGCAAAATTAAAAAGAGAGAGGATGAATAATGTGCAATATAGAGATAAAGTTGACAATAGTTTCCAAAAAAATCACTGCCTCAGAGATTCAAGATAAAATTGAAGTAAAAAAGAATTTAGTTAGTAGGTATATTAGAAATTCTAGTGCTTAATCGTTCATTATCCCGAAAAATTAATTTGCTACAAAATGGCGACTGTTCCTAGCAAAAGTATCGATTTTCGCCGCAGAATTGCACTTACTTTCTATCATCTTTCATCAGTTTTCATCTGTAAAATAAAAACAACGCAACGAAATTAAAAAAGCCACGATTCAGCACTAGATAATCTAATATACTAACTAAATTTGGTCGAATTTTTTATTTCTGATGAACCAGGTCAAAGTTACAGTGGTCACCGTAAAGTGCTTAAATAAACAAGCGCTGCTCGGAGATCGCCTACAATTCCATTATTTATTTATATATGAAGGAAGCTATGCGTGACGCCGGTGACGTGCGTGTTGCCGGTAGTATGCATGGTGCGTGGAAGGGAGAGTCAGTTATCGAAGGACCAAGCCGCGCGACGTTAATGTACACCTTTTATTGCGTATTTTTATATCTACCGCTATTATTAAACCTTCTATATTCGGAATTACCAAATCATTCACCTCTCAAGATCCACCTAATTCTACATATATCGCATTGCAAAAAAGCTACAATACCTTTAAAACATATACTGTCGAATACACAACCGTTTATTTAAAAAAAGTCTTCAAGTTTTTAAAAAAGAATCCCGAAAATACTTGTGTTTTCAGGCCTTATAAGGTCTAGTTACAGGTAGGCGTGACCCCTTAATGCGAAACAGTGGCTGAAGTTGTTAGGATCTTTAACATTCCGTTGAGTGTACGAGGCTGACAATAAGTCATACAGACCCTTTAAGATACAAATTGAAAAATTCCAACTGGTTCGACTCTAATTAGTGTAGTTATGAACCGCTGTTTCTATGTGCATTACAGCCTCTCTCTAAAAGTCTACTTCCTCCGCGGTTAATAACAATGACGGTATCATGAATCGATTCCACAGTACCTACATACGCCAAATCTGTGGCTTCGTCAGCATGTAGTGTTTTAGATCGATTTCCAAAACTTCTCGTGTTACGAATACCATAATTTCTCTGCAAACCTGAGTATCATGTGTAGCAGGGTAAATGAGACGTTGAGAGGCCGTTAACCTACTCACAAAGGACAATCTATTTACTGATCGCCGTTTGTGCATTTCTCATTACTAATTCTTCACCGCTAATTCCTCTCAGAATGTTTTGAACGTAATAGCAACAGAATCACGTTTAAGAAAAACAGATTTTTATCTGGATACTAAAAATATTTACATTTGAAACTCAACAAATTCAACAGGACATTTGCCACGTTACTCGACTCGACTCTGTAAATGAGAAAGGTTGTATTCGACACGTATCGAACCTATAGGATTGATTGCATTTATTTGTATGTAGCTTGTAAGGTAAAATAAATATTAAACAGTAGGTTGGGCGTGGCATTTCTCGTAACAATTGACACTAAAACACTTTGTATCTCTGAGCAACGATATTGGAAGCATCGTAATACGGAGTTAGCACAACTGGAATAGCACACTGCGAAACTTTGCTTTTAGATACCTACTTTGAAGTGGTCGTTATTCGTTACTCCTCTTCTGTCTCACATATATTTATAAATTTTCGTGTATTTTATTATGAAGCTCTAGAATATTATTTTGAACAATCGTGAAAGTGCTTATAACGTCCGCAAAAAAGGATTGTCTATGTTCTCAGCGTAACGTAAAACAGAGCGAACAGGGGAAAACAATATTTAAATTAAAGAGAACATCAATTTATGAGAAATTAATGCAAAAAATTACATTACTGAACGTCGCAAATCTCTCTCCTTAAATTCTACAAGTAGTTACATCTAATTGAAATATTATCTATAAAACAAAGAAAATTATATACTTTATTTACATATTACACTTTTTACCCAGTTTTTGATCTCTCACTTTAAAGTGTGTTTTCTTAGTTACAACTGTGCTTAATAGATACTGTCTGATATATTTTTGATGTACCATTATAGATACCTTTTCCTCATATAAATCCCCGTGTTAAATATAAAAATTAGATCCATGGAAATCAAAGTGTAATGTCATTTAATCAAACAGCAGAGAAATATGAGAAATAAAATGTATCTTGCGAAACGAGTTAATCATACATACAATGTACATATGTACAGATATCGATTTTTACAGTCCAAAAATTTGAAAAGCGAAATGACTGTGCTTTTAATCAACAGTCGTTAAAATTGATACTGAGAATAGTGCAAACTGTTTGCAGTTAATATGTGCGTCCTTTTAGTAAAATTGCACTCTTAATTTGAATACTACGTGAAAAATTTTAATAACAGACTTTGAAATGAAAGTACGATTTCAATTAATTTCGTCTCGTTTATGTTATATACATACATATGAATTTATATAAATACATATGTGTTATAAATTTATTATTTTCAAACTGAAATACATTTAGATATTTTATAATTCAATTAGTATATTATTATACAATATACAATTGAATTTAAACACTTCTCTGTTCCGTATAATAAATGCCCATTTAAGCTGTGCATAATGACGTAACAATCAAAAATTTCTATTCATATGTCAGTTACGTAATTATGCAAAGGGATAAGCGCATGCAAAACACTTAGCGTAGACAGTCAGATCATTTTACGGTCTGGGATAGAATTTATTCATACTGTGGTCTATAATCTCGTGCTCCTATTTGTGTGGCTGTATGAAACACGACCGCCTTAAGGATCCCCAAAGAAATCTTCGGAAACGGCAGCGTTGAATAATAAACCACCTTGACGCGTGAGCTTTTTCAATTTAAGTCTGAATTCAAATATCTTCAGTTAAAATTACATGAAATGCTGAAACATGTTGTACATTACCCTCTGAGAGAAAATTGTTAATTAGGAAGTGACGTGGGAATTAATTAATTCCATTTGAAGCGTGCGATAGGTAATTTTGGTAATAAAATAAACACGTACATATTTACTAGCAATTCCTATTTAAAGTGACATAATGTAAATACGTTCAACACTTTCATCGGAACAGCCAAAAAAATTTTGGACGCTAAATACATTTAATTCTTGATATTATCGAAATTATAGTTTATTATAAGAAAAGTTAGTTTGGTAATAAGTAGAAAATTTTTGTAAGCAATAAAAATAATTTGTTCCTTCCATATACGTAAGTACATAGGATATATTACACAAGATATTATAAATTGTGTTCTACGAAAGAATCCAAGACTCGTATTTCTTTGTTATCTTTGTGATTTAATGGGATTATTTTTGCGATAGTAGATTTACATTTTGATATTCAAGAAATAAATGAGGAGACTCCTATGAATTTTTAAATGGACCAGTGTCGAAATCTTACACATTGGAATATGTAAGAATGTGTAATGTTTCTTACGAGATCAATTTTAAAATTATATATAGAGAGGATTCTATATAGACTTTTATTCCGTATGAACAGATTTGAACTTTATTAAGCATTACACGTTACTTTCTGCCTTTTCTAAATATTGATGAAAGAAGTACCAATAACCTATACATATGAATGTTCCTCGTCTTAACCACCCTTGTTGTAAAATCAATTACAGGTTTATTTAAATCACATATTAATAAAGTCTGCTAAAAAATTCTTCCAATTCTTGTTCTGGGAAGTAATTCCAGATTATATTAATGTGTTTCGAGACGAAGTCGTACTAGTCCAAAAAGTGGTCTTGAACATGTTCATTGAATCATCTGTATTCGAATTTGCTAATTACATATAATTTTAGACATATACGTTACATAATTTAGGAGATATTTCATTTTAAAAATTTGCAACCTTGCATCTCTGAAAGTACGATCAAAACTATCTGGTAAAATCGTGACATGGGTGGTACTTTCATGAATGAAGTTACAGTATAAAGATGAATATTAAGAAGTAACATACTGCCCACTAAAGAGTGACCCAAGAAATCGCCTCTTTTTGGTCCCACGATTTTAGAACAGAATTTCATGTCAAACGATACCTTATAAGTCCAATAATTTAAACAATTATACCCAAGCGTTTTGCTAATTGCTAACGAATTGGAACTTAGATTTTCAAAATTCACAATGGCCGATTCAATATGGTGGGCGATAGATTTAAAAAAGCACCCACTACACAGACATTTATATTTCTTGATTTTTATTTTTTTATGTGAATTTTGAAAATCTAAGTTCAAATTCGTTGTTAGCAGTCAGCAAAACCTCTCGGAATAATTGTTTAAATTATCGGACTGACATAAAAATCCGTACTTTGAAGCGTATGGGCTGACGCGTTAACGAATTTTCACTTCTTTGACCTCCCATATCTCAGAAACTAATTGTCACCTCAACTTGAAAATTTCGTGTGATTGATGTCGCATCATAAGGTATAGTTTGGCATAAAATTCAGTTCCAAAATCGTGGGATCAAAAAGAAGCGAATAAGAGCCTCATTTTTGGGTCACTTTTTTCCAATGTTCAGGGAGTTAACATTGTAATAGTTTATGTAAATATGACTATATTTTATTTAGACACATGTACAATATATTGTACATATTATTTGCTGGATACGCACAAGTACCTGTGTCTGCCAACGGATCGAAAGGTTTAGTGGCCAGAGAAATGGGTTATAGTGTATTCACTTCTAGTGGAATTGGTATGATTCTAACATCAATTTATTCGGAAAGCAACGGTACACCGCGATAACGCATTCAATCGCAACTTTATCGCGCACTAATAAATATTTCAAATAATCTAGAAATAGTGTCCTTATTTATTGAACAACCCTCGTTGTTAAATCCATAACGCAGTCTTTAATGGCCGTAGCCTCTGATTAATGAGCAATGACACCGCCTAGATACATAGCTCCAAAAAACCACCTGATTGTTAATATAGGGAATTGATTGGATTTTAACTTGACAAACACTTAATGACAGTCCATAAAAATACTAATTATTCAACGCTATACAGATTAACTGGAAAACCTAGCCTTGATATTACTTGATATGAGTAGGAATCTTAAGTGCTCTCGAACAACTGAAAGGGGGAGCGTACAAGATTCGAATCAACCATTTGTCTCAAATTCTGCATATAGTTGGTCCATACCATGTATACTAATGCGTTAGAGCATAGGGCACATACCCGAAATTTTTTAAAGAATTCTATTTGTACAAACGAGGCTAACTTAAGTCACTAAACGTAGAAATGATTAAAAAGTAGTAAAAAAGTATTCATGTGTTAGAAATTGCTATGTAGATTCTAGTTAAGCTGCCATTATTTTTAACTTCATTTTTACATATCACCTTAAATATGGGCGAAAAGATGGGTGTAGAAGAATGATAAATTTGTGTATAAAAAAAATGAAGATAACCTTGAAAACTTAGAAGACACAACTAATGAAAAGTATATTATACTATAATCATCGTAAGGGCCTCTCTGAACCATATTATGTGACATAAAAAGCATTTCGATTGGTCCACTAACAACAGAATAATTTAAAGTTCATCCTGCATACATATCGAAGCTCTAGAGTCTAGAATAAGCAAATCTTTGAATTCGATTTTCCCGTAAAATTTGATATAGTGTGTCCTATTCGTTCATTATATATATCCCCCCCCCACACACACACACACACACACACACACACACACACACACACACACACACACACACACACACACACACACACACACACACACACACACACACACACACACACACACTTGTACGTTCTATACATCAACTATGTGCACAAATTCAACCAAATTGGTGGCATGAACAGTTTCCTTGGACTTTGTCTAATCGTCTTGGGAGCTGCTTGTTCCCTTTTGACTATGAGTGCTACTAGGTTATGACTGACTCCTAACCAGATTTTAACTGAAATCTACCAATTAATTGGTTTTCCAAAGAGTAGGTATCTGTTTTCCTCTATGCCCTCAATATGCTTTCCTTTAAAAAAAAACGGTTGTGAAGCTATCCGTCCTACGTTTAGTAAACGAAACTTCAGGAATTTCCTTACCTTTGCCCTTCGGAAACTCTTAGGTTCATAATAGATCTGTTTGATGCTGGAACTAAGGGGAGCGAAAGCTTTAACTTCTCTAACAATAAGTCCTCAACAATGTAGTCGACCTTTTGTTGTGATGTTCTTCACCTCTAGTAAATAGATGCTGCTTGTTGAAACTAAAATGGTGTCCTAAACCCGACTCGTTGCTGATATTAATATTCGCAACACAGTCAGAAACTCTATTGCAATGTTGGGTCACAATAATATTATATCAAATTAATGGAACTCAGTGTTTGCCTATTGTTACTACGAACGAGAATATTTATTTTTTTTCTACGCTCAGCTCCTTCGTGAAGGTATATCGACGTCTTCGACGATCCCCGAGGACTCGTCAAGGGACTAGGCGTGACGGAGTGTTTGGGCCTGTACAGGATCACGTATGCCCAAGTACGTACGTACCTTAGGTACTAATAGAAGTGTCACTAAATATTTGAGCCGTATAAATCGATTCCCTACGTCAATATTATCAGCAACAAATTTTCTTCCCAAATTCTGAGTGATTTAATAGACGGGAGCTATTCCCTTAAGAACTTTCCAACGCAAAAGTGTGTAAGTGAAACGTAAAATTATTGTCCGCAAAACTTATTTGTTGCGTGTAAAGGGAATCTTCCAAAAGATTTGGAGCCTCACATTTCATAACGCAGGGTCTGGCAAATTTGTCGTTTACTCGGTCGTCGAGAAACTTTCGCCAAGTTTTCGCATAGAGTGTAACTTCTTTCCTGCAGCTGCGGCACATTCCGTGCTTTTCGCGCTTCATCCATTGTTCATCGCTGGAGGCTAGCCGAGTCGGATAGATAAATTAGTCGTTTAATTTGCGTTTAATTAAAGTACGGCCCTACTTTAGCCGCCTCTAATAACTTTCGTAACTAACTCTGTAATGCCTCGTAACTGTTAATGCAATTCTTGGACAAATGAATATCTACATAATTAAATTTCTAATCCTCGCTTCATTATTTCCTTTTTATTCGTTACTTATGTATGCACACGTATATTACGTCAAGTGAAATTCAAATTTTTTTATTGATAACAATCTAGGAGAGTGAAAGTGTTCCATTCTGCAGATTTCAGGTTTCCAGCTATTTCTAAATTGTATGTATGTATTCGAAACTTTATGATAATAAATACAGATGCACTCGTACGTTATAACCATTGCAATATCACTAACAAGTCGCTAAGGGGATTTAGGCAGTCAAATCGCTCGAAAATCAAGTATTTTTTGATTATTAATTACAAGGAGATGAACGCAAACACAGACTTTTCCTTTTACATAATGTTTATTACTATTATGTAGAGTAAAAAATATTTTTGTTGTCTACATATTTATTTTATAAATGGCGCCACGCGAGGGTTTTTACACAATGTTTCAAACATAGTGTCTGGTTCTGCCTCGATATTGAGCTTAAAAATAAAGATACAACGGTTTTCTTAGAATATGATTTTCTTAGAACCAGTGATTTTGAAGGGGACCTCTGAAAAATATTGAGCCAAAATTGTTATTAAAATATCGACTGGGAGAAAGCGATTTGTACGATAAATGTCAATTTTCGGGATGCACAGATGTTTTTTTTTATCTCAAACACTAGAGCTTTTACACTTAATCCTGAGCTCCACCGCAAAAAAGAAATATATTTTGAATATGCTGTAAAAATTTCAAGTCGATCCGAACCTTGTTTCTGTTCGCAATCAGAGCAAAACCACAGAAAAAACGCCTACACATCAGACGACTGTAGGCGCCGTCAAATATATGTATGTATTTTTAAAAAAAAAAAAATTTTAAGGTTTATAGTATTAATAAACATTACCCAAAAGTATCTGCTAGTTACAATTTGCATTCATCTCCTTGTAGTTAATTCGCAAACAAATACTTGGTCTTCGAGTGGTTTGACTGCCCAATTCCTTTAAGTGATCTAAATATTATGTACTTTTCTAAGTACTTTGCTGAGTTACTCGTTCTTGAGCCCTTTATTCTCAGTTACATTTTTCTGTGTTATACACTTACATATGTTTATTTGTGAGATTAAATATTGTTTAGTTATTTAATAACATTCACTTTCTGATATAAATTTTCATACATTATAGTGTTTTGTTGTTTTCGGTAAAGGTAGTAGCTTAACTAGTTGTATGAATATTGAAGGTGGCTTCTATAAAACTTACTTTTTAGCTTGTCTTACAGTTAGTGATATAATACAAAAATGAAAAGCTAAATATTTCTCAATTATGAGTAATGCATTACAACATTGATACTAGTTTCTTAATATATATAATGAAATAATTTCAAACCTCTTGCTAATTGTACCCAGTAAGAAATACATACTGTTAGAAATAATACTGGACGCAAACAGTGAAATCGTTTAAAATCCTAAAAATCATTTTAAAGAAAACCCTAAAATCCTGCATTGCTCGATTACTATACTTCGTGGAACCGTTGAAATATGAAGAAAAATATAATTCTAATTTCGTTCCCACGAAATATCCAGTAACCCATTGCATCTATCAATATATTAATCTATTAATCTATTATAGTTAACACACACAGTTAAGTACACCATTCATTGTATGTAATTCATCTGATACGATCAGATCAAAAATTTACTTTATGGTCACTTTGTAATGGGCGACCGGAGACAAATTGGCCATTTAATTAATTAAAATATATTGTGGAGAAGATTCCATCCGTTATGTGGAGAGATCAACGCAGTCCAGTGCTTTGGATCCCTACTGGTAGGTATTCATGGCATTGATTACAAACTCAGATAACATAACGAACTAACGAGCGATAATTATCGCGCTCTCCCGACCGAATCTCGGCAAGTGATTTAATCAACTTCGTACACCTATGTAACACGCGTGTACTCCAGCCAGGCAAGCGGACACACATTAAACGCTGTGGCCTTTAACTGGTGTTAACGCAGCTGAAGGGTGATTACGAAACTCGCCATTCACCAATTATTCCATAAATCGACCAGTCTCGAAGAGGACCCAATATAAGAAAATGCAGGAGGCGCATTACCACTGCTATATACTTTCAGTGACACAAGGCTTGACGATTCCATCCTAACAATAAGTGAGTCAGGCTTTCTTAAGGGGGTATTACCTAGTCAGGCGGCCGAAAACAGGCGAATGTTTGTGAATTTATTTTGAAAAAGCAGAAGTATATATTTTTACAGAACTTTCTGCACTTAAAAGGGTAACATTTAAAGAACATTTGGTAGCTTTTTTGTAGAAAAATATTTACGTTTATAATAAAGTAACAACCGACATCCAAGAAGCCTTTGAATAATTTGATTTCGCGGGGAGCACTGCCATTCGGAACCAGATTATCTAAAATCAAAAAACAAGAAAGATTTCGTTAGCATATTCTCTGATTAACGGAGGGAATTTCTGAAATATTCATTTAAAACGAAATGCCGGGTATTTAAAGTTGAAGTCTGAAGTAATTTTTGTACGAAAAAATCAGAATTTCAACTTTAAATAGCCGCCATTTTGTTTTAAATTAATATTTCGGAAAGTCCCTCTGTTAATCAAAGGATACATTAATATATTAACGAAATCTTTGTTGTTTTTTGATTTTAGATAATCTGGTTTCGAATTTTAGTGCTCACTACAAAACCAAATTTTTAAGAAGGCTTTTTGGATGTGGGTTGTTATATTATTATAAACGTACATCTTTTTCTACGAAAAAATTACCAAATGTTCTTTAAATGTTGCTCTTTTAAGTGCAAAAAGTTCTGTAAAAATATATGCTTCCGCTTTTTCAAAAAAAATTCACAAACATTCGCCTTTTTTCAGCCGCCTGACTAAGTATAACCCCTTCAGGAGTTGCTTGTACGAGGAAAATTTTCATCAGCTGGTCTCCCAATTAAGTTATGAAAAAAATCCTGAACTTAATGAAAATTTAGATTTCTGTATTTTCTATTAGTGTTAGATCTTCGTAAGAACACTACCAATGGAAGGGTCAGGTTTTTCTGATGAAAATGAGTTCAAATATGCCATTATTCGATCTGTTTTTAAATATCTATAGATACATACCTAATTCGGATTTCTTACAAGGGGACATATCGAAGTGGCAATCCCCGAGTTTGATCCCACTTTGAAAAAAAGTAGATCTTGCAAAAATATTTGACACGTACTTTTTTTGTCAGCTCACATTCACGTTGCAGGGGGGGGGGAGTGAAAGCAGCCCTCAAAGTAGAGGGTGAGAAACCTATTTGGTGGAATATCTTGACAATACTAGAGCTAGGAGAATGATAAATAATACATTAAAAGAAAAGTGGATTTTTTTTAATCTGTTTGCAAGGAATTTATGAAAAAATATACAATTTTGCCATTTACGAATATGTTTCTCACCCTCAACTTTCGGAGCAGTTTTCACCCCTTCGACATGAATGTCAGCCGATAAAAAAAGATGCGAGTCAAATATTTTTGTAAGAACTACTTTCTACCAAAATCGCATAAAAATCGGCACGTTAGTTCTGCATTCCGTAGATCAACTGGGCTTGCCAGTTTTAATAATTGTATAATGTAAGAGTTGTTCTATGGGTTGATAGCTTTTTGCAAAATAAACATCACAAAATTATGAGATCCGTACTGCGTTTAACTATTTTTTTGTCACTTTGAAGGTTGGTAACTTAAATGAAGTCGCGTTTAGATTCATTCTCACCAGAAAGCCCCGACCAATCTATTAGTCATAATCCCATGAAGGTTTATTAGAAAATACAGAAATTTAAATTCTCGTCAGTAAATGACTCATCTCACACTCGGCTGTCGGGCTAGCGAGGGGTCGCTGAGCTTCAAAGCAACCATGAACGAACTACCCAAGGACAATACTGTTCCGAGCACCGTGTACATATTTCACGGCTTGCTGGTGCTCGCATTGGAAGTTAGAAGACGGTCGGTCTCCACCGACCAAGATTGTGATTGATTTACAGTCAGCCTTGTACGGACCGGAAACGTAAACGGAAACGGATTACCAAGAACGTTCTAAGTGATCTATTTAAATTATTGCAGTGTGCTTTATAAAGTTACAGTTTAATAAATTGTGTTACTATCATTGTAAATAATACTGTCTAGCGAGGAATACAACAATACTTTTAATGCTCCCAGAAAATATCGACGTGAACACACATCATAGTCAGACAACAACTGGAAATCTCTTGACGTGAAAACACGCCGACGCCACCTAAAATGTTAATAACGACTGCCCAGTTCCGTCCGTTTGAATCGTGTGACACGTATTTTGGTGATAATGTGATTACTTAGTGAACAAACAAGCATGATAACCTTCGCCAATACAACAATTTTCATGCATAAATAATAGAACCCTGATAAAAAGAAGCAGTTTCTTTTGGTACAGATAATGGATGGGTCTCACACAAAAGTTCCAATAAATAAACATGTAATGGCTTCCTTTCGTATATCAATATTACTCAGTTGATGGACCGAATTTCGGTATTGTGTAAGATTTGACTTAGAACTTAGAACTCAATTCTTGTGGACTGGCTAGACATGGCTTCTTAAGGGGTTACATACGTTCTCGACGCCTAATAATTAAACACATTTGGGATTTCTTTCCGCGAGAGGTGTGAAATAAATTGAAAATTTTATAATTGTATCTTGTTCTTGGGACCTTTATTCATATAAAACAAAATTATTTGACACACTTTTGTCATATATTGCCGCTCGTTTTTTGCGGTTGCAGCAACCTCTGCACCAAGCAGGGGGCCACATTATCAGTATCATAACATCGCTAATTTACAACCTTTTTCATGAACTTTGCGTTATTCTATGCAGAATGATGTTCTCTAAGGGCAATCGACCCATTTTTTAAATTTTTAAATTTTAATATTTTTTTAGCATTTAAAGATCGAAATTGTAGACGAAAAATCGACTGCTTTCTTCAAAATGGCATAATTTGCTTATTTACTAAAAATTCAAAAATTTGGCCCGATAGCCCTTAGAAAATGTCATTCTGCATAGATGAACGCAAAAGGTTGTAAACTATCGAAGTTATCATGCTGATAAGGAGGCCCCCTGCTTAGTGCAGAAGTTGCTGCAACCGCAAAAAACGAACGACAATATATGACAAAAGTGTGTCAAATAATTTGTTTATATGAATAAAGGCCCCAAGAACAAGATACAGTTACAAAATTTTCAATTTATTGCACACCTCTCGAGGAAAAAAATCCCAAAAGTGATCAATATTATTAGGCGTCGAGAACGTATGTAACCCCTTAAGGGAATACGCCACCCTGAGACGCTCAAGCCAGCACCAAATTTCACGATTTTTTTTATGATGCTATGAGGTTGAAAATTATTTCTATACTTCTTATGTTTAGGGCATGTATTAATGAATATATTGTAGAAATACTATACAGATATATTAAAAAATGAGCGTGCTATGTGTGCGTTTCGTGAAGCTTCAGTTTTCGAATGGAAAAATAAGGCAACGGACCAATCGCAAATCCACATCTGTTCCCGAATAATAATACTTGTTATCGAAGGTGAATATTTCGGTGAAATTAAAGATTCGAAAGCCACTTAGATGGTTAAATAGTTGCAACCCCGTTAGGTGAGTTAGCTTGTCGACCAAGTTATAGGTATGTATAGTGATACTTGCTTGGTAGTACGTGCTGATGAGCGGTTTACTGTTTACATTCAACAGCACTTGGATAACGTTGAGGAGAACTCGAAAACCGTGGCATGTGTTCCGGATGGACGACAACATTTATGATTCATGAGGAAGAAGCATACACATATAAATATATCGTACTATACATACATTGTGCTCCCGGAGGCAGCCATAAGTTGCAGACAATTTTCTGTTACCGTGTGATCACTTTTATCGTGGCTTGGAACGGGCAAGACATATAAAAAGGATGGAAGCAGAAGTAAAGAGCAAGAAAAGCCCTGGCCGCGAGAGCGGGACGGAAATAGAAGTAAACAGAGCGGCGAGTAGATGAGGGCGAAGAAAATGAAAGAACGAGAGGAAATAATACGTAATAAAGGAAGTGGTCACGAAATAAGAGAAAATTGTCTGCGCGTTACACCCTTTCGAGATATCCTATGTATGTTCGTAGTACTGGTATTTTCAACTATTGTTATGGGTCAACGAAACGGAGTATCAGCCCAGTGTAATTGATAAATAGTAAATATTGTGTTTAATATTTCCTCTTTTCTACTTTAACGACTTATGAAATTAAAATACGTGTAAGAAATAAAGATTAAATAATGTAATATAATAAAGTAGAAACGTAGATTTAGTAAAATTATAAATTGTTATGTTACTGGAAATATGTATTTTGTATAATAATTTTCTTGGTGTTCTATATTAAAGCTCTTGTTTTCCAATTGCATTTTGAATTGTATTTTATTGCACGCATGTAAGAGGGGAAAGCTATAGGTACAATACTGTTATAATCTAACATTTCATGGTTTATACACTGAAAATAACCAAACGATTCAGTAATTCGAGGATATCGACCAATACGTCCATACAGATAAATGCTGGCCAGCATATTGGATTTCGAAATCAAAGAACTTTTAATTGAACATCGTTTCGGGCAAACGACGCCGACGTAGTGGTTTGCGGAAGTGCTGAACGATGCCCAATTATTGTTTACTCATGATATTTAGGAGGCGAAAAAGTAGGACGGATATTAAGAATTTCTTTTCGGTGGATAAATGTTTTTATCAACGAAACATTATATAACATAGAAAGGTCATACTTTCGTCTATAAAATGTGAAATTTTCATTAAAAAATTCTGCGAAAAGGCGGCTGCGACAACCATCTGTCAACTTTACTGTTTTTCATCTGAATCCAAAAAAGAAAAATTATACTTAAAGTAGATAAATGAAACTAGTTTGTCCTTCTCGTAGCCAACTCGAAATCGACTTTATGACTGAATACATATTGACACATATATACCCGCCCTTTTATGACAAATTGAAAAAAAATCGGCTACGAGAAGGACTAGTTATTTTTGTCTACTTTAAGAAGAATTTTTCCTTTTTTGATTCAGATGGAAAACAGCGAAGATATTATGATTACCGCAGACGCAAAACCGTTGTACAGAAACAGCTACCACGCAACTTCTTCTCCGAATTTTTTAATGAAAATTTCACATTTTGTAGACAAAAGTATGACCTTTCTAACGTATATAATGTTTCTTTGATAAATACATTTCTCCACCGAAAAAAAAATCCTCAAAGCGTCCTACTTTTTCGGCTCCTAGGTGTATGTAGCCCCTTACCAGGAAGCAGAGGGAAAGCGAAAGAAATTACCAGGAAAATAGCCAGCGATAATAAATCTTCGATGCTACGTAACAGAAGCATAAAGTACCTATGTGGAAGTTGCATAATTTTTTTTTGCGTGTTATTGGAAATGTGGCAAACGAATAAATACTTAAATTGACGAAATCGATGTGGCGAAATAATGAATGTCATCAAGCATTTGACTGAAATTTATTAAGACTATACTTAATTATGTAAATTATGTAAATATTATTATAGTACTATGCATACACACATTCACAACATTATTAACTATTAGCAAACGTCTATTTGAGGTATCGAAAAGTTTAATTAATGATTCAATGTATTATTCTCTTTAATATTAAATGACTCAGAAATATGAATTGGATTGGCTACTGCAACCCAAAGAAATGGAAACTGCAGAGGCCTTTATTAATATATTAAGAAATTATCTGCTTTAGAAATTTGAATTAACCTAATCATTTTTTAATTTTCAAATTTAACGTCTTTTAATATAAATCTAACTATCTAGTTGTTGAATCTAAATATTTTCCTTCAAAATGAATATTTCTAGTCGACCCAAACGTTTCTAATCTGTGAAGCGTACATTATGTATGTGCATCTCACAAATTCTCCATTATCCTAGCTCTTAACTCACAAATCCTGACTCTAACACTGCACAGCAATTTCTTTAAATTTTACACTGTCTTATCACTCTCTGCCTTGCTTCGAAAACACCCGAAAGACCCACTGCAACGTTCTATTCGAATTCGATTTCAATCCAATAGCAATTTAGCTTCAATTCTTACGGGTTCCTATTCGAGTTCAGATCCAGTTCGTCCATTTCTTGTGCCCATTGCAAAAGTTCTGCTTGTCAACTAAGCCTTTATTCCTAGTATTCGTCTAGTTTAATGTTATTGATACTTAAAAAGTTGATTTTATATAAACGCTGTTGTTAATTTGGAAAAAATTACAATACACTCGAAATATGTACCTACCAGGCAAAATCGTAGGTATTATTGAACTTATACGTTCACTTCCCAGTACACGAAACTCGTGCACGATCGAAGAGTTAATAACACTTTTATGAGCTTTACTACTCAATTAAGCCCGTGCCCATAATTGTGAAGTACTATGCATGTAAGAAAAGTTAACGATACAAAAATGTGCGGAGTAAATAACTACAGATAATCAAACTCGACAAGGTGTGCAATTAAATATTATCAAACTTCTTGGGAATAAGAATGGTATATCTTTGTCCGTTTGTAGTTTTTACAAGTTTTAAGCAATCGCATGGCATATTGGTTTCAGCAAACATGCAAGGAACAGAAGCAAACACATCAGTCGCATTACTAACATGAAAATCCACTTATTTTTGGAGCTACAGCGGCTTTCAAATTTGTTCACGAAGGACTGTTACATTCACGTACCCAGATTATATTGATAGTTTTATTATTTGTGTTAGAATTGGAAAAATTAGAAAACGATTGGATATAGAAACTTGGGGTGACACAGATAAGAATACAAAAGCAACGCAGCAGTTACCGAGATGAATTCATAAGACATTTGTTCACATTTACATAAATCTATGAGTGACTTAGTTTAGTGGATACTGTCTACCCTGGAAATCTTGAACCTTCTTTAAAAACAACGTGCATAAATTATTAGTGACAGTAATATTCCTATTATAATTTATATAATACGAGTAATTTTATATTTATCCTTTCAACGGTAAGTCAACTGAATTAGAATAATCATCAGCTTGTCAATTTAAATAGTGATCTCATTCAGTTAATAGCTCTAACATTTCATCAGTCGATCTATTCCCCTCCACCGAAAACTAATTTAACTGAGAACAGATTTACCTACAGCCTACAGCTCATAGGAACAGACATTAAAAAACATTACGTAATAATACGATTGAGTAATATAGTTAAAATTACCAATTTTAAATCATATTAATATAAACCTTGATTAATATACTTTTACTAATTTTTAGCACCACCTATCAAAGGAATATCTAAATAATGATAGAAGAGTAGAACAAGACAAGAACGAATTTCACGCAAAAACTAATTCATTCTATGTATAACAGATTAAAATTTCTAACAACATTGTAGGGGCACCCAAAAAAATATTACTCTATTCTAATTAAGTTTGTATCAAATAAACATTGAACCTATATTCCCACGAATAACAATACTTGTTTAAATAAATTGCGTATAATTTTTCAATTGAATGTACTTAAACATAATGTATGTTAATTAAGTTTCACACTAATGTGTATTAGAATTGATGATTCAAAATTTAACATTAATTTAATATAATATTATACTACAACACATACTACGTATGCATGCAACTGTGAGTACCTGCATGTACTTCAGCAATTGTGTAACACCTACTTGAACATTAGAATATCTGAAGAAGAAAATAAGTTTTAAGTTGTTAATTCACCATTTAATAAACATTATCGGGAGTTCGACATATGAGAAAAGATTTGACCAAGGGTTTCAGAATTCTAAAAATAACGTCCATATTGTATTCCCCTGGTCGGACATAATGAGTCTTCGTGGCGACAACGGTAGTTTACAAAGAAATCGTCGGCCAGATCGTGCACCCGCTCGTCGCAACACCTATGATTTGCGACGAAACAACCCCCGCTAAACCACCCTCACCGTACGACGATGAAAGTTCACACGAACTGGCTATACAGGAGTATGCGGTAACTCCACGCTCGCCTAACACGTATTAAACTCTGCATAGTCGAGTACCGGGTGAATCAAAATTAAGATCACATTACCTAAAAAATACTGTAATACCATCAAACAGCTTTCTCGCTGTAATACCATCAAACAGGTTTCTCTTCCAACGGTGTATCTACTCCGCTACGGAGTACAGCGAAGTCTTATACTTTGTAGATGTGTTACATTCGCTGTAACGCAGAAATACGTTGGACCTACTTTTTAAATAGACGCGTATAATGAAAAAGGAAATTCGTGAATGCAGGGACAGTTTCATTTTGCTTAGCAAAAGCATAAGATAGCTTCCTAAAAGAAGTTTTTATGCAATACCTAATACAAAAGACATGACCGTTTTGTTTTGACAGTAACTCGAAATGTTCATTACTTTTTTAACGACGCGTTCTAATGTCCACTTGACATTGGTGATGTGTCCACTTGAACTGTCGAAATCTACTTTAATAGTGTCTCATTTTGAAAAACATGTGTACCTATATATCATTGATTATACAATATTGATCAGTAAATGACTTGACCAAATATCCCAGTGTCAAATATTTAAAGTGTAAAGAAATTATTCGTCGTGGCTTTTAGGTGTGAATCTACATCTCCGAATCGGTGGATATTCGTTAAAAAAATACTGTCCGCAAGATTGGTTATAACATTGAAAATTAATGTTAAACTTTCTTTACATCGCCGTAGTCCACGCGTTGAGAAGAGGAAAATTTTAAAAGAAACCATATGTGGCAATCGAACTGTTTGGTCAGGAAAAATTATTAAAGATTTCGTAACGATTTGATTGTATTGAGTTCACGTAGTGGCATGGGCCTACCACACTCTGCCGCTTGGTAGCATCTAACCGAATTTTGGGGCCTGGAACAGTGGCGCGGGTACCCCTAAACAAACACAATACGATGTTTAACCCTTCGTGGTCACACCTTCTTATAATCACAAGTTGGTCACACGGGGTTCACTGTACCCCAGCGTCATTTTTTCAGTTACCATTTTCGTATTTTTGAATCTTTTAACTTTTCAGTGATAATTGTACATTCGTAATACTTGTACAATCATGGTCTAATAGTCTTTTTCTAGAAATGTAAATTTTGATATGATAAAATTCGTAGTCGAAAATGAGCGATTTTCCACGGTTGTGGGAAAAAAGCGATTTTTTAATTTTTTTTTTATTTTTTTTTCTTGCGATAAATCCCCTTTGGAAGTCGTAAAGGCGCTACATTTTAACTCGAAAATTATTCTTGGGGTACAATACACCCCGTGTGACCACGAAGGCTTAAAGGGACAGAAGGCCGAGCAAGGTGCATTGACCTACCTAGGCCCAAATCAAGTGAAGCAAAAATACACGTGCGTTACAGATATTTTTCGTGTGCCGTTTGAAGCTGATGATAACCAGATACACGACGCCTGAGGGAAGAATATTTTTAAAGGAAAAGTAAAGAAGTAAGGCGAAGCAACAGGAGGTAAAAGATTCAAAGATCGAATTGATGAGTGAATCTACTTACTAGCATTATAATATATAATCCTCTAATTCTAGATCATGTGTTTCGATGTAGACTGCTGCATACTATTTTTTGTATAGATTCACCCTTGAAAGCCGCGACCAATAATTTGTTTACACCCTGTACAATCAGTGCCTCCTTTAACGTTACACCAGTGCATATTGTACACCGATTCCTATTGTATTATTGCAAATCGTTATTCACCGGGGAATTCCTTCCTCATCATGAAGTCAGACTCTTCGAGCGTTTATCTATGCTAGAACACCCTGTAGATCAGGGTATACGACTTTTTAAACACACTTCGACAACCGAACGTGGAAAAACGTGCAGGCGTGGAGGTGCGTATAAAGGCGTAAAGTGGTGGTATGTTGCACGAGATTTTTGTGGTCGCGTGCGCCGTTGCATGACGTCCGCATTGAACACGGCATGCCACCGTCCTTTTCTTACCTGCCGAACACACAAATGCTCCCGCTGCCGATATTAACTCGACGATTCCTGGCCACTTCTCAGAACTACGTCATTTTTCGGGCTAACGACGCCAACGTCGCGCCACGGATTTAATAACGGGCGTGTTATACGCTCGATATGTTTATAGTCGATCGGCGAGCGTTATTCAAGGATTCGATATTAGAGATGGAACCTCTGTGCGTGACGCGTCCTCTTGTGAAAATGTCACTTCCTCGCCGAAGTCATTTCGCACGCGAAAGAGAAGGGGTTACAGCGGCAGACAAGGTGACGTTACCCTCCCTTTCTGCGGAAAAACGTCCTCTTATTGAGTGAAGGTAGAAAATTTATTTTCTTTAATCGTCAACTTTGAATGATCTAAATTTTTATGGTTCCAATTCGTCTGTTTTCGTTTGGAGTCCCAAGTGTAAACCTTGGTTAAAGTAGCTGATGATTGTCGAATTCTATATAACGCGTCATTAAGGGGGAACCTGTTTTAGGGCGCTGAAAAAAACGTTTTGTTTTTCTTTAATCGATAGTAATACTCGTGGAGAATATATTTTCAAAGTTACAGACAGAAATTCAAAGTAACTTCATAGATACAGCTGACGTAACAGATGCGTGTCGCGCAGATATAGGTACGGTCGAAAACTTTAAACGCGTTTTTCGAAACCACATTTTCTAAACTTGTGTACACGGTAGAGAAAAAATTAATGGACCGATTGACTTCACCCGGGGCTTTTTACTTACATACTGACCAACCATCGTTGACGAATTTTTTATGAAATTTCCAAACATCGTCGATGAAATTTGAACACCTCGAAATTTTTCCGTCAAAATCGTAACTTTTTCTTTAAAATTCCATAACTTCGTGAATTTTAGACTTTTTTCTTATTTTTTTAATTCATCGGCAATATAAATTCATGTCAATTAAGAAAAACTTCGGCTTTTTTATTTCAGACAAAAATTGGATCCGCTAGGGTGTACACAATTTGACAACTCCGGCGGCGCGGTGCTACGAACATATACCAATAAAACAATGTTAAATAAATTATTCTTGAATAAAAAAAAAATTTTCTTGTTGTCCGAATATACAGTAAAACACTCTTGAAGTTTTGGAAAGATTCGCTTTATATTTGTTGAGAAAATAATTCTTAAAAATCACCGTGTTTTCAGCATCCTAAACAAGGTTCCCCCCTTAAGTGTATCTATTACAGTGTAAGGATTTCAACATTAGAAAAGTTAGACTAAAAATGTTACTATGTTAAAAGACTTATCTGATGTAGCCACTAAAAAGATTGGGGATCCATAAATTCTTATCTGAATCCTGTTTAATTTCATTATTCCTTATTGCTATTGTTAACATCTGCATTCGTTATCAAAAATATGTATATAAAGATCAATATCGGAATGTGTCTTATTATCCGAACAGTCACTTGTCCGCACACTCGCAACCCAATGAATTGATGTAATCGGGGTTCTACCGTGTGAAGGATTTGATTGTACGCACGACCCACGGAAATGGGGACGATAATTTCAATTCAAACAGAAACGTGACGTTGATGAGGACAGGTGCGTTGACAACTTTGACGGCTGTAACTCGGAAGCTAAAGTATTCGGGGGTCACTTAAACGTTGCGACATTTGCTGTTGAAAGGGGAACCTGTTATGTGGAATTATATTGTGACGTATGTGTATAACTCGTACTTGGCATATTTATTTTGTCTTCCTCCATAAATTGACGCAAAAGAAAATATTAGGGTGAATTAAGGTGGTGCTACGATGACTTCCTTTTTGCTTGTGTCGCTATCTTTACGCAAAGAATTATTAACTATTTAAACAAAAATATACATATATATATACATTAGTTTGTAATAAATAGTTTGATAGTGGAAGAGATTTCGATTTTGATAGAAAATTGTTTTCGTCAAAAGTAGAATACTCGTCAGCAAAAAAGAAATACTGGCTCTCAATTCGGAGTTTTATAATGTCACAAAGTAAACTTTTTAGGTGTAATTGTATTTGTTCATTTTTGTGACTAAATTGCATTACTGACTTTTTGGATCGCTTTTGACAGCATCCATTTACAAATGTCCGGGTTCCTAAATTATCAAGAAAAAGTAATTGTAGTACCTGTATTACGCCAAATCCAGTTATTTTATTTTTTAAGTGAATTTAAAAGGAAAATGTATTGTAATCTTTGTGAAGTGAAAATTGAAAGCGCACCATTAGGTTTAGAACAAATAAAGTTTAATACTTCCTTATAGAAAATTCATCGCTGTTTTAAATTTCATACTTTAGTATTCATTCCGTGTGGACAAGTTACATGATTCACCCTGTATTTTATTACAATTTTTCATATTGCCAATACCAGTTCTGAAACTTTTAAAATTATACTCGACAAAATATTATACTTTATAATGAAAAATGATACAATAAGATGACAAATAGATATTCTATTACAAAATATACTTGTATGTATGAAATTGTTGAACTATACTTAATAAACATGACAATTATATTTTACCATAGTTACTAAAAGTAAGGTATTTGGAAGGCAAATGAGTACTGGGAGAATCTAAATATTATAAAGAATTTCTGTAGCCAAAAAGTATCTCGTATAGTACCTACACTGCTATTTTGCAAAAATATTCCTCTTTCCTGCAAATCCTCATATAGAGTGTAAGGGGAAATTCGTGGTATAATCGAAAAGAAATTGATTCCATGTGTACAAGTATGTCGAAAATATGGAATATTTTTTTACAAGGTTTCTTTCCGAAACAATCAATCGGGAATGTTTGTACGGTACGCGTACGATTGCGCACAATTTGGCTGGTCTGGTCCAAATAACGCAAAAACCTTTTACAGATTTTTAGTACTTTATTATCATGAAAAAGGACACGAAAATCGTTTCCAAACCGAAAGAAAAAATTATACAACATTATAAAATGACATTACTTTGGTATTTTTTTTTCCATGCGTCACCAAACAGAATTTTGCATGCGACCACAGACGCAATTTTTTACAATTTGTCTATCTGGACAAATAGAGGGATGTATTTTCTCTAGCATCGTCAGCATCCATATTTACAAGAACCAACATAACAGCAGAAATATACAACAATGTGTAACAAAGGTTTAATATAATCTTTAATTAAAAGCACTCGAACACGTTCGTTATTTATTGTAGGTATGTCCATCTATGAGTCCTAGTAAAAAAGTAACAAGTACAAACATTTGTGTCAATGTTTACTCCAAATCGGTAACTTATTCATCAACAACATAGGTATGTATTACATTTGTTTAAAGTAACAGCGACTAAAATAACAGGTAATCTGTTACTTCAGTAGTTGAAATAAGCAAAATTTAGTAGCGCCCTTTTAGGAATTGTGCCATCGAGTTTCGTGTTAAAATTCTCAGAAGGAGACATGAATAATATCGTGGCAACTATTTTGCTCGTAACGCCAGACCGAAAAAATATGTAAGACCGCGAATCATTAAAATGAGGCATTTCAGCGGCTCTGTAAGTAGCTTAAAGATTTAGTGCTCCTCAGAGGTGGCAGGTATTTCGCATTCGTTGCATGCATAGGACATGCATGTGTATGCAAATGAATTGCTCTATTTAATAGTGAAAACTGCTAGTATTTTGTAAATACCGGTTAAAGGATTTCTATCCGCGACGAGTGAAACAATGCTGCAACGTAGAAAACTGTTAATAGGAAAATAAGGGTAAATGAAAATTAAAAAGTGAAAATTTTACAACATGGCATGTCAATAGTTGTTACGGATATTTATGATACTTAATTCAAGAAATTAATCTGTGAGTTGATATTGTTGAAGAGTAACAAACTATAAATCAAAATGCATTATTATAAGTATTCAGCTTGTAAATAGAAAAAGTTGTGTGTTGGTAGTTCACGCGATACCTCTTCCATGTTTACAAGTCTTGGCAATATTTTTTAAATCATGATCGATAATAGAATAAGCTGGGTGAGGAGTGCTTTATACAATATTTTTATTCAACTTTACTTTCTGGCACAAGGCTCATCTTCGATACAATAGTCCCTGGATCACAACTTTTTCAACTATGTTTCGCAGTAGCTTATTTTTTGTTATAATAGTTGCATAACGTCTTGTTTTGAATTCGTACAATATAATATATCGAATATGCACTCTCAGCATATCCATTTAAATTTTTAAAATGAAATAAAATAATCGAGTTGGACTTGTCAAATATTTTCGAATGGTCCAGCTAGAATAGTACATATATCTACGACGTTGATGGATACCTTTTACTTTATTTTAATTAACATGCTTTGGTTATATACTTGTAATATATAAATCCTCTCATCAGCCATTTTTCGTGCACTATTATTATTCTGAGCACGGTTTACTGCGTGGATCATTTAAACGAGTTGGTCCGATGCTCGGAAAGATGGAAGTGTTCTATACTGTTCGTATCTGGCACAACACTCCAAGTGGAGTACGAGGAATTAAAGTAATCCAAAATGATTCGACGAGAGCACCTATCATATGTCAGGTATACGTATACATCTGCTTTTTCTGGAAAACTCGCGAACTAGCCTAGTTTACAGACACTTCTGTGCACGGGCTTGCGTCGAATGCAGTGCATGACTAATGGAAGTATGTGATTAAAACTTCCGTCGCAATTTCTAGCACGTAAAACTTCGGGCTAAAGCACGGGAAAATTTAAACACTTCTGTACATACGAACGGACACTGGCTTATGTCCGAGGATAAGCCAGTCAAACAGTGAACTTGTCCAGGATGTTTCTCAAATTGTTCTTACCAGTCTGATGACTTCAATTCGATTTAGAAAAATAATGTAGGACAATTAAAATTCCTTTTGAGTTGAATCGACTGTTTACAACAGTCTTTTCGCTATACCTTACTGGGAATATTCAACGTGTGCCCAAATACCTACGAATACAGTACCTACTCTGCATAGAGTGTTCTCGGACTTTTGTACAGGGTGTTAAAAAAGGAATGGCCATTGCGTTTAGGGGTGAATCTACACCTCTGGATTGGTGGAGATTGGTAAAAAAAACTTGTTTATAACATTGAAAATTAATGTTAATTTTTTTCTTCACATCAACATACTGGGCGTCTGAAAGGAACCATATGTCGCCACCCCACCGTTTTTTAAAAAATATAAAAAATGGTTTCCAAAGTGTTTCATCCATGCCAAAAGATTATCAATTGCTTTTTAGGAAACTGTGCGCATGGTTCCTTTTACACTTGTTCTCCTTTCAGCGAGCACAGTATGTTAATGTAAAGAAAAAGATTAACATTCATTTTCAAGGTTATAAACAATTTTACAGCAAGATTTTTTTACAAATCTCTACCGATCCAGTGGTGTGCATTCACTCCTGAAAGCAGTGGCCATCACTTTTTTAACACCCTGTACAAAAATTTATCAGTTGATTTTAGGTGTGATTCTGAATCAGAAATGTCATATATACCGGTAGAGTCACAACTTAGTTGACCAGATATTGTTGAACGAAGTCGAGAATTATGGCAGACTTTCACCAGCTTTGGTATCATAGAATTTTTATCCCCCAGAACTATTAATAGAACTGACATGCTTTTTCTTGAGATTTACTCACGAATATTGGAATTTTTTACACAATTCATTTATCAAGTTGCAAAGTTATGGTTGCAACACAAAGGACTATAAACGAATTCTCCTTTTGCAAGTTTGGGTGCGTTAGCCTATTTTTCAAAAGTGTCACTAACCATCATTAGCGATCTTTTGTTTCTGTTCTTTCTTTTGCTATTATAAGACACAGTGACCACGTTTTTTTTCGCGTACATATCTCTTATTCGATCTTTTTGTTTCCAACAAGTACAAACATAATCTTATCTATGAACAAAAAAATCACTTCGAGAAAAATTTCTCATAATAATGAAATGTATCAGAATGAAAGGGAAACATCATACATTTGTGTACATACTTACATTAATCGTTTGCGAATTCTGATAAATAATACTCTTTAAGTATTTCGGTATTTGCATTTTAATTATCTCCACAAGTGCACAAAAATCGCAATTCATGAAAAATTGGTGTTTCGTGCGACTGTTTTCCAGAGACGAGGCTAGGTGGGAGGGATGGCGAACTATTAATTAATTTACTGCACATAAGTGTGATACGTATGAATCACGTACACGTGGTTAATTGCTTCGAAATGCAAATTTCTCGCTCTAAATGAAATACCGAAATGAAACGGAGATTCACAAGGAATTTGAGTATAAAATTTCATAATATGGTGTCCATATAACACGTCCCAGGGTGTACTTGCTTTTGTCCAATTTTCCCAACGTTTCCCAGGCTCTCCGAGGAAATAACGAATTCCTTCCACTTCTTTTGGCGTTATCTTGCTCGGAAGTAATAGCCTGGCGATCTTCAATACGGCAATGCTAAAAAGCTCTTAATACTGTGCATGGACTTTTCATTCGGAACGAAAGCTTATCGAAACTGCGGATATTTTTATGCTTATTGTTATTGGATAATGGCATTACGTAAATAGATTTCACAGTAGTAATATGTAGGTACCATGAAAGATTTGTCTCCACAAAGATTCGATATTGCACATACCTTTTCGTATTATAAAATCCTATGCAAATCTCAATCATCCAGTATAAGGAAAGCGTGTTGCGTATTATAATATGTTTTATTTCAAAGTTATTAAAGAAAACGAGAAAAATATACATATACTAACTAGCTACAGTTTGTAAATAGTTTGCAATGATTTGTGTGACTCTAAAAACGAAATGATTTTGCGAACTGACATAATTTAAAAAGATTATATAACACATAACAACAATCATTAAAATCCTCGCATATTAATGCAATAGAAAATTAACCTTTGTATTAAACTTATGAGAAATTGTAATACATTATTGTCGTCAATTTTCATTGCATGTTATATGAAAAAATTGCTTACATAACGGTTGCATGGCATTAATAATTACACGTGGTGGGGTAATCAATTCTCGTCACTGCACTTTTCATCCTTTTTTACGTTTAATTTTAATGTATGGTACATTTAAGATCGTATCATAGTATTAGGAAGGGTATCAAGTGTTAAGTAAAAAGCTGCTGCTCCGTCTAAAGTCGAAAATTAAGTATTATCCAGATATTCATAAAATAAGTTCTGTTTTAACTTTTAACTCAATGATGTTAAAAATATTGACGTGAAAGTCTACTCATGCGATATCGGATTGAATGATTTTCCTATTTGACATAATATTCAGAATCCTGATAGGTATGGTGTTTTGTGCCCATAGATATTAGAAATTCAATGGTTACAAAGATAAATGAAACCTTGTGGAATGAAGACAAACATGTATATTCATTCGCGACTAATTTTACTATTTCCTGAGGATAAAGAAAATATGTTTCAGTAATTGTTTCTATCGAAATGAAAGCATAAAATTGTGTTAGAATAATGTGAATCCTTAAACCGTGTATTTAGTGTTAGATACAAATAACAAAGAATAATTGATAATAAATTAAATTTAACCAAAACAATAGCCAATGAAGATAATCATGTTCGAATGCTATAAGAAAGTTTATACTAACTAACTAACTAATAAATGTTATTCAGCTTCACAGCCACGAATTGGATTTGGTTTACAATTTCGTACTACACTCTACAGTTATAAGCTATCTTACTCATTCATCCTTCTCGCTCACTCTCTTCCTCATACATAATTTCTATATAACTCTATATGGCTCTAGTTCTGACTAGGCTATCTTAGGCTTAGTTATGTTAGGTCATTGTAGCGTTTTTGGTTGTACTCCTCTATTGTTGTCCTTACCATGTCCCCTTCTTGTTTATAAGAAAGTTAATATGTAATGACATATAACATGTACATATTTTTAGGGATTTTAGGAGTAGTTAAATCTAAAGGAAACGATTTGATTAGATGCATTTAGAGTGCTTTCAAATAATATACAATTTATTTCAAATATGAAGTAACTACTTTAAGTCTGCATTCTTTCCTTTTATACTATATGAAGTAAAAATCCAATTTTACACAAATGATACAATTATAACTTTTTTGAAAATACTCACCACATATTCAAAATATTTACGTTGTCGTAATTATAGAGTTTTCTTGCAAAATGATATTTAAACAAAACCTACTTTTTTCTCATTTACTTAATAATAAAGTATGATAATTTTCGAACTGAAAATTCAA
Organism: Andrena camellia; assembly: GCA_029448645.1. Lineage (NCBI taxonomy): Eukaryota > Metazoa > Arthropoda > Insecta > Hymenoptera > Andrenidae > Andrena > Andrena camellia. The sequence continues at coordinate 55,295,083 of CM055676.1, read as the reverse complement.
TTTAAATCTGCAATCCGGTATGTTTGCAGTGATTGTGTAAAATACGTGCAAACTAAATACAATTATTATAACTACTTTTCAAAATCCCTTTCATATATTTTACACAATTCACAAAACTATAATATACTGGGGCCAATTTACTTTCACTCACACAATTCTAATTATATAATGCAATGTCAACCGCAAAATGACAACAGAAATCCAATTTAGATAGGTATTTCGATCTTCCGCATTTATGTTTCATGTTCCACGTTGGAATTGGGTCAGTTGGGTTAAAATTATTCGATTATTCGAACGGGGAAGTACTTAAATTTACTTTATCGTTAATAGAATTTTATTCGTTTGGTAAATTGCCAGTGTCAGTCACAATCCAGTAATGAGAAGCGTTACCTATACGTGAATAATGATGTTCATAAATGTAGTACAAAATGCATTCAAAATGTTTGAAAACCACAAAACTATTCCTCTTTAAAAGCGGAGTTCCAACAAATTTTTGATATTTTTTACACTGCTTTCCATTGCTATATATACCTCATTTTTTTCGCAAAGTATTTTAGTGCAAGAATCTGTAGAGAATACATGTTTTCCTTCGATTGCAATACTCCCAATTTATCAGTCGTCACAATTGCTGAGAGTTGCAATCGATGCTAGAGGTAGTTAGCAGACACAAAGCAGAAATCGAACTATAAGCAATCAAACGGTGAATACGTCAGCCGCTTCGTTAAACACTTCCCGGCTCGAGTGAAATTAATGAACCCTAAATACCCATTACCCATAATACTTATAGGTATGTAAGAATATTGATTTAGGTAATGTGTTTCACATGAAAGTGATTAAACTTTTTTTATGTTCAGTGTATCGATTAATCTTTATACATGATTCATCCAATTGTTAATAAAATATATTTCTATCCACCATATAATCCAGTTTGCATTTAAACGCAAATTTAAAGACTGAACAATCCCGGAAACTTTCAGAGATCGTGAAAAACACAATTTAAAAATCAAGACACTAATTTTGTTTTACATATATAAAAGCAAAATCTGTGTTTGAAAAACTGAGCGCCATTGAAATAATAACTTGCGTTATTGTTAATGCGAGGAAATGAGTAAAAGATCAATGTGTTAGTAAAATAAATACACCTATTCTTCTTTCTCCCCTGTTATTATACGCAAGCCTTACTGCTTATTTTAAGTCATTTAAATTAAAGTGACTTTTGAATTCTCAAGGCGGATTTTCATGAAAACGACGGTATATATAAATAAATGGTATTCTACATTTTCGATTAATTATAGGTTAATAAAAAATAGAAATATTATTATCTTTCTACTGAAAAGTATACGACTTAAATGGCATTGCACATGGGATGACAGAATATTAAATTTAATAGAGGTAAGATAAAAAGAATTCTGAAGTGAAAGAATGACGACCACCCTATTGCACATGCAGCCCGGTTCCCTATCAATGACACTATTTGACACTAAAGTGGTGGGGAGCTCTCTGTGCGTCGGTGCACGCGAATCGATTAGCGGACGAAATCCGACAAATCGTTTTAAACGGCGACATAGAGGGAAAAAGGAAGTAGGAGTAATTCAGGGGCGGGAGTGCGAGTTGCTTCGTTAGGCGTTATCCGGTCTGAATCAAAATAATTACCTTTTTGCCCGGACAAATAGGATATAAGCGAATTAACAATGCCAACTACAGAAGGCCATTTGCATCGATGCATTTCATGGGGAGGAATGAAAAACGAGGAACCTCTGCAATCCCGAGACACTTGCTCAAACAAAACTGTCTCTCTGTGTAACACGGATTACAGGAAAAAAGTCCTCCATGATACCTGGTATGTCCGCTAAATTTGCAGCGGATAGAAAGCGTGAAATCAAATTTGCGAGCATAATATGAAATGTAATAATGTCCCTAAATAAGCACCAACTACGATAAAATTAAGGCGAAATGCAATTTGTTTTGTGTGTTGCTAGAGTAAAATGTTCGAACCGCTTTTGAAAATTAACGGATTAGTTGGGTTATCCTTTTCCAACCAAATCAAATCTTTATGCTAGATTATTATTTTTCACCTGACTTAAGGTTATATAGGGCGCCTCTGAAAATTATAATCTTCTTAAGTAAAGTAAGGTCTTATAAGCTTGACGTCCATGATAAATAAATATCAGAGGAACAATTGAGCATATATATCCAAGTGTAAGGTAACTTGAAAGGTAAATTAAAATAAAAAAATACTAATTTAATAGGTTCCCGTATTTCGTAACCTTTTCTTTGTATAATTAAAAATATTAGTTGCCTGATCAATGGTTGGCAATCGAAATTAAATCAGACTTTTAATTATTGTCACATTATAGCTAACATAGATAATTATTAATAGTAGAAAAATGCACGAAACATTAAATGAAATATAAATATTAGTACAGACAGTTGCGAAAAATTTCATTGTATTTTTAATTCTGATTCAGAAGGAAGATAAAAGTGGAATGTACCTAAGAAATGTCCCTTTTATCTGTGAAGATATTTTCTTGAGAACAATTCGTCCCTGTATCCTCAAACTTTCATAATCAGCGCGTTAATCAACTCTATGAATTCCTCTGAAGAAGAATCTTCCAGTTATTATTCATACAGTTTTTACCCCTGAATAAACTGTTATAATCCAGCAGGAACAAGGTCCTCGAAATGCATTAAGCCGTTAGCAACTTTCACTTTCAACAACTTGGGCTTGATTGGGTGTATGTGAAAATCTCGAGATTGTTGAGGTCAGAGTTAGTAAATGCGATTAACGAGATGGAAATGCAGCTGCAGTCGGTGCCCAAGTACGTTCGTCGAGATTATTACTGAGATTAATTTTCCACGACTTATCTAGTTTAACTTTAAGCGTATCTTACTTCGTCCAGCTAACCTGAGCAATTGGCAAACACCGAAAGGGGAGTACCAGCTAATTGAATGTTAGGTATTAAACACTCGGCTAATGAACTTTTTACGACTTGAATAACGAGTTCCTTGATAATTTCATTAAGCTCTCCCTATTTAAATCCTTCTAGCACACTGGGCAGCGTGGAGGAAGATTTTATTATCTAAACGAGACTAAAAATTTCACGTGCATTTCCTAGAAAATGACTAGATAGATTATAGTTTTCTGTATGCATAGTGCATAACATCTTTGGCCTCAATGTTCGTATAAAAATAAAATATAAAATAACTTTAATTTACCTTCCATATTCAAGAGATCTTTCGCTGTTGGATTGCCACCGCTTTTGATGGGTGCAAAATTATTTAACTGAAAAAAGCATTTAAAAATGGGGGCGACGTGAAAGCAATACTTAATGCATTTTTTATTAAAAAGCACAAATTCCTGTAAAAATGGAATCTAAAATGTGTTGAAAATAGTTATTGAATTTAATGATGATTGTACAGGGTATCTATTCCACTACTATCCATTATTTTCTCGTGGATGACAAGTATATGATAAAATTGAAAGAGGAAAAGCAACATGATTGGTTCTATGAAGTTTTTAACGATAGAGTCCTTTAATTTTTTCCAATGGCAAGCTACATTTTTTGTCATACGGAAGCAAACTATCAAGACGAATAAATGGAATAAGATACAGTCGCGTCTAAAATCACATGAAGTCAGAAATGAAAGAAATGACTGACATATTTAATAGTACTGTGTTTATTAGCATTTCCTATTAATAAAGCTACTTAGCATGTATATAAGTATAAAATATTCAAGTTATTCCTTTCATCCCTGACCTCATATGATTTTGAACGTCACTGTACCGTATTCTGTATCATGAAATTCATCTTGACAGTCAATTTCACATAACAAGAAAAATTGCAGCTTCCAATTCAAAAAATGAATGGTTACTCTCGTCGTTTAAAACTTATCAATAATTTAAATATTGCTTTACGAAACCATTTTATTAATGGAAACTGCTAAAATGGACTTCAAATTTGATAATAGAGGTTTTATTTGTTTACAAGGACAAATATAACACATAAACTATTTACATGTATGAAAAGAGATTATCCAGAGGTTTTTCAGCATATATTTACAAAATACAAAAACTTAATTTTAAGGGTTGGTGGCAGGGGTAACTTGAAAAATATGGATTTTTCGAGAAATATTTTTACGCAGTTTTGTGGATATAAAAAAACTTTTGTTTAAACTTATTTTCGATATCTCTCACCGTTCTCGAGATATTCCACGAGAAAGAAAATTCTGCATTTCTTCAAGGGGTGATTTCACCCCCCAAAACTGCACTATGGCACCAACAAAAAATAGGGTTGCGTTACGGATGAACTACTTGCACACCAAGTTTCATAATTTTCTGAATTTCCGGGTTGCCAAACGTCCCTTGTTAGATGGGGTGATTTTAGTTGTATCTTCGTTTTCTTCTCGTAGAGATGGAATGCAAGCTTTTCACAAGTAATTATTCAATTGAAATGTCGTCACCTTCATTATTTATAGACGATAATTGTTCAACTGTTTAACTGAGAATAACGATTGTACATATATAATACATAGAATGTGTGCTTTTCTAGTAAGAGCTACGGAAACCAGTTAACTATAGTCCAACGACCTAGATTATTTTCTTCGAATCTATTCAACCTTCGCATCCACGTAAACGTTGTAGTTCGACGCTCCCTGTAAATGTATGATGAATCCAAATGCGTAAGAATCCAGTTTAGTGACAAAGGCCATTACCTATTTATGAAAGGTAATGCACGTTCACTCCAATCTTAATAGATCGCATTACTATATATAATCTTTGAGGTATTCGTAAAATAATTGGTCAAAATTAGAATCATTTCTTATTTATACCAGAGATAAAATGGTGGTTACTGAACACAGTGTTACAAAATAGCTTTCTTAAAACGTTTTAAATTAGGATCACTCATCAAACTTATACATTGAAGGAAACGTTCTAAATGCTTTCTCAAGAAGGGACACAAATCTTGGAATATCACCTCCCAAAATCCCAAACACGTTCGCAAGTTTCTTGAAAATTTTGAATAGTACGAGACTTAAATACAATACTGTTCTTTTACATTAAACATTTATCCTTTCCTGAACAATGTATTTAAGGTATTCGCAAAAAAGGCTCAACACATTGGAGCACGCATATGTAATATAACTTTTAAAAAAAAATTCTGATACACGTTACTTTGTTAAGAAGTTTGTGCAATTTTGACTAATGCTTTAAAGGGGGAACGTGATGTAATCGGCAGAAATCAAGATTCATTTTGGGGATTTTTTGGTAAGGAAACTATACATACAATCTTTCTAAAACTTTCAGGCTATATTAGTATGTATTTCAAGAAATGAACGAACATTTTTTTATATCAAAACAACGCGGTAATTTCAAATGGCAAAGTGTTTCGGAGGGGCCAAATTGTTCAACTGCGTGCAGTCTAGAGCCCGTTGTCATGATCTGAAACCAAAATACAATATAGTTTTGTGTTTTTAATAAAATCACACTATGGATGTACCTTAATCCGGAATAATATTATTACATTTAAGTTTTATTGCACAATTAACGTGAAATTTTTTAGTGACAGACGCAACTATTTCTTCAAACACTCGCTTAACATTGTCTTAATTTTGCATTTCTGAAGGCGAATTGAGGTTTATCCACATCGTAGTTTTATTAGAAACAAAAAACTATATGGTATTTTGGTTTCAGATCCCGACAACGGACCGTAGACTGCACGCAGTTGAACAACTTTCGCTCCGAGGCCGCTCCGAAACACTTGAGCCATTTGGAATTATCGCGATATTTTTAAATCAAAAAATGTTTGTTCACTTCTTGAAAAACATAATAAAATAGCCTGAAAGCTTTAAAAAGATTGCATGAATAGTTTCCTTACAAAAAAATCCCAAAAGAACGTTCATTTCTAGCAATTGCACCAGGTTGCTCTCTTAAAAAAAAAACTTAATTTAGAAACAATTCAATTTTTAACTTTTACTTGTATCTCGCTTAACTCCCTTCTTCAGAACCATATCAAAACTACTATATGTATACGCTAACGGCTAAGGAAACTATGAATATTTTGTTACAATACCGTGTTAAAAGCTGATTCTTCTAAATTATTGAAAAAAAATTGCGAGATAAGTAATCAACAAGTCTCAGTATTATAGCATGCATTTAATATTCTATTACTACTTTTCCCTAAAAATTTAATTACTTGATTCGAAATGATACTTTTTTTCGATGTTCATCCAAAGTCACTAGAAAGAGGAACATACTGTTTCTGAACGTCTTCAGAAATGAATACTTAATAATTAAAGTACATTTTTTATATATTATGCAGGTAGATACTACAGACTATCCTCCTAGGAAACGAATCAGAATTCTTAATTGATCCTAAAAATCAATAGTGAAGTTGTACCTACATACAAATAAATCGTGATCGTAACTTAGAAATACCGCAAATGAAGTAGAAACCTCCTAATAAAATACGATGGCAATTAGGGCGACAAAGCACGTCGTGCCTTTAACTATATACTATTCAGACTAGGAAGGTAATGTTTCTAACACAAATCTGTACTTACTTATTCTTATACCGTATTAGCTTTGCTACTCGGCTTCGTGCGGAATTTAGATTCTAATTTTATAAAAAAAAATTTAGTTTTATTTGTGAAAATAGTTACAATCATCTGGGTTAGCCAGGCATAATGAGTTGAGACACCTTTCATGATCCCAGAGTTTACCGTTCGAAGTTTTTAGGCGACAGACAAACACACAAACATAGAAACTTTCTGCTTTATACTTATTAAGATTTAACATACAGTACCGGACAAAAGTATTGGGACATCGTTTAATGTAGCTAGGAGATATAAACAGTTCAATGTGGTGGAAATCGCAGTTTTCGGCCTATAACCGTAATAAACCTGAAGATTTTATACATTTCGATGCTTGTGGCTTGTTTCTGCATCAACCGATTTCGATGAAATTTTCAGCATGTATACAATTTAGTTAAATCTGCAAAAGGCATTTTTTAAATTTACATTACAGCCTCAGATAAAAAAGTTGAAAAAACGACCTTCACTAGTTTCAGCGCTACTTTTACAAATTGCAATTTTTTCAAACGATGAAACACGCTATCTTGTAAACTAATCCTTCTAGCTTCTCAAAAAAACTCAAGTCGTTTGTACGAATTTTAAAAAAGTTATTCTGTTTTAAAGGGTGTCCCAATACTTTTGTCCGGCAATAGACATAATTATATATTTTGTACGTATTAGTTAACGTGATTTATCAATATATTTTGATTACATTTAAATAGTTGTGCCTTAGTCATTATTCTAATAACGGAGGTTTGTAATAGAAGTGTAACTTGTACAAAAATACTTCTTGGGACTCTTATGCTATATTAAGCAAACACAATCAATATTTGTTTCATTTGAAAGAGCACTAGCAGTAATTTGTGGGACGATATGTCTGTAGCATTTAAAATGAGATATTACACATTTTGGGGAAAAACAAACTGTTGCTTAATGGAGAAAATCGAATACTATTTAGTATTTATCTATTTTAAATGCTACAGACATATCGTCCCACAAATTACTGCTAGTGCTGTTCTGAAAAATTAAAACGCAGAGTGAAAATAAATTTTCCATCGAATATTATTACACTCGTTACATACTTCAAATTTATTAATATAACAAAATATTTGCACAATGTTTTGACAGAAGGATTCATTAGAGTTGACGCGAACAAAACATTCCTGGAATCTCTCCATTTTAAATTAACTCATTTTTATCGCACTGATGAAAAACATTGCAATGAATAGCACTTCCCTTGGCTAAAACTTTCTGTGCCAACTCAAATTAAGTATATTCAATATTGGAACTCAGTCTACAAAAACTTATTCAATCTAATGATAATACTGGGTGGGAATTTTTGGTAGACTTTTTCCATCTCCCATATACAGCTTGCTCATCTCGTTTTCTCTTATACTCGGCCCCGATTTTCCATCATGAAACTGCACCGAAAATTTCAGCGCGTGATCACGGTAATAGGAAAGATCCGACCGTCGGAACTTAACAAAATGCGATCATAATCAGAATGAGCGTCGAACCGCGCAACGTCCGCGCGTGCATTCGCGCGCTCGCCGATAAAAGTCCTGCGAGCCGTCGTCGTTGGAGGGTTAAAATCAAAAGGCATGCGCTGGCAATCGGGACACAGAGTGTGCCATTGAGATTTGTAACGCCTGACGGCACAGCCAGACACGTCGAGGGCGCTGTTGCCGTAGCCCTTTTTCCTATTTTTTTTTTTTCTCCTCCTTGCACCCTACGAGCCCACCGTCTGCATCCCTCGAATCTACCAACGTGTACACCCGCCCGACCAGCGACTCCATAAATATGCATTCCATTTAATGAGACTGCCGTAGCACGTGGGACACGGTTTCGTAGGCGGGTGCAGTTACGTTTCGCGGGCACGCGGGTGTACACGCCAGAATGTGACATAAAGACATTGAATTCGCGCATCGTGGCATGCGTGCATTGTTGCACCGTTACAAAGTGTAACTCGAGTGTCTTGAGTGTCATCGAAATCCTTCTGTCCCTACTGTCTACGCCGCGAACGAACGATGATCATTCACCTCTGGTACTTTAACACAACGAAATGACACACTGTGATATCTCCCAGTTACAATGCCGAATTTCCATTGCGATAGAGGATCCGCGACGCCGTTGTCGCTCGTTCCGCAGACTTTCTCGTGGCACAGGTACTTGTATGGAACAAATGAAAAGTGAACTCCCGTCCGTGTATCCTAATTCGTGTCGATTTTTATTTGAAGTTAGTCTCGCGTGTCTCAAAAGGTATTATAAATCTATAGCAGTACCTACGGTGAAATATATTCACAGATAGGGCGACCAGTCAGACGAGTGTATGCACAGGTGCCACGCAGCTTGACACCGTTTGTGCTCCAAGAATTCACTTTCTTTAGATGGGGTCGCGGCAGACCCCCATCAAACAATAAGAAATATGCGAGATAGGTATGTACTATACAGAAGATTTTGAACTCACTCTGTCACTTAAGGGAAGCAGGAACTTTTTCATAATAAACAAATTAATTTATCATGTTTCGTGTTATCGGTGGCTCGCTATATTTATCGGAAATGAAACTTTTGTTCGTAAAAAACATGAGAGTGGCCTGCATTTTTCCCTAACCACTTCATCCAAAATATGGATGATCCTTAGGGTGGCCCTTATTTATACGTATAGAGATTTTTTGTATTTGTTTGCTCTCACCCCTTAGAACAGCGCCATTTGATACAAAAATAGTACCTGAAAAAGTTTATTGCAATCGGACAACAGGAAAGGGTGTCGACGAGGCCTTAAAGTTTAGAATTCATCAATAGTTTGGATTTAAAGAATTTCTAAAAAATGGTAAATCCTATCGAAATTTTGTTCAAATAATATTAAAAGAGCATTCAATTTTCTACAATTACTGTATATATGATTTTTTCGAGCTTCCAACCATTTTTCAGATAATAGTGTTTGAATATATGCATTAGTTCCTACCTTCATCTTAGTTTTATTAAGGGGGGGATTCTTGTCTAACAGACCCAAAAGTAAATATATTTAAGAATTTTTTTTTAAAAAAACTGTTGTCATATTGGATTACACTCTCGTGGGATATAAGGAGGCATCTTTAAACTTGCAGAATATATTTTTTTTATGTCCATCCTTCTTATTATTTATTAATTATTGTGGAATATTGTCCATCTCTTCGACGATGTAACTCCTATTGGCGGGATGTGTGGCACCTATCACAGTCATGTGATTGCAAAATAAGCAGAAGTTTCTTAAAGCTAGATAGTTTACGCTGGTACTGTTCCACTTTAAAAAAAAAATGAAAAATTGAAAGAGTTATAGGGTTTGAAAGAAAAAGTCAGTTTTTTTCCTTACACAAATTTTTCATATTATTCTTTATATCGACGAAAAAGGTATTATAAATAAAAACTAAAATTAAAATTTTAGATCTAATACCAGCGTAAATTATTTAACTTTAAGAAAATTCTCTTCTTTTTGGAATCAGATGACTGTGACAGGTGCTACACATGACGCCAACATCGTCGAAGAGATTCCACAATAATTAATAAATAACAAGAAGGATGGACATAAAAAAAATATTTTCTGTAAGTTTAAAGATGCCTCCTTATATCCCAATAGAAGTTAATGCAATATTAACACTAGTTTTTGAAAAAAAAATCATAAATTTCGGGGCTGTTACATAAGAATTCCCCCTTAAAAAGACAAATTCCCCTACTTTTGGCAAGCTTTTGAAATCAAGTGTTCCATATGACATACTTTTACCTTATATATCGTTCCACATCTGAACATTTTTTGTGTAAGCAAATTTTCTGTATACATAGCCTCATACTTGACGATAACCTCGCGTTTGTTTTGTAAAAAACGCTCTCTGTACGTAACAATATTCCTGTTGAAATTCGTTCCCCAGATTTAGTAGCGTCGCGCACAATAGCCGAATATAAGTACCTGACATAATTAACACGTGGCGAATACAAAAAGAGCGAACTCGGGGTTATACCTAATTAAAATGATTCGACACTAGCTGGCTTATTGGTCGATAGCGACAGCACTCGATTCACATATGTCTATGTGATGCAGGGGAACGTGAAAAGTAGCATTGTGCCATCACGCTGAAGAGTATCTGAGATCCCTCGAGTGCCACTCACAATCCACTGATTGCCGGAGGAAGTGGCAGAATGATAACTATTGGTTTTAATTATGACTTTCCACTTTAGACTACAATCGATACGCTCGAAAGAAGCGTACCATTAAATTTGACACAGTTTGCCGCGAAATAAAAGGAAATATCGCTTCCACAATTACATTGTATTTGCGGCATTGTACTCCCTATTCAATCTACATTTGCACAAGGGAAATCGAATAATTGCAGATTGTCCTAATTAAATGTTCTCCGTACAGTTCAGGCGCTGGTTTATTTCATCGATATTTCTTACGATAGGAAACACATTGAATATAACGCGCACTTCAAAGAACGTCAAGTGGGAATCTTGAGTCGTGTATGTGAACAAAAGCCTACACTCTATACAATTATCCAATTATTACACCAATTTATACAGAGTTTATTTTAATCAGAGTTCACTCGTATACCTACAATTGGTCAAATAAGAAGTTTTGAAGCTGCATTATTTTGAGGCAATAGTTAGAGAGCAATGATATTTTATTTACATTATTTTTATTCGTATATGTTCACTTATAAATGGTACAAAAAATTGTTAACATTTTATTAATAGTTAATTCGTAAATGTGCGTTTAAGATGAACTGAATAGAATCAAGATCAAAAATGTTTCCACGTAGGTATGTATGTGGAAAAAAAACTTCTTCGAGAAATGGCGCAGATCAGTTCACAAAGGTTGAGATGTTTCTAAGGATTCTCTATAAGATACAAGTATTTAAATAACCTGGCAAAGATTATTTTCTTTCTTCGAAGAGCATGCATTTAAAAAGACAGTTCAAAGGAAACTCGTCTGGAAGTTACATGACTTGAGCTTTTAATAGAGTATGACATTCTAAAATGGTTCTGTAGTTGCAATCTATAAACCAACCAATTCAGCTACTTCTTTGAAAAGTGCTTTCAACGTCCGATGACTCGCATTTCTACTGTAGCTACATCTAGGCATTAAACTTCGGCGCAATCATGTGCATGCATTTTACCTGTATGAAAACGTGTTTGGCATAAAGCATTGTACTCCGAAGTTTATAGACTGTTTGCATAGCTTACGTAATGAAGTTCATACACTGCAAAATTTTTGCTTTGTGTACAACGTTTCATTTCTACAAAAAAGCACGAAAAACACAAACTCTACTTATGTCTTTAAAATTAAATGCTTAATACCTTTAAGTACACGTCTTTGCATGAAAGTAAATCAGTTATATAAATTACAATAACCTATATTAAATGACATCCTGGTTTTTTTATTTCTGATTATGTTTGATAATAAAACTTCAACACCTTGTCTGATATCTTTAAGGTGTTTATAATGACACAAATAGTGCAATTGTTATTTGTTTAGTTCATTATAAAAGCTTTTGTATATTGATTGATTTTAATAGCATTTGAACAACAGAAACATTTCTTTTAATTCTGAATATGTATATATATACCAATTATATAGATGCAGAAACAAAATAAATAAAAAAATGGGCACAAACTAACATTCGCCAATTAAAGAAACTGATTTTCTAATTGATCACTACTCCAGCTTCTAGATTTTATGTAAAGAGAAGTTTAAAGGGTAACCAAGCGTTTATAATTTGATATAAACTTATTAGAGTAGGTACATATCCCAATACGGGTAGTTAAATAAAAGTAAAAGTAAATATTCGTGGCGAAGAAAATAGAACAAAATATCTCTGTGACTTCCTCATTTAGTTTACCTACATTCTAGAAAATTAAGGAAGGGAATTATAAACTTGCAAATAAAATAAGCTGTTGCTGATTGTAAAAAATCTTCGAGAACAAAAAATCTTACAAAATCTCAATACACAATACAACTACTGTTAATTTGTAAAGTTGTTCATGACCTTAGTTGTTAATGCGACTCAAAACCTTAAATACAAAAAAATAATTCATACAATTGTACTGTAATAAATTTATAGATCTTTCCACGGTCGGTGGAGCAAATTTTTCCCAAATGTGGAGTTCGGAGGGAGTACAAATTAAAAGATGAAATTTCAACCACTAGGGTACCTATGCAAACAAGAAATAAAAGATTGTAAAGTGCCTTCCAAATTCCCGAATGTGGAATTCCACGCACAGCAAAATCTCAAGTGTGGAATATTCCACACAACTCACGCTGGCTCTGAATCTTTCTAAATGACATTATCTATCAAATGACATTCAATCGATTGTTTACGAACGGAGATTTTGCATTCGGGACTTTTTACCCACCGGACTTTTAGCCCCACTCTACCCTAATTGGTGCAGGGTCAACATTTGCAATATATCGCTCTTTTATTATCGGATTTGCATCGAATGTGCACCAAACGACGTAGATCTTTTCTTACGTATATTACACGTCATAACTCAAAAATGGTAAAAAATGAAGCTGCACCCCTCTTGCTACTAGGTCCTCAATTCCTCTTGTAATTCGGAATACTGTAGTTACTCGCGGTATTGTGGTGTGCAGGGTAACATCCAAGGTTAAAAGATCGCATTATGCAAAACTGGGCTGGATGAGCCGCGTTTACGGGAGATACCTAAGTTTGCCGTGTTGATAGAGATCGAAACGAAGTCCCACTACGTACACCTCGGGACCCGATAACACGCGTAATCAGTTTTCCCCGTGTAGGTATACGCCGGCACGTTAAGGGATGTCCTCGTATCGGGCTAACTTTCTTGAAAACTTCCGCCATTTTTCCACGACGTCCCATTCTCGTGCTCGCTCCCTGTCGCCCGCGCGTCGATGCTTGCCGTTGATATTATTGGCATCGTGCACAATAATTACACGATGAGTTGTGGGTTTACTTCGTCACGTGGTGATGGATCGACCCGCGGTAGTTCGCGCGGCGCAGGAATTATTTCGAAGGAAAATCGAGTGAACCGAGCATCGGGCAATTTCAACTTTTAACAAACTACTCTGGACGGTCACGTCCTAGGCAAGAGGATTCCTTCGGTGTGAAATGCTGCTCGACGAAAACGAACAGCGCTCGAAACTTCTTCGCGATTGGGTGAAATTTTAAATAAACTTTTTTGTTGTGGATTTACTTGGACTGCGTGTTGCTTTAAGCAAAAAAGCTTTAAAGAAAGTGACTGTAGCCTTACAATTATGGCAGCATGTTTCTTTTAATTACTGCAGCACATGCGCGATTATGTGGTATAGTAATAATTCTTAACTGCTGGCTTTATGTTTAACTATGGTTACGCGAGTTTAGTGTGGTAGTAATGTTGTAATTATATTTCACTGATCTTTTATTCGTCATGTTAGACTGGATTACTAATATGACAGTACAAATTGCGAACCAGTTATTAGAATAATCAATATTTGGAACAAGGAAACAGTTGTTCCTTTGATTACGGAGGGATTACGTATGCAAAAAAAAAATTGCGTGAGTATAAACATTTAGATTTCGAGTTATTTTACGTGGAATTTTCAGCTTCTGCAGTTAAAAAGATTTCGTGGAATCACATTTATTTACAGAACTCACTTTATTGCGGAAAATCGGTAGCTATCGTTTTCCTATTATTGCTTCATTATTAAAAAAGTTACATAAAAACAGTATTTCAGGGGACTAGGCAGTCAAATCGCTCGAAAATCAAGTATTCTTTTGTGAATTAATTACACGGTGATGATTACAAATTATAACTAGTGCTTTTGGGTAATGTTTATTAATACTATAAACTGCGAAAAGTTTGTTTGATAATATAGACGTACATGTATATGACGGTGCTATAGTCGTTTAATGTGTAGGCGTCTCTTCTGTGATTTTGCAGTGATTGCAAAAAAACGAAGGTTCGGATCGACTTGAAATTTTTACAGTATGTTCAAAATATATTCCATTCTGGAGTGAACCTCAAAATTAAAGTGTACAAGCTCTAGATTCCGAGATACAAAAAAAACAACTATTATTTGTTCACCTCGAAAATCGAAATTTATCGTAAAAATCGCCTTCTCTAAATCGCTATTTTAATAATTTTGATTGAATTCTTTTTCCGAGGTTCAATTCAAAATTACAGGTTCTAGGAGAAACATATTCCAAGGGAACCGTTGTATCTTTATTTTTCAGCTGAATATCAGGGCAAAACCAAAAACACCTCGCGTGGCGCCATTTTGTAAATAGATATGTATTAAAAAAATATATTTTTGTACTCTACGCGATAATAATAAATATTGTACAAAAGGAAAAGTCTAGGCTTGCTTTTATCTCCTTGTAATTAATTCGCAAAAAATACTTGATTTTCGAGCGATTTGACTGCCAACTTAGTCCCCTTAAATCTCCATCTTTTGTCATTTGTTACACTTCCTAAGTAGTTTAATATTAGGCTGTAATTTATGAATATCCTTATAGCTTTGGAAAGGTTATTTTAAAATCATAGCTTTATTGAAAATTTATATAATCTGAATAAGGTGAAAAATTGCTGTATTTTTTAATTGAATATTTGTTCACAAGTGGCAGGTTCGCTGTTTAATAGCAACGCATTTGAAAAAGATTTAATTGCATCTGCAACTCACTTGGTAACTCCAGTCCTTTGGTTTCATTAAAACTCTACCTGCCATTTCACGCCTGAACAAAAAGACTCTCAGTTTTAAAGTTTTTAATTAAAACACAACTGCTTCTTACAAATTTTAATGTTTCTCATTCCTCAATTGTTTCGGGGATCTGCTAAAGTGTTTGTCACATTTACCACAACCGCGTTCGTTATCCATACAAGGAAGCTTTAAAACGGAACTGTTACTTGCACGATAATGCTCCTTGGTATCTCTATACTATATTAATCAAAACCCATCACGCATGATATCAAATAATATTCGACTTTCTCCATGAAACAAGCAGTTGCATCTTCTGTTAACATATAACGTCCAAATACTATGCCTCGTTTCACAAAATACTGTTGGGCGTGCCCTGAAAAAATTGAAATGAAAAGTCAAATTTTTAGTTACAAAATTGGATTTTTCGATTTACCTTCCTACGTTACTAATATACCTACTTTGGTTGCGTCGATGAATATGTATTACAGTCAGTGGCACTTCGGTTATGAATTATTCTATTGGCTAAAGTTTAACTTATATAAAGTTGAAAGTCTAAATTGGAAATAATTTATTTTCCTTTAAACTTAACATAATCATTCAAATACAAATAATTAGTAGCCAAGTAACGAAATACCTAATTCAAAAGAAAGTTCGAATACAATAGCGTAGGAGCCTTTGAAAATAATTTGTTGTAATTATTTGTAAAATATTTTATACCACATCTGTGATAAAGCAACTCGCTGTCAGAAAATCATGGAGCACTAGTAAATACATACTAGATATACAATATCCATATGCCCTTTTTCCGCCACAGTTACTATGCACCGCAATTGTAAATCCTACTTTTCTTACGTTGTGCTCTTTAATTGCACATTTCAACTACATAACAAGCAACGAAACCATCTGTATATCGTTATTATGCCCACGAGATCCATAAGCTCAGTAGAACGTAAAATAGTAAGAATAATAAAAAATAAACTATAACATTAACAATGTTTGAGCCTTTAAACTATTAATGAAGCAAGTGCTCGCGTATAAAACCAACTTATAAAATAAATTTACTCAAAAGCAATACTCTCGTACACAATAATGTATATTTTACATTTTCCACTTGTTTTTATTCAGAAAACCATTCCCTTGTCAATTGAAGAGTGAATTAATTCCCTGTAAAGCTATTCTAACGAAGTGTTCATTCGATACGCAATTACATGAGGTAACGAGTGTGTTAATAAAATACGTTCCGTCGATTATTATCAATACAAGGCGGTTTCAATGTGTCGCATCATATTTTAATTACTGAGGAATTCTAAAATTCAGCGTTGACGTGAGAAACAGCACGCTTCGTAATTTTGCAAGAAATGTCAGTTATTGAATTGTTTAATAGGTAAATAATTAATTTTAGCAACAATAATTTTCAATAATTAATTACAATTATTCGTGATATATGTACTTGCTGTCTACGTGTTGGAAATTGAGGACGACGTTGCTACACATTAAATGATAATTTACCATTCATTGTCGACCGAGGAGTAAAATAAAATGTGTACTCCGCGAAACGTATTTGCGTACAAACTGTACCGTAAAAACCTCTTCAATATCCGTCTAAAAACGTAAACCAATTTCAAATTTCCCTTTGTTTCGTATAATTTGTATTATTACTTCATTTATTATATCGAGCTTCGTCGCATGCTAATTACATCCTGCTGAAAGATACGCAATAGAAAAGCAATAAAGAATTTAGATAAACCTTGTCATTATAATTTAAGAATATGATAACGTCACAAAAGATTTTATACTGATATTAACACAAAATAATTGTTTATGTCATCAATTTTTGCCATCTTAATGGAATTCCAATTAATATATGTCACTACTTAGTAACTTAGTTGGACGCTGCGAAGATGTTGAAGGTTCATTAAATTTCAATTTTTATACTCTTGGACTTAACGTGCACGTCAAATCAATTCATAAAGTATAGTGTATATGTACCAGTAAATGAACACGTTTTATTAAAACGAGTAAAATAAGTTATTAAAATAAGCAACTAATTAATTAGAGACTTCTTTTAATTTCTTGCTTCATATCCAAACAATTTTTACAGCACGTGGAATCATTCGAGTTGCAAACATAATTTTATAATAGTGTTCAATCATTAACCTTAAGTGTCCATTTATTGGTGCGTTTACCCTACAAATAACTTGAAACTTTTCATGAACTGTATATTACAAATTCATAAATTAGAGAAGAAATTTAGTTATGTAGATTAGTAATTTAATTAGATAAGTATAGGTATTACAAATTCATAAATTATATTACTTTCAATGAAACTGGAAATTCGGTATTACGTTTTTTCTTCTTTTTTCTTTCATTATTGACTCTGTCGAGGAAGCAATTATTACCTTTTAGGACTTTCTGGTAGTTAGATTTATGATATTGAAAATCTGGAAATCAGTTGACATGAAAAATTGCAACTTGTAAAAATTATTGAATACAGAATTATATAGTCCAATTTACTCAGGAGTCAAGATTCTGAAGGTTGAATAACAAAGGATTTTCGAACTTCCCCAAACCACAGGTAGCGGCTTCTCCTTCGTTCTCAATATCGATTGACATAAACTCACGACGTGGCACGGGGTCAGTCACAGTGTTTATAACTCTCCCTGGTAGTGATGTGTTTTCGCGTGAAAAATCGTCAGTTCTTCCCTGGCATTCACGTATTTGCATACTAATTTAACAGGTAAACAATTGACCCATACTTTGGATCTCAGGAAATTTGAGAATACTGGTCACTATCACACATACATATGTGTTTCGCGAGGATTGGTGTAGGTGAATGTTGTAGGTATAAATAACATGAAAATAATTAATTGTAGGGAATGGGAACTGAACTACACCAACGTCTAGGGTTAGTTAGAGTTTGTGTTATCCCTGAGTTAGGTTAAGATTAAATATAAAGTTAGAGATAAAAATTAAACCAACTGGACAATACTTTTCCGCAGATAGGAGACACGTAAAAACCCAGCCAGCCTTAAGACCTACTTTCAGTTCCTCGCTGAGAGGTAGAGGCAATCTCTATAATTATCTCTTAACTGAAATTTAATTTCTTAATTGTATTCTGTAATCGAATTGCAACTAGTGAGTCTAAGTGGCCTGCAATGTTTCGTCACTGTAAACCTGCAGGTTCCATGCGGCACAGTACGCAGACTTTGCTTCGCTGAAAAACTGCCCAGCGAAAAATATAGAAGCGACTAATTCGCCAACTGTGGAATCGCTCCTTGAACACGATCTTTTATTTAGGAATGTGCCTACCAGATTATTCATAATTCAGATTCAGTTTAGTCACGATTTAAACCTTTTGACACACTTCTGGACTCCATCAGATTTGCGTCTAATATAAAAGTCAATATTGCATAAGATCTACGGACAGTTAACACATCCAACACCACGCGACGTCCCTATGCTTTTCCATTCGAAGCGTTCATCATCGGTGACCGTCACGGCGGTGAATGTGTCAACGATTTCGATATTAACCTTGTGCATAAATAATAATTCTGAAGCTGCCACTCGCGTTTCTGATGGGGTATAGGTAATGTATAATAATGTAATGATAACGCGTCTTTAATGAGAAAATATTAAGAAATTGCTTGATGGACTTATAATTCTTAGTAGGATGTAATTCTTAGTGTATCATATACATTTTTTGTAGGACCAAAAAATATTTTGTTACATAATATTTGTGTACAATGATTACCATTTCAATTAGATACCCAACTCACTTGATTAGCTAGTGTTAGCTATAGAATAAACTTAAACACAATTATATGAGCACGATTTTATTCACCTAGATCGAAAAAAATAAATATAAATATAATAAAATGTAAAGAAATCTGGAAATTTTTGATTTTTCGTTAAACCTTGCAGTACAGTTCACGAGTTTTCAATTCTTTTTCCAAGGTCCTGAAATGCATTTTTATTGTTTGGATTCAATATCGGACCGATGCCAAGCTTCATAACCGCTGAATCGATTCATTACTAGGTATAGGGCGGTAGAATCGATTCTTTAATTCCATTACGAACCAGTCTTGTAATTTATCAGACTCCAATTAATGGTTCAATGCGTCCATTTTGATGCCATAAAGCTAGGTACTACATTCGCTCTCCACTGCTCGATTCTAAAATTTATTTTGAGTACCTAATGAAATTTCTTCATTTCATTTATTTAATGTTGTTATATTCAATAGAATTTACACATTATTCTCTTCTTTCGACAGTAATGAAATTATAAGAAGAATACTCTCAGAAATCGTAAGATAAAAATACGAAAGTAAATTAGGGTGAAATATTTTTGTTAAAATAATTAGTCTCTAATGTTATTAATTTACCTAATAGATTAAAAGAATGAACCTGAAAATCGAGTTATAATTACTTTATTCTGTATTTCATTTGCTTCAGAAAACAAATCGTTATGTCAACTAAAGTGAGGGCATATTGTTCAATTAGAAATATCATCGAAGGTAAAGTTCTCAAAATATGATTTCTTAAAATTAAAACCCATTTTTTAGGGTAGACGTAAGACTTTTCTCTGAAAGCAGAGGAAAACATATAGACTCTATGTCAGACACGGACTCCAATGAATCTTAGAACGTAAAGCAACAAGTTTATCGCTATCAGTGACAATGCTTCAAGAAACAATTTATTATATTTTCTTGATAGTAAGGAACTGCATACTTTAACAAAACATATTTGACAAATGCCTTTTCCTTTGCTTTCTCAAGTGTTTTATACGATGTTACATTGCTTCCAATTACATGCTGGAATAATATCGTTCTGATTAAATCAAAGCAAGTACAAACCCCATTAACAATTCTGAAGGACCGGTACTTTAAGCGTTCGACACATTGTGCAGCGACTATATAGATATTATAGTAACGAGGTAATATATTATTGAACTATAAAGATTAAATGGAAGTGCACTGTCGTACGTATATCTTTGTAGCGAGTAACCTTTGCAAGCAAATCCGCCATGATTCACGAGATTGACCTACGGTCGAGAAGATCCGACAGGAGCCCCGACTAGTAGCGCTTCGCGGGCCCATAAATCTCAATGCATTATCGATCGATCTCCGCAATGTACCTCGTATATGTGTAAGAGACAGAGAAAACGCACGTATGCTCCCATGGCGTTGATTTAGGTAGGATAATATCAAATTACGATTGCAGCCACTTGTCGGGAACTCCGCACGCTTCTCTATGTTACTGGCAAGGATCGAGTTAAAAATGCAGCAAATAAATTATCCGTTTAAAATCCCCAGCGTTCCGTTATTTCCATTATCGAAACAAATCTTCTGAACAATAATCACAAGGGAATCCTTACTCACCGATTGGAACGCAACTTTGTGGGTTTATAGAGTGACTCAAGACAAGAACAACGGTATGTTTTATTTATGCCCAATCGCCATTTAAGGGTGCGAAAACTAACCTCAAAGGCAAATAGGCACTCACACCTTTTCGCGTATAACTTCTAAAGTACAAGAGACAGAAAAAAATGTTTCATACAAAAGTTTAATGGTGCACTAAACAGTGCAAAATTGCGTTAACAAAATTTTGACAAAAGTTTTTTTTACGTCAGGTATTTTTCGTATAAACTCCTTTCAAAATTTTGTTCACGCAAGTTTGCAGCACTTGTTGTACAATTAAACTTTTGGTTGAAATTTTTTTTCTGCCTCTTGTACATTAGGAGTTATACCCGAAAAAGTGGGAGTACCTATTTGACGTTGAGGTTAGTTTTCACACCCTTAAGAGGATACTATAGTGTAACTGCCCGTTTTTCAATGCCATCTTCGGGAATTCATTTAACAAAAACTATATGTTTATACTGTCGAGGGTGAAAACGTGAAATATTCATTTCAGCGTATTAAGAAATTCTTTATTCTTTGTCGTATCGATATGGAAGTGACACCAATGGATTTCTTATCTTTTTCCGATGAAAATAATACCAAATTTCATTTAAATCGGACTATTTTTTACGAAGTCAGCTTGAAATTATATAAATCAATTTTTCATGGAATTTCCTTGATTATGGTCCGAATTACATCGTTCTTGGTGGTAGTTTCATCGGCGCAACATAAAGACTCTATTGGCGTCGTTTTCGCAAATATCTTATAAGAAATATGGAAATCGTGGACATTTCTCACTTCTTAATAATATTCCAACCCTTTCGAGAATCGAAAGCCACAAAATTTGGAGAGGCACTGAGGGGTGTTGTCCTCGCCACGGGGTACCAGGCGGCATCTCTTTGACAGGCGTTGCTGGAGAATCACGCTGTAGTCATCCAAATGGAAAAACTAAGGTTTATTTTCTTTATTATCGCAGACGAGTTTCTATCTCGTATAAAATTAATTCTACAGAACGAAAACAACTAAATTTATCAGCAAAAACATTTTCTTCAAATTGCTGTCATTCTGAAAATTTTTATTGTTAGGGGGCCTCTGTGGTTCCAACCATAGAGACAAACATAATAAAGAAAATAAACCTTAGTTTTTCCATTTTGGATGAATAGAACCGTTCCCACATCAACGACCGTCGGCAAAGAATTTTTTTGAAGAAGCTTACGCCTCCGACTATATCTATACATACGTGTGATAAAAAAAATCAAAAAATTCTGAATATTACTTCAAACATACCTTAATATGCAGGCAAAACATCCGATACTATAAACTTATAGTTTTCGTTAAATAAATTCCCAAAGATGTCGTTGAAAAACGGGCAGTTACACCGGAGGTACTCCCTTAAAGGGCGATTGGGGGCGAATGAAATATATCATTGTTCTTGTCTTGAGTCACTCTATAAACCCACAAAGTTGCGTTCCAATCGGTGAGTGCGGGTTTGGCGGTGTTCCCTTGTCAGTGCAACCATCCCTTCCGTTTACTCCTAACGACCTACAAAACACGTGATCTAATTCATAATACGTGGACATCAAAGTCTGCGTGAATCCTTGTTACTCGCTAATCAATAAGAATGCAGTGGTTGTTTAGGCCATCTGAATGTTCTTGAGTCACGACTTGTAACCTGAAATTGAACGCTCGATACCACCTTCTTCGCCCGAACCACGGTCGTGAAGTCCGAGGTATCTCGCGGGAATCCATCATTGTCCAATCGTTCTTGTAATTGGAAAAATTATCGTGACTTGGCTAGTCTGTATTCGAAAGATAGATGAATGGACGTGTGGAAAACAGAGCGAAGAAGAAAGGCAAAGGTATAGGAGGGCCGCGGTGTAGGTTCTCTTCCACGTTGATTTACGTCGGATAATATCAAATTACGATCGTAGAAGATTGTCGGTGTTTCCACGTGGTCGACCACGTTCTTCCCCTGGGATAGGGGATACTGAAGGGGGGAAGCCCCGAGTGGAAGGGGTAGCTGGTTAAGGAGCAGACAGTAAGGGCGGAGGGGTGTAACTGTGGTGCAGCGTGCGAATAGGAAGAGTCATTTGTACCATGAAGCGCGAGGTCGCCTCGTGATGGTTGCGTGCGCCGGCAGTTTCGACCCTGTCGTTCACACGCTCGCCACCACCCTTTTCCACTTGCATAGATAACTTTCATCCCCAGCTTGTCGATCTGTGATTGAATCCTCGTTGTCCGGGACTACCGATTGTTTGACTCCGCCATTTCACCACTCAACGGCAATCTTGCTTTATTTACGAGGCAGCTTGTACACGTTGATTTGCTTCTAGAATGTTTCATGATCCGTGGTATTAAAGTTGTTGAAAAAGTTCGTGCCGTTTCCTAGGGACAAAGTATAAACGATTTCTTTCATCCCTTGCTGGGAACTGGGGAACGTTCTTCGTGAAACGACCACGGCAGTTATTAAAAGAATTCCTGTTCAGTGCGCTTTGCCTGAAAGCTGTTGGATTGATTGAAAATAACGATTGTCCGAAATTGCTGGGTGGAAAATATTTCGTGCTTGTACGAAATTATTGTATCTACATTTCTGAACTTTGCCTCTGATAATGTTTTTAATTTAGTGGAACATTTTACTGTAGTGCTGCTTTTTAATTTACTCAATGAGTGCAGTGATGTTACGGGATGTAGAACTGTTTCATTTAATTAAGCGAAGTTTAATAATAACTGCTTTTATCGGTTCACCGAAATTTGATGAAATGTTTACAAAGTTCTTCCTATTTAAGGATACTTGGCCAATTGTTATTCATGCGATTTAATGTAAGAAATTCGAGACCCACTATAAATCTAAAGCGAGTAATATCAATTTATTAGATTAGTTAAAGCATTTTTTAGGTCACATTAATCTCCTTTTAAGATCGCTACACGAAATTTGCTTTTCATTCGGCTTTACCAAATGTTTTCTGAAAGGTTTAGTGTTAATTATATTTTAATTCCAATCGGTCGTATGTCTTGTTTTGTAAATATTTCAAGGCTTTATATATGTTATTACTTATTACAGGCTTCCGGTTCATTTATTAATTTACAAAGTACTTATAATACATAAGTGATGATTTTTTAATTAATTGGATTTTAACTATTTAATTGGAAAATCAAGATGTCTTGGACTATTCCCATAATTTTAAACTAAAACAGCGCACTTTATACATATAAACGAGGGATATATTTTATAGAGTTCCTATTGCTTCCACTACTAAACTCGCATAACGTAATACCCTGAAAAAAGAAGTAATTTTTGGCTATATTTTTTCATTCTCTACTGTATCATGAAAATTAATACACATATCTAATATCTACTACTGAACTCCTTCTTAGTCAAATAAAGAGGCATGAAAAATACCTCTCATACATAATGAATTCTGATAAAGAGAATTACGTCGACGAGTAAATAAAAGAAACGGATTAACTAAGAAAACGAAATCCATGAAATTTTTTTTACTAATTTCATTAAATAGAAACTCATTCTCCAATTTCTTAATAACTTCATGAGACATAATTTATGCCATCTGTATGCGCGGTCCGCGTTTCATAACTTACTTGTGGCTTGAGAATCGTTGGCGTAAACAATAATCAAACTTAGGAAACAGAACAAGTATGTTTATACTTGACCAAGGATAGACCATAAATCATAAAATCATAACAAGCGTTATAACGTGAACTAATTGAATTTGTGATTTTAACCTTTTAAAACAATGCTTCTGCTTATCTCATTTGTCAGTACCTATTATTCTCCACCCGAATCAATATCCTTGCCTCTGTGCATTGTTCGTAACGATTGAGTATTGCTGTATCAATTTTATATTACGTTTACCATTATTATCATTTTCAATCCGATGGCAATAGCTTTCGTAACAATAGCTTATTAATTACCGTAATACTATCTCGTCTGCCGTTCGTGACTGCCGATCTCGCACAACTTATTGCTAGGTACATACATACACTATTGGCCATCGTGACTTCGCAATGTTTCGGCGGCTTATTTGAACTGCTACACGATTGTTCCAAAGTGGTGCAGCGTAAGCTGATCATAAATTACAAACTATGTGAATAAAGGTTGATTATATAATCTCCCATAATATAACTGACATAACTTTATAAAAATGCTAAGATGATGCCTATCATAGTTGAATGTGAATTATAAAAAGAAATTGCCTCGAAAACCGCACGGCAATATTGTGGATATTCTGAAACATGATCAATTATTTCCTTTGTGTCGAACAAACTCTCAGCTTCCAGCAGATATCCCTCTTCCCCAATTTGTTCCTACAGATCCTGATAGACCGGTAATCGATCAAATAAAACCAAATCTACGAGTGACTCTCTCGTTTAGAGGATTTACCAATTTAATATCGTATATCCTTTCAACTTTAGATGCCTTTTATATTCGGTTACCGACCCTTCATTAAATCCTCGATTTCCAAACCCTCGTTATTCTGCGCGATGAACCGTTTAGGGTCTCTTCATTCATTTCGCCCACCCCTCTTCCGCATTTCGTGTTCGTGCTTTCTTAGTGTTCTCACAAACCAGCAACCACCCAGCCAACTAACGATAAGATGAGTTCAAAAGCACCCCCAAACTGAACATGAGAACATTCCCATTTACCTGACGAATACTCTAATTTCGTAAACCTTAATACTTTCTTCACGAGACATTAATATTACCCCATTACAGGTAATATCGTCTTAGTAAACAATTATCGTCTTAGTAATTGCTTAAGATACAGTAGTAAATTATTTTTTGTCGGGTGAAAATTAATAGGGAAAAAATTATATTTAGAATCTACATTAATAAGTATTAGTTTAATTAAAACAATATTAAAGCATGAGCGTCTAGAATGAAGGTAATAAAAACCTAATATCTTTTTATCAATGTATTGCAATATGAATGTCTAAAAGTAGTGTACGTAGTTTGTAACTGTGTATCAAACTGTGGTCGCTAATGATCTTATTGTTGATGCGACCTTTATAAATAAATAATTTTAAAAGAAGAACCTAATATTTTCCATGGTAGACTAATTATTTATAGACTTCTGAATTCATAACCGAAACTGCAAAATCACTGTTATCGACGCGATCTGTGTTATATAAAATGAGAAGTTCATATGTGGCAAGAAATTAAACTTTTAGTCGAACCTAACCGGATAATACGTATTTCCATGCCTCGGTGATCGTTTCAACAGGTAATGAAACTTACATACTGAAGCATTCGTTGGAACAATCATCAGTAAACGATTGTTCCTACAGTTCCTTTACCGAATCGTCGTTTGGTTGTTACTCGTTTCTAAAAGTCTTACTTTTAGCACCCTTTCGTAAGAACACTGGCTCCTTTCTTATTTCGCTCCATAAAAGAACGTAGCATGCCAAGCCTTAATAAAACTTTCACCCTTAACTTGTTGAAGCCGATACTCTTGAATCGACTTCTCTTGAAGACTTCCATAAAAAAACGAATTGAAAATGGCATCGTACTCGCAGAAAAAAATGTGAAGGCGCTACTAGAGTACTTTGTTTCTTAAGTGTATAAACATAAAAAGTACGCACCTACTCTTACTTCTTTAGCAATTTCAGTTACTTCGCCGTAGTTTTACATTCAGTTCCAAAGTTTTCTCTCAAAATTTGTATTATTGTAGAATGTAGTATATGTATTTTTATGTTTTATAATATTGTATACTTCTATATATTGTACTTATTAGATTCATATTAATGCAAAAGTATATAAGTTGAACGAGCATGGCGTGGAAGAAAAGTGGTTAAAAAATTGTAATCATATAATATAAAATGTAGGCAATACAGTAATACCGAAGTCAGTAATATATCAATAGCCCAGGGATTTTAGAAATTTCTGTAAAAAAAAACTAAAAGTAGGTAGGTCTTTTCATGAATAACTTGTTTCAGTGATGAGTATGAACCTTTTTGGGGGGTCAAATGTTACAAAATCGGTATTTCGCTAATAACTCAAAAACAGTTAGTCCTACTGAAAAATATTTTAGACAAAAATTAAAGAGCATTAAATTCTGCATAAAAAGTTTTAATAATATTTTTTTCGTAAATGCAACCGTTTTGTCGATAACGCCCGGCAAACGTGCTCCTACTATAGTATCATACTGCTTTTTAAATCATCCGGGTGGTACAGTACAGGGCGCGTAGTTTTTACGTGGTTTCCCCTATAGGCCTTAAATTTACATTCTTTTCTTTTTGGCGGGGGGACTGGTAATGTTGCTTCAATTGTTACCTTCATCCCATTCTTCGGTATCGCTGGGTGAATTTGTGTCCACCGCGCCGTGACTCCGTAATCTTACTCCGATTGTATCGATTACTACATCGATTGTATCGTTGTCTTCTTCATCTATTATTTCGATTCGCGTAACATTAAGACAAGATTGTCCATTACAGTATCCACAAATGTTGGTGCATTTCAATACACTCTTCCGGCAACCACATCCCACTCCACACCCTTTGTGGCAATTGCAGGAAATAAGGACCACGTCTGGTGCTGGCTGCTGTGATATACGAATTGGCATTAACTTGTTATTTTGCATCCCCATGTTTTGGCACATAACTCGTTACCACGTCATTGTTGTATCTGGTGGTATACTCGATACGAGTGTTCTCGAATCGCTGCTGCCGTTGGTGATGATTGAGCCAAGTTACATAGCTTATTTCTTCTATCTTCTATTTCAAAGATCTATAGCCATCGATAGATTTCGCGGACTGAGACGCTCCGTATAAAGCCAAAGCAACACGTTCTCTAGCTTCTGCGATTTTCTCCTGCGAAGCATTAGGTTTATTAAAAATTGCAGCATCCTCTCTCAAATCTTGTCACTTCTGCAAGAGCTTCCAGAGTGTTGCTTTTCCCTTCCCAAAAACCACTGATGTCGTGTCACACCCGCTAAACGCATGGGCAAAAAGAATGTTCTCTCTGCAGATTTCGGAGTCACTCCAATTGGCACAAGAAAATAATTGTCTTTGCGTTCTCCCTCTCCCTGGTTTCAGCAAAGAGATCGTCATGCTGGATTTGGCCAGCGTTGCGATAAGAACAATTAAATCTACGTGCTTTCCAACAATAAGTACTTTCTTTTCCGCATGGCAAAAAACAGTTTGTACAATCAAAACATCTGTACAATTTTAATGAAATTATTCACCATGAACGTATTGAGCACGCGTTGTTGCAAGAACGATTGCATTTACGAAAAAATATTATAGAACCATTTTTATGCAGAATTCAATGCTTTTTAATTTTTGCCTGAAACATTTTTCAGTGGCATTAGCCGTTTTTAAGTTACTAGCGAAATAATGTTTTTCTTAACATTTGACCCCATAGAAGGGGGGAAGCCAGCAGCCAATCGACGGTGATTTTCAGGGATTCATACTCCTCATTAAAATTCATGAAAACATCTATCTATTTTTAGTTGTTTTAAAGTGTATCCACTTTTTAGTTTAATACTCACGGCCTACTTCTTCAAGTTTCAAAGAGTAGCATTTTTTATTGTGTATTTTAACGTCGCTACCACTGCTCTTAAGTGGCTATTAAGAGAAAATGAACTTTAGAGAGGTAGATTTTGTTGTAGAGCATTGAATTTTCCAGAGAGTAGGGAAATACTCGTAAAATTTGGTGATCATTGAAATTTTCACTCAGGGTTGCCCTTATTTGAAACTTTTCACGGGATACAAAGTATTTAGAACAATTTAGGAGGAACATGTTCCACAGTGATTTGACAATTACTTCGACATCAAATCAGAATGAATGAATTTTGCAGAATCTATCTTCAGTCTATGAAATATTATTTGTTGCTTTTGATTGAGTCCAGTCATGAATTTATCCTCATTTGTACCAAAAAATTGTTCATTAATTTCTACAGTATATGACATTGTGGAAGTTTTCTATTCATTGTTCCATAAGTAGTTTAAGTCTATCTTTACAATATTTTTGAAGATTGGTGAGGGAATTTTTTGAGTACTTTTTGGTATATATAAAGTCAAAGCTTCGTTCGCTGTTCTGCCCGTTGTTTCATTGTCAACAATATCCACGTAAAAATAATTGTCCTCTCTTCTTCAGTTGCAAAGTGTTTGGTCAAAGAGTAGCATTATGTAGTCTAGTTTCAGGAAAATTCACATCGCCGTGGCATCGAACATATCGCTTCGTGACATCGCCATTCGCGGCGTTATCCTTAAACCCGCCCTTCCGGCATCCCTTTCTCATTCTATCCACGCTTCGCTCGACGATATTTCCTCGACACTCCACGAATCCCGACTGCGCTCTGCCGACCGCAGCTTTAATTACCAACAAAGCGTTTCGAGCAACGTGACATAATTATCCAGGGGACAACTACCAGAAGACGCTTAAACAGTTTACTTTGTCGACGGCGCCAGTCGATTCGCGTCGAATCAGAAAAATGGATGGAAAGTTTAAGATAGACCTAATTTGAAGAATAGTTTACAGGAACCGTCGCAAAGAGATTGCCCCGGGCTGTGTTATTTAATTATAATCTCGTTCTGTGTAATTCATCAGCCAGCTGGATGCAACACAGAATAAATGGACGATTGTTCGTTATCACGTGATAATGGTTTAATATATTCGAAATACACTCGTTGAAGATACGATTGGTCCTTTAATTTCAAACTTTCCGCGCCGCTGGTTTTACGAAATGTTTGAAGTGCCTTCGCAGAGTGGGAATTAAGTTTGATGTGGCAGCATCGAGTTCAACGTACAGTATATAAAAGAAATGAAACAAAACATATGGTTTTACGTTTCACTTGTCTGTAGTTATGGACTAGTACCTACTTGCAATGTGAATTTAATCTTTACGTAAAATGTCAGTTGATATTATCTGCTAAAAAGTTTGAAATTGGAGAGTTTGTGACGTAATGTATGGTGTAACAAAAGAAGGGCTAGGGTTAGGGTTAGATTAATCTTCGTGTAAGATTAAGGGTTTACACGAACTTGGCAGGTCGGCAAGTAGGATCAATTTTATGATTTTTTTTTCATATAAAGAAACGTCATATTTAAAAATTAAGATATACACCACGTTGTGTATAAATTAAGTTGTATTCTTTTCAAAAAGAGATTTGATATCTTAAGAAATGGTGTCCCAAGGCCTCTTCGTAGTTACAGACTTACAGCTTTTGCGGTACCGAAAATATCTCAGAGATTAGTGGACCGATATGAATAAAACTTCGTACGACTATTCTTAAGACTATAATCTTGTACTTGTCGAGATGATTTGTCGATTAGTGTCTTGTGTTGTTTTCTATTAACAAAAGAAGATGAAAACTTAGGTCGAAAATCGCATGCTTAACTTTGAGTAGCTGCCATTTTTCAAAAACTAAATTTTTTGGAAATTGGTGCCGGCCAGTACTAGATTATAGTCAGTAAGAATATTCGTGCAAAATTTTATTCAAATCAGTCCAGTAAACTCTGAGATATTTCTGGTACCGCAAATGCTGTAACTATGAAAAGGCCTTGGGAGAAGGGGCTGCAGTAGCAGCATTTCTTAAGTGATTTTGCCTACCTGTGAGATCTAAAAAAACATGTATATTCAGGAATTTTTTAGGGAAAAACTTGAAGGATTTTTTAATCAAACCTTTATGCATTCGAAAGTGTACATGTTGAAGTACTTGTAGTAATTTTGGGGATGAAAAATATAAGTAAATAAAAGAAATATTAGCGATCTCCCGGCAGCGATTTTTTTTCAGTAGTTTGCGGTGACAACTCTAATTTTGACCTGGTTCATCTGAAATAAAAATTCGCGGAATTTTAGTGAGTATATTAGATTATCTAGTTCTTAATCGTTTATTATCCCAAAAAATTAATTTCCTACAAAATGGCGGCTTTTCATAACAAATGTATCGATTTTCGTTACAGAATCGCTCTCATTTTTCATCATTTTTCATCTGTAAAATAAAAACTACGCACCGAAAATGAAAAAGCCACGATTGAGGACTAGATAATCTAATATACTAACTGAATTTGGTCGAATTTTTTATTTCTGATGAACCAGATGAAAGCTACAGTGGTCACCGAAATAAAAAAAAACGCTGCCAGGAGATCGCTTATAATTCCATTATTTATTTAGATATTGCATCGCAAAAAACTACAAGCACTTCAAAATATATACTTTCGAATATACACCCGTTTATTTAAAAAAATCTTCAAGTTTTTAAAAAAATTAATCCCGAAAATACTTGTGACCTTACAGGTATTTTTCAGACCTTACAGGTAGGCATAACACCTTAAGATATCAAATTTCTTTTTGAAGAGAATACGGCTTAATTTATACACAAGGTGTATAACTTTATTTTTAAATATAACGTTTCTATATGCGAAAAAAAATCATAAAAGTGACCCTATTTTCCGACCATAGAAAAGTATATTAAAAATGGAAAATAAAAGTTTGGTGTATGAACCTTTGTTATCTAGAAAAACAATTTTAAAAATTCGTTTAGTACGCGTCAACATCACTAAACGTGGTCAAAATACGCGAGTAAATATGAATTCTTGTTAAAAAAAACAAATCGAAACTGTCACGAACCAACATTGAAGCAAAAATCGAGTTAAAAATGGAACCGATTTTCAGTTCAGTGCACACATACACACTTGTCCGACTTTAAAAATCGATTTTTTCGAACGCAAAATCCTGTTCGAAAAAAATTAATCCACAATTTCGAACTATTTTTATACGAGGTTCATTTTATTTACTGTCGTGCAGTATTTAATGATAAATTCTGCTAATTTTTACTCAGATGCGCGTATACCAAATGAATTTTCCAAATCGATTTTTTCAAAAAACGAAGCCTCGGATGAAAAAGTTTCACTCCATATTTTCGGCTTATTTCTGCACGAAGACTCATCTTCTTTTCGAATATGCCACGATTATCAATACCCCCTGTACTTTCAACTATAGGAAAAGTGTACTTGTTTGCAGTTTTTTCCGGCTGTGTATAAATGGGAACCGACGTGAACAAACTTAATTCCTCTTTCTGATCGGCAGCAACTCGGCCTTTGGCAAGTACCTGTGTACCACCCGTGCATTCACACGTGATGTCGATTATACATTTAAGAAATTACATCGTACGAAGATTCGATCGAACAATAATCCTTTCAGGAAAGAACCATTCTCAATCGCTTGTGCAACCGACAGTAACGCCACAACGTAAAACAAATTCGATAACAATGCCCCACGAGATAACAATGGCAGCGACGTGAAAAACTCTACATAGGGCTTTGTAGCCGACCTAATACACTGCGAACCTCTCTTGAACCATTGTCGCGCATTGTGGTGTATTTGCTTGAATTTGATAAAAGTTCTGACAATAAACTTATTTTAATTTAAGCTACTCATTAACGACTTTGAATTACTCATAAACTGCTTGCACGACAGAAATGATGTAAGCAAAAGTTTTGAAATTGTTTGTTGTTTATTTATTCCTGTTCGCGTTTTCACCATATTTTTTACTTTAGGCAGAGCAACAAATGGAACTGAACAATTCAGTGATGTTGAGGAACGGTCGTTAAAGAGAGAAGACCGTATAAATTGAACGAAAAATTGAAAAAAAAATTTCATAAGCCGCTTCTAAAACGTTTCAAAAATATATTCTCAAAGTTATAGGTCGAAATTTAACTCCGTATCGATACTATAGCCTGGTGAGTCAGCGAGTCTCGGAGCGCCGAGCATACCTAAAACGCATTTTAAACGCGTTTTTCTGGAAACCACGTTTTCAAAACTGGCGCCGGGGATAACTCAAAAACTATTTGACCAATCAACTTCAAATTTTGTACACTTTTAGTTTATTATATTCCTCAGAATATGAACCACAAGATTTAACCAAATTATTAATTTTAATTGCTGTTTTTAAACAAATAAAACACGAATTTTTGGCGAGAATGTTTGAAGTTCCGCCATTTTTAAAACAACCAATTTTTTTACCGCATTTATGGTTCATATTCTTACAATTAGCACATAAATTGAAAAAAAAATTATTGGTCTATTTCACATAACTACCAGAGACGATAAAACCGCCACCGTTTCGCATCTCGAAGAAAACCCTATTTCAGATACTGCTCTATTTCTTTTGTATTTATTATAATTTTACTGTTATAAATATTTGTTTTACTTTTTATAATGTTAAATAAGGTATCCTTAAAGTTCCGAATGGATTAGCGCATTGGTATCTTTGCAAAAAAATTCTTAAAAATTGATACAAATATAAGCCGTTTATACGGGCTTCTCCCCTTAACATAATATTCTAGTTGCTAGCTGGTGAATGTATCAAAATGGTAATAACGGGCATTTGTTTGCTGTATCTTAAAATGTCACACTAAATAATGTCTGAAAGGTATAACTGGTAGTACACTTTTCAATGACAGTTAATTAAAACTTCAACTGTTTAACTAAGATACAAAAGTTGTTTTGTATTTCATTAACTTTGTGTAATCTTTATAAACTCCTTGAACAGGTGCAATGATAATCAAGTAGGTTCATCCAAGTTTATTATTATTTATTCGCACTCGCGTACAATTCTGTTTTTGACCTGCACATGTACTTACATAAGAAATAAGCGCACAGCGGCATATAACATGTTTTTAAAGCATGGTCGGTTTTGGCTAGATTCAGCGTGATATACCGTTTTAATTTTCATACGGTGACGGTTGCCGCAAACACACATTTATCGTTCCGAGATTGATTTATATTGGACAGCATAGACCATGGATTGTGTCGTTACGAAGCGGAGCTAACACTGTCGTTTCTCCCTTTTCAGTAAAATGAAAAAGATTGCGTTAGGTGGAGGTTGCCAGATTTTTAATTATGAAAAGAAATGTACTAGCATTAACTGAAGTGTCTTTGTAGAAAATACTGTAACTGCCAAAATTGAAAGAAAATATTTGTTAGCGGAAAATGTTCTACGCGCCAATGGCAACACTATACTATTGAATTTGATTTTTGTCACTTACAGTGTTTCCTTCAACAATTTATCCGCACCTTAATAAAATAAATTAATGGTAATATTTAAAATAGTGAAATACAATATATCATAATGTACGTTATACTATATTATAAGTACAATATTATGTTAATATGCTTCCTCAATGCAATTTTTTGAATATTTGTGGTAATTGTGGTGCAAAATTTACTCTAATACGTCTTACACTAATTTACTTGGCTGTTATATTTTGTAACAAAATTATAACCTCATTATATTTGCATTAGTAATGTCAAAAATGTATCATATATTCGAAATGAAATGCAACTAATAAACGTTTGCAGATATTGGTAAGCAAACTTTTTTACGCCATATGCAGTCTGATGCTCACAACTGTGTTTACCTTACAAAAGATTGCTGTTCGCCATGGTTCAAAAGGCTTCTCAAATAAATCGGAAAACCTTAAAGATTTATTAGCAATTAACAACGATGGTGGCCATAATAATTACAAAAGCACGTTCGGCTGCAACTAACTAAATAACCTGTTTGAATTGTTCGGTTCCTAGGAGTGACCTACTGTGCGGATTACTAATGATCACTAGCCAGGGAACTGTAGTTTTAGGTGAATTCTGAACCGTCGATTCTCCACCAGAATATAGAAATTCCTAGATATTCACCTATCGGCTAAATACTGATTCTGCTCAACGTGGCTTAACTTCCATAATGTAATCAGAATTAATGTATTCAGCACAGAACAGGCTTTAACCTATTTGTGGCTCCAAACAATTATTAGTGTACAATCTACAAATCTGAATACTTTAAAAAGATTTAGCGTACAAACGTGTGATTAGTAAAACTTTTTAGTTTCTTTTTCAGAGTTTGACTATACCTATAGTTCAGTTGGTGCCTGTACTTTTGAGACACTCTGTATATTGCCTCCACTAGGACAAACAGGTGGATTTATTTTTACCACTATACATCAGTCTCTTTCCTGATACTACAATGCTACGTAAAGGATGGTATTGGAATGGCCAAAACTGTTCATGTATTTTGAAAGAAATTCAAAGATGCATTTTATATGTAAAACCGAAGCGTTTGATACCTATATTTAAGTGGATTTTGACATATTGAATATTTCTCCCACGTCCTGCCTCCACTTTCAAATTTTATTTTCGTCCATGAAACTGAAACAAACTGCTCTCACGCATTGCAACCGAAATGCTATATTGAAAAAAAAAAGAAGTTTTTAATCAACCGAATACGAGACGCCATTAAAAAAGGAAAAACAGACCATGAAGTACTGGAAACGATGAAATACTCGAAATCTCTTCATCCGCAAGAAAGTCACGTTTGTTATACTAACAGTATGCATAATTTTTTCATAATCAAAGTGATTCTTTTCAAAAGCTTCAAGTTGCCGTTGATGCATTGCCAACGCCAATCAATTTCTAAACAGTCCACGGATACTATTGTGCATGTCGAAATGCTAGCCGTTTATAATAACTGCTTATAAGTATTAATTGGAATGCAAGGCCGGCCTTCTCTAAAAAGGAACCCGGAGGCAAGAAATATTTTAGAGCCCCAAACGATTTCGCAACGGTAAAGATTCATAACATATTTTCACGGAAAAATGGGCAGTAATAACAATAATGAAGAAAATAAAATAGAAAAATAAACGAAATAAACAAATAAACATTAACATGTTTAAACATATGACCTTTTTATTGCCGTATCCTTAATAATATTAGATTATTATATTAGAAATTATGTTCTAATTTCTTTTTTGATAGTCCCCGCATACCATGCTATAGTTACCACAACCACAATTGAGACATTAAAAGTAAAAACGGACTAACCCATATTTTTTGCATAGTAGCAGTATAAATATAAATAGCAATAATCTATTCGAATAGGCTGTATCATATAAAACAGGAAAAATTAATGTTTTCTTAATGTGGGTTAGTCCGTTTTTACTCTCAATGTCTCAATTGTAGTGTGTCCATAGTATTGCCAGTTCTGTGTTTAGAGTGTGAATTTCAAGTCGGTTTATAAAATTAAATTAATTTTAAACAAACAAAAATTTTTCTTTCTTGTTTTATCTTTGTTTATTATTTCTTTTCTTCATTTTTCGTTTTCTGGGGCCCCTGTACAGCCCGTTGCACCACCCTCCCTGTGGCCGGCCGGCCCTGTTCAATTGTGTGTATAAGCATTGGTTGTCATTATAAACAGTTGACATAAAATGTACCAGATAAGAGGAATTTCAACACAAAACATTTTAATTTAGTTCGAAGAGAATTCTTAGTAATCGTGGTATTTGATTTGTATGAAACGCAGTTTCATTTAATTTATGGTAGAAATTCAGAATTATAACGTGATTCTGTTATATTTCAGATTGTCATATTCCCTCATTTTTGTTGAAATCTGAGAGACATTAATACAGCAGCTGAACATTTTTTGTACGTAACAGATTCCATGAAAGTTCCTCGTAAATAGAAAAAACTACTGACACCAGTTTCCAGCAGGTAACTACTTACAAATAGTATCTGTGCAGATCTAAAAGACCAGCTTACAACCTTCTTTGTCTTAAATCATATTTTAGAAATCTAAAAAGAATATAATTCTGAAAAATCTGGCACACGTTTGGGTGCATTAGAAACTAGATACTATAATTGAAGATCTAATAGAGACTATAAAAATTAAATTTTTATTACTAGATAACTCATCAGAGGTTCGACTGTCGCGCAAGCGAGGGATTGCTGCGGCCGCAAAGTACAAAACGAACTCCGAGCTCGATTTGTTTTCAAAGCAAACGAAAACTGTCGAACAATACTTTCGATGCTTTCCACAAAATATCGACACGCCAAAGACGAGAACAGTATAGAAATCCCTCGACGTGGAAACACGACGATGCCACTGGAAGTGCTAATACAGCAGTAATATCATCATGATCTACTTTATCATATAAAGTGTAAATACTTAATCATGTAGCTGCATATAGCTGTGCGCACATATTTATTGGTAAAATCGAATACCTATGCATGGTGGCTGCATATAACAGTGTTACATTCTTCACCATGCAGAGTACCTATAGGTAAAGAGTGGCTATAAGAGTATTCTTGAGCGGGTTATAAAAGCAACATGCTGAAAGTTCCAAGTCATAATTTTTTCACTCTACATCGACGTATTCGTACCATCTATGGAAATCCAGCTACGCCATACATTAACGTGTATTTTCGGTGGTTTATTTCTAACCGATGCAACACGAGCTTTCGATTTCCGTAGCGCGATTGAACCATCGTTTATCTTCGCCAGAGAAATGCGCCGTGTTTATTTGCACGAGTGCTGTGTGATTTATGTTTGATGTAATGTCATCAGATATTGCGACTTCCATCGAAATCCGTAGCTAACGTCAGGAATAATGTTAATTGAAATAAATGGTTGGCGCCGACCGTTCGCCCGATTATCATTAATTCTGTCGTTCTCGGGGCGAGTAGATTAAATAGAATTTAAGCACTGCGCACAGTGAAAATTCTAGGAATAAAACATTCACGGGTGTGTCGGGAGAGCACAAACCTTCACATCCATGCTTTTCCTCTCAAACAAAGCCTCATGCAGACCAAGCGTTGTAACGCGGAAAATAGTAGGTAATTTACCATTTGACCTTTTTTCTGTGTGGTAAGGCTTGACTCGTGTTTGTCCTGCACAAGATAGGAAACAGCTCTTCCTTTCTCTCGGCGGCGTATTTGTTCATTTTCCAAATTATTCAGCGAAACTGTACTTGTGTACAACATACGGTATAGTTGAATTCGTCTCATTACGCTTTCCCCGTTTAGGTATTATAGAAAAATGATCTCTCACGTTATGCACCTCTTCTCATCGAACATTTCCGTCTGCAAACTTTTTTATCGTAGATATATCTTAATATATAAAGCAGAAAGTAAAAACTATCGAATGGTAGACTTTGGGGTCACGAAATGTGTTTCCATTCTTTATGCCTGACCAATCCAGACGAATGTGATTATTTTCACAAAAAAAATTTATAAATTCCAAATCTAAATTCCGGGCGAAGCCGGACAGTAAAGCTAGTCATCAGTAAATCGAAGACATTGAAGATATTAGCCTCAGAGATTAAGGGACAAGTCGAAATACAGAACTTTCTCATGCAAAAAAGTGGTTAGAAATTACTTTAATATTTTGCAGTCTGAGGTTCTTCAAACGCGTGTAATGAGAGTCGAACAGTTTACCTTCCTACGCGGGCTATTTAAATGTCAGCAGCACACGTATTCACACGCGAGAAACACGATCAGATGCGCGGCCCCATACATTGCGCCGATAGCAGTAATTGTTCGAATACATTATGGAGATTTGTAACACATGGTTTTACATGGTCTGACAATGACTCACGCACCAAAGAACATATCGCGCTGCTTGTACTCTTGCAACTTTTAAAGCATTTATTACACAATTAAGTACAGAAAACGTCTTCATTCCCGGCTGCAATGGAAATCGTTTTTCTTTTTTATGTAACAACGAGAAAGACACTCCTGCTGACATACCTACCTAGGTGCTAGTAAATTGAAAAAAAGGAACAAACGGTTCTCTTTAGCCTCGCAGCATCAAATAGACATTAGAATGTAATGTGATAATTGTTTGTTCAATTTATCTAGTTGTTCATTTTTTTTTTCTTGTATATTCAGAAAAAGGAATGGGAATGAATGTCACTTTATTTTTATGCCATTAAAACTTAGGTTTTTACAATAATTATTAGTCCTACGAGTCCGCTAACAATAAAATAGCTACTAACTTACCATGTAGGCACTGTATTCCATTTTAGACGAATATTAGTGTATGTCTTGAAATTTTGTACAGTCTGTAGGAAGTATGTAGGGTAAATAATTAGATATCGTGGAAGATATGATCAGTGGTAGAGGGTCCCAATGTTTCGATCACAAATGTGAAGGATTTATGACGAAAGAAAGGTAGAAAAGTGTCAGAGTTCACTCCACTAGCAGATATATTATATATATACCTTTCTTTTTTACTTTTTCTCTTTCCTCTTTTCCGTGGAATATTATCTAGACAGTGCCAACAATTTAGCAGTGAAAATGACCTGCAGCACAAACATGCAAGGCGAAATTCGAGCCTTATCCCCTCACAAATCTTGCACACTTGTAATACTGGCCGACTCTCCCACGTCTTTCAACTACTTATTCTACACTTTTCACCTTCGATCTGCGTTTTGAGCCGATATTCTGGATTTCGTCCAACTGCCTAATATATCTTAAAACTTCCCTGTTTTCATGAAAATGGAGCCACAGATCGCTAAATTATATAGAACTTTTATATCTTTTAAATCACGAGGATCTTTGAATAAGGTCAATATATTCGTTACCCCAAAATACACAATGCAGTTTATATTAAAACTAAAAGAATGCATGATTATACTTATGCATTAACACTGCGAACACACTAACGTTTTCTGAAAACAATAATTATTTGTTTCGAAAAATATACATGGAAGTCAATTGGAATGAGCAGTGAATTGGAAGCGAAATTAGAATTTATATTGAAAAATGCATCAGTGAACCAACTAAGACGTATTGCTTAGAATTTAGTAGAGCAATCAACAATCCCACACCTCTGTAAAAAATTTAACAAAACCACACAAACGGCTGGGTGGTCTGAGTGGAGAAATTTAAAAAGTCGGCATGGTCTTACACTAACACAGCCAGAAAATCTAGCAATGTATCGAGCAACAGGGGCAAACCGTGAAATCTTAAATGACTGCTACAGGAAGCTGGTAATGCTTGCAGAAACCATGGGGTGACAAACTTACCGGGATGGTTTTGGAATGTAGATGAGACAGGGCTCACCTATGTCATGAAATCAAACAAAGTACTTTTGTAGGAAAGAAGTATGTGTACAAACAGAGTTATGCTGAAAAGGGTGTTACCATAACTGTGCTGGAGTGTGTCAATTCATCTGGGCTGTCAATACCTCCAATAGTAATATTTAAAGCAGTTCGAATGGTTGATGGCCTCTGGGCGAGAACATGATTCCGGGGAGCT
Organism: Andrena camellia; assembly: GCA_029448645.1. Taxonomy (NCBI): domain Eukaryota; kingdom Metazoa; phylum Arthropoda; class Insecta; order Hymenoptera; family Andrenidae; genus Andrena; species Andrena camellia. Next base: position 55,255,389 of record CM055676.1, on the reverse strand, counting down.
CGATTCGCCTGTCGAAAACAGGCTGGATCAATACAGAATTGTTTACAGAGTGGTTCCAACATTTTGTGAACAACATTCCATCAGCGAGATCAATTATTTTGTTGATGGACAGTCCTGCTAGTCACTTAAGTCTAGAAGTTCTTGCACAAACCAGTGACGTGCATATTGTGACATTTCCTTCTCACACAACGCACATTCTCAAGCCTTTGGATGTGCAGTGTACAAATCTTTAAAGAGCCATTGGAAGAAGAAACTGGCCGAATTTATGCATTCGTATCCTGGAGAAAAACTGACCAGATACAATTTAATAGACAGGAATCTTTCCAATCCACAAAGCTGTTGTTACAGATCAAGTTATAGTTCCATCTCTGGTTATTTATTTTCCTAACAAAAAATATATATAGAAACTCTGGAACAAGTCCAGTTTTCCGCATTAAGAGCCGCAATGTGTATAAGTATTTCAACTAACATAATTATTGCAGAATCAAAACTATAGTTTATTGAGGAGCGAACTAAGTTTTTATGCAAATGTTACTTGAACAAAGTCCTTTCAAACTGCAACAATGCTAGTACATATGATATTATTTGAAAAATGTATACGCATAGTCATTTGTCTCAAACAGTGCAATAACACTATATAAGTTACACACCAACTAATGTATAAATCGCAATGTACAAAATGTAATATAAGAAACCATTAATGTAATATAGCTACTCTTAATGTAAAGCAGATGTAGGCCTAAGGTTTGAAATGTTTAAAATAAAATAAAAAAAGAATCTAATGCTCAGAAAATACTGAAATCCTCCTCGGATATTCTGCAACTACTCCATTCAAACAAAGAACGAGTTCCACCAAGAAATAATAATTCCAGGGCAAAGGTAATGTCCCCAACTTTAGCATCCCGCTCTTCATCAACATTTGATGCCATAGGTCATGACGATGAAACTCAAATTCCTACTCGGCCTCCTATCCGTAAATCTAATCAGAGAAACGTCAAGTGGATTAGTTTTGTGAATCTGGTAGAAAAAGATACAATGAGGATGCAAAGGAACAGGATGGTGAGGAATGCATTGAATGTAGTTTATGTGGCATTTGGTACCATTGTTCGTGCTAGTAGGTTAAGAATGTATGTGGTTACTTTTAGTAGGTGCGATGGATATGCACGTGATTCTAACAACGAATAAAATAATTAACCTAAAATAATCACTTAATAACAATAATATAAAATAATATAAACAAGTCGCTGGTGAACATATCATGGGCCAGCGAGAACTATGCCGGAGTTACCATTACCAAAGTACTATCACAGAGTAACCAGAGCTATCACGGAGTAATCAGAGTATGACCCGAAAATTTAATTTTTTATTTTTTCAATTAAATATACTTAAAATTAGTAAATTTCTGTTAACCTATTATTTGTTTGTATGATGTTCGACCTATCATTATATCCCAGACTCACTTTCAGATCATGTGAATATTATCAGTTAATAGACAAATTCTAATAAATGTGCATAGCTAAGAAAGAATTATGTGTAATATGTGTAGCATTATGTGATATGATACTATGGGATATGAGATAGAAATGCGCATATATGGCGTAAATATGCATGCAGATAGATTTAAACCTAGTACCTATTACAAATTCAAATTTGGGATTACCTTGTATCTATAAAGGATCGCGTTTGCACAATGGAAATCAATCTTGTACTTGTAAGGGATCATTTGCAATTGCGCCAAACTCTAATTACAAAGCAACATGTAATTAAAGCCTGGAGGCAGTTCGTTCGCTACGAAAATCGCGGTACATGTTGTCACTGAGAATCGATTCTTAGGTTACAAGTGCAATTAAGTATTACCTATAATTATGCACTGTGCATTACTACGTCAATTCATGCAACAAATAACCCATATTGTACATACAATTCTAGAAAAAATTGGAAATTTATTCCACACAAATGTTGAATCTGTTCGACAGGAATAGTATCGGAAGCTGCCAGGTATTAATTACGTTAATACCAAATTCTTTGAGCATTCACAAGACTATACTGTAATGCCAGCGTATGTGGAACGCGCGGATAATATGGTCACAGGCCACAGTTTCCGAATTACGAACGTTTCCGACATGAATTTTACACTTATTTAAATATGCCCCTAAGTTCACGACGAACGTATTACCATGTGCAAAAACATATTTTCCCAAATCTCGAATTACTTTTTCGTGGCAAGTTTTGCTGCACATTTACAATACCTACGTTTCGTTTTCCTTTTCCTAACAATAGCTAATTAACTAATTTTATTGTCTTTCATGTTTGATTTTATGGGGGATTAATATTGTGGTTCAACAATACAATAAAGACTGAATTATTTCTGTAACTCTGATTTTCATCTAAAAATGTAACATAGGTATCGCTCATTTGCTAACGTTATTGTAATTGTGAATTATGGTATGAACAGAAGGATACGTGCTGTACTTCTCTGAATATTATTTTATGAAGAAAAAAGTTGGCCGCCATTATTTGCCGATCATCTAAAGTTTTGGCGCATTTATCCAGCTGGAGTCGTTCTGTCATATAACGCGTTTCAGAAAGCGCGTGGATTTTCAACGAATATAATTACGTCTTGTCGATGCTTCATTGTCAGTAAATTCAAAGCACTTCAATAAGAAAAAAGTGCATGTCGAGATGTGTAGAGTGTCCCAGAGATTAGTGGCTAATTTTTTAATCCATATTCTACTGATCTTGAAGGTCTGAATTAAATTTATAACCACTTCTTCTTAACTGTGATGTTTCACACGTTTAAAAAGTTCATAGGAGGTTTGCTCTTCCTTCGACACGCGGATTCATGGTTATGACTAATTTGATCACAACACGTATTATTATTGTTTGCTATTCACACAATGTAGTAGTAAACTAATTATCAAGTGCCAAAAAAAACGTGCACCTCATCGCTAATTATAAGAGAAGGGAACGAGGTAATAATAGTGTGTATTCCATCACACAGAATCTACCAAACTGCCTCAGTTTATGGACCACTGCCACGCTAAAACGGCAATCAATAAATACTGGGACAAGGAATGGAAACTAAACACACCTCCACAACACCTACTACTAAAAAGCAATTTCTTTGAAACACCTCTGTCTGCAATCTTGCAAGACCAAACCAAGTAGCAATATCACGCATCAGAATCGGCCACAACAAAATATCTCATTCGCACATAATAAGCAAGGCAGACACCCCAATTTGTGACACGTGCAACACCACATTAACAATCGATCATCTTATTCTCTCTTGCAACAAATTCTTAGCCGAGAGGAAAATCTCCAGGATTGACTCCTGTATACGAAAAAATCTGACCGACCAAAAGAAAATAAAACAGCTACTGAGATTTCTTAAAACTACCAATCTTTAAGAGCTGTGAATATCGTTACTATAAATCGAGTGGCTAATAACCGAACTTAGAGGTTGATGCGACATAAAATAACTAAATTAAAAAAAGAAGAATATATAGTGGTAAAATACTTTATGACATTTCTATAACGTCGTCAAACTTGTACTTTCATACTTTTTAAAGAGACTCTTAGTCCTAAAATGTGTTGCGTTCTTTTACAATAATTGTAAATATTTAAACGTATCTATGTGAAAGAAATTGCTGGAGAACAATACTAATTGTACGTCTCCACGAAGAAGAAAGAAGAACTCTATTCGACATATACCTCACAAATAAAAGTAAATCGTGCACAATCCACATCCAAATAATCCTGGGGCAGGAAGGATAAAGTGGTGCTGCCACTAGGAGTCTCCTTAGACCCTTAGGGCAACTGTTACATTATTATACAAGGAACCAGGTTGTACAGTTCGTGGAGAATAGCGTAATTGGGGAGAATTTGCCCTCGACCGTGTAGAACACCGCGGTACTACCCGCACACCCTTTCTACCTCCCCATCCGCGATTGTTATTCCCTCATTTACAAGCCCCACGGCGATACACGTTACTCGCCACGACTGCTTTTGCACCTTCAGCCTCGCAAGGTGCCGATGACGCTACCATGTAATTTATTTATGCACTCCACTTTGACACTAAGATGTTATCTGGAACGTAATGACCTCGCTTCTTTTGAACGTCTATTCGTGCAATAACATTAATAAGCAACACGACGCCACATAATTATGAAAGACTTCTGGTCATCTTAGGGAATTTGAAATAAATTTCTATCTGACAATAATACTCATCTACCGCATCTTTTGCATACGTATGGAATTTTATATTAAAAGTATTCGAGACACAAGGAAACGTCAACCTACAGATTTTTTTTTAAAATTCTTCTATTATCTAGATATAAAATTATTTTAAAACATTTTTTGAGTTACCATTTTCGTATTTTTGAATCTTTTAACTTTTCAGTGATAATTGTATATTCGTAATACTTATACAATCATGGTCTAATAGTCTTTTTCTAGAAATGTAAATTTTGATATGATAAAATTTGTAGTCGAAAATGAGCGATTTTCCACGGTTATGGGAAAAAGGCGATTTTTTAATTTTTTTTTTATTTTTTTTCTTGCGATAAATCCCCTTTGGAAATCGCAAAGGCGCGAAATTTTAACTCGAAAATTATTCTTGGGGTACAATACACCCCGTGTGACCACGAAGGGTTAAATCTGAGGGTATCGTATGGGTTAGGTGGAATAGCAGATCAACTACACTTCGCCATTAAATTATTTTTCATACAGTATGTAGTAACACAATTTCACGCTGTAACAGTAATGTCGTCATTATTATTTAAAATTTTTTGCATTATTATTTCTGTGTTTCATCGAGATATTCCTGGATGTACGTTGTGTTGTGTCCAGGAAGAAATTTATTGGAGCATTTCGGTCGTATTATAGCTACCTTCATCAAAAGTCTAGGGACTCAGTGGTACTTTATGGTAGTAATAACTTGCTGTAATGCTGGTGTAAGGCTGTAATACATACCTATAGAAATAAATTTCCCCATAGTTATAGCATACATCTAAAACTGGTGACCCATTATACTTGCCATATCTATGTCAAAATTTACGAGATTAGTACTTCTGTCATAAATTCGCGCATTAAAGAATATTCTCCATATAAAATAGAAATATCAGAAGCCAGAGGTATTACGATATTAATGCGCAACTGTATATGCAAACTGGAGCGTTTAAAAATATGCATCTAAATGTCTCTATTACCTTATAAAAATGGTGGGTATAAAAATAACCTTATCAAAATGGATCAACTTACAATTAGAATAAATAGAATAAGAATAAAAAAGAATAATAAAACTGATAATGAGAAAAATTGAAGATCTAAAACTGAAAAGAATACACACTAGGTTGACCCTAATTTATACGTGTCGAAATTTTTTTGTGTATTTCTTTGCTCTCACCTCCTAGAACGGTGCCATTTCATAAAAAAATTTACAATTACTGTCATATATAAGTCTTTCGTGCTTCCAACCATTTTTTAGATAATGGCGTCCCACCTGTACGACGGCGTGACGTGTCTATGCGCGCGTAGTGCGGACCTCTCTATATTCAAACGCTATTATCTAAAAAATGGTTGGAAGCACGGAAAATTTATATATACAGTAATTGTAGAAAATTGAATGCTCTTTTAATATTATCTCAGCAAAATTTCGATAGGGCTTACCATTTTTGAGAAATTCTTCAAATTCAAACCATTGATGAATTCTAAACTTTAAGGCCTGGTCGACACCTTTTCCTGTTGTCCGATTACAATAATCTTTTTCAGGAACTATCTTCTTATGAAATGGAACCATATTAAGGGGTGAGAGCAAAAGAAATCGCAGGTTGAGAATAAGGGTCACCCTAATACAAACCTCTATTATTAAACTCCGAAACAACAAATTTAGATGATACTTTATGCACGGTACAGGGAGCTCGATTCCTAACAGTTGCTTTCAAATAAACGTAAAATTCCTTGCACCGTGACGTACATTGTCTAGCATAATTTATGTAGAATTATTACAATTGTTACACTAGTGCAGGCATGTACAACTGAATACCCTACGAGCAGTAGACGATGAGTGGGGAACAGCGTAAGTAGTAGGAGCATAACTAACGCATCAAAGGATGGGTGCACTGCTATGCCCATGGCTCTGCTCGCTGCTGCTCCCGCGGATATCGGTGGGCGACCGCCAAACTGCCAGTTGGGTAAGCGTGTGTCAGATGTGTATTTCGCTCAACACAAGTTAACACAAGTGTTCATGGTAGAGCGAGAATAACTTACCCCTAAATAACTGATGATACGGAAATTCGAACTTCGCACACTTTTTGACTTTACCATGAAAAGCGAGCGCAGTGACGAGGAATGTGTAAGAGAGAGTATCTAGATAGTAATAGATTGACGCGTCATTGATAGCATAATACAAAGCTTAGCCACCCAACCATATTTTATTCAGGACGACCTGGTGAACAGGTGGGAAGGTTTGCTGAATACACCGCAAGGCCATCTTGTACATGTGGGCAAATTCTTATGAGCGTTAATGAACGTCTATCGTCAATGATTTCTTCCTTCGCCAGATTTCAAAGTCGTAGTTAGTTGCGACACGTAGAATAGTCCGGCAAGAATACACTCGATGGTGCCAGCGTGTGATATATTCACACGCCGTTCTGTGACAATGAGATGTTATCTATAACGGCGTGTGGCACACCGCGGCCCCCTTTGGGCGACGAAACCACCTCTTCCTACCTCCAGCCGTTCCTTCAACGATGTCGGGAGGGCCCCTAATATATTATAACGCAGACGCCTTAGCAGCCTCGTTGACTATAGGCCTGCTTGGCTAGTTTATAGCTACCACCTTACGTTGCACGCTATTCCGCCTGGCCGAGATTGTGGAAGCGAAATGCATTACGGACGAATACCGGCCAACTACGGCTAACCAATAGCATTATAAACGTAAGCGTAACGAACCTTGCATTTATACTAAGTCTTCGGCGCAATGTTGCTTATATCCGACCCTCCTTTACGACGAGCAAAGATACAACGATTTACGAAAGAAGTAACGTAAAAGCCTATTTCCGTTGGTACGTTGCTTAACGAGCGCGCGCTATTGCGTGGATTTATTTTTTATGTTCATGCGGCTGTATTGATAGCAAACTTGCAAGATTGTATTCAATGTGTAGAATCTGTATTGTCGGTGGTACAGAAATAGTGAAGTGAATCAGGCATCTGTTTTAAAGGGAAGTATGTTTCGATTGCTGAACAATGTGGTTGAAAAGGGCAAGGAAGAAAATTATGGTGCCTTGAGAAGGTATAATGATATCGCAGATCTTTCATCGAGTCAGGGATTCAGCAGGGATGTATTTAGTACACCTTTTGAACATTAGTTTCTTAATAGGTGCTCTTTCAGTTTAGATGATTAATAGGAGTTGCATTAGTATTCTGTAATAGTCCTGTAATACATATGTCATGATGAACACATTCGATGATTTGTGGCTTGAGGTACAATATCGGTTTACACAATACATGAATGGGTCCCAGGATAGTATCTACATATATCTCTACAAGGTACAATGCTGAGATTTTACGCAGGGTTGCATAAAGCATCCCCATTCGAAATTAACCTCCCTGATCAGTTTGATGCAGAGACTGAAAATGAGCAAAATTAACCACCTCTGATTTATAAATAAACGAGGACTTGGTATGGGAATGGATTTATTAGCAAAGAATTAGTGTAGTGTCATAAATTTGGGTAGGAACCCCCAAGCTAAGGGACCACCAATGTGCTGGCTCTGTTTAGTTTTAAGAAGAGTGAAAGTGTATGCGTGTACGCGAGTGAGGGATACGTGGCCGTGACGCCGCGATTGCCTGGAAAATGCGCGATGCAGGCAGTGTTGTACAATGTATAAACACTACAAACCGAGCGTTTCAGATCTCTGGCCTGCGAGTTGCGGTCGAAAGAGGATCTGGAGGAGAAGTTACGCTTAGTTAATTCACTATCGCTTAGATTAACTAGTTATATAATATATATTAGCTTTATTACTCCGCTATGTCCGAAATTTAGATTCTGATTTTATAAAAAAAAAATTTTTTTAGTTTTTTTCTGGGAAAATAGTGTACATTCATTTCGATTAGCCAGGCACAATGAGTTGAGGAACATTTCGTGAACACAGTGTTTACCGTTTGAAAGTTTTTAGGCGACAGACAAACACACAAACATATAAACTTTCTGCTGTATAGTATAAGATACAACTCCGTTGCAGTGAGTCTTAACAATTATTCGAAGATCCTACATTAGTGATTTAATAAATTAGTGGACTAGTGACTATGACGAGGATATAATATGTGTCATTGATAAGAATTCCTAGAATGTTTTTACACAGCAAACTTACGCATAATTACGGTCTAAACTGTATTTAGGAGCATAGGATTTGAAGTACACTACTGACACACATTTCACTTTTAAACTGGTTATGGACTCATTATAGGTAAATTGGACAAGTTTTATACTACATACCACAGGCAGGTTCTATTTCTATATCGCACATTTAATTACAATTTGTTCACTAGGTTTCTACATTTAGGCATTCTTTGTATCATACAATAACAGAACTTTTTTCGTTGTTAGTTTCATTTTAAACCTCGTTTTATAATACATACATATATTTACGTATATTCATTCATACAGCATTATGGTAAACATTTGGTACCATACATCTTCATTTTAAATGTTAAGTTTAAATAAACATATAAACGTAGAAAATTATAAATTAATCGCAGAAAATTCTATTAAACAAAAACTCCATATTTGATTCAAAAACTAGAAATTTCAAACGTTAAAATGCTTTTTTAAAATATTTTTTTACGACCATTTTTGCGGAGATACAGCTATTTGAAAGTGAGCAAAATTTTCGGAAAATTATAGTGTTCCTTTAATTTTGACCAGCAGTTTATTTACAATTCTATGACACGTGACGGGAGCCTATCTGTATTATAACGAGACAAAACTGTATAATACATACCTATTCACAGAAAAGCAATTTCATTATGTGTTACACTTCAACATTAATTCCAAAATTCAACATCAATTACAAAATAAAAAATAAATTAATAATTTGCGGTAGCAGAGAGGCTTAAAACTTTTTCCAAGCTAAACTTTTAATGGCCCTTTAAATTTAATGAACCTTCAAGTAATTAAATAGTTCAAAGATTCATATAAAATATCAAGTACCTCGTATTTTTTACACTGGTATTGCTAGCTCAATTCGTCAGCTTTTATCTCTAAAACTTTGAAATTTATATTACCATATTCACTATTTCATGATATGTATATCGCCCACGACGAACGTGTGTCACGAGTTCGCTAGAACGTTTCACCCCAGACTTTTCAATATTGTGCGTTATTCGTAACAAACAAAACAAAAAGTATGTGACAATTTTTTTTAAACGTCAAAGAATTTTAAGTCATTATCGAAAAATGAAGCTGTGCAAATGACACAAGTGTATGCATCTCAACGTTCATTTGGAAAAATAAACATGTTATATGTTAATGATCACATTGTTTTAGAAACTCGAGGTTTAGCTTGCAACTCATTACTGTAAACGTACTTGCTCATATGTATTATCTTCAATTTTCTAATCGGTCGACTAAGATTCGCAGCAAGTTGTACGAGAACTATTCCTGGTGAACCACTTGTATTCCTATCAATACATTATCGATAACAGGGGTGTTTTTACATCGACGTGCAACCAATCACCTGGAACCCCTCCCTGGAATCACCAATCCATTTTCCTCGTGTGCCTTTTTTTTCAAAAATATGTTTTATACACATTTGCTTTATGTCTTACATATATTCATGTAAATTGCTGAGGTACATGAAAAATTAGTGTTGAGTCTTATGTATAAATGAAAATATATACCATGTGTTATTTTTGTGAAATTCCATTTTTTTCTTTTAATTAGGTAATACAAAAATTTATATAGTACACTGCTTCATGGTTAAAGACTCTGCTTTTGTAAAGTTTACTTCTTGTAACAATCTACAGTTTAAATATTAAATAGCTACCCCATACATTTTAAATCAAGTACGTTGTCGATGAAGTAATTAACCATTACATTTCGAGTGCTGTACGAAATGTTTATATTGCGAACAAAGTATAGAATAGAATTTAAAAGCTGTTATTCAAACGGCACCAACTTGCTTTACTTCTTACTGTAGTAAAGAAGTGGAATATTTCCTCCATACATATTTAAAAAAATCACAATATGTGATAGTAAACGTATGAAACATGTTTATGTGTCGAAAGAGAACCATCACAGCGTTGAAAAGATTGTGTACTATATCAGCTATCGTATGGCACACCTGGAGGGAGTAGTTTACAGGCTTCTTCCCAGAAGTACGATGAACTTGAAATACAAACTGCAGTAGCGGGAGTAGAAGCAATAGGTCACGTTCTAGGAAATATAATCTATGCTGTCCCAGCTTTAGTTAACCACTGTAACTGTGCTTTACCAGTAAGTTCAGTGAAATGTGTGTTTTCTTCAAAGCTTCTAAAAACCAAATTAAATTTGTCTTTTATATACAACAGTCCAATGAGGCCACATACACAATTTTATTAAACACATAAATACCAATCACATTAAATTTATAGTAAATAACGTAGAAAGGATAATCTTCATATCGTTACATTTACTCGTTAAAATGTGGAACTCTGGGTTGGTTAAAATATTAAATAGTTTCAAGTACAACAAAATGGTTGGATGCCCCTTGATATTTATACCTTGTTGGTAATGCATATTTTAGTTCTGTACTGTGACATGCAGGAGCGGTTTCGAGATTTGGCGCCCCTATTTTCCGTGAAATATCATCAAATATTTTAATATAAAAGAGTTCGATGTGACAACTCTACATGAAAAAAAAGTGAATTGTTTTTAAAGTTGCCTGAAGCTTCCGTGTTTAAACCTTTTCCAATTTCTTTTCCCCCAAATTTGCGGCCCTAGGCTCCAACCTAATTAGCCTATATATAAATCCGCCCCTGATGACATTACATCATAATATGAACGACATAAGGTATCGGACTCCATATTTCCAAGTCCTGTTCCTACAAAACCGTCCTTTGTAATAAAACATCTCTCGTGTACTATTGGGAGCTGGACCATTGCCGAGGTAAGCACGTTTTCTCCAACTCCTTCTGCCACCGTTTTACCCAATGAAATTCAAAATCTCCAGTACCATTTGGATTACAGCTGGTCGAGATAAGGCAACTTTATTACAGCTGGCAATGGCTTCTAGCCGGTAGGCAGATGGCGGAGGCCAAAAGATGTGGCTGCTCGTTGACGTAATTGCGAAAACCCTAGGCTATCCAATTCTTAGTTCTCTTACTTATAACTGTGTACATTGTGAGTTGTGAAATCACCACATGGAGAAACATATACATATGTATGTAGGTATGTACATATACCGCTCAAAAGTTTGGGTATACAATGTACTTACAATATTTGCATCCTGCATTCGAATACAAAATGTAGATTGTAACATCTGATCGTACTTCGAATATTATACATTTGTCGAATGATTTTTATGTGATAAAAGCGTTTAATTTACATATTTCTGTAGGTAATGTGATATTATGATGTTATAAATACTTGCCACCATTTTTTATATATAATATAAATAAAAATTACACAAATTAGTAATACAAATGTCAAAAGTATGTAAAATATTAGGAAAAAAGGTGAATCCTTTGGTAGAGGAACACTTCAGAATAAATGTTTCAACATCGAATTGTAGAAATAGCCTACTACTTGTAACCAATATTTATATTTTACTGCTATTCATCAGATTACACGAAATATTATAGATGAACTGTTTTAAAAGTTTCTGAAGTATTGTACATTAAATTTAATCATTGAGTTATTTCTTCGAAACGACGATCTGGTATCGTATATTATGTATAATCTTCGAAGTAAAAATACACGAATTGATATGAAAGTTATTATTGCAATTCCTGCAGCAACATCAGAATAAGGGAGAATTTGAAAAAAGTTTATTTTATAAAATGTTTGCAGAGGTTTTTTAATTAAATTAAATAAGAACGTCTGCATCAAAAAGTAGGATGGAAAGCTATTTCCGTACCATACTTCATGTTTAAACATATTGGTGACACTTTTTCATAACTCCCAATTAGGTGGAAAGAAGTTCGATCGATTACGGTTAAACTTTAGATAAACTTGAAATTGAGATACTAATTACTGAAGTTTCGCGTAACACTTCGAAAGTTTGCGAATAAACGTGTGTACATTGATGTTAGCTTTATATACGTACTATTTCTCTTGCTAGTGTGTGATGTAACCAGACTTAATGCATTTCAAACTTCTAGCACTAGGTACTAACTAGATGCTAATATTGCAATCTGAAATAGGAATCTTAACTATACGTGAAACTCCCTTTCTGATTTATTTCCTTAATTTTGTATTATTTATGTAAAACCATTATGGTCAGTGACAATATTAAGCATCAAATTTAAATGTATAGCTATTCTACGAATCTTTTACGTTAGATCGCTACAAACTTATTCACGAGACACACGTACCGAAACTGATGTACTATTGCAAAGATGTTAATGAATTAACAACGTAAATACTGAAGAATTTATATATCTATATGAATGATTATAATTTATAAGGTTACTTACAGAAGTATTCCGTATACAGGATGAGTCACATAACTTGTCCACCCCAAATAACTTCTATACATATTATGAAATTTAAAAGAGCAGTGAATTTTCTATAAGAAAGTATTAAACTTTATGTCTCCTAAACCTAATAATAGTAACAGTTGCATGGAAGTCAACGGCTATCACATTGAGCACCTACTGTAACTAACAATAAAGTAATGAGATCATGAACAAAGTTTTTGCAAATATTTTGCTAATTATTAGGTTTAGCACAAATAAAGCTTATTACTTTTATATAGACAATTCACTGCGCGCTTAAATTTTGATGCAAAAAGGTACGCAATCCGTTTAAAAAATTCAAGGCCACCTTGATATCTCTTAAATAAATAGGTTATTCAAAAAAATCATTTCAGTATCATATGCTCCCTTCGAAACTGTGCAATTTCTATGAAAGACACTTTTTTGTGGAACACATATCTTGGAAGTTATTCGGGGTGGACAAATTATGTGGCTCACCCTTTACTCGGCTTTGCATACTGAATAATTTAAATTGAAAAAATTAGTGGTTTTATGAGTAATTTATACTTAGGTGCTATTACATTCTAATGAAGTATGACAGTTCATTGACATTAGTAGAAAATGTATGATACTAAGAACTGAAATAGGAAGTGAGAGGAGAAGATAAACGGTAAATCCCTGAAAGGAAGAGCGCCAGATTTCGGAATATCAACGGAAGTTGTTAGAAAATAATTACAGGGATAATTAATGCTGCAAGATGTAATTAAAACTGACACAGAAAAGGAAATTCTTATGTTAAAATAGGGAAGGGTAAAAGAGATTTTAAAAACTCCGCTCATTACCACCGAATTAAAGAATATCACTTGCGTTTGTTTTTATTAATAAATAAAATTGAATTACTTAGATTATCATAATTATAGAGTGTATAGGTAAACATGTGTACCTCATAAACAGACGTGTCAGTGTGACTTCAGTTATAGTTGCTGCCATAATTAAACGAATCTGCACACTAAAATAGGCGAGTATTAAAGTTTTAGCATATTTATGTTCCCTTTTATTGACTGCGTTATAAAATTTTTACTTGATATCCTTAATACTAATGTACTTATAACTGATACCCTAAGCCAAAGAAATATTACTTCTACCATTAACAAGCATTATTGTGAAAATTAATTATTTAACTAATGATGAAATGTAATAAATACTACTTAGGTACTTTACAACAGCTCATGATACTAATAATGAATTCATTAGTATCAAGTGTCAGTTTTTGTTTAAAATTTGAATCAATTACTCTGCAATTTATAACATGGAGACACGAGAGTAACAAAACAGAAAATTATCTTTGAAACATATTGTATCTTAAAATTCACCAACTTACGTTTACCCCCGACGAAAATGAATTATATTTCGTAGGAACTTTTTTTTAGTGGTTTTATTAAAAAAAATAAAACAAAATATTTATTACCTACACGTGATTTATTAGTCCATATGTGCACAAAAAATTTATTTACAATAATTTTTGTATTTTATTATTTATGATTTTTTAGGTCCCTTAGAGTCCTTAGACCACTGCGAAAAAAATGGTCACCATGATATCTCCTCAAACAATTTATGGCACTTTAAGGTTCAAAGAATCTGTTTCATGCAAAATTTTGATCTGTAATTAAGCATAAAAAATTAATTAAGCAAAATACAAAAAAATGGCCCGTCAGCCCATAATGGCAACATTATTTTACAAAAATCATTGACCAAGTGACCATTTTTTCTGCAGTGGTTTAAAGAACCTTAAAACTCATAAATAATTTAATACAAAAATTACTGTAAATAAATATTTTCCTACACTTTATGGACTAATAAATCATGTATAATTAGTATTTTGTTTTCTTTTTTTAATACTTGTATGTGAATACAGTAGGTACATCCATATCATTCATATGCAGTTCCTTTTTTAAACATCAATAAAATTACATTATTTTTTATAAGCATAAATGCTAATGTTTGACAACATCGTAAGTTGCAACATTAAGAAATTGATGAAATCAAGAGGTTCATCAAGAGGCATGAGATCAAGGGGTTCAAAGTTAGGTTTAAAAGAAACATTTAACTCGGTAGTAGTCTAGTCATGATGTGGACAACGTTTCTGAGACGCCTCCAGCAGTCACGTTGAAACGAAACGCGACGTTTCGCTTGGCTGCGATCTCGTATTGCACCCATGAGTTCTTTAATGACCCCAGGACTACGTGTGCAATCGTTATTTTTACGAGAACGCTTCAAACGACCAACCTAAATAATGTGGTTTCGTGGGAGTACAAGGAGCAATCCGGTTTGCAGAGCTAATCAAGATTGCTAATCGATACTGACAATGATTAGTAGGAAACACGAGTGCCATGTTGACTGTTTAATCTAAAGTGCAACAGTTGAGGCGAAATTTTAGGAATTACTATTAGAATAGCACGAAGATAGAGAGATTCTCCCTCGTTTAAATTTTTTCTCCGCGAAAACTTGTTTCATACCTTGGACAAAACACAATTTGTTATTCCTTAATACAATTCCTTGATAATATAGTTAGGCAGCTGCTAGTGCTAGTAAGTATTATCTAACTATAGATAGTCACTTAAAATAAGTTATAGTTAGAATGTTAAAAAAAGGTTTCCTAAACAAGTAAATGCATATAAATGCATGTCTATTCATATTCATGCATCATTAGTATTTAGCCTCTTATAAGTTGCGGGCTTATATTCGAAAAAATTTAATTCTTACACGTGAGCATAAGTCTATTATTTATGGACTTATTAATTATTATTATGTAGTCAATTTTTCAGTATGTCTTGTAGCCCTTCTTTGTTCCAAATTAATTTCGTTCCTGTAATTATTTTACGTTTTTATAACTTTGTCGTTTACATTAATTTATAGTTAATGATATCTTTTGTCCCTTAAAAACATTTTATATGTATAAATCCATCAATTTATTGTGATAGTAAATGTTCCCGAAACATTTGATATTTGTAAGACACTTCATTTTTTGGAATATAATGCAATTTATACATTTCGATTGACAATGAGAAGTGTAAATCGCCAGTGATGCCCATTCCATTTGTGGAAGCTGTTAGTTTACTGTTTCTCAACTATTCAAACACGTGATCCAAAATTGTTACATTTTGAGATGAAAAATCAGTGGTGCCCAAATAATAAAATAAACATAGTATTCGTGATTAAACTGATCTAATGTCAAGTTGTTTCTACATTTGTCCATGAAAGCACTAATCGATTGCATTTACTATGTGCGTCTGAAACATAAAAACCAACTGCTTGCACCAGTTCTGCAGATGCCACTTGTATTTTGTATTCCACGTGAGTAACAAACATTCCTCTTTCAATGAATGTTTAAATGCAGAAATTTAAAAGATCGTTTAAAAAGACAAGCGATTCAAATTTTCTCAACTCCATCAATTTCGTATTTCGTCTTGAAATATTTGGTCGACCTAAGTCTGTAAAATGACTAAAAAAAACAAGAGATGCACAGTTGCTTTCGTCCAAGAAGAAGAATTATGTACGTCGTTAGTTTTCGTGTACAAAAACTAATACATACGAAATTTCGCGACGGATGCAAAGGCCACATAGACGATTTAAGGCATCCAACAAACATTTCGTTGCACATTCAATCGATGAAAAGCAATTGAACGTGCGGAATTTATTTTCCTTTGAGCACCAGCGTTTCTCAGTAAACCATTTCTCGATGACCTAGTAGCAAGTTCGCCAATCAACGAGCGGCGAATTTACCAATATATTGACTGCAAGTAATCCGGTTCAATCACGATAAGTTCCAGTTAATGTAGAAACCTTCCGTTACTGGCTAAACTAATAACAACACGATAACCTAAAATCGTAATATGCAATTCGCAGCTCGATTCCAACAAATTCTACATCCGGTACCACAAGTCGGCTGCAGTGGCAGGTGCGTCGAACTGCATTGTCCGCGTGGAACCTCCGAAATTGTAGAGACCGCAAGGTGTTAGCTTCCGCCTCGCGTTTGTACGTATGTATTCCACTTGCGCGACTCAAGGAAATGTACTACTGACAATGTGTACGTCCCATGATAAACTTTTACATGAATTACAATATTACAAATGCCAGCTTGCTTCGTGATTTGGACTGTTGAAATAATTCAAACTGATACACTGTGAAGATATAGTTACGTTGGAGCACCACATGATATTTTCAATTACACTACCGTCGAAGTATTTGGGTGCACCATCATTTTCTAAGACTTTTTGTTTACTTATCGTAACACGAGTAATATAGGTCTAACTAAACCGTATTAAGGGAGATTGCGCCTCGTTGGGCCGAAAAATAGGTAATTCTTTAAGAATTTTTAGTACAAAAACGGTTCGGCAAATTAATTTGAGGTTTGGCAGGCTGTTTTATTGTATCTTGTACTATTGTTCTGAATTTTTGTGTGACAGTGAAAAAACACATGGCAGATACAGAGAGAGCGTTGAAAAATAATCGGGTGGCCCTGGCGTTGGCTAAAAGTACTGTAAGGGTACTTGATAAATAACGAGATATTCCGGAAAAACTTTTTGTTTTCCTTCGACCCTCTGTAAAATATTTGTAGCGGTGGTCACATCGATGTGGACTTTCGACATATTGTTTAAAACGACGAAATAAAGGGCCATACAAAAATTTAGCTTGCTGAGAATTTTTCCGCAGACAGATTCTAATTTTATTGGACTACTATGCAGAATGACTGATAAATAGCCGCTTTTTATATATTCTTAACTACGCATCTATTGGAGATTAAACTGTTTCCAAAATTTCGGGCGATAGTGTAGATTGTAGGAGTTTAAAATACTTCAAGTTTTGGGAACATTTTCACTATGATTCCATGAATTGATATTTTATATCTGAATTATAAATGAACTTGTGATGTTTCCATGTATCCATGGACGAAAATTAGAATATATGAAGTGTCAGTCTGAAAGTTGTCAGTATGACTTATGTAGGTATGCATAAATAGTTAAAAATCGATCTGTACTGTTTTATTTCCAATACTATCCTCTGTTTGCGAAAGCAATAGAAATTGTCTAAAAGCTGCCTTTAAGACAGTGCTAATTGTAACATGTAAGAAATTTGAGTTTAAACAAAACATAATTATAGACTTAGCCAAACTCTAAAATTATGAATATTATTAACTTATTTGTTGACAGAAAGCAACGTCATGGATATTTGAACATATAATAGTGCATAGTGCATCACATTTTGCGCTATTTGGAAATTTAATTATTGACAGATCAATTCCTGTTTAAATATCCAACATTATGAATGCCGTATTATATCATCACTTTTTGTATTGCTATAAAAGTTGTTATAGACTCATAAATAATCAGCAGAGGATACTTCTGTAGGATGGCGCTTGCATTGTACTTTACCTTAACCAACAATAAATTCCTGTTCAAACAAATTTCAAAGAAAAGTGTATACACTGGCAAAGTAAAAGAGACTATTCACAGAAGACAATAGAATTTGAAATCCTGCTGGGACTATCACCTATTGACCTGCGGGATGAAGTGTTCATTATGTAGATTTCAACGTAAGATTTCGTGGAAATGTTCTCAAGATTTCCTACTACAATAAAATGACGAAATCACCGTGGCAAAATAATTGAAAACAGAGAATCACATTCATAGTGTACTGAATGATGAATACGGAAGACAATGACGAATTGGTAATGAGCTTAACGCCTTTTGTGGTCCACGCGTTAAGTCTACAAGTTCATCGGTATGTTTACAGAAGGAATAAGCAAATTTCGTGGCAACTTCACGACCTGTTATTACCGGAGCTCCAGAATTGAACTGAACCACGGCCGTGACAATTCAAAGTTCTCCAAGGGTTTCCGACTGACTGAACTACCCTGACAGTTAAGTAACTCGAACGAGCTACATTTGCAATGTCAAATTATTAATGGACTAATCTCACGGGTCTTCAGGACCTGTTCTTATTGTGTACGATGCTTGGCCAATGATTAGATGGCCTTGGGGTATGATGTATTATAGGTATTTCACTACAGAGTGGCACAAGGAAATGGCCCTAACATTATAAACCCGTATGATACTTACCGAGATGAGTATGAAATACTTAATTCATATGGGTCTCAAACTTAATGTTTTCGGTACAAAATGTAATCTTTCATTTCGGTAATTTAATCTTTTCGTGGCGCGTTGAATATATCTAAGAAAATCAACCTGGAACATGTCATCAGGACTTCAAGACTTAATTGTAGCTCAATGACAAAGGATGTGCTGTTACCCGAATACTCCAATTTTTTCGAAACCTTGCAGGTTTGTAGAGGACCTCAATAGAAGTATCAGACAATTTTTCGTTTGTAGCTGTTTTCAGTTCTTCAGGGCGAAAACATCCCTTAAAGGTTAATGTGTGATTACCTACTTTCCTATATATCTTGAAAACTGTAGTAGATATAAAAAAATTATTACAACGAAAACTTAACGGTTCTTTATGCTCTATAAACCCGTGTAATCAAATTTTTTTAACATTTGTAATTTAATCAGGAAAATGTTCCCCACCACAAATTTTAAACAATTCGATTATATAGTTTTATACAGCATAAGAAACCATTAAATTTTCTTTATAACAATTCTTCAGGAGTTTATAACAAGTCCTAATTTTTTCGCCTGATTTTTGCACAAAAAAGTCAGAATTTCAACTTTAAATAGCCGCCATTTTGTTTTAAATTATTATTTCGGATAGTCCCTCTGTTAATCAAAGGATACATTAATAGACTAACAAAATCTTTTTCGTTTTTTGATTTTACGTAATCTGGTTCTGAATGGCAGTGCTCACCGCAAAACCAAATTTTTAAAAATGCTTCTTGGATGTCGGTTGTTACTTTATTATAAACATAAATATCTTTCTACGAAAAAATATTCCAAATATTCTTTAAATGTTGCTCTTTTAAGTGCAAAATGTCCTGTAAAAATATATGCTTCCGCTTTTTCAAAAAAAATTCACAAACATTCGCCTCTTTTCGGCTGCCTGACTAGGTATAACCCCTTAATTAAGGTGTGTTCTCACCCTGAAGAATCAAAAGTGGGCACAAAGGAAAAATTGTCTAATACTTCTATCGAAGTGAGGTCCTCTACAAACCTGCACCGTTTCAAAAAAATCGGAATGTTCGGGTAATCGAGCTTCCCGTGGGAGTGTTAGTATCACTTTGTTGCCAATGCTTTTTAGATAGAGCCTATCATTTCAATATGGAAATGGATACAAAGCGCCTTTTGTGAAAGTGACAAAAATGGATTTTGCGACATTGATTTTAGTATCTTCTCCTCCCTGCGAATATTATATGCCTTTAATGTCTTATAGTTGGAGCCTCTTTTTAAACACAAAAATGAATCAATTGAAAATAGTCGTATTTAATACTTTGCCACATATGCGTACTCAAAAATGTATGCACCGTGTATACGGTATTACTGAAAAATGTGTCCAGTCCTACATATTTATTATATAATAGAAAGCAGACGACGTATAACACTTTTGAAAAAGTGTAAAAGTCTAAAAACATCGCAGGATCAGATAAAGCATCTAGCCAAATGCACAATACGGTAGGATTTATCGCCTCTATCCAGGGCGCGATATACAGATGTACGATAAACCCATAACATTCGCGTAACTACAAGTAGAAACAGATAGAGCCGAGGTATTTATGGTTTAAACGTGAACGGTGTCTATTTGTAAAATCTTTTAATTGCGAATTCATTTGCCCGCGTAATAATACACCAGCACTCAAAAGTCTTAGGACACCCGTTGCTGGTGACAAAATTCTCATACTTACTGTACCTACACTATGCACTTTGAACACTATTCATTTAGTAATAGTAATAAAAATTGTGGGACGCACTATTTTAAGTAGGTAGATTCGAAACAGTTTCCCTGCGTCAGTAACACAACGTGGGGCATTCGGGAACACGAATAGCAGAATATAATAGCAGGAATTTAAAAAAAAATATGTTCACGCGTATGCCAACAATAAAGGAACGTGGTGGATACATCGGTGAAAAGGAATATAAATGTGTTTGTACTTTTCACTCTTAAAGTTTCATGTACCTATACATGGCACGCGGAAACGTTGTTCTAACTAAACTTGATGTTAATAATTAACATTACCCTCTGTGTGTAATGAAACGATCTCTTTAAAATATACAAGCCAGTATCTTATAATAAATGTTGCAAAAGTGAGGTTCCTTTGAGAACACCCATTCTCCCATTCAGTCGAAATTTCCTGTCTCTGTTCGCCTAGTCTAATCTCTCTCGCGTATAAAAGTGGCTATGCGGGATTGTCCCTATTGTTTCAGCTATTTTAGCAATTTGCTGATGTATGAAGCGTGCCAGGCGGTGAGACGTGTGGTGTACGTTAGGTAACGTGTTTTTTTTTTTGTAAAGTAGCTCTTAACAGGAGCGAATTTGAAGATTTGGCGCCCCTAGGCTAACAGTCGTGTGCCGCCCTTCCCGCTAAATATCATGAAATATTTTAATTTAAAAGAGTCGAGACAATTTCAAAATTAATTCAATATGGTAACTCACATCTGAGTCATTGCTAATTCGCTACATAAAAAAAGTGAATTATTTTTAAAATTGTCTCAAGCCTCTGTATTTAATGCTTTCCTAATTTATTTCGTTCAAAATTAATCGCCCTCTAAATTTGTCGCTCCCCAAAATTTGCCGCCCTCGGCTGCAGCCTACTTAGCCTCTACCCAAATCCGCCCCTGGCTCTGAATTAAATTTCCTTGTGACGTGTGCAGAAAGTACCTTAATAATTATTACATTTCTGCGTATGAAGTCAGCTATATTTGGTCTAAAGATATGAAGCAACGTTATCTCATTTTAATCGAAAAGGTGGATGTAGCCTTTGACTGACGTCGGCTACGTACTAAATAGAACATATCCTTTGAAAAGTTGTAGATACCCTCATTTTTGCTACACGAAGTCTTGTATTAACGTACAACAAGATCACTTTTCACTCATTCATTAATATACCCCACTTTATTTTCTTGCTAATTTTAAATACGTATATTTAATTCTGCTATGATTGTTGCTTCTGCTTTTAAAAAGCTACAATGAGTAAATTCTACATATTATCACAGAAACAACAATTTCTTTAGATAATGTAGTTGTCTTGATACTATTAAATTACCATATAATATGTTTAATTACATTATTTAAGAAATGGATTTTAATTACCACTTTGAAACAACAAGGCGGTTGCCATTATTCATATAAGTTTTTGAATGTCGTTTAGGTCGTAGCAGCGAAAAATATCGATATGTTATTCTTTCTCTTCTACCTTTTACCAATTTCTTATAAAATATCGTTACCTGCAACAGTTACGCTTTTCATGGTATTTTCTTTTATTGCTAATTGAATTTCCATTTAATTATCTCAAGCTCTAATTAGAACTGTACGTAGTACATACATATTATTTAACTCTTCTCTGATACTGATTTTAATACTTCCATTACATTTACCATTATCCTGTAATTTGAATCCATAAATAAAAGTCACTCAAACCTCCCAGTGATTGATATCGCAAAATGTGAAAATGTTTAATAACAAACTGGCAACGTGTTTCGACAATTAATGCATCTGTAGAGGCATCTTTTCCTTTAACAAGATGAGTGACAGTTAAACAACGACAGCACCATGTAATTGATATCATACGTTCAATTTACACTATCATAATACGAAATTTAAATTCAAGGAAACAATATCCTGCATGCAACAAGCAAATAGATATTACGCAGAAGTGCGTGCGCGCTGGATCTGTGTCGAGGAACGTAAAAGAAAGCAAAATTAAACCACGTTAAGTAATTTTCTACCCCTGGGGCCAGTAATGCTCATTCGAGGAGAGCTACGATTCCACTCAGCCTGCTCGTACCTACAGGAAGAACTTTTCAAGGGCACGCGAAATTGTACAAAAAAAAAATGTATTTTTGTATGAGAAGAAGCAAAAGGGCAGTCAAAGTGTCCATGTTAATGGAAGGAACGCGTGTAATGCACAGAATCATGCCAGCAAATAATTCTTTGCTGTCCTCATCTTTGCGCCCCTCGTAACCTGACGAAGTGGCGACCAGCCGGCTTCCGCGTTTAATTAACTCCAAGAAATATCTTTTAATTATAAAACTATTTCGTGGACGGGAGACGTGGCGCCACATTCCAACATTATAACAGCCGGCGAGGATTTACATTTCTTTCGTTCCTTATTTGGTCACGGCGGCGTAGCCAAGAGGAAGCAATGGCGACGACGGAGCAGGAATGAGGGCCACAGTTCCTTTACCCACGGCAACGTTATGCCACCTTTCACAGAAATTAATTCATTTGTCTTCCTTCTTTCAGACAGAAACGGCTAACGTTTTAAGTTCGTTAAAAAATAAAACGGAATTAAAGGCACTCGACGAAAAAGTAACAGAAACACAATCCAACGTTCCCACTGCAGTGTAAACCTATTATAGTCGGACCGATGTCGCTTGACTCTCTGCTTCTCTGGTTTTCACGTTCCTCGTTACACTTTCCTGGCTACGGCTCCGATTATTCCACCACTTCCACGTCTTTTTTTAGTCGCCGTACAGTAAACACATAAAAAGACGTTCACCTTTATGTTCCAACTAACAAGCATCCGGGACCACGGAAGACGTGCGTTTCTCCTTTATGGAAAATTAAAAAATTTAAAGAACTCTTTGCCTGGTTACCGACCTACGTTTCCTTCTCAATTATGTCCGCCTGGCTGTTATATTTCAGACTTCTTTCATAAAATCAAATTGCACGCAGAACTTTTCGCTCAACGTTACGAAATTATTGTAATTCTCTAAAGAGAACTCTTTAGAGGTTCTGGAGTTGGCTTATTTTTCATACAATCGGCTCAAAAATATCCTGCAAATAGCCATAATCTACTTGGATAAGAAGTATCCCTTCCCAGGTGCATTAAATAAACAAAAATCCATAGGTACATATATTATTAAAATTCATAAATAGATCGTCTTTTAGCCACTTTTCCAAATTGTACTTTTTGTGTTTACTGTCCAATGAATACAGATTAAAGAGCTAAAAAGATGTAGGGTAATAGATGTAGCAAAGGTAATTTTATAATTTGTAGTTTGGAAATAGGATAGAGCCTAATTCGTATCATTATCAAAAATAAAATGATGTATTGGGAAAGAAAGAAATTTAAAGTGTGAAATATAAAGTATAATCTCATCGTCCAACTTTATTCGAGTTTCCAGGAAACCGGATTTGATAGATTATGTGTAAACGCATTAATTTATAATTCATCAAGGTGATTTGTAGTAATGAGGTAATACATATGTAGTTAAATTTGGATTTCTGAACATTTAACTACGCAGCTTCATTGTTAAACTGGTAACTCTTCACATTGGTAATATCAGAATTGCAGGCATGTCCATAGTACCTAACTTTACTTTTTTTACCTTCCACTACTTTGCTACTTAATTTAAAACTTTTTTAGTTGTTATAATCGTTCAACATATTTAAGTATTCACGGGAATTTCATAATCATCGATATCCGAGTATGTGAACGATACAAATATTTAATAGGTACATAAAATTGATCACAGAAGTTAAAAAATTCTATAGAATTAAAAGTGGTTATACGTATAACCAAAAAATAGATAGAAAACATTAGAATTACTTCATGCATCCTTAATTCATGAACCACGATTCTGTATATAACAGCACACTTTAATTATTCACACATTATTGAGCTTTTAAATAAATAACTGGTATGTAAGTAAAGGCCTGTTAAATTTTTCTATTCATATCATCATCAGATTGTATAGATACATACAATTAAAGATGGTGTATTACAGAGGAATGTGTTGACGAAAACAATTTTAATTTGGCACTTTTTTAGATAAGAGCTCGTACAAAATAAGACAATTTCAACCCACCTTTTCGATTTCCTTAAAAAATGAATTATGCCCTATGCATAGAATAAATTGTTAAATAGATTAATATCAATGACAAAGAACGGAATGTTTTTTCGTACAATCTACTTCGTGATTTTATTTGGATTTAAGTTCGGTTAAAGAATGTTACAAAACAGGAAATCATGTCTAAATTTAACACTGCCTTTTCGTACCAAATCAATATTTAATGTTAATCATGTAGTTTATTTCTACTGTTCGTCTTTGAATACGTGTACATTAAACCTTAATCCGTGGCTAATATTCTCGGCTTATACTCATATTGTAAGAAAACTATATATCCTTATCCCTTTATCGTGTATTTGAAGAAAGGAAGAAGTATTAACGCATATCGATACATTTGCAAATCAAGTACAGTACTTGAATCCCTTGTGTATGCTGAATAAATGGTAATACTACTAACGGACGTAGTAGTGTGTCTGTTATATTCATCGTCGAATTTCCTTCCTTATACGCGTATGGCACAATATGGCAGAATAACGTTGGAACCTATGAAAGTCTCGATGACAAATTTCATGCTTCGACGATTGCTAGTTCTAGCGAATTTCACGGTTCATCGATACTGCCTTTTCGATCGAAAACTCTGCTTGCTCTATTTAATAGAGAATTAAGTCTGACAGACGGACACTGTAGATACGTAGATGTGAGCGATTCAACAGAATTTAATATCGTTGCATTTCCATTCGAAATTTTCTGTCTTAATTTGTATGAATTACTTAAAAAAAAATTCCAATATTCTTCCAAGATAATTATGCAGAATGTAACTACAAGTAAGTTTTAAAATCGCAGTTTATAAATTATGAATCAGTTTAATTATGACAGAATGGTTTAAATTGTAAATATGTTAACAATTTGTGTAATAAATGTCGATGGAACAAATATTTGATGTAAATATATGAAAAAATTTAGTTATTGTGTAGTTCTTCAAGCTATGTACCTACTTAATAACAATATTTTTTTATACTTTCACTAAAGTTACTTCGAAATCAGACATTTAACAGCACGATGTATCTGCATGGAAACATCTAGATATTTCTGCTACTTATCACTCAATTCACATGCCTATCCGATTAATTAATTCAATTTATATAGAGTAGAACATCGATTATCCGAACGCCAGTTAACCGAAATGTCAATTATGCGAGACTCAATTATCCGAAACATCAATTATCGGAACGAAAGACTCACGAGTCCGTAAACAATAACATTATGCTTCGAGACATGCGTTTAAAGAGATATTACAGAGAGAGTTTATTACGCAATTCATAATTTATCGACTATAAACTAGATCAACTTAAATCGACTTAAATTTATAAGCCTGCAGCTAGTATATGATAGGTAAATATTGAAACGGTGAGTTTCCTATTTAAGTTACTTAACATTGTATATTAAACTATTAGTAGAATAAAAATTAATAGTACAATGGAAGATTTAGCACACAGTTTCTATAACAGTTTGCAAAGGAGAATAAACTATTATGTAGTAAAAAATGGCGACAGGTAGGAAAAAGTAGTTTACGTTATAAAATTTTGAACAACAATAATATTGTCTTTTTTTAATGGGAAGTCCACAAATACCAACGATGAAGTGGAGCAAAAATGTACTATGTCCCAAAATATTGAAATAAAAAAAATACATGGAACGTAAAAATGCTTTAAACGTGTACAAAAATAAATGTGTGCAATATGCATATGAATTATTTAAACACTGAAATTTCAGTGGTATTTTATTGAGTAGATTCTTTTTTTTTTAAATGATAGAGCTGTAGAACTTATACAACAAGCTATAAAACTGGTACAACAACATTTTAGGATCAATAGTTTTGTTAAAAAATTAGTTCTATGCTACGTATTTTAACAGTAGGTACTGAAATATTTACACTCTTTTTAGCAAAGACAAGTGTGGAGATAGCATTAAGTATGCGTGACAAACATGACACTGGGTTTGAATCTTTCCAAAGCCTTGCCTACCTTTTTTTCAGTAGTCTGTTTGGAAATAACCATATTATGTAGGAATAAAGTAATTATTGGAAATTATTCTTAATATTTAGTAAAGGTTCATTAGAAAATACTACGTCTGTTTGCATTGGTAGCTTGTTGACTACCAATTTTATTAATGTAACATACGATACATAAATAATTCATTAGGACCACCTCGAATCCAACAAGCTAGAAAAAAAAACATTGATTGATCGTGTTCGAAAATATATCGAACTTAACAGTAATCATGTTGAACACCTTCTGAAATAAATAGATATACATTTCAATTGAAACACATCAATTTTATACAGCTTCTTTTTTCCCATATAAACATAATACGATTATTGCACGAATTCACTCCAAGGTGAACATATGCTATCTGCTCAAATTTATGTTTTCATCAGTTACGCCACTACGTTAATAAAAGTAATACCTAAAAATAATACCTGCCTATTAAAATATTTACCCCTTTCGAATCGAACAATTTTCTTTTTTAACTTTTCCACAGCATTAACAGGGACGCAGCTTTTGCATATTAATTGTTTCTCTACTTTTACCACTGCAATACATAAAACGTCGAATTAAAATGAATTTCATCGTGAACTATACGTATACATATACACCCTTAACAAGCGTAAGGCTTGAGATACATACATGATTAATTTTTGTATGAGCACGTCTTCGTGTATTTAGGGCAGGATGCACCACGCGGCACGCACGTATTTTGCACTAATTGCGGCACGCACGTGCGGGCGCAGTTTAAGAAAGCATAAAAGACCCTCGCCGTTTAATGGGCAGCACGCGTGTCTCCAAGTAACAATTGCTGGAGACATCTGGCATTATACCCAGCATGTCTCCGAGCAATGGCGTTACTATGCTACGTTAAAACTATATGTACCTATGTACATATAGTTTTCGTTTCATAAATAAAAAAGCAGCTTTCGTTTCATAAATAAAAAAAAATTAAATAAAATTAGTTACAAGATAAAGTGATTGTTACGCTGTCGATAAAGAATTTTACTCCCTCAGAGGTTATGGAGGGGATACAAATAGCGCAAATTTTTAATGAAATCGCGACATACACGCTCACAATTGCACTTCTATAACAGGAAGTTTGACAATAGGCTACTCTATTAGCTAAATCGGTGCTAGGGATTGGGCTGCAATTTCATCTCATACAGTTCATCAAATTACGAAACATTCAAGTAATCATTTTGCAAGCTAAAAAATTTTAATTCTGGAAGGTTTAATTGTGAACACTTGACTAACTGCAATCGTAAATGACACAATTTGAAATATTTGTAGACAAACATTTATGGGGATCTAGAAGAAGTGTGGTAGAGATAATGAGGGACAATGCAGCGAAAGTATTTGGCCATATTAACCGTTCCTTTCAAAGCTGACGAAAGGACCATTTCTCCCTGCAAAAAGGAGAGATGGTCGCAGTTATGATTGAGATAGATGGTTCACTTTCAAATTGCCTAGAACGCACAGTGTTCGATGGGTATACGGAAATGGATAGAAATTAATAACTCAGTTTTCAATCCGTTTTTCAGCAAATATTGTCTTAAAGCAAATATCGACCAGTTTTTCTGAATCAGCATAAAATCGTGAACATATTAGGTTCATTCTGATAAAATAAATAATATCAGTGTTAGTTTTAATAGCCTTTTCATGTCAGGTGTACCGACAGCCCCGGACTTACCCTGCTACTAATTGTAAGTTCTACGATTCTCGTCTCTAAGTTACTCTCTATAACCTCGCAATTCTTCAAAACGTTTCTAATGATTTGTATCAGAAGGGAGCACATTTTATTGAATTTTCTGAGTTTTCTAAAAAATTATGATGAAAACCTTGTAACGAGTAACGAATTTTACGCTAATCCTCTATTCCTCGTAGAAGAAGAAAATGATGGGGCCTGCAGAATTGGGGAAATTCTCTAGTAAACAGCCGGTTACCCAAACAAAAGTTCAATACTTCGATGCATTGCCACACAAGCTGGGACGTGTTTGTGCAGTTGACAATATACAGGTTGGTTCTGTAGGAGAAGTGAAGGAATGAGGCAAGAAGTGGAACGCGAGAATGCAGTCCATGTATGCATAGTACAATGTAAACAGGGTACACAATATCTTTCCGAAGTCGACATTACTGCTTTATGCCACGCGAGAATTCGGGAATGCAAAGCTGGGTGGTGAATGGGCCGTTTCAGTCGGGCTGTGTCGATCTGTTTGAAATTAGTGGCCGATTCTCAATTGTATTCTTCGGTGATTCCATTCCCATTTTCCTGCATACTACCAGTCTGTGGTCGTATATTCACCACACATAGGGTGAAATGATACGGTATTAGCGTGCTGACTACTTAGAAGTACTTGTGATATAGGAAATAAGGCAACACTCTTAATAAATTAAAACATAAATCATTGCACTAGATTGACAGTAAAATTAATTTCGCAGATTTTAGGAGTTACTAGAATTTTTACTGGGGAGTGCTGGGTAATTGTTTATATAAATTTTGGTGTGGTTGCTTGAAGGGCATATAGTAGGTAGTGCTGAAAATATTGAAATATGAAAACATTGTCCATTTCAAAATTAATCGCCGATGGGGGTATTAATTATCTAGATGTGTCCGATAAAGGGAAGTTCGTAATACATACAAATGGAAATGTTGCAAAACGTGACTGCAGATATGCAAATGAATATGCGGCATCTGTAATTGTACACGCAAATATATTCATTCAATTGCGTCAAGGTACGTACACATATAGCGTATGTATGTACGTATATGCATTCATCTTTCTCTATCTTAACTTCTATCATTTTGCACTCTTTATGAGATTATATATACATGTGCCTATATAATTTTAGCCGTGTACTTTACAACGTTGCGTTTAGAACCGTTTTAAGGGTGATCTTTCGTAATTACTTCATTGTTTATTCTAATTGTTCTCCCCAAGTATGAAGAAATATGTTGTAGTACTTGTAAAAACAAACGTCGGAGCACCCAACAGATAGCTAGGTATGACGTTTTACTTTTTATGTAAGAAACATTGTGATTCCAAAATATAGCATGGAATTTATGTAACGTTTCTCAAATCTCGTTATGTATAGTTACAGAAGTGAGCTGGACGTATTTTCTATAATAAATTAACAAAACTTATGATATCTAAATATATATTATATATTAGCTAAAAAGTTATAATATCGGATTGAAACTTAAGACATGAAAGTGATGAAACATAAGTAGTATACGACAATTTATTGGTAGATTATTTGATATAGGTACTTATGGAACTTGTTAATTTCGATGATTAATTTCTCTAATCAAGTTTAGTATATCTATTAAAATTTTAGACATAGGTACCAGATTTAAAGTTACTGCATATTTGTCTACATTAATACATTTCCTTTTTCTATTTATTTCGTTACAGGTTTTTCCTGATAATGCACGATTTTAAACTCAATTGAATTCCTTAAAATTCTACGCATGAAATATAATCGATTGTAAAAATATACGAAACACAAGGAACTATTGCTTTAATTTAAATATAATTATATGCTTATTTATCTAATTATTTAGATCAAAGTTAAAGTTGAACTCCTCCCCCCCCCCCAGCTTTCATCCTCGTGATGATTTAATTGCTTCAGTTATTTTGCATTCGAGTATTACACGACTGAGAGCAAGTGTACCAAAGTTATACGAACTCAATAAAAGTGGAAAATGGAGAAACATTTTTTCACTTTACGCTCGTATCAATTTCTTGTTTATTACTCCCGCACAAGGAGTTATGTATTTGAAACAAACGCGTGACTGTTCTACTCACAGTATCGAAGGGAAATTCTAACATGTTATTGAATTTGCAAGTATGTATGCACCCTCCATACGTTTCCCTCTACGAATATTTTTTAATCAGCGTAATTCATGATACATTGATTGCAAATGGCAATTTCAGCTGGCTGTATGCCGTACGCGCATTTTAATATTACATACGAGTGCGTTCAGGCAAAACTGCACAAATGGACATTTATTTTCATTGAATCTTTTAATAATGTATTCTTGTCAGATAACCGACAGTTCAACTGTCAATTATCAGCTGCTGCGACACGTAAAATATTTTTCGAATTTGTGCCGCGCAACCAGCGCAATTGAATACAGGGTGGACGGGAAAGTGGTCACGGTCTGGGTAGTAATATATCGATTTATCGATTCATTTTCGCTGACTTGTACAAATCAAATAAAACTGTGGATAACAATTATATCATAATTGTATAAATAGTGTTACGATTGGAAGCACCGGCAGAACCATCGATACCAGGCAAGAATAAAATGAAATTCAGCTTTTACACAGAACCCCGATATCCTTTAATGATTTGCTTTCGTGGTAATGAATCGTTATAGTTACATAATTGTATCACTCCTTGCAAACGCTACGGCAACTTCATTAATATTTGAAACAAAACCAACGATTTGATACAGATGGCACATGATCATAAATTAGTTTTGGAAGAAGAATCACACACGTTTTTGTTTTGTTGAGTGTTAGGCACTACTTCGTACATGACTGACATTTAATAATGAACACAAATGATATTGATAATAATTAAAAATATCATTGACATTTGATACCTATTGAATAAAAATGTAATTTTGAATACACAGCATTTATTCCATTCTAACGTTCACTTAAGGGAGGGATTCTCGTCTAACAGCCCCAAAAGTAACTTATATTTAAGAATTTTTTTTTAAAAAACTGTTGGTCATATTGGATTAAACTCTTTTGGGATATAAGAGGGCATCTTTAAACTTGGAACAAGTATTTTTCTATGTCGATCCTTCTTATTATTTATTAATTATTGTGGAATATTGTCCATCTCTTCGACGATAAAACTCCTGTTGGCGGTATGTGTAGCACCTATCACATTCATCTGATTGCGAAAAAAATAGAAATTTCTTAAAGTTAGATAGTTTATGTTGTGATTGGTCCACTTTAAAGAAAAAAAATGAAAAATTGAAAGAGTTATAGCATTTGAAAGAAAAAGTAAGTTTTTTCCTTAGACAAATTTTCCATATTATTCTTTATATCGACGAAAAAAGTATTATAAATATAAAATAAAATTGAAATTTTAGATCCAGCCCCAGCGTAAATGATTTAACTTTAAGAAAATTTTCTTCTTTTTGCAATCAGATGACTGTGATAGGTGCTACACCTGACGCTAACATCGTCGAAGAGGTTAACGCAATTCCACAATAATTAATAAATAATAAGAAGGATCGACTTAGAAAGAAGAAATTCTACAAGTTTGAAGATGCCGCCTTATATCCCAAAAGAGTTTAACGCAATATGACAAACAGTTTTTTAAAAAAAGAATCGTAAATATCGGGGGCTGTTACACCAGAATCCCCCCTTACGGGGTCTTCCTAAATAGTGCGACGGCTGACGAAAACTTAATTTTCGGGAATTAAAAAAAGAAAATTATTGCACGTATGTAACTTTATTCTATCACCTTTTAAGACTATAAAAGAAAAATGCAAGTAAAAAATAAAAATATGCATTTGTAACGGAATAGGAGCACCGCGAAGAGAACAATATCTTTTTGAATGGCAAACCTGATTGCCAAAAAACCAAAAGTCCCAATATACTTCAAATATATCAGGCATACTTAGTAGACGTTACTTTATCGTTCGAACTAGAATTTTGCAAATATTAGCAAAACTGAATTACTACGATCAAGAAAACCATAATTATTTTCGCTAAAATTGCTAAAAAAAAATTCAGGCGTTGCCATTTCATTGTTTCTCAATAATTTTTCATTACACTGGTTCAGACGATAGCCACACGTCTACAGATTACCAATATTTTTGAATTCTATGTTTGAAATAACTACAATTTCTGATATCAGGACAGTAATCCGGAACTTACAATGTTTTTTATAGTCGTAAAAGGTAATAGAATAAACCAACGAACATGCAAAATGATACGTGCAATACATTTTTCTTTTTTTAATTCCTGAAAAATTAAGTTTTTTTCAGCCATCACACTATGTAGGAAGACCCGTTAATTCACTTGAACTGCCCAGAAATCTTAAACTAATTGCTACGTGACGTTTTCTAAAAATTCGAACAAATAGTCTCAAATATTTCGATATGAACTTTGAAATCTGATAATACCACGGAACCCGCGTATCTGCTGGTTTATTCCTCATTATGCAGAGTATGCAGCATAAATAAATAACAATCATATTTGCCATATAACAACGTAATTTTCCACAAACACTGAATCTCACATTTTGCACTTTAATTATCAGGATTCCTTTTCGCTCTCGAGTTTGCAAAACTTTATAATTATACGTATAATAAATTCAGGTTATTATACTATTATTATACACAAAGAAAACATCCCGTATAGTCGGTACTTTATTACCACATAAATAGTCTAAATATTCTCCACATTTCAAACACGAACTAAGGTGAATCAATTCGTATAAAAGGAATACACGGCTCCAGTTAAAACAATTAAAATCCAATTGCATTTAGCGTACTGTAATGCATTCAAAAGAATGCATCCGCGGGAAATTAAAGCGCGCGAAACAGTGTGCGGGTTCTAACTGCGATTTTCTTTCGTCGTCACTTTCAAAACCGCCATTGCCCGTTCCCATTGTTACAATTGCCTTCCGCATTACGTCCGTAAGATCCCACTGATATTTACAGCAAATGTTAATGTTACATTCAGAAGCGGAGCAAGAAGATTTTTCCAATTTCGTGCGTTAATATACAAACGCAATCGGTCTCGCTGTAGATGAAAATTCGACGAAGGAGCGAAAGTTGCAAATAGAGAACGTTGGAGAAGTTGTAAACGAACAATGGTTTCCGGGGAGCGGACAGCGCTGCCACTTTAAGCTGCGAATCTAACGTCCGTCTGCACGTACCTACTCTTTTCTCCCAGCAAAAATATGCGTTTTCTTCTCTTCTCTTTTTTTGTGCGAGTTCTAGAATTATGATACGTACGCCTCTCAAGAAACTTAAGTCACTCCTAACTTTTACGAAATTTTCAGGTTAATGACCTTGCGTCCACAAAATTAGTTTGGATAAAATTTTGGCATTACAATACCTACGTTGATGTGTGACTCCAGATTATACGTTTCGCATAAATAAGTTACTCGGTTTTTTTTATTGTAGAATAGCGTAGAAACCAAGTTATTCAAGGTCTAGACATTTTTGATAAGTCTTTGGAGTAGGGCTGTAACGAGTATTCGAATAATCTATGTATTCGAATATTCGTATCGGAGATTTCGAATAATTTCTTCGAATATTCGAATAATTAGGAGCATTCGAATATTCGAACATTATTCGAATAATTAGGAGTATTCGAATATTAGAAAAGAAAAGTAAAAGTGTAAAAATTATACAGGTAGAAAATATGTTACATTATTACTAAGAATTATTAAACTATTACTAAGCAGTATTAATATTGAAAAATACCAATTATTATTTATCAAAACAGAGATACTGTAAGAATTAATAACAGGATACATGGATAGAATACACTTTCTTGAATATACAATAATTTTTGTAAATATTTGAAAGTATTAGGCAATTACAGAACTCCCACCGGACAACATTTTAAATCAGACTAATAACAAATTCTTTCAATTTCTGTGTCGAAAATTAGTACCTTGAGAAGTCATAAAAAATTTATTAGAAACCTGTCGTAGAAGGAATGTGAGATAACTCAGTCCTTTCTTATTTAACGATTTACAATTACTTATACAAAGAGCTTTTAAATTTAGGAAAAAATGTGGCATTAAAATTTAGTCCTTGTCGCCACATTTAGTAAATCATACTGGGCTATCTTCTTATTCCGTGGAAGCCTGTCACCTTTTAAAAAACTATTCAATCATTTTTCCTTTAACAATAATTACTTTGAACATATTATGGCGGCATTTGTAATTTAACAATTCTCTTACAAATAACCAGCATTCCTCTGCCAATTCATGAAAGTGGAAATCTCAAAATGTTGGTCAACCTTACTCTGACTGATTCTTATTACTTACTGTCTATGGGCTCGACGTTGCTCCGGCAAAAGTATCACAACAATCGATGCTATTCAATAATTTCTATTCTGGTTTCAGGGTGCAATATCTAAAACACACCGAGTCACGGTATTTTCCGAGAGTGGAGGACCTACGGCGGACAGGAAGAGAGATCTGGTGAAATAATATCGCTGATGGAAGTGAATCCGTTCGGTCCGACCGAATTTAGACAAAGCAAACGAGCGAAATTGAACGAAAGACTAGTCGAACGTTTTCACATTTCTGCCCTTTACGATATTTATCCTCTTTTTATCCTTTCTTCTTTCGAAACAGTACATCGATACTGAGCTGGCAAAATTGAATAAACAATCGAGCAAACAATTTCTATTGCGATACATCTAACAGAATTTTATTATCAACTTCTGCTTAGACGTGCACCACTCGAAGGTTATTTTGAATTTTCGTTACTGAATAAAACGAAACACAATGTTGCCAGATAAAGAAACTTGAAGGATTTCCGACTTCGAGAAATTCGGTTTTACTTTCTTTGTCACGAAAATAGAATCCTACAAATAATACAGAAACTTTGCATCATCCTACCTAACTGCAGATTAGCAATGAATTTTAAGGCACAAGCTGTCTAGATTTAGAGAAACAGAGGGAAAGAGAATGGAAAATAAAGTGGAGTAGTCTATCAATAAATAATCAAGAATAGTCTTAGGAATTTTTCGATAAGCGAAATTGAATTTGACGACCCTAGAGCCTGAAGTAGATAGCCAGAAGAAAATCTATTGGACATTCCCAGGGGCTACTTGCAATCTAAAATATCGGATTAATCATCCACGATCTACGAACAGCAGTTTTAATAGAACTATGAACAGATACGATATAATGTGATATGGAAAGGAAATGAAAGTTTTCAATTCTAATATGCAAAGAAGAACGTGCATCTCTTCATATCATAGATCGCCAGGTCCACAGTGGTGATGAAAGTGAGGTTGCGGGAGAGGTGATTCGAAATCGACATTTTGTTTATCCCAGGGGTGTTCGTAAAACTGATCCAATCATCGTCTTGGCGTGGCTAGGGCCAGGGGAAGCAAGGATGAACTAGCTGTGAATGGTCAGGCAACGGATCCTTCCGGACCACCTGACTAGATCGAGATACATTGCTATACCTGTACGTAGGTGTCTGTATACTTTATCCCTCGAAGGAGAAGATAACCCCCGAAATCACCGAACCGGAGCGTGGAGAATTCTAACCGCAACTTTCCGCCATATGCAAATTCCCTGAGCTACCTCTGGGGCTTCTCTAGTGGACTCTTGTGTAATATTTAACGGACGTAGTATGGTAAGAAGATAAATAATCTCTCATTTTCAGTACATTCGCAACCTCGTAAAATATGGGGATAGATGTATCCGTTGGTAATAGATATTTTGATTGGGAACCGTTGGAACATTATGTATGTTTTTGAGGAAATGGCCCTGGGTGATTTTAATCACATAGCATTTTGAAAGATATGAATTAGATACGAATGAACACTATTGGCTGTGTATTTTTAAATTATTTTAGAATATGGTGTTTATGTCAATTACAATTGTCAAATTTTAACAGTAATTTAGTGGAATTTGAAATAACTAAATTAATGGTGACAAGATTTTAAGTTTACATCTACCGAAATTTTTGTATGAATTCTTTGTTTAAAAGTGTTCAACTCGCTTAAGTTTTAACTTTTCCGAAACTGGGAATAATTATTGACAAAAGTGTAATCTTTTCCTTAGAATTAGGAACGCGTTATGTAACATTTTCGTACATTGTCCTATTGTATTAAATTATGAAATTTGGTCAGCAGTAACAGATTTCGTTGTTTAATTCGAATCGCTAGATTTACATGAATGTCGCAATAATTATTTTATAATATACGTTACTGTCAGCAATACTGACCACGGATGATAACTAAATTCTATTTCAGTAAGATGGCGATCATGCTTTAGAATTAATTAAAAGGTAGCCTAATTCATGACTGAATAATTATTTATGTTAAAACTTGTGTTTAAAAGGTAAAGTAAATTGCAAGAAACGGTCTTCTTTAATTCTCAACTAAGTAGCACACACATGCCATGAATAAAGCAATATCGAATCACAATTTGTCGATAGGTTAATAAAAATTATCATCATTCAAACCTCATAAAAATTTGTTATGTTGTTTGTATACTTTTGCATATACCTACTTTAAAAAATTTCATACCTTCAAAGACAAATTACTAAAATGAAGGGGAAAGAATCTTCTTTCTACCAAACGTGGGTATCCTTTTAATTAGACTACACAGTATGAGAATCTTGTGAACTTAAAATAGACATATGATAGACTCACATATTTGCACGTAATTTTATATGTCTGATAAATCCAGTGATTGATGCCTTTGGCAATAAAAGTCTACATAATTAGTAAGTTATAAAATTGAAAAGAAATTAAACATTGCCTCGTTATAAGGGGTGTTTGAGAGACCTTGGTACAAGAAGCAGTAAAAATTCAATAAATTTAAATTCCAAAATGGATAATTTCACAGCTTCGAATTTGTTAGCCAATGATTACTTGTGTGATATAGAATGATTAAGATGTTGCTGGTTCAAATAGTTGTCAGAAAATGACAAAAACCAAAGGCATTATTACGAAAATGTGTTGAAGGTTGCATCGAAATAAATGTCCGTTACTTAGCAGCTTACAACGTACCTACAACATAAACGATACAAACAATTAGTGATTAATAAATTCAAAAACTATGCAAGAATAAGTATAACTATAAATTAATAAAAAATTGTTTCTTCGAGAACGATTAATTTTCATATATCAGTTTACTGAGACTTCCTGATTTCCACAATAGAATTTTATTTACACTCTATATATGTATAAACTGTAAAAATGTGTAAATAGCATAATAAATCAAGGCTGTACACTGAATGTTTTATTGAATTATTGCCCACAAACAAATCCATGTAATTTATGGCACACACGTCTAAACCTGAATTTATTCATAGTTATGTGCCCATTCGTGTGCGTTAAAAATTATGTTCAGACGGATTTAAATAGAGGACATTGAAAAATTCACTCATCTACGTTTAACCTATCCAAAGTATTCTGTTTCTCAGATACTTAAATGTGTATTTTAAAAGCAACGGTGAAAAGATTGTATAATTTATATTGGAATAAATTCATGGAAATACATGTGCATGCATGAGGCACGCAAACGTATAAATTACATATGCGAATTCTCAAAGCCATTCTTTAAATCTCTACCGGACTCTTGTGCGGTATTTATAGGATACAATAACGAATAGTACGCCTGTTTTATTCAATTCAGAATTATAGAGGCCTACCTAATGTACTGCAGGTACTTAGGTATATCCTAATTACTTTCCTTGGCAATGTACAAACAGAAAATGGCCAAAACATTTCTATCATAAATCGAAAAGAGATTCACGTTTCAATAACACTCTAATAAAAAATGTGATCTGTTAAGATTTTTAACAGCTGCAGTGATATAATACAGTAAGATACTTCTATTTCGAGATTTCCGCCTCATCATTTTCTTAAGCGAATTTTCACTTTTGCCAGTGATCTAGATTTTACTCCGTGCCGTTCCTACTGTCAGATCAATACTACATTCCCATTACAGAAAAGTATATTTGGAATGTTCATCTAAACCGAGAAACGGATTACATGTGCCTATAGTGGATCCACGCTCTGAAACTCCGGCGCGATAAGTGCAGTCATACAGGACAGGTTTCTAGCTTTTTTTTTGAAAGATAGATCGCGAATATCCTTGAATGAAATGTCGTACTTTAACAAGTGCCGTAAGAGTGACATCGATTTTACACCCTCGTTGGGAAACGACGTCTACAAGAGAAATGTAAAAGGATATGATGAGACATCAGTAAATGTTATAGCTTGCCGATATTTAGACGCCTGCTTCGTCAGCATTTTTGTAAATAACCAGATTTACGGTGAAAATAACGGCATTTTGGAAATCTTCTTATAAGCGTATTCCGTAGGTGTAAAAATTGTTCTCAAATTGTAAAAAAAAGCCAACCATAATTATTAAAAACGAGCCAAGGAGAAGTAAAATCATTTATAAATATATTGTGTTTTAGATGAAAGCGTATTCAAACTGCAAACACGTAAGTCACGAATATGTATTCATAATTGATAACTAAACTTAATAGAAAACTGTGAAATATTTATAAGACAAAAATACATATATTTTAATTAATCTGAAGAATATATTTTTTTTATTAGAAAACTGTTGATCTTTTACTTCGAACCTCGTAGGTATGTTGAATTAGAATATTAGCAGAAGCATCCCTTTCCAATTCAACCTTTGTAAACCCTATATTTTTTGTTGTAAGGGAAAAAGCGACACCATGGGAGCGAATCAACAGCAAAGGCGTATTTGCAAGTATATTGTTTAAATTTCACTATCAAGGAGAGGCGACGACTTTCGTATTTTCGTCAGTGATAAAACTGGAAGAAGCTTCGCCCTTTGAAATGTGCATCTCATTTTGATACCAAAGCAAACATAATCAAGCCACTTTGGCCCACCCAGCTTTGCCAGCCACAATAAATGACACAAGATTATATTTATCACGAGATATGAAGGATTCACAAGACGAGGTCTTCCAATTTCTCGAGGGCCTCGTACACCAATGCTACCATGAGTATATTATATCCAGCTCTGTGAGTGCCGGCTTAAGTATTTATTTTGCTACGTAGCTCGCGCAGAGTCTACCAATTTTCAAAACGACCCCTTCATTAACTGTTCTTGTTTATTATCATACGGCGGCGTACCAAGTACGTCTTTAAAGCAAACTAATCAAAAGCGACCTACTTTCGCTCGAACGACACAACAAGATGAAAAGTAGATATCATTCTCACAACTGATCATCGCACTATCTTCTTATTCCAGTTTAAAATTTTGATGTTACGTTTTACATTTTCCTTCTATTTGTGCAATATTTATAACGACTATTTAATACTTCATACTAGCATATTAATATACATTGAAAATTTTAAATACTGTAAAATGATACTTCAACTAAATAATTTCTACGAGCAAGTCTACGATTCAAAGTTTCTCTTCTTTCAACTAATTTTATATACGTACATCGTATAAGAACTTTCGTGCTCATATTTTGAAATATTTTAGTAGATACGTTACCTATATCAAAGT
Source organism: Andrena camellia (assembly GCA_029448645.1). Taxonomy (NCBI): domain Eukaryota; kingdom Metazoa; phylum Arthropoda; class Insecta; order Hymenoptera; family Andrenidae; genus Andrena; species Andrena camellia. The sequence goes on along the minus strand of CM055676.1, from coordinate 55,215,464 downwards.
TCAGACGTTCAGTTACATCGAGTGATAAATAAAAAGGCATAACTTAAACCCTTATTTGTTTTAATTTTCGTATCTATCTTTTCCTCTTTTGTTATTATGTACATATGTATGTATGCAATAATTGTATTGCACATACCTACATTTTTCACAGTATATGCAATTTATATCCAACGAATTGTAAGAGAAGCAAATATTTTCATGTAAACGTTTAACTCACCGAAATACTTTAATATGCTTTAATTATTGTATTAAATAAATGAAATACATCTGAGGAGTGATTTTTCAAAACGGCATATTTCCATTTTTGACGGCATCACCCTAATAATGTAAAATTACATCCCTCAGTGGCACAAAATAGATTTAAATCCTTTTCGAAAAATTGAAATGAATATACATGTTTCATACAAAAGGTCTTATTTCGAAGTTTCTTTGATATCATGAAATAATTTTTTAGCTTGAAACAATACGGACATATTTCTTATACTTATCTAGGAAATTGTAATGGATTCGAAAAAAAAGGAACTTAATTCCATAGAGTAACCCAAACATATACTAAATTAATTTATAACTGTATTTACCCTCTGTCATGGTATCTTTGGAATTAAATGTGGCAAAACAAAGTAACCATAAACATTTATTATATTTTGAAAATGGCAGAAAAGGTTGTTCCTAATTATTCTATTCACTCCACTTCTCAAACATTTAAAACCTTTCAACTTTACTTGTTTCCTTACAAACGTTTTTTTTTTAAATAACTATTAAAACAATCTCGCTAAATTTACAACATTACCGTTATCAGATGGAAGAATAAAATGCACATGTACTAATAAAAAAAAAAGATTTTTTGTAATAAACGCAGGTACTACAGTTATTTTGCGGTTATTGAAATTTTTTCTATGTGAAAATGTGCCCTTTTGAAAAATCACTCCTCATCTATGAATTTACTTCGTACCGACAAATTAGAAATTGCAATTCCTGCTTCTTCTGTTACTGCTGTTATTTCGGTTCATAATGCTCAGCAAATATTGGGGAAAAAAATTGCGTATTCTGTAGTCCAACAACGTAAGGTGACAGTAACTCGATAGGGTTGCACTCAAGGCTTTACGGTGTAAACGCCATTCAATTAATATGAATGTCACCTTTGTTCGAAAGTCTTTGATAATTTAATTAGTGTTATATAAATCCTTTACAGCACTTATGTCTTGCTTCTTCGATTATCATCCATCCCGTTCAAATACCACCCTTCTGCAATATTCTCAAACAAACAGACATCGTTCGTCACAGTTTCCTCTGCTTATATTATTTTATCAGACGTGACTGTTTTAAGGCATCCACACGCATAATTCGTCCATTATAATGCTTTACAATAATAGTCACGTATCGTTTTAACAACCGTGCTGTAAAACGGTATCATACAACTGCGTAAAGCTGACTTTCATGAATTTGAAATTTGAACTCATCGGTCCACAACACTCGTTGCCAGTTTCTAATAGTTTATGAGTATGGAATATGTTCTTCTTTCTACATAACAGAGCTTTTTTATTTGAGCTGAGCTAATATTATAATCGTGTTTTCCTAAGATTTATACGAATCAATTATTATTTTGGAGTATATAAGTTAACCCTATATAACACCGTGTAACTTTGTGGTAACATACCACATTATCTATGTTACATATTTCATGTGCTGATCTACAAATGTTCGATAACTAACTATTCCAATATGAGATATTTTATAATAAAATGTTAAGGAAACGGAATCGAACTGTTATTGTTAATCCATACAAAATATTTTATATCCATCAACGTTTTAGAAATTTTGGTTGGAGAGAGTTAACGAGAAGGTATAGGGTAGACCGGGGGCGGTAGTAACACTTTGACTTTGGAATACGATTATGCAAAAACTATTAAAGTTACAACAAAAGTTTCTATACGAAAATGTTACTTACTTATCTGACACTTATTGAGCCACAACAGCTTTGCTGTTTGTCAAGTAATATCCAGGTTATTAATAAAAAATGAGAAGCGGACAAAGTGTTACGACCGTCCCTGACCCTGGGTCGGTTGTAACACTGCATGAAGTCGATAGTAGCACAAATTTAACTTCACAAAATTAAAATATTTATTGATTTTAATTATAATAGTAAATGAAAAAAAGTAAAATTTATAACCAATTATGCGGTATCGCAATTGTGGCAGAAATAGAAAACGTTTTGGCTGGTACATTCTTCGTGTGATCAATCCTTACATTCAGTACATTGCACCCATTTTTCATTTGTCTGCTTGTGCTGTGCTATATTATTCCATGCAAACAAGACAATATTATTCATCTTCTTTGTCACTATTTGGCTCTGTCGCGGTACAACCGACCCCGACTGCCGATGTTACAATCGACCCCAGCCAGGCTTTTGAACTTGAATTATAAATTTTGATTAACGAGACACTTAAAAGTTATAACTAACGATCAGTATTATTTTTAAAATGGCCAGATTAAATATTAAAAAAAAAGAAAAAACACGTACTTGCAAAGGGAGTATTTATATTACAATTTTAAATCGGTAAGAAAAAGTTACTTTAGGGTATCGAAAAGTTATTTTCTTCACTATACATGTCTATTGTGTATCTATACTGCTAGGACATGGATGTGTGTATTCCAAATGTCATTCTTCATCATATATACAAAATTTGTGTTAATATCTATCATATTTTCTAAGATATTTAACGTGTTACAATCGTCCTCCTGTTACTATCGCCCCCGGTCTACCCTACTGAAGCAGACAAACGATCTTCACAGATTGGACTGTGAATTCATCAGACTTGTTAAATATTGATTCACTATACTATTATTACTAGTAGAAACAAGTACTACAATCATGCCGCTTTCACTTACTGGGTTCACGAAACACTAACTTCTTGTTAGCTAAAATGAGACCAACTAAAAACGAAAATTGAATTTGTCGTACTGAGTCAGACTACTCTCTGACTACTACTACTGTCACATATGTATTTCGAAATAGAATTGTAAGAAATTATAGCGCTTTAACATTATTGGTTTGATACCTATTACACTTGAAACTCTACGTACCCAGATAAAAAAGGAGGGTGGTAGAAAATAGCTATTTAGGATGCCACCTAGAAAAGACAAATTTTTGCAAGATATTTAACCCTTTGTGGTCACACGAGGTGTATCGCACACCAGGCACTTTTTTTCTTTGCCAATATTTCTGTAAATTTTTACACCTTAAAGGGTCTCTCTACCTTGACGGACGAAAAATGATGCGAAATTTGGGAATTTTTTAAAACAAAACCATTAAATATATTCACTTCCGGCTTTGTGGCCACATTTGTCAATCTTCAGAGAATATGAAAAAATCGCTAACAAAAATAATCGCTTTTTTTCACAACTATATTTCAACTACAAATTTCATCATATCAAAATTTACATTTCTAGAGAAAGGCTATTAGAGCATCATTGTATGAGTATTACGAATGTACAATTATCACTCAAAAGTTAAAAGATTCAAAAATACGAAATTGGTAACTCAAAAATGACGCTGCACAGTGGTTTAAAATGCGATTCTACCTAAGCAAAATTATTTTTGTCATTATTTATTCCTATACGTATATATACTTTACAAGTATTTACACATTTTTTATTTTTAATATGATACTACTTATTTATAATTATTTTTCGCTTATGAAAAAAATTAAATTATATTTGTGATTATAAGAAGGTGTGATCACGAAGGGTTAATAGTATGTCCTAAGTGAATTAGGAAAGCAAAATCATTTATCCGAAATGTGATGCGAGAGTCACAAAAAATAGATGCAAATGCGAAAATGTGAAAATGTACCACATTACAAAAGAAAACTGTTTTCAGCAAGTATGCATTAGTTTCCAAAAACTGTTCTCCTATCTGCTGTTTAATATTTTCTTATTCTACAGTACAAGTACTTGGAACGTTTTAACAATTTCTTTCTATAAATACAAATTATACAATAAAGCTATGAGAATGATAGAAAGAATAAATTCAAAGTTTGAAGACGCTTACATTGACAGAAATAGTGTTCGACATTCGTATCCACAATTCAGACATGTGCCACTAAAGACAGAGCAAAGTGGATGATCGAAGAAAATAAGGTATTGTTAATGAATGTATTGTTAATCAGCGTCAAACTGTACGAGACACAGCCTGACAAATGAATGTTAATCATCTTATTATCATTTGGTACTTGGCAAGGATTAGCACAGTAAAGAGGACTAAATGGGTTCCGTAGAAGTTGAGCAGCGTTGAAAAGCTTAAGTGAATGGATATACCCCGCTCCGTTACTCCAATGGAGGGAATCATCTTTCGTGATGACAATGGATTTTATACGATAATCAGAAATAATTGCGAGTACGATTGGATAAAACCATCGAAACCATCGTTTCCATTAGAAACAGATAATGGTTATTAGTGTTATTACTTGATTGTTATATGCAGGTCGCAGGATTTATTCGCGACAGCTTTATAACATCAGAAACGATCACAGCAAGTGCACATTGCAAAGTAGAATTCAAAAATACGCATTTAAAGGTATCCAAAAACAAATTATATGAGTGAATAACAAAAACATCCCAGTGGACGATAAAGCAAAGTTTCTTTCACTAACAAGGGAAGTTCGGCAACTCGAAAATTCAAAGAAATCTGAAACTTTGCAGAAATGTAGCTAAGTCAATTGATGCTAAGAACGTAACTATTTTTTGTTTCGGCAATGAAACGGTCCTAAGGGTCAAAACACCCCCTCGTAGAAATTGTGAGTTTTCATATTATCGTAAGTATTTCCGTAACCGAAAAAGTTATTGCAAAAAAGTTGAATCCAAAACTTTTTGATGTCCTATAAGATGGTGATAAAGGTTTTTTGACAAAATTCTACTTTTAAATTACCAAATGTCACGTTTCGTAAAAGTTGCCAGCTTTTTGTTTCAAAATAGTGGTTTGTAATGGACTGGACTCAAAGGAAATGCCGGGCGGCACCGCGTGGGGAAAACGACACCCTGCGATTCCTCACTGAGTTTTATGGCTTTATTCTTTATTGAATCGATGTGGATGGGGCACCGATGGATTCCTTGTGTTTTTCCAATGAAAATCATACCAAATGTCATGTAAATCGGACTATTTTTATTTTAACGAAATTAGCTTGAATTTATGCAAATCAATTTTTCATGTAATTTATTTCATTATGGTTCGAATTAGGTCGTTCTTGGCATTATTTTCATCAAAGAAACATAAGGAATCGATTAGCGTCGTTTCCGCATAGATCTCATAACATTTCTCACCTCCTCCTGTCCCATCGAGGGTCGAAAGCCATAAAACTCATTGTCAGCAGGGCATTGCAGCGTGTTGTTTTCACCACGGGATGCCGCGGTATTTTCGTTTGGTATTTCCTTTGCACCCAGTCGCGGGAGGATCACCCTCTATTATTAGAGTAAGTCAAGCGTTAAATATGGAACAAAAGTGCGTTATACATAATATATAACGTGGTAATAACGAATGTCATGCATTGTGGGAACATTTTTTGTGTCCGCCAATTGATTTTAGTGATCGCAAAGCGTAGTTCTGGTTTGCAGAGTTCTGATATGGAGATGAGGTATTTGAAAATGATCATACCCTCTATGAGAACAAATTGAATCAAATCCATATAAGACCAGTGCAGAGCGCGCAAGGAATCTAAGAATATCAGAAATTGCAGATCGAGATTAGCTGCACTTGATCAGAAATGTGTGAAAACTTGGTAAGTGGATTCCTCATGGTTCATTTTCAACAATAATGGGGGTGAGAGAAAATACTCTATAACGATTACATTAATGACTACCAATTGGTAAGCCATCGTGAAATGGTTTCGATACTAAATGGAATAATTTATTTGGAATTTTGAAGGTCAAATTATAGCGGCAGAAATTTATAGTTGTATGTTACGACCAGTACATGAAGAACTTCGTAAAAAAGTAACCCACTCATGTCAACTGAAAGGGTCCTTTGTTGTTGGAGAACAGCGTTGTTGTTGGATCACAGAAATTCCACGACAAATAATTACAAAGTTACGTTAGGAAGTTGTACCTCATCCACTATACTCCCCTGACATGTCCCCGACGCATTACCATTTTTTTTTTTTAGAGAGAACTTGAAAATAATATGCAGCAGAGAAAGTTTAGCACATGTGTAGATGGGTAGATTTAGAACAGTTAACTTTTACAGACAATCAAGTATATTTCAAATGTACGCTAAAAAATGTTATTGAATGTAATTATTTAAACAAATACATAAAAATATAATTTTATTTTATATATAAAATTGCGATTTTTCAACCGTTTTACAGTAGTCTAACCCTTAAGCCTAATCAGATGTTGCCAGTACGACGCGTACGGAGACGATGGGCACCGACTGTCACGACGCCATACCCGTCGTAAATGAACCTCAGGGCCCTTAACGAGTTTTCGCTAACAAGGGAATACCGCGAACGCGCACTCATCGATTGGAACGCAACTTTGTGGGTTTATAGAGTGACTCAAGACAAGAACAACGGTATGTTTCATTCGTGCCCAATCGTTCTTTAACGGTGTGAAAACTAACTTCAAAGTCAAATAGGTACTACCACTTTCTCGCGTACAACCCCTAAAGTAAAAGAAAATTTTTCAACGTTTCCGACGGTGAAAAAATATTTCAATTTCAATTTTCTAAATTTGATTAGGTTTAGTACACCCAGAAAAGTGTTTGCTTTAATAGTAACAACCAACGAAGACGATTGGTCAAATTATTTTTTTAAAAATATCGTGCAGAACAACTTGTAAAACTTACTTAAGGTTCGTAATAGTGTGCATCTACATTCTACACCGCCTATAACGATATCGTTTGAAGAGTTCTAAAAGAAAAATGTTTCGACCGAATAATTACAGAGAGAATGTGAGAGAGTGGAGTCGACGTGATTGCTTTCGTTTCTGCACGTAATCAGAGCGGACAGTACAAATTGGCGGAATCACTTAATCGATGCTCTGGTTATACATATTGGCAAATGTTTAGCACGATTACCCGACTTCATTCACTCCCCCCATAACTTCTACTTCTCAACTCACCTTTTACTATCGGAGTGGTTTAAAAGCAGAAACTACAAAAGTTTGGTAATGGGAATTCAAATGGTAGCTATCAAAGCTCAAGTTGCATGTGCCAACATCGAGTCATCATTGCCAGTAATGGTTCCGTGAGGCATAAAAAAATGCAATAAAGAAAATATAAAAAATATAAGGAAAGTATAATATGAGGACAGCTGTTATTCGAAATGAAACGAACTTATTCATAACATAAGATACTGAAAGTAAAGGACTGTTTATTTAATCAAAACGACAATGTATGGTAAACATTGGTCTTCCCAAGTTAATAATTTACTGCCAGTGTTTTGAATATTAGAAATACAAAACATAACTTTTTTACATACACCTACGTATCCACATTTCATTAATTGTTTTTGACAGTGCAACCCATTAATGTAGGTTACAATGTTATTTCGAGCTATTAAAATAATTTAGAAATTACAAAGTCAATCTGAGAAACACAGTGCAAGATGAATTTTTTATCTAATACGTTTCATATAACAAAAAAATGTCACTTCCAAATAAAGTACTGGTTTTGATTGGAAACATCTCATTTGAATAAACGTTACGCATTTTACAAAGTTGAAATATTTTTTCAAGCCATAGTTATTTCTCCTGCAGTTAAATTTCTTTTTTACTGTTGCCTCCTTAAATAATATCATACCACAAGAAATGAGTAATTTCAACCTATACATCGCAAACTAGTTCCATGCTTTATTTGTAGCAAGTTAACAATTTGTAGGTACGTTACGGGCAACACAATTTTATGTAAATCAGAAACTGTTTCATTCAATAAAGTTCCCAGTAACGTCAGTTTCATCTTATGGAGGACCGAATAATCAACACTGAAATTTCAAAACCAATTAGTACGAAAATAGCGTAAAATGGTTGTGGAAACAGACGGTGGATTAAACACAAATAAATGCAAACTTCAACGCGATGACGTCTGCGAAACTTTTGAAGGGAAAGCTGATTTCTTTAATTCTTTTAGCCGCGGAAATGTGTACGATAGTTGCTGAATTATTGAACAATTTTACAAAGAAGCAACCATGAATCTTATAAAATGGTTGACTATAGGTGCTAAAGAATAAATCAAGATTCTTCGTAGAAAATTCATAAAAATTTATTACTTAGCTCTCACGCCTCTTTGGATTCAGTCTCCTCCTGTAAATGCACCGACAAATTTATGCTCATCTTATTTTATCGCGCATAGAATATCACTTTATCCCGCCACGCGTTTCCTCGGCTCAAATACTTCCTTTACTTCCGCAATTTCTTACGACACTACATCGTTTAGAGTTTGCAAACCATACTTTAGGTTCCTTGGGAAATTCCATAAGAAGTGTGGCTGTTGATGGGTGGCTAGGAAATAATTCCATTTTATTCAAGCAACCACCATACAGCTCGCGACTCTTTAAAATAAAGTATCACCTCATACGCTATGCTCGCATACTTCGTTTCACTTCGTTAACTTAAAAAAACGGCGCACTTTGCTTACACGGAAATGGTTAGATCAAATTCTCAAAATAATCAACAGTGAGTGCAATAGGCGCACTGCATTTTTCAATCATGCAACAGCTGCTTTAAACTTAACTAATAATAAATTTAGAAACTCTTAGTCGATACACTATTCGATAATTATAAACGAAAGAGTCTTACAGGAATAGTTTATTTATTCGATATTTATTATGTATTTTATTAATATAATTTGAAATCCTTAATATTTCGCTTCAACGTGTAAATAACACAGGATTTGGATGGAACTTGACGGACGGATAGAGTATTAGGGATGAAAGAAGGGATGAAAACTGTGCTCAAAATGTGGGAATAGGAATCATATTTAGTTCTTTTTTTCGAAAACTATTGAAGACAGGGAAAATGTTCAATACGAAAAATTATTAATACTTCATTTAATATTGAAGTACCACATTGTACTACAGACCAATATTAAGATTTTCTTTGTGCATTAACTGCATTAATTTCGATGAAACAAATATAATAAAATAGAATTTCATTACGTCGAATTTCTGTCAAGTGGCTAAAAATTTAGCTTATATTCAAAGTCACTATTCTTTGAAAATGCAGCTTTGTACGAAAAAATTTGTTGTTATTTCGTGTTCTCTCAAGACTCAGAATTTTAAATCGTGACATGCCTCTTAAACTACTTTTCATTAATATACTCCTGATAGATGTATGTTACTGTAACCATTACAGTGCTTTAGAATTAATTTAGCTTGCACATATTGTTCATTAAAGATTTCTACAACTGATATTTAAACACTTTTGTAGATCAATGTGGAAATTCGTGAACACTTATTGTCAACTTTGTGAACATTGCATGCAGTGTTACAAGCAGAATAATATAGCTGGGAGGAAGGTGATTTTATATTACAAAAAACAAATCGAAAGTGTGAAATACAATTTTGTTTATACGAACCTCAGTTTTTATGGAAATCCAGTTTGACAATTTTTTAGGTGCGCGGACACCTGACTAAAAATTAACAAACTGCAGCAGCATATAGGGTACATTTGGCAATGAAATAAATCCTCGTCCAAAAGCAAATGGAAATTATGAAATGACACTTTATCGAACGACGCTTCAATTTTAAAAAAATAAATATTCAATATCCATCAAGGACACGTGATACCTAAGTACTTGATCGAGAATGGCGTTCCATATTCGAAAACAATTATCTCGAAAATAAAGACAAGTTAACAAAAATTATTCCACAAATTCAACACCACTTTTCACAAAAATTCATTTCATCCATATGTGTGCCACATTTACTAATGCATCCTACGAATTTATAGTCCGATGTACGCATTTCAAGAGAATTTTGAATTTCAATTTTCTCGAACATGGAGGCAAATACCCACAGACAATTTTTTTGTACATTCTTGGTTTTCTTTAAGAAAAATCTTCTCCTTTCTTTTACCACTGATTACGATGCGCCTCGTATAACTCTTTGCAGAACATCAGACTATTTAGTTATCCAATTAACATCAAATACTACTTTTTCCAAATGTTTTTTAAAAAAAAGCATCGGGTTTCTGGTTCCACGATTTCGAGCAGGTCATATGTATATAGAAGAGTGCTTCCAACACAAACAGTCATTTCATCAATTGTCGATCACCTGCTCCCTTGTACTCTCGATCAGACTTCATTGAGTTATGTATACTCTGCGGTGCGCATATAAACCTGCGAAACTGAAGCTTCAATGCCACCGTCACATATTTTATACAACGCGCGCAAGGATCCGCATTTCATGTATGAATTATTACCCTGTTCATTGAGCACATGCGGAAATCACTCAACGTTACCTCTGCTTACCGCCAAAAATAAATTACGAGTTGTTTGCTCCGTTTCTCCCCCTAGAAAATCATCGGAAAATTTATCTCTACCCCGTCAGATAATTAAACATCGATATTTACTTAAATAACATAAACGATTCGGTATGTCTATTACGCTAATTAAAATATCCTCCGTCACCTTTTATAGAGGACAGTGGTAGAAATGGACAAAACGTGGATACATGACTATGCATGTGTGTCATGCATAAATACACTCGCCCCTCTAGGGTTTGGCGGATTTTAAAAATCGTTTTTTTTATAAATTTGTAAAATTCGAAAAGCGGTTTTTAAATTTAAAAAAAAACTGTTTTATATACTAGAATTGATATGTAAAAATGAATTAATATTTAATTAAAAACGTTAACATTTTGACTTGAAATCGCTGTGGACACAAGCAAATTGTATAGGTAACAGTTTACTGTAAAACTAATCTTCATAAGTTCATATTTTCGGAATAAAAATACTAAATGGAATACAAATTTAGAATTTACATTTTGAACGGATTTTAGTTTTTTTTTCATTTGGTTTTGTATGCAGTGTATTTTATTATGCTATATTTTTGTAGATCCATAAATATTAAATGAACTAAAAAATTGTAAGGATTTGTAAGGATTTTAGTTATTTTTTTTTTATTTGGTTTTGTATAGACAGAGTATATTTTATTTTGTTATATTTTTGTAATTCCATAAATATTAAAAGAAATGAAATTTTTTAAAATAAGTACAGATATTTATTTTCTATTTTAATTATATTTTTTGTGAAAATTCGAAAACCGGTCTAACCGATTTTTTGGGAATAGTGGAATTCGAAAACCGTTTTTTTTTCAAAATTCGGTTTTTGTATAAACCCTACATCCCTCGATTTACGTGGAGTATTCATTCCATGCGATTCCTTCTTATGCGGTTAAAAATAGTGTGAATGGAGTCTGCTGGTATCAAGAAATACGTTAGGATGGAAATCGAAGGATGAGTGTATTTTCATATACCCATTGCACAAGAATACTGTTTGTTTCTGAGTTACGCAAACAATGAGTGTAATCGTCAAAGGTGTAAATGGTAGGGGAGACCGGGACTAGTTGATACGTTATTCGGTTTCCAATTTTTTCATTTTTTATTTGAATTAATTTCTTAATAGAAAATATGCCAAAATATAGTTTGGTCCTTCCTCTTTAATATGTAGTAAGCGAAAACTGGAGAAAATACATACAAAATGAATGAAAAAATGTTATTTGGACGATCAATTTGGATGTATCAAAACTACCTATTTACTTTTTCTCTATATAAACGAAAACAGTTTAAAACGATTGTTAACGTCAAGGTACACAGACGTACGCTGGATCGTAGTAAAGAATTGGACAACAAACTTCACATATCTCGCTTAAATGGAGCTACATATACACGGTGTCGAGATAATTCGTCTGTATCAACCTGCCTCTGTATCAACTAGCCCCGAGTCTCCCATATATTACAAGCAAGCGTGCATTCTATACATTTTCATTACCTATTCAAATAAACATTTTTATAATTTTTCAATTAGTGTTGCTTTCCTTATTGTAACTATACATTTGTTTTGATTTTTCTGCCAGCAATACAAATTCGCTGGCGATAGTATTCGTATTTGCTCAAATACGAATTCAGCATTGTGTTCGAATATTACAGGGTTTCTTCATCTAGGTTTATGACCATTTTGAATAAATTGAAGTATTTGAACGACATTATGTCTAAAGTTATATTATTTTAATATGCGCACATCGAAGAAGATAATTTTTGGAAAATAATGTTCATGTCACAATCTTGTACCTGAATTTACGTTAACAGAGCTAATAAATTAAATGTCGCGGAAAATATTTTGTTACATTTCTATAGAGTGCATATACGCATGACAAAAATATTCCGGTAAAAAGCTACGGACAAATGAAATACCAACGAGAATCAGAAGCGGCTCGCTTCCGTTCGCGATATAATTAATTCGCTCATCCGAAAGAAGAACGATATGATAAATAAAAATACGCCGCGAGCGTTGATAAGAATGATTAATTCGGCTTTAGCCACCTATTTCGCATTATTTCGTCGGAAACCGAATCACTGGCGGAAAAGGATCAACAATAGTAAACCCCGTGAAATTTGAAATATCATTAATTATAACGAATCGCGAATATCTGGGCACTTTAAAACACCCAGTATTGTTCAACTATCGTATCGTTTCAATCCTGCTAAACGAGAATAAGGTGGACATACCGAAACGAACGCAACGCAAACTTTTTGCCACCGTATTTCGATAGGCAGCTGCAGATTAAATATTTCGGATAGCCTGCTAAAAATAATAAAAGGAAATTAATCAAATTTTCTCGAAAACTTTTAACGAAATTTTCTCTCTCTGGAAAGATGTGTTCCGGATTTAGTGTTCTATATTGAAAATAAAATATTAAAAATAACGCACCTGTATTCGGAATGCGTTGAATTTTTAAAATGTTTGTTCCAATATGGCCGTTTATGATGTATACCCACCATTTAGTTGCAACAATTCGCGATTAGTTCCGTTTTAACGTTTGGATTTATCAAACTAATCTGCTTGGAACTTTATAACCGCAGAGCTATTCAACTAATTATTATGAACTCCGTCTGCGTACGACAGGAAAAATGTACAGTAATGCTTCGCTACTATATATAGTGGCGGACAAAAGTAGTGGGACATCCATTAAAACAGAATAACTTTTATAAAACTGCTCCAAACGACTTGAGTTTCTTTGAGAAGCTAGAAGGATTAGTTTACTAAGCAGGTGACGTGTCCGTCGTTTTGAAAAAAAAATTGAAACTGGTCGAAATAGCGAAGAAAATAGTGAAGATCGCTTTTTCAACCTTTTTATCCGAGCCTGTAATGAAAATTTAAAAATCCCGTTTGTGGATTTAAGTAAGTTGTATACATGCTGAAATTTTCATCGAAATCGGTTGATGCAGAAACAGGCGGCAGGTATCGAAACATATAAAATCTTTGGAGGTATTGTAGCTCATAGCTACATTAACCGATTTTATACAACTTACTTAAATCTACGAACGGAATTTTTAAAAAAGTTGAAAAAGCGACTGTTGCTATTTTATTCGCTATTTCGACTGATAACAATTTTTTCAAACCAACGAAACACTTCAAGCTTTTAAAAAAAAAAGTGGCGATGATCTTTAAACGAGGTTTAGCATCATTTTTTGTGCTATGAATTAGACACATTATTTCGTGCCTGCGTCGATTTTTGGTCGTACCGTTCGACCAGGAGAGTGAACATAAAATACTAAGATTGTGCGAGATAGAAAAGTAACTAGGAACTCTTGGCTATCTGCAGCTGGCAATCGAAAGAGATACTGTATTTTTGGGATGAATAATCTGGTTATGAAAATTTCGATTCGAACCTATATTTTTCTTTATACCTACCTTCATAGAAGTGTTACCTTAGGAATTGGCGTAATTATCCTGATGAAAATGAGAACAAGCGCGACATCGTTTGGACTACATTTAAATGTACCTATGCAAATGATTTTCAGAATTAAGAAATGATTTATAGACTGATTTTCATCAGGAAAATTTTGTCGATGTAGGTATCAGAAATGATTTCATAAATATAATAAAAACAATGAAAGTATAAAAAGTTTATTTTCTGTTAGCGGATAATATGTGTTAAAGCGTGGTTTATTTTCTTAAAAAAGTTTCCTTCGTTCGAGCTAATGCCAACAATGAAAGAATGATAGCGATAGACGAATATCAGGATTTGTCAGACAATCTAGTAGCGAGGCATTACAGTATTTCAAGAGTAATGTATTCCATAACTGAAATTCAATTAACCAAATTTAATGATTGACCATTCGCTTAATCAACATTTGATTTTACACACAGAATTGCTAGAAATATTGAAGCTAATATATAATATTAATACAACTACGCAGTGCTGTCTATATATGTCTCCTGAAATATGTGACACCTACTAAATTTAATAACTTCCTTGATTCTAAGTTGTGTAGCTTTGATACAGGCCAGTACTTTTATTAAAGGAGTTACGAAGATATTAATTGGTATTAATATCATATTGCTCTTCAGCTTTATGATTAAAGCGAATGCGGAATAAAATTTTTGCCGAACCAACTATGGAATTATTATTTTACCCTCTTGTACTGAAATATGATTATGGAATTCGCGAATAGCGGTCACGAAAACTTGTCACATAATACGCAAAGCGTTCGTCGTATGGCAGACAGGTGTGCGGTCAGCCTTCATACACATTAAAAACGTCTGAAATTTCAGCAGAAACATCTTTACTACCATCTGCCACGCGGCATATCTCATCTCTAAGAAACTTATTGAGCATAAACATTTTAGTGACATGCAGCATATAAATATTAATATATAAATAGATAATTAAGAGATGTTGCCTTATTTGAAATTAAATAAACCTGGGATAAAATCTTTTGCATTAAATTTCCGTTCTTTGAAAATACACCCGATACGTGTAAATTTGAACCACGTGTTTTTTTAATAAAAAAATCTTAACTAATACAAGTGAATTTTTAATTTGTATAACTTGAATATTATTAGATACTGAATATCGTTAACACAACACGTACAGAGAATCGACAATGATACTCATAATCGAAAACTCTAAATATTATTATTGTTCATCATACAAACACTTATACAGTTCAGCAAAAGAAGCGAAAGACTTCTAACGATAAATTATGGAAAAATAGTTAGAGAAGTGTCTTATTTTAACTGTAACAAGAATTTAATATCGCTGTATGAAAGTTCTGAAAACATTCTTCGCAATTAAAAGCTTCAAGTTAATTTCAATTTTAAACAACATCAAAGGTTTGGAACACTCATTTCGATAAAATTTTGAAAACTCAGGTACTCCTGTAAGTTATTTATTTTTAAAATCTATTTGAATTTTTACATCGTTTGGCCTAGGGAATGTCCACCAGCTAATGCTTAAAAAAAAACACGACTCACATCCAAGCCGATATCTCCTGTAGTTAATAATAATATCTCCTGAATATTTAGAATAATATAGTTAAAGGATGTATCTTTTAGTAGAAAAACATTGGGTATGATTTTCACTTATACTTTTCCCCCCAAAATTTCCTGAACTCGTATGCTTTTTTCCGGACCTCTAGGTGGGTGTAACCCCTTAAATGACCTATTGGAATACAGAACTTGCTAAAATTCAAAAACAAAGTCAAATCGAACACGTTCGCATTTGTATGAACATTTTTTTTATTGTTTTTCAGTGCTGAAATTTGAAAACGCTTGTATGACATTCTGTATAGACATCCGAATTTAATACACATGATTAATCATTGTAACTTGGTCAGACGTCGCAACTACTGTCCGATATACATTTTGTTGAAAGAGTACAACGGGATTCCAGAATGCTAAAGAAAATTCAAAGAAATATCTACTGTGACATCGTAGCACCGAAGAGCGTGTAGCTAACTTCAACGTTGATTTAGAATGCGAGTGTAGCGTATCAGGTACGAATTGATAGAGAAGACTGGATTTGACAGCGAATCGCGTTACAGAATTCGATCGCGTGCAGCGGTCCCTTAACCTGGGATCGATATCACTGCTGGTTACTGCGAGAACTTGCGGATACATATACAGATCTTGCGTGGCCATACTTCGTGCTATCTTCACCAAATCGGGATCAAGCCAATGAGTCCGGAGTACATAATTCATGTAGAACTAGACACGGGCATACGTGGATACTCTTCATTTCTGAGCAAAATTATTATTAATTGCGATTCTCATCTTTACGACGATAAAATATAGCCGCTGGCAGATTGAAGAGATACAGTGACTCTCAAATTTGCCCAGTAACTATGTCGACAGTTTAATTCTTTGTATTGCAATTGGAGAAATTGGACAACTCGGTATGGAAGTTTAAGGTGACACAGATAAGAATATACATATGCTTCGAGCATACATATGCTGCAAAGAATATGCTTCGCAGAGTGTCCGAATATTTTTGCGACGCCAAAATTAGGCATTAGTTTTATTTACCATTGATTGACAAGAAAATTGTATAAATTAAAGAAACTAGGATAAGTGTACTAAATCACAAACAAACGCACGAATCCCTTATTTCCAGAATTAGTACAGATAGTGCACAAGAATATATGTATTTCTAAGTAGGTACCACTGTGTCCGAATATTAATGCAGGTCACTGTAGAAGCAACGCAGCGGCTTTCGAATCGAACGAATCTGCAAGTGACTGTATGTTAGTGTGTAACACACAGGACGTGGTGTTAAGACAAGAAAACAGTAATCACAAAAATAAGTAAAAATATCCGTTTAAATACAGATTCACAAATCGGCTTAACCCTGGTGATAGAAAACTCTTTCTATAACGCGATTGTCTTACTTGAATGTGTTATCGATTATTGCATGTTTAGAGCACTGTTATGTAATTGTATGGTATCCAAATATTCCTGTTCAAGTGTTACAAAAGGAAAAATGTGTAACTAATGATCCTTCTACTGCTACTAATTTCAATGATTGAGGGCGAGTAAGTCAAATGCATTGTTGAAACTGAAAATTGCATTACTCGCACGTTTTTTTTCATTCCGTTGAGTATGTTCTATTCTGTTGAGTAGCGTACCTACAGGATTGAACGCACTGAGGTCCTACAATCTTCTGCAAATAACGTTCTTTTTGCTACCGAGAATTTTCTAATTTTCATACAATGTGATATGACGTGAAATATACGTTTGATGCACGTTTTATGCAAATCCAATAATAATGCACTCATTGCCCTGCTGCAAGTAAGGGGCAGCTCTAGATTTGAAAAATTCGGCAAAAATAGAAATAACAACTTATCAATTCAATAACTACTACTTATTGTGTGAAAATATATTTTTTCTCTTTTCAATATTAATTCAAAGCAATACTTTTATATACAGTTTTTTCTAATTTACTCGAAGTTGGTAAAGATAGAGCTGCACCCCTTTTGCTGCAAGTTCCTCAAATATACTTGCTCAATTCACTTTGTGGATTCTGTGGATTCGCAAATGTTAGTTGTCCACTAGAAAACGACGGTCGATTAATAATAAAAAGTTGCTGTGAAGTTCTTGTTATGCATGGACGTGTTTTCCTTATTATCAAATCTTTCTAAAAATATTTCTGAATATGCCGCGCCGATATAATTGTTAAACGCAATTCCTTATTTAATATGAAATCGATATACAATTCATGTCATTCATGTCAAACTAACAGGACATTAAACAGGCCTTTAGAGATTAATGATTAGTTGAAATTTTCGTGGTACATTTGTCATTTGTAATTAATTACATTGCACATGCATGACTGAAAATATTTTATGGGTTATATACAACTCTTTTTATAGAAAATAAGATGTGTGCCAACAGCTGACATGTAAGTAGTTAATTCAATAAATGGTAGCACATAATGTTTCGACTGCATTCGCTCCTCTGTATTATACAAATTAAAAATATACCCAAATTTCTATTCGCTATACAAACAACAAGATAAACAAGCTTTGTGTAATTCGATTTGAATTTCTTGTAATGAATTTGAGAGAACCAGATACATTAGTAGGCATCACAGCGAATAATTGTACGTTTGGGAATTGCCACTTTGAAACTTTCCAACTAACAGAATTCTCGTAATAGCCGATGATAGGCGTGGATGGAGATAAACTTGAGGACAGAGAGTAGTCTCCTTGTACTGGAAACTATCGTTGTAGTTTGCCATCGATTGGAAGCTTGAAATCGTGCAAAGAATGTCGAGCTCGCTGCAGAAAGGAAAGCCTGATAAATCGGTTTACAACCTGAACTTTCTTTAAATCAGTTTTTCCGAACATTAAGAGGGAAACTATTTCTGTGAATTTAATGTTTTTACATCACTTGACTCCAATACAAACCCATCTAAATGTACAAGCACCTCAGATACTACTCGAATAAATAGATTGAGCAATTCTTAATGTAAATACCATTGATTTACCATCAGCTAAGAAATTAAACGAAAGATATTCAAAGAGATTAAGTATGGGATTTAACATTTAACATATAAGAAATAATTTCAAATTGTATGCATTACAATGATTGTAGTTGAAATCTTATCAAACAGAATTCTAATTTCACTATAGTTACTGATTAATATTTCTTCAGGCTTCAAATAATAATAGGTGCCATATTTATACTATATGTACGTTGCAAACTTTTTTCTGAGACTATATTATAACGACTTGTAACAAAAACTTCTCAAAAATAAATTCAAACATGCACTGTGCTGAGAAAGAAACAATAGCATCTGATAGTTCCCAAAGGGAAGTGTTGAATGTATCAACCTGAACAATGGTTTTTTAAGTGTCGTTGTTATACTGTGATAACTCGATTAACGTAAAATATATCGCGAATTCATTAGCATCTACTGTACACTTATCGATTGGATTTTTGGACTGCTACCTCTATAATAAAAATAATTTTATATCAATGGTTCCCACGCGTTTTCGCGAATTCAAATATGGCTGAGAAATATTAATCAACTTTTTCTACAAAGTACTTGAGCCATACCCTGTTACTAGGGTTTGTCGGTTTTTAAAAACCGGGTTTAAAAACCGGTTTTTACTTATAAATTTGTAAAATTCGAAAACCGGGTTTTAAATTTAAAAACCCGGTTTAATATACTAGAATTAATATGCAGAAATGAATTAATTATTTGATTAAAAACGTTAACATTTTGACTTGAAATCGCCTCGGACACAAGCATATTGTAGTAGTTTACTGTAAAACTAATCTTCATGAGTTCATATTTTCAGTAAAAAAAAATACTAAATGGAGTAAAGATTTATAATTTGGTACCACCTTTTAAAAGATTTATATTTTGTACGAATTTTAGTTATTTTAGTTTCTTTTTCATTTGGTTTTGTATGCAGTCTATTTTATTGTGTTATATTTTCTTAGATTCATAAATATTAAATGAACTCAAAAATTGTACGTATTTGTACGGATTTTAATTATTTTAATTTTTTTTGTGGTTTTGTATAGATAGATAGTGTATATTTTATTTTATTATATTTTCGTAATTCCATAATATTAAGGAAACTGAAAATTTTTAAAATAAATACAAATATTTATTTATTATTTTAATTATATTTTATGTGAACAATCGAAAACCGGTTTAACCGGTTTTTTGGGAATAGTGGAATTCGAAAACCGGTTTTTTCAAAAGTCGGTTTTTGTATAAACCCTACCTGTAACATACCATATACGAGGACGGAATTTCAGATTTACTGGTCAGTTCTACCGAATTAAGGGCTTTTAATCCTCTCAAAGCATATTTACACGTTATGTGCAGCAAGATTCGTCAGGAGTTGCGAATTTGAAAAAAGATTCTTTCAAATATATTACATATCCCTAAAGTTTGGTACAAACATATTCAGACACTCCCTCCATGTTTATTCGTATATTAAAAAATTTGTTAATATCACACTATTCCTCTTAGAGCCTCTACATTCGCACCGGTGCAACTCATTAACATATCTGCGTGAGAAGTGAAGTGCAATTTCATAGAAAACACCTCCACTCCAATGTATGTGCATAGTACATGAAGATATAAAGAAAGATTCATTGGTGCCAAAAATTTTCGTGAAATTTTATAGAGCACCTGGACTATCTACAGAATATATCCAACATAAAAAAGGTCTAACGTCGTCGTGTTTTATCCAGTTAAACATATATGGAATGGAAGATCGACAAAGCGCTATTATATTCTTGCGGGATCATCCCCACAATGAAACAAAAAGAAAACACGAACAAAGAAGAAAATGGCATAGGTTAAAAACAGCAGGTTGAAACGAGAGAGAAATTAAGTGACAGAGTAAAAAGAGGAAAGAAAGGGAGAGGGCAATGAATGGAGGGAGAACGTTTCTTCGTCACCCTCAGAATTCAATCACGCCGTATTTACAGCTCAGTACACTTAATCCTCTTTATTGGATTCAAAGCGTTTGCCAGTACACCGTATCTCAGAATTTGATCAATTTTATGGGCAAAGGATTTGGATGATACTTGCAGACCGACCATCTGTCTATTGAGTTTCAGTGAAATTATGCTGTCATTGAGAGGACATTATTAACTACAACCCTTGCTTGTTGACCTATCCCCTTTTTAATTGAGCAAAGAACTTGAAGCCAACAGATTTACAATTGATATCTTTCTCCATTTCCTTTTAAATATATAAGAAAGTGACACTAACATTGCCACCAAATCTTATATAAATCAATTAATCTTATTGTATATT
Source organism: Andrena camellia (assembly GCA_029448645.1). Taxonomy (NCBI): domain Eukaryota; kingdom Metazoa; phylum Arthropoda; class Insecta; order Hymenoptera; family Andrenidae; genus Andrena; species Andrena camellia. The sequence continues at coordinate 55,194,688 of CM055676.1, read as the reverse complement.
TAAATGTGGGGCACATTCACTTTTGATTAGCTACGCTAATTTTATTTATTAAGAAAATTGATAACCAAGTAATTAAAACAGTTGCCTGTAATAATTACTGGTACATTTCGTTTTATATACAACGGTGAGTGTTTTTTACCACCCCCATAGTGAGTGTATGTACCATACTATTCCTCAGAATTAAATTACTAATTCGTTATGTAGTCTCCCCGACCACCTAAAACTAAATAACTAAAATTTTTCTTGTTACTCAAATATGAATTACATATACATTCTTTTATGAGTGGTACACTGCTCGTATTTTGCAGTTATCTGCAGTTATCTTCTGTCCTTTTATAGCCATTTGATAAAAACTTTCTTGCATAGTTCCTACAAAAGCATTTCGGAGTACAATACCTCTTTGTATATCAGTACGAATGGCACAACAGATATTGTTTTAGATAAATCGTCCTCTTTCTGTGCCAACTCTACTACTATTTTAATATTTGAAAACTTTTTATATAGTTTTCAATATTATCCCCTAAGAATCCTTCAATAATACTAAAGCTTCATAATTGAATCACTAGATATATTGGGATCATTTTTACTTTTGGTATTTTTGTATTACAGTTTACAGTAGCTTCGTATTGTTTGCTGAAGTTGAAAAGTGTCATTTTTTACTTAACTATATTTTTAACCTTTCTTGTCCTTTGGCATTTATAAAATACTTTCTTTTTCTTTGGAAAGAGTTGCTTGAATGTAGTTCTTTAGATTTTTATCGTACTTGCAATTAAACCTTTTATGTTTTTCGATTCCAGTAACTGATACCTCGCGAGATTTTACGAAAAAATAAAATTTCTATTTGGTTATATGTATCCATCGATTGATATATGGAGCAGTTTGAACAAAATGTGTCATTTTACTGAAATCCATCTTCCTCTGAACCATTTTTTTTTGGCAAACGTAACAATGTAGAGACAAGAAAGAATTTCTGAAGCAAAATTTTATTTATATTTGCCGATTCTTTTAATTATTATTTGCAGCTTTTGTTTTGCGAGCCATGAGCTCTCTATCTTTCAAACAAAGATATGGGAATGGGTTGTTGAAATTTCAACATGTTTCATACTGTAATATTACTTAACGTATTTCCTTGAATATCTTGGATTTAATACTTTTAAGTTAATTTAACTTGTTTTTAACATTGTCGCGTATACAAAACAAAATATTACCAGAGAAGAATATATCTGACTAAAACGTTTCACATTTTCCTCGATCAATTTTTGCCTCACCTGAGGAAGAAACCTGTCGTAGTTCGTAGAACCACCGTGTATAACACTGTGACTCCTTTTGGTAGTGCTCCATCTTGAAGATGGATGACTACCTTATCCTTTTATTCTAAATTTATTAGTTACAAGTTATAAGTTCCAACGTCGCTTATTTACATTAAATTTAAGTTGCAATCATAACATGGCTCCTGCTTATCTGCTTAGTATTTTAAACTTATCTGTTTTAGCATTAACGTTTCGCATCTTCTGCTCAATACTGTATATACTTATTAAATACGAAACTTTGACATAAAAGAAAATTTAATATAATAATTTCGAAATCATTAATTCAATTTAATTCTACGAATGAATTCTTCCATTGTTTAAAGTTTAATGATACCAGCATGAAAGACATACTTGGAGTGCGAAGGAGTAATAATATTTCTAAATATTAGTATAATTTAAGAGTATCTACTGCTCAGCATTTTTAGTAAATTATAAGAGAGATGTTGCAATAAACTGATGTAACTCGGAAAATATGAATGCTATGTACGACCCATCTTTATATGAAAATTATTGTTTTAGTATGTCGATTCAATCCTAGAAGTGTTGATATGCACTTATGAATTAGCTTGGATATGTATAGACAGCAAAACTTTGATTCATTCAGATAGGCATTACTATGTTTCCTTAAGCTCATTCTTTAACGCGCTCTGTACATATATACATGACTCACTGGTTCCATTCAGTGTCAGTCGCAAGTAAAACTTTCATAAAAGCTACTTGCACATACTTCGATTCAATGTTGGAATAAAACACAGGTTGAAGTGGCTGAAACTGCGATAAATTTGACGTAACATCAATTATTTATCTTATAACTGAATATTACATTTAATTCATTCTTCTGAACAAATTTTAAACTGCAACTGAGAACCTCAAATTTAGTTGTGTCAGTCGATGTGTTGAACCTATATTATGGCCACTTTTATTTACCTCTACTAAGGTCCTCTGTTTTTTGTCAACCCAGTCGCGTTCTCGTTTCTTTAAGTCTACTATGGACTTCGGGTCTTTTTCGACCCAATCGCGTTCTCATTTCTGCAAAAACTTTTCTTTAGGGAAAAACACAAAGAAGACAATATAAAGGAAGCAGTAGAAGAATAAAGAACATAAATTGCTACTAATACGTGTGTTTCTGTTTTTTTCTTGTTTTCACTCCACGTGCAATAAATAAAGACAAGGAAAATAATAGCGTTAGTAACATCGAAAATCGCTTATAACTCTGACAGGATTGGTTTCTGAACCTCTCTGCATGTCCCTCCTATCGAATTACTAAAAAAAATAGGTCATTTTTAGAATATTACTTAAATGAAAGTAAACGTCATAGTGTTAAAAAACTTTTTAGCCTGTATTTGTACATCATTGAAGATAATAAAAAATTTTTTTGCATATATTGTCTAATACTGCCGTCTGCTGGTGGCTGCGACTGCCCTGGTGATACAAAAAAAAAGTTCCGCAATTGGGGAATTTATAACGCCTTGTAGAATTATCTTAAATCAACAAACCAAGAAAATTCTTAAATTTGCACGAAAATGTTTATTAAATGTAACAGATTGGTCGAAAAGTTATGATCGTAGAAGATTCCATGGAGAATCTTATAAACTTTAAGAATTCTCTTGGCTTGTTGATTTCAGATAATTCTATAAAACATTATAAATCTCGCAGATCTTTTTGTATCACCAGGACACTCGCAGCCACCAACAGACAGCAGTTTTAGATAAAATATGCAAAAAAAATTATTATCTTCAATGGTGTAAAAATACCGCCTAAAAAGTTTTTTAACATTATGACGTGTACTTTTTCCTAATAAAATCTTAAAAACGACAAATTTTTAGAGTGATTTGATGGGAGGGTACCCTTAAACATATTTTACTGAAATTAATACGTGTGATCTATCCTGTAAGTACAGAACCCTTTTTTACAAACAGCTACAGCATAAAATCTGTAAGTTAACAGTAAATTAAAAATTTAGAAAAACGTTACTGCTTCTAATTCAGAACAATTTAGAAGATTAGACTACGCTATTTCGTTTGTATGTGGCATGTAGTGCGTGTGATATTACACCGTAGCATTGCACAATGTGCAGAGCACTGCAATATTCTCTGCTTATACCATTTATGCAAATGTTATTTATTATAAGATTGTGTGCAGCAAGATAATGTCCCGCATTGCGCTACGTTATACTTTGTTACATTAATGCACAGCTCGTATAAATAAAGAAACATTGGTAATTCAATGCAATTCAATTTTAAACTCTTTATTTCATAATTGCCGGATAAAGATTGTATTTCTCGTTTTAACGAAACAGACCTTGTTATTCCGAGAGATTTCGAAGCAAACGGATATATGTACCTATGCCTCGTATTTTTGCGACCTACTTATTTAAAATTGCTAACATAATGTAATAAATTCCTCGGCAAGGAAGGCGTATTAATAAAATATTTATCATCGCCGCAGCTCACCCATTCCCAACTTACCCAATTCGTTGTATTTTGTTTGGTCTAACCACTTGGAACGATACCCGAATGAGTAGTAAATTTAAACGTGACAGCCAAGACGTTCTCTCAGAGTGAAATTTTGTTACATGCTGGAGCCCCAGGGTACGCAAAATGTTAACGTAAAGCGGCGAAGTTTTTACACAAATACAGCTCACTGTTAAAAGAACTAATAAATTGAGGATGCAAAGTTCACTTGCTGAATCAACATAAACATTTCTTAGTAGAATAGCTGCATATTGGCTCATCTGAAGAGTAGAATTTTTTCTACATACTTGCTAGGATAAATGTGTAGCTTTAAACAATTCTATTACTTATAGAACTTATAACTTTTATTACAAATCGACTAACGATATCATTTAGACAGTGATTGCGTATTCTGCGTTCCTAATAAACGTATCTGGTGTCTAGTCAAACACTCATCCTTAACAAAGAAATTGGATTTCGGGGCTCTCCTGAATGCCCATTGACGTGAAGTAATTTTCAATCATACCGAATAAAATTCACTCTGCACCATTTTCGACGGATCGCAAGAATTTATCATCTACCTCACATTACTTCCCGCTCCATCATCGTCTCCTGTAATCGCAACGATTTTTTTTATAGGATTACGTATTTAATCCTGTTAAGAGCGTTAGCAATTTAACAGTTTGATACGTTCACAAAGCTGGCGTATTCCCGAGTTTAATGGATTCAGTTTCGAACGTTTAATACGCAACGTTCAATAACGGGCGGGAAATTTCTGATTCAGTTTTCAAGGTCGTTTAAAATAATAGGTAGCACATGGATGGAGAAACAAACGACTATTTATAAAAAGTAAGGAGATATTAATTAAATTAGTGCGTATAAGGAAAATGAAAATATATAATGAGAACTGGATTCGGACGATTGTGCAATTTGAACATCGAAAAAATGTTGTGGAATTAAGAACACCTTTTAGAGGAAGTAACAATACTTAACAATTCAGTTTACTAAATTCAGGATTCAAATAAAAAAAAATTCCAAATTTATCCCCACCACCCATTTTTCGAAAAGTCTTTATCGCCATATTGTAGGATATCAAGAACCATATAACTTTGAACTAAACTCTTTTCGATATCTTTTACAGTTTCGCTGATATTTACGATAATATGAAAAATCACCATTTCTCCGACGGGGTGCTTTCACCCCTAGGACCGTCTCATTGCCGAAATATAAAATGGTTACAATATTAGCATCACTTGAACTACACTTCTGAAAATTTTCAAATTTTTTTGAATTACCGAGTTGCCGAACATCCCTCGTAAGATGCTTTAATTTGAATTGAACGCAAATCACTGACACACGCATCCAACGAATGCTTAACCCTTCGTGGTCACATCTTATAATCACAAATTGGTCGCATGGGGCTCACTGTACCCCAGCGTCATTTTTTGAATTACCATTTTCGTATTTTTGAATCTTTTAATCTTTCAGTGATAATTGTACATTCGTAATACTTATACAATCATGGTCTAATAGTCTTTTTCAAGAAATGCAAATTTTGATGTGATAAAAATTGTAGTTGAAAATGAGCGATTTTCCACGGTTGTGGGAAGAAGCGATTTTTTAATTTTTTTGCGATAAATCTCTTTTGGCAGTCGTAAAGGCGCGACATTTTAACTCGAAAATTGCGTGACCACGAAGGGTTAAAACTACTTTTCTCAATATGCATACCACATGCAAAATAATTCATCTACATCGTCTACTTACATTTTATGTGAAATTCTTGTATTTATGGCGGTACCACAAATATTGATACACTTGAAAACGTGGAAGAATAACAAAGGAAATTAACCCTACTATGTATATCCCTCTTCAGTCAATCTTGTTTTCACTTTTTTCAGAACTTCTCCGATTTTGAGAAAGATATAAGGAAGTTATTGCTAATATGTGTACTTCTTGTTTTCTAACATTACGTTAAATGTAAGAAAACAAGACTGTAACTTAGTAACGTTAGACTATGAGACTGTAAACTGAATGCTGTAGCAGCGTTAACCTTCTTTATCAACTGTATTCCTACTTCACAAATTTTAAAGTCGTTCGCTTATTTGCACGGCTAAATTACCCAGCACTTTGTACATAAAGAAAGGGGGACTTGTCTCATTTTCAATAGAGAGTAATTGAGTCTGCGCATACAAATCAATTATACCAGGAGAAAAAAAAAGTTAACCGCGCACACACACAAAGTTCTGAGTGAAAATGATAAGTACGCGTACCTTGCATTAAATTTGAAAAATATCACGAAGGGAGCTACCGCGGAACATATGAATTTGCTTTCTCAATATATCGACGTTACGCCTCCACGCGTGTTCGTTTTTATTCCGCGAAACTGAAGAGGACTACGTGACGTGGCAATATTTGCGAAATTAGAACTTTATTGCACTCATGGTAACGTGTGCCAAATTTCGCACAACAGATCAAACTTCATTACGACGAACGTCATACACCGAATAAAATTTCAAACAAATACAGATGAATCGTGGTCTGCTATGCGACTTTCGAACCTATGGCGACAAATAACGAAATCGCTGACAAGCTGGCACAAAAATCAACGGTTGATTCCGCTCGTTGCTTCAGACTTTCGTTGCATCAAAAAATCTCTGCATTAATTGCGTTATATTCCTCGAGTATTTGTAGAATGGAAACATATTTGCATGTTTAATTGCTCCTGAAGCAGTGAAGAAAACACCCCGGTTTCCCGCCTAAGCCACAGAACCAACTCAAATATAACATCACAGATAATCACTAAGAAATTGTGTCCTCTTTGTATTTACACTTTGAATCTTAACCTTCCAAATCTTGAACAACATAGCAAATGTCATGTCGCATCACAGAAAATTAGCTTTGAAATATTTGAAAAGACACCGTCGCTCATTTGCGATGAAGAGTACAGTTCGAAAAGTGTGACCTTTCCATAGAAAGCATTTTAATATCTTTTTTCTAACACTTTGCACTCAAAGTATGCTTCTCAGACGCAGCGAGGTTTAAGTTGATAATTAAGTAAATCCATTGACTTTGCAATTATTGCAACCTACTGTATTTTTTCCTACACCGAAATTCAATGTTTCATAAGTGCAGTCTGGCAATGAGCAAAAGATTGACGAGCGAATAAATTTGAATGCAAAAGGATAATATGAATAATGTAACATCGAAAAGAACGGTTCGTGTAAGTAGGTATCGTTACTCGCGATAGAAATACGCTACTGTTACAGTCCCTTCTTACTGAAACCTCGAATCTAAACAACTTTCAACTGTGCCACTCTCGTTACTAAAGTATAAAGGAAAATATGACTTGAAGATTCAATTCTGTAGATGGCAGAGAATGCGTAGCAGCATCCAAGATTGTACCGAATCTTTCCAGGCAAAAAATTGGAGTATAATTTTGATGCTCAGAACGAGACGCGAAGAAACGAATTTATGGACAACCTTTTGCTCCACTCTCGTCCCACCTATTTGCCAAGCAATTTCCATTCTCTGCTCCGATTTCAAGGTAGTGTATTCTGGTTAAAGCGATGGCCTTTTGGAATTAGAAGCACTATCAATTTATTATGACTGTTAAATTCCGATTACAACACTGTGCATGCGAAATGCAAGTAACACGTAAAACTAGAAATCGTAAAATTGTGTGTGAATTCGAAATTAATTTCAGGAAGTTTTTAAGTAAGAAAATAGATTACTTTTCACGTATACGTACATTAAATGCTGCGATACTTTCCACATCTCAATTCAATGTTAAAAATACTAACATAAGACCAAGAAGTATTTTGGAATAATTTCATTCGTTTTCCCTGCCACAGACACTAATCGCAATCACAAGTCTGGCTCTCAATAATTTGAATTTCACACGTCACTGGTGCACTTCCGAAAAAAAATCGGCAAACACTGTGCGAAATGAAAGGGTGCATCATGCTTACGAACACTGACACATTTTACACTTCAGAGGCCAACTATTCGCGTAAATAAAAATTTCGAATAAAAAAATACGAGACAGAAACGGATTTCATATTTACTGCGTCTGTTTTATCGCAACGGTACAGCAGACCATACATGTAACGCGATTTCAAACGCAATCAATTACTTTCGTTCGCCGGAAGACTAAATAGAACTGACACCTTGCATTGCGAAAAATTCACGAAGAGAACTAAGTCGAATTAAGCACTTCCTGAATGTCTGAGATTAGCCAACGAGGTAGGTGACCTATGCACGCCAAAATATTGCCAATTTGTTAACAGTTCGTTTAAATTTTCACACATTCCCGGCATGAAACGTCGTATACCATGTTGCAATCGTAAAAGAAGCTATTCAACTTGTCAGAAGTAATTGCACATACACGGGCGGAAAAAAGCTACGTGAAATTTTCTCAGATTCTATTTTAGATGTGGCAACCCAATGGTTCCGTTTTCGATTAATCGACACACTTTACAGTGCGATATTTATTTTTCGTTATTGTCACGTATACCTAAATAACGGCAGAATAGTACAAAGTGTTGCGTGGAATTGAATTCGAAACCCTCTTTGACACCAAGCGACGTTAACTGCTCGACGCGGGTGAGAGCACGATGATCCAGTGCGCGATCGTCACGAGCAAAATGTAAATGAACATTTGTACTCACCGACTAACTCCGGGCGCACGCCAACTAACAAAGTGGTCACTACCAGAAGAGGCACCTGCGGTTTACGCGTGCACATACCACGTTTTTCACACATGATCCACTAACACAGAACCCGCAACGAACGTCGCGCTTGCCGCGTCAAGACTGAAGTTCCGAGTTCGTGGGGTTCTCCGTATATCGTAAGCGCACGAGGATTCCCCTCCCCTGCCAGTTCACCCCATCTCGACCGGCGGTGCTCCCCGATCCGAAGCGCCACCCACTAGGGTTGCTTCAACCCTCTCCAACCAATGTACCCGGAGAAGTTGCTGTCAATCGGCTCGCGACCTACGAATACCCATCATCTTTACCAATCACGTGCCTCTAATTGCCCCTTGACACAATGGTGACAGTGCTGCTGATAAGTTCTATCGTTTCTTATCGAGCTCATCCGTTATTAGCAATAGAACGTTCTCGCTCTAAGCGCACTTCCCGGTCAAAACATCAAAAGAAAAGTTTCTTGCATATTTTCATCCCACAACATCTCAAGAAGGATCAGTTAAAATTTTAGAACGAAATTCCTAGCGGCACAGATTCTACAGGCAGTTAAGGAGGCCAACGGTGTGACGGTCTTAAAGATGGGTGTTTTTTAAAGATTGATTGTGGCGCAGGTATAATAGATAGAAAAGTGATTTTCCTTTTAATTAATAATACATTTATTAAACTAAAAAAAGAATCAATTGTTGTTTTAATCGAATAAAGTGGGACGCTCACGGGCGTCAAACTTTAAGTAAGTTTTTCTCGGAACAATGTTTCGCGCACTATAGCCACAGTAAAAATAGCAATGCTTGATCAAATCTAAAAATTCAAACGGGATTCTATTCGTAATTACACTCGCTTCTGTGCTACCATCTATTGTGAAGTTTGGTACATTCAATGTTTTTTTACAGACACTTTTGTGCGAGAAAAGCCCCATTTTTCGGGACCTCATCGTTTAAACATATGGCAATCATTGTCTAATGATTTCTTAATAATGAAAGAGCGTAGCGCGATAACCACGCATGTGTAATTTCTTTGGTTTTTTCATTTTGGATGATCCTGTGTGGAGTTATCATTGCGATTGTCCAGGCCTTTTCTTTTTATAACGATGCAACATGCGATGCATATCAGAGGCAGAAGTGGGCAAAAATGAAATCAATTTTTTTTATATACTCTACATTTGTAGCAGAATAAAGTGCAAAAACTTTTAGACCCTTACATTGTATATTTTTATCTAGAGAAAATCATAAATATCATGTTTTCGCGCGATTTGACCGGGAAGTGTTCTAGGTAAAATACGTACGAATATTTTATTACTCGCAAAGGGAGTGGACAACGTTTGGAATACTGATTTGGTTGAAATTTTACACATAGTTAGCGCACAAGCTGTAAAATAATGTATTAATGGCATTGGGCGAAATACTGGAAAATGTATAAAAAAATCGGTTATAAAGTTGCCTCTTTCAGGCCCTCGATATATACCTACATACATAATATGCACTAGTACGAGAACGAGACATAATCCAGTTGCTGTGGTAACTCGACTACAATCCATTTGTAATTCTATACAAATATATAAATTTCTACTTATGTTTCATTATTCCGACGATTAATTATTTAAATTGGTGAATTGAAGAGATCAAATCTTGAACTCAATTTCCTTTGGCAAATTATTTATTTAATTACGTATACGGACAATTTTAATTAAATCGGTGACCTGTACTTTGTGCCCTCTCCTTGTCAGAAGAATTTCTGTATAGAACTCTGAGGTTGTAGGTTTTATGAATTTTGACGAGGTGCTGTTTTTAGCTTTTATTAATTGTGTAGAGCTTTTCTTAGGGAATTATTTAAGCTGTAAAAGAACGGCGACAGAGAGTATTAAAAGCTGGGAAACAGTGATAGTTGATGGGTGTGTATAGTAGGGTGGCCCTTATTTATACGCGTCGAAATTTTTTTGTATTTCTTTGCTCTCACCCCTTAGAACGGAATTTGATAAAATAATAGTCCCTGAAAAAGATTATTGCAATTGGAAAACGGGAAAGGGTGCCGACTAGGCCTTAAAGTTTAGAATTCATCAATAGTTTGGATTTTAAGAATTTCTCAAAAATGGTAAGCCCTATCGAAATTTTGTTCAAATAATATTAAAAGAGCATTCCATTTTCTACAATTACTGTACATATAAGTTTTTAGTGCTTCCAACCATTCTTTAGATTCTAAAAAATGGTTGGAAGCACGACAAACTTATATATACAGTAATTCTAGAAAATGGAATGCTCTTTTAATATTATTTTTTAGAATCTAAAAAATGGTTGGAAGCATGAAAAACTTATATATACAGTAATTCTAGAAAATGGAATGCTCTTTTAATATTATTTTTTAGAATCTAAAAAATGGTTGGAAGCACGAAAAACTTATATATACAGTAATTGTAGAAAATGGAATGCTCTTTTAATATTATTTTTTAGAATCTAAAAAATGGTTGGAAGCACGAAAAACTTATATATACAGTAATTGTAGAAAATGGAATGCTCTTTTAATATTAGTTGAACAAAATTTCGATAGGGCTTACCATTTTTTTAGAAATTCTTTAAATCCAAACTATTGATGAATTCTAAACTTTAAGGCCTGATCGGCAGTCTGTCCTATTTTCCGATTGCCATAATCTTTTTCAGGGACCATTTTTTATGAAATGGAACCATATTATGGGGTGAGAGCAAAATAATTCGCAGGTTGAAAATAAGGGCCACCCTAATGGAGAGCAGGTACGTCAGATATGACGGCGTTTCGTACTCGAAATCACTTAGTTTTTGCAGTATGATGCAAGAGACCCTTGTTCAAGCATTACCATATACGGAAATGGAATCCATTATATTGAGTAGTTTGCGTTACTCTGTCATCTTCCATCGAAATATCGTAATTAACTGCAGTGTGACTAGCGGTTAAGTAAGTTACTCTAACAAGGGATGGTTCCTGAGTGACAATAATTGATTTTGATGAAACTTTTGTATGAAGCTGATTTACAAACAATATTCAAAACATTCGTTTCTTCTGCCAAAATTCATATCCAAGGTGTAAAAGCAGGCCTCAGAATTGGGGTGCAAAACAAATTTAGCCCAATACCTCGAAAATTGTCAGGCGTAGAAAAAAAGTTTAAATACTAAAACTGCGTGTTTTCTAACAAAGCGCAATGCATAAAACGAAAGGGTGGACAGTGCCGATTGTAGGTCGTTACTCACGTGTACATTTTATTTTCGTGTAGGCCTCGAAGGGCCCAAATATTAGACGCTGGTCACCGATTGTCACAGAAAAACCACTTTTTATATTACGTCACTAACATGCTTAAGAACCACTTGTTATGTTGCCATTCGAAAAGTAAACCATCCATGGTGTACGGCAGTAGCGCACTCGGGATTTAATCTTGAGGGTAGCCGCGTTGAACGGATAAAAATACTTTTAATGCAAATTCAATCAAATTCATTAGGTGATATTAAAAATTTATTTAAAGACGAAAATCCTTTTTTTGCCATTAATGTATTTTTTCCTTTTTCTTTGTGACGGGGGGCTCCTGCTCCCCCCACTCTCCGCTGGGTGCGCCCCTGGTGTACAGCATTATTCTCCTGATTCTACTGAAACGAATGATGAATTCACTCCTCAAACTTCTTAATCTATTTCTGTTATCAGAGTTGGCATCACTACAAGAAAAGTAGAAAAATTAGGATTTATGAAAGTTATTACAAGATAACTCTGTTTAAATTTGTATAGCAAAGTGGGTTAATAGTATGGCATGCAGCCGCTGCTTTGTTGCAGAAATAATACTTAATTCACTTCAGTATTTATCCATAACAAAAACAACTTTGGAAGTTCTTTAATATGATTATATTTACCTTCTATATATATATTACAATGTTACTTTGAGGAGGTATTTCATATATTGCAAGCAGAAGAGTAATGTGCTGTTTTCCTAATTCAGGTTACTAGTGTACCCAACTGCTGTACTTTAGAATGTATGTTAGATCTGAGTGTGTTCTGAAATGGTCGCTTGCGGTACCCTATATCATTACGTAGATACCACTGATGACATACATGAATTTTCCTTCTGTACAGCATATAAAACAGTCTTATTAATCCCCGACGATTCTCCAAAATGAGAATTGTCTTGAAGGCTTAAGCCCTTTTGCTACAGTTATCAAATCATCGTTGAACTGCATGCATGTTTACAGAATAAAACATTAGAATAAAGAAAACAGCAGATAAATTTGTCACTGTGACAATTCCGTTCATATGTTTCTTAAATCTCTAAGAAGATAAAATCGAAAATATTTTCTTCTTCTGACATAACCCCGATGAGCCAAATGATGGAAACATATCTACCTTTGCAATTGATGGAAACATACTTATGAATGAATGATAGAAACTTCCAAAAGACTCAATAGTAGGTACCTAATGGAAGAAGAATGATAAAATTTCCATCTTATTGCTTTCATAGGAAACAGGACACGAAACATGTTTGAGTATATAGAACACGAATTTTGAATGCTTGAATAATAATAAAATTGGATTTAGATGGAAGCACTGCTAAGTTGTAAGTAGAATTGACAGCAACAAAAATTATTATACATGTTAGTATAAAATTTGGAATAAATGAAAAGTATAGAAAAGTTAATATACCCAAATTCACTATTCCAAGCAATTTTTTAATTTTTAAGTGATTAGGATAATCCACATAAATCACAGGACTTCAGTCTAATTAAAAATCTTCATAGCATGAACTTGATAGAGGAATACAACGGACGCATTCAAAATTGGAACCTAAGTAGTACATTACATTTGGGTATTTCCTGTGACACCACAGTGTAAAACACAAATAAATTTTCCAAATTGGTAGCTTATAAAGTATTTTTGTGTTAAATTCTACCCACTTCTGATTGGTATTTCTAATATTCTATATAAAGGGTATAGCCGGTTAAGATGGTCAAATGTGCCCCTGAACCAAATTCAAATCGCGATGAGTCATTCGAAAGCTTATAAAAAAAGAACGATTTCTGCCAAGTTTCAACTTTGTATCTCGACCCGGGGGGTAGTAAAGGGTAAAAATAGAAAATCAGGTTTTTGGCGAATTTCTACTATACCAGGGAATGAAAAATTTTGAAAAAATTCAGAGGCATATCTGTTATCGGGACACATATTAGGGAATTATTTCAGATTTTTAAATTGAGAAATCAAGCTGTGAAAAATAAAAAACGCCAAAAAATGATGAAAAATGCCAGTTGTGTATCGAAGCAGTTGCAGAACTATAATCATATTTTTACTGTAAGTGCGTATCATTGTTACTATTGTCCTGAATTTTTTTCAGATTTTTCAATTTGGTGCGCCGCAGTTAAAAAAATTAAAAACCGATTTTTTCGTCGTTTTTTCCGTGTTAGAGTAACTTATACGTCGAATTGCTTCATGAAATAAGTGTTTTATGCGATCTTTAATGTTTATACGTACAGCAAAACATCATAGGAATTAAAGAAACTGGAAAAACCGAATCATTTGAAACTATGTTATGCAGCTTACATTATAAAGTGTCTACCGTATTTTCCAACGGTGTCGGTGGCGCAGCGGTAGAGTGTCGAGCTGCTATACCGCTGCGAACTTTTTTTAACATAGGTTCGAATCTCGAACTTCGAAGTCCGCTTGGGCAAAGTTTTTTCTTTTTTCCGTAATTATATATATTTTCTAACTATATGACAATGATCAATATTGGTTTTCAAATGATTTAAGAATGTTTGAAAAATATATTAATCTGAAATATACGTAAACATGAGTTCGGACTGCGTTTCTCTTGTCAAGTATCCTGCCAATTACGATATTATTTAACATTTCCTACATTATATTAATATGTGAAGATCGTTTTCGAATCTCTTACCTTTAACAATTATGCATGGATAGCAACAAAAATCGTGTGTGATGGTTTTAATCTTCATCGCTGTCTTCGTTAATTATTGGTGTCACGTGTTCATTGTTGAATATTTTACTAAGAATTTCTGCAGGCCTTACAATTTTTGAAAGGTACCGAGCATGCGACAAGTAATAAATTATTGCAGCTATGTGTGAACAGCACCCGACGGTTCGGTTACCATTTGCGCATTCACAACAATAGCGTTTAACTCCGGAGTAGCCTATTGAGTTTGGTGCATAATCAATGTAACATCTATAGGTTTTACTGTTAATATGTCGGGATCTTACTTCGAATTTAATAATATTATTTCTCTCTTTAAGACATCGAAGATTAATGGTGTTCTCTTCATCCATTAGTTCTGCTAAATATGAGATTGCTTGAGATAATTGATATGAACCAGTGAATAGAATTTTGAGGTCTTTCTCTGTCATTTCTGGAAAATCAAGGAGATCGTTAGATGATAGTTGATTAAATGGAATCTTACGTCTGTTCCAATGCTGGTTTTCAACTTCTACTGACAATGAATTCTCAGCAATGTTTTGAGATGCCATTCTTTCTACTATCTCATCACAGAGATCTACGTCCGAATTTAAGCGCTTTCCAAACGTATTATTTAAAAAGCACGCTATTTTGCAATATAAACTAACTTTAGGCAGTAGCTTATTGTCCATTTGATGGTGAAGAAGTTTGTATTTTTGCCCTATGATGCCGTGAATTGCCTCGACTACCCAGCGAATCTTAGTGACGTGACGGGATGCATTTGATTCTGCAGTCGTTAGCTGATTACGCTTATATTTTAACGCAGGCATGAGCACTCTGTAACCGCGCTCTTCTAAATAAGATGTTACGTCGCGAAAACCTCGATCAACAATACAAATATCCCCAGGTTTTTAAAAGGGTTTGCAAACCATTTGGATCTTCCAGAGCAATTTTCATGATTTGTGCATCGTTCTGGTTTGCACAAAAAGGGCCAAGAACTTCAACCACATAGCCGTTTGTGGTGCAAATCGTGAAAGGTTTACATAAGGGTACTTTCTTTTGACCGGAATATGATTTTCGTTGATATTCATTATTAGAACTTTTCTGATGGCGAATATATGTTCCATCGAAAATCAGTGCTAATTGATCTGTTATATTATATAACTTTTTGGCAACAAGTGACGTTTGATCTTCTATTAGGGTTTCCCGAGGAAGTGTCGCGAATCCAAAATAACAAGGAAGAATGTCTTTTTCAAAAGAATTTATGACGGACCTACAAAAATCAGACACCTGTTGCTCGCGTTCTAATCCGAGAATTGCAGCTATCATGCTGTTTGAATTGCCAGTACGCAATTTGAACAAGAAAACAACAATAGCTTGTGTGACATCTCGCTGCTCAGAATTTCTCAAAGAAGTCATCATTTCCCGAAGCTTTATTACGTTTTCCCACGTTAAACCTGTAAATACTTTTAACCGCTCTTCAGAAAGTGTAAAATCACCTATTGTATCTTTGATACTTGAATTGTTATTAACTGAAAGGTATTCAAAATAATTTCGTAATTCTTTGGTCTCGATTATACTGCTATTTGAATGTATTCTTAAGTTTAGAACATCTTCCTGAAACAAACGGTTCTTTAATAAATGACCAGAACAGCACCGATTTCCTTTAGGAACATATAATCTTCGCAATATAAATACCTGCTTCCTGGTTTCATTCGGTACATTCACGATATTTTTCGAAATCCCACAGACGAAACAGTACCTATGAGTGGAAATAACTCTAGAAAATGGCATCTCTACGAATTCAGTAGCTACTTGTTCAACATTCCTCAAATCCATAAGAAATGATGGATCTTCTGTTGAGGAAGACGATGTAGCAACAGATTCGGATTCAGATTTTTCCGGTGAAGATTTTTCAGTTGATTTTTCGGGTGAAAGTATTTCGGCTGAGGCTGTTCTGTGCAAAGATATTGCGGCAGAAAAAACTCTGGATGAAGAGGAGAGTTCAGCCGAAGAAGAAGGTTCAGCTGATGAAGAGGGTCCAGCTGAAGAAGAGGTTTGAGCTGAAGAAGAGGTTTCCCCCGAAGTAGAGGGACCAGCTGAAGAAGAGGTTTCACCCGAAGAAGAGGGTCCAGCTGAAGAAGAGGTTTGAGCTGAAGAAGAGAGTTCAACTGAAGAAGAGGGTCCTGAAGAAAAAGATTCAGCTACAGAAAACACTCTGACAGAAGATTCCTCAAGTTGACGAAATTCCTGAGAATTTTCACGATTGGGGGCGGTAGTTATCGCGTTTTTGTAAATGTAAACGCGGCACCTATTGCAAAATATGTCACCAACAGTCACCACTCTTTTCAGAATTTTAGAATACTTCACTGCATCAACTTCCGTCTTGATTTTCCGTATCTGACCAGGTGATTTGCGAACCAAAATATTACACCGAATACACTTAGCATGTAAGGTTTTCCTTTCCACAAATTGTACTTTCTCCGTCGACATATTGAACACACAACCACAGATGAACACACACCGACAAAGAATACTGCTTATTTACTAAGGTAACACAAAAACTTCCGTAGAGTTAAAATCTAACGCGCGAAAAGCACAACCGCTCAAGACGCTAACTCGTAGCCGAATGCTCATCAACGGTCGCTTTCCTTCCCTTACCGAAGAAAACGCGTAGCGTGTGCAAAAATTAGGAAAAACCCCGAGTCCTGGAACAGGGGAGGTTTCGTCGCCTGGCAAAATCCAACGGCTACGAAACCTTCCGTTGAACTTTACGACCCTACCTGGTTGCCTTCTGCTCCGCTCGAAATTCGAAGCTACGCACGCTACAAATGTGTACAGATTGTAAAGACCACACGTTAATTAATGAATGTCACAAGTTTCGAGAGACGACGTGACCCCGTGACAGTCTGTGCAGGACTATTCTCGTGCATTCATGCATAATTGTTAAAGGTAAGAGATTCGAAAACGATCTTCACATATTAATATAATGTAGGAAATGTTAAATAATATCGTAATTGGCAGGATACTTGACAAGAGAAACGCAGTCCGAACTCATGTTTACGTATATTTCAGATTAATATATTTTTCAAACATTCTTAAATCATTTGAAAACCAATATTGATCATTGTCATATAGTTAGAAAATATATATAATTACGGAAAAAAAAAGAAAAAACTTTGCCCAAGCGGACTTCGAAGTTCGAGATTCGAACCTATGTTAAAAAAGTTCGCAGCGGTATAGCAGCTCGACACTCTACCGCTGCGCCACCGACACCGTTGGAAAATACGGTAGACACTTTATAATGTAAGCTGCATAACATAGTTTCAAATGATTCGGTTTTCCAGTTTCTTTAATTCCTATGATGTTTTGCTGTACGTATAAACATTAAAGATCGCATAAAACACTTATTTCATGAAGCAATTCGACGTATAAGTTACTCTAACACGGAAAAAACGACGAAAAAATCGGTTTTTAATTTTTTTAACTGCGGCGCACCAAATTGAAAAATCTGAAAAAAATTCAGGACAATAGTAACAATGATACGCACTTACAGTAAAAATATGATTATAGTTCTGCAACTGCTTCGATACACAACTGGCATTTTTCATCATTTTTTGGCGTTTTTTATTTTTCACAGCTTGATTTCTCAATTTAAAAATCTGAAATAATTCCCTAATATGTGTCCCGATAACAGATATGCCTCTGAATTTTTTCAAAATTTTTCATTCCCTGGTATAGTAGAAATTCGCCAAAAACCTGATTTTCTATTTTTACCCTTTACTACCCCCCGGGTCGAGATACAAAGTTGAAACTTGGCAGAAATCGTTCTTTTTTTATAAGCTTTCGAATGACTCATCGCGATTTGAATTTGGTTCAGGGGCACATTTGACCATCTTAACCGGCTATACCCTTTAATATAAATATGTATAAAACTTTTTAAATTGTTTTGAAAATATTATTGTATTTATACTTACATAAATTTTCACTATTCGACATATTATTGCTTGAAATATAATTACCCAGTTCTCTATGTGATTATTTCAAGTAAATTATATTAAGTGTATAATTATTATTTCTACTTTCACCTTACACAAAAAAAAGTGTTAGGTTTTCGTCCATAAAGTGCTGAAGCCCTTTGTGAAGCTTGAAACTATAATATTCTACGTAAAAATAAATTTTACGAATTAAAATACGCATCAAAAAAGTTTTCACGTTAATAACAAAAAAGTAATGAAAATTTTTTAAATGTCACTAATTTGTTTAGTGGAATGAGTGTTATAATTTACTCTGTATATTCCCTACTTGCGTTTTAAAAATCGATTGGAATATTTAAAAAACTCTAGTGCAACATTTGATCATTTTCGTTCATATATGAAATGAACGACGTTAGTAAAATTGACTTTTTATTAGATTTTGAAAACATAAAATTGTGGTTCTTATCCTCTGTCTGCAATATGTCAATAATTGGAGACTAAATGAAGGTACCTACTATTAAAGTAAATGACATACGCAGTATTAATTTTGCTATAGACTGGATTTCGATTAATTGGAACACGTGGGTACCAGGACACCTTGGTCCAATAAAGTGCTTGTCCCGATTATACGAAGTTTTGCGGTTACTTTCGCAATTAGTTCTCGTTCTTTAAGATTTCTCCCCAATAACTAGCTATCTCGATTAACTGATGACACAATTAACTGCAGACCACTATACTGCATTTTTTTAATCATAATTTTGCAATCAGTTTCAACATAATCGATAATCGATACCAAGAATATTAATTAACATTGGAATAAAGGCAGCATTTACTATCTTTCAAAGGAAACGAAAATTTTCAAACATTTTTGAATATAGTCAATACATCACTAAAAAAGTTGACTTAAATTCTGAAATAATAATTTACTGACTTAATTTTAGATAACAAATTGTAAAATAAAACACAATTAATAAATGTTCTAAACGTAAGGAATGCCTTGGTAATATTATTCCTTTGTAATTGTAATCAACTTAAATAGGAAAACACAAGTGAAGAATTTAAAAGTGCACAGGATGTATTATTTTAAAATCACTCTACATACAAATGAATGACAGTTATCTACACATGGATACGACGAATTAGTAACTTTATTTATTATACGTGTCAATCATAATATTACATGTAATAACCATATAAATTTTTTATTAAAAAGTAAAACTAAAGTTTGTGGTTTTAATACTACCAATACCATGCTACTACTAACACTAAATCGTAGAGTGCATTGACTAAAAAGATAAACTAGAATGTTATGTATTAACGTGTAGGAACCTGTTATATACTTTTAGTATGTAAATTTTTGTATTAAAAGAATTATGCATCGTAGAGTCATTAATATTTAAATTTACCGCGCACTGGATTTTTTTAAAATTCGAATTTTATGAAAAATTATTTTGAAATAATTCGTTGCACATTTAATGGCACCAAATTCCGAGAAAGCTAGGTTGCGTTCAACCAAATTACAAGCATTGCGTTGATTAATGAAAGTGGCGTAAAGCAGGCTAAAACATAATAGATGGTACCATGTACAAATTAACACAGTAAAACCCATGACAGCTTTCACGAACTTACAGCTCAAACTGTAGTATATATTTAGTCTTTATTCTGTGCTTAATATTGCAGAAACCGCATATTGAAAAATCTATTACATACAAAATGAAATTAATTGAGCAATCGCTTTGTAATTTCCTAAATCTATTAATAAATAAATAAAATTGATTCATATGCCAGAATAACATACTTTTTTCTTATAATATTATTGTATATACGTTGTAAATAACAGCCTGTTATCTTTATGGGCCTTTGTTTATCTAGTCTTTCTCCAATAGAATTTATTTGAATTGGATAAAAACGAGAATTTCTGCAATTTCACAGTTTATATCGATATTTACCTAGTAGTATACATTTTTTTCTACATTAAAAACATATTTATGATATAATACTGAATGAGAACTTTCTTGGGGATATCAATAGGAATAAAGAAATGCGATTATTCCGCTCAGCATTTGTATTATTATATTATGTTGCGATATTATATTCTTTTATTATATTACTTCATCTTTATTTTTTACAAAAATACATATAATTTTAATTTTCTATTGCTGACACAAATATTTTTCAATAAAAAAGTAATTATATACATAAAACTAAATATGTCTTTAAGTGTGTACATACCTGTAATTCCGTTCATATTGACTCATACTATTAATAATAACGTTCACATCAAAGAAACGTGAATTTCTGTCAACATTTTAAATAAATACTTATGTAAATCATCACATTTAAGCGAAGATCTGATCCATATACAGTAATTAAATGGAAAGTACGTCCCGTTTGACCTCATTACTTAATATTTTATCCCTCTTTCGCTTACCCAACCAGATGATAAGGTAAATTTTGGCATCAAGCCCACTTACTACGTTGCTATAACCAACCACGCATGTTGACATTTATTTTCAGAATATTCTGTAGAACACAAGGTTGCGTTTTTTTGGCACCTGTATTATGATTAATGGAATGATATTGGGCCATGTTTTGCAATAGCAATTTAACTTCCTAATTGAAGATTTACTCTGCTTAGCACTCTATGTATTAGTCAATGCATATAAGGATAGAAGAAGTATAGTATAGGTAGACACATTAAATTATACTAATCGCATAATATTCTGTTGATATAAACAAAGAGTTACTAGTCTGGTAAACACTGCACGCAATCAGGGCCGGCCTTCTCTATAAAGGGGCCCAGATGCAAGAAATATTTTTAGGCCCCAAACAATTTCTCAACGGTAAGACATCCTTTCACGAGAAAAGATAACAATAATAATAATAAAGAAAAGAAAAGAAAAAAATAAAATAAATAAACGAATAAACATTAACATATTTAAATATAAGCGCATGTATATATAGAAATTATATTCTAATTTCTTTTTTGCAATCCTCGCATACCATCATGGTGTGGTTACTACAACCATTGTGGTATATCCGCAGTGTTGCCATTTCTGTGTTTAGAGCATGAAATTCAAGTCGTTTATAAAATTAAATTAATTTTAATCAAATGAAAAATTCTCGTTTTCATTTTTTATTTTTTTATTTTCCCTGTTCTTCATTTTTCCTTTTTCTGAGCCGCTGTGCAGCCTCGAGTCCAGGTGCCTTCCACCCGCTGCACCCCCCCCCCCCCCCCTATGTGGGTGGCCCTGTATGCAGTAATATGTACGTCCACGTAGAAAAAAGAATCTATAGTAAATCAATCTAAGATTTTCTGCTACATTCTGGTTCTCGCATTTTTGAATATTTAAAACAATATTTTACTTTCAATGCACTTAACACACTGGCTACAGCGCATCTTCTAAAAAAATAATACTTTTATCAAATACATTAACTCGACATAAAGGCCCGAAATTCAATAAAAAATGATTGCTTACATTTTTTTTGAATCAGTGTTACGATTGTTGGAAGCAACACCCTATCCTGCCTATAATTATGAGGATTAGAATGATTTAGTTACATAACACATTACTTAATACGAGAAACAGGTTAATGAGTCAAATAAAATTGAAAAATATGGTAAATAAATGAAGGATGGATATATCTCCCCGTTTTGAATGTCGATAGTATATTTCTCTTCGATGTACGCGCTACACATATCAATGAGGAGATTGTTGTCAATTGTCACACGTCATATGCAAATGTGGTTAACCACACACGTTGCTGGTTTACCTGACGATTAGCTCCAGTCAAGTTAGGTGAGAATTGAACCATAATAGAATTGAAGAAGACCTTCATTCAACATGTAAAAGCGACTGTTATTCGTCATTGTAACAAAATGCTTTTCGCTGCTAATAAAGCATTCAAAAATAAAAATATATTTTAAAAGCTACAAATTTATGAGCGTATATGAATAAAAAACTCAACCATTAATCTATTAATGTCCGTGGACGATTTCCTGTCGTGTATCTTTATGTGCATTATGAAATATGATTGATGCATTTGCAGTTGCACGTTATATTAGTTAACGGTCGAGCTTGTCATAAAATACGTATCAATTGTTAACTCTAGTTACTTTACAACAGGAAGCAATTACCACCCGCTGTGGTTAAAAATACCTGGACCGTTTTTTAAATTCATATTCAGCGTTGATATTGTGTTTCACTTCTCATTAAATTTTTTATCATTCACAATCCCTAGTAAAAATGATGTATACATGCCATTTACAAAATGCTAGCAAGGTTTCAGGATGTAAATACAATGCAACTTTAACTAATTAATATGTTTGGTTACAATAATATAGTTACTAAGACCAGGAAATGCTAAAACAATGGAAAAATAAATTATGTAAAAAATAAAAGATACATAATGTAAACGGTGAAAGGTATGCATTTGTACCCCTTTGCCAGACGGTTTATAGCTGGCCATGCGTGATCGTCTTTGACAACCGTGAGGTCTCATCTTATTGGTGCCCTTCGAGCACGTTCTTTGACTTAAGAATTCCGGTAAAGATTTATCGCGGAAAATTGGAGTACGACAAAATAATTGCTCGATCAGAAGCGATCAAGATTCCAGATAGGAGGCGGAGGAGGGGGCCAAACTATGGGGCCACGCGATACAGATCCTCCAGATTGTTGCGTGCCACTCTGAACCACCATGCGGAAGCACGAGGGCTCACGAAACCACAGCCCATCTAATGATTTCGTTATTTGACCCACGCCGCTTCGCATATTTTCTCCTACTTTTCCTGAAAATGTGAAATGATCGACGTGAAAATCGCTTACAGGCTTTTCAATGCGCAAAGAACTACGCAATATGCTAATTTTATGGATTTATTTGTGACGGGAAATATGTACATTGATATGTGAACGAGAATTTATGGCGAGCATGGTATTGTAAGCTTCAAAAGTAAATAGAATAAATGATGACCTGAATTCAAAACTGAATTTTAATTGTTTTGTTTCAGCTTCAAATTCAAATTAACGTATAATGAATTACAAATGTCACTCATTGACGACGCTTCGAACTTAGAAGCTTTCGTCAAAGTGGTCGCAGGAAACGAACCTACTTTTACTTCTGAATAATACCTGCTAACAAGGGACGTTCGGCAACCCGGAAATTCAGAAAATTATGAAACTCGGTGTGCAAGTAGAGTAGTTCATCCGTAACGCAACCCTATTTTTGGTTGGTGCCATATTGCAATTAAAAGTAAATCGGCAACAAATAAAAATTGTTATAAAAAATGGAAAATTTCATAGAAATTGTATAGGTACATTGGTGTCAATTGCGCAACCTGAAGATAAAGTCCGAACAAAAAATCCTTTCAAACCCAGATCATGGACCACCTTGGCAAACTTTTCACACCTACATCAATATTGTATCTGAAAAAAAAAATTCGCTTCACTCTAACATACTGTCTTGCATGAATAATTGAACGCTGTCTAATGTTTATATTAATAATAATTTAAATATTGCTTTAAGAAACCATTTTATTAATGAAAACTGCTCAAATGGACTTCAAAATCGTTAATAGAGGTTATATTTGTTTACAAGAAAAAATATAACACATAAACTATTTATATGTATGAAAAGAGATTATCCAGAGGTATTTACAAAATACAAAACTTCATTTTAAGGGTTGGTGGTGGGGGTAACTTAAAAAATATAGATTTTTCGAGAATTATTTTTACACAATTTTGTAGATATAAAAAGAAGATGCAACTTTCGTTTAAACTCCTTTTCGATATCTCTCACCGTTCTCGAGATATTCCACGGAAATGAA
This sequence comes from Andrena camellia, assembly GCA_029448645.1. NCBI lineage: Eukaryota > Metazoa > Arthropoda > Insecta > Hymenoptera > Andrenidae > Andrena > Andrena camellia. The sequence continues at coordinate 55,170,519 of CM055676.1, read as the reverse complement.
AATTCTGCATTTTTGTTTCAAGGGGTGATGTCACCCCAAAAAACTGCACTATGGCACCAACTAAAAATAGAGTTGCAATACGGATGAGCTGCTCTACTTGCACACCGAGTTTCATAATTTTCTGAATTTCCGGGTTGGCGAACGTCCCTTGTAAGTAGTGTCATTAAGAAGGATGTACGCAGACATTAACAGCATCACTGAACAATGTGACACCCTTATTTTCGACAATATACATATGTGAGCGAACGAAGATATGCTGTATACACAATTTGCGTCATTTATTTGTTGTCCATAATTTGTCTAATGGCGGTAAAGTGAACAGCAATTACATTTAAATCTCATATTCACACATAAAAGGACTGAACATGTTTGTCCAAGAATTTCAATTAGATCTGGGTTTAGTACAGCGAATTATTAGTACCGTTTTAATAAACTATGCTAATATATGAATTAATTCCATACACATAAATTTACGAGACCATATTATATTACCCTTTCATACCCAATGTAACACTTTTCTCAGGACAGATAGTCCCCATTACGAATTTGTCATCAGACACGAAGACATCAGACTTTAATAACTTTATGAGATGTAAGTAACGGTGAGTGGTGATATAATATGTCGTAAAGAGGACACTGTGAACTTGTTCGTTTCTATTGCTTCCGCGATGTATTGCACGACTTCTATGATGCGATCATCGAACCTTATCACCGCTATCCTCTTTCATCCCTTCGCACGTTATTAGAATGATTGATCTCAATATTAAACGTGTTCAGTTCTTTCCATTTATAATCCTACTCTGTATAAGCTTCTGAAACTGGAAATGGCGCAAATTTATTTTACAACGTGTAGACACTGATGCTTCAAATATAGTAGGTATTCCATTTTAAGGAAGAAAAGATAGAGGTAAGCAATGGCGGATTTAGGAAAAAACATCCAGGTGACAAACGTTCTGGAACACCCTGTGTACAGAATAGAATTACAAATAAAACTTTCGTGCGTGTGATATGAAAATTGTGGGAGACAAAATAAATATCGCATGATATCAATATCGATACAAAACGTTGTATGCATTGCGATTTATCTCTAATGTCACATAACGGTGACGATTCATTTATGATCGCAACCAAATACAGTGAGATACCTATATATAAAAGAAATATGTAACATATGTGCATATGCATTTTAATAAAGCATATGCGATATGCAAAATAATTTATGCATATCATTATACGCATTTGTATAAACATCCGCAGTGTATTCGTTACAAATATAAGCTGATTGAGTACAGAAATGTACGTAAATTCATCAAGTGATGAATCTGAACACTATGACAAATAAGAAATGTAACATTAACATAGTTTGTACATACCACAGCTTCTGATTGTGTGTGAGCATATTATAGAAAATACTTGAAATGCCCGTCTCGTGGCTCAATGCGCGGTACGCGCCATCTTAAAACATTGAGTCTCGCGCTGGCTGGAAAATACCAAGCGTTATTTGAATAATTTCGAATCCGTATCCTATCTTTCCTTGCTATTTATTAACGTCATTAATTTGTGTAGTGTATACAGTAGATTTCAAATGGTTTAAAAAAAAAAATCCAAGAGATCTGTAAGGGGGAGATCATCCCTTAAATTTATTCCCACATGTAGCCGAACACCCAATACCTATATTGAAACAAATGAAGACAACTTCGAACATCTTCTTTATACCTTTATATCTAACTCAGAAACTATAGAGTACAGTACATATGAACTAAACATATTTAAATTTTCTATGTATTTTGATGGGTATATTATTGTTCAAAATACCATGAATAACAGATATCAGTATTAAGTGGGAACTTCGACAATATGTACCTAAATAATTACCTCTCTATTTAAAAATTGTAGGTCTTACAAAACAATCTTTTATCCAATTAAAATTGTAAAAAGATTTATGTCGATATACATACAATTATGTTCTCAGTTCAGAATGAAGTTATAACTTAATTCACTATGGAAGTAAACAGATGGAGCCTTTAAGACGTAAAAATAGTTATTATCCCAAATTATCAAAATTTGGACTTACACCACTATGATTTTCAGCCGCCCCCCCCCCCCCCCATATGTAATAAATCCTTGGACAATTTCCTATAACGAAGTTAATGGCAGAGACTGCTATGAAATATATTAAATAAATTTTATTAATTAAAAATGAGAGAAGAATAGGAAGAATGTAATGTCAAAGAAGAATTCGTTCTGTATTCTCATATACGCATTTCTGTGTTCGACAAACGGGTACCAGCAGTAGGGGGCACTTTACAAAATATTCACGTCGTGACTGAACGCTTTTATTTATGTTCCCAGTTTTAATAATAATTTTTTAATTTCCTGCATTTCAGGAGCATAGGTATATAAGCTTTTATTTCAAGACTATTTTGAATCTGGAGTCAATAGTGTGCTGTATTATTCATTTATGTCCATTACTTGCAATATTAAAGATAGTAACAATAAGAATATAAATAGAAGCTTCTCATCATTATTGAATGAATAAAAACTAATGAGTGTCTATTACTTTTATTACAGCTGTTATTAGTTTCTGGAGGTACTGATGCAGGTATAATAACCGACATGTTATTACCACTTTTATTACACCTATAAATAAGACCTAATATGCACATAGTACATCCTAATAATTTCCTTTGTAATTTAAATGTCTCGTTATGAATTTCTAAAATAGAACCTTTACATGTTTAAGTGTTCATCATGTTAACATGATTAGACATAGTCTTATGCATCCTCAATATAAATCTGTGTTTTCCAAAAAGTTTGCTCTACAATTACGATCATTCTAGTAGCAATGAAAGCTACTATCTAACATTAGAAGCTCGTGCAAACGCACGCAATAGTGAGGTTCCAGTGTGATATTTTCGTCGGTATGCTTCTCTACGGTTTGTCGGAGTGACTCTCGTGCTAGAAGCTGTTATGTCAATCAGTCCCCTTTCGGAGCCGGAGTTATTTGGTTCATGGAAAACGAACATTAGCGTTATACCCTTGGAGCTTACCATAGCAATTGGCAATCATGGTTCCTTCGGATCGTTGCATCTTTATTCCTTTCTGATTGCATAACCTTGCAATGAGGGAGACGATGTAAAACAATAAGACAGATATATAAAATGTTAAATTTTGTACTAACTATATGTTAACGTAATTGCTACATTCAATGGTATTTATCATTAAACTTCCTCTGAAATTTATTATTTGATGGAAAATTATCCAATTTCCAATGTAAGTCACATTTTGAGATGTCATCTTTTTAATAATTTATTTCAGATATAACAGCGTTTATATTAAATCTCGCATAGCGGATACAGGGTCCTCTATAACTAGAGCTACCATCTGTAAAATTACTAATCTAGAACAGAGAGCATTAAAACCCCGGACATTTGCACTTGAAACCCGGACACTTTTAACTATTTCGTATATTAGGTACGATATCCCAAGACAAAAATTTCTGTAAGTTATAGTCCCCGGACGCCCTAAAAAAGAGGACAAATCCGGGGAAACCCGGACGGATCGCATCTCTATCTAGAACCCATCCTATATATCAAGCTACACATATATTACACTTATATTAATTATTACTTATTAGTGCCTATCGATTAAAAAGGAATAAAGATTTTACATCCTATCTAGATAAAAATTTAATAAGTACACTCACAGTAACAGGTGAGGCAAAAGTTAATAGCTCCAAATTTTTTTAATTTCAAGTAATATCCTATGTCAGTGATGTTTTGACATTTCAATAGAAGAGACTCACGAAATTTTTTGTCCATAACGATGAATAAGTATACCCTTCAAGAACGCGAAAAATTGTGGCGATGTTTTTACGTAATAATTCGTGGGTGGTCTTAACACAACGTAAGTTTAGACGAATGTTAAACAACTTCTTTCTTTGGGGCCATTTGAAGGCATTGGTTTACGTGAATAACCCACAGACTGTACAACACTTAAGGGGCTGTTCCGGTCCAGAGCCCATAAAAATAGGTGATCTTTAGGAATTAATAAAAGGAAAACTACTACATATAATTGAATGGGATTTCTTGCATTGAATTAAGGATATCTTAAACTATAGACGTAAATTTTTTGTTTTATAATTAATCATTGCAGACAGCACCGGGGAGTCGTTAAATTCGAGGCGTCAAAAAACTCATCCAAATCGGTGGAACCTGTAGTATCTAAACCATTGGTTTGAAGTAAAAAACAATACCAGATTATTAAATGGCACGAAACTCGCTCGTGGACTGACCAGAAGAAATGACAAAAAAGGACATTTTTTGAGAAAATAGCGATACTTGAAGTTTGAAATCACTTTTTCCCTATATTCTTCGTCCTTTCAACGCCTTTAAAAATTACAAATTTTCAATATTTTTAAATTTTACTGGTCTGTCCACGAGCCAGAAGTATGTTCGTCAAAATACAAAAAGTTTCAGTCGAATCGGATAGTAACTTTTGGAGATACAGGGTCTACCGATTTTGAGAACACTGTTTCGAGAAAAGCACGTTTAAAGTTTTACGTGAGCGTCGAGTGGCCGGGTATTACCCATGTATTTGCCGCTACACAAATACCTATAACTTCGGGAATTTTACGAATTTCAAAAAATCCTTTTAAACACGTATTCCTAAAAGGTTGGGCATTCGAAAAATGATATTTAAAAAAAAATTGATTTTTAGACCGGAACCTCCCCTTAAAGGACTATGTTCAGCACGAAATCGAAAATCTAACGCCACAAATGTTTCACAATACCGTGGAAAATGCAATAAAAAGAGGCCAAATTTGCACCAATTCTAATGGCAGTCATTCGTTGGATATTATCTTTGGAACTTGATGTCATAAAATTTATCCGCGTTGTTTCATTTAGAACCTAAGTTATACATTCAGAAAATCGGATGATGACTTTTGCGCCACCCTTTAGAATGTGCATGAATAATAAGAGTCCACATGGACCCTGTATCAACCGTGTTAACGACAGGCAAGAAGGACAAGCTGTGCGCCATAATCTAGTTAATGGACAGCATACTAAATAAAGAGTAAATAATTTAAAATTAGAACCGAAAATATCTTTCTTTACTCTGATGCCAGATAAGATACTTTTAGAAATAGTATTTATTTTACGGACGCAAGTGATTAACTTACAGAGCATTTCTTACTGAAAATTACATTTTTCAAATTTTCACAGATATCGACATTTGTCTAAATAGCTTGGTATATTTTTGTATCCTCAATTCTCAGGATTATAATTGACGAATGGATAAATTTATCTGTGTACATGCTCGCCTGTGGAATTTCTGAGGAATTATTAATTTTTGTAAAACAGGGAAACATTATTCTTATCTATTGTTTCATTATTTACAATCATGCACAGTACACCAATAAAATACCTACTATAGAACAGGTTCAAAATAAAAACCATTAAAATTTTGAAAGAATATCTAATTTAATTTAATGTGTAAATGATAAACTTCCTTTTGTACACATGTTTATGCGAAGAAAACTAATTGCAAAAGAAAACAAACAAAAACAGTGGTCACTATGAGTGACAGAAGCGAATAACATGTTTTATAGTATAACATCCAAAATGGAGGAATACTTAACTTTAAAACGGGGAAAACATAAAAAAGTCAACCTAATTATATGTGGTGGGAAGGATCATAAACGAGTTTAAGTACTTCAATCAATGATATGTAGAATGTGCGATTGCCTATATTCAGTGTTGAAAAATACCAAATTTCGACCCCTCTTACAATTAGTAATATGAAACGAATAGATGACTTAGTATTAATCAAAGTTTTCGAACAAGAGATTAAATTGCTAAAACATTTACAAATGAATAACAAATCAAATAGTATTCAAAGATTTTCATCCTTTTATCATTTTACGATGGAAAAGACTAAAAGTATTAAAATACTCCAAGATAATGTCCGCTGATCTAGCCATGACCGATGAACAATAAAAGTAGTACCTATATCACAATACTTTCCTTATTATCATAAGAATTCCACAAATGACGTACCTTCGATCTTCCAGCGTACAAATTTTCATAGAAAATTAAAGGAAAGCGTTTTTCTCATTTTCAATTATTAGAGCTCCTTCGAATGTTCGCCACCTTGTGTATACCACTATGGTATCTAATAGTCTCATAACTTCTGACAATTTAGATTGCTATGATGGTTCCTTCAAGTTGTCCCTGCCTGATTGTGAAATTATTAACAGTTTGAGTAGATTTGGCGTAATACCGTTCCAAGTCAGTCAGGCCTTTCTGAGCGACTGCATCTGCTGGGAAAGTTTCGTCCAGCGTTGCCCTCACTTTGATCGCATGCCGACGCTAATGAAAAGTTGAATTTCTACATTTTTTATTCAACCGTGATGAAAGCACTATCAATGGACAGGCGAGCTTTTTCTGATAAAAACGGCTCCAAATACGATTTTATTCGGATTATTTTTAAATAGGTATACTCAATTCGAAACGCTTCCGAATTCCGTAGACTAATTAGGGGTTGTAAAAAATAATAGGTCATGGATCATACAGGTAATTCTAGATTTCTGGATCGGTGGAAATCTGCTAAAAAAATGTGCCGCAAAGTTGACCTGGCCCTCAAAAGTCAAGATCCAATTTTTTTTATTCTAATGTATTCTCTTCACTGCTAGCATAAAAAGTGTCAGTGGAACCATTTTCGTCGATCATTGTTGGAAAAATTCCTAGGAACGTGGAACACAGTTCCTTTGACACTTTTTCTCGTTTCAATGAATCAAACACGTTACTATAAAGAAATTTGTCAAGGTCAATTTTTTTACACCCTGTACATCATGTATGATTAAACATAGTCGGAATGAAGTCGAGTTTGGAGTCACTTTCATCAGAAGAATCTCGTCCATTCGTAATATTTTCATGCGATTCTAGTAGGAAGTACTAAAACTAAAATTTTCAGTCAGATTAGCGGTCTACCGACTCTTAAGGCGGCAATACGTGTTTGGCGCTGCGTCCCCGATCTGTATCGCGAGGTTAAATAAACATGAACCATTGAAGTGAGTGAATAACAGAAGACAGGAAACTGTGGTGAAGTGACAAAGTTAAGTGTTGGAATACTGCAGTCCCCGCAGTTCCAGACAATTAAAAATGATAGCTCCTGACTACAGGAGCTCTCATAGTAACACACCGACAGCATCTCAAAATAACAACTCCGACATACAACAAAGACGAAGCTACGCGTCAGCTACACAAAATCCCGCTTTCCCGCAAAAAAAAAACAAGCAATTATTCTTGATTCCATTGACGGCATCCCAGTAAAAGAATATGTATGTACTATAAGGAAAATAACCGACCCAGTGAATATTAGATTTATGTCAAGAATCCCAAAATCTCGTGTGTGTGTGTATTCTTAACAAGTAAACAATTGGTGGATTGTATCACTGGTAGCCATAAGAGGATTATACTGTTATATGTCGGAAGTTGTGACCCGTAATAGCTGAATGAAATATCGAAATGGAATATGAAATTATCGAAAAGGAATTGATCGAGCTAAACGTGAAACCTCCGTCTCATAAATCATTTCTCAGGACCGGGATTTTTTTCATATTTTGAGCTTCCGACGCCAAGTACTTATTTAAAAAACCAGAGGATGTTGATAAACTACCGACGTCCCTAAATATTTTCTATGAAAATACTAATTACAGGATCCATCAATCAGAAGACAATGTATACTACTATCTGTGTAAAAAAGAAGGGTATTAAGTAAACAACTATCCAGATGTAATAAATGATGAAAATAACACTCTCGAGTGATACACCAAGGTTTCCGAAATTAACTCAACGAACCCTAGAATATAGCCGGGCAAACGACACAAAAACAACAGTCACAACAACACCCATAAAAAATACCACAACACACTGGTGTCAAAAGGCTATTATCACTAACAATCAGCACACAAAAATCAGTACTGGAAGAGAAAGTCACAGACTCATGTTTAATCGACGTGGAAGAATCTTCAGATGACAAAAAAGCAATCCTAACAAAACTGCGTGAACCGACAAAAAAGAAAATGTAAAAAGAAATGATCGCCCCCGTTAAGAAAGTACTGGATGCATATCCTCAGAAATTCATCATCAATTACATATGTACAATTTAATAGCTTCATGGAAAATGTTATAGCAAACATGATCAAGACGGTCTATCCACATTTCATTGACCGCAGCCTTAAAAATAGATGTACTAGAATAACAAAAAAGAACTTTATGATTCAATAGATACAAGACACTCTGACACAATACACTTCTCAAAATCCAACCAACGTCACCCATGATAATTTTACAGTGGCATATTAACGGTTACGTGACACATCTGGAACGACTTCAACTACTTATAAACGATACCAGCCCAGAAATTATCTGTCTCCAAGAAACAAACTTTAAGGATAATTTCGTCGCCAACATTAAAAATTACTCACTCTTCTTCAAAAATAGAATAAATTCTTATCGTGCCAGTAACGGTGAAGCGACATACATTAAAAATAATACTTGTTACAAAGAGATCCCAACAAACAAACTTGGAAGCGGTAGCAACCTCAATATTGCTACTATCAATAGAATTATGCATACGTAACATATACATACCTAATAGCTACAGTATATGCATCTCCGAATAAACAAATCTAATTGGTAAACTTCCAAAACCATTCATCTCAGTAGGAGACTTTAATAGTCATAATACACTGTGGGGATCCTACAAACTACAAAGATGATTCAACAGGAGACATTATAAAATCTCTTCTGGAAGATCCCGATCTCTTTTTATTAACCTCTACATGTCTTATCCATTTGAATATCTCGACGGAGTACTCAGCTCTACCGACCTGTCAAAATGCCCCACCAAAATAACTCATTTACTCTACTGCGAAGTGGCCTCGGATCCGCATGACAATGATCATTTCCCAATAACATTATCAGAAACAGTACTAGAAATATCAAAGCACCTTTGAACTCCTAAATGGGACACTAAAAGAGCGAACTGGGATCTATTTCGGTCTGTTATGGACAAGAGCATAACAGCACTATCTCCTATCAATATGAACCCAAATGAAAGTATAGACACTTTGTTGGAAACCTTATCAACATAATTTACGAAGTTGCAAACAGCTCTATACCGCTATTGATTAGAAAACCTAGGAAACGCATAGTCCCATGGTGAAATGAAAAATGTAAAACAGCTATGAAAGACGCGAACCATACCTTCAACGTGTTAAAAAAATATCCAGCTATAGCTGGAGAGATATATCTCGGAGAACACTTAAAGAAAGTAAAAGAGAATCTTGGATGAGTTATGTAAACTCCATAAACAGTAACACTCCCTACAATACCTATTGGGATAAAATTATAAAAATTAGAGGTACCTCACGAAGTTTCGCTTTTTCTACACTTATCAACCAGGCCATCCAAATTATCAGCCACCCAAGAGATATTGCAACTGAGATTGCCAGACCGTTTGCTAAAAACTCCAGCGATTACAAATACGATGGAAAATTCCTCCAGAGCATCGTCAACTACCAAGAACCAGAAGAAGACAAAATATTGGCAAACACAGAATAACATTTCAACGTTTCAACATGGACATTAGTCTCACTGAAGTTAAACACATACTCGACAAGTGTAAGGGGAAAAAACAGGGAATGTCACAAAACAGCTTTATCGAGAAAATTAAGTTTAATACTTTAGCCCACTAGTAATAAAACAAGGTTCAATGAATTTATCTGCATTCTTCATAACATGAAGCTTATACCCTAATTAGGCATTAGAGAAAAATAATAATTGTTTTACATTACTTTAATATTTTTTTCAGGTTTGAACAGGGCATCATACTGAAACAGAATAAGAAATTTCCGCTTCTATTATTATCAAAACAAGAAAAGCCACTCATTTTATTAATTGCCAGATATGTTGCTTCTCCTGCTTCAAGGTAAGATTTTGAACATTCTTTAAAACACTTTGAAATGTGTTTATAAAAACCTACCCCCCACCCCCACCCCTAATCTGACAAGATTGCCTTTTATAAGAATATCGAAAAACTGGCTAAAGTTTCAAATCTGAACGTTGGATATCTCAAGAAATAAGGCGATATTTGACGGACCGACATGTTTTGTACAGGCTTACGTGAACATACAAGTTTCCATTTACAATAGGTAATATTATATAATAATTATAAAAGAAAGTAAAACCAGAATACTAATGTAAAATTGCCTGGCATGATACCTTTGTAGTTGCTAATAACACAATTGTTGATGCGACTATAAATAAACGCACTAAAAAAAGTTTCTATTTATATTTATATCGAAATGGAAGAAATGGAGTGTAAAAGGATGATGCGTTCAACCACTCCGTCTCCTGGAATCCTAACGCTAGAGAGCCACGTTAAACTGATGACAGTGGTGGTGGTGGTGTTATCAGAACAATGAAGGGGGAAAAACGGTTGAATAATCATTCGACATCAGTTAGAAACGATTCCTCCCAAGAGTTTCAGTGCGCTCTTAGTTAGTCGTCGGACAAGCCAGACAAATGGCTGCTCACCCCCGTTAAGGGGACGTGAAAATGCGACGTGTGAGTCGTGTAAGTAAGAATAAGTGAAGCCAGCCAAGTTCAGTACTGGCCGCATTTGCTCAAATGCTTCCAAAGAACACGACGGAGAGATGTCACTCTCCCATACGTGTGAACGAACTAACTTGCTTTTCGCGTTTGCCTAACTTTCACGCGAGCCAGCACCGATAACGCGGCGTAAAAGCTGTCGAATAATCGAATCGATAACGATCGCTGCAGCGATTGCTTGAAAGCTACGGAATTACAGTTTCGTAACTCTGTTACGAGCGTCGAGGATATGGCTCCCTTTTTTTCTGTTCTGTACATTGGCTAGTACGTGTAGGTACATACTGTACTTAAACCTCGAAATGCCAAAATTCGATTAATGTTCCCGTTTCATGTTTATACACACAGTTCTTTATGACCACACGTCAGAAACGTTGTGTACAAAATTTTACCTGATACGTTCTTGTACTGTCTATATCTATACAGACGAAGTAGCAGAGAAGGATGCAGTTTATATTTAAATCGTAAGAATAAGACAATTGGTGCGTGTATATATCTCTTACTCGTAATATTAAACGCATTTAAATTTTTTTTTTTAGTTTACTTACAACTATAACAGACTCTTATGGAATCTATCAGTAGTTCTGGTAAATGAAAGTGAAAATGTGACATGTGTAAGGAAGACTCTGAGTAGTGTGTACTTTTACAATTTATGGCTATCGCTACGTCATGTGGTTTAGTTCTCTTGAGTCTTTGGGTATTGTCTTCGACGTTGAGTAGATTGTTTGCCAGTTTGTCGGGGTGGTGTTGTAATCTGTTGCTGTGTGATTTCGCGCATTACCTAAGGGGTCATGCTCAGTCAGGAGGCCGAAAAAAAGGGTGGTCTTTGGAAATTTTTTACTCAAAAGCTGTAACACATTTCTCAAAAAATCTTTTTTCCTTTTAAGGATTGCATCTAGTACCGTGCATCGTAATTTTTTTATTTAAAAATATTTATCAATAACTAACTTATTGTCCGTCACTCGAAGGTTCTCTAAAAAAAAAAGGCTTCTGCGGTGACCACTGCTGCTCGAAAGTCGATCATCTAAAATAAAAAATTCAAAAGAATTTACGTATTATATTATATTATCTAGTATTTGAACGAAGGATTTTTCGAAATATTGATTTGGGAAAAAATGGCTGATGTTTAAAGTAAAAGTTTCAATTTTTATCATAAATTGTGCCTGATTTTCGTCAATTAAAAGAAAACTAAGCATCGGATAAAAAAATCCTTCGTTCAAATACTAAATAATATAATATAATAAGTAAATTCTTTTGAATTTTTTATTTTAGATGATCGACTTCCGAGCAACAGTGGTCACCGCGGAAGCCTTTTTTTTAGAGAACCTTCGAGTGATGGACAATAACTTAGTTATTGATAAATATTTTTAAATAAAAAAAATTACGATGCACGGTACTAGATGCAATCCTTAAAAGGAAAAAAGATTTTTTGAGAAATGTCTTATAGCTTTTGAGTAAAAAATTTCCAAAGACCACCCCTTTTTTCGGCCTCCTGACTGAGCATGACCCCTTAACGTAGGTACCTACTCTCGGATATTTCACACGTAAATCTATTACTATTTACGCTCTCTCTCGTTTCAGTTAGTAAGTTTAGAATTCTACGTTCTATTTCTTGAAGATCTGTATTAATTTTTTGTAAGCTTCTACTGAATGAGTGTTTATCTACATTGAATTGTTTGCCACTGTCTTACATATAAACTCGGTGGGATTTATTACTATTTTTATGTTGTTTATCATACGTGAGGAGTTTGTCAGATTTTGCAGGAAGATTGATGGGGTCTTCGGTTCCAGTTTAGTATTTGCATCTTCCTTTTCTGCATGATTTGCAACATTGGTATCTAGAATGACATATTTATTGGTCTGGATGATATCCTCTTGTTGGCCCTATTCTTCTCATATTAATTCCTGGATTTTCTTAATTTGTTGCCAAACAATATTGCGCTTACAATCAGTAGAGAAATGCGTCAATAGGTATACATGTTATTTCTTCTTTTGCGAATGTATTGTGTAGCTGCTCACCGTGTAAGCGTATTTAAGTAGTTGAGTGGAATGGAATTATTTCCTTCACTAATTATAGCCGTAATATTGGGTGCATTTTGTATTGAATTCAGAGAACCCCAACTTTAATTTCACTCACTATACACAGTAGGTACGCGCGCAAACAGATATACATATACGTCTTATTTCTACGATGGTTCAAGCGAGTGTGCATTCAAAATAACAGCGAAATAAGCCAGTAGTTATTAAGCTTGTTCAAAACAGCATTACATAGAACACTGGGCGGAATATGTATATATGCAGGTATATATTTCATTTAAAATAACAATAGAATACGTAAAATATACAATAACAATCGACTGCTGAAATAAGAGTTTGTGAATTTACAAGATAAATAGATGGAAGAAAAAATTTGATTATCAATTAGGTAGTTTAAAATCAAAGTAAATGTTAATTTATGTTATAAATTATATATGTATATGTTGTTCCACAGTCATTAGGAAACTATTTCTACATACTACTTTTACTACCAAACACAGTAGGTACTTTTATAAATAGCACAAACGAGGTAAAAAAAGCCAGAGTACTTAGCGGTATAATTCATTACTAATTTTATAGAAAACAGATATTTATGATTATTCCTTCCTTTACATTGGTTACGCTAAAATGTAGTATTCATTATCACTTGTCAAAAACAAGGAATTATTTTATATTTATCAATACGCCTTTCATATATATGTATGTGCGTTTGACCACATTAACAGTAATTTAATTCCGGTCCCTCCACTGCTGCTAGCATATAGTTTCCGTCTCTGATTTTATATGCCACAGAATTTCCACTTTTATTCCATTTTTCCATACCGGTGTTGCAATTTTCTCCTGTAATCTGACAATATTTAATGCATATCGCTGTGTATTTTCTGAACATATAATCGCTTTATACACGTGTAAAATTTTTATTTTATACGTTATTTCTCAGAGTCACGGTCCTGTGAAAATATGCCGAAGGAAGTAACTTTCAAGCACTTCTTCATCATTATATTTCCCTAGAAGGAGATGCTGAATGGCATAATTTAAAATTCATTGATTATACGTCCATGTAAATCATTTCAATTAATACCAAATTTAATTAAGGGGAGGAAACACTGTAAGAAATCGGAGGAATCGATTTTTTCTTTTTACATTTTCTGAAAGACATACGTTTCAAGAATGCTCTCTCGAAATTTTATGAAGAAATTCGTCAAATTGACGCAGATACAGTATTTTCCGTGAAGCGGTGTCAACGGCGCAACCGAACGCGGCACTTTGAACGCGTTTTTCTCAGAATGACATTTTTCAACCGCGTTGACATTATATAAAGAAAACTATACATCCAATTGACATGAGTAAGGCCATTTATTCTACGAAAAACCCGTCTCTATTACATGACGTTCAGGTGTTTTTCATTAACGGCCCCCTTCCATTTTTTTATTAACATTTTTCCCTAAAATAGGAATTTTTTCAGTGGTCTGCCATTTCGTTTTCTTTTACGATATGGAATTTTCTGTCGGTCCAGTAATGACAATTATGCGCATGCTTGCATCTAGCTGCCATAGTGGCTTCGTTGAAACAAAAGGGATTCATTAATGAATTTGTAGAAAAGTCCGAAGCAAAATTTCGGAATACAAATTCTGAATATAAGAACTCTGTTACAAATGTTGATACCAAAAGTATTTGTTAAATTTGATTTTGAAAACTGAAATTTTGAATTACTGAGTCGATTAATTCAAACAAGATACAACAAGACATGGACAAAACTGATAGATATGAAACCTAGATTCGCTAAATCTGTGATAATATAATGCTATCATAATAAATGTACAATATAAAGTTATAAAATAAATCTATGATAATATTCTGCTATCAGAAAATGCTTACAACCCAGGGTCAAATGCGGAAGCAACTACAAATTCGATATTCTGTTAAGAATATATATAGTACTTAAGGAAAATTCGGTAGCACCAATTATAAACTTTTCAAGTATCAAGAAGTGATCTATCCGCTAAGCTTATGTCACGTCGAGGATAATTCCTTTCAATCCCTCTTTTAGGGTTGTTTCTGATTCTACATAGGTACATATTACGAATGCTCCCTAAAATATCAATTTTTATAGAAACGTTCTATTTAATTGTACGACAATATTTAATAAAATTTATTTTCTGTATATGAAGAACTTGTGGATGACCAGACAATATTAAAAGTATTCACCCACTCCGTTATACTCCACTGTTCTTGCCTCAACCTGGCTGGGGAAAGATGGTATAGGGAACTTCGTGCCATACATTCCACTTATTCATCATAGACATTTCAAAGATCATCCGAGTAATAGAACTGCGGAAAACTGTAGTGAATTGGATGAAATGAGGAAGAATTATTAGTTATTACTATATATATATTATTACTTAAATTTATTGATATTAGTTGCTAATTGTTTCATTTTACTGTTACAAATGAGATAGTAAAACTGATTAATTGTTTAACTACTTTATACAATGTCTTAAACATGTTATTATTATTATGTCATACAATCATAATTTGAATTATTTTTTCTATTTTTGAACTAAATTATTAGCTAAGGAGCAAATAAATGAATAAATTTCAGCATGCGTAATTGAACAAAGGAGAAAATAAGAACGAATGTCTATATCTTTTTGCGAAGTTTTCATAACTATGGCCTTAATTTTCAGTTATTATCTAAAATGAAACATATTCAGTACCTATTAAGTTTTTCATTTTAAAAATATTCAATGAAAAACAAAAAGAGGCATAAAAGTACGATCATTGGCATACTTAGTACATTTATTGTAACAATTTATATTAATTATTGGCACTCAAATACTACAAATAAATCGTTGATTTTTTAATAATTCATTCTTCATTAATAACTAAAAATAAAAATACATAAGAGATCAGACAAAGGAAAATAAAATTGAGATCTAGTTACAGTTATCTGAGTCAGGATAATTGCTTAAGAAAGCCATCAACTCTTCCTCGTTGCGGAATGTTTCTCTTCTATTGTAGTTGTCAGTTTTCATTTAGATGGTGGACGCTTAAAACCCAGCACTTTGTCCCACCGCTACCTTTAAGACTATGTTGTGATGTTGCCAGATTTAAAATATGTAGTTCAACTACTGGAATTTGTAGTGTTGTAGTGAAAGAAAAATAAAAAATTGTAAATAAGTACTTCCTAAGCTCGTACTTTTTAATATTTGGCTTTTTAATCGGGAGTGCTAGTGATTAGTGCAGTGCCAGCAGTGTTACAGTTTACCCTACGTAGTCATAAAATTATATTTTGCGTACAAACTACTTAGTGAACTTCATATCCCAGCGTTATATTTGTTGGATTTCGTATTTCTTTCATGAAAATAAAATGCTATCTCGAAATTCTTACATTCGTCAATGATGCATTTAGGCTTATCAGAATACAAGTAAAAAAAAAGTATCTCTCTTAACTGTGCCAAGAAATTTTATTTTATATTCCTTTTCCAAAATAAAATTGAAAATGCGATTACCCAAATAGACTACTGCAATTGCATTATAGAATTTCGTAAATAACATTTAAATATTCGTCTCCTGCTTCAGCACCTCCCTCCTACAATTTTACATCCCGACGTAACATTAACTATCAAGAAGACCTCGTACATGGGATAAAAATTGCATTAATACGGCACACATAATAAACGAGGTTGGATACTGGAGTATCCAAACATTGAGCTGTTTACACTCCTATAAATGACGAGGAAGTGTACAAGACAGAAAAGTAAATACAGAAGCAGATGTTATGTCCCGTCATACTTTCCAGTACTTCCTTTCGTCTTTCGAAATTGATGTCGTCTCCCTCTTTATCCCTCAAAAGGCCCGATCAACTATGGAAATTTGTGACTGCTACTCAAAGCCAGCTAGAGCAGACATCCATGTGATTCAAAAGTACGGATTTTATTGGATTCTGTTCTATCTACTTTTATTGATCCTGTATGAAGCGATCGGCGACATCTCCTTTGAAGATATTTACATATTTATAAGTACGGTTATGTATAGTTTCACGTGCAAATACGTATGCGATGCATGAAATGTGAAACTGAGTCAACGTTAAATTGGTGTAAATGTAATTAGATGCAAAGGCACCTTGATTAATGTATTGGGTTGATGGTTTAGGGTAGGGATACAATAACAATTGCTAACGCTGGCTCATGACTTGAGAAATGTCACAGACACTCAAACAAATAAAATAAATAAACTAGTTAAAAAGCAGAAGATATTCTCCTTCAAACTGCCCTACGCAAAACGACAAGTTCATATGCACCAACCTAGCAATTATTGTGCTTCGAATTCAACCAGTCTTTGTTAAACGACATATTTAATTAGGTACATATAATTACATTTAATTACAAATATATTATATATATGTATATGCTATCAATCAACATATGTAATGATATTTTTAATTTTAATTACGTCTATGGCATAATCACGACAAAAATCTGTCGTGAAAACCGCAACTTTTTCTCTAAAGCCCTGCCATTTGCTCAATTTTGGATCTTTTTGCATATTTACATTCATCCGACGCGTAATTTCATAAATAATATGAAACGTACTGAATTTTTGTTTTAGGTGAGTTCAGCGGGTAGTAGGCTGCCCGCCGATTCACTACTTCGACGCTGAGGACGCGGAGAAATACCTCCACAGTTTACAATAAGCGAATTATTTTATAGAAAACCAAATTTTCTCGTCTTTCTTAGATGTTCAATTAAATATTCTAAATGTTTCAAAAAGATCCGTTTCTTTGAAAAAAAATTACAATGGTCGCCCTCATTTTCGTCGTGTCAGTTCGTGATACACGAGTCTTCTCCCTTAAGAAATATATAGTTTCGGTATTACCAAATGAAATGTAGTAGAAATCTTCAAAATTTACTATTGCCTTCACGTTCCAAAATAACGATATTTATTTCTTTCTTGTCACCTTAAGTCGTTAGTATTTGACATCTACAGGGTCAGCGTTTTATCCTGCAACCCGCGCTCGCGCGAACTTGTAAAATGGCAACAGCGCCTCACGGACGCATTCCACTACGCCATGCAACGGCCCAGCGGAGAGCTGCCACCGACCGCTGGACAGCAGTGATGCCCGAGCTTCGAAAATTATGGATGGTCTCTTTCAACTTAACATCGCAAAGAGCTAGGTATTGGGAATTTCCCGGCGCAAGTAATCGAGCCGCGCGCTCCGCTTTTATGATCGGTTTACCACTCGCACCCCAGATTACTGTAATGAGGTTTGAAAATAATGTCGACTGATCTCGTACCCGTCTCAATTTCAAAAATTTTAGCTGCGACAGGGTTGACCGCGGCGCTATATCCTTGTACGGAGAGATTTTTCGCCATCCGCATGTAAAAACCACAATAATGGCGCATCGTTCCAAAAAATGGCATTAATGGAAGCCGGTATAGACGTGGCGTTGAGTAGCTAAAACATTCAGACACAAATATTCAAGAAGAATAATTCAAACACCGCTACAATCAAAAACACGTCCCATTAGCTACCCCTTACGTCTGATCTAGGTATGCACTGCATTAAGGATAAAATCATAAAATAGAAAACCAGAACAATAGATTCTGAGGTCTGCATACCTAACACATAATTGAATAAAAATTTAATTTCTCAATTTATGAAAGTAATGATACAGAAACAACTAGCCTATTGTTAATCAACACCACGAATTTTAAAAACAGCATTAAATACAGTATCAAATAAACAGTTTGCAAAAGCTTTTTACAACAATTATGGTTAAAAAATTGATAGAAGAAAAATTAAGTAAACGTAAAATATGTTAAATTATTCATCATTAAGAGGGAATAATTTTTCCTCATTTTTCGGCGCAAATTGCATTCCGATATCTTTTATAGTTCAAAATATATACAAAAAGGGCCCGAAATTTTTTAACCCGGGCCGGGAAATTCTAAATAACTCTTTGCGACGTTAATTTGAAAGAGACCATCCATAATTTTCGAAGCTCGGGCATCACTGCTGTCCAGCGGTCGCTGGCAGCTCTGCGAATGCCGGGACGGTTGTATGGTGTAGTGGAATACATCCGTGAGGCGCTGTTGCCATTTTACCTGTTTGCGCGAGCGCGGGTTGCAGGATAAAAAGCTGACCCTGTATAATTACAAGATGCTACAAAAAAGTACCCACTCGCCTATATAAGAATACTTAATAGATGAATATCTGCTATTTACCTGTTTGCCTGTGTAGTATTACATTTTTACTTACATTAGTGCTTACGATATTTCTACCCTCGTCACTGTGTATAAACATTTCTTGCGACAACATATCGCTTCGTACCAACCGATAAACTTCTCCTAACAAGCCAATTATGAATCTGCAAAAGTCAACTTTTGGAGAAAATATTTTATTCCATTAAAAGCACCATTTCCTTCCAGTGACTCAGCGTACTACATCAAGATGTTGTCTGCGTTCTTGCACAGCCTGCTCCACTGACTTCCCAGAAAGTGTAAACTTTAACAGCCTTGCATTTCGCCGCATTTTACCAAAAGGGAGGACATCAACAGTAATTTTATTGGTCACTTTAAAGATTAATTGGCTGATAATGTTTTCACAAATCAACTGCAGAAGTAACTAAAAAAGTGGCAAACTGAAATAGAAACTTTTGTATCGGGAAAGAAAATTAATATGAATGAAAGATGCCTAAGGAAAGTGACTGTTTAATAAGTGCAGTTAACAATGGAAATCGTAATTTAATAAGTAACAAGTACAATAGAAATTTATATTTGTGCTAATTAAATAGACGATCAGAAATATCATGATAACCTCAATAATAAATAAATACATATATAGGAAGGATGCCATTTTCCACTCACACAGCATATACCATAACAAATACGTTGTCACTGTCCAATTTGAAACATAATTATACACTAAAATTTAAAGTTCTCATTACACAAAAAGATTTTTTTTTTGAAACCACATGTACACACCTTGGAAGGTAGTCAATCCTTGAGAATCTGAACACACAGAAACTCTGTATTATTACCATTGTAATTTTGGACACAAGTGGCAAACCTGGAAATATTCGAATTCCCGAGTACCTTCTTCTATTACGTTACGTAGGAGGAATGCAAGGCAATTAAAACGGCGAGACTACTGACGATACCAACGGAAATTCCTCATAACTCAGAAGCGCGCTACCTCGTAATTAATTTTACCAATGGGTTATCCGGGATAGCGCGAACGCAGTCCCGACTATCAAAAATTGTACGCCCGAGATATCCACATTAGGGATATTCGCAGAGGTCAGCTCAACCGTAGTGCAATGGTAAAGCCTCACCCTGAAGAAACCGCCTTCGTGATCACGGTAACCTCTGCGCCAGGTAAGTATGCCTTCATCCCCTTCTGGGCTACACTTGAAGTCTATACCGTACATTTTCAGCAGCGAAAAACTTCTTCATCGTCTACGCACCCTGACGTCGACTATATAAACTACTCACGCTTTCGGAATTCCCCCATAACGACACATTCTGTTACATGAGATCATGCCATAAGTAAATTGGTTTTTCTGAGAACTGATTTGAT
This sequence comes from Andrena camellia, assembly GCA_029448645.1. Classification (NCBI taxonomy): domain Eukaryota; kingdom Metazoa; phylum Arthropoda; class Insecta; order Hymenoptera; family Andrenidae; genus Andrena; species Andrena camellia. Next base: position 55,150,224 of record CM055676.1, on the reverse strand, counting down.
GAAAATACAGTTCATCATGAGCATCATTTATCCATTTGGTATAAATACTAGTTTATGGAAGGATCTTCAAACAACTTTATGTTAAAACTTAACCAGAGTAGATTGAATATTTCATTTATTACAAACGTTGAAGGCGGTCATGACAAAAAAGTACATACTTATGCTGTTATTACCGCACCTATAGTGGTGAAAAATATTTGTCAGTTGTGTAAGTAGATTATCAGTATAAGTTAGTGTCAAAGATGGATTAATAAGTAAGATCAAAAGTATTAAAACTGTAATAACAAAATGAAAGGAATTTTATGGAAAGGAGATGGTAAAGTTAGTAGAAAGATATGAAAGAATTATAAATAATAGGGGAAAGTTAAATATATATTATTCATTGATCATTAACAGAAAGTTGTTTATTCTTACCCAACATACGCATTAAAAATACCGTAGTACTTACTGGATAACCTAATATTTATAATAATCTATGTTCACAATTGTACCACTGAAAATGTTTGAAATTAATTTGAATATCTTAAGTAGAAAGATTACGTATTATTTGAACATTTACATATATGTGGCTTGAAATGCTAATAAAAAAAATTTACATATATGTAAGTGATGCTAGGCAAAAATGGACGAAATTGATGGAGGAGACAGCCGTTGCATGCAGACCCGAATTAAGATTTTTGGGGGCCGGAACTATCAAACCTTCGACGGCCCCCGTGGTTGAAAAGCAGGGAGGGTGTAAAAAATTAATTGTTATTGCGTGCGAAATTTCAAATTGGATACCGTGTATATGTTTAAAAATATATAATTCTCAAGAATTAGTAAAAATTTAAATAAATATCATGAATGAGGTTTAAACAATGAAATTTTACAAAAAAAAACATAAAGTTCGAAGTTGTGGAACTCATAAATAATTTATTTAATACCACATTTCCAATGAAAACAGAGTGAGCTAATCGCTTAGAACTGAAGGCTTAGAACCGGGCCCCCCTGGAAAGTGGGGCCAGGGCTCTAGCCCCCCCCCCCCGCCTAGTCCTCCATTAATCGGGACCTGGTTGCATGATGTAATATTATATTTAACGTATCTTCATTTGATCATATTTTGTCGTAACTGCATGAACGCATTACCAAAATGCAATAACAATTTTTCTAAAATTGTACTCTGGAGTCATCCTCTAGTAATATTTGCCTTGTTCTACCGCTTTCCTAATTTTTGAAAAACAAACATTTTGAGTTCTTTCCATAGTAGGAAAAATGGTTAAACTATAATGAAAACTTGTATATACACTCTTCGGTACTGCTACTTAGCTTGGCGTGAAATGTGTAGTGAATAATTCGACTACAAAATGAAAACAAACATTAATAAGTAGCTAATATTATCTGATTAAATGTTATTAACTCCTGAAATTTCGAGTCACTGCGAATTAAAACAAGTATCTTATCTCAAATTTTAAATCCAGTGAAGTTTTCACTTGAAACACCAGTGATAGGTATTGTAAACTATTTTAACTTTGAATGATTGAAAAATTGTTGGGTGTTAAAAAAGGCATGTCTCCCATTTTTTAGGCCATTACATAAATACATGCATACAAACGTTGCATATTCAACGGAAGTATAATATCGGAATTATAATATCGAATTTTTGTCTACCTTTACAATAATAATATTATAGTTTACTTAGACGTTCCATTAAAGTATAGTCTACTTTCGTATGTTATTTTAGTATTTTCGTGAAGAAAAGAGGGATGGTGAGGGAAAATGCAGCAATATCGATTGAATATTAGAATCTGAGAGCATGCAAAACCAACGAGCACACATTAGCCTGTTTGACTTGCTAAATAGGTTAATTTGAATGTTTAAATTCCGGGTCCGTTCAACTCAATTTGCGAGGACTCTGCATCTGTGTAATTCCTTTCGTTCGTCCTGCTAGCCACCTCGTACTTGCACCAACTACCACTAAGCCAGCCCAGCTGGCCTGTTAACTTCCAACGCGTTTCGAGCGCCCGACATACGGAAGCGTTCGACACCCTCTCATACGGATGCTTGAACGGGCCATGTGCTTTCAATATTGTTTAACTACAGAGTGTCAATTGCCCTTCACACCTATCGATCTTGCAATTCATAACTATCTAATGATCGGTCCACTTAGGATTCCTAAGTTAGAAATTAAGTGGCCCGATCATTAGGAATTCTTTCTTATATTAAGAAATGTCTTATAAATTATATTATTTTCATTATAAATGAATCGAGATACTCTATGAAAAATTATAGAATACTTTTCACACTCGTTCATATTATTAGATATTAGGCACTATCAGATGAGTAACAGATTTGATCTCATTTAGAAAATTCTAATTATTCAAAGGTAACACTGGTCACGTTTTCCGTTTTTCTTCTATGTTATTTGAATTCGGATTGTATTAAAAGTATGTATAGGGTGATTCATGTGACTGGGACAAAGCATATATATTAAAAACTGGCGAAGGAAGAAACTGAATGGTTTAAAGAGACATAATTTTCAATCACCGTTTTTTTCAATAAATGTATCGATGCATCTGTAATACGCAAGTGCAGATTTTGTAAATGATACTATACTCTCTTCTTGACATTTATCAAATCTTTTGAAAAATTTTCGTATAAAAGCGCCAAGGTAAAACGCTCAAAAAATTTATATTTTGTGAGATACCTATACCGAATTTTTTCAATAGTAAACTGTATATTCTCCGTTTCAGAAGGTACTTAAACGTTTCGCTATTACATAAGAACCATTTTCTACATTTTTTCTCCCCGCTTTCGTACCTGCATTCAATTATTTACTAGACACTTTTTTTAATTTTGAACAGTGGATTATGTATTATAAATTACTAAATTAAGTATCTTCTTGAAAATCTGCTAGAGTAAAGGATATACTAATAGAAAATTTTCCATAATGTTGGTAAAATACGGGAACATACGGTTTTATTTAAAATGGAAAGGTGCAATTACAAGTGTATCCTAGCGCTTGCGAAAAAAGTGCAATCGTAGGAAGTTAAACAGCCTTAAATCATTCATCTTTTTCATCTATATATTACTGTTTTCTAACAGTAACCAAATAAGAAATTGGAACTCGTAGTATCAGTTTTACAACTATACAATAGTTATTAATGATAAATAAATAATTTCGAGTAAAAAATACTTGTACCTTTCTATTCCTTACTTACTTACCAATTTCTGAACAAGGTGAGACTTTAAATTTTTAGTTTACATAAAAATATTCTCGTTTTTATAACAGATGTACACAGAATGCCTTTATTAGACCTAAACCTGTATACTAAGATTTTGAATCGAACAATTTCTTCCACATTTCGTACCTTTTGGAGTAATAAATAGCTGCGTTAGGCACTCTTTGGCACCCATTTGTTAAATAGTTTACTGCTGTCCAGATAACTTTAGAACGAATATTGTTACCGTCGGATATTCGTCGTAAAATAAACATTTCCAAGTGTCTGATTTTGTATTACTGAGAACAATTTTATTGACTCTTTGCAAAACAATATTTTATAAAATCCCGACATTTCGAATTAATTTCATTTTTTTTAAGTAATAATGTCTAAAATAAAATGTTCTACTGAGAACTGAATAAACTAATGACAAGTATAAATATATTTCACTGATAAAACTTTCAAACATTCTTTTTCATCGATATTTCTAAAACTCGTTTCTATGTATCACACACGATCAAAAAGAGTCCTATGAGAGCAGATAATTATATTCTTTTGGAAACCTTACATTTTCAATATTTGTATCTCACAAACTGGTGCCACCGATTTATTATACATCATCCCTTGCATCAATGAAATAATAAAGAACACACTACGAATATTCACCTTATCGCCGCTGTGGCTGCAATACTTCTCAAACATTCAGACGGAAGTCGAAAGTAAAAACTTATATTTTGTTGAGTTTTCCGATCGCTTTGTAAATGTAAAAAAATTGTAATCTATGAACAACGCCCAACATATTCACGTTGCAACTTAAATAGCATCAATTTTAAGGTTATAGCGCTCTGATGGACTTCTTCAGAAGTTTCATCATACAAATTTATTACTTTAAATGCAATTGTAGTAATGAACGACGGACGCATTTTATTATTACATGTATTTTTCATAATTATTTTCTAATAATAAATATTCCCCAAAGAAGAAAATACATTTTTAAAACGGTATTAATAAAATAATCTCTTTCTATATATAATATATATATTATCTCTCTCTTCTTATCTAAGTAACTCTCCCTTTTTTCTTACTACTGTCCCCCTCGTGTAAAATGTGTAATCTGGACCAACTTACTACTACTAAACTCTTCTACTACTTTTACTTTAACTAACTACACAACTACAACCAACATCTCTTACTCTCCACTACTTATTTACTTAAATACTAAAAAAAACTCCCCCTTTTTTCTTCTTCTTTCCCAAAGAGCCATTTCCAAATTTTTTTTTACATGCAATGGGAGTAAATTTTCTGTTTCAAATATTATTTTGTCCGGGATAGCGCGAACGCAGTCCCGACTATCAAAAATTGTACGCCCGAGATATCCACATTAGGGATATTCGCAGAGGTCAGCTCAACCTTAGTGCAATGGAAGAGCCTCACCCTGGAGGAACCGCCTTCTTGATCACGGTAACCTCTGCGCCAGGTAAGTATGCTTTCATTCTCTCCTAGCAGTTATTTAAGCGTACAGCGTGCGATTATAGCAGCGAGAAACGAGTCGTTTGCTAGTGCCACATAGCGGTGAGTTTTAGAACTAATCTGCTCTACTATTCAGCTTCATTCAACGTTCAATGAAAGCATAACTTTCAATTGGTAATAAAAGTATCACACTCACGAAATTAAACAGCTGTGTAGAATTCTCATTTAGAGAATAACTATTTAAATGAAATTAATTTCTTGACTGACATGTAAAATGAGCTTAATGATAAGAGTAAAATTTACATGTTGCATATATTTTGTGAGAACACAGTTTCGCTATGAAGACATGTATATAACACTACATTATTGGATATTATTATGTATATTGTATACAATATTTGTTATATTCAGAATGTGGGAATAAAGAAATGTTAAAACTGTATCAATAACGTAGTAACATATCCGATCAAGGCAGAATGCTCGATTTAAATAACTATTCCGGACATCATATCCTTTCAAGAATGAAGTAGCTAATTATAAAATGCAGAATGTATTTATTTACTTTTATAGAAGTATATGATACATGTATGTATGATATTTGTAATTTGCTCACCTGAACTAAATTGCACATCGTCTGCAATTATAATTTTGGAGTTGCTCATCAAATATTCTTTTAATTTCATATATACACACAATAATTGTTTAAGATTTAAGTAAATATGCCTATCTTTAAAGTAGTTAAACTATTAATCAATTTTAAATAAACAGAAGTATTATTACACAATAATACTTCTGTTTATTTAAAATTGATTAATAATTTAACTACTTTAAAGACAGACAATCTATTGAAATAGATTTAGAAAAAACAGCATTTCGTTAATAATTAGCATTGTGCGAAATAACTGCATATGTAAATTAAATTATATAATAAACATCAATATAAACGGAGAATTTATCATCATATCTTTTTAATATAACCGCAAGCATAATTAAAAGTTTATAATATTTTATATCCACATAATATGCTAATAAAAATAAAGAAAATTAAAACTTTTTTGTAAGTTACAAAGCAGATTAACCAATTTGTGTTATTATTCATTGACTAAACACAGTACATATAATAAGCTAAATTCAAAATTTCAAATGTTCTATAGCTTCCTCCATACAAATTAGGTGACTGGTATTGACACTAGTACGTGAATTAATATTTAGAATGTTCGTTACAACAGGGAATTATTATTAGGTGTACATATCTACGTGCTTAGATATTTCATATACTCATAAACGGGATACAAAGGTAATATTTAATCGTTTTGTGTGTATTATAGCATCGTAACTGTAAACCATTATTATACTGATTATGATAGTGCATAAAAACCCTATTTGAAACGTGAAATACAATAAGGTATTTACTTTGAAGCACTCAATCCTAAAAACAAACGCTTTTTCAACCTACTATGCAAATAATTTGGAAAATACAGGTAGCCTGTAAACTCGTCTATTATTTATTGTACGCCCAACACGTATTTATTGTAGGCTCAACAATTTAGACTCTACACTGTTATGTCTTTAAAAAATATTTCCGTATTTGGAGAATTTCTTTCATTTTTCTGCATGGGGCTGTCTGGATAATACATAGTATTATACATATACACATGTAAATTTTCTTGATTGAGCACAACTGTAAGTTGTCCTCAGAGTTGAGCATTAATTAAATAAAAAATGATTTAAGTAACAGATGGAATAAAAGTACTTACTTTAACTTTAGATGATTTAACGAATAAAGTTAATTTTTTTATTCGACGAACGTTTCAACTTCAGTGTCAAATAAATTTTAGCTATAACTATAACTTTAACTTTAATTTTATTCGACGTCAAATAACGATAAAATCTTCATGTTTTTGATAAGTGTTAATGAAAGTATTACCAATCGATCCCTCATGTCTTCCCGATGAAAATGGCCCCAAAAATGATATAATTCGGACCATAATTAAGGATATTACGTGAGAAATTTATTTGCAGAATTCAAAGCCCGTTTGGTTAAAAATAGTCCGATTTAAATTCTTTTCTCTCCAATTAATCGGGAGAACGCCAGGAATCCATTGGTGTCACTTTCATATTGATACGATGAAAAATAAACAAATTCAGATTCTGTAGAATCTGACCGGTAGGCGACCGCGCGCGGGTCGGGCCGCAAAGGCTCACGCCGGTTATTCGACCTTCTAGTATAAAGATAGAATAAAAGTTGAACGAACCGTTATTCGAAATCCAAGTTGAAAGCCTTTGAATAAAGGTCCATTTATACATATCCGATCCGGGTCCGTTCAGTGCCGACATGCCATTGGTAAGAATAAGAGGGGCACAGAGGACCTCTTCTTCTTACCAATGGCATGCCGGCACTGAACGGACCCGGAACGGTTATGTATAAATGGACCTTAAACCAGAGCTTCATCCGTGGCGCTCCGAATAAAGCTGCTAACTTTATTTGAAAAGTTATATTCATTCGATTTTTATCTTAGATAATGCCGCCCATCTCTGGGGTACAGAAGTGTAACGACGATATCATTTAACTGGAGGGGAGTGGAGTGGAGTGACGGAATTTTTTAAAGAATTTACCAAAATTGATATGCGTGCAGTGTGTTGAAATAATAAAACACTGGCTCTGCTGGGGGGGGGGCTTTTATTGTGCCACAAAACACAATTTCTTTTTACACATACATGTAAAACATTCAATAATAATTTCTATAAATACTATTTTTCTAATTAGATTGTCCGGGATAGCGCGAACGCAGTCCCGACTACCAAAAATTGTACGTCCGAGATATCCACATTAGGGATATTCGCAGAGGTCAGCTCAACCGAAGTGCAATGGGAGAGCCTCACCCTGGAGGAACCGCCTTGATGATCACGGTAACCTCTACGCCAGGTAAGTATGCTTTCCTTCCCGTCTAGTCAACTCTTGAGTCCTACGACTCACAATTCTGGCTGCGAGAATCTTCTTCATCGGCTACGCACCCTAACGGTAGCTGTCAGAACTGCTGCCCTTCTCTTGTAGCATTCCCATTATGAAGAGCAAGTACGTAGAATCCTTATGCACAATATACTGATATGAAATAATCATATTTATAATAATAATAAATTATATTCGTATTTCTAGTAAACAGAATTTTAAAACTATATTAACAGTTTTACTATTTAAATATTCTAAATTCAAATATATTTAACAGAAACGTTTCATTTGTATATTGCAAAGTGCTTACTTATATTATTATATTGTTGTTATTCTTCCAGGCGTATAACAATAAATACATAACGCATTCAATGAGAAAATTAAGAGCCCAGTAATAGAATAAAACTTAGAATTTCAGAAATATCCAACGATAAATAAGTACATTATGACAATTGACAATGGAACTGTTAACTAAAGTATCGTAATTTATACTTCACTTGTTCTCATAATGTTATAATGAGGTTTTAGGTTTCATTTATTCTAATCATGTAAATTGTATTTTAATGTACACAGTATGTACTACATACATATTTTCATAATTCTGAGTCAAATACTGTATCACCAAAGAGTAACGTTGTTTATTCAATATTTGAAATATATTTTCATGTGTTCCATGTTATTCTGGTGTAAAAATAAAATTTACAGTAGCGTTAAATTTACGAATATTTTCTTAATACGGCCATATAAGCTGTTATTCATTCCCCATTGCAAAATGGCTATCCGTAATAATCTCAATTTATTTATAATTACGTATCATCAAACCTAAACAAATTAGGCATGTGAATAAACAGAGTACATACTTGTATTTATATATGTACATACATCATATTGGTTTATATTTTGTTGCTGTATATATCGTGTAAAAAATAATGTTAAACACATTTATATCAAGGCCAAAGCGAGAAAGTACATATGTATACTTCGTGTGTCACAAGTCACAATTTAAACGATTATAATTAATATGATCTCCTTGTTTACATTTACCGCATGTACAAAGTTACAACTCAAATTGGCATCCACAGTGTATATCACTTCCACAAGTACGGACTTCTTTTTGCATACTGCGTCAGGTCTCATATTATCTAATTGCAGCTAATTATAAGCTTTAGTATCATCACTATCATATCACCGCAAATTGGATCTTTCCGTCCATACCACTTGCATCTACTTTTTCTACCATACATTTATATATTTCCAATAAACGACACACTTGTAAATAGTTGGGAATTTATATACAAAAGGTAGAATTAAATTGAAAAATGTAAGACCAATTTTATATAGTAGGATATTATTATAGGCAACATCTTTATCCTAGAAATAAATTTTAGAAATAAGTACTTGTATATAATAAAAGTAAAAATAATGCAATAATATTAAAAATAAATTTCTCAAAACAATGTGTTGAAGAAGCTTCGATCAGTTTAACTCAGACATTATAACTCGTAAATTTGACTAAAGAAAAACAATTTTTGTCTTGACAATTTTCACGTGTTGGTTGCGATTGAAAATTAGGAACATGTAAGTTAATTATAGTTAGAATAGAATAATAAGACGCGCGTAATACTTAACTCAGCACTGAGAAAGCAGGTGAATAATGAATATATAATATATATATATATATATATATATATATAATACATATTTTATCAATTTCGGTTGATTAATATAATATTAATAATTATTTCTTTCCTATGAAATATAAACTTATTTTTTTATTAAATTGTCCGGGATAGCGCGTACGCAGTCCCGACTAACAAAAATTATACGCCCGAGATATCCACATTAGGGATATTCGCAGAGGTCAGCTCAACCTAAGTGCAATGGAAGAGCCTCGCCCTGGAGGAACCGCCTTCTTGATCACGGTAACCTCTGCGCCAGGTAAGTATGCTTTCTGCTCGCCGTCCATGATATTTCTCATAGCCATATAGTAATTTCAGAAGCGAGAAAGGAAATCGGTGGGCACGCTACATAGCGACGAGTCGGGGAACTAAACAGTCACCCTTCGAATTGCATACATAACATAAGAAGGGGAAGATACTATTCTCTCTGGTAGATAGGCGTTCTAATATTCTTGTTATAATTACTGCAAAAACCTAAATAAATATATGTATTTAACTGCATTAGAAAAGTGCAATTTTTGTTACCATTAAAGAGAACAAACGTCTACGTTACGCCTATTTTCTGGTGAAGTAGTTTTATTTACGAAACTTCACGGTATTACATTTTTTTCGAATATTATTTAAATATGCAATAATGTAATTTTAATAATCCGTATTTTTCTTTTATTATGTTTTGCATGTGAAAAAATGATATAAATATTACTTAACATAACAAATAAAATAATTGACAATGAGTATTACAAAATAAATAAATGAATATATAAAATATACATATCAATATTCTGTCAGGTGTATACCCCACTATTATATACATAATAATATAATTGTTTCTTATTCTATATATAAAATAAAAAGGTATGTAAAAATAAAGATTTAAGTTAAACGATTTTATTTAATTTGATCGAAAATTTTCTTGTGCTACAATTAGGATGGTGATATGTCACTTTCTGTATTAAATTGATTCATGTTTTCATCTGAATATAATTTTTTAATAACCTACTTTATTTATATTCCGTGTACGTATGCCCATAGACATGCAACTTGTCAACGGCTATTTAATAACTGTTCTATTATTTACTTTTGCTTACAAATGCTTAATAAATGTATGCACTTTGACATTTTAGTTGAACTGTAAAAATACGAGCGCTAGACATTTGTACCTTAAACAGAAAAAGTAGAACTATATTCAAAGTATATAATACAAAATATCGTTCTGTTTTTAATTTCTAAAATATTCGTATACGTAGTATTTAGCTCTTGCATATTATGATACGGGTAACAATATGGTACGCCCTTAAAAATTTAATTTCGAACGTGTGTGTTAACATTAGCAATCTTACAAATTTACATATGTACACATACATGTATTTACTGGATTGTAAAAAATTTTATTGCTAACCTTGCAATGCGCTCTCCTCCACTGGAACTGTAATATAAACAACACAGTTGCGCAGTATCACGGAGGAATTTCTCAGCAACCGCCATCTCGCAATTTGTAGTAATCTGTGATCCAATATAATAAGCTGATTAAGTGACGTAAACGAGGGGTTTATTATTGTTACTTACTGTTCCTAAATGCAATCACGACATGTTTCTCCATGTTATTTTCTTTAGCAGTCGAAAGTCGTAATATCAAACAGCGATTGTAACACAACATATGACAGACGCTTGGAAAGGTTCGATCATTGAAATCGCGATCTCGAGCACAAATAGTAAGATTCCCATCACCGTCCTTGTCCTCTTTGTACAACGCTGGAATCGTTGTATTTTTATTCTTTTCTTCTATATTGTTTTCCGTTTCATCATCACAATATTCGCAATTGCACATAGGCTCGTTTTTAGAGGGCGTATCGGAATACGCCATTGTAACAGCAAGTACTACACACAGAACAGCATAATGTAGTGTAAACAACATTGTTATATTTTAGTATACCTTTATCATTATAGTGACACTATTGTATAAACGCAATAGTACGGACGTGAGTTGAATTTTGGTTTTTAAGGGAAGATGAAACAAAATTGGCAGGGGAGAATTGGGATTGTGCTTTAAAGAGATCCACCTTCTAACGTTTATATCTCTCTAAAAAGTGCAACAATGCACCTCGAAATGGCAATTACAAATTTTTATTCGAATGAACATATTTATATCAATTGATTCTGATCAACATTGTACGTACACGGTAAACATACATATGTACATAAGTGATCACTTTCCGTAGTATGTCATACTTTACTTTATCGAAACGAATATTTAAACATTCAAAAGAGATTATATGTGTTTATTGATTCATGTATTTCAGTATTTCCCAACTTTTTTTGAGTCGCGATCCCCTATTACAATATTCAAATAACTTGCGAACCCTCCCCCATATAAGGTAAGTTAAATATTTATTTCCTTTCATTTATAAAAAATTATTGTTGCATCACTAATAGAATCTAGCAAGGTAACCATATTAAAATAAACAAGTGCTAAAAATCGTAAAATAAAAATAATTGTGAACCGTAAAATTTATTAACGTATACCTATGTCATTTGATACACACACCAAGATACATTGGAATTAGTTTGAAGTAGAGTATAAATACCAAAACATTAATCTATGTTTGAATGGACCCTAAACATTTTCTACAATGTAAGTGTAGAAAAGGGAAAAGGAAAAGAAGCAGGAAGAAAGAACAGGTATAGCAGACAATTCGAAGAATATAACAGAAAGTATCCAAACTGTGTGAGGGTATTGGGACGAAAAAAAGTAACAAATATCATAGTATTTGTTCGCAGATAAGCACCTATATTTAATATATTTGAATTAATCACATAACGTATACTATTAATCTAAATAGAAAAAGTATGTTATCTCAAGCTTGTAATGCGATAACAGTTTGTAATGCGTGGACAGTTCCGTGGAACCTGAATTGATCTAAAATGATTGAGCAAAAGGTATCATCACAAATTAGTTTTTGTACAATTATAACATCACACGGTAGTTCGCGATACATGAATGATGTACTCATTTAGATAATTCAAAGTAGAATATTGAGCAAGATAAAGAAATTTAGATTGTCTTCTCACAATGATATTGAGGAGACCAGTCCAAATGTGATTGGATTAAATAGTGATAAATAGGTATAGTGCTGATAACACACTTATACGTTTGAAAAATTTATCAACACTCGTGACGATAATGAGCAATGGGCATCAAATACCGTCTAGGCTTTGCCCTACTTATAATTTATTGCTATATTCATCCGTAAAAGTGCGATCAGAAGAAAGTAGATTTTATTAACACCACAAGACATCCTCTTGCACCGGCTTTCTTTATCCCCTCGGACAATGAGACGGGTATGACGCGTGATGTGTGTAAGAATTTGAACGATTTCTGCGACATTAGCAATAATGTAACAGGAAAGGTTACAAACATAAATTTATATTTCAATTTTGATAGAAGAAATGAATATAAATGTTAATATTATAGAAAAAGAAAAAATTTGTAGGAAAAATATTGATATTACTTCCACGGATAATAATACTTTCTTGAATAAACTGTTTATATTTCGTAAATTGAATGGACCCTAATCTAAAGTATATTAATCAATGCTTATACTAAATTGAATCAGAATTGTAATTCTAACTTGAACATTATTTGTATAAAATATGTTAGATATGTGGTGGATAGATACTTTTGTGAGCAACTGTACTTCCTGTAATCGTTAAAGTTCTTTCGATATTACGTACAATGTAATAAAAATAAATTATGTATTTCGATCTACAAAAAATCACGATAACCTTGACTTAAAAGTCACGAAACATGATTTCAGAATTTATGCCACTTTAGTTTATTGTTTACTCCGACTGAAAATAATTTCCTTTATAATTCATTTATTACATTGTACCATCGTAAGTGTCTTAAACATTGTGTAATTTATTAACATGTATATTTTAGTATATTATCTGCGTTTATATTTCTTATACAGTAAAAAGAATGGAGTGTTTATATTTGCGTGTACCTACAAATTATAATCGTTGGATACGATAATTTCATAGTTGGAAATTAAACGGGAAAAACAGAAACTAAAGAAACGAAAACACTAGACAGATCATTGAAGGAACTCACAGACACTCCGAATACAAACTGAAGCTGTTCGATGATTATACGATGTAGTATTTCGGGTAATACAGGGCTGTGTCACAAAAGTGTGAAATGCATTATATTTTGCAAATTGTATTCAATTTTAGGTATTTATAATCAGTCTTAACAAATTTATAGTGAAAAGTATGTAACACCTAGGTGACATTGAATTGTTGAGTGTCTACATAATTATGGGTATGCATAAAAGTAATTGATATACTAGTTAGAAGTGTATAATAGATTTGTATTGTGCAATACAATCAGGGAGCGCAAAATTATACTTTATATATGTATGTGAAATGATAAAAGGAATATTAAATTTAATGAATCAGTGAAGGTAGTTATGTGAGAAAACCAAGACATTATTGCTGTATACGTTACTGCTGTGTTGGATACCAGAAATATCGACATAGTGACCTTTGACTTCAGAGTAACAAAAAAATCAGCGTGCACGTATCAGTGATAGAGTAACATACATTTCAGTTATCTTTGGAAAGCAATAGTAATAGACATAAATTCCCTTTAATGATATAAAATCGTATTCTTCGTATTATGTAATCGGAGTCTTTGTGACTGAACACTAATCTTTCATCTAATAAGTAAAAATTTCACAACCAGGACGATTATTAATGAAATCTCAGATTCTGCAAAAAATATCGTTAAAAGTATACATAGTAATAATAATTATCTCGTATCAGAGTAGGTGGCACTATCGCATTTTTTCCAATGGCAGGTGATAGGCGGCATGTCGTTTAGATAATTTTAATAAGATAGTTCTTATAGAGATAAAAATAGATCTATTGTACAACTATAGAATAGAACAGTACATTTAGAATTTTAAAGTACTTCCTTCGTTCCATGTTTATCTGAAATTATATTTTTAAATTTGTATATAATATTTTTAATTCAAAACTAAAGTAATTAAATAAGCAAAATTGAAAAATGTACACTGTTGAATGCATTATGAAATCTACATGAAAAATTTCTATTTATTATAATAATAACCTATTATTGAAGAAATTGGTGAATAATACGTAATTTACAACAAATTTTACTGGAATAATACCAAATTGCAAGTAGCGAAACTTTTAGAATAATCAATTACTTTTAAAGAACTCCGTATTGTATAAAAAATTAAAATCATTCCACGGCGATCGTTAGATCTGTTTTAGTAGTATATATTAAGCTTCTTCATAACACATAACGGCCAGAATTATTGATAAACCTCAAAGTCGTTTCGACTCGTACCTTACCGCTCGAATCTTTGAAGTTTATTGGCATAACAATGGGCTTTTCGCAGCATTTGACAATTGCATAATGTTGTGACTTATGAACTAATTTACATCTTAATCCAAGCGTCCATTGTCTCACGCTATTGTTACCCAAGAGCTCGCTGTGTTTAGGGTAGCAAAACTTCGAAGCGTTGCAAAAAGAGAACGAGTATATTTATACTCGATTCGCGAAAAGGTCTGCCAATAATGGAGGAAAACGAAAACAAAACAACGATTAAAAATATTAAGCGGTAACGGAATTTGAACTATTTTCCAAAAGCTTGAAAAATTTCAGAAATCTTATTCCTTTTTTTTTTGTTGATTTCCAGCGAAAACATTAAACACTTTCAGTTAAATGTTAACTGTAAGATATACCATATTGCTGATCGAACAAAAATCGTATTTCCTACAATTAAAATATCCCTAAGTAGTTTCTTACTAATAATTTGTAATGGAATTCATTTTTATACCAATCCAATACGACATCCAGTTCCGACGTATCAATTTAAAAAGTATGCGCCACTGTTAATTAATTTCGTCATATTTAATCTCCCAAGTCCCAGGATATGGAACATTCAATTGTACACCAATCTCTAAACGAATAGTAAACGAGGATACCATCGAGAGAACGAATATTCCAATTTTCAGATGACACAGCTCGTCTTTTTCCTTCTTATTCGTTCTTTCTCATCTGGCACTTGACTCTATTAAGCCGCTTCCAGACCCTACTGTTCTGTTCTGTCTTATATTTTCATTTTCAGTAAATTCATTACAGAGCACACGCTACCGATCGGAATGGCCTCGAATGCAATTAATATCAGGTACCTTCAAGTTATATCCTTTTAATTACACTGCAGTTCACTGTGTACATTTGTTGTCTTCGACTGCAACGTCCGATGATTATCACACTGTAAAGTATTCCCATTTCATTTCGAATAGGAACATGGTTCTTAAGATAATTTTAACAGAAAATATGAAATCAATCGTGTAGTCAGTATTGCGTCTATTTCTCTGTATTTTTACTAATTTAATAATTAAAAGCAAAGGGAGTCATCTGCAAGCTCTATAAATTCATAGTATAGGTTTATACACTCCAATAAAGAAAAACGGCTTAATATATGTAAAAGCGATCGGTAAAGAGGTATAAAATAATTTAAATTTTATTATTCATTGTGTGTGCATATTATGTCGAAAAGTATAGTATACGCCACAGCATTTCATGATTTGAATGATTTGGAACATGTTCGTCACATTTATAGAAAATAAACAAGCTTGATGTTTTTGATCGATAACAGTGAACGTGACACAGAAGGAGCTTGTCGAGTTTTGTATTCAGATAGGCGGTAAACGTATCGAAGGCCTTCTGTGACTAATGAAAGATTTTTTACTTTCTATTTATTTTCATGAATTAAATTTCATTTATTTCTTTAAATTATCTTTGCACTGGAATGTTATCCATTTTAAGCACTAGATTACTAATACACTTTCGTTTATTTTAATTTTTTATTTTTTACTCTGGATTTTTCAACTCGCTCTAAACAAATTTGTCGAGTATTCTGTTACAAAACAGTTTTCAGAAACAATGCCTCAAACATAAGAAAATTGAAAATCCGTCCAGTATTAGTGTTTTCGATAAGAGTTTGTTAAACTATATCCTAAGATTTACTTTTAAAAAAAGTAGCCAGTTTAAATGCTTTGAAAATTAAATATTTACTTCTAGCTACTTTATTTATTACTTTTCACTCCTGAAATGTGGTTTTAAAGTATTGCATTGTTTTTGATAGCTGTAACTTGTTCAACAGTTACTTGAACTTCAATTATCCCATTAGTTTTCGCTTGGGGAAGTTGATTCCATTTTAATTAATCTGTAAAACTATTTTGCTATTTTCTCGTAACGATTGGTATGAACGCGGCTTTATGTGCAACAGAAACGAAACGTGATTTCAAAAGGGTATTGAAGTGATGGATAGTGCAACGGATGGTGTTGGTAGAAAAGGGTACTGGAGGGTGAAGAGGCCATGGAAAATTGTCAATCAGTACGAACCATCTAGACTTGATTACAACTGCAGCATCGGACTTGGAGTTTGTCTCGTTGATTTAGAAATTGATGGCTGAATTTGTATGCTCAGGTGATGTGAGGTCAGTTACTATCCCATATATATTATACATATATACATATTTGCGGTTTCATCGTTTAGTGTTTTTAAAACCATGTCTTATCCGTTTATCCTACTTTATATTGAACATTAATTTAAAATTTAAACCTTTACTGCATATACAGGATGTGACAGTATTGATGATACAACAAAGGAGGGAGTAATTCTACCTACATAAAAAAATAAGTCGAAAATATAGAATAAATTTTTCTCATTTGACGCTTTATTTTTTTTTGGCCTTATGTCTTATTTTCATTTATAAACCCACTGTAAGCAAACGGAGATAGATAATAGCACACAATATTGATAAGGAATCAACATTAAGCGTGATTTTATCTAATGCTATTTGTAAATGGCACGATAAGTGCGCGTGGTGCACACGTACCCGAAGAATTTTCAAAGTCGACTTTCTCGAAAACAATGCCTCAAATGAAAAAAATTTATTATATATTTTCGACTTATTTTTTCATGTGGAATCACCCCCTCTTCGGTTGTACCATCAATAGGTACTGGGGCACCCAGTATGTATAATATTTTATCTTGTGCTACAAAATGTATTACTATAATAATTAATCCCATAACAATTTATAACTCAATGCCATTATTATAATTATCCTTTTTATATTTTTAGTATTAAAAGTGTTATATTGGTTTGCCATATGATACGTTGAAACTATTTTAAATAATGAAATGCGTAGTTGTATTACCACAATTTTCTATTACTTTTCATTTTAATAATAAAAAGATCATTCGATTTCCTTTACGAAACTATGAAAGTAAGTATTTTAGGTAACTATGAAACTGGTACAATTGTTAACAATAAAAGTTAACAACGTTTGTGCAGCAGTTTGTGGTTTACTTTATAAGTATAAAATTAATAAGATAGAGATTTTACTATAATTACGTACCTGTTATAATAGGATTGTTAAAATACAGTGTACTCTGTCTTAAATAACAAAAATACAGAACGTTCTTTTAATATTGTATTATTTGCCACATTAAAACAATCCATGTTTCCAGAGTCGAAAATAATGTCTTACCATACTACAAAATGTTTTATTTATTTTATTAATATTATATTCGAACATTCATGTTAGATACCTTCCACTGTATCTTGAATTCATATTCCAATGTGAATAAAGTGAACAAGCAAGAGGAATAAAATAAAAATGTTGCATTAAATAAACAGAAATTAATAAGTGTATAATAATTATAAAAAAATGATAAAAAATCTAATCGTGTCTTGTCATTTTTGTATTTTTACAAACTTTTCTCTTCTCAATAATATTCAATTGCCTCTACAGGATGGCTTGCAATAGGTGGTTCCCAGTGGATCCAAAAAAATTAATTTTGCCCATCATTAATGTCACCAATTTTTTTATATTGTAACTAAAAGTATTATTCAAATTTAAAACAGAAGCAGCATCACTTGCAAGTAAAAATAACAATTTTTTACACATTGCTAATGTTTAACTTTTGTTCAATATTTCCTAGTGTCATGCAGAAAATAGTGATATAGGAGTAAAGTCATCGTTGACATCATATGTGTATGCGCATGCACACAGACGCGCGCGCACCTGCGACCAAACAATTCTAACTTTTGGTTTCATGTCCAATCGTCTATGACTTTGAATTGCCCTTTGTTTTACTATTTTCCTATCTCTGTCCGTCTAGATTTGAAGCAATTCCACAACGGCAATAGGTTTAGAAGCAATTGAATAGAGTGAACGATAAAATAGGGTCAGCATCATAGTCTGCTCTGTGAATATACGTATTTATTTAATACATATTTCGTGCATTTCTTTGTTTTTTAATTGTTCTACTCAATTCAAAGTCGGTAATGGTAAAATTTCATTTTTACCAAATTAAACACTTTGAACATGACAAATTTCAAAATTCGCAAATCCATAACTATTTCTAATAAATAATTTTTTTTGCATTTCTCGAGGATTAATGAATAATAGTTTCTGATTAATACTTTCGTATTATATAAATGTTTTTTGTT
Source organism: Andrena camellia (assembly GCA_029448645.1). Lineage (NCBI taxonomy): Eukaryota > Metazoa > Arthropoda > Insecta > Hymenoptera > Andrenidae > Andrena > Andrena camellia. The sequence goes on along the minus strand of CM055676.1, from coordinate 55,131,370 downwards.
GAACCTATTTGATATTGGCCAATTACGTACGTCAGTAAACATTTGTTAAATATAACATTTCTTGACCGTTACTCATAAAGGATGTATTATAGCAAAACATTTCATAGTTTACGTTGAACAGTAAATTTTATAACGATTAAATTTACCATAAAATTTCGATATAGCGCTACATTTTGCATGCAAAGTTTATTTGAATAAGCGTTGAAAGCAGCGTTTTCTCAGGAAAATTTCACGAAACATCATTAATTCATGAAACGTAGAGCACCAGCAGGTTTATCCTTTGCTAATTTCAAAAAAGAGAAATTCGTGTTTGCATGCAACAACCGCAGATGTTCCAATTACCTGGACGTTTAAGGATTTAAAGTGTAAGTCACTTACACAGTTGAAATTTGAAATCTGGGTACACATGTATGCTGTCGTTACATTTTGTGTGAAAAATGCAATGAAAGACGCTACCTCTAACAGCGGAAGAAAAATAACACTACATATTCTTTATATTAATACAAATAAATAGGAAACTATAATAAAAGTAAATTTGTTGAAGTTATCAGCGAATGATATTATTCATGGAATATATTAAATGCAGCATTAAATGTATAAATGCAGGAAAGCAACGGCGGATTTGAAGATTTGACGTCCCTAGACTAACAAGCGTCTACAGCCCTTTCCACGAAATATCATGAAATATTTTAATTAAAAACAGTCGAGACAGTTTCAAAATTAATTCAATATCGCAACTCACATCTGAGTCATTGCTAATTCGCTACATGAAAAAGCAGTGAATTGTTTTTAAAGTTGTTTTAAGTTTTTGTCTTTAAACCCTTTCCAATTTCTTTCGCTCAAAATTTGCGGCTCCCCCAAATTTGCCGCTTTACAAAATTTTCCGCTTTCCAAAGCTTTCGTCCTCCAAGATTTGCCGCTCTCCAAAATTCGATGCTCTACGAAATTTGCCGCTCCTCAAAATTTGCTGCACCCCAAAATTTGCCGCCCTAGGCTGCAGCCTACTCTTCTAAATGTGTTGTAAAGATTACAATTCGTTAAATGTTAATTTGGGTGAGTGAGACTTAGCGTGCACTATAGTCTGTTTCGTTTGGTAATCATGGGACATAAAATAATATAAAAAGAAGAGTTGGAAGAGTAACAAAATGCTGTAAAGACACGCAAACGTGATTAATTTATAATTCTTATTAACCTTTCGTTGACACTCTGGGTGTGAGCCTCCCATAAGTTGATTTTGTCGCTCTGTACCTTCTATATGCAAAATAAATACCTTTTTTCCAACGCCGACTTACAAACTATTTTTCCCCCAAATATTATATCTGAACAACAACTCCGTAGATTTTTAGCTTCTAATATTGAAATTTGTAAAAGTTACAATTTTTTCAAGATTTTCTTCGTTTTTTTTCAACATATGGTAATCTAGATAATTTTACAGAAACTGTGATAAAATTTCTATCAAAAAATTATTGGAATACATTCTAGAGACCTCGAAATTGACCCATAGCTTTTTTCATTACGATTGAATTCTTTAGATGAGAATGGCAGTTGTTAAAAAATTTCTTTGGATCTGAGCCACCCAGGTATGTCGAAGTTGATCGAAAAAAAAGAGGTGTGTCAACGAAGGGTTAAGCATTTGTAATATATTAAACTGTTAAATCGTTTAATCATTAAATATAAGTTTCTGTAAAACTCCTTATAAATACAGTTATGCTCTCCTTAGTTAAAATGTCCTATTTAGCATTTCGAAAGAACCAAGAAAACTGAAGTTTAATCATTTTCTTTCTGCCGTCCTTGTTTTTCTTCATTCAATTTAAAAAATGTTGCCATTATTTCGTAACAGCGTAATATAATTTTTTGTAAAAGGGTACCGGTAGATAAAGTAATATTAACGTAGAAATTAATTAAATGTTTCAGATGAGATATTTTAGCCATCTAAAAAGCAGTTAGGTTAAATACATTAGACTGTTTTTAGATCTCTACGAAGCACGTAGAGTTTTCTAACTTTGCTTAAAAGGTAAAAGACGCGTGGAACTTCAAGTATTTCAACATATCTTGAAAAATGAAAAAATTCTAGATAGGACATTTTAACTAAGGAGCGAAGGGTAGTGTTTCATTATTCGCACGACCATTCGGGACCGCTCGCGTGCGATTTTTGGTGGACGATAACAATTTTTATAGCGGGCTTGAGCCTATCTCACCGTCGACTCGTCGGGAACAGTAAACAAGACACGCCGAGAGTGAGTGAGGCAGAACTCGAGGTCGTGTGGTTTCGGAAGGATAGACCACGCGCAGTTTATCTTAATATATAAAGCAGAAAGCTTGTAATATGTTTGTGTGTTTGTTTGTCGCCTAAAATCTTTCGAACGATAAACCCTGGGATCGTGAAATGTGCCTCAGCTCATTATGCTTGACTAATCCAGATGAATATGACTATTTTCACAAAAAAAGACTAAAATAAAAAATTTTATTTTATAAAATCAGAATGTAAATTTCGGGCGAAGCCGAGTATTAAAGCTAGTGAAGCATAAATCGATGTATAAATATATCTCGGTTCATTAACCAAAAATTTATATGCGTCTCATTAGACGCATAAATAATATAAACGAACGTACGTATTTCTGCACATTTGTATGTAACATGATAATGTTTCTATCGAATGTCTAATATTGGTATGTAGTATCTACATTGGAGCGTTAATTTCCAAGAAAGAAATATGGTGATTTAAGTTGAAATAATTTTAGAACAATTTTGATCATGAATTCGAAATTTAATTAAGGGGTAACACCACTGTAACGGCACAAAAACGTAGTGTATTTTTGACAATTGTTTGTGGGTAAACAAAGAAATAAGCCGAAAATCTATTTAAACGCCTTTATTATAAACATCTTAAGTAGTTTCAAGCTATTTTGTAAATTTTCTTTTTTTTGTTAAATGGCACTTTAAACGCTTTTCTCGCGAAACCACGTTTTTCAAATTGGCCAGCAGCACAATTTCAACACATTTTATTCGATTCACTTGAAATTTTTACAGTAGCTTCTAAACTACATTCTCCATCGATGTACGTACCGATATTGTAAAATATTGTTTTTCTTCGAAATGGGAAGCATTTGAGCATAAAATTCACTCTCTAGCTCCAGCACTATTTTCAGCTAAAAAATTGTTCATAATTATAAAAGTTTTCAACAAATCGTAAAATCGGTACGTACTTCGATGGAGAATGTAGTTTAGAAGCTACTGTAAAAATTTCAAGTGAATCGAATGAAGTTTGTTCAAATGGTGTTGCTGGCCAGTTTGAAAAACGTGGTTTCGAGAAAAATGCGATTAAAGTGCCATTTTGAAAAAAGATAAGAAAAAAATGGCTCCTTAAAGAAAAAAAAATGACTACTTAAGATATGTATAATAAAGGCGTTTAAACAGATTTTCGACTTATTTCTTTGTTTACCCACAAACAATTGTCAAAGGTACACCACGTTTTTGTGCCGCTACAGTGGTGTTACCCGTTAAGTAATTCGCTTGATTAAAACAGCGTGTAGTATATCCCACTTTTATAGTACTTTCAAAATCTTCTTTGAGCCGTTACGTTACGAAAGTTAGGGATCCTATGTATCACCGAAGTCAGATGTGAAATAAAGAATAGAATGCAATCACGAGAATCAGTCAATAAAAGCATGTGCGCCCGTTATAGACACGTGACTGCGTACGTTCATCCCCATTTGTCACCTATTCACCTCCGATCCATTCTCGTGTCAATAATAACGGTTAGTCGATGCAAGCGTGTCCTATGTACTACGGAACAGTTATTGGATGCATGTGTCTCCGTGCACGTACATGTTCACGTGCGTGTACAATATTACCGTCCCTGTCATGCGTGTTCACATGATTACGGTGGAGTAAGAGTTCATACGAGAGGAGATACAGAATGAATCAACGACACGCGCGTGTAGATACAACCACCCTCCATTCATCATTAAGGGCCCCTCGTTTAGTTTCGTTTGAAGAAAGTGAAAGTAGGCTCGCTCTCTAACGAGTGTGTACGGGGCCTTAAAAAGAACTTAAGGGATTACTCGCAGCCAGGAGGTAGAGGAAGAACGATTATTTGGGAATTTATTCCAGAATGTACATGCATATTTTTATGCAAAGGTTTTTGTATTCAGATGAGGGACACTTCAACAGGTTATTATATTATGTTTTCGTATAAGAGTATTTAGTTATTTCAAAATTACAACTGATTTCCCGGGAGCTGTTTTTAGTAATACGTTTCCCGGTGACCAACATTATTCGGAACTGGGTTATCTGAAATCAAAAAACGGAGAAGATTTAGTTAGAACAATAGTTTATCCAGTCTTCAATCGTTCCGTTTTATAAAATATTAGTCTGGGCAAAATGGTGGATGTTAATGTGAAATGATCGATTTTCGTAGAAAAGAACACTCATTTTTCATCCATAAAATAAAAACTATGCATTGGGAAAACAAATGCTTCGATTAAAGGCTAGATTTGAATGTCTAGATGAAACCTACAAAGTTTCAGAGTGATTGGTGCAGCGGGTTTTGTGCAATCGTGGTCACCGCAATCGAAAAATCCATTTTGGGAAATCAGTTGTAATTTTGCAATAAATAAATACTTTTACACCAAACAATAATATAATAACCTATTAAAGTGTACCTCATTTGAATACAAAAACCTTTGCATAAAAATACGCATGTACACTTTCTGAATTAAATCCCAAAGAATCGTTCTTCTTCTACCTCCTGACTGCGAGCCATCTAGATGACCGGAAAAAGCATACAAGTTCAAGAATTTTTTGGGGGAAAAGTATAAGTGAAAATTATACACAATGTTTTTCTACTAAAAGATACATCTTTTAACTATACTATTCTAAATTTGCATGAGATATTATTATTAACTAAAGGAGATATGTGCTTGATAATATCACTTCCCGGCCAAGAAGAATGTACCTATACTTCGCTTGTTGAAAGACAAGTTTATGCAATGAGTTGTTAACAGTTTTTATACAGATTAGCTTATAACTAGCAGATTTTATAGAGGAAATCAACATTATAAATATGTATATTTGATATATTTGAATGGCACAATGGGGTTCTGTGTAGAGGTGAAATATTATGGAAGGGTGATTTTACTGATTTTTAGTATTATACTATAATACGTTATACGTTATAGATGTTGTCAATCGAATTTTAGTTAAAAGCCACTTTTAGTGAAAAGCCAAAAATCATTCAATATTTGGAGAAAATCTTGGGTATTTAATACGTGATAAAATCATGATATGTACCTTCATATTTATATACCTTCCACATTTTTTTTGCATCTGTACAACACAGAACAGGATACATAGCACCCTTGCATATTATAGGTACCTACACTATAAATATCTTTTTAAATAGGTTTGTGTTCCTTCAAGAATTTTTCTTGTAACTTTTCAACTTTTTAAACTTAGGCATTCTGTTTTCAAATATTAACAAATTTTTAGTGGAATTTGATTTCAGCAAGGTCGAAAATTCACCAATAACTTGATTTTAGAGATTTTATTGCAGAAAATGCAATTTTGTGTCTAGATATTCCTGCCATCATCGAAGCTAAAGATGGTGTACACCTTACATAGTCATTTATAAAAGAAATATTTAAGAAAAAGTAATTTCTTTAGACAAAATTATTAAAGATGTATGAATGAACCTCGATGTAAAAGGTTTTAACGAGGCTAGATTACAACTCCATTTTAAGGGAAGACAGAAAAAAATAACGCAGCAAAATGCTACATCATTTACTGAAATATTTCCCCAATTATATTTTTTTTACTTATACTTATTATACATAAGACTATATTAGTTTTCATCTAGAAATCGATATTACTCACATTGCATATGTGTAGGTACTTCTTTTAAAATGTGGGAAATAAAGTTTCAAATAAAAACACGAAAGTTACGTAAAAATACAAAAATATCTGTACACAGTGATCAATATTTATGTTTATATAGCATATTAAATATATGAAGTGTGGCATAATTTATAATGCATTTTTATAGAGCTTGATTTCTTACATACCTACAATGTATAAAGAAGTTAAAAATGTAAAATCAAGATTTTTTGTATGAAGGTTATTGTTAGTTTTCGAGAGTGAAATTGTATTTGAAGATTTACAGGGCAGTGGAATATTCGACCAGCTGTCAATTACTTCTCTCTGTTTTTATAAGTTTTTGTAATATCATGCTCTTGTCTTCTTTCTTACACTGGGTATATGCTTTTCATTATTAAAGTCTCAAAACACGCGAGAGCCCCTCAAAACTTTTAAAATTATTAATCAATTATTAGAGCTGACAAATTTTCAAAGTTAAATTCCACGACCAAACTAGCAAGGAGTTCCACGCGAGAGATATTCATTCCGCAGTTTCAATTTATTTCTATACGAGAAGCCAGCCTCTCTCCCAGTACTACAAATTACGTCACACCCTTGTACGAATCGAACAGTTACATGCAGAAAATTTAACTGGTCTCGACGCTAATGGTGCTGCCTCGTTGGCAAAGAAAAGAAAGACGAAGAAATTTAATTAACCGCTCGCCCAAAGGAGAAGGTAATTTTGTCGCACTTTCAAGGAATCGCAAAGGAAGTCTGTGAAGGGTGGCAGTAGCATTGGACATTTTACCAGACATGCAAGATCCAACGAATGAGTGCCGGAGTTCTGCCTTTCCTTAAAATCTATAGTTAAAGCGGTACGAAGGAAACGCTGTAACATTTAATAGATTGAGTTTTTAATTTATCGAAGTACTTTCTATAATCATCACTCTTCATAAGAAATTCAAGGCTCTATTAATTGAATCGATATCTAGGTACACCATGATATTTCATTAATATTTCATAGTACCTATATAATACATAGATATCTAGTTCAATGGATACTTTGCCTAATGGAGGATATTTTTGAAACTACATAAATGTTCGAATTCTGATTGGTACCAAATTAGAAAGCTAGATAGCACACAGATGTCTAAAGACGCCCAAAAGACGTCCTAAAGCCGTCCAAACCTAACACAGACGTAAAATGGACGTCTTTGAAACGTCGTGTGCTGGAAAGATAAAAAACGTTTTTTAAGACATCTTGACAAAAATTATTGGTGTCTATTTTTCAAGAGTATGTTAACGAAAAAAGATTTAACGTTGGCTTTCAAATCTTAAAGTTGATATGCCAGTGACATTTAAGCCAAATACATAGAAGATTAGAGGAAATTATAAGCACTGAACATTTTAAACTCTTTATTATTTACCTATATTGTAAATTATTTTTAATACTTATCTTAAAAAACTTAAGTATGCTAAGGTAACACCAGTGCGTGTTGATTCAGGAACATATTTTTTTAAAGCTTATGATGTTAACAAACATTGTGTCAAACAACAAGTCTCAGCTTCAATTTATTTCTTTGTAATTAATTGAAAAAGAAATTGTTCATTTTCGACAGAAACGACTGCCTACTTATTTTGTACCCTTAAGGGGGGATTGCGCCCCTCAGATCATTCAAAATAATGTTAAAGGTTTATAAAATTTGTAACTTTGCAAATTGATGATTATAATTGTAATTATAAAGTTATAATTTAAAAAAATGATGTTAATTGTTTAGTAAAAAGTGTGGTGGTGTTCGTGATACAATGCACATATTTACTGGATCATTTAGTCCATCGTTCAATTTGATGCGCTATTAATCAAAAATTCGCCATGGTTCTTGGTCGTACGCTTTCATTAATCTCTGATACACGCAAGAAGCACATCGTATTATAGTGGCGCCCCGATAACGTCACAGAAAAAAATCTCACCTATCTGGTGCATAGCCGTGCATATCGTGGAAATTAGTATTCAAAGGGCCGATAATATCGCGTAAACGGGCATTCCGTATCAGGAAACTTACGGAGTATTGATTTTACTAAACCTTTAAGTAAACTACGTGGAGCGAACAGGTCCCGTCTGATCGGCGAATTAGCGCCGATAAACTTTTCTGAACGTTTCCCGTCCTCTCGTTTGCTATTATCTGGCTCTACCCACTTCCTTTACAGTTCAAACTAAAAGTATATGGTAGCCCTTTGAGCAAATGGAACTAACCGCAAACAATTTCACTAAAGTTTATGACCTCCCTCGCAGCGCCACTGTACAAACGTTTATGTGAATCGTGTTTGAAAACAAACGAAAAAATATTCCAATTGAATATGTTCCCTACATATGCAGTTAAGTCGACGTTATTGAAGCGTTTGCCTATGCTCTATATTGTTATAAATAATTATTATAAATATTCATATGTTACCAAATAAAGTAAAATACTTATTCAACCAATCGGGAATGACACAAAATTCTAGTCTTTCTCTTCTAGAATTCTCTTCTCAGGGAGCAAAACATGTACAAGTACACAATAATCTATCTCGTGGAGCAAATAGATATAAGCAAAAGTCACGTGGATCCAATTTTCGCATATAAACTGTGATTCATTATTTAGGATACAGCGTGTTAACGAGGTAAGTAGCCCACAGTTTAAAAGCATTAGAGTATAAAACATACAGCAGAGACAGGGGCGGAGAACGAAGTGACTAAGAGAGATGAGACGAGGTGGGGCTGTTGTAACTTTGCTTTCTAGCTCTCAGGAGCAGTGCACGTCCACCAGGTGGTTCATCAGGCGGACTCTGCGGCAAATGCGGGGTCACTTCTATCCTCTTCATCCCTTCGTTCATCCGTACTTTCTCTAGAGGTCATCAACTCCCTGTCCTCTTACCATACATGCAGGGAAACCCACACTTTCCCCTTTGCTTCGTTCTTCCCTGGACGGACAAGGGTGACCTTTACTCGTTTGACCGTAGAGGCCAGATCCGCTTACGCTGCTACGAATTTGAGATTCCGTAAATCCACCAAAAGTTTAACCTACGTCACTGGCTTCCACTTATCTGGCAAACATACAGGGTCCGTGGGAACCGCTGGTACTATACTGTTTCCGCTAGGATGAACAACAGTTGAGACGTAATGCGAAAGGAAATTCATGTACAGGCTAGTTTCCTTTTTCCTGAGGAGAAGTAACATTCGGTGGCTATTACTACATTGGACGCAGGAAATATTTTCGAAGTAGTCGATTTCAACGGACCAAATCGGTTTAAACAAATCGTTCTAACAACCATAAACTACAGACATTCACATGAACAATTTTTTTGTATTTTTAATACATTAGGAGCAGGTGTATCTGTCTGTACACGCATAGCGCCGACACTCTGCATATTAAAAAGATCAAAGTTGTAAGGTACACAAAATTTATTACATAGTTTATAATTAATAGTTAATCATTTTTTATTACATAGTTTACAAATAACATATATACCTAATACCGAAGCACGGTGAGAGTCGCCTGCGTTAAGCGATTCTGTTTACGTTGAGCGGCAGTGGATTGGTGGTTGACCACCACTGTCAGCGCCGCATGTTTTGCCAAACTATTTCGTTTCTGTATTGAAAACACAACGTGACTTACCACTTCTGCTGATATTTTCTAGACGAAATTGGTTGCCGCATCGCGTGGACTAGTCAGATTTTCTCCTAGACAATGCAATAATAACTTATATGATTTTAATTGGGAGAGTTCATAGAATAATTTGACGCAACAAACAGCCGAATAACTATTACTGTTTACACGTAAAAAAATGTTCAGAGTTGGAAATGGGCATTTTTTTTCAAAATCAGCGCACAGAAATCTATAAGATGCGGCTATTGAATGTTACAAATGCGAAAAGAAGTTAAAAGTTGTTGAACAGTGTTGTGCAAGCAGAAAAGAATAGCTAATAATTATGTAGATGAAAATAATGTACGTAGTTAGGGAATATGCATTATTTATCATATAGTAATATTCCATTTGAATCACCTCAGAAGCTGCATTTTATTTTAAGAGAGGTGGAATGAAGATATTGTTAGGAATGCAATTCTGGTGGTTTTAAAATGCCACGATGAGACTGACAACATGACGTTTTATCGGGAATCTAATTGTTGACGAAAATACCGAAGGCGGAGTAGGTAACAGGATATAGAAGAAGGGAGAATGCACTATCTCATTCGCTTCTGTGCGCGATATAACAACCGGTATACACTTGATTCAACAAAGCAAATCAGACTTCGACACGCGAAGTCGGTATGAAGGATCACGCGAGGTCGACCTCCCTCAGCCAATCTTTTTCTTGACTTCTCAGCCATGCCCACGCTTCCTCGTGAAATTAGTGTCAAGCTAATTTCGTAGCTGAATTTAGAAAAGTTTTCTTTGATCGTGTCTCTCAATGTTACCCACCTAACCCTCCACGATCACCAACCACCCCATTCCTCCCTGCTATAACGCTATTTCCTTGAAACAGCAATTGCTTCGTAACCTAAAGTGCATTACGAAAGTTCTTACCGAGCAATTTTTCGACTTCTTTACTTTTGTAAAAGGAAACATTGCATGCAATTATTTAAACGCTACGATACTGATTTCTGTTGATACAGAACAACTAAAACTAATAATATACGCGATTCGTATAATCTAATAATATACTTTCTGTATTTAATGTTAAATTGAATACGTTTACATTTTTTTCTAAAGTTATGCAAATTTTATCTGCCAAGTAATTGAATAATTTGCAATTCTAATATATTCGATATATTAGAATATTTGGTATTCACATCACTTACCCAATTTAAAAACATTAATAATAGATAGTAATAAACGAAAGGTACAGTAATTCACTAGAGTCATGCTTCAAGTTTTCTTTTAATAAAAAATGAGCTAAACCAATTTATGTTAATATATTTCTACCTACACATTACTACTTAAAATTGTATTCTTAATATTCTTCCGAAATAATTTTTGCGTCTGATCCTTGGTGCTGTAATCGTAACGTACCAGCAAAAAATTCCAAAGCTTCAGAAATGACTTTTCAGCAATGATAAGCACGTTACGTTCAGAGACTATCTCTTGATATTTTGACACTTTCAGGTGTGTGGACTGCACGCGCCCGGAGGAGGTCGTTACTCCTGCAGTGGTTTAGTGCAGCCGGAGTTTTCCCACGAAAATTGATAACCGATTGAAGGTGCACATGTTCCTTCCCTTACTAAGCCCAATTTTACAGTAAGTATAAAAAGGGCCACGAATGCATACTCGAGGGCTCATTTCAAGTCTAACACGTTCAGGCAAAAGAGGCTAGCAAGATCGAGTTACTTATAGTCCCCTACGAGCAATTACACAGAATAACCATACAGAATGTAAATTGCTGTTAGGCATACTATAAACTTATTCCGCTTTGAGACCCCAGTATTCCTCAGAGCGTTAAAGCCGAGAGGTGGACTTAGGTACCGCGACAAATTACATTTTACAAACTGTAAAATCCCAAACTAAATAATAGAATATACTTTGTTATTTCATACTCAGAATCCTTTATTAGGACACAAACAATATTTGAATTGCCAGTATGAAATAGAACCACAGAGATATGTACATCTTTACCGCTCGAGGTGTATCATATTATCAAGTTACGAAATTAAACTAACTTTCCTAGTAGCTCCCGGTGATAACCAGGCATCGGTTCGTCCACGACATCCATCTTCCTGCGGCTCCTAGTGATAACCAGGCGCCGGTTCATCAGCTATTAACAGACTCTAAAAACAACCACAGATCCTCGGCTTCGCAGCCGTCACTCATTGCCGTCAGCCTCGACTCGTAACAACCAATAATAAATTATAATAAAAATTAATTTTGCTGAATTAGTAAGGTGGATAATTAAGTGTATTATTAAATATAAATTTAGAATAATACGTAATGCTTAAGAACATATCGGCGTGCGCTACGAAAAGTAGCACGTTCCAATTTTCTTGCGAAAAACAGCACGTTTGTCTTCGTTGTTACGAAAACTATCACGTTTCGGTTTTCGCTGCGAAAACTAGCATGTTCGAGGGGTTTGCCACGAAAACTAGCGTGTTCCGAATGTAACTACAAAAAGCAGCATATTTGGATGGATGACTACGAAAAATAGCATGTTTCGTCTTTGGCTGCGAAAACTAACACGTTTAAGCGGTTGGCCACGAAAAGTAGCATGTTCCGTTTGTAGCGACGAAAAGCAACACATTTGGATGGTTGGCTACGAAACATCGAGTGCGTCAACTTAAATACCTTTCAACGCGATTTTTATTTAGTACTAGGTCGGTAATTTATTAAACATTAAAATACCGTATTTAAATTATGTAGATTACAATTTTCATACATGTTTCCTTTTGGAGATTAGGTGGAGTTATTATTTATTAAAGACTATTTACAAAAGTTGAATTCTTCGATGCAAAATACACTTTAACAATTTAAACTAACCACGCGCCGAAACGTGATAGTTTTTGCAGTATAATCCAAAACGTGCTATTCTTCGTGGTGAAACAGGATAATGTGCTAACAGTTTTCGTCGCAAAGTATGAAATGTGCTATTGTTTTTTAGTTTTCGCGGTGGAAGACCAACCGTGCTAATATTCGTCAGAAATGATGAAATGTGCAAAGTTGCCAGGCGTACTGGATAAATGACGGCGTGCTGGCCCATATGATGTAGGTATCTTCTCTTTGGTCGTACGGTGTAGGAGAAGGGGAACACTTGTATTTGGTTGGTGACGCCGTGACGTCATACCAACTCCAAGCCAATCCAAACCAAGTGACGTCATATACGCCAGTACGGCGTACTGGACCGTCTCGCAACCCTGGAAATGTGCTTCTTTACGTGGCAAACTGAAGCGTGCCTTTTTTCGTGAGAAAAATAAAACGTGCTACTTTTCGTAAAGCACGTCAATATAAAAGTTGCATTGTTTTTTGAATGAATTATTTTTAAATCTCTCGATGGATCTTATATGCATATGTCGCAGGATAGTTGCAAATTCAATCTTTTTATAAAAAAAAGTTAGGCCCACACCTCGCGGGGCTACCATGGGCCTGACCGGACCGCATTCGCCAAGACATCCATTTATAGTTTTATACCATAATACAAACTTTCAACTCGATTACGCATTCTTCAGCCATGCACGACAAAATATTCATTCGCCTCCCACCGATATAAGAATTTCTTAAATTACGTATAAATGTAAGTTGAAATTCTTGAATGAATAGTTCCTTCCCTTCCTTCTACAATCTACATATATGAAATAAAGATTTGTATGTGAATTTATAAAGTGTTATTTGATGATTCCTACCCCAGAGGGGCACTACGCAGTCAAAGCGCTCGAAGATTAAGTATTTTTTTTTAATTAATTACAAAGAAATTACTATTTATTTTGCTATTCCGACCAATTGCAATTTTATTTCAAAACGACGAAATACGTCACTTCTAGTTTCTAAAAAAAACTCAAGTCGTTTGGACCAATTTTAAACAAGTTATACGATTTTAAAGGGTGTCCACATACTTTTGTCTCCCACTGTACCTATAAAACACAAAAAGAATTAAACCAATCGGATTAATAGTTTATCCCTGAATCACTCGCAAACATTGACCACGTTTTAGCCCCGAGAAAGGTATATGACCCCTTAAGTACGATTCTTCATCATGGTTCGGCGTTTAGTCATACTGAGCCGGACGTTACGTGAGTATTCATTTTTAAAAAGTAACAAAGAATGAAGACAGAAATTCTTTTAATACAGAACTTACTAAAAGTAATACAGAATATAGCACAAGAAATTATTATTATTATTAGTAGTAGTAGTATGCGCATACACACATCATGATTGGGTGAGGTTTAGCAACAGGTGCTTTTAAATAAAACACATTAAAGCACTCTTTTCACAAATAACGTTTTTGCGTAGCGAATGAAATTTGTTTTTCGTTGAATAAACTCGAACAGAACAGAATGGCTAAAGATCAAATGTGTTTTCGTTTTAAATGATTCTTCTTTCTCTTCCATTGAACTGAATACGTTCATAGGAAGATCTTTAAATTTACTCGAACATAAACATTCGTAAATCGCGGGTTTCGTATAACCCAATTTTCTCCACGATGAATTCTAATTCCTACTACGCGGAGCGTTACAATCTGTTTCAAGACTTTCCCGGTAACGTTGCATGTGACACTAAAATGGTAAGAGGGTCCTAGCACAGACGAGGTATAGGATAGACCTATCACCTTATGGATGATCGTGTCACCATCCAAACTGTGTTACCGACCCATAATTTGAGGACTGAATATAGTGGCATCTGCTCATGAACAGCGTCCAACTCAGCAACTACTTTGAAATGTGTTGAAATGCTGAAAGGTGTGTGTGTGCTTGCATACGTGTGACTTGTTTAGAGTGAGAGAGTTTGACGTAGAAGGCAGGCTTTTGTTACGCTATACTTTATCTCGGTTTGTCAACGACTCACGCGTATGTCTCTCCGAAAATCCATTTCGGGGATCAAGACACTATGGCGCTCAAAAATGATATTTCTTCAAAGCTCGTGCGAGCTATAAATTGCAAGATGACATTGTTTATTAGCACTTTGCGTGTAGTAGAACCCTTTCACGTATCGTACCCCGCAAAGTATTAAAAATTGAAGCTGTTACTCACATTCCCGCAAATTTCTAATGTACTGTTTAATCAGTCTAGTGAAGTAATAATAATTGGATTCTATTTGTAATTCTTAAAAGCCTTGCAGAAAGTTGCATAATGCATGAGTGTCGTGGAGTGCTTAGATGCAACTGCAAATCGAGTTACTTTTCAAACATGCATTGTGAAATAAAATTTTGTCTAGCAATGGACATTGCTATATAATATTATTTCTGGCCTTGACGAATTTCAAGTTAGCTGGGAGTCGGCCGAGCGCGACAAAAACATCAACAACCTCTACCAAAGTCACTACATCGCCGAACGGTGTGCCCTAACAGTTCGACGTTGTCCGCGACGGTGATCGGATCACTAAATATTTGTGCAGTCACCGTGGATATTATTTCGTCATTTCACGATTCCTGCATCAATTCCATCGATTACTGGACTATGTGGAAGGCCCAATAACAAAATTCTACTACATTACACTCAGTGTCTAGAGGACTATTTTGGAAACACTTTACTCGAGTCCGAACACATCTTTCCACTGTTGAGAGATGTTTAAAAGCGTGAAGTGCTTTTGTAATCGTGTGCAATGCGATTGTAGAGTCAGTGCTTATTTCGCGATAAAGTATTTCGTAGTGCACAGTGGTCCTGCGTGTTAGTAACGTGAACGCGACCGTAGAATCAGTGTTTTAACGCATTTAGAACTCATTCAGAGCACCGGTGCTCTTATTGCTTCTTCATCGCGAAATTAATACGACATATTTGTGACACGTTCTATTCGGTACTGACCCTGCAGCTGCGGGACATTGGCCTGCAAATCGAATAGCTACTGCTGAAGGGGGATGCTTGTCTGCATGGATAGCAGTGAGACTGTTTGCAAGGAACGGTGAGTGATAACTATTTTTTCATTCTGTCAAACATTCTGCATGCCATCGAACAAAATGATTGCTGTAGTGAACATATTGACCACGAATACATACTTAGTACTCGTGAATAGTAACATTAATGCGTGTGCTTCCAGATGTTTAATACGCGTAGAAACATACAATAAATAAATTTTAAATTCGCGATAGAAGTTTTAATATCGCGTTTCAAACATTCTAAACTAGATTTCTTAATTTCTCAATCATTTGGGATGCTTAATGTATCGAATACGAGTTAAATATCTGAAGTTGAACTCTTCCGTGTAATATCTTTCAAATCTTCTCTCTTAACAGTAATTACATTCGAGTCATTAGAAATTGAGAAATTTCATCTTGCATGGGAAACAGTTGAGGTCGACGGCAACCTCTACCAATGTGACAAAATTGACGAAAGGTGTGAGCTATCAGTTCGACTTTATCTGCGATAGTGATCGGATCGGTGAATATCTGTGAATGTCACAGTGCATATTATTTCCTGATTTCTCGATTGCTACATCAATTCGTTCGACTACTGGACTAAATAGAAGACCGTTTAATAAGATTTCACTAGAATATACCTATCATGTAGTAGACTTTTTGACAAAGAGTTGTCTAGTCTTTGATCACATCTCGTAGTGATAAAAATACGTGTAGAAGGTGCGGGGTGCACGACTGTAGTTGTGAAAAGTGAAAATTTTGCAATGGTCATTGCTATATAATATTATTTCTGGTCTTGACGAATTTCAAGTTAGCTGGGAGTCGGCCGAGCGCGACAAAAACATCAACAACCTCTACCAAAGTCACTACATCGCCGAACGGTGTACCCTAACAGTTCGACTTTGTCCGCGGCGGTGATCGGATCACTGAATATCTGTGCAGTCACAGTGGATATCATTTCGTTATTTCACGATTTCTGCATCAGTATCTAGAGGATTATTTTGGAAACACTTTACTCGAGTCCGAACACATCATCCCACTGTTGCGAGATGTTTAAAAGCGTGAAGTGCTTTTGTAATCGTGTGCAATGCGATTGTAGAGTCAGTGCTTATTTCGCGATAAAGTATTTCGTAGTGCACAGTGGCCCTGCGTGTTAGTAACGTGAACGCGACCGTAGAATCAGTGTTTTAACGCATTTGGAACTCATTCAGAGCACCGGTGCTCTTATTGCTTCTTCATCGCGAAATTAATGCGACATATTTGTGAGTGTGACATGTTCTATTCGGTACTGACCCCGCAGCTGCGGGACAATGGCCTGCAGATCGAATAGCTACTGCTGAAGGGGGATGCTTGTCTGCATGGATAGCAGTGAGACTGTTGCAACGAACGGTGAGTGATACCTACTTTTTCATTCTTTCAATCTTTCTGCATGCCATCGAACAAAATTATTGCTGTAGCGAGCGTAGTGACCACGAATACATACTTAACCCTTATGTACGCAACCGGATACCCGGGTACTCATTTCTATGTTTCCTTTAACAATTTTTAATGTTCTTGTAAAAATATCGACAAACCGCTTCGGCTCCCCCTTCTGTAGACATTTTTACGTCGATTTACGTTTTGAAATAAAAATGTATTCATAAAATTTTAAATAGTAAAACTTCAAACTTATATACACGCTTGTTGGATAACCGGGGTACCCGGGTACCCATATAAGACTAGATTGGAGTTAGCTGAATTGAGGGCTCGGATGCAATAAGGAGACTAGCGCTCGAAAATGCGAAAAAGAATTGTCCAAACGCGAAGAAATATTGGAAAATTAAATGTTGTTAAACTGTATTTTAAAAAATATAGTGTTGTAAAGCACGTCACGACACACATTTTTTCTACAAGTTACACTTCTCAAGTTTAATTACATTCGAGTCATCAGATTCTCTTAATAAAACGTGAATGGAAAGCATTAATTTATTACGGATTTTCAATTATATAAGTTAAAGTTCTTTCTCATACAAATAATAATAACTAAGATTGACAGTTGATATTTGTACTACTTGGTCACTATGCTCGCTACTTCTACTTTTCTCTCTCCGTACAATATTAAAATCATAATGCACCGACATTAAAAACACTAGTGGCAATGTTACGAGGAATAAAAAATGACACTATTACCTCCTCGTATCTGGACCTCACATGGTGCCTTTATAAAATAATAGTATAATAATAAATGACAGCTGCCAAAGTGGCTGGTGTTTAAACTTAACTTTCTTTCTCCCAAGCATTAAAATGACTTTATGCTACTAAACCTAAAGTTTTATAAATCGCGGAAGAACATGTCCGCGTGCTTAGGTTCAACTAGCCATAGTTCTAGCAATAAGTCTTAGCTTAAGAACTTTAGTCGTAAGACTTTTTCCAAATTTTCAAAAATGCGCAAATCAGTGGTCGAACATGGACCAGAAATATATTTCGTAGAAATGGGTCACTTTCGTAGGTACCTCCACGTTGGTGTGCTCGGACAATTGGTAACGTTTCCCAAGCATTGCGACTTGCGAAACGGAATCAAAGACTGAAGCCTACGATCTAGGTTAAGGGCCCAGATCGAGCCAAACTTACGTTCAGTGACTTTGGTTCGGTCTCGGTAGCTAATCAGAATTTTATTCTGTTTCGGGTAGGTATTTCTTCGATGGTTTTGTATGACTCGGTGCCCTTGTCATGCATCTCATGGATCTGTTTCCATTCCCTGCTCTTATTTATGTATCTCGACGATGGTTTTGCATGCTCGTGCGTGCTCATCTATAGGTCGAAATTATCTCGATTGGCACCAACTCACTAAGTGTTTTCTTAATTTTCTTCCAGGCCGACCACATCATTACAAACATAACGTAGTTGATTGTTTGAGCTTTTCTGGTTCAGCCCTTCGCTGGGAAGAGACTTAATAAAATAACACATTTAAAAAAAAATAGTGAAAAGTAATATTAATAGTGAAAAATGATAGTGATAGACGCTCAAAGGGGCCACTCCTTTCTTCTATCAATCTTGAGAATCATTAAGCGCCCAATGTGGCTGCTCGAAATTTTTCTTAATGTCTGAATTGCGTGGCGCTCCATACGGCTGCCTGGAATTTAGAGGAAATTTTTTGGAACTTGTTTAAATACAAATTTTGTTTCAGTAATAGTGTTTGTGATCGCCCGTAATGCGATCGTAGAGTCAGTGCTTTTGCGCAAGTAAAACTAGTCGAGAGCTCCGGTGCTCTAATAGCCCTTTCACCGCGAAAGTAGAGTCATGCACGAGTCCAACTAGAGCTGCTGGGCTGAGGGCTAAAGGGGTGCTGGTCAGAAGGGTGCTGGTCTCGGTGTTGCTGGTCAGGGTTTATGAGTTTGCAGAGATGCAGTCTTGATGACAGCGAACGGTTCGTTACTTTATAATTCTTTGAATGTGGGTGCACGCAATAAAACAAAATGGTTTCTGTAGAAAATGTAGCGTAGCCAGCTCTTTCGATTCTGGCCGTTCCAACACAAATACGCGACAAACAGGAGCCCATTTCACATGGTCGGTATTCGTTTCGGGAGCTCTTATGTAATATTTCGCGAATATGGTCTAGGGCGTCTAGGCAGTAGCCTCATGACGTGGCTCTTTTCTAAACCACATTCACGAAATATTGCAGAAATGTTCCTAAAACGAATGCCAATTATATGAAATGAGCCATTAACCGCTGCACATACGTGTTGGAAAGAGCAGTATCCAATGAACCGACCATACAAGGTACTCGTAGATAGTGACATGCATGTGTCTGTCTTAAAATCAGAAAATTAAATCAATACAACAGTTGCTCGCGATTTTTACAATTCCGATTAATAATTCGTAAAATAATCGAATCGATCGAGTCACGTTGAAAAATTAGAAAAGGTTCCAAGTGGAACCAATCTTCCTAGCGATCTTGCAGTCTAGCAAGATCCTTTGTGATCGCGCGTAATGCGATCGTAGAGTCCTCGCTTTTTTCGCGTCCATCTACGTATTTTGCAGAGCACCGCGGCTCTTAATTAGAGTAGTACTACCGTGAATTTGGAGTCAAATTTTTGCGTATCTGTGACTTGTCCAGAGCACCGAAGCTCCAATTGAAATTTCTTCGCGAAATTATAGCCACTTTTTTGCGCGTGTAAAGTTCGTCCAGAGCACCGGCGCTCTAATTGTTTTTTTATCGCGGAAGTAGAGTCAAATTTTCGCTTAGCTTCAATTTTCAGCGTAGACTTACCAATGAGATTCTAGGCCCTAGAGAGGGCCTGTCGTGGGCCCTGAAGAAGACCCAAGACATGGGCCCTAGAGAGAGCCTAGCGCGTGCGCTCTAGAGAGGGTCCAAACGGGGGGCCCTAGAGAGAGTCTAGCGCGTGGGCTCTAGAGAGGGTCCAAACGGGGGGCCCTAGGGATTGGGCCCAAAGCATGGGCCTTAGAGAAGACCTGCAGCATAGGCCCTAGAGAGGGTCTAGGGTCACCATGCTAGCTTGGAAGATAGCGATGATGACTGGGTGGACCGTATTCGCTGACCGGTGAGTCATATTTTGTACTTGCATGCGATAGTAGACAGGAGTACCTTGTATTCCTGGATAGCAATCTTTGTGCGTGCAATTTTGGAAGGGTAAGCATCCTACCTAATTGCACGCAAAAAGACTTTGCCCAACGAGTCCATTCCGAGAGCAAGGAATGTAAAATAATTGAAATGGCGCGTTTAAAATACAAGAGGGCCAAATGTTGCTGCTCCTTTTTAATAAAATAACACATTTAAAAAAACTAGTGAAAAGTAATAGTGACCCCATAAAAAAACTTCAAAAAAGTAAAAAAATTACGCCAAGTACATGAAATCAAATAAATCACAAAAAATAGAAGATAATAATAAATCACAAAAAAATAGAAGATAATAATAATTACAAAATAAAAAAAAGATGTGAAATCAAAATGAGCTGCAAGTACATAAAGGTGCTTTCCAACTGTGCTTAAGATGACACAACTACATATACACAGCTAAAATGCTGTGTTCATACATTCCATTACTCATATCGCGGATATTTTAATTAACCCATCAAAGAGAAAAATGTATTAAATAATATTAAGCAGATATATCTTTATACAAATAAATATTTTAATACGAATAAATATTTTATTCAAAATACTTGGCGCTGCGAAACTGAAAAAATGTTAATTGTCTTAGTATTAATAATTTACAATAACTCTCTTACAATCTAAAATACATAAACATATACATTAGAAACGCAGTCAGATTTATTCTACATCATATATATAATTCTAATATCATACGTAGCATATGCCCACACACACTCACGAACGCACGCACAAGAAAGAAAGAAAAAGATTAATGCAATTTATACATATTTATTCAGTTTAGCAACACCAATTCTGGGCGCAGCGCCAAGTATTTTGAATAAAATATTTATTCGTATTAAAATATTTATTTGTATAAAGATATATCTGCTTAATATTATTTAATACATTTTTCTCTTTGATGGGTGAATTAAAATGTCCGCGATATGAGTAATGGAATGTATGAACACAGCATTTTAGCTGTGTACATGTAGTTGTGTCATCTTAAGCACAGTTGGAAAGCACCTTTATGTACTTGCAGCTTATTTTGATTTCACATCTTTGTTTTATTTTGTAATTATTATTATCTTCTATTTTTTGTGATTTATTATTATCTTCTATTTTTTGTGATTTATTTGATTTCATGTTCTTGGCGTAATTTTTTTTACTTTTTTGAAGTTTTTTTATGGGGATCTCACTTCTTTTTACAAAGATAATTTGCATTGGGAATGACCTCAGATAATTTTTAATATTATATTTATTATTATCTTCTATTTTTTGTGATTTTTTATTTGTTCTTCTATTTTTTATGACTTATTATTATTATCTTCTATTTTTTGTGATTTATTTTTTCATGTACTTGGCGTAATTTTTTTACTTTTTTGAAGTTTTTTTATGGGTTTTATTTACTTGTGCAGCAGGGTTACTTTGTCTTTCAGCTGTTGAAATAATTCTCTTCGTCTGCATCGTTAACTGAAAAATAGGACACATTTACTAATTATATAAATTATCACACGTGCTCATTGTCAAGATCATTGAATGAATAATTGCGTATGCAAAACCCTACCTGCAAATTTGTGCGTACATAGTCTGACGTAGATCACACTGCATCATCTTCTGCTTAGGTTATCTGTAAATATATATAAAAGCCACATTTTAGTTATATACAACTTAACGTAGTAGAACTTACTTATATAGAAATAGAGTAGCCTTTTCCTATAGTGAGTGTAGAGACTACATAATGTGTCCGAAGGAGGTAAGAGCGTATGACAGAAAGTCTTATTGCAGAAAATTTAAATAAATGCTTATGGTAATAATTCAGCGAACATGAACAAAGAGATCCAATATTTTCAACACACAATTTATTGGTGTTGGAATAAAATTAATTTACTATGTTTATTGGTGAATTGAAATATTGTTAATGGGAATCTAAAAAATTAATGAATTAATGAATAGCGTGGCAACTGCTGTGGATTTTATTAAAGTATTACGAATGTTTTTCACAAAAGATTGAAAAGCATTAAGGGAGATGTATTTTCAGTGTACTTTCTTCACTAATGTGACTTGCTCTACATTGCAAGCAGTCCACCATAATCTATTTTCTTAATAATTCTTAATGCTATGTCTTGACAAATTTTGTCGATTTACCTGATTTGACAAATTTCCAGAAACTTGTGCGAAACAAGATGCTCTGTCTATCTATCTAATCTTTTCCGGAGAACCTCCAAGCCTGTGCATCCCCTTCATATCTATCCATCCAAGCCTGTGCGTCCCCTTCAATTCTATATCCAAGCCTGTGCGTCCCCTTCATTTTTATCCAAGTCCTGGGCGTCCCCTTCATTTCTATAATATTAAGCTTTACATAAAAACTCTAAATTGCTGGTATAAAAATATCTGGCAATTTAAATGCAATGCAATTTGTTACAATATATATATTATTTTGTACACGCGTGGTATTATTTTGTACATGCATGGTACTGAGGGGGATGGAGGAAATGAATACTTCGTCTCTATCACCACACTCTTTTTATATAAGAAGATGACCGTACAGTTTATACAACCCAATGTATCGAATAGAGATAGGTAAAGTGACGCGACGCGAGACGTTACCTCTAAGGGCTGGTTCGAGAGAGTGAGAATGAGCGTCACCTCTGGGGGGCTATTTATACAGCCCTCTCAGAGGGACGCGTCCCTCAAGCCACGCCGAAAACGCACGACAATTTTCCGGCGTCACGACGCGCCCGCACGTTGAAAACCACTGACCTGAGTATTGTTGACTCACTCAGGCCTGCGGGAAAAACCCAAGCGTCGCTCCGCGTAACGGTCAAAACTCGCCCCTTAAACAAGAAAGCGAACTATCGCCCAAGCTGCTACAGTACAAATTTCCAGAAAATTATGCGAAAGCTTATATGCGGTTTATATAAGAAAAATGCCTTTAAATTTAGAAAATATTGCAGGCGTGATGAGATATTAATGAAATAAGTTTCAGGTTAGGTTGGAATAGCCGTTTCTCGAGTAAATGATAGCGGTAGCGACAGTCGACATATACAGGGTGTCTTTCCTGTACTTGGCGTCGAGACGCTACCGCGTCTCTAGATATTGATAGTGATAGTGAAAAGTGATAGTGACAGAAGACATCTAAGGAAGCCTAGGCTAATTTTATAGTTGAAGTATTTAAGGTCCCATGTAAAATCGCCAAGTAGTCACAGAATTTTATTAGCTTTGTTGCTCGTTTGCTGGCTCCTTATCTCTGATGAGGAAGTCACCGCTGCTTCCGTTTGCGGAAGCAAGTGACTGAGCATGGAATTGGTATGGATAGATCAGTTTCATCCCCCGGTGTTCTTGCCGAAAGGGAAAAGTTTCGGGCGTAGGGGGTGTACCTTTTGGTAAACTGCCTGCGTAAGTCACCCGGGCCGATTACCCAATCTCCGCGTAAAGGCGGCTTGAGTCAGGTCAAGTATTTGCTCCTGACGATTCGCATCGGAGGAACAGGAGTCGCCAGGGAGACGCCGAGCGCTTTTCCCTTTCGACTCGGACAGCAGGGTGGTAGGATCTGCGCCATCCAATACTCCTTTCATGCTCACCCGTAGTCTTTCCTTCTTAGCTGAATTTATTTCAATCGAGTGATTGCTTGACAGTTCTCTAGATTCGATATCTAAACCGAAGGGATCGATGGAGCTTTGTTTCCATCCATCTCTTTGGTTTTGTAGGTTAAGGGTTTCATGTACAGGGAGATTGATGGAAGTTTGATTCCATCCATCTCTCTACGGGTCTCCAAGTGCAGCAACCTCCTCGCGGTGAGACCTGGTAATCGGTCAGAACCGAACCGATAGCTGTGATTGTCAAATATTCTAATTAGATATAAGAATTGCTTTAGTTGTAAGACTTTTTCCAAATTTTTCAAAATGCACAAAGCATTGGTCGAACATGGACCAGAAATATATTTCGTAGAAATGGGTCACTTTCGTAGGTACCTCCATGTTGGTGTGCTCGGACAATTGGTAACGTTTCCCAAGCATTGCGACTTGCGAAACGGAATCAAAGACCGAAGCCTACGATCTACGTTAAGTGCCCAGATCGAGCCAAACTTACGTTCAGTGACTTTGGTTCGGTCTCGGTAGCTAATCAGAATTTTATTCTGTTTCGGGTAGGTATTTCTTCGATGGTTTTGTATGACTCGGTGCCCTTGTCATGCATCTCATCAATCTGTTTCCATTTTCAGCTCTCAGTAGTTGACTGTTTCAGCTTTTCAGGTTTACCGTTTCGCGGGGAAGGGAGTTGATGAAATAATATATTTAAACCGAAACGAGTAACAAGTGATGGTGAAAAGTGGTAGTGGTAGAAGACATTTAAGGAAACGTTGGTTAATTTATTATACCATAAAGTATTTAAGGCCCCATGTAAAATCGCCCAGTAGTCACTGAATTTTATTAGCTTTGTTGCTCGTTTGCTGGCTCCTCATCTCCGGTGAGGAGGTGGCCGCTGCTTCCGTTTCCGGAAGCAAGTGACTGAGCATGGAATTAGTATGGGTGGATCAGTTTTTGATCCCCTGGTGTTCTTGTCGAAAGGGAAAAGTTTTGGGCGTAGGGGGTGTACCTTTTGGTAAACTGCCTGCGTAAGTCACCCAGGCCGATTACCCAATCTCCGCGTAAAACGGCTTGAGTCAGGTCAAGTGTTTGCTCCTATCGAGACGCATCGGAGCAAGAGGAATCGTATGGGAGACGCCAAGCGCTTTTCCGTCAGTAGTGTAATTATTGTCACAGACGAGGTATAGATAAATAAACCGGAATAGGACAGAAAGGTTAAAAGGCGAATGTGACATCGTTTTATTTTCATCCTCTTTTGTGTTCATAAGACGATCTTGAAATTGTTACTCTAGCAGAAACATTTGTATATCGCGGGCTCCGACTCTCAAAAAATTACCTACTTTTACCTGTGCCGAATTCTAGTTCCTACCACGCGTAGCGTTACAATCTGTTTCGAGACTTGACCGGAACATTGCATGCGACATTAAAATGGAAAGGGGGTGTTAGGAACCCCCAAACCGGTGACAGAAAAGTACATTGGGTGATAGGTCTATCCTATACCTCGTCTGTGATTTTACCCGTGTTGAATTCTAATTCCTACCACGCGTAGCGTTACAATCTTATTTTAGACTCAATCGATATCGTTGGGTGTGACATGAAAATGGTAAAGGGGCTCGCGAGCCCCCCGAGCGTGTGACATAAAATTACATTGCGTGATGGGTCTATCCTATACCTGGTCTGTGGTCCTAGAATACCCTAAATCCGGAACAGAAAAACGCCTTGGATGTCAAGCCTGTTCTATACCTACTCTGTGGTGGTATGCTACCGCATCTAAAAAATAATATACTAAGCAAATTGTTGTGCTGTATACAACCAGAAAACTTCAAACAAAATGCAAATTTTCATCTTTTCCCTCGTTATATTGGAACTTGGTTCTCAGTTGCTACAAGAACTCTGTACCACCGCCATCTACTGCGCATATTTGTAACCTACAAATATGGACGTGCAGGAAATTGCACAGCAAGCGACTTGAATATTCCGTTAGTACAAGGTATCGTTAAGGTGGTGCTGTTGTTGCGATGCAAAAGCTTTCCGTGTCGGGTGAGTCAGATATATGATGTAGAAATCGACATCTGCAGCAGTTTTGGTATTCAAATTTGTGGAATTTGTTGTAACACAAAAGGTGAATATTTCCAAAGTTTCACGAGCAACAGCGTGAAAATTTTAAATCAATTCGTTATCCTGATATTGCCGAATGACAGATGAAAACTTTTCGATGAATTCGTTCGATGGTGCAACGAGACACAGAAATTTTGGTGTTGTTTCTTCGTATTTTACGTTTTCTACCGACGAAATTCTGTATCTTTGTACATACGTTTGTCAATACGGCTCCTTAGAGATTCTATAGAAACTGACGTCACGGGACAGAAATCAATAATTGCGCTAAACCCGATTGAAGTTCCGTTAATAAATTTCGTCAATCTGTCAAAGGCTCCAGACCGTCAATAATCTGTTTCCAAAGTATCTACCGGCTTTCCATATTTTATTCCCTGCTAATATGTTTTTCAACAGTGTTTAGGTATTAATAAAGCAGCAAAATGGTGCCTAACAGAAAAGCTGAGATCGAAAGAAAGAAGGTGAAGCTTCTTGTTATGAGAGAAGAAACAGCAAGACGCAGAAGGGAAAAGGAACAGAAAGATGTATGATATCTTCATTTAAATGCGATGTTATTAATCTCTTTCTTTGTGTATTTAAATTTATCTGTACTTGCATCGAAGGTTGAAGATGCCACGGTCCGTGCTGCGGGAGCAGATGATGATCATCGCAAGGAATTGGATGCCATGCTGTCGTCTTTGGGTGTAGCACCCGTGTCAGGTAAGCAGTTTCATTCTGTGATTTAATGATTCATTTGTTTACAATTTATTTTGGTTTCAGATGTACTATCCAGCTTATCTAGTATGAATTCTTTGACGCCGGAACAGAGTGCTAACGCTACACCCGATGCTAGTTTGCAGCCGTCTAGTATAAATTCTGCTCAAAGGTATTTATACCGAGAAAAGTGGCGTTTAATATTAAAAAATATATATTCGCATTTGCAATGTGCTATCTCTACCGTTATTCCGTAATAGTGCCGGGCGGAGAAGAAATCGGGAACTCACGATTGTGTCCGTGGCGCATACTAATATTCCACCAAAGGAACCAGTGGTTTACAATAAACAAACACAAACTATTCAGACAACGCACACATCCCATGACGGTAAGTCACTGTATTTATTTTATATAATTTATTGACTGCACTGTATGTTGCTTTTTTTTTGTAAATGACTAGACATCAACTTTTTAGAATATACGTCATACTATTGTTGATTAAGTGACGTAAAAATTAGGTGTTGATATTAAAAACATATGTCTTAATGAAATATATTATGATACTATAATACATGGTTTATAGATTTGTTGCCATTGATATTTAATCCTTTGTATTCTAATGTTGATATTGCGTAAATGTAAATTCATTTTAATCTTAATTACGAGAAAAGTATTTTCAAACCGTTTTAGTACAAGCATCTGTAATATAGTCGACGACACTTAAATCAGCACTTAGATTCCAAATACATATGTATTTTTGTTCGCCGTATTTTGTTTTATACGAATTATCGATGTAATAACATCGAGAATATTATCAAACTGCTGTAATTCGGTAATGCATTTTGCTACCGCTTTTGCCTATAACATTAGACCTAGCACATAATATCGATATTCCATCGACTAAACTGTTTAGTTAAATCGAGCGGCGTCCACGATTTCTCATAGACTAAACAATCTACTCAAGTAATAATCGAGCACGTTGCGCATAATATCGATCAATAGACCCTCGACGGCTTGCACTTTAGTGACATGTTGAACATGAAGGCTTTCGTTTTTGCACTAATTTATCGAGAAAATAAAAAATCAAGAAAAAAATGTTAGTGTGTTTATACTTTTGTGTAGTTAAAGATTGTTCGAGAGAAAATTTCATTTCTTATACTTTCAATTGGTGAATTATTCAACTTATCCAGAGACATTTTTCCTTAACATTTTGAGTGGCGTCGGCGTGTTTTTACGCCTAGGAATTTGCATCCTGTGCACCTGTTTGGCACAATTTCACATTCCTCGAATATTTACAAAAAAAGAAAAATCATCTACTCATCTTGTAATGAAAATTTTAATTTTTACATTCTGAATTAGATCTTCACAATACTATTGCAAGTGGATTGGCGAGAATTTCCTGATGAAAATAAATCTAATTTCGATCTTATTCAGGCTATTTTTAATCATACGTACTGAATAATTTGTGTACGGAATTCCGAAGTAATTTAAATCGTACATATTTAAAAATAATCCGAATTAGATCGTATTTGGACTCATTTTCATCGAGAAATCATCCACCATCCATTAGTAGTACTACTGTCACGTACGGAGAATATTTCTCTCTTCTCTCTCTCAAATCGTTTTCGAGCTCGCGTCTGAGACAGGAAAACGCCCTAGAATCCATTCCGTTGTATCTCAAGCAACGTGGAGCCTGATTTCGACCAGCTGGATAGCAACTAGAAACAGGAGCATGGCACGAGGACTCCTAAAGATTTCCTTATATGGAGATTTTTATTCAAAACGCCGAGCGAGCTGGGCAAATCTTTCCCGATAGAAGCGATCACTTGGAAAAGCCTGACCGATTTGAAATAGTGTTTCACTAAACCTGACGCCTCACAATGTGTTAATAAGTAAGTGACAACCATGGACTAAGTGGTCAGTGATTGACTGTGTAGTCGATGATATGCATACTAATTGCACGTTCTACATATCGAGCTATCGATCAAAAGTTATGTTTTTTGTTTAAAAAACAGACCAGCGTCAAATTAATCGTTTTTTGAGTGAATGAACGATCGACGAGTGTGCTTGCTTCAATATAATCCTATACCATTCACGACATTGACTAAATCCGTTCGACTAAAGTCGATCGACAATTACTCGGTACTCGGTAGTATGTGCTAGGCCTTATGTTTGTAATTTCTAGTAAAAGTACAAAGACAACAGGAATCTTTATAGATGATACGTAAGAATGAATTTTTATAAACATTCTTACGAATTAAATTTTCAAATTCACCTGCTATGTATATAATAATGCAAAGGATTAAAATACATTTAACTGAAAATTTACAAATGTATGGCATATTCAAAGTGTCCTGAAAGAAATGTCACCTTTTTATGTACCTGGACACTTTATGTTCATAATGTTCCTTTAACATATTGACTGAATATGGTAAAGTGGGTGGTGTACATGGTAATAAAAAATGTTTGAGTATATGCTATTAATGACATTACATCATTAATAATTTTGTAATGCAGTTACCAAGTATTAACAGTATTGTATAATATTTGAATTAGTAAGACACATTGATTGTGATTCACAATCATTCATGTCAGTACAACTTGTTCTACTCATAACATTAATTTTATTGTGATAACGATAAGAAATGATTCGTTCTCTTATATTGTGTTTTATAATTAATTTTAGCTAATGAGGAAACTTACATATTCTCAAAAAATATATATATATATATATATATCTATACATATATATTATATGTATATATATAAAAATGGCATGTTACTTATTTGTAGCACTGTTGTCATTTTATTTATTCATTGTGTGTGTTAACTTTTGTTGAATCATCAACAGTTTTCAACACTTTTCGAACAGACAAAATAGTTACTGAGAAGGTTTTTGTTTATTGCGATACATGCTATTGATTATGACATATTTAGTTGTCTGAAAAATACAACCATTTATTTTTTAAAATATGAAATATTTGGACGGCCCTTAAAAATTTGAAAAATCTTATTTCAAATTATAAATTTCCAATAAAGATGCATCGATGTATTGATTAATAACAGTGATAAATGATATTTTGATTGTAGTATCGATTTAGTACTATATTTTTGAGAAAAAAAACAATAAATTTTCGTATTATTTTAAAGAAAAAGCATTATATGTCTCCAAATGAAACATTCTGCATTTCCATGGCTTGATATGATACTATCGAATATTCTGATCATTATAACGCGTTTCATGAACAAAGTATTTTAATAATAAAGTAGAAAAATTTCTGACAACTTTATTCATAAACATTACATTTTATGTAGAAAGTATACTAGTAGATATGGATAACACTTACCTAACATATAATCAGGTTACGGACACAAATATTGTTTTTCCTGGTGGTGGCAGCTACATATATTTTTTGTATTTCATACTTCCATTTCATTCACCCGCAATTTCAGTTAGTTCTTTTACAATTTTCAATTTTTGATTTGCTTCGTCTTTTATTTTCACTACTATAACAATAAATTACAAACTAACAAAATGTATGGTTTTTATAATACTCCTTTTTCCATACCACCTACTTTACTATGGGTTATTGATCAAAATATGAAATTTATTTAAACTAATAATATAATTTCTTCCATGTATACTTATACGAGATATCAGATTGAAAAGTTAATATTGTGGGAGGTAATAGTATCGATCATTTTAAGAACTAAACTTTTGTAAAAAAAGTTTATATGTTCAGACGTCTTATTCCGAGCTATTTCCGATCTTTGGCGCGCAGTATTTTCAATTTGACGAGCAATATGTTCCTTGCCTCGTAAGTTGGCTGCTTCGTTTACTTAAAAGGCATTGTCCACTTTTGTTTGTGGTGTTGGGTTGGAGTGTGAAGTGTACAAAAGAAAAGTGGATACACGAAACGAACTTTAAGATTGCAAAGAGTGTTGATGTTGACAGTGATAGTTTGGATAATTTATTATAAACTCTAACAAATTTGTAACTTGAATAAATATTAGGTGCAGTCCGTATACTTTTTCGTTATCAATAATTTTGCAACTGTACATTCAAGTAGCTCTATCTCAGAGATCGTTCGGTATAGAACACACATACATTGAAATTTTTTTTCTCAGAATGACCGATACTATGAACTACCAAAATATGGACCTTTCCCCTTGCGATACCCTGTATAACTCTTGGCTTAAAAGTTTTTGCTATTAACATGGGATATATTGCGTGTTACATCCGATCCCATTACATCTAACTGATCTTGCGGCATAATTAAATATACGCGTATTCCATTGTCTTGCGAAACAAACGGTCAAATCAACTGGTGTTGGACACAAGGACTGTCCGCATCTTCTTCTGCATATACCATCTACTCCTCCTGTTCAACACCAACACCAACTCACTCTTACTCCGCAGGCTACTTTGAGATTGACTGGTGGCGTCCCAGGAAAGGTGGGTCTGCACCAAACTACCTATGTATGTTCTGTCTTCTTTTTTATTACCCTTCCTATAATTGTTGTACAACAGTATAAAATAGAGGTAGATACATTGTTATCAACGTTTAAGGGTGAAGGATGTAGAGTCAATTCTGACAGTATCATTTGTCCCGCTAATTTGTATTTGGCCTTTCCACGTCAAATCGATTGCATTTGCTCTAGGGCTGAGACTATTCGAATATTTTACAAGTATTCGAATGCTACGAATAAACTTCGAATATTTGAGTATTCGAATGTTATTATTCGAATATTTAAGTATTCGAATAGTATGGTGTGAATTATAAATCATGTTATTAGCTTACAAGATTTCACCCTGACAAACTAACGAACTCACAACTGAAACTGAATAAAAGCTTGTAAAAAAATGAACCTAAAGAACTTGATTTATAATTCACACCATACTATTCGAATACTTAAATATTTGAAGAGTATTCGAATACTTAAATATTCGAATAGTATTCGAATACTTGGATATTCGAGTTATATTCGCCAAATAATTGAGCAACTGAAGTATTCGAATATTCGAATACCGAAAAATTCGACAAACAGTCCCAGCCCTAATTTGCTCTCGATGTTAGGGATTGTGATGAAATTGAAATAAAATTTAGTCATTATTTTCCTGATTTCGAATTTCTGTGAAATATACGGGCCCCCAATCAAGCATAATATATTCTTGTATTTTAAATCGAAAAGGATTGGTCTTTTCTAAATAAATTTGCTTTTATATTGAAATATTGTTCGTATAACATGATAATTTTAAAGAAATTCTTATTTCAAGCCTCCTCTACAAATGACACTTGTCTAGAATGCCTACGTTTAACATACATAAGTACCTAATACAGTATGCGAACGGTATGGTCAGTCGCTTAGCGCATGCAGCGTAGCATCACGGTATTCGATAGCTTCATGTGAAGTCAATTCGATAGTGACGATCCTAGACGAAGTCATATTTCGTCCATAAGACTTGAAAGATCTGGTCATATTTTTTTTGATTTTTAAAAATACGACCCACAAGTGATATTTGAAAAATAAGCATTTGTTTATAATTTTCATGTTTTGAAAACGAATTTTCAGTTACAGACTGAATTTATTTAGAAAGGCATATAATTCTCGATTCGAAAAATCAGAAGAACGAACTTGGTGTGATCAATACTTTTATAAATAAAAATTCATTTATAGAGTTTGTTTTCGCGCAAATGGGTAAACATTACTAATTGTGACAGCCTGTATTTTTTTAACAAATTTGAAACCAGAAAAATGGAGGTTCCCCCACCCCTCTCCTCTTAATTTCACGTTGACTACATCATATTCCCATTTCATCAAACTCCCCGTCACAGAGCGCCAAAAGTAATCGATTTTGGCGTGGCATGGCTCTATTAATTTTCATAATTATATTTTTGCGTATCGTTAAATATTGTAAGATGAAAAGCAATGACTAAATTTTATTGATTCTACAATCCTAATTATGGTTAAAAAATTATACATGGAGGTAGATAGTATATCGAAATGTTCAGAATTTCCATATATTATTTATCGCATTTTTTTTTAAAGTATTCCTACATTAGAAACAAAGGTACAAAGTAAGCGTGATTTCAAAAAAATATTTCAGTTGCGATTTTAATCAATTTTGTTACATTACGATATACATTCACCATTTACTTCTATGTAGAATATGTATTTGTTTGCATAAAAGACAAGCTTCTAACACGCTTTACATAATCTAATTATGTACTAACAGTTTATCAAAATTATGTACCACATTAACTTTAGGCGTCCTGTTTGTTGGGAAAATGTGGAAATTATTGCAACATAAAGTCAATGTACCTTGACTCATGCGTGCTAGTATTAAATTTATCAAACGAACCAATTAATTATTATTGATGCTTTTTTTAATTGATGGGTATGAACATTTGTAGAAAGCAGCATTATCATATTTCTATTAGTTATCGTAACAAATTAGAGATCCAGTGTTTTGGTGCTTTCTTTAATGTTGAAAAGGAAATTCATTTTTCACAGATATTCTTGCGATGATTATCGTTTTTGTTTTATTTGCTGTAGTATGCAAAATGCAGCGCACTAGAGACTGGTGCTCAATGTTCTAACAAAATTTGTTTTTAAAATTGGTAGGGAGGTTTGTTTCTGAGAAACTTAGGGGGGTGGGCATAAGTGTGACAAGGGATGTAAGTGAGATATTAAACTGTACTTATACATAAGCATCCATTGGTAGTCACATAACACAAATGTTATTTTATTTTCTGTTAGGTAGTCAATAACACATCACTTAAAGTCAGTGTTAGAATATATTTGAAAGAAAGTGTTGAATTATGTTAAGGATTGAAACTACAGTAACTGAATAATGTTTCAATAACATAAAAATCATCGAATATGTATGTTTCCTCTTACATGTAGGAATCACAGCACCGCACGATATAAAAATTTACAAATCTGTACTCACCTAACTACATTCAGCGGATAACATTTTTTTTTCACTTTTTTTTGTGTAACTGCAATTCCAACTCTTTCTGACCTTCCGTATAATATACATTTATAGAAAATAATTTTTGCAAACACCGAAATTTTTCTATGAAGCTACACACAAAGGTGTGTGGACTTTATAAGAAAGAAAAGAATTGTAAATGCTTCAAAACAAGTCAATGTGAATGGAATATATTTTTCAGTTGTTAATTTTAAAGTCTTCATATGACTTATGCAACAATACTGTGTGTTGTGTTCTTTTATCTGATTTTTCTTAAACATTTAATTAACCATATTTTCTTTAATAAACAACGTATGGTCTGAGTGTAGAGAGGTGCTATTAGTGTAGTGCATTCTTACTGAGATTGTAACCAAGTGCAATTTTTTTCCCTCCCCTTCTCAGCTCATGCATTCGACTATTACGGTAAGTTATGATTTCTCTTGGTTTTCAACAAGTTTTAGGTTCAGATTTAGGTTTAGCTTCATTCCGTTTATTCTTTAGGATTAATACTGCACAGCTATGTGTAAGTGAGAAGTAAATTCTGAACATTAGGTTTATACAAATCATATGATTCTCTAATTAAATCTCATAAGCAAATGTAAATTTTTTGTTTAAACAAAATTTTTAAGGTAAGAGAATCATTACAGTGGTTCATTTTCTATACAAATTAGTAAACTAGAGAATGCACTCTCTCTCTCCTTTGTTTTTCGTACTGATGAATATAAAGGTGTAATATTAAAGAGAGTAAGAGTTATTCATTTCTAAATTTCAATAAGGTTTATGAGTAATACAGAAGTGTATATGACTCTCCACCCAGAACCTAATATGTCTTTGCTATGTTATAAATTGCTTTATACTTTTTGGCTCTTTTACTGTTTATGTTGATCTACTTTTATTGGGTGTATTTACCTTTAGTTACTGTATTTATTACTTCTTAAGTATTTATCTGACATCCCGACTCTCAAACGGAAATGTTTTGGCATTTACTGATTCATAAAGGCATGCACTGTATACAGACCTTACAATTTTTAAAAGTGAACAGATTGTACAAATTTTTACTCTAAAAGTAGAAAAATGATTTCAAGTATTTTTATTAATAGTATTGAATATACATTAATAATTGGAACACTATTTTTAAAATATCAAGTTATTGCGAAGTGAGCCTGCACAACGCTGTTATGCTTTTTTTAAGAGCAGTAATTAAAGTGTACTTATTTTAAGAGAAATATTGAACATTGAAATATTTAATCTAGAATACATATATTTTACAATCAGAATTAAATAAACATATTTATAATATTTACAGACTACCTTTGGAGTATTCAACTATTTGTTTAAAATTAATATCAATTTAGTAACAGTTCTAATTTGTATGCCTAAACTCAATATCAGTTAGAAGAATTATTTCTATTCTTCATGCCATTCTGTTAGAAGTAACAGTAACGCTATTATGTACACTGAAATACCGTTTGGATAAATAAATATATTGATATAAAGCATGTTTTGTAATGAAAAATTTGGTATTTGTAAACCTGAATTTATTTGCCAGATTTTCAATATTGTTTGAAACAGGGACTGTCTGAGAGATCAAATATTTAATGAATAAATATCCATTGGCAAATCTTGTCACAACTTAACGCACCTTCCAGAGTTCTCCGCGCGATATTATGGTTATTTCGGCAATTTCTGGGATTACATGTACGGTGTACTAACATGGGAGATGGTGTTATGGTGCTGGGGCCGTATTGGGGCTGAATACTATACACGAACTTCGTGTTAAAATAGGGAAAAGGATTCGGTAAATGGTTCTGTGGCTTCAGCTTTTAGTGTCGCAAAACGTCAATTTACTGTTGCTTCAGAGGAGAATAATTATTTAGTATGAATACATACATTACTCGCAGATGTTGCTTCTTAACAGCACGTTTCTTTTGTGAAAATGACGTAGCAAGGAAATCAATTAGAGAACATTAGAAAAATATTCTTGCATAGAGATACATTTTATAAAGATGATATACATATACATTTTAAATATATCTATCCAACGAAAAGTCCAAGAATTGTTTAAATGCTCTTCTGGGAGAATTTTAATTTCAAGGAAGACCATTTTGTTGCGTACTTCCAAAATAAATCACAGTCCACGGTTCACGTTATATAAAGAAACGTACTCGTGCAAATTCGAAGTCGGAGATGTCAGTCTGTTATATTAAAATATTTAAATTTTACGAATTCTTCCTTGCCTTCGTTTTTTGTTTTCGTTACAATGAGAGTTTTTCCCCAAAAATTTATAAATATTTAGTTTTACAATGGGTTTATTTTGAAGAACAATGTTATTTCCTCAAATGAAGGAATTTTTTAAATTAGTGTCGTTATACTAAATCAAATGATATATTATGATAAACGTATGTGGATTTTTAAATGAACTCTATTAAAACACCTAAAGGGATCGAAATTTGAAGAACAATGTTTCTTTTAATTAGTCAGTGTGTTTCCAGTAATATTTTAACAGTGGATTGTAGAATTAACTTTGATGCCACTATAGTTACGTAGGTACAAATGCTTCATTTTAATGGGACTAAAATACTTGGAAGAATTTTAATATTTTTCGTCGATCCCTTTAGAGCATTTCATTGAGGAAAATAATGGCGTCGATAGGGTATACAATATGCATGTTTATAGGTATATTTATTATTATTGATTCAATATTACCATTTCAATCTTTCCGGTTAATTGTTGATGTATCTTGCGTGGAACGAGAATTGTAACGGCTAGACCATGTGTAGAATTTCAATTGCTTGTATCATTCAATTGTAAGTACATGTACTCGTATTTGTAGCTGACGTATATATACGTCTGTGTTACGTACCTATATTATAAGTAGTAATAACTGTTATTATACGATTAAGTATATACACATTGTTATGGCATACATCAACAAATTTCTACGAGAGACATGAAATTAGAAACAAACACAACTAACATAATGAGACACAAGATTGATTGACATTTTCTTTTCCCTCCTTCAAGACGAGTACAATCTAAATCCTGGTTTAGAATGGGAGGACGAATTTACAGGTAGGTAATCCTCTCTAGAGATGATTCACTCTACCTAATTAGATCACGAATATATGAATTATATTTACTTCTCACAAACTTGCGTTTGACAGTAATCTTCATCCGACTTTTGTTCCTTTTTGTTAATTTGTCATCTCTATATGCACTGAAAGGAGGGAACTTGAATCATTAATTTCAACTAAAAATTGCTTGATAAATCATTAGAGTGTTAGGTAGTTTTTATGGTTTGTTATGTAATTGTAAAAATGTTCGCTTCATCTATTATGCATGTATAGACATATATATATATATATATATATATATATATATATATATATATATATATTTATGATGTATTATTCATTACTGTTCGTCGCAACGCATGAACAAATCAGTAGGATGATCTACTATAATCATTTTCATTTTACTCTCAAACAGTATTTGTTTGTTCCACAGCTATACATTCGAATTATAATTTCACACGATATGTTTTTTTTATTACATATAAGTTACACATTCATTTGATGCTGCATGAGACTTGGGAAGTTGCGTTAATATACCTCCACTCCATCTTTATATTTATCGTTTTGTTTTCATGCGATATATGTAGTTGTTATTATTGCGAAATTCGAAGAAAATAATTTCAATTCGCTAATGGATAAAAATGGTATTAAAAAATTATCAGTTAACGTTACATCATAACATAACGTACACTTCACCTAAAAGAAGCCACTTTCTTTGGCCCATTCTTTCACTTCACTTGTGTTTCATACTAAAACAAAGGGTGGAGAGATATCGTATCAGATAATTTCGATCACAGTCGCAAATGTTTTTGAACGAAAATTTAATTTCTATTCATGTAATCCACCAACAAGCAGACCACCTTCTTATGTAACTAATATCAATGCATGCAACCCAACCCTCTAACCGTGTTTTCAAGACTGTGTATGATTATCCATTTTCTGATCAGTTACGTTTTTATTAATTTAATACACTTTTACAAGAGCTTTTGAAAGAGAGTTGCATCCCTTCTTCTGAAACCTGACGCTTTTGCAGTTTATTTATTTGCGAGAATGTTTGATCTTATTTTCATTAGTATCCGAACGAGATAAACCTACGTTGCACGCAGTCGTGCGAGTTTTGCTGCATATATTTCAATTCCGGTAACATCTAACATGTTTCGCAGACGTATGCGAAGAAGTTGCGTTCACATTCTATCATTCTGTTCTGTTCTGTACGTATGCTGGTGCAATAGGTTCGTGAAAACGTTATGCTGCATAGAGTATTGTGTGCAAGATGTCTATAAAGTTCACTCAGTAGTGATCAAGTAGGGCATTTGCCAGAGGTAGATAGATGTATCGAAGTTAGGGTATTCGAGGCGAAACCAGCTTATTCACCACAGTTTTGACATTTGACGATGGTCAAGCCGAAGATGAAGAGAACAGCTTGCCGCATATGGATGGTTTCCAAAGCAAACTTCCTCCTGGAATCCTTCCTCATGGTTTGCCGCAAGTTAAAGAGGTGCAG
Source organism: Andrena camellia (assembly GCA_029448645.1). NCBI lineage: Eukaryota > Metazoa > Arthropoda > Insecta > Hymenoptera > Andrenidae > Andrena > Andrena camellia. Next base: position 55,093,447 of record CM055676.1, on the reverse strand, counting down.
CCTGCCGTTACACAAGTGGAGCAGGAAAAGGAAAAGGAGAAGCCTGTAGAAGGTAAATACATATTTGGAATAAGTGACTACAGAAGTGAAATTCCTTCCCTAATTATCAATCCTGAACATAGACGAGTTGATTGTTCTAAGGTAAATGATACAGTTGTCCTCAAAATTTCAGGGTGTTCAGAAAAATCATTTCTATTAAAACTATTCAGCAGAGATGGACAAAAATTTTATTTAAATAAAAATGTCGAATAACGAATAAAAATTAAAAAAAAAAATGATTGGTCATGTGTCGAATAAAGTTAAATAAAAGAATGGACTCTGCTATTTAGGGCGGTAGTATAGTGTAAAGATTGGTTTTTAGGGGAGTCGTTATGGAAATCTCAGCACAAAACGTCTCCGTTATAGTTTCTCAAGTTATCCTCACTACCCTGACCCATTCGGCCCTTTTGTACTCATCATGTATTACACTTAATCTAAAATGATCTATTTATAAAATGAATCTACTGTTACGTTACTATTACGCATACGAATACGAATTTATAGTACGAGAGCTGAGCGAAGAGGAGAAACAGATGATTATACTGTCCGAGGACTTTCAACGGTTTCTTGATCGTAGTAGTAGGATTGTGGAAAGGGCGTTAGGAGAGTCCGTCGATATCTATACGGATTATACTGGTACTATAGATGGGGAAGATGGAATGTGAGTGAAGACAAATAACATTTAATCCATTTACCAAAAGGCATACATTTTGCAGACATTTTTAGTCCTTAATAAGCATTGCAAACAGTCAAAGCCGCGTTGAGTAACAGTATCTCTGGTAGATCGACGAGCGGATAAGTTGAGGCGCAAAAGGTTAACGGTTGCTTGCACTCCTAAATCGCATTTTCTTTAGGGACGAGAAAAGCCATCAACGTTTATGGCTGAATCGGTCGTTCTTCTGTGAACGATGGTCACGTAACCGTTGCGTGACTTCGTTGGATTGGTCACCTCAGTTCCCAGAACTTCTTGCGGCTTCTTACAACAATAATAACGACACACCAAACGATCCTGATGGTGTCTGTTTAATTTGGAACACAAAGTTCAAGAAAACAACCCCCGAATTCATTTTCCACTGTCAGTCTCCGGTATTGTCGGCCACATTCGCGAGATTTCACCCTAACCTAATCTTAGGAGGTACTTATTCTGGGCAAATTGTGCTTTGGGACAATAGAGTGCAAAAGAGAACTCCCATTCAACGTACTCCACTGTCAGCAAGCGCGCACACCGTAAGTTGCTCGATGATAAGTTTAACAGTCATTTTACATTCAAATGTTACTAATGTTCCAATGATTCTGCTCTTAGCATCCTGTCTACTGTCTAAACGTTGTTGGAGCACAAAACGCACATAATTTGATAAGTATTTCAACCGATGGAAAATTGTGCTCATGGAGTTTAGACATGTTGTCGCAACCACAGGAGACATTAGAGCTGCATACTAAACAATCGAAACCAATCGCTGCTACTTGTTTAGCGTTTCCGCATGGCGACGTTAACAATTTCGTTGTAGGCAGCGAAGATGGAACTGTATACCCTGGTAAATATTTTTTCTAATTATATTTAATATAATTACAGTAGAACCTCTATTATCTAAATCAATGGTGGGTCCCTGTGTTTGAACAATAGAATTTTGGGGATCACCGAATGATTGTATTTTTATGTGAAAAAGGACGGATTATTTATTTCCAAGCATTTTAATACTCAACCAAAATAGGACGCTTTTAACAAAAACTTCACAGTTTCCCTCACTTACCTCTTAATGTCATTATTCCGATGACTGCACTTTTTGTTTAGTCTTCATATCATCTCGACGCCTTTCTTCAATACTTAAGGGGGAGGCCTACCTAGAACGGTCAAAATAGCATGCTTCTTTGGGATTTTTTTCTAGAAAAACCGATAAACTTTTATTATTAAACATTAGCCTATTGGAAAGAGTACATCTTACGGATATTTCAGTATTTTTTGTGATAAAAAGTATTGAAAGGTTTGTGAGTTATAGGCGATGCCCGAGAAGTCCTTTTTTTTTAGGCGCTTTGTCAAGTTTGGTCGGATTAACTTGACACATTCAGGGAATATTTTTAAGACGTACTTTAAGAAAATATAAAAATCGAAAAATCGATTTTTCGAAAATTTCTAGGTAGGCCTCGTTCCTTAAGTATATGTAGAGGATATTATTCAAATTTTGTCGAGATTCTCCTCTTTTCTCTTGTCTTTCATCATACCTCCTTTTATGTGCGTTGTAGCTTTGGATAAGTTTAGGAACAAGACGACACGTTTTTGCTGTACTGACATTTTGATATGAACACTAGATACACATTATGCTTAAACTGTGAATGCTACGTGGCAAACTAAACACACAGACTGTATCCTAAAGAATGGTGATTTCTGGGAAGTGAAAATACGAGCAAAATGAGTACTCCGTACGAATTTCTTTTTCTTCCTCAAAAAATTAATTTTGGGTAATCGAACGGTCGATTTATCGGGGTCTCGATAATCGAATAATCTGTTAATCGGTGTTTTGATAATTAAAAATTTCAATAATCGGTGTTCTGATAATCGAGGTTTTACACTACTCATCGTACGCTTATCATATTCTATCCACAAAAATCATTATAATTTTCCTCATTTATTTAATAGCTTGTCGTCACGGCACGAAAGCTGGCGTATTAGAAACTTATTACGAAGGCCATCAAGGACCAGTTACTGGAATTAGCGCGCATGCTGTACAGGGTGGAATAGATTTCTCGGATTTATTCCTAACGTCTTCCATCGACTGGACGATTAAGCTGTGGAGCCTTAGGCTGAACAAACCTCTATACTCATTTGAACATAATGGAGATTATGTTTACAACGTTGCATGGTCCCCGACCCATCCGGCATTGTTTGCTGCTGTAGATGATTCAGGAAGACTAGACTTATGGAATCTTAATCAAGATACTGAAGTGCCTACTGCTAGTGTTATGATCGATGGGTGCCCAGCTCTTAACAGAGTTTCGTGGACACCCAGCGGTTTACATGTTACAGTTGGTGATGATACTGGAAAGATTTGGGTGTACGATGTTGCTGAGGTAAGTCCATTTCAACTTATGTATGCTCGTACTGGTTGCCTGGAATTTAATATACCAATATTAACACTTTGAGCGTCGATATTTTTTAGAAAGTATCGAAAGTATTTTCCAACAGTCCCTCAAATGTTTACTTTAAAAACAAACCATGGTCGGACTAATATATATGTTTCTTTAAATACAGCATTTAGCACATCCAAGAATTGACGAGTGGAATAAATTTTTGTACACGCAACAAGAGCTGAAAAATAATAAGGCGGAGGAAGATTTGCGTACACTTAATTTAAGAGAGCCTGGCTCTTTAAGCTCTATACCTCCCTTGTTAGTGACATGTCCTCTCAGATAAATATATAATTTCGGTTAAGTACTAATGCTATGTTCACCCTGAATACTTGAAACTTTAACATTAAATAAATCTAAAATACATGTAACCATAAAGAAATGTTGAAAGGAACGTGTATTGCACTAATTATAATTCATTGGTGTATCCTTAAATATTTATAGAATACCCTTGTTCCGTATAAGCTGTTAAACAAGAAAACGAATGTGTTAATACTTTATCGATACGCAATCGCTACGTACTAAAACGGCTATAAATGCAACGTGTCCAATAGGAGCAGTATATTATTATAAAGAAACCTTAATTTAGTAGATCATTAAGGATGTGTACTACATATCTTTGCATGTAAATAACACAAGCTATAAACGTGACTTAAATAACTCAATTGCAGCAAACGAAATTACACGGTTCACACATGCATCAAATGAATTGTAACATAAATCATTTATTCTTTAATATTTTTCATGAGTATTTATATATTATGGTCAGAATTGCGTTTAAAAACACTTTCTTCCTGTGTTAATATTGTAATTAACATAATAAAAGCAACATCAACTTTTAAATTATTGTAATCAAACATAATATAGTCTAGTAGGTACCGTACATTTCGAATAGATTTATTGTTATTATTTATATTCGTACACAAGTGTTAGCATAACTTAATCATCATACTTTGTTTTCTGAATGTAGGTATAGTTAATAGCAGAATAAAAATAGCAAAATTTAGTCAGCCAAGACCATCAATTATGAAAGTGTATGTATATAACAGTATCGTTGCGTTATTATAAACTGGCGGGCTTTATCTAAAACGTGATACTATTAAATATAGCGCTGCGTTTTTATGCGTACTTCTGCTCAAGCTACGCATGCTTTATATATTATCATTTTTTTTTATCGGGGAAACGATTTGTTCTACCATTTGTTATACACAGGATAACGCTCTGCAAAATATTCAAAATTATAGATTTATTACATGTTTTTGTAATACGAATTTTTTAATTTCAGCTATGGTAAGCGATGATAATTATGTATGTAGAAGCATAAGTTAATTGTTTTCTTCAATGCTCTAAATAAAATTCTATTTTAAAGCTCCATTTGTGTATTGAATTTACATAACAAGGGTGAACATTAATCCTACCACCGCTTCCTCTTTGCATTCTATTAATTGACAATCAGATGAAATTAATGAGGAATAACCTTCGTAGGTTTGGAAGCAGAGATGGGGAAAATTTGTATTTATATAGAAATTTCGAATAACGAATAAAATTTGAAAACAATTATTCGTTCATTCGTCGAATAAAAAAATTATTCGTTGTGCGTCGAATAAAGTTTACCCAGATTACTCTAGCCTCGAATAACGAATAAAGTTATATTAAAGTAACTTTTATTCTATCCGTTATTTAAATAATTTTTTATTAAGTCAATGCCCAACTCTGGTTTGGAGATAAAATTTCATTTATAAAGCCTGATTCCGCAAAAATCGGTAAAAATTGCAGGCTCTGACGACCTGTATTAGTATTCAAATACATTCACAATCAGCAAAATAATGGACTTACCCTAATGTCACGTGGACGACACTATATTTCAGTTTCATCAAAATCCTTGACATTGAGCGAAAAAAGATTAATTTGACATGGAATCATCCTACCGTAAAACAGTGTGGTAATTTCAAGTGCTTTGTAAACATCCGCTTGAAATTTGAAATGCTAGTGTACCTGCTTACTTTCTACGTCTTCGTATTAGAAACCTTTAATAATGGTAATTTAATGATCTTTATCTTAACAATATTTTTTCAGTCTGTTGACTATCGAACCTAGTACCATACAAGGTTTATGAAACTGTTTCACGAGGATGCTATTTATTCCGTTTCGCTAGCAATTTCACACTCATTCGTATGTAGGTATCTCCCGAGAGGAAGTTAAATTCTCTCAGAATAATAATTGTTTTTTTTTTCTTTTAATTGAGCGTATTAAGTCGGTGCTACTTCTATGGTCATTAGCGACTACGTTGGATACGTAGGGTTAATTTATCATAATGTTAATTAGTGACAAAAAAAATTTCCTGGGGCTTAGACATCACAGATAATGGTAAGCATAGACACTAAATCAGTTGTCGGATTCCAATGTCTTCAAGGAAGGTGAGCACATTATTGAAAATATCCGGATCGGTGAGCATCTGTTTGAGGTCGGTGCCAATTTTATGTTGGTTTCGATTTATTGTGTACTTGGTGCATTCCGTCAGTATGTGCTGGCTGGAGAGAGGTACTTTACACACATCACATTTTGCTGGTTCGTTCTTGGTAATGAGATAGAAATTGGTCAAGTGAGTGTGGCCGATTCTCAATCGAGTGAGTGTCACTTGGTCTTTCTGACTGTCTAAACAAATTCGATTTCTTTCAGAGATATCCTTTCTGATCAGGTGCAGTTTGGTGGTATTGCCCGATTTCCATTTTTCATCCCATAGGGCCTTGACTGCGTTACGAATCGGGGCTTTAAGGTCATTGTAATATACAGAGGTAAGAACTTCAGACACTGGGAGTGAGCATGCTGACTTGGCTAGGGAATCAGCTTTTTCATTTCCTTCGATACCTACGTGTGATGGTATCTAAATTAAAATAATCTCTTTGCCCCGATTTTTTAGATTAAAGAGGGTCTCTTTAAGCTCTTGGATGATGTGATCAAATTTGCTTGAGTCTTTAATTGCCTCAATAGCAGACATAGAGTCAGTGAGAATGGCAAACAAGGAATCGTCACTTCTGTCTATAAAAGAATAATAATTGTGTTCTCATATTTATACGCCACATACCGCGCGGAAGCTGCTTAGAATGTTATGTAGGTATTATCAATTCGAATGTTTGGTAAAAGCATAAAAACTTGGATGCAGAAGAATATGAAGCCTATTTTAATATTGTATCTGTTACGTTTAATTCTTTTGTTGAGTGTTCTGATCATTTATTTACATATTACTACAAGTATATGCGGTGTATACTAGCGTACAATGATTACAGTAAATTACAGTTTATAGTATATTGACCACCGTTTCGGCACAACTTTCAACTAACAAATGAAAATCTTATAAGTACCTATAGATACAGCACTATTAGTATACATACTACATAAGTACTTTCCAGTTCTGAGTAATGTTGAGTGCTCACAATCAGTCTATATTCTTAACGACGTGAATTTGACTTTGATGAATTACCTTGTATAATAACATATAATTCACGTGGCGAAATGAGTAAAATTCATGCAGCCACATAGCAATAAAAAGATTCAAGCAATGCTCCCCTTTTGCGTGACAAGTTATTATTATTAATATCGAAATTCATGAGCAATGCATTCATCTAAAAAAGTTGACTCGCTAGACTGATACCCCTGCATAATCCAACGAGTGTTTAATTTCCTGGTTCGAATGCATGAATCTAGATTAGAAATCTAGTCCCACGATAGAACCATAGATTGGCAAAAAAGACTTAAATAACACGGAATGCGTATCCCATAGTAGCCGTGAGGAACTCGTAACAGGAATCACCTCGATGTCGACGCTGTTCGTCTTCGAAACCCCTAATTACCGGCGCCGGTGAAAGAACCGAGGCTCACTGAGCAGCCAGCTTTAAAAAGGTGTTAAAGCGTGCCGTGAGCGCGCATGGGTAGGTGTTAATTTAAAACAAACCAAAGGATAGCCGCGATTTCGAATCTAAGGGGGGCTCACTATCCCATATTTTTGCCCGAGACACACCTTGGCCCTGTAAACCAGAGCCACTTCTTCAGTAACGTATCAAATAAGTACACTGCGGATATAGCTAGGAAAGTAGTACTGAGGAGAAATTAACAGTCTTCTTTCTCTTCGTTTTATCAAATTGCTTTGTTCTTTTAATGGAAAGTCCAAGTCCCTATCACTAGGTTTGACTGAGAAGATAATGAAAAATAACTTTTGCGAAGAATGAAATATTTTTAAATGTTTTTGCAAAATGTGCATGTACAGAAGTTTTGTTTTTATGATTCAGTGTAATCTTCTGTTGTAATGAAATATATTTCAATCTTGAAAATAGAAGGTACACAATATCTTAAATAAAGCGAAATAGTTGGAAAACTGTAGCTTGAATCTCTAAAAAGTCGATGCTGGTATAATCATAGTTTATTAAAGAATGTTAAATTAAATCTCGATGTAAACTTCGCCAATTAAATAGTATTAAATTTTATTTTTCTATTCAATTATATTAAACCTCCCTGTTAATCATTGAATTCACTTACAATATCGTCTATATTAAATTTAATTAGATTTACACACATAGAAAAATAAAATAAATTATTGCAAAATAGGCGAATTAGAAAATGTATTTTATGCGAAGTATGAAATTTGTTAATATTTGCAATCTTTGTTGCTACGGGTTCTGTAGTCTCACGAGACGTCGCTGCAACTGCAGATTTGCTACCAACCATATAATCAATAAGATTTCGACCAATTTTTTTATAACAACCCTAAGGCAAGATTCTGGGTCCTCCTTTCCTTTGCACCTTTACTTTTTCTTCTTTGTGGTAGAAAGTTCCTTTAAGATTTCTGACTGTAAACTATTTGTTAGTACTTTCCAACTGATCGTTCATATTTATAATTAATTTTTGTTCAATAATTTCTGAGATATTTATTATATTATTTTTGAAGACACTATTCATAAACGTATAAGAATACATTTTTTCTGACCGCTTTAGTAAGCAGTTTTTACTCAGACCTTTATAAATCACTTTAATACCAGTTAGAACATTATCAGAAAGTGCAGTTTCTGTAGTTATTCAATTCACTTTATATTTATACTTGCACATCAACCGAAGTTGGCCGGATGCGCATAATTCACTACGACATTGCTGTTTTGATGAATTTTAACATGAACTTGTGTATGAATATTCTATAAATATTATACTCTTAAGGGTATTAGGCAGTCGTTTTTGTAAAAAATGTAGCATTTTGTTTTCATTTAATTATAAAGAAATAAACTGATGCTGAAGACTTGTTCTTTGACACACAGTTTATTAACATCATAAGCTTTAAAAAAAAACATGTTTGTTTAGCCAAAAATAGATGTATCATTAAAGAGGCTTTCTAAAAAAGTTTCTTTCGTTTAGCAGTGACAACTCAAAAACGGACCTTCTAATCGATTCCAATCAAGTTCGAGCATGCTCATAAAATGTGTTGTTTCGGTCTGAATCTAAATTGAAGTTAATAGAAGCTCTTATTCTTTATGAAAAGAAACTAAAACCTCATCTTTGTCTAACGAAAAACGCATTTTTTTTTAAAAAATCGTCATTTCGTAGCTGTCATTTTTCATAATTTTGCTGTTTTTATAGGTATTTTGAAGTAGAATTTACAAGTAGGTCGCTGAATTTCGTTTCGTTCCGTTTAAATCGCTACAAAACAAAAGAAACTTTTTCAAGAAGCCTCTTTAATGATCCATCTGCAGCGCCATCTATAATGCGTATTTTTGACGAAACAAACATGTTTTTTTAAAGCTTATGGTGTTAATAAACATTGTGTTAATGAATCAGTCTCAGCTTCAATTTATTTCTTTGTAATTAATTGAAAAAGAAATTCTTCATTTTCAACAAAAACGACTGCCTAGTCCCTTAAGTATAAACATTTTTGAACAATTAACTTTTTGACGTCGGTTAGGTGTATGTAACCCCGATTTATGATAAAAGATCGTCAAACGATTCCCAAAAAGTTCGTACGTTTTAAACAATTACAGATCCGATCTATATACCACCTGAAGATTCACGCGACCTGTATCTTAACGAGACAGTTCCAGAGCTCATTAAGGTCTCAGTTTATCACGATCGAGGGAATACACATATATCGAAAGGTATGTTTTCCAAATTGAAAACAGTGTCGTATCGTGGACACCGATCTTCGGCGTACCACTGCTTGCCCTCTAATCACCAGTTAAAGGCGTGAACCATCACGATCTACCATCTATCGATCCCCAAAATTAGCATTCGAGGCGTAAATCTTTTCCTGAATCTTGCTGGGCCACCGACAACTTTCCAAGCAATTTCGCGCTCCCCTGAGCAACGGTCGCATATGCGATCTATGGAAAAAAAGGCGATGGAATCTAGCTTGATATACGAGCACGCGTTAATTTTTAGCCACGCAACATAGCAACATTCAACGTTCCAGTTATTCACGAATCAATTACTATGTTCGTAGAAGTACTCCTACTCAATCCTATTAATATGCTTCCTACATAATTCCAAATTTTTGCGAAAGAATTACTAGAGATAACTCCAAATTTACCAGAACTTAATTTATGCTGTATATTATAGAACATTCCATTTCAATCACATAACCAGTCGAATTTACACTATTTAGAAAATTCGTATAGTAACAGATCGTCGCTACATTTTTGCCCTGGCGAAAGGATAAAACCAAAATATAGGCGATAGTTCTAGGCAACCTTTTATTCCAAGATACGAGGGTGGCGCGTGGCCATATTTTACAGGCGGCGGGCGTAAAACGGATAATTTTCGAAGGAGGGAGAAAGCGATATCCGATCGTATATCAGAGCATGAAATGGTCGGTCGCCTTCAAATTATCGGAAACAAGGGCCAAACTAATGGGCCAAGTCGAACCATCTGGCTCCGCGGGGCTGGCTGATTCACGCCAACTTGTTCACTGTTTTCACGCCGCAGATACCAGCCGAATTAGCCCGTGTGTTAAATGCACCTCTGCTAACGCGTCTCGTTAATCATCACGCGCGTGTATTCTGCGAGCCACCAAATGTCGACGTTATACAGATGAAGGTAGCGATGGGATTCCAGGCGATTTTGTTGCGTCTCGTTCTAAATAGTAGTTCCTGAAGTTCTTTCCCTAGAATCTCTAGATTATACGGTGGTCAAGCTGCTTTACTCTTTTTAGAATTTTGTTTAACAAATCAATATTTAAATCACAAGGAGACTTTCAGGAATATGTAATTATTATAGTTTTCAAGCAGTTCCATGTTGAATTTAAATTGAATAAATAAATTAAAGATAATACAATTGAACGTATTTCAAGCAATCGAAGATAGAAAGTTGGCAAAATTCCAAATGCGTTAACGTTAAAGTAAATCCCGAAACTCAGGAGGTCTCATTACATTTTGTAAGGGCCTCGTACAATCTTGCAAATTTTATAAAGCCTTGAAGACCTTCGATGTTGGACGACTTGATCGTCTTGAAATTTGTCGGTTTTGAATGTTTAGTGCTTCGCTTCTTTTTTGTTGTGATTTCGTGTGCCACTGATTCCCAGCCATTTTTATGTATTTTGGAGTGTAAAATATTTACGAAATAGGGTCGCTAGAGGTATACTGGCGTCATTTATGATTTTCCTCGTAAAAAAGTATTTTTTTGTATTTAACATTTTTTTTATGTTCATTGTTTCCCGAAGAATTCGACCGAAAGATAGATCTTCAACATTAACTTCCTACTTACATTTCTATTTATGACACAAGTACGTATGCAACACATTTGATGGGATCGTGGGCTTATTGTATATTATGATCATTAACTGAAATTAAACAGTATTGAAATCAGAACGAGTGATTAATTTGCAGTTGTTTATCGAATAATGGCTAAATGAAGTTTTAAAGAAGATACATTCCATTTATAACTGCAACGGTGATTAAATTAGAGCTTTTATAGGAATATCTATTACAGAAACAGTAGTCTACGTAACTTTATACCTACTGCAATTTCGACTACACTTTTTGTACATAGAATTAGCCGCTTTTAAGTTGCATATTTAATATATACATATAAAGCAGAAAGTGTTTATATGTTTGTCTGTCGCCTAAAAACTTTCGAATGGTAAACTCTGGAGTCTCGAAATGTGTCCCAGTTCATTATACCTACCTAATCTAGGCGAATGTGGCTATTTTCACAAAAAAATAAATTCTTTTATAAAACAGAATCTAAATTTCGGGCGAAGCCGAGTAGTAAAGCTAGTATTGTAATATTTATAGTATCTATAATATCTATAAATACATAGTTGTAATATTTATCTCTTCCATCCAATTGGAAATTCCTTCCTCAAACATTTCGTTCTGTCAACAAAAGCAACGAAGAGCTTTCGAACATTAATGTTAAGAGCTCCAATCTGTACCCATATTTTACACATAATGATTGCATTATAGTTATTAATATTTATTGTCAAATCCTTGTACAAAAATTTCTTGCCTGAAAGCTTAGTGAGTGCCCATTTTTTTTTACCAAAATATTTCATTTTAATTCTTCAGATTTTCTATATACGCGCAATATCAATTTTATTATTTTCGTTTGACGATAAGTACTTAACTTACAGCGAAATCCCATTTTACAGTACATCACACATCACCTTTTTAAGGGATGGTATCCATTTTAAACTTTCTAAAGGTTATGTAAGTACTTCACTTCTTACACAATGAAGGTTCCAAGAATGGTAGAACGCAACAAACTGACCATATTTTTTTCACAAAGAAGTTACGATAATGAAATTCTTCACGAGAGAAACGAGCACTGTATTGATATTTCGCAATAGATACAAACGGCAAAGGAACGAGCGAAAATGTCCTCGATTGAAATACACACGAAGTCACTTACGGCGGGTATATTGGCGGCCGTAAGATTTGTTACTGTGCAATTGCAGTAATAGATTCTCTTGAAATTGAAAGGTGTATGGGATAATTGTGAAAGTAAAATATCCAAGTTCCTTCCTGAAATTGTTTTTCTCCTCGTTAGAGACTCTGGCCTCGTTAAAGGGGTGTAAGAGTTGGAGCTATGCACGTTGAGTAAAATTGTGTGTCCATCAACTAAGAAAAGTCGGGATCCGGTACATGCTTTCTCACGATTGGAATTTATTTGTAGAAACCAGTAATTACAGCTCTAGTTGATTCTAAGTAACAGCCTACGTGGCATGCTTACGAGTAGGCGTTTTTGTCTGTGCATGTGAATTGAGAAAGAAGATATAGGTATCTACCTATTTAATTGGGACATGTAGAAATCGTAGTCAATTTCAGAGAAAGTATTCCACACAAATCGTATTATTTTTGGAAGACGTATTACAAAATACAATAATTCATTAAAGCAGAAATCAGCTTTTTCTTATTTCTTTAAATTAAATAGTGTATAAATTTTTCTAACTTTTTCTAGTGGTTATTAAAATATTGAAAGAATTATGAAGTATAGTGTTACTATTAACGATTAACCTTAACGTGAATTGTTTATGCTGGGAATATATAAAATGTTCTAACAGAGGAGCCGAAAATTATGGAACCTGTAGGTAATTTTCTTTAAGAAATTTTCTAGAAATCAGTTTCTATAAAAATGTTCTGTATAATAATTTGATTCTTCTTTAAAGAGTTCGAAATTTCGATGTTGATAGTTTATCATTACTTAAGTATATGTAGGTGCATACATCTTACAGAAATTGAGGGAATACGGAAATAGTAGAATTTAATACTTTGCATGGCGTTGGCGAGTTTTCACGCTGAGGGATTCGCATACTGTGTATGGTTTTGCACGATGTGCATGCTTTCACGTTTCTATTTTTTTGGAATGCATCGAAAGTATACAGAGGACCTTGTAGCAAGAGGGGCGCAGCTTCATTTTTACAGTTTTTGACTTATGACGTGTAATACCTATATGCAAAAAAATCTACATCGTTTGATGCACGTGTGATGCAAATCTGATAACAAATGAACAATTTATTGCAAATTTTGAACCTGCACACGTCACATTTTTCTGCAATATTTCTGTTTTAGGCAGCTTCAGATTTGAAAAATTCGCCAAAAATAGAAATAAAAGCTTATCAACTGAACAAGCACTACGTACTTATTGTGTGTGAATATATATTTTTCAATTAGTGCTCTCTTTTTAATATTAAGTCAAAGCAACAATTTTTTAAACAGTTTTTGTAATGTAGGTACTTGAAATTGGTAAAGATTTAAATTTCCGAGAGTCTCCGAATGTTTCCTTTGAAAACAAATCATGCTGAGAGTTAGCTTTGCACGTTTTATACAAAACTTTCCTGGCAGAACCGATCGCGGAAAGAAGCCTGACAATCGAAAGCCGCGGCTACATTTATCAAGTGGTAACGAGGTTCGGTGTAGGACCCGTTTCTAAATCTAATTACTGTTACCTAACTCTTCAACGTTATTTCATCGCGTTCCAGTTGTCTGTAGACTGAAAATGTGCCAACGTGGATTTAAAAGTAGCTGCAGCAGCTTACATTTATATTCCCTACTGTTTAAAAAATAAGAAAAAGACATCGCGAAGGTGGTGGCAAACACGTTTATAGTGGTGCGACGTTATTATCGAATCTGAAATTTCAATCAATTATCGGACAATATAAAAACTTACAAAAAGACAATGTAAAAAATTCTAGAAGAAGGATGCACATTTCAGGAAGGCTATACCTGTGCAAGAACGACTTGCGTATTGCTCGGAAGGTAACGAGGTTTAGTACATGAAGACGTGCAACCTTGTTTAAAGCCGGGATTCCACTGAGGCAACGCAAGGCAACATGTCGCATGCGATGAGTGCGATAGTGATTGCATGTGTTGTATGCGAAAAAAAGATGCGACGATGTTGCCGGTTGCCAAAAAGTTGCCTCAATGGAATCCCGGCTTAAGAGGTACCGCGTTGCTTCCTTTGGAGCGGGTAACTTTTCCAACTATTCATCGGAACAGCCGAACCAAGTAACGAGTCACACAACGCAGCAACAGAACACCGTCTACAGTTGTTACCCCATACAGCACATTTTGTTGCAGAAACGTTGCTGCAATCTTGCAAGACCATTCCCGTAAAGCCGGGTCCACATTTGTTACCGAACCGGGCTCCGTTACCGCGGCCCGTTACCTAGCTGACCGGTCATGGTAACAAATGTAGACGATGTTCTGTTACTACATACTGTGTCTTGTTACTTGGTTCGGCCGTTCCGTTGAATGTCGGTAAAATGACCCGCTTCAAAGAAGCAACGCGTTACCTTCTGAATTTAGTTTGGACGTCTTCGCATACCAAGACTCGTTACCGTCCGCACGAAATGCAAACATATAGTATATGAATACCCCCTCGCCAAGAAGCGGAGAGTTATTGCCAGTTGTTCGTGAACGCATACAGCCTTCCTGAAATTTGTATCCTTTTTTGCCACTTTAGGCCTGATTAAGGGGGTACTCTAGTGTAACTGCCCGTTTTTCAACCCCATCTTCGGGAATTTATTTAACAAAAACTATAAGTTTATACTATCTGGCGGTTTGCCTGCATATTATATATTGCCTGCGAAACAACTTCAGCCCAGCCAATACATACATATCTGTATATCTGACCGCGACCTTAAATAACAGGTCGCGGTAACACAGCAAGTAAAAAATGCGGACGCGGCTTTAAAGGCGCATTTTTCAAAACTCTGCGCAATAGTAATGTTACATTGAGAAAAGACGAGGTATAGAAAAAGAAAATAAGTGCTATATACATATTTCTTTTGTGCTTTTTATTTTGATATGCAACAACTCAATTCTGATCAGAGCTAATCAATATTAGATGCTTTACATATTACAGTAAACGTAGAGTTTTCTCCATTTGGTTTTTAGGTTTATAAACAAAAGTTATATTTACCACCAAACAGAATTACTTATGTATCCCCAAGGTGAATTTTCACAAAGCGTGCCTGCAATCGCATCTCGAACTGGTACTGTGAGTATCCGGAAGTTGACATCGGTGTAATTTAAAGTTGATATTAAGAAAACAGGCATTCGATCTGATATAATCCACAATAATCCGCGATTCACCTACAAATAATATTTCGTTCTTTTTTTTTATGCGATTTACTTAACGCGAAGTGTAGAATTTTATACATTTTTACTGGAAATGAGGGTAAAAATAATATTATGTAATATTTTTGATGCTTTGAATGTTCCATAAAAGGTAAAATGTGCACAAATTAATTTAATAACATTATATGTACACCAACTAACAAAACATTATGTGGTTCGTTATAAACAAATTCATTTGAAACTTTTATTATATAAATACTGTGTTGAACGTTATATAAGCATTTTATATAAGTGCAAAATATTATTTTACGTCATTTATATTTCTTAAGTCGAGCTGAGGAAAAATGCATAAATCGAATATCTTAATAAATAAAGTGACTTGCCTTCACATCTGCTGGAAATATCATAGCATCATCATGTTTGGCAACAACTGCTTGATTTTCAGCTGCATATGGCAACAAAGAGTTCCAGCAGCCCACTGCATTTTGATCAATCAGATTATAGAATTGCAGGCCATTTTCGTCCATGACGGAAGAAGTACAGTGTCCAAGTGCTCCTCTTTCAGGAAGAACCTAATGGTATCGATGATAATCAGCTTTCTCATAGTTATGCTTGTACTTTTGCACGTAAAACCATTAAATTACAAAATAAAGGATAACTTAAATGATTATTAGAGTTACAATTAATTAAGTAGTAAAATGTCAGACATTATAATACCATTTAACTTTGATGCACTGCAATTTAATCATACACGTGTGGTGCATACTAAACAGTTAGAACACATTTCTAAATATAAAAAAGATTATGCAACTTTGTAACTTTAAAGTTATGGAACTGTATGTGGTTACAACACAATTTATAACTTCGGAATAAGATGTTAGTTTCGTGATATAGTTACTTTATTCCACTTTGAAAGTAATTTCGCTGCAAAGTTATAATTTGTTATCCAGCTATTCCATAAACATAATTTACTAAGAGTGCAGGAAAAGAATTGTTCACATTCCTAACATATAAAGAAAATAATTTCCTGAAACCAATTCGCGAATAAACAGAAGAGCTGCCACTTGCACGGATATCCTGAATAAAGTAAGCGAAATCACAAACACAATGATTGAAAATTAATCCATTATTCCGTGGTTGTATTGTTTCAACGATGCGCTTACCTGGAATTCGTGGTAGCTATTCTGAGACAATTGCTCATCCCTAAGAATTCTGGTCGAAACTGCAAACTCTCTCCTACTGCTAAGAGGATGGAAAAACAGTGTCCTAAATCCGTTTACAGCGATTGGGGACAGGCTCATGCCAAAAATCCCTTCCTCTCCCCATTGGAAATTCAAACCGCCAATATTGTAATCGCCAGCCAAAGGATCTGGCATGAAATAACTGTGCTCGACTCGCCAGGATTTGTTTTGCTCCCAGGAATAAACTATCAGGCCATATCCTAACTCGTCCGACATATAAGCGAATGCATCATTGCAGCCACCTTTCCCCAAATCGACGGCAATGTTGGCGATGAAAGTATTCTATGGCAAGAATTTTTATCAAATTACATAATGGAATACGTTTTAGAAATGAAAATTCAATATTAATGTTAATATTGTTAGAAAGTCATCTCGTGACAAGTGGATGTAAGATTAGACAATATTAACAATAAGAAGTATCTAAATATTTCAATCAATACTTATAATTACTTAAAATTATTATTCTTTCCAAATTTAGAATTACATTCTTTTTAACGTATTTGTACGTGAACTGCTAGGGTGCATAGTCTATTATGGTTATTGACATCAATCGATTGACAGGCAAGCCTAATATTTGGTGTAATTAGTATTCAGTAGCTGAAGATCCAGGGGATGATTTGGGTATAGGCTAAGTAGGTTGCAGCCTAGGGCGGCAAATTTTGGGGAGCGGCAAATTTTAGAGGACATCAAATTTTGGAGGACATCAAATTTTGGGGAGCGACAAATTTGGGGAAGGGACAAATTTTGAGCGAAAGAAATTGGAGAAGATAAACTTGAGACAGCTTTAAAAACAATTCACTTCTTTTGTCATGTAGCGAATTAGCCATGACTCGTATGTGAGTAGCCACATTGAATTAATTTTGAAATTGTCTCGGCTCTTTCAAATTAAAATATTTGATAATATTTCACGCAAAGGGTGGCAGACGCTCGTTAGCCTAGGGGAGCAAAATCTTCAAATCCACCCCTGTGAAGATCACATTATGATTTTACAGAAATTCAAATCTATAAAAGTAGTATTATTGTTTATCATATTAATGTCTCCATTAATATTGCATTATGCAAAAGGATAAAAAATGTTTAAGAAGTCAAGTTGTGTGTACCTATATGCTAATTTATATTTTATTTCATGTTATGTCGGTACTTCAGCGAGTAAACAATAATAGACTTGCTGCATTGTAATTTTATTGCAATTGCTAGTCATTATGTAAATTATACTGTATTATTGTGGAAAAGCGGCATCGAGTCACAACTGCATTTTACAGTCGCATCATAGATCATACAATCACGTACCATGTTAATATCTTCAGCTCTAAGTCTATATTGCCTCATAAGTTTATCTGTCGTTAGGTCAAATACATTCAACGTGTAAGGGCAGGCTTGTATTGTTGTATTCCCTATGCCTATAGTGCCAGTATCCAATACCCAAAGCCTGTCACATGTGTCTGCGTGTATTCTGTAAAAATGGAACCAAAACTACAACACACATTTCCTGTTTAATCAAAGGTTGTGCGGGCACGAAGTAAAAGTTTTATCTAATTAACATCAAATGCCTTGGACATTCTCCACGACATAAAATACATGGAAAATTGAGGTCCAACTCAGCCTACAGTATTTTCTTATTCGCAACGGTGTAATGTAAATTAGAATGATGCGTTCACAATAATTCATTCTACTCTGTTTTGTCTGTATGTAGATGAGAAAGAGTGCCTTGCGTAAGGCACGGTTATAGTGCCACAATAACTTCTTATATGTTATTAATTTAAAAACCATTGATGATAGTGCTTAAAGAAAACTTACATCCTTTTTTAAATAAATTCAGACGCAGAGATCGACTAAATTTTGAAATATGCTACAATAAATTATTGAAAACAATCGGACACTAATGTAATTTTCATAAAAAATTGAATTATTTAACAAAACATTTATATTCGTAAACAAATGGTAAGGAATTAAGTAATCATAAATTTTAAGTAGATTTATAAAAATTTATAATATAAGTAAAAACCGAATCATTATGTATTGCGAAATTTGTGTAATGCTCATCGGTTGGCACAATTCCCCATAATAAATGTCAAATCAATTTCCCAAAGAATTGATATAAAAATGATAAATATGTACGGACTCTTGATGGTCCGACCTAATGTTGTTTTTGACATATTTATATGAATTTTCTACGATATTTCGAGGGAATAAGAAGAAAAGTGTAATTCCAAAATTGTATATAGGTACTTACAATAATATCCCGTCTTTTCTTAATATTCCTATTAAATGTGAAATATAGAAAACTTCTTGAAATATTTGTATCGATCTTTTATATCGATATTTATATTGATGTTTATATTGTATAATTCTTAAGGTGAATTGTACGTACCTGTAAGCAGTAGTGATTGCGCTACCACAAGCCCCAGCTTTGTTTTGTGCCCAATTGGGATAAGGGGTGAGTTTGGGTGAACCACCCCGATTTGCATCAAGTGATATATAATTTAACGTTGCTGGAATTCCTACGATTTAAAATTTCTCAATTTACACAATTTAATTCTTCATTAATCGGCACACACAGGTAATTTAAGTTCCTATGAACCTATATTCTATCTCATTTACTCATATATGGTTACATTGTTAATTATTTAAGCAATTACACAATGATTTGGGATTCTGACATACCAAATTAAAGAAAGGGATAAAGTTTAAGTTAAATATTATTTAACTGTTTGAAAACATTGTATATTAATACATCTGCGATTCGATTTAGGTCAAAACAAGATATACCTACGTGGTTAATAATTGATTAATATAAAATTGCGTTTAACATTGGGTTTACAATTTCTAAAAATTTATAATTACCAAAATAGGTATGTTATTATATTTTAAATAAATATTCGTATTGTACTAATAAACGCGGTTTTAACATTAGAAAATTATGTCACCTCGTGTGTGGACAAGTGATTGCCCACATGCTGATTCATCAGAAATATCTCAAGGTAAAAGTATTTAAAAAATATCTACGTTTCGTTACGAACGTTAAATCGCGTGTCTAATCACAAGGTACTGACCTCAGATAATACTGAAAGACATTTAACGCATATAAATTTCGTGATGTACATGTTGATCAGTGGACTGACACAAAAGGCAACAAGATTGATAATACTATGATAACGGTAACAAAAATTTTGTGACATGTCACCTTCGCGTGACAAAATTATCATTGAATCAGTTACACTAGAACGATATTTTAACTTTCTGTATCCGCATGACATGTCGAAGTACGTTCTGAAAAAATCCCTGACACCTTTAAAATTGCAATAGCAGTCAATATAGGTATCTATTACTTTCTGGCAAGTTCAGTTTCAATATAACTGTACCTAGTAATTTCAGTGATTTCGAAATATATTTGTAATTCTACTTGCTGACAGAGGAGAACAATTATTCATTAATTAATATTTGTATGTAACTAATATTTAATTGTTTTAATAAATGAATAAATATAGCAACTATCAAGTAGAAATTGTTACTGATGAAAATATGTTTGTGGAAAGTTATGCGTAATGAATGCCCATATATCTATTTACGATATTTTGTTCCGTTAAGAATTAGGTAACGTTAAACTATGTAAATTGAATCCAATAAATCGCAAAAATTTAATAAATAAGTCTGGTGCTGAAAAAATCGTAAGGTGTTTCGTTACGCTACATACCTATGTAGAAACGTAAGTCCTAGACCCGTCCGTAAATGCGATATCTAAAATTTATTAACGTGTGCGGATTCATAAATAATGATGTATTCCTACTTAGTGTTATTTATTTCGGAATCATAGTACGAAAAGTTTTTGCCAATAGTTTTTAAAAATCTCTCCATGCACTTTAGAACACATAAGAATTACTATGTACATATATTAATATAAATTAATATAAAGGTACAACTGCTCTGTAGATTTTTAGCTTCTATTATTGAAATTTGTAAAAGTTACAATTTTTTCAAGATTTTTTCGTTCTTTCTCGACATACAGTAATCTAGAATTTTTTTACAAAAACTGTGATAACCTTTCAATCAAAAAAATATTGGAATACATTCTAGAGACCTTGCAATTGATCTATGATGTTTTTCATAACGATTGTACTCTTTAGATGAGAATGGCAGTCGTTCAAAAATTGTTCTGGGTGTGGGCCACTCAGTATGTTAAATTTGATCGAAAAAAGAGGTGTGTCAACGAAGGGTTAATAAGGATGTTACACACAAATGTCAGGTTTAAAAATGCTTCAATTGTTTTTTACAAACCACGTAAACATTTACACAACAGTACTTTTCCGCCGATCGATGAAATAAATGAAACAATAGATGTTAAACGAGGCTTATAACTCCGAGTTATTCCCAATACACATTTCAAACTCATTGGCTTCATAGAACATAGAACTTCAATTACAATTATCTTTATAAAAACTGAATTTTTACTTTCTTAATGATCCTACGTACTCCCCACCCAATTTAAATTCGGTTTCCCTTAATCTAGAAACCCTTTCTGCTTTCACGTATCAGTAATATGTACTGAGTGTACAAAAAATGACGAAACGCACATCACATAGAATGAAATGAAAACCTTAAAGTCAAACACGAATTCAAAACTGTACACAAAAGTAGGCAAAAGTTTCCAGCGGCCATTTGGTTGAAAGGAAAGGAGACGAGAACAAATGAAGGAAGGAAAAACCGAGTATCGATATGAAGGGTTGAGGCTCGAAATGTGGAAGATACTACATGGTATGCCGCTGATATTGTCGGCGTTTTTTATTTTATACACAATGGCTTGGCGCGCGCCGTCGCGAATAATAAACATACAGCATTAAGAGCAAAGAGAAATAGGAAACAAGAGAGGACAGAAGTGAATAAGCCCATTCACCCCTAGTTCCCTTCTGGACCGTGAAGTTGGTAGGAGGGTTTTAGTGGCAGTGGAGGAGGAGGTCGACGGAGACAGAAATGCTCCATTGAAATCGCTCACACGGTTTTCGGTACTTTTTGTCGCGAACCGGAAGTCGGCCAGACGAGATTCGGGGCGAGCACCGCCCGCGGTGATTTTCTGTACATTATGTTTATAGCAGCTTCCGGTTTCTGACTCAAGATTTTCGTTTAGATTTTCGCTTCGTCGCTCTGTATTATTATAGGTATCATTCTCTGACAAGGGAACATCCCGAACTCGAAAATTAAAAAAAAATTCTGAAACTTTGTGAATATGTAAGAAATTTCCTTCTGATTACAACGCAATTTTTGTTTGCTGCCCAAATTCACTCGAAGAGGGTGTAATTGACCCCTGAAAATCCGGTTATTTTTCGATTTTGTGTTATAACTCGTGAACTGTAAAATAATTTTTTACCAAATGGTAGATCTAATTAAAAGAAGTAACTTTTGTCTTAAAACTTTTTTCTATCTCTTACAGTTCGCGAGTTATAACACAAAATCGGAAAATAGCCGAATTTTCAGGGGTTAATTTCACCCCCTTCGAGTGAATTTGGGCAGTAAACAAAAATTGCGTTGTAATCAGGAGGAAATCCCCTACATATTCACAAAGTTTCAGAATTTTTTTAATTTTCGGGTTCGGGATCTTCCCTTGTGAGTTGTTCTGTCACCTACAGGCCACTTTAGAGGAGCATATCGGTGTATATAAATTTGCAAATTCATTTAATTTATATTTTCTTGTTTTTTTTGTCAGAAATGTCACAATTCTTTTGACAAATGAATTGAATATTCTTTACTTTCTATACAATCATCGACATGTTATTGCAAGTAAGTATATAGGTATATTTTTAGTCAAAGCATGTTATTTTCGGAGTACTTTGTTACAATTATTATCTTAACATATAAAGTAGAAAGTGTTTGTGTGTTTGTCGTCTAGAAACATTCAAACGATAACCTCTGGGGTCACGAAATGTGCCCCAGGCCATTATGCCTAACTAATCCAGATGAATGTGACTATTTTCACAAAAAAAATTCAAATTTTTTTTTATAAAATCAGAATATAAATTTCGGGCGGAGCCGAGTATTAAAGCTAGTGTAGGATATGGGTAACTGAACGTACAGCAGTAATGATAATCAGATTGAACATTAATGTCATAGTGCATAAGAAAATAGTATTACTAAACTGACAAGGAGAAGAAATACTTTCAGTAGAGAATTTTGAATTATTTCGACGACTCACCATTGCGCCATCTTGGTACAGTGACAAATAACTTGTTTCTCCAAATTTCAATGCCAACGGGTAACGCATTCTCTGGAATAAACTCTCCCTTCATCATGGCAAGTCTCCTGCTCGTTTCATCCGGATAGGCGAAATCCATCGTTCTCCAGGAAAATCTTTCCAGCAGTGGAGCTTGTCCGAACTGCGAGCCCCATCTTTGAATTCCATTAACACATCCCAAATACAACAAGCTTAGGAAAAGTAATCCGCGAAGCATTTTCACTATAATTTGGGATGTCTGCCTGTTTATCTAGTGGTATACATGTACCTAAAAAACAAGCAAATTGTCCAATTTACAGTATTCATTCGTATTTCAGTAATCTCTATCCTTCTTTTAGGATTTGGATATTTTTATTTAGCAATTATTTGTAGAAAATTAATGTATGCCGAATTATCGTACAGATTACTGTATCACGACATATGGGCAGTGTAGGTATTTACAAGGAGAGGTTTTCAGATGTCCGCCTCCGATTGCTTTGGCTTTTTGGATATCTACATATGTTTTAGAGGATCGAAGAATAACAAATACGTGTTATTTTATTTTGGTCTGTTTGCATATTAAGGGCCAATTCAGACGAGCCATGCGGCGTCGTTGCGATTTCGCACAGGTACATATATGAGTAGAGAGATTTACACGTGACTCAATTTTGTGCGGCAGTATTGTCATTTAAATTGACGCAAAAAATTGAGTCATGTGTAAATCTTTCTATACATATATGTACCGGTGCGAAATTGCAACGACGCCGCATCGCTCGTCTGAATTGATCCTTAGGGGGCGAAACAACACTTCAAAGTTCATAAGAAGAGGTACAAATGTGCCTATTGTTAGTTTAAGAATATTATAACATTGTTTTGAATAAAACTTGATATGAATTTCATTTACGTCACAATTTGCTGTATGGATGATGTTCTTGTCGTCAGTCACTTTTGTAACTCTTCTTATGAATTTTGAGGGGTGGTTTTCACCCTCTAAAATATGCAAACGGGTTAAAATAAAAAAACACGTATTTGTTATGGTTCGGTCCTTTAAAATATCCGAAAACCAAAATAATCGGTGGCGGACATCTGAAAACCTCTCCTTGTCAGACGTTCGTTACGTATTATGTATACATAGTCATAATAATTGGCTGTAGTTCTTTATGGCCCCAGTGACTGAGTGGTTTTTTAAATGTTCATTACAGGCTCAGATAAAATAGTTGAAAAAGCGACTAATTTCTTCACTAATTTCTTCGCTATTCCGACCAATTGCATTTGTTTTTCAAAACGACGAACACGTCACCTACTAAATTGTTCCTTCTAACATCTCAAAGAAACACAAGTCGTTCGGACCAATTTTAAAAAAGTTATTCTGTTTTAAAGGGTGTCCCAATACAAAGGTCCGGCACTGTAAATAGTATCGACTTTATGAATCTTTTTTATCAAAGCTTTGAATGTTTTACAGTTCCTTGATACAGTCGCTAAAAATACAGTTATATTTAAAAGCACCTGTTCATTATCCACTTGCCTTAAAGTGTACCTAAACTCGGAATCGAGACCCTTAACTGGTTAATAAAGATTTTTGTGACTTCTATAAAATACACGAGCTATTACCGCCTTGTTAATATATTCTCAATAATAATTGTCAGACTATGAATCCACGATTTATTATAGCTAAACCGGTTACTCGCCCTGACTGAGTCGCAATCATTCGGTTCAAGTGTCCTGTAACATTTACACCGTGCAAACCTGCAAGTCACATTCTGTACCGTGGGCGGGTGCGGTAGGGAAAACAGCATTCTTATAACGATAAAAATTTATTTGTAACACCTTTCACATTTTCATAAAAATAGGTGATAGTTGCATATTTTCATGACTTGTACTATTTAAGCAAATTCGAAATTAACAAATTAAACTTATGACTTAACACCCCCCCCCCCCCATATTTTCTACATAATATTTCAACCTCCTTAAAATAATAATCTAACTTTCGATATTTTTTAAACACGTCATAAATAAAGGATCATTTGAAAATTTGACACAAAGCATACTCTAGAAATAATGTATGAGATAAACATTCAACACCATTCGTAGAGCAGTCGGCAGTAAATTGTATAGCATATAAACGATAATCGATGTGAGTTAGTACCATCGTGTAATGTTTCTACGCCAACTTGACATTCAACCATTAGGGAGTATCGCTGAAAGCCTATAGGTAACTGGTGACGTCTGTGAACCGTTTTCTCTTACCTCGCTCAATATAGCGATAAATGTTCCTTTTTGATATTTTACGACTTGCAGCTAAGCTACTGTTAGGACCAGTGAAAGTGCACTTAGTTTATCTGATAGTTTATCTGAACCGGTTAATAGATTAGCGTCCGGCCTAGGGTGCGGCCCCTCAAAGTATTCATACAGGTACCTGAATGTTTCTATTACTTTTTGAACTTACGAAAGTGTCACTAAAATGAACGTTGCTGAGCTTGGAGGGAGAAATGTAATAATAGAGAAATTATTTTTCAATGTCGTCATTGTTCCCTTTATAAAATGCACCAAATGTTTTTTAAGTAGAAAAACAAACTAAAAACAGCTGAACTGTGGATATTTATATATCTATTATTTATGTACATGCACAATAAAATTTTCAATGTGCAAGACAATTAATTATAATATACCTAGTAATAACTTTACCATTTCTACATGACTTTCTCTTACATTATTTCCCTCTATTTCAAATCAATATTTGAATATCTGTATCATTGAGCATCCTTTGAATTTCTCTTCTACTTAAGCGTTACGGAAATGTATTTTGTATGATTTATTGCAGTCTCCTTTCTCGCTACAGGTAGTTCCACCACCGCAAGTTTTCACACCATTACCGATTCCAATTTACACACACCGGTTTCGTCCTTTTTTTTTAATACTTCTACCGTCTACAGTATGGTCTGCTAGGAAAAGTCTTACTGACGAGTTCAACTACCTACATAGTTGGCTCAGGACGAAACGCGCGCTCCTTCTTAATTTTCTTTTTTGCCTGTCTTATCTTTTGCTAATTACAACTTAATGATTTCTAATAAACGTAAAAGATATTATCCTAAAAACTAAACTCACAAACTATGATGTTGAGAGGAATGATCTTTTTTTAGAGGTGAAAATAATTATTTTTTAGGGGTTACTTTTTTGTATGTTCGAATACATTGGAGACATTTCGATGTAAGTGTACCTTTGCGTGCTCCTCTGTATGTGTAATGTGTGTTAATGGAAAACCTATTCGCCTCCGCATTGCCATTTATTGGCACGTCTCGGTTCTGTTAGTGTAGCTTGGTAGCGTCCCTCAATCACACGCATTTCCATAAATTATCTTTCCTTAAACGGCATGCGGATTAACCGGAATCTGACTCGGGTAAACAAACCGTATCAGAATGCACCACCCCGACTCAGACTCGGGATAGCGTTTTCCCTCATAACTTAAGAACCAGACATCGTATAAACATGAGCCAAACTGAAACTTAAAGCTAAAGAACTATACTTTTAAGTAACATTAACCACACTAATGGAATATTTTTCGCAAAGTTGCGTTAGTCTAAATATTGTAAAAGAAGTTGATATTTTGAAAGCTACAAAGAATGCAAGACACAGTCACTAGTTATGTAGATTATAAGTAAAAATGATATTTTAGGAGTTCTTGCGGGTGCTGATGTCAAAATAGTGGCCGTTGTAGCAAGGTCTACAGGAGTGAAACCCAGTTTCTATTTTTGCAACAATGACCACAAATTTTGATATCAGCATCCTCAAAAACTAATATATAACCTGGAAGTACATGTTTTCCTCCGCAGGAACAATTAGTCCATTTCGATACCGAATTCTGCCACCGTATAGGTCCGCAAGCCGGTTAATAATGCAACGAAATTTGATTTTTTGTTATGGAATCAATAATCTTAATAGTTATGTGAAATAGTATCGTAGAATGTCACATCGCTCTCCCTACTTTCTCAATTCGATACTCCTCTATGTGTCTCCCCATATATTTTTCAACATATTACAGTAGAAATTAACTACTCAAGAAATTAATACTGTTTTTGGTAATATTGCTTGCATCGTAAAAGAGTCAATTTTCTATAAATCTTTGCGTCCTTGTAGATTACTTTGCAGATGTTTATTGTAAGTAACTAGGTAGACTATAGAAATTGTTGGGAAACAGGGAGTTTTTAAACACGAGAAAAGTTCGGAAACTTATGGATCAACCTAATACATATGTTTAAATAAGGGAGACTGCTAAGTGGTAACAGAATGTTGACACGTGCCACTAAATATTAGTGGGGAGATGCAAAGTATATACAGCTTTATTTCGTTGTGAGTACGACGCTCGGGGGACAAGTCGTACCCTTATTAAAACGGTATGCTATTCAGCTTGCCTTTCTTCTTTGCTGTTTTCTTTCAGTAAGCTGATACTGCCGCTGTCTCGACCGAAATGTAGGTATGGCTTATCAAATTAATGTAATTGTTTATAAATATGTGGGACATTTTTTCAGGATCCGGTTCTACTCACCAAAGTAATGAAATAGTTGGTATACATGTATGCCCAATAATGCTTAAAAGAGTAGGACAGGGTGTGGTAGACATCGATTTTGATGAGCGAACGTTTAAGCCAATAGGCCTTAATAGTAGAGATATTTACATGTAAATTATTAAACATTTCATAGTGGCCGTGGGGTTTTAGTGGGTCAAAATCCCACACTACCCTGCCCCCCCCCCCGGGGATTCCCCTGTGGAGGCGTCGGGGTGCCTATTAAAGATTTCCCCACGTTAAAAAAAATATAATTTTTTTTATAAATTACTTTTATAATTTTTTTATGCGTATACCAACTTTTCATATTATTTTGATGAGTAGAACTGATCCTGGAAAACTGTTCCAAATTTTTATAAACACCCTGCATACGTGTATTTGATTAACCGTGACCGTATTAATCGTTTCCAACTGTGTTACCACAGAATTATGGATATATGTCATAAAAAG
The DNA here is from genome assembly GCA_029448645.1 of Andrena camellia. NCBI lineage: Eukaryota > Metazoa > Arthropoda > Insecta > Hymenoptera > Andrenidae > Andrena > Andrena camellia. The sequence goes on along the minus strand of CM055676.1, from coordinate 55,065,778 downwards.
ACTTAATGTATCAGTAGTATCCAATTATCACAACCGTACCTACGTACTTATCGTTATATATGTATGTAATAATCTTTAATCTAATATTAAAACTATTAGATCTATGTAAATGGCAACGCGGAAGGCACATTTGAGGATCCAGTGAACGTTACATTAATCGTGCTACAGTGTGTACTTTCATTGTTTCCATATTTTGTATCGGTTGCATTTCTCTCAGAGAAAGGTAATTAGCATATACTGCAAATTTTCCTTACTTTTGATTATCACGCAGCTTGATACGAATATGGGCGTCGTATAAAACAGGTTTATGCAAATTGATCGAGTTTTCCCTATGGCAGTAGATAATAAAGAAAAGCGAATATCTCCTTGTTTATGTTAAAGTTAGAAGAAATCTGACGGAAATATAAAATTTCTCGAGGCAACCTTCAATTCGAATAAACACGGCATAGTTACGTTACTGCAAGTTTCATTCAAATTATTTTATATAGAATTTAATAAATTTTTATAACAGAGTTCTACAATGACATTTAATAAATGTTTATATATTAAAATCTCAGAATTTAACAAATAATGGTGCACAACATCTGTTTCATATTTAAAAGTGAAAATGTTCGTAACAGGTTTGCTAATTAGATTAGAATGTGTATGTATTGCGAAAGATTGTACTGGATTGCCTAAATGCATCTGTACTAACGTATCTGCAATGGGATTATTAACAGACATATTTAGCTTGATAAAGCACAGGATAATGTACATTCCCCATACACGGTATGATTCAAAGTGGCTCTGGTGATTTGCGTTATAGGATTCCGGAAATTACACGTGCACGTGTAAATTTTGATCTCGCGGTACGCACGCGTACAACTGCGTCCAGTTGCATTCCATTTCGCTGGGCACTCTCGCAAAGAGAAATGAATAACAGCACGTGCCTGCTCTCCCTACCGTCTTACGTGTTGGACGGAATTATTACTGGAAGTTATAGGTATACGGCTACGGTGAAGGATACCGAGCACGACGGCGTTATAGATCAATTCTGTTGAACAGTCACCGTCACGGTTCATCGTACGTTTTAATTGAACGATTAACTGCCTCCAGTCCTCTCTATCGTTGATAATTAAGTCCAGGAAGAGTGTGTATTTCTCAATTGTTTATAGCATCAAGCAACGATCGCGCATAATCGACGCTGTTTCCCATGGCTCAAACTACTTTTATTTTGTGGAGAATGTAATGAGTATTCTAAGGTATACCGGATGAGATATAAAAAGTTTGTACCCACGAATTCCGTGAAGAAATTTGGTTTAATTAACATTGAATGGTGTTAGATAATCATATTTCATGTACTTTCATCATTGAATTCGTTAAATCGTGAAGGAGTTTGAATTTCATGTTTACTTTGCTCCACAAGAGCAGTAGTTTTAGTAAGAAATGTACAGTGATAATGTTAATTGAGGTAGCGGACTGAATATAGAACTCGGTAATAAGCTATAACTTCGTTTTGTGCTTCTGATTTTGATTAATGATAATTGATACCTAGTAATATTGATCTTCTGTCATAAAAGTATATCTCCCACAGGCGACACGCATTTATTGGTATAGCTTGTATATATAATTTAAAGGAAGTTGATTATTAAATTGATATGGTGAAACGAAATTTGAAATGGTCCACTCCACAAATTTATGGTACGTTTTGAACAGTTTAAGTAATACCGTCTAATAATAATTCTGTTACTCACAAATTAATAATTTAATACCAATTGCATCACGAAATAATTTTTTTTTGTTCCTAATCTTAAAACCGTGCACTGTTATAATTCTTGTATGACCACTTTTCTTCCCTATTTGTAATTCTCATAGCAGCAAATGATTACAGATTTTTCGGAGTAGAAATGTTTTTTTATCTGCTGGATAATCGCATATCCGATACCACTTATTTTTTTTACTGCCATTTGAACACATTAAAAAAAGTTTCATTGCGTTGGTATATACAATAATTGTCAGATAAAAATTATCAAATGCCAGATTTTATATTTCTTGATAATTGTACTATCTGTGTAAACAGTTTATAACATATAGATATGAAATTTAGTATTACATTTGTTTTTATGTAATAATGTTTCATGTAAAGAAGTCCTCGAAGATTTGAATGTTATAAGTAAGTAATAAAATGATAGAAACACATTGGTGTATTTTTATAAACACCCTGTATATAATATGTCACAAAATTATATAAGTATGTATCATATTTCCTGTTCCGTAAAAGATATAAAATGATACACACAAAGATAAATGGAAAAATATGCCTGTGTTCCTAAGAATTCACTTTCTTCGAAGAAGAAATGCAACAATGCACTTGAAAGTTATATTCGCACCTTTTTTAAAGGGAACCATATGTTTTTTTTTGGTAGCTAGATCAATCTTTTTCTACATCCTGAGTGTAAACATATTGGTTAACTATTTTACGAGAAATTTGAAATTCCGTAATAAAGTAAAGCATTCGAAATAAAAGTGTCATAGATCCTTTTGATAATTTTAAGAAATCTAACTAACTAACTGCGTATGTATATCTGACATATTATGTCATCTCTGTATAAATGTTGCTTGTTTGTTAAATTTCAAAACCATGCTTCTATATGTGCCTAAAAATGCTTCATATTCAAATGTAGAATTACTATTTTTGAAAAACCTAAAATTATCAATATTTATATTCTGTACTCCAACTGATGCAGTTTGTATATTCCTCTACTGAAAATATTCATTAATAAAGAAATAGCAAATAAAGCAGGAAAACTAGATTTTGTAGGACTGTGAGGTGAGGGATTCTTCGAGTATGAATAAGGTGGAAATATGTAATAAAATGCTTTCGTACAAGGCTTCGCTTTTGAAAAACTGATTTTGAAAATTCGTCGGATAGACGTGCAATGGAGTACAATTAGTTTAATATGTCTGTTCATTAATTACTATGTCTACTTGTATATATTTATAAACACTAACAGAGATGTGGTTCACATAATAAATTTCCCCTGTCATCACGTATATATTTTTTGTTTGGCGAAGTCAAAAGGCGATAAAGGTATCATCATATATTCGCTTTTCTCATTTTTAAATGGCTGACGTATTTTTATTGTAATTCAAACACCGGTTTCAACTTCTTCTTTTTACAGATTCTCTTGAATATTATCCCCTAAGTAAAAATATTTATTCGAGCACTACGACACAAGTAGAAATAATGAAAAGTAGACAGATACATTAGAAAAGCCATATTTGATTCGACGAACACCCAAAAAATCTTCAAAATTGATTTTCGTGATGTTTGTATGAGGAGTCTAAAAAAAAAGTATAAAACCAGAGGTATAAGTGAAGTATGAAGAAGGTATCTAAAGAATTATAAAAAAATCTGGACACAACTGACACCAGTGATTGTACACTGCTGTATAACGTTAAATAAAGCACGAGCATTATTTTTTATAAAAAATTTTAAAGTATGAAAACCCGTGTACGTGTACTAAAAGATTCTGCTGCACGAACACGAGCACAAAATCACGGGACAGCTTGTTGGCGCAGCGTGTCCCGAATCAACGTTCCAAAAGTCGAAACGAACCGTTAGGTTCTCCCTCGAGTTCCCGCGTAACGCTCAATCTTGAATGAAAAATTTACTTGCACACTAACACTTGCTCCAGCTTTTTTATTTCGAAATTAATTTCATCGCGGAGCGTGATTAAGTTGGGCCGACCGTATGATAATTCGAGGCATCATTAATCAGCTGCGTGTCTACGCGACGACGAGCACTCGATCAGTTTAAATCTCATGCCCTTTTGCGAGTGACAGAATTTCGAATATGAATCGTAGGACTTTTGATGACTACCCTCAACGTACCTCTACGCGATAACTGTTCCGAGGGTCGAAGCGGAGTGTCGATGACTTTGCCTTTAGGACGAGCAGAAGTGCGATTTGTAGAAAGGTAGTGGCGAACAGTGGAAGTAAACTGTTGGTTCCTGCAAATCGGTACTGCTATATATGTGCTTCGTTCATGTGACACGTATCTGCTAAGCCGTTTGTGTAGAGACATTCACTCATGTGTGTGTACACTAGAGTCTTGCATCGGGTTGGTATTCGAATATACCGGATATCTGAGTTTAGCCAGCTGTTCAGTTGGTGGGTAGTATTTCCCCGAGTAAAAAGAAACAAAAATGCAGACAGCAATATGAAAAATAGAAAAATGAAAAAAAATCTGATGACAGATTTAAAGTGGTAAGCAGCAGTTATCGCCTAATGCAGAATGCTAATGTACACTCGGATTCATAAATATAGTGTAGTAACATTTAATATGATCGTGAATAGATGTTATTAAATTGTGAGTTGATGCTTTCGCACCTACATCATAAAGGAGCTCAAAGTTCTGGTATGCGCTAACAATTTTTTTAAAGAACTTTATTCTGCATTAAGGTATTTTCTTCGTTTGAAAATGAACACACATGTTTCCTACGTATAAATTATTCTTATTATTCATCTATGGTTTTATTTGTTTAAGGTCATAAATTGGGTGCTTAAGGGGTTGTACCTAGCCAGGAGGCCGAAGAGAGGGGATTTTTTTTTAAAAAGCGGAAGCATATATTTTTACAGAACTTTTTCCACTTAAAAGAGCAATATTTAAAGAACATTTGGTAATTTTTTTGTAAAAAAATATATACGTTTATAATAAAAATGCGACATCCAAGAAGCCTTTTTACAAACGGTGAGCAAGATATCTAAAAAATTACTGCACCAATCTTTCTGAAATGTTGTGGGCTTATTTTTTATATAAAAATCTACTGAATGACGGAAGGATCTTTTTTTAATGTATAGTTTCGATTATATCAACGAAAAATGGCTTCATGGTTATTACTAATGGCCGTTTGTCGTTGATTAAATCGAAACTATACAATGGAAAAAAATCCCTCCGTCATTCAGTAGATTTTTATATAAAAAATGAGCCCACAAAATTTCAGAAAGATTGGTGCAGTACTTTTTAAGATATCTTGCTCACCGGTTTTAAAAAGGCTTCTTGGATGTCAATGTATTCTTATTATAAACGTAAATATTTTTCAACAAAAGAGTTAGCAAATGTTATGTAAATGTTGTTATTTTATATGTAAAAAGTTCTATAAAAATATATGCTTCCGCTTTTTAAAAAAAAATTCACAATTATTCGCCTCTTTTCGGCCTTCTGACTAGGTATAACCTCTTAATGCTACTTGATCCCACTTGGTTCGCTTTACATTTACATTTCTATTATATGTTATTCTAATGGATTTACAATCATATTTGATTTTGTAAATTTATGTGAATTATGAAACGAATTATTTCGGTCGCTGTTCGTCCGTCGCTCAACGCTACTTGAAGATTTCCTGGTGAAATTCGTTCTTCATCAAAATTCGTTTTTAACAAATTTTGATGTGCTTCACTGTGCCAGTAACCATTTCCCTCATGAAACACCCGCGAATAGTCGTAGAATTATATGAAATGAATTTTTGTGCACATTTTTGATGAATGGAAAGATTAATATTGTTGCATTACATTCTCGTCCTAAATTGCGCTCAATTTGCCAACAGGTCACATCCTGCTTTCGTTGTTCCTGCATTGGTCCGACGATGGCTTGTTGAAAACTGGCAAAAATTCCTGAAGCGATGAATCTCCTTCCGCACTAGAATCCGCACTAGGATTTGCGTATCCAACTTCTGAAACCAATGTTGCGCCGTAGTGTTTCCTCTAGGGCTGTTCGAGTACTCGATTATTCGAGTAGCTTAAAATTTGGACCGATCCGAAGCTCGGTTTCCGAGCCGAGCCGAGTACTCGAAGAGAACCGAGTACTGGAATTTTTTCGGGCGGCTCGAAGAGAACCGAGTACTCAAAGTACATTCGGGCCGCCCGAAAAGATTCGGGTACTCGGTTCTGTTCGAGCCGCCCGAAAAAATTCCAGTACTCGGTTCTCTTCGAGCCGCCCGAAAAAATTCCAGTACTCGGTTCTCTTCGAGCCGCCCGAAAAAATTCCAGTACTCGGTTCTCTTCGAGCCGCCCGAAAAAATTTCAGTACTTGGTTCTCTTCGAGCCGCCCGAAAATATTCCAGTATTTGGTTCTCTTCGAGCCGCTCGGTTTTTACCGGTACTCGGCTCGGTCGGTTCTTCGAGCCGAATCAGGCTTGGCTCGCTTTTTTTGAGTACTCGAACAGGTCTAGTTTCCTCGTTGGCCATCCCGGCGCACAGGATAATTAGTAGACGAACGAACACAACAACACAACTATATTTGGCCGTATAGAGCAGTAGCTATAGGTTTATACAGTGTTAGAACTAGCTAATCTCATATGACCGTTCGTAATGGCGTTCGGTTAAAGATAGTTGATCAATATTCGGGCCGTCGAAGAAGAAGACCGTCTTCTATCTGCTGAAGCGAGCACCAGCCGGCAATATACACCAGTACACTCGGTGCTCGCAACAATATTAATGTATATAGTGCAATTATTATTTCAATGATTGCAATATTATCATGACAGTTAAGGATATCTTCGACTGCTTTAAACTCTTGACTTTTCTAATTAATGTTAAGAGAACTTCCAATTCATTAACTTTTTTTTTAGAGAAGCGAAGCAACTGGATGAAGTGAGGCAGTGAGAGCGACAACGGATCAACCCATATTAACAAAAATTTCTTTTCCTATTTTATATGATTAGTAGAGCCTATTGGAATACGTTATTGCTACTAATTCAATTTCGAAAAAAATGTTGGTCATCCGTTGTTGCTCTCACTGCCTCAAGTAATGTGGAATGTAATTATAATACTCAGCTGTGTATATTATGTCTCTAATAGCCACTATAAGCAGTCGATGCGACAGCCACTAAAGATAATATTAAGAACACGTAATCCAGAATCACATTTTTGGAACTTGTATTCATCTGTCCGTAATACCTTTCCCACCGACAATGTAATGTTCGTGTTCTACATATAACGTCCTTTTTTTATGCTCACAACTACCCCGTATGAAACTACTTGTTAGTCATTCCTCCATAGAAGGAACTCCTTTAGCTCACTCAGTTAGCAGCATTCAGTGCAGTTTATTTTAGTAGGTACTCAAGGAGTTTAATGTTCAGTGTAACTTCTGAAAATCATTTTTCTATTGGCATCAATTGGATGGAAACAGAGCATGGCCGGCATCAATCATTTTACGTAACAATCGTGACACTTTGATGGATTGAGTATTCACGTTTGTACATTGCGTCATAGTATCGTGAGTAGTGAACTATGAAATCCTCTTTATTATAACTTTTTTTCTAAGATTACTTGGTACAATTCTACGTGCTGCTAAATTCAGAACGAAGCAGCAAGATGGATTACGCAGATTTAGCTTCATTCTTGCATTAGTCTGTGAATGCTTCAACGACTTCTGAACTCCTAGTCTAAATTCAGGAAACATTCTGCGATTAGTGTACAGTTTATCAAATAAACGTCTCGAAGTTGAATATCTGTAAGTGGGAATTAGTAACGTATTTAAATGCATGGGGGCGTACGTAACAATTTACGTTACCTATAATCGTCATAACATCGATCGTAGAACTTGATCCTAGATGTTTTCCACATACCACGTATTGCACCTTCTTAAAAACGAAGTAGTATCTGGATATTTATGAACTGGAGTGTACTCGTCTTAGAAATTACTTTTTCCCTAATTCGAAACGGACCGGCGTACACGCAAAACCGGTAGTCTATCGCGTAGCCGCCAAAGAGGCATAACTCATATACAGAAACGATTAGAAAGTATGTACGAATGAAGTAATAAGTGTATTGATGCAGTAATACACAGTAAGTACAGTAAGAACTTGTTATTAGATGCTCAATTTTCAGAAAAACAATCTTTCACATCATATATCATATGTAAACACTATAATAACATATGGACCAGACTTGGGCACACAATAATAAGTTATAAACTGTGTTGAAATGTTATTTCTCGGTACTCATTCGATAGTTTATTGGAACTAGCGAACAATTTTTTTTAAAATTATTTCGTTATTTATTTCTCAAGTGAATGATTTCTTACTTTATTTTATACTAACTGACCCGTTACCCAGTTTCAATCGGGAATTATTTATGATGTTTTCAAAATTTCATTGAAATCCGTTCAGCCGTTTAGGTGTGAAAGGACAAACGAACGTTTCACTTTTATATATTAGTAAGGATTTGAATGTATTGTTTTAAATAATCATATGAATAGTCCCTGGCATTTTCGGTTTTGATTTTATCAAGTTTAGGTATTAATTTTTCATTATTGAAAACTTAAAGGTACGCTTTTATTAAATTTCAGTGAAAATTTTAAATCTACTAACTACAATATTTTTATTAATTTTTATTAGTTTTAACAGCTATTGCGACGTTTCAGTCGGCATTAAAAAATTTATGTTCTTCTCTCTCCTTCTCATCTATTTTCCACATCCATTAATAAAGCATCGTCGCAAGAAATTTTGTAATATCTTCTAACAATCTTTAGTACAATTTTTACTACCAAAAAACGAACGTTCATCTATTTCTGTTATGTTTGGGTCTGTTGAACACAAATGGACGTTGTACGGTAACACCGTCTGACAATTCACGTTTGCCTTAAGCAGCGACAAAATGAAGAACGACATTGCTAACTTGTAACGCAACAGTGAAAGCGTAAATAACTTCAGACTGTTTAAGCAAACATTACAATTAAAGCACAGTAACATTTACGTTAACCTTATGAAAAATAAATTGATGGGTGCATCTCTCTCTACAATTTGAAAATCCCTATGATATATTTTCGAAGAAAGGGATATTCCAGTGGGAAAAACTAAGTAGTTTACTGCAGATAAGAAGCTAGACATAACAATAAGAAAGATATATGTTTCGACTTTCTCTTTACAACGAAGACGATTTAATCTAGTTTTTAATTGCTCATAGACTTATTACTGTGGAAGATCGTGTTTAAATTTATAGTGGGAAAAGTCGTCCTTACAATAGGATTGATTTAATTCATTAGGTTACGAATTTTTCGGAAGAAAATAGTCTTATTTATAGTAAAATTACAGTAACATTGAATACTTTGCTGCAACACAATGGATAGGTAGTTGCGTCAGGCCTAATTATACATATATTAATGTACATACGTTAGATAATATTCAGTACATTATTGCAATATTGCCTTATTATAATTATTACTACGTGAGCCTTATTAGTGGTGTATTAAATCACTGTCATGTGAGTGCATGTATGCAGAGAGGTAGATGTTGGTTCTGCTCTCAAAAGTGTTGGTCTTTTGAATCTTTGAATAGATGTTTAGTGTGGACGTATAAAATAAACTAAAAATGTATAACACGTTTTAAATAGTTATCTATGTGTAAAATAGAATTATGTATCTCGTGGCGTTTATTAAATATTGGTACAATTTGGTTTCTTTCTTGTTTATTTACATCGCTGTCATAACAATATTTCCATTTCTATTTCCATATAATCCTTATAAGCAGGGTTAACAATTTTTGTATTACGTTTTATGTTCACGAGTAATATTTATTGCAAACAAATTTGTTTCATTACTGTCGATAGGGAAATAAATACTTATGCACATTTAACTAGTCCCAGATAAATTGATTTCGATTTGTAAATGTAAAACAGAAATTCAAAATTGAATCTGATTAATAGAAAATAAAATAGCTTTATCGTTATAGAAGTAAATCTTGAAGGTAAATAATGAACATGTGTAGTAAACTCTCTGTTGAGAAAATCGCAAGCATAAATACAGCAACTGACACCTTCTGGTGTGCTATTATATGTAATTTATAAAGTAAACCAAAGTTTTGTAAGTGGTAGTAAAAAGTGACATTTGGATACGAATGCAAAGCGTGCAGACTCACGCCACGAATTGCTTCATGCGTGTTTATAATGCAGCATTTGGCACGCGACTGTTCTCGATGCTGGAACGGGAAACATTTTATCCCCCCCCTCCAGATCAATAATATATATCAATGAACACGGTGCCGTATAAACGGATTGTGTTCACGGTATATAGAAGTCTTCCGTGTTGCGGCGGCGGCAAGTGTAAAAGATCTCATATGATCATCGTTTCTTTTACTGTATAAATGGTGCCGTGCTGTAAATGTGTGAAACAGGGCTGAGTTTAGAGGTCGGAAGATGAAATTCTGTAGAATATTTCGCGTCAATGCGCATTTATTATAAACAATTAATACTCGTTACATACCTCGAAATTGCAATTGCAAATGTTTACAAGGAAGTGTGTTGGGTAGGTGCGAATAGCGGTTGTAACCGAAAACTGTAAATTTTTCCTGACAAAAAATTCTTAAAAATGGCTTACTTTTCCGGCCGCCACAGTGGTGTTCCCCGTTCAGACGTCTTGAAACTCTGAACCTAACCCAGATAGCACACAGACGTCTACAAGATGTTTAAAAGACGTCTTAAAGACGTACCGTTTCCTGACAAACGACGTTCAAGAGCGTCTATAGACGTCTTCAAGACGTGTTGAAAGTTTGAAACAGACGTCTGTGTGCTATCTGGGGCATTAATAGTTGGCATTAGGAACTTTCGTAAATTTATAAAGAAATTTAGAAGAAATGTAATTTTATTGTTCCATGTGAAGTTTTGCTATGCAGCTAATATAATCCCTGAACAAATCAAATATTCCGATGCGTGTAATTAGACTTAATGTTCCTATAGCGCAGGTAATGAAAAGACCAAACACTTCCTAATGGGTATGAATTATTCAGATCCTCGTTTTATAACAAGTTCAGGAAGAAACAGTCTTCACGATGGACGATTCTTAAAAGCAGTTGGAACATTTAGATCTTTTCAGAATTCGGTTGCGCACTTTCACAAATAAGACTCAGAAAAAGTGGTCCGTTGCTGCTTTCAAAAAACGAAAAAATTCAAATTGTGTATGTTGCTTTCTAGCGATGTACATACAGGGTGTATCTAAAAATTGGGAATCGTTATGCTCGGACAGGATTTCAATTTTTCGAAGTGAAACTTCTTTAGCCGCGGTAGCGTAAGTTTTCTCGGGTGCCGCGAAAAGTGAAACGCTTCCCCCACCCAGAAACCGAGAGTGTGGGAGGGGAAACTCCTTTTTCTTTCCTACTCTATCTACAGTAGTTTTCGCTATACCCCCATTACTCACCACTTCTCGCTCACTCGTGTCCTGCGAAGGCGGGAGTGAGTCAGATGGACTGAATGCGAGTGAGGAACGGTACAAGACAGACGACGCGTTGATACTTTGTCTCGCATGTAAAGAACGGAGACGGAGGCTACGAATAGTATTATATAGAATACACAAGTCGTTTTATTGAAGTGAAACTTTTTTAGCCGCGGTAGCGTAAGTTTGCTTCGGCCGCCCAAATTTTTGAAGATCTAAGTTCAAATTCGTTGTAACAGTCAGCAAAACCCCCAGGAACCCCACTTTAAATTATCGTACTGACATAAAAGTCCGTACATCGAAGCGTATCGACTGATGCGTTAATAAATCTTCACTTCTTTGACCTCCCATATCTCAGAATCTAATTGTCACCTCAATTTGAAAATTTGTTGTGATTGATGTCTCATGATAAGGTATATCGTTTGGCACAAAATTTAGTTCCAAAATCGTGGAACCAAAAAGACGCTATTTCTTGGGTCACTCTTTATACAGGGTGTTTCGCTATAAACGGTAAACCTTTTTGGTGGTGATTCTACAGGCCAAAATAAGACGAAAATATGAAATCAATTTTTTAATATCGCGCTTCGTTTTCGAAGCGATTTTGAATTTTAACCGAGTACGCGTACACCGAAGTACAGTTTTAGACGCCTTAAGGGGCAGGCATTCTCCTTACTTCCGCGTGCACCTTAAGGCGCTTAAAACCATATTTTGATGCATGCGTTTTAGGTTAAATACAAATTGAATTTTTTCGAAAACGAAGCGCGATATTAAAACATTCTATTCTTTATTTTCGTCTTATTTTGGCCTGTAAAATCACCACCTGCAGCGAAACACCTTGTATGAACGATTGGAGTATTTTTGTTTTGTTTAACTGATACTTATTTATTGTAGAAGCTTCAGAGAATATGTAAAACATGCTTGCTTTGCGCACATTGCTTGATAAAGTTAATTATATAACGTTTTATTTAGTTGGAATTTATCACTCCACGAATACCACTATAAGAGGATTAAATAATATGCTTTAATACTGTTAATGACTCTTATGTATTGGAATTGCTGTGAAGCAAGTGTCATAAACGGGCGTTCATGAACTTCGAGTTACGAAATTGAAACCCGTTCGTCGAGTTGGTATGCTTGTTCCTTTCTAATGTTATTTTTACTATAAACTTGATGGATTATTATTGCGCAATGTGTTGTCGAATAATAAAAGGGAAGGAAAATGTCGAGAACTAAGAAAGGGGAACACATTCAAATATTCCGTTTGCACGATTTAACTTCTCGGTCATTGACTTCGTTCCTATTCATTTTGTTACAATTACTTACTCACTTTAATATTCAGACACCGCAGTATTTGTAGATTTACTACTTTATATGTTAACTAACTATTCGAACTACTGGAATTGTTACAATATATTACGGTATATTATTTATTCTAGTTAACAAAAACATAAATCGTTTTTTTGGTAATTGTTATATTTCATTTTATTATGGATTTCAAACAAAATGCAATACAATTGTCACGTGTATTTCAATGACAACAATAGTCATCAACCTTAATTATAATTTATTTTAAAATTGTAATAACGGAGAGTAATGATTAACAATCAACACCTAATATATTAGGCTTGTAACTAGAAAATTGTAAATTAGCAGATGGGCATATACGACGTTTGCTTTCTAAACAAGTAAAAAGTGTAAGGGGAAACGGCGCATGGCTTAATACGATGTATCTTTTCTGAAATCATATCCGTGCATAAGTTTAACAACGTAAATATAAAAAACCATAAAATATATCTTATGTCAAATTAATCTTATCTAAAAATGAATAGTATATACCTGTCTTTCTTTAATAGTATGTATCTACTTATATCACTAAATTATATCTTTCCCAAATATTTGAAAATTACTTTAGTGCAAATTATTTTGCAACCAATCCAAAAATATCCAAACCACTATTTCTGTAGAATTTGCTACATTGTATTTACGATTTAATGTTGTGTTTTTGCGTATTAACATTTTGTCGTACATTTCAGTTACAGAATTTGTCTACTACTTAGGAGGGTATTATACTGCAAAGAAACAAAAATACACAATCATGCTTAAAATGATAAGCCCACATTTTACCCCATGATGTCAGTAAAACTACACCTTCAAAACTTACAAAGATTTTGTAATTGTACAATAAATAATTCATCTATCTGGTTTATCAGCTTTGGATCAATTCTCACCAAATTTTTAATAAAATTTGGTTATGTCAAAAAATGTACATCCATTCAATTAATAAATTCTGTATTAATGCCCACATACTTCATTTAATTAATACACTCATTGATATTGCATCCTATTTGTAAACTGTAATTCTTCAAGGTAGCAGAGTTTAGTCCTCTTTGGACTTACAGTAACTGTGATTGCAGTATATCAGAGCTAAAGAAATGTCTGGCACACTAATAATTATTAGAGTTATACGCATTCAGATTCTACATAGATAAAATACAGACAGGCTGCAATTAACGTTAAGGAAGTGTTATAATCACGCATTAATACTGGTTTTCTGTGGTATAGGTATACATAAATGCAAACGCGTGTGTTTAAATTCACCATCTTTCTCTACCTGTGGTTCAGATTTCCAACATGTGAAAATTATATGTGTATGTGTACATGTGACGAAACAATATTTCTAAGCTGTTATTTCTTTTGGTAATGGTGCTGTTGAGATAGAGGCACACAAATACTTTATGGCACAGAAAATTTTATAATGAAAAGAAGATTACCGTGACGAACGCTGATAAAATCTTAAGGCGTGTAATTTATATATGTTAATATTTTTGAATTCAGGATATATTAATGACTTTTTATTTCTAACTTCAAACATGAATAACTATTTCGGTGAAAGTAACGAGATTTGTGGCATTCAGTATTCAAAGTAAGTGAAGGGATTTATGTATTTTAGTAAAAGAATTGTATACTTTATTTATTTTGCGTGCAGGGGCGGATTTGGGTATAGGCTATAAGTAGGCTGCAGCTTAGGGCGACAAATTTTGGGGAGCGGAAAATTTTGGGGAGTAACAAAATTTGGGAGCAATAAATTTTGGACAGCGGCAAGTTTTAGGAGGCGACAAATTTTGGGGAGCGACAATTTTGGGAGCAATAAATTTTTGGGAGCGGCAAATTTTGAACGAAAGAAATTAGGAATGGTTTAAACACAGAGACTTGAGACAGCTTTAAAAACAATTCACTTTTTTCTATGTAGCGAATTAGCAATAACTCAGATGTGAGTTGCCATATTGAATTAATTTTGAAATTATATCGACTCTTTTAAATTAAAATATTCGATGATATTTCGCAGAAAGGGCGGCAGGCGTTTGTTAATCTAGGGGTGCCAGATTTTCAAATTCGCCCCTGTTTGCGTGTATACACTGTTTATGTAAATGTAATATGAATTAATGATCTGGTAAATATTCAAACGATCTTATTACTGGTATTCAAACGATCTTATTACCTACCTGCAGAAACGCATAAAAAATAATATGTTTTATTAGAATTTTACGCAAAAAAGTTGTTAAAGGTTTGAAGTATATTTCCTAGATTAGAAAAATACTTGCTGTACTTTTAAACGTAATTAAAAAAGCAATTCATCGTGCAATAATCCAATAATGTAACAATTTCGTAGAGAATATTCAATTTCGTTTGTTATACACGACTACTTAGTCTTAAAATGTGTGGGCGCAGCATCCTCAGCAGCACAATTGGTTACCGTTAGGAAGATGGGAACAAAATGCCAAGAGCTTTTCGTCTGACCCGCATCGGGGAATAAATTTGCAAGTAGAATTCGTTACCTTCTCACGTCGAGTGACGTACGAAATTGTATTTAGCCCTTTCCCTTCATTTCTTCCCCGCTACTTCGTTTCATTAATCACAGTGGAAGTCCTTTACGAACAGTGTAATCAATGTTTCTTGAAATGAGTAATGGCTAACGGGGCTGCATGGCGCAGGAAAAAACTATAATTTTACTTTAATTGCGTTCATAGCATAATGTAAAACGACGACAGTCGTGTGTCGATTGATCGTACATCGTTACAGGCGTTTCATAAATCATGTAATTGCTGGGAACATTATAATATGTATGAGTCATTCAATTGGCAAATTGAAATAAATAAATTATTACTATGCATTGTATTGTATCACTCTACATATATTTAAAAGATAAGTCTTGCTCACAATATTTCCGAATATGTCACGCTGTCGTATTTGTAAAAGGGTAAAAAATGGAAATTATTTACTTTTGTCGAGCAGACTTACCTTCTTTCGAAAGTATCTACGTAAATTGATGTATTCTTGAATAAAATTTTTATGAAAAGTTCTTGTAAAAGTTTTGGAAATATAATTATTTTTGCTGCTCGCGTTTCTTTCGGTATTGTCTTTGATGGATATTATACTGCTAAACTATTCAAGTAAAATAAGAAAACCAAACAAATTTTCAAGACATAGTAGTATCTACGTTTACATAATTAGCAAATCCTTTTTCAGTTAAAATGAAATGATAATTTTTTTGTCATGAGTATTAAGTTCTATGCATGTTTTGTTAGTTTTCCAATTTAATATAAAAGAAAAGCATTAATTAAAGAATCTTGAACATAGCCAACCCCCAGTTTGTTTTACAAAATTTTCTCTGGAAATTTTAAATACAATAGTTATATTGTATTTTTTTTAATACATATTTTTACATATTTACATATTTTTTAAGATATTGAATGCACTGACTTGTATTAAAAATACCGCCATTCTAGATTCAGTAGCAATACCTACCTAGATACTTCCAAAGTAAAACACATTGTACATTCCATTGTCCCTTGATTGCTAGATTCCTACGTGAACTCATTAAAAAAAAGTGTGATTAAGAACCAGAGAGAGGGGACTATGCAGTGAACACAATAGAATTCAAAATCAGAACTATTAGTTATTAACTCTATATGGCAAAGAAGTGTCGTATGCTGAGGAATTGGTTCGTGTAAAATTCTATAACTTCGGTAATTAATTATACAAAATTCCAAAGTAATATTTTAGAAACATGTTCTTCTACCCACATAAAGTGAAGAAAAATAAAAAGGCAAAAAATCAATATTTTCAATGTACCCAGGTTTACGTAACATTTTGAAGTTCACAACTTTGAGTTTGTCGAGAAAAGAAATAGTAGCAAACTTGTATTTGGATTGAAGTTATTTGAAGTCTCAAGGACTTCGGAACTATGTTATTTCTTGTAGTGCGATTATATAACAACTACTTGCATAATCGAGATTATTATGCAAGTACCAGTTCTAGAAACTACAAGTCTACCTTGTTGTACGACTGAACTGTAAACTTGACCTAGATACGGCAGCAAGGCGGTAATGTGTAAAGTACCATACACTCATCACATTAATAGAAAAAAATATCGAAATCACTATTTTTTCATTAAAAAGTCAAGATCACCTTAAGTATTTTAAGTGAAGCCACATGGTATTACTTTTGTAATCCTACAAGGAATATAAAATATTATTATAACATAAACAATATTATAATTAATTTTATTTGTGACAGCGTTAGATAGTACTTTGAGTGGTGTCAGCGTGTTTTTATGCCGAGCTATTTACATCCTGTGCACCGGAATGTCCCCGAAGTTCTGATCAGGTCAAATAGTACACGTAGAAAGTATGACTACCTGTAAAAATTTTCCGTTTTGCGCGATGAAAGGAAAATAAATAAAAGCTTGTAAATTAGATCCTCGTGAGATGAAAGAGAAAGAGGTACGAATACAATTACAAAAGAACGTATTTATACGGTCTACTGGAAATGAATGCACTACGTAGCACGTTCCAGTAACAAACTACTTCTATAAATGGTAGTTTAAGTGTATCTTACATCAAAGGAATTGTGGAAAATGGAATGTGGCAAGCCACTCCTAATCTTTCCAGGATGTATTGTCGGTATTCAAGAGCTATGTAATATACATCAGTACTAACGTAGGAATGCAATTTCAACTGTGTATGCCACCAATTGGCAGGTAGTCCTATTTTGTGCGAGTAATTATCAGGAGACTGCAGCTAATTGATACAAGAACTGTCACTTTCACGGCTGATTCTACGAAACTATTGTTGATAGAGAAATCAGTTTTTCATGGAATTCGAAAATTGAAGAGTCCTTGTAGAAAACACTGTAAGCGCCAAAAATCAAATTAGTAGAATATTTTCCGATCAAATTTTTGTTTTTAATTTCGGTACTTACAGTGTTTTCTACGAGAACTCTTCCATTAAGTTTTTTAGTAACATAAATGGCACATTATTCAAATAATTATAGAATGAATTTACAATTATATAATTGTATTGGAAACACATTATCAAATTCTTCCTTAATCCCTTTTCTATTCTCCATCAGATACATAAATTGTTAACGTAACATTAAACTCGAGAAATAATTCATACAGGGGATTATACATAAAAGGAAAGGAAAAGCTAAACCATTTATATCATTTTCTTCCTTAACATCTTATGGCACGCTATTTTCTCATACGCGTGTTCTCTTTTTTATTATTTACCCATCGCTTTTCCTTGATACTATCTAATGCTGAATAGGAATCGTACATCATTTTAGTTCACACGTATCATTCCTAACGTTTTTCTGATTAACATTTCCTTTTTCAAGTTATAACTATATCACTCAGGCGTGATTACATTAAAAACCAATTCAGTTAAAAGTGTTTCCCTTTATTAATTAAGAAATTACTATATGCTTCGCTGTATGGAGAACTCTGTGCGCCAAATTAGAAATGTTTGAACTTTTGCTATATACCTTCCCTCAATTTGTAATTATTCTTATACTTTATTCGTGCTTTGTATTAACCCATCAGAATTTTCGAATCCTTTTCCATACATAATAACTTTTATTTTTCTGTAATCTAACTTCGCAAGTAGTCGATAATACGGCAAGCGTAGATTCAGCCAACTGGTGAAAATTTTTATTTTCCACCTTCAACTTATTTTTGCACGTAGGTTCGCGCTTTTCCCATTTATGTCACATATTCAGCCGTACTTTGTATATCGAAGCTTCTTTTGAATCGAGAAATCTCGAAAATTTTGAACACTATGCAGGAAAATTAAAACAAACCAGTGACCCAAAGCTCGCACACTTCCTTTGTCAGTCCTCTGTCGAGATTTCGTGTGTGTCTTACTTAAGCATCCAATAAAGTTGGCGAACGAAATCACGCGTAATAATTTCAGCGTGGAGCATCCACGGGGACGATAAATTACCGTCTGAAGTCGATTGCAAACTTAAACGCCCCCTGCAATTTGTAACGAAACCTCGAAATCCTCGAAAATACGTGTCCTGGTACGTGTCGCTCGTTAATTTCATTTTGAGCCTGACTGGTGGCTTTCGCGAGCAATTATAAACCTCCGTCTGCCGAGATTGAAATTCGCCCGTACGAGTCGGTAGGCAAGTGCGCTCACTCGCGTTCAGAACTTTCGGGCAAATTGCGATCATTAGTCTGTCCAACTTCTCCGATTGTAATGAAATAATTGCCAAGGCTGCCGTGCGCCGTGCACAGGCCACAGCTGCCCGTTTCAGCCGATTCGCATGAGCTATGGCGTATAACGCGTCAGGGGAAAAAGTTTTCTTCATTCGCGACTTCGGTTGTGAAGGAAGGGATATTAATGACAGAAGTCACCCTGATACAGACTCGCGTCGTTCCAAGTGTCACAGACGGCATGTAAATTTTAATCTCGATGATAATGGACGTCCGTTAATATTTGTCTGAAATATGAATTATTAGTCATCCCAGTATTATGGTTTTTCTCAGAGCTGAGTTTGACCAATGGCACTCGTCGCCATCGTCACTTATTTGTCTGTTACATAATAATGTATACACTACCGTAAATTTAAATAGGAACCTTCAGACAATGTTGTATCAAATGTTCACGAGTGTAAACTGAATAGTATTGCAGTTATTATAAAGGTTTAAAATGGACGATAGAACATATTCGGCGTGTTATGTTATATGAGTTTAATAAAGGAAATAATGCAACTGTAGCAGTGAAACATATAAGTATCTGAGGTGCTAGACAGTGGCAAAAATGGTTTAAGAAATTCCGAGCTGGGAACTACAGTCTCAAGTCTTCAAAGGTGAACCTCGTGCCCGGAGGCCTGAGCAGTTCGATGAAGACGTTTTACGGGTTACTGTTGAACAAAATCCAATATAGTAACGATTGAAGAATTAGCCCAGGAGTTGAATTCGACTGGATCTACGATCCACCGTCACCTAAAATATATTGGAAAGGTTTACAAATACGGAAATGTAGCCCCAAGAAACCGCGCATGACTTATGGGGATGACCAAATTTATATAAAAAAAATGGTTTAGTTAGAAGATACATTACGATTTGAAATTGTGGAATTAGACAACTTTTTTATACTAGATGAATTGATAGTAATCTGGATTGTGAAAGTCTCCGAAATTATAACTTTTTCATAGGCTATAGTAAAGGGAAGAAACGTAAAGTTGTAGCAAGTTCTTCTATTTATTTTTAATTATTTTCCAAGTCAATAATAATAAAGGGAAATAATAATTTTCCTATTTTGTGCGCTATTTCAAACCATATTTATTATTTAGCACTATTAAAAATACTGCAAGTTTACAGCATTGTAGCTATAATATTCCGTTCATTTTCTTTACTAGCTTCCACTGCTCGTAATCTCCGCAGTAGACTATATTAAATTATTGGTAACTCGTCTTCAAAGTGTCTGCCAAAAGTTAATAACTGCCACATTATGGATTTCTGTATTTTATTAATAGGCACTTCTTTTATAAATAACCATTACATTTCAGTTGAATTCAATTCGTGAACCAACTATTTTAAGAGTCAGAACTTTGAGTGTCGGAGATAGTTTCCTATTAATCTTCAAATATGTTTGGGATTCTAGTTATGGAAATTTCATTATAATACTGAGAAGTGGTATCTTTTCGCGTAAATCCATTCGTTCGAATGATGAACACCTTCGCATAGAATAAAATCCCAATATATTTTACAGCCTGCTCAGAATAGAAACCTGTAAACTTTTCCACCCAATCTGGTACGTCATGCTGATCCAAAAACGTCATACATAACAATGGTCGATTGCAGTCAGCAGTCAATTTCCTTTAATTATGGAGATAATCATTATCCAGCCTTGGCGTTCAATATAGTGGCAATAAACCTAATAGGTCCATGGTACTAGCTCTCAAAGAAGTGACAGATTACTTACAATATTCCATCTAATTCTATATTCTGACGAGCCATCAACGACACATTTTACAGCCTATTTAAAAATTTAAAGGAAATTGGTTCCTTTAAAAAAAAGTCAACATAATAATGTAATACTGAGGGGAATCCAAAGGGGTCTACGTTCAAATGTACGTCTGATACTTTAGTATCTACAACTGATACATTTAAAGTTCAAAGTCACGAAGCATTTTACAACGTAAGTGTTTATAGCTGTATCATTCACGAATGGCACAACACCTTCTGTCACATGATGATCTGTCTTTCTGGTCTCTCTCTCTCTCTCTCTCTCTCTCTCTCTCTCTCTCTTTCATTGTTAGAGCACTGACCTATACTTCTCCACATCCTGTTCACGAATGAAATACAGTACAACCGTGAAAGTATTAATAGCCACAATGTTCATTATTAAGTACACCTGAAAACAATACAAGGTGGTGTTCAACATAGATTTACAGTGAGTGTGTGTATAATAAATGAATACCTCATTGAAGCACGCGTCATACAGAAACAATTTGTAGCAGGCAATTATAAGGATTTTTTTCCAAAATGGCCTGCCTTCGAATTTACAAGGGATACCCGTTGCAGCAAGAACAAGGATATGGTTCCAGCCGGATGGAGCACCACCACACTTCCAAAGAAAAGTGGTGACCTTCCTGGACGACCATTTCCCTGGCAGATGGATCGGAAGACGCGGGCCTGTGTCATGGCCACTCCGATCGCTGGACTTAAATCCTTTGGATTTCTTGTTCTGGGGCTACATATATGAAATCTAAAGTCTACAACCGTGGTAAGCCAGAAACATGGGAGCAGCTGGTGCAAACGATATACGGCGGGAATGATAATATCTGGAGTCACATCTCAAAAATACGATGGTAGCCTTCATTACAACGACGAATAGTACTGTGTGTAGAAATAGAATGCCACGAATTTGACACAGAACACAAAAAATAAAAACACTGTTCTATGTCCTTGCAAGGACATGTATACAGTATCTTATTTTTCCTATAATTCTTTAACAAATGGAAATAAAGCTTTAGCGTTTATGGCATTTCTTGTTCAAAATGATCTATCAGGCATGCTGGTATTGATGTAAGCAATGCTTTCATTGTAATTTTACCATTTTACCTTTACAAAAGAAACTGATATTCAAGGGAAAGGAAAACGAAGAAATTAATCTTGCGATATCCTTACAATTTATTTAAAGAATACTATTAAAATGAAAGACGAGTTTTCTTTAGAAGAATATACTCTACGTCAGCGGTTCTCAACCATCGGTAGTGGTCATTTTTGAATTACCATTTTCTTATTTTTGAATCTGTTAAATTTTGAATATTAATTGCACATTTGTAATACTCATACAATCAGGCTCTACTAGTCTTTTTTTGAAAATGTAAATTTTGATATGATGAAATTTGTAGTTCAAAAAGAGCGATTTTCCACGATCGTGGAAAAAATATTTTTATTTGTTTTTTTATTTTTTTGCGATACACCCCCTTTAGAAGTCATAAAGGCGCGACATTTGAACTCAAAAGTTTTTCTTGGGGTGCGATACAGCACCGATTGCCCACGAAGGGGGAAAGTTCTCAATTTATATTTGCAAACTAGACATATTTTTTGGTCGTACTGAATTTTTTGGATTTTGATTTTGATGATGCGCATTTATGGAAAGGTTAAGAACCGTTGCTGTACCTGATTTTATTAGTGTCATTTCAGACATACGTGAATTTGATTCTCATTTGAGGTGAAAGAAATATTATTCAACAAACCGTATACATTCTTCCATTCCTTCAACACTCGTATATTTTAATTTATTACACTACATAACACACTTATCTGGAAAAGGCATCTAATTGGACTATTTATTTTTATTTGTATCGCCTCATATCAGAAACAAGAAGGAAACTCATTAAGCACTCTTAAACGTTATATAAATTATTTCTCAAGGAAGCTTTTACTGGCATTTAAATTTCAGGAAGAAGTCATTTTAACATATAAAATTTATTACTTGATTTTACATTTGAGTTGCACGCCATGAACAGCCATGAAAATTTTGTGGAACATAATACTTTCTATTATTTGCAAAATGCTTTCTTTAACTAACGTGATTGAAATTTCAAAAAATAATTTTTTTTTAACATCGCCATATCGTCTATACTAACCGGCTAAAAAGCCGCCACTTCCTTTGTTTCACTTGCTATTTCGAAATAAAAACTCTACTTAGGCAATCAGTGTATTTAAGATTCAAGCATTTTCACAGGTTTTCATCGCGTGTCCCAACGAGAAATGGAATACGGAACTTTCCGTTACGCCATTGTAGACTTTATTTTCCATTTGCGTGAATAATTCGCCAGAACGTATCAGTTGCGTGCACTAAATTAAGTAAACAGTTCGATGCGCGCAGATAGATGCGTTCACTTTTTTTTGACACTAATTAAGTGTGCTCGAAAGCTGATTTCAGTAGTCCATATCTGTAGTTTCATTGCACGCGATATCACATTGTACATACGTACATAGTATAAGGCAATGCATTATTAGGTATTTACTTTCTCACGTAGAAAGCCTACTGTCCTAACTTTTTCGTAGCATACGACAGCGTCCCGGCCATATTTGTCGTCAGTTGGCACGCAGTTGGGGTGTTGTTAGCACAATCCTCATTATCCTATTCAACATTCCCCTGTGTCAATGTTTCCCACCTGTAGGTGCAAAAGAGTTCAAATTTCTATTATCGTTCTCTTATAACGTATCTAATAAAAAAATGAAGAAAGAGTCCCAAATGTACTGGATGATGGCACTGTAAGGGGTGGGAACTGTCCGAAATTCAGCAGAAGAATCAGTGTGGGAATTCCAACAATTGCGCTCGCGATCTCTCGACAAGCAACAAGAGTATTTAATCGAGTATTCAGAACCGGGGCCAGGATGGCGCGTGTTTTTCGTGGTAAGCCATGCGCGTACGCTTTCTGGCACGCGCTTCGGCGGCCTACGGGTGGGGGAAGCTTATGATGCCCCGAGGGTCCATGGGAGTGGGTCCCACGAGAACGAAGGGCTGAAAAAGGGGAAACGGGGGAGGGTGGGGGGTTCGCGTAACTTCCCCACGCCAAGTTTTCTTCCGTTCGCCACGAGCCGTGTTTCGAGTGCACGCCAACGTTTCGCCGCGATTCGGGGCGCTCTTCTTCAGGGCGAAAGGGCCGCGATAGTGTGCGTACCTATGTAGTAATGCGGCGGATTCTTTCGGTTATATTTTACACCCGTCCGTTTAGGAGGGAAAGAAAGCGAGGAGGTCGCGTGAGACGAAGGACGAACAATGCAGTGGCGTAGTTTCGAAACGGAGACCCATTAGTGGTGGACTTCGGAAGGGTGTTGGATATTACATCACTGATTATGATGTTCTATGGCGTTCACACGTTGCTGGGGAAAGTATTAATCGGTCGGTTATCGAGGACATGGAATTGCATTCACTTACAAATCGATTGCTGCATTGAAGTGTCTATGAAAATTGAGTGCTTATTTTTAATAGACATGCAGATGATTCAGAACTATTTTTTTCGTAGATGATACTAGGTGAACTTGTCCGATAGTTTTTTTTGACAAAGAGGCAATGTTTAGCTGAGTATGTAGACCGGTTAACATTTAAGATACTTATCGTCAAATATTTAAAACTCGGAAAAGTATATATGTATATATGTACATTTTTCAGCTATCTAAACAATTATTTATACGCAGCTTCTGACTCTTAAGAGGATAATTGGCACTGCCAAATCGAGAGCTCGAGAAATAGTTCGTATATTACCTTATTTTTTGCACAGAGATTAGCATATGATAAAAGCATGTTTTTTATTTTATTGATAGCTATTATTGCTTATTTTTAGGGTCCACGAATGATACGTTACTGTAGGCAGAAGGGAAGAAAAAGAAAGGAGAACCAAGGGAACGGGCAGGTGCGCGCGTTTCATTCGTGTTCCGGCGAACAGCCTCAGTTTCGTTTCAAAGGTGAGGTGGAATTCGGCTGTTTGCGATATTATCCTGAAACGTCTCATATGCCAAATCTCAAATTCTATTGCATAAAAGGGCACACTATGAATAAGTATAAAGGTTGTATCGTTTCTCTGTGGGATGTTTCACGGATTAATAATGAAAGGCTTCTGAATGTTATTTTACATAGTGATCGATTCAAACTCTTTTTGGAAGCTTTAAAATGAGATTTATTTTATTTTCTTTCAGTAGCATTTACTGTCTCTATCCAAACCAATGTATGCTAGTGTACAATTTATTTTTATATTTATGTTTCAGGTTGTGTATGTAGGATTCGTGGTTCCATATAAGTTATCATGTAAAATATGATTCGTGAAATTCCTGCTCGTGCAGCAAAACAGTTGCAACCATTCAAAATCAGTAATAGCAACTACTTCGTAAGTAATAGGAACTTAACCTATTACTATACTTCCTATTACATTTATTCATCAAACTCCTTGCTAAAAATTTTACACAAAAAATATCTCTGCGTATATAATCGTATGCCTAACGCTTTTTGCAAAATGCTTTTTAAATTTTGTATTTAAAACAAAAGTTCCTCTAATTGTAACGCTACAAAGTTAAATCAGTGCCGCGAATAAATTAGACGCTTCCAGAAACATGGATGTCGCTGCTGACGTGAGGCACGTGAACAGTTTTCTTCTTACGTCTCTCTTTTTAACGCAGTTAGGGCCCAAGTAGGGGCCCCGTATGAAAAATTCGTACTCGCCCAAGCGAACACAGGTGCATGGGTTAACGAGCGCGGTCTTGCCGTCTCTGTCAGGTAGGATAAAGGGGCGAGGGAAGATGTAGAAGGATGGGAAGAAGTAGAGAAGGGAGAAGAGAAAGGAGAAGAGAAAAGGAAAGTATAAAGGGATGTGAAATGGAAGAGGAGGGACAAAGGAGGAGCACAGGACGCGCTGTGGTTGAAAAGGAATGAAGAGAGGAAGGAAAGCAGCCGCTGAAGAAGGAAGGCATAAATGGGAAGACGGAGTAGTACAGTGAAAAGGGAATCGGGAGAAGGGAAGAGGGAAACCAGTGGAGAACAAAAACAGAAAAGATGGTAGAAGGGGATGGAGAACAAGTTTTTAAAAGAATTGGGACTAAGAGAGCAGAAAAATTTTACGTGTAGAGAGGAATCGGGGAGATTATTATCAAACACCGAATATTACAGCGACGAGCAAAAAGCCGCGGGTGATGCACAACGAAAATGAGCTGACATTAAATCGAGAGGAGACGCTGGGAACGCGTGTTTGCCAAAAACTCAAGACATTTATGGGCTCTAGAGGACGAGGCTCCAATTAAATGGCTGGAGAAATCGAGAGGAGTCGTCTGTGATGCGTTAAGCCTGAATTCATGTTGTGCTCGGTGTACTTCTCGCCGAACAGCAATAATTTCGTCGATTAGAGGCTGAGATTTATCATTTTTCTCAAAGTACTACACATACTTGATATTTGGAACGATGATCTTCTTGGAGGTACGGTTTCTATCATAGTACAGTAGAACCTTGATTATCCGAACTATATAATCATGGCACTCATTGTTGGAATAATCGAATTTTCCTGATAATCAAATAACTCTGTTTTCGCACGAAGGAAAGTATTTTATAAATATTAATAATGAACAAAAACAAGATCTTTTGAACAATAATTTATCAATTTTCTTTAGTCTCTGTTCTTGTTTCCCAATATTTTTTAACTACCAACTGAGCAATTCTTTTTAATGTTATTATTTCACCGGACGTACTTTCTGTTTGGGCTACGTACCACACTGCATTCATTTCTAAAGCAACGTATGCCTCGGAGTGTGTAGGAATAGAATTGGAATTACTTCTAGATTCCTTTTTCTCCTCCTCCTCCCCTTCTTCTTCTTCTTACTTTCCTTCAACTTCAGTACAATATTGGTATACTTGTTCCATAACCTTCACTGTCACTTATGTCATTTACATCATCGTTATTTAGCCATTCACTTACATTGCAGTTGGTAGAATTTTTACAGCCTGGGGGTCGTCCTTAAATTACGCGAGGGTAATTATGGTGATTTTTGCCCTCCAATATAAGAATTCATAAGATTTTATATTGCAACCCCCGACTGCCCAAAGCGTTACGTAATTTAAAGACGACACCCTGGTTAGTGATTGGATCGATACCGATACTATTAATGATATTCAATCAATTGTAAAAGTACTCAAGCGGCAGTATTGATACGTATTGAAATTGTAGGTACTTGGTATCAATTTTCGATACTGATCGGTATTAATTTATTCTAATTAAATCTATAAAAAAAATATTCAATTTGGGTGGGTACTTTTGCCTGTGGTCTTTGCTACTTCCACGGATAATAATACCTTGTTTAATAAACTATGCATAACTTTTCAACTGAATTCATTCTAGTCTGTATTATACCTCCTGCACAATGTTCCCGCTATTGTGACTTAAAACTGGCAATTTTAACCTTAACCCGGATTAAATGTGTAAAGTACGATAGACATATCGCTGCTGGGCATTGATAGTGGCATAACTAAAGAAATGTCAGTTTTGAGGTTTTTTTCCAAAAAATAGACTGCATAGGTACAGTATTTTTATCATATCAAACGGTACATTTCTAACTTAATTTGTTTCACACCAGAGAGCAGCTGCGCCGTTATCAAGTTGGTCATATTTTTTTTCACAACACTGACTAATTTTCAGGTGTAGGATATGCTGTTTTCTCGAATAGTCGCATATTTCGTGTTGTGTCAATGTTTGCGGTCAAGTTATTTCGTTGATGGCATTTTATGTTCTTTTGTTTGAAAATGAATCACGACCGTACTCGATTAATATTGAAAATTGAAACTAGCTAAAACGAGAGCAGCAGGAAAAACAGATTATGACGATGTGCAGGCGAACGATTTATGGGAAGTAGTTAGATCTTGAAAAGTTAGAATTATTACATTTTCTCGATAGCGACGCAACTTAAAAAAAGGGTGTAAAATATAGGGTTGATGAGGGTTGATTTGATATTCTGTTGAATTTCTTGATGAACATGCTATTTGTGATCTTTAATCTGGATAGATGGAAAAGTAGAGTGAATTTAAAGAAATTGCAGTATTGTCTCGAAAAGTGATATATTTCGTGTTTCGAAGAATGAAAATCTGCCATCCCCGCTACTTCTTTTGTAGTTGCCGCGGCGAGTGAGAGAGACTGGCAAAGAGTACGAGTGAGAGGGCACTGTAATTTATGGCTTGCCGCTGTCGCCTGTCCTCTCGGTCGTTCTCAGTCCCTCTTACGCGCCGCGGCAAAGAGTAAAGGCAAGCCGAATAGATTTGCCGATTTGAAAATTGATACATACTCGCTGGTCCCGAGCCAGTGTCACTTTGCGAGACAGAACTGTATAGGTATGATCAATATTCATCTATTACTTATTAGTCAAATTCGAATTTTAAACTACGTTTCTTGTAAAATTCGCATTTTTCGAGTTAATGCCACTATGAATGCCAAGCAACGGTATAGGGTGGGCAGATATTTTTATGAGTAATTGGGGACCTTGCAGCAAGCGAGTTGCAGCTCCATCTTTACCAACTTCAAGTAAATTAGAAGAAACTGTTTACAAAATGGCTTTGACTTAAAACTAAAAACAGAACACTAATTGCAAAATATATATTTTCACACAATAAGTAGTAGTTATTGAGCTGATAAGTTTTATTTCTAGTTTTGGCAAATTTTTCAAATCTGGAGCATTCGTATTGCGCGAAACAATAATGGGTGCAGATTCAAAATTTGCAAAAAAATCGGTCATGTATTATCGGATTTGTATCCAACGTGCGCCAAGCGATGTAGAATTTTTTTTACACGTCATAACTCAAAAAGTGCAAAAATGGAGCTGCACCCCTCTTTCTGCAAGGTCCTTTTTATATATAGTACCAATAAAGTACGCGACATCAAAGACACTGATCCTTCTGTGATGCATACCTACGTACAATTGATCCGAACTAATACATAAGGAACTTCATTGCCTTCAAGGGTGGTTCATACATACATATTCCGAGGTAAAAAACAGAGGAAAGATCCCTGGGCCTGCGGATTTTGCTCGATGAAATACGGTTCGTCCAATTAAGTCGCGATAAGATCATCGCGGTCCTGGGTGGCGAGTTTTAAAACGACTTCATTAGACTACCCATAAAATTCATTGGTCCGTTGTGAAACGGGAAGAGGACCTGATGCCCACGGACAGGTTAAAGGGACAGGTGCCGTCATGCGTCGTACATCACTTTTACGGCACCAGGTATCTCTATGCGGGAAACGTCTCGATTTCCACACAAAAAGAAATGATTAGGGTTTATTAGAAGCGACATACCAGTCTCTAAAATTCCGATACAAAGAAGATGGGATTCTTGCGCGCCCGTCCATCGTCAGGCGTTGAACACTCCATTTTCACGTTTCCTTCCAGGGGACCAGGGACTTTGTTACATTCACTCATTACGCGATCTGAAGAAATGTTTTTTGCTATCTAGTTGCATCGATAGGAAGACTAACATCTATTAGGTCTTCCCGGAATGATAAATCAGCAGTATAAATTCAATTTTCTCTCATTTTCCGCAACCCTGTCACATATTTATGCTAAGTTTCGTATTCCCCTTTTATAAAATTCCTTTGATGTTCTTCGAACGAATTCTTGAATTGCATTTGGATTTCCTCTCCTGATCCTCATTTCTTAAAACAGTATTGCCAGTGACTTATAGTAATGGCCAAAAATATAAGACCACCCTCTCCGAAACAAGATTTCTATTTCTACAGCTCTTACAATTGGTTGTCACAATTAAACTGTTGGCAATACTCGAAAGAGGAGACAAAAATATTAGGGTCACCACACCTTGAATATTAGAAACTTGTTTCTTATTAAAAATTTTGTGAATCATTTGTTTCCATAGAAAACCCTATTTCTGCCATTTAGTGGTCGTAAATTCAAATTATGTCTCTGTGTTATTCAAACGGCACTTTCCTTGTGTAAAAATGTCCAAGAAATACGTTACATTTGTTAAACTTAAAATAGCAGTATCTTGAAGGGTTTACAAGTGGTGGTCGCAAAATCGTCGATTTGTGTAGGTACCTATATGTGTACCTAAGTCCTTTGAATGAAGCAACATCGACTATTACCAATGTTTAGAGAATCACACCAAAAGTGGACTATCACTTCTGAATCATGATTATGTCACGGTAATAGTACATAGGTAAATGTATATGTACATATACCAGCTCGGTTGGTAAAAGTTAGTGCAACTTACATTTACCCTTCATTTCTGGTAAATATGTACATTTAACGTTGGCAAATGTGTACATTTACCGGTAAATGTAGAGACAAGAAGGTCTTCTTAGAAACTGTATTCACATTTACCTATCAAACTGGTAAATGTATACATACATATACCGGAAAATGTGTACATCTACCGATTTTATACTTTTACCGTAACAATTACACACCTCCTTCACTATTTAAGGGGTCATGCTCAGTCAGGAGGCCGAAAAAAGGGGTGGTCTTTGGAAATTTTTTACTCAAAAGCTATAACATATTTCTCAAAAAATCTTTTTTCCTTTTAAGGATTGCATTTAGTACCGTGCATCGTAATTTTTTTATTTAAAAATATTTATCAATAACTAAGTTATTGTCCATCACTCGAAGGTTCTCTAAAAAAAAAGGCTTCCGCGGTGACCACTGTTGCTCGAAAGTCGATCATCTAAAATAAAAAATTCAAAAGAATTTACTTATTATATTATATTATCTAGTATTTGAACGAAGGATTTTTTTATCCGATGCTTAGTTTTCTTTTAATTGACGAAAATCAGGCACAATTTATGATAAAAATTGAAACTTTTACTTTAAACATCAGCCATTTTTTCCCAAATCAATATTTCGAAAAATCCTTCGTTCAAATACTAGATAATATAATATAATACGTAAATTCTTTTGAATTTTTTATTTTAGATGATCGACTTTCGAGCAGCAGTGGTCACCGCAGAAGCCTTTTTTTTTAGAGAACCTTCGAGTGACGGACAATAACTTAGTTATTGATAAATATTTTTAAATAAAAAAATTACGATGCACGGTACTAGATGCAATCCTTAAAAGGAAAAAAGATTTTTTGAGAAATATGTTATAGCTTTTGAGTAAAAAATTTCCAAAGACCACCCTTTTTTCGGCCTCCTGACTGAGCATGACCCCTTAATTGATGCGTTGCTTTCTTTATTAAACTTCTATAACGTACCTAATAGGTATGTTCTTTCGTCACATCCGCCTTACACGTTTATAATAAACTAGCTTAAAGTACCCGGCGTTGCCCGGATAAAACTTCGATTATCACGGAATGTCAAGAAGGTGAAATAAGGGGGAAGGGGTGGAATGCCTAGATTTTATGATAGCCTATATCTTCCGCAGGGTTTTAGAGAGTAATTATGCAAAATTTGGTTTAGATCGGTTAAAAAAATCGGGATAAAAAGTACCCTATATGTTACTCCTAGTCCTAGATTACGTATACACAAAATTTCAGAAAGATCCGTTGCGTAGTTGCGACGTGAATGAGTAACAAACACCCAAACATCCAAACACACTTTCGCATTTATTATATTAGTAGGATGAAATATTGGATCTGTGCTCATTAACATTTAATACAACATTGTTGAATATATCCCTGCGCAAGTTAGTATTTATAACAAATGGACAAATGACACTTATGTTGAGTTGTATTGTTACCAATTCTGTTCTCACCGTCAGAAGAACCATTGCTGGCAAACATTTTTCATCGAAATTAAGTACTCATTTTAAATTAGATAGTATTTACTTTGAATGCTTTCTTAATATGTTGTTTGGCTTCATGACCTGTTTGTACTTCGTACAAAAAATATGAAACTCTACACTTCAACATGTAATAATGCTTAAGGTAACCAAGTACGATATCAGATTTCCCTACATGTGAAACCACAGGAGTGATGTTTACACGAGAGAGTATGTTAGTAGTTAGCTGCATTGTAATGAACATATTTAACCTGACTGATCTTAGAACTATGGACAAATTGCACATTAATGCCGTAATTGACTGGTTTTGAAGATGCTTTTTATTGAGTGTGTTGATCTTTTATTGATGTTTAGAAAGTGTTATCGTAATAATAACTTCCATCTGAAATTGACAAATGAAATTCAACGCCCTGCACCACATTGGCATCACCCAGATATATTCCTTTTATCAATATAAAATACCCCATCTCAAAAGTTATTGCCCTGCATACTACTTTTACATTACAATATCAAATTCTAGATTTGGGCTCATCAATTCTGTTACCCTGACTCTTTGCTCGTACATCTTACCTGTAGGTACTATTTTGTAACAGGCAAAAATATAAAAATACTGATAAATTCTATGAATATAATAGAAATAAGTTCTAATAAATACTTGATGAAGTTAAAAAAATTCTTTATTTGGGTTAAACTTGTATACATATATTTAACTTTGTTACGCAAGAAAAAGCTTTTTGTGCCTACAACTTTTACATGTAACACATATCTATGTAAAACAATTTCGCTTTACGATCAGGGTTGCCACCTTGTCACCATATAAATCCCGGAGTGCCACACATTCCAACCCGGAGATTCGAATATAAACCCGGAGATGGAAAAAGCAAAAAAAAGTTTTGTTCTCGAATATCCGGGAAACAGATGTGCAATTTTTTTAAGCTCAAACAATTTAGAATTTAAAAGTATCTGTTCTTTTAATTAATAACTTGTATTGTATATAAAATTTATACCATTGTATAATACCACAATTTCTTATTATCTCATTTTTTTTCTACAACCCGGAGATTTGCTTCAAAACCCGGGGCCCGGAGGTTTGCTTTAAAACCCGGAGTCTTCGGGCCAAAACCGGGGAGGTGATAACCCTGTTTACGACGAGGGTTCAACTTTCTTTCTATTGGTAAAAATTTGCAACGTTCCCGCGGAAACGTGGTTTGTGAGCATTCACTGTGGGCTCATTTCCGAAAGGTCTTCCTCTTGCTTAGAACTATAACACCGTCATATCTCAATAGCATAGAAACTGCAGAGGTGCGCAAGAATGCAGAGCAATAGAGACGTTTCAGCAAGGAGTAATGATACAGGTCGGCTGGACACGCGCCCATGAAGCTTCCGCGGTGCCGTTTATATCCAACCGGTCCCTGGCAACCGGCGAGCAGCCGCTTTGTTGCTTTATTTCGCTGAAATGAGATCAAACGGTCGGCCATCGGCGAAATTCGTTACCACCACAGCGAAATTTTGCATTGGCGGTCTGGCCTAATAAGACTTCATTCAACCACAGACAGGCATACAGCGATGCGTAGTGGGTTTTCGGGGAAAAAGTTGAGTAAAGTAAATAAAAGTTTTGTATGGAATGTTGGATGCCATTTATTAAATACAAAATCAGATTTTTCTGCCTTAATCCTCTGCTTCCTATTTCTTTTCAACTACTCTGTTGAACTAGATTTTTATTCTCTTACTCATTAGCAGATTTGGGCATTATTTGAACTATTTCGAAGAGATATTTATCAAAGATATTTATGCAAATGCATTCTCTTCTGTTTATTATCCGTTATTCATTATTCATCTTCATTCGCTACTTATTCATTAACTAGCTTTACTACTGGGCTTCGCCAGAAATTTAGATTCTGATTTTATAAAAAGAATTTTATTTATTTATTTTTTTTTGTGAAAATAGTCACATTCATTTCGATTAGCTGGGACACATTCCGTGATCCCAAAGTTTACCTTTCGAAGGTTTTTAGGCGACAGACAAACACACAAACACATTCTGCTTTATATATTAAGATTATTCGAATAACTGTTCCAAATTTCATAGTTTCTGCTGGCTCCTCTCTGATAACTGTTTTTTTGCGAATAATAAATGGGGGATGTTCTATTAGATGAGTAACAGATGACGCGGATAATGTTGCCTGCCTTCCTATGCTATTTGAATACATTCTTAATCGATCAAGAACTTATTCGCTCGTGGCAACTACAAGCTTATTCATCATTACGTCATCGAAATCAAATTGTACCCAATCCTGCTCATTAGAAACTTGCAACTCTTTAATGATCGTAATATGCTGAATCATTTTACATACATTTTAACCGTTAATGTATACATCATACATTATTCATGAGTTTAGAAGTATTTTTCAAATTATAATTCACTTGCCTTGCTTGTTACGTAAAGGCATTAAAATGAAATGGTTGAAATAACGCGAAATGAAATAAGAAATATCAATTTGGAGCAGAAAGAAATGGAGAGTACTCCAATAAAACAACGTATGATCAAAGAAAGGGTAAGGTGCGTGTATAAAGAATCGAGACGATAATTAAGAAAAAGCGCCGAATATGAAGAGAGACAGGGCGACAGGTGCAATACGTACGTGTGAGATACACGAAGCGACAGACCGTATATTTTATGAACAGCGTGAGGGAACATATCTTTTGTATTTATTGCATTATTCGAATAAATTATTCTGCCACTTTTATAATATTCAGTTTATCTTACAGTTTTGTAGGAAATGAATAATTACTACAATACATAACGTTTATGCTATATTACGAACTGTGCGTGCAGTATTTATTTTGCATGTAACTAGCACTGTTAATAAACTTATGCGAAATGAAGACGTTCATTTGCCGCGATTGCTTGCACACATAAACTGTGAGATCGCTTGTATCAATAAAAAAAATTAATTTTTCAATTTATTTGCTGTTTTACCAAAACATTTTCTTGGGGGACCAAATTAGGAACACTTTTTTCAGATCTCACATTTTGCACGTTTTCACATTTCGTTTATTATCTCGTATTGACATGACATAATTCCGTTTTTGCGATTCGTGGATACATAGAGAAACGTTCAAAGAAAATTCATGCCAAGTGCCAACTCATTCTAACATTTTATACACCTTCTACAGGATCAAATACCTTCTAAATCTGCTCTGAAATTGTTTAAGTAGGAACTATCCCTATGTACCCGAGATGGGCAAAATTTTTATTGAAATAAAATTTCGAATAACGAATAAAAGGTAAAAAAAATTATTCGTCATGTGTCGAATCAAGTTTTCCCGGGTTAAATCCGTCGAATAACAAAATTAACTTTATTCGTCGAATATTCTAAAGTGTAATAGTTACTTTCATTTGATCCGTTCTTTAAATAAATTCTTATTTAGTTAATGCCCAACTCTGCTACGTACCATCCGAGTGAAACCGAAATCACTTTTCCCACAAGAATGTATCGAAGCCATTTTATTTCAATTTCATTTGATTCCGCGGAACTGATGGGTTGATCGATGATTAATCACTCGACCGACCAAGAACAAAAAAGGATCAGAATGACGCAGCCATGTATTGCCCTGTAGAAAAAACAGAACGAAAAGAAAAGGCGAGCATGGAAAAAGTGAAACTTCAAGTTAAAGGTAGAAGACGGGGCGACGGGAAGAAACGACCAAGACAATTTCGTACGCCACTGAAATATATGTTACGCGAGGGGAGAATTGATTCGACAGAGCGTCCAAAGGATTGACGTAAAACGGAAGAGCGAACGTCCGAAGGATTCGCTCGATCAGCCATCGATGGAATGAAAAGCATTAATTGCTGGAACGACAGCGAGGTATCGAGGAAGGGGCCACGAGGAAGCAGAGCGAAGGATAAGTAATAACTTGCAACGAGTGAAAGAGAAATCGATTGGACGCAACGCAAATGAACAAGAGTGAGAAGACGAGAAGGTTAAGGAGCGCGTACAGGAAGGAGAAGGATGACGGGAACGAGGCGTGTGCGAGTCTGAATGAGCGAAAGAGGAGGCCATTAGACGACTGTGCACCGAGTCGAACCGCGGACCCCACACTTACCTTAATTATTTCCACATGACTCGTCGGAAATCTCGCGTGGACCTCTAATGAATACTAATTTCGAACTGGGTCCGGCCAAATTTCAGACCTCTTACCAGGGACAGGCCGCCTTTCGTCGATTCCCAGGATACGTTCCATCGAAGCCCGTCGTTAAGATTAAGTCAGGCAAGAAAATGATCTGCCGTTAATTGATTCGCTATTTTAAAGCACATTATCAAGAAGAAGCATGCGTCGCCGTTTCTTTAAAAGTCATGACGGCAATAGTAGAAGATCAGAAATTTCGAGTCATCGTAAAAAAAAACATTTTTATTTGCAGGAAATAAAAGTTAATAATTAGTAAATGCGTAAATGTAATTATCAGTGGTCATTGATGATTGATCGTCTAGTTTCTGTGTCTCGTTCTCACTTTTCTCAGATGAAAGTCTATTGGCAAAATAATTATTCAGTAAGACATTTAGAAAGGCTATAGTAGATTGATATCCGGTAAAATCGAAAAATGATCAAAATTATGGTTACACGCGAACAATCGATGTCGAGTTGGCCGTTCATGCGTCTGCATACAATAGTGAAAACGTTCAAGGCTCACGATCAGTTACGCTCCCGCTACTCAAACAGTGGTAAATATTTCGTCTACGTACTGTTAGATAAAAGGAAAAGTAAGCTTGATGCTATTATTGGACACACGTGCGGGAGTATGAACGGCGAAAGGGTTGTAGGTTGTTGCTCTCGCATGGAAATAATTTTGTTGTTTTTTGATTTTGTTCGATAGCAATCGCCCATCGATTTATCTGGAAGTTTCTTATACAATTAATTCGTAGATGTAGGGACGAAACAAATAGGTACAATAACATTCATAGCTTAGCAGGAATTCGATTGCTGCGGGTAGGTGGTATCTAATGAATACTGTAACAAAACTATTATAAAAAATATATATAAAATATTTCTATGTTATCATATTTGGGGCAATGAATATTACAATTCATTTACGATTCATTTAATGAATGTGTTTTATAAAATATCATAGGTAGGTACATAGATATATTTTGAATACAATGTGATATGTTTATTATCTTAATACAATATTTGTCTTATTCTGGTAAATATATAGGTACATTTAGTAGAAATAAATAGAAAATTTAACCCGACTGTATGCTGAGATACCAGAAGGAAACCAATGTGCTTCCAAACTAGTGAAATTGTATCAGAGCTTTTTCATGCGTACAACATTTCTGTCGTCCACAAAAGATACCTGCGACTAGTACATTATATACTTCGTATAACTACAATAGTATCGTCGAAATCTGGAAAAGTATCTCATAATCAGTAATTATTACAATTAACAATTATTACAATGGAACATTTTTCATTTTCATATACCAACCGAATCTACTTCCTCGGTATCAACACTTTCACGGCTATTTTTTTAAGGCAAACTTACTCTCATTGTCAATTTTTTCTAAATTTGTCAACTATTCAGTGGTTTTTGTAAACTATCAAAACAGTAATGGTAAACCTATATATGTAAAAGAAAAAGTCCTGACTGACTGACTGACTGATTCAGCAACGCCCAGCTCAAACCGTTTAACCTAGGAATGTGAAATTTGGAAGGTACATTGTTTTCATGACGCAGGCACCCACTAAGGAAGGATTTTTGGAAATTCCATCTCCAAGGGGGTGAAAAAGGGTAAAATGTATTTTCTCGGACTCCCTAATATCTCTTAGGCCCGATTAGATATCAACTTGGCTTTTACTTCGAAAGGTTACCCACATAAATGCCTAAAAACCACTTTCAGGATTTTGCCCTAACCAACCCCTAAGGGGGTGGCGAAAAGGGGTGAAATGTGTTTTCATGGAGTCATATCTCTTAGGCCCGAAGCGATTCGCGGGCGTATTTTGCTAGTTGTATATAAATTTTTGAATGGTATAATTACACAAGAAGAAGTCATTTGCTTTTAGAACATCCTGCATTTTAAATTTTTAAAAGCCTTTCTGTGTTAATCGACTAAAATTCGCAAGTGAAACTTGAAGCAGAAAATGATTGTTTCTGGGAACACTATGTGGCTCTATATGCATTATCGACATAATTTGCACAGTATGATACTGCGCATTTCAGGGCGCGAGTAAATCATGTCTGGAAACTGCGAAATGTGTGGTCATGCTCCACTTTGCAATGCGTTCATTAACATCTCCACCTACCGCCCGGAGAAGGAGCCGCGCAATTACGGAAATTGGAAAGAGAATTAAAGAGAAAGGTGGAAGTTTACCACTTAATCCGGTCTTGGAAAGCAAATGTTTTCGGTACGATGAAAAAGTTATGCTTCTATCAGACATTGACCACAGACTGTGTACTAACATGTAAGTGAACATTCACAGTTGTGTCCCTTGCATCCGACATGTCGTGTACAAATCCTTTAGTTATTGATTGAATAACTGTTTTAAAATATAAAAAAAAACAATGATTCGCCATGAAATATAATATTTACCTGTTTGCATGTTCTCTGTGCTATTAATACGAACTGTTAGCAGTATTACAAAACTATCAGTACATGATTGGCGTTTCATATACAATTTTTAGTTGAATCATCGAATAATCTTTCAGAATTTTGTAGTAAAATGTGCCACCAATCTATGCGCGTGATAATTTTCTCAGGCATTGTATTTGGTTCCTTCATTTTTACATGATATAACTGGGCCTTTGCTATTCAATTACTTTTTTTTAAGCGTATTATGCATACGTTGCAGTTGACGCGAATGATATTATTATTGATTCGGTAATTCTGCAATTAACGTCCATTATTTACTTAAGCTTCAATCATTAGTTACCACAGTTTCTTAATTTATTTCAGTTACGTCTATACATTTTAAACTGCTAATGCTAATAAGCATGTTTAGGTGATCTTTGAATGTTAATAGTCGGTGCACTTGTATGCAGCCTGACTTTTATAAACTAATTGCATTATTTATTTCAGATAATACGTATACAGCCTTCATATCGTACTAACTAGTGATTAAAATTAGCTTAATAATTAAATTCTACGTAAAAATGCTACTGATATTAAGTAGATAATAAAAGTGTGCAATATTCCCGTTAAATTATATCACCAAAAAATGGTACCCTGCTGATGCACTAAAAAAAAGTTACGTAAAATATCTTTCTCTCAAATTCTTCGTCCATCTGAAATTGTTTCAAAACAGCGCAGAAACACATTCATTAAAATTCGAAACATAATTTATTCAGCATCTAAATTTGAGCCTTTGCACTTAAACATACTCCATACTGGCAACACTGGAATTTTGTGTTACTTTTCGCTTGCGACAAGGACTTGACACTTCTGCGATCGGATATTTTGACGACTCTTGTCAGAAGAGGCGATGCATTTAGCCTCTAGCATTAATCAATTCAACCGAGTGATAAGGAATGTGAAAAATAAGAAGTCACGGACGCTTGCGAGGAAGCGAGGAAAAAAGAAAGACGGGCTGAGAACCTGTCGGGCTGACGATACTCTGCCAATGCACCGCTAATTATGTGAAATAAATAAAGGCACGTGCACTGCGCATTCTTACGCCCTCTCTTGCGCCCCTTGTCCGCCTGGTCGTCGCGTCGCTGGCACGCGATTTCAACGTGCCGCAATTATCGATCTTGCATAATGCAGGGCCAAAATTTCGGCCCCTTCCGTTTTCCTTTTTCCTTAAATCACCCATAAACTACTTTAACCCTAGTGCATTCTATCGTTCGACTGTACACTCAAAGTCTTTGAGTGAAAAATGACCCGCATGTATGGAACTCCTATTTTTAAAGCTGCGGAAATGAGCATAGACTGATTTCAAATACCTGCACTATCGGTAAAAAGTTTGGAATTAGGTGTTGGTCCATTATCATTAAGGGGACATTCTCATCAAATCGCTCAAGAAATAGGAAATTTTTAGGATTTTTTTTAAAAAAAAGTATACAAATTGCAGTAAAAAAACTTTATAGCCTTTATTCACTGGTTATTCAAGGATATGAAAACCCCTCAGGCGGTTAAATGTAGCGTATCTATGCAGAGCTATATCAACTGAACTAACATTTGCACATGAAAAAAATGATAGATTCTTTTTATTGAAGAAAAATAGATTTTTAACAACTTATGGCTTTGGAAAAACGAAAATACAATTAAGGTTTTCTGGGCCTTTCAATTGAAGGCCTAATCAAGGACACGGTGGTGTGCGCATTCCTGCTGGACCGGTGGTGCTCTGTGATATAACCAATTATTTCTACACAATCGTACCACGGCAGTGGTTCTGGTGAGAACCACTATCATTAGGAGCAAAATTCATTTCAGCCCATTTTAGATACCTTGATTTCGCATAGCATACCATGTAACGTAAAATTGTTTATGGATTGAAATCAAAGCGAACAAGGTGGCATCGTATCAACGCAGAATAGTTAAGGGGATTTGTTACAATCGTTTCTTTTTATTTCATAAGACCTAACGGGTATATTAGTGGGTATTACTCGAAAAAAGTGTGCACACATAGGTTCTCAAATCCTTTTGTCTTTAGCTATAACGCTTTAAAGCTGTATCTACATTCGAGAAAGTTATCAAAGTATTTTTAGGTTTCGTACCGTCGTCTTATTAATGGTCGAGTAAATTTGAAAATTTCTAGCGTAGTCTGTATAATGTGACAATGTACCTAAAATATTATCCCTGAATTCAGATAAATTTATCAATTAATACAGTGTGTTTGAGATATCTTTAAAAAAAAAAAGGGAAACTAAGAGAAGGGTGGAATACTATGAAGTTATGTTATTGTGATATGAATGCAATTATGATATTGCAATGAAACATGTAAACTGATTTCTACAATTGCATAATCCTTATACTGATTATTAATATTATTGAACACCTTTATTGCACAAAGATAGAATGTGATTAAGGGGGAAGCCACTGTGAAATTATTTTTTTAATTATTGTTCCAATAATTAGCAGTTAGTAATTAGAATTACTTTCACGTGTAACGACATGTTAAAGTCGATTCCCCAGTTCCCCTTTCGATGGCAGCACAAAACCAAGAGGTGAGAATGCAGTTTGTAGAAAAACGTATCATTTAACGGCACCGATTGTTGGATTCGTACTAGTTCCTCAAAAAGCCGTTCAAGAATCGTTGATTTATGCAGCCATTTTACTTAATTACAGGACACGGGAACCCGTTGTTTCTTCGTTCATTACCTGTGCCGATGTCCGCATTCTTGCATCCATTAACAGCAAGTTGTCGTATCGTATTACACTTTTATGTATGATAGTATACAAGGAATCTTGCGCGCCGCTTAGTGAAATTGAATTATGTCGAACGCAAAAAAGGGGAAAGCGCTTGCGACCGCCATTTATCAGAATCCTGTAACAAGTGCCGCAATGGTGAATTTGATGAGATCAACTGGGAATACAGGTAGGATAAAATCACGTACCTACGTGGGAAACGTGACTTTGCGCAACGAAATTGATTTCCCTTGTTTGTGAACGAAATTTCTAAGCGTATAGTACATTTAATAACCAAATAATACATTTAGTACGTTTTGTAGAATGCTAGAAGGTTGATTATTCTAAACGATAGGATGGTAAAACTGAATTTTCGATGAGTAGACATTTAGGGGAAAATAATATTTGTGGTGAAACTTGGTGCAATTTTAGGTATACTTGAATTGTATTATAAAAGTTAGTAGAATAATATATTTTTTGAAGTACGAATGATTGTATGACAAATACTTCTTGTTTACGATGGATTTTAGATTTTAACCTTTTATAGTATAGTTTATGTATGTGTCACCATTCTTAAATATGATCATAGTTACAATCTTCGAAAACTGATCTATTTCACGATCAGTTTCTACTGTAGTACTATTAATTTTCATTTCATCACTATTGCTAAACATGTTGAAATATTTATTCGAAACTCATCTAAGAGTAAAAAACGATATGCTGTTCCGCGATTCACCTAGTA
The DNA here is from genome assembly GCA_029448645.1 of Andrena camellia. Classification (NCBI taxonomy): domain Eukaryota; kingdom Metazoa; phylum Arthropoda; class Insecta; order Hymenoptera; family Andrenidae; genus Andrena; species Andrena camellia. The sequence continues at coordinate 55,024,436 of CM055676.1, read as the reverse complement.
TTCTGTGAATACGAGTCCTTAAAGTATATTCTTCCTGTAATCACAATGCTTCGAAGAAAAAAAAATTTTATTGTTCTCAACTAGCACAACGTAAGATATATAAGTCCTACAATATATGGGGACTATTTCAAGGATGGATTCAATACTTGAAAACAATGAAAAAACTTCATCAGAATATAACCAAAGTTCAACCTGTTCAAGACGTAGATAGACCTAGTCAACAATTATACAATAATATTTTCACAATATTAATATTAAGTGAAATTCAAGCGATAATATGTTAAATATTCGCGTAATGCAATACATATTTCCACTCATGTACTCCGCGACTTGCTCAATTAAACAGTACTTGCACACTTCACGCGATCTGTGAAAAAGATCCAGGTGTATCTGCTAAGATGCATATATTAGAGATAAGATCAATATAGTTAGCTTGTACATACATTTGTTCTGAAAGGAGAGAATCTTTCAGAGTTCTCTCTCTCTCTCTCTCTCTCTCTCTCTCTCTCTCTCTCTCTCTCTCTTTTCTAGCATAATAAATTATATTACATTTATTATTAATTATCATTATAAGAATAAGTAAATCAAATTGTAGATGTGCATTTGAAATATGATACCTAAAAACTGCTTTAAAAAGTGAAAAGTGGAAGCTTTCTAAAATTAGCAATAACTGTGGGTCAAAAACCTACAGTTTTCGTTCAAATGCAACAAATTCTTGGCAATTGTATACATTTATGTAGGGGATGTTTACTTTGGTAGAATTTCAGAATCTGACACATAGAACTGTTGAAAATATTTAGGATTCACTTTCCACAGCACTGGTATCTATTTATTGGATTCATACGTGGTTTTTAGTAAGGAAAACGAAACGAAACTTGAGTAATTGTAAATGAAAAAAGCTACTGTGCGTGATGCGTGGCGTGTAATGTCTGTCTGGAACGAGAGCGAGAAAAGAGGAATAGAAATCACTATTATACGTATATATGTATGTGTATATATTTATTATTTCTTTATGTCACGGAACAGGAAGACAAAGTTTGTTACTATTCGTTTAATTCCAGACATATATCTGAATATGCACTACTTAGTTGCAAAGGTTACGAATGTTAATGAATATTTAAAGAATTTCATGTATTATTCCTTTTTATTTTGCAGTAAATAACATAAAATCAGTCGGAATAACAATAAATGGGAGATATAGATGTTTAACAAATTGAATAATATTTTACCTGCCTATATTTGCCCTGCGAATTAATTGGATCTACTGCTTCAAATGTACGAAGTATTCTAGAATTTTTTAAACTATTGCATCAGTAAATAAAATCCTATTTCCACTCTTACAATTAGTCGCAAAATGAAAATATGATGCCTTTTAATGGACCCATTTGTGCTTTGATACTTATGAAATGCCTAAATGTCCCCATTTTAGCAACGCGTTTATTGTAAAACTATTACTTGTTCTTGAAACCCCTATGCAATATCTGCTAAATGTATATTCACGAACATTTTATTTTATGCAAATATCCAAAATGGACAGATGGTATTACTTTTTGGTAATAGTAGGTGCTAATAATATATTAATGATTAATGTATATATAAATATTTGATAAATAGAAAATTCAGTTTTTTTTTTTCATAGGAAGTACTTACAATTTATCCAGCAGAACATATATCTACATGTATTCAGTAAGTTAAGAAGGCAAGCTTTTCGAGCAGGATGTGATGAGTTGCTTACTGTACTGAAAAAGCTCTTCCTTCACAAGGCAGCAGCAATTTATTTAACCCTTCGTGGTCACTCAGGGTGTATCGCGCACCAGGTAAATTTTTTTGCCAATATTTCTATAAATTTCTAGACCTTAATATTAGAATTTAAAAATTTGGTGAATTTTAACGAAAGAATTGCCTTTTTCCGCAACTATTTTTTCAATTACTAATTTCATCGTATCAAAATTTCTATTCTAGAAAAAGACTATTAGAGTATGTTTGTATGAGTATTACGAATGTATAATTATCGCTTCAAAGTTAAAATATTCAAAAGTACTGAAATGGTAATTTAAAAATAACGCTGGGCTGCAGTGAACCCCATGTGACCAATTTGCGAGTATAAGAAGGTGTGACTGTGAAGGGTTAAGGGAGAAATTCAATTTACCTTTATTTTAATATATAGAAAGTGGGATTCAAAGCTACAGTCATCTAGTATGCCACTCAATAGTATCTAATTTTTAATTTTTATGATGTAATATGATACTTCTCGATATTACCTTGAGCATGTATATCTAGTGTTGTCTCATTACATTTCCCAATAATTTATATCTGCTTTCAAATCTAGTGATTGGAAAGGAAAACATTGACGGTATGTAGGCATCTGTTAACCCTTGGACGACACCGACGGATAGTTTTCTGCTCGTCGGATGCAGGATCAATTTTACTCCAAAATTTCATTCATACATACCTCAGAATATGTAAGCTTCACTACAGATTCTGATCATGTTCTGATTTAAAATTCTCATCTTCAAGAAATTATGCTACTTAGTAAAGTGATCACGTGTAGGTTGATATTTAAGATGGGTCAAAATGGAAAATGATGCCTGAAACCCCCTGTAATTTCTCGTGCACTACATATTTCATCCACATCCCTCACGTTGACTGCAGAAAGTGATCGATTTAACTTGAAGTGGCCCCAGGAAGAAAATGGAAAGTGTAAGAAAGTGAGGACTTTCAACAGTACAGATTATTCTGTTGTAATTTAGCTGGTAGGATACACTTATTTAAAATAATATACAGTGGCGCCATAATTGCAGGACTTCATCGTGTCTTTCTCGACAGTGATGAGAAACCGCAAAATAAGCCCGCGCAAACCGTTCAACCAAATGTCCCCAATTATAATATTACAGGTACAGGCAAGATTGTAAATGTTTTACATCTGCGGTTACAGAAATGATAGGTGTATCTAGCACAATTTTAAATTGACGGGTTCTCGGTGACTAAAGAAGGGCAGAACCTTTGTGGAAACACAAGGTTATCTGTTTCGAAGGACAGAATATGACTGGATGAGCTGTAAAATCACAGAGTCAAATTAATTCTCGAATAACTGTACTATAGACCCTATCATTCGAACGGAAATGAACAGGAGAGTACTATGTCATTTCAGCAAAATTTGCTTCAAGAGTCGATCGCTGTTTTTCTTCTATGATCTTCAACCTATTTCCGTTCTTTCGCAACAGCTGAAATACAGCTTTCGATTTCAAGGAGGTCCTCTGAGAGTAGACAAACCATCTCATTCTGCAGTCCGAAGAAAAAGTGTTACGTCTTTCTATAGGTACCTATAAAAAGTAACTGCAACAAAATAAAGCAATGAAACTTTGCATAAATGCTATTCATACTATTGAAATTTCTAAACAATTTTGGCGGTTTTTATACATGAAACTTACAATATATTTACAATGAATTTATTGTAACAAAGCAATGGAGAATGTGTTGCAACACATGTCACAAGTGTCAATTATTAAATATATTGAGATCATTTTCAAGTTATTGTGGTAAATTTATGGATTATTTTATATCATAAATAAGAAAGTTTTTAAATTTAATTTCCAATCTAGGTAGTATGCAATTACATGTACAATTGAGTGAATAATATTCCTACTTCTGCACGATATGTATATCTCTATTTGCATGCAAAATATTACAAGCTTGTTTTCATTTGGCTAATACATTTACTGTATAACTTGATATGCAGGTACAATACGCAGTGGCGATTCTACACGAATAAATAAGAAGAAAATAGAATAGGTACATTTTCTCTTGCAAGACTACGGTTTCGAGGAAATTGGTTCTGAATATTCTCTCGTTACGCGTCTATTTGACTAGAAACTGGCAGACTGCAACAGTAAATATGATGCGAATCCTTGTGCAAAAGTAACTCGTAATTGTGCAATAACTTTCTTTCAAAGAAAGCGTTATTTTTCCGAAAATCGAGTTTGAAAATCCAATTAGAATGAGTGCACATGACTAACAAAAGAATTAGAATCAAATTTCTCGAGAACAATACCTCGATCGAAGATAAATATTCTAGTTTCGCTTTATTTTTCCACGATGATTTATTTCATCCACAGTTGTTCCATATTTATTGTTGCATTCTGTCAATATTCCTACGTGTATACGTGCGTAACAAATTTAATATTCAAAGTTATTTTCCTTGAAAGCAAAGCCTCAAATCAAAAGATAGTTTCTTATATTTTCGACTTATATTTTCATGTAGAATTGCATCCTTTCGGATTCTATGTATCACCAGTTTGGCGAGGCTCTATGTAAGTTATTTAGTAAGAGATTGCTCAATGGTAAATATCATTCAGACATCAAAATCAACGAGTCGTCGGAAAACGGTCCCTTTTTATTTACCGCTCTCTGAGGTGATAACTTTGCACTCGCTATCAATGGAGCACATTGTCTTCAATCGGGGCTATCGTGGTAGTACGTGTAACTGAAGAAAAGGACTCGTGAACGGGGCAGAGGAAAAAAGATTCCCCAAGGGTGGATTGAGCACGAATTCCTGAAAGCCATCGCCCGATGCACCTGTGCCCTGCACGGTTAGGTTCTGCATTTTTCGCCTCTCCTCTGCATCGATCCTGTGTCCCTTTCTGTCTCTTCCTCCGAGCACGATTCCTTCTCCTTGTTCTTCTTGAACCGAAAGCTGACCACACTCGCCTCGTGTCTCGAAATCATTCCACGAGCCTACTCGTGTTCAAGAGCGCGAGCGACGAAGCATTCCTCGTGGAGAAGACGCGTGCCTGGCGTGTGCTTCTTTTCCCCCACCTCATTCCCGCTTAAAATCGGCGTTTCTCGTCTTTTCAATGCTCCGCGTCGAATTTCCTCGAAGGCTGAGTAAATTTTATTAAAATTAGAGTTTCAACCTTTTTCATGTTCACTGCTACTCAAAGTTTTCTTCCTTCCTTGAAATTCTATTTTCTAATAAATCTTCGATCACACTTCTTCTTCAATATTCTGCAATATTTTGTTAATATTCTTTTCACTTTCTGTCGCCTAAATTGCTAATTTACAACGAAGTCCACTGGTAATTATAAAAACTGTATAAAGATATGAGTAAGTTTGTAAGATTACTATTACTGGGACGTGGTTTGTAGTAAGTACAAGATTTAATGTTCGTTGATGAAATCCTCTCGTAGACAAAGTTTCATAAGAAAGAATTGTCACTATTTTGCACAAACAGATATGTTCTTCTCGATTACACCGGGAATTATAGTTTACAGTCCTTTTGTTCAGTTCTTTTTCTTCATGTTTTAGGAAAAGTGTATGTTCTTTCCAACTACTGTAGCAAATGCTCTAAAATTATATACACTTTCAAAATACAATAGAGGTACGCTTCTCGACATACAATGAGAAGAAAATGCGTTTCAAGTTGCAATACACGGCGTAGTATGCAACATAAATATTGATTAAGAGTCGAATTCTAAAGTAATACGTTTGTGGAAAAATGATTTCAAAGTATTAGTGAAATTCGTATAAGTGAAGTACTCGTGGCAAACTCGAGCAAGTTCACGGGAGAAGAAAGTTGAAAGAGGACCGCAGACAGTGGTGGCGGTAGAAAGGGGAGAACGAATAGAGAGGAAGAGCCAAGAGCACCGTCACTTCGACTTCCCCTGCGGCAGGTTGGCAGCGACTAAATGATTTACCAAACAATAAATCCTCGGGGAGATACGATCGGATGCAACGCAACCGAGCCTGGGAACGAGCAAACCGCTTACATCGCCTTACTTGTCCGCGAAAGCTTCTACTTTTTCAATTCCTCTTGGGCCTCCATTCTCCATCTTATTCCCTATACTCCAAAACACGGAATTTTTAGAACAGTGACAAACGATGCACGTCGATTACAAATCTGGCCGATGACAATAATTGCGGATCTTGCAGCAAGAGGGGTGCAGCTCCATTTTTTACAGTTTTTGATTTATGAAGTGCAATATATGTAACAAAAATTATACATCGTTCGGTGCACGTTTGATGCAAATCCGATAACAAATGAGCGATTTATTGCAAATTTTGAACCTGCGCCCATTACTGTATTGTGCAATATTTTTGTTTTGGGCAGCTCCAGATTTGCCGAAAATAGAAACAAAACCTTATCAACTCAATAACTACTACTTATTGAGTGAAAAAATATATTTTTCAATTAGTGTTCTCTTTTTAATGTTAAGTCAGAGCAATAATTTTACAAACAGTTTTTTTTCTGATTTACTCGAAGTTGGTAAAAATGGAGCTGCACCCCTCGTGCTGCAAGGTCCTCAATTATTCTCATGCTTACAAACTTTGAACTTGGTGTATATAAGTATAAATTTATTTTCCATATAAGATCTTATACACACACAAAAGATTACAGAAATTATTGATAAAAGAAAATTGGACAATTTTAAAAATCAAATTTTATAGTCCATTCTAGCAATATTCTTCTCTGTAACATTTACAATTGTGAATTTTATATATCTAAAAATTTTACCGTTACAGTGCTTAGAATCTTAAATAACGAAAACGATTCATAGGGGAAACGTGACAACAAAAATATCAGAAAAACAATACAGGTCAAGATATACTGTATATGTTTTGACAGAACTATTACTTCTGTGTTTGAAATAAGTGAAATTAAAAGGTGAAGGATCGAGTTCTGAAACCATTAATTGTTTCATGAATTCAGAGGCGTTCATCCCCATGAAATTGAACGCTACGCGTATCACTGCGCACTTCTAAGATGGTAAAGTCACACACTGAACTGCTCCGTACATAACGTTGGTGAGATGTAAGAGAAACGGTACGAACTTGATTTAATGCCTCCGGGAGTACTGCTGGAACCAGAAGAAACTGAATCTCGATGTACTGCACCAATCCTTTATAAAGTAAGAAAGTACATACTCCCTCGCTGTGGTCTGGCACCCTTCCTGGTATATCTCTTACTTTCGTTCTCTCTGTTTTCGTCGCCATTTCTCGTGCTGCACGCAGAAATATTGCGAGCATCGCCCGGGAATTCATTATAATAAATTACAGCCCTTTCTTGTAGAATGTTCTTGCACATTGAAATTGGGACATGTCGAATAAATAGGAACACATTTTTTTTTCTTTGCCCCCTTGGGACTTTGCCAATTATTTTCATATGTTTCGAGTTGTTTTGTAAATTAGGAATGCACATATAGGTATTTCTAATATTTAAACTTTTAATTTTTATGAGTATTATACATAACACATGTTAATTCATGTTAGAGGTACATATGTATGTTTTGATTTTGTTAGTTCCATAGAATCTGTATTGTTTAATACATTTGATGATTTATTTGTAATGTGAAAAGCTGAACAGTATTTAACATTGTTTATTTGGAAATTACTCCCTTTTCTTTGCAAAAGTTTCTGCTTTGTACTACTACACGTAACTTCGTTGAGAATAGTTGTTTTCTTCACACATCGTTGCGCTGGGATATTTTGAAATCGTTTCAGTAAACATTTCCTTTCATAGTTACGTCTATTTTTGTAATATGCTGGCTTTTACTCATAATTAAGTGAGTCATAAATGTGCCCTCTACTCTACCTACATAGCCATATATGCAGATATGTATCTGCATTAAAAAATCAATATTTTCCAAGTACTTGTGTTTGAAAATGATATTCTATAATTAAGTCACTTGTTACATTAATTGTAAAGAAAGCGACAAAATCATACAGAATTCTCGCTTGAACCCTGTAAATACGTACATAAAAAAACTTCAAAAAAGTAAAAAAAATTACCCCAAGTACGTAAAAAAGTCGAGGACGGAAAAGAGTATTATCAATATAAAAAAAGATGTGAAATCAAAATGAGCTGCGAGTACATAAAGGTGTTTTGTAATAATCACGGACATTTTATTAATTTGAAGATAAAATGTAACATCTAGACACTTGCCTAGATGTCCGCGGCCTGGAAGTCAAATACTTGGTGTGTACAGGAAGATTGAAAGAAGGAAAAAATGAAACGTATGAACGTAATAATGTGTAGTACCTAAATTATCATTTTTCTTGTGAACCACATGAATATACCTACAATGGGAGTCGTTCGATTATCAGAAAAATTCGATTGTTTAGTCATCTTGGAACTAAATAGTTCAGATAATATAATCGACGTCCTATTGTACACTAGTTTTTTAGCCTCTCTTCGCCAGGCATTACTATCCTGTATAATAAGACGCCCAAGGTAAGCACAAGTTTTGTTGGAAACCCCCCTAGAAACAAGTTCCCCTGCGAAATACGAAATTGTTCAACTTTTGGGTGTCAGACGAGTAGGTACCTATCTAATTGGTCACCTGAAAGATATTTCGAGGAGCCTAATTCACATACGTGCCCTGCGTCATTTGAAACCCTCCTAGAACCGAAATACCGATTTTTCTAACTTTCGGGTACTTTTCCAGTACCTACAGTAGGTACCTGTCTCGTCTTGGGTCATGTCATGGTATTTGCAAAGAAAGGAAAAGAAATTTACCAAAACTCACTGTACAGCAGTGCTTAAAACCCTTAGTGTCCATAAGATAAACAGAATACCTGTTTTAGGCCACAGGTACTAACCATTTTCAAATTTTTCAGGTTTTGATATTTTACGGCATCTTTGGGTACCCAGGAAACGAGGAAACTTCATACTGAATTTGAACCTTTTAGGTCGTCGGGAACTACGAAAAAAGCCTCTGGACAGATTTTGCTAACAAACGAACAGATACCTTAAGCGTCCTATTACGTAGGATATTAATATTATAGTGTAGATATTCCATGATTGTTGACGACGTATTCGCAGCTCGATGCTTAGCCAAAATAAGTAAAACGTCCAAGCACGTTATGAATCAGATATCTATGATAATTATGCACACCACGTGAATTTGTGGGCAATGCAATAAATATTCTAGTAGCGTGGACCTTATTTGCAAGAAGTGGCGCAACTGTTACATCGTCCCGATGAAATAGTTTCGATCTTTCACAGCTACTCTTCCTGCATCCCACGCCCTCCGTGTCCCCTCCCTCTCCCACTTCCGCCCCCTTTTTTCTCCATTCATCCGGACACCGTTGGTTATCTCGCTCCCATTTCGCTTTACGTCTTTGTACATAATGCTCTTTGTACCGTCCGCCCGTAGCAGCGGCGGCAACAGCAGCAACGGCAGCAACAGCAGCAGCAGAAGAAGAAGAAGAAGAAGAAGAAGAAGAAGAAGAAGAAGAGGCGGCGGCAGCAGCAACAACGGCAGCGTTGCACCGCCGATGCATCGGTCTGCGCTCCACCCTCCTACTTCTCCACCTTCGTGGAAGGTGGATCTGGTTGCGTTCGTCGACCTCGGTCGATCATATGGGCGCCCCTGCGTACTTGCACGTGGGTGGCACGAATTCTTGCAGATCGCTTTCGAACGTTCCTCGCGGAAGATACTCCGGCTTCTCTTGCTTCTGATCCCACTCTTGTTATCTGCGAGTCAGCGGAATCGATTGACCTGTTGCGAATAGATCAAGATTAGCCAGCAATCGGCAGATTCTGTTTGGAAGTAATATTAGGGTGTAATGAATATAGGGGGAATATTAAAGGTGAAAAGTTTGTTTTTACTTTTAGCATTTCAGAGCCGGATTAATAAAATTGAGATATGTAGGTACTTGGAGTGGTTGGTGAATGAGAGGAGAATAGAAAGTTGTGTTTGATATTATTATTATTATTATTATTATTAATCATCTTTATTACTCAGAAAAGAAGAAGCCTGAATATTTACAGGGACCATAGACAATAAAAGAAAAGGGCGAGGCTGCAGTGGTAACGCCACATAGCGACAAACATAATAAAGAAAATGAACCTTAGTTTTTCCATTTTGGATGACTAGAACAGTTCCCACACTAACGCCCGTCGGAAAAGAATTTTTTTGAAGAAGCTTGCGCCACCGACTATATCTGTGATAAAAAAGTTCAAAAAAATTCTGAGTATTACTTCAAACATACCTTAATATGCAGGCAAAACGCCAGATAGTATAAACTTATAGTTTTTGTTAAATAAATTCCCGAAGATGGCGTTGAAAAACGGGCAGTTACACTAGAGTACCCCCGTAAGTCAGACAGGCAATCGAATGGACATTTGGTTATCGTAAATGAAGAAGTTGTAATTCGGAGATTTTGTCTAATTAATTCCTTATTTTGTACTCGTTGACAAAGTTTACGTGTTTATGAATAAACTTGTTAAGTAGTTTTATAGAGTGACGTGAGTTACTTTGAATAAGTATATTCATAAAATATAGATGGACACAACAGTGTAAATAAAATTGAGGACGTCCTCCTTCGAGCGAAGTCGATATTTTTAGACCGTTATAATTTTTCAAGTTACTATCTAACTGTCTATAATCAATGGCAATCTAGCTATTGACTATGGAGTACATCAATTCATCATCTTCGTTGTAAAGTACACCCAAACATATCGTTCCGACAATCATAAACTATGTAAACAGTCATTAGTTATTCAAGATACATTAGGTCTTGCTAAGGACTGGGTCTATAATTGAAGAGTCCTCGTAGAAAACACTGTAAGTGTCAAAAATAAAATTCTATACTATAGCATTATCATTGGCACGTAGAATATTTTCCAATAAACTTTTTTTTTAATTTGGGCACATATACTCCAAGTCATTTTAGAAGGAACTCCTTTCGCGCATGTAGAATGAGCTCATTGGCTCCGAGGGAGCGTTGGTTGGGTTATAGCCAATAGTAACTTGTTTCGGCACCAATGAGCGCCAACATGCGCAGAACAGGTCTGAACTTGTCTGTCGGTGGGTTCCTTCTTAAATGACTTGTACAATACAGTGTTTGCTACAAAGACTCTTCAATTCGAGACCATATATGTATGTACCTATTGAATGCATATCAATTAATTCTAATAAGATATATGCATGAGTCGTTTCATGCAAATTATTTTCATGGTTTCGAATTGTTTAAAGAATACAGGCCATCAATATATGTAGTTTGTACTCATGTTCACGAAAAAAGGTGGCTTTATAAATGAATTTCCATCCATAAAACTATGAGTCGTTCGAGTTTTTTTCGTTTTACACTTTAATCGACAAAGTTTAGTCTTTCTGAATATGTTTATTTAATGCGCCTAGAAGGGGCATTAAGGGGCTTTTCTCCTATGTAATTTATATTGGAACGATATTTTTTAGCCATTTTTACAAACAGTTGCCATCCAATATGTTGTACTACTCGGATAGAACTTTTTGAGAAATGTAATAATATGTTTATGACAAGACAACATGATTCAAATTCCTAATACGAAAGACTGAATTACCACTTTGCTTTTTTTTCTAAACTATATATATAGCATAGAGATGTCATATTTTGCAAATACTTAGATTTCATTTAGACACACATGGAATGACGACTAACGTCAAAATTATCACATTTTGCCATCTGCCCACAGACATATCAGTGCATGACGAGTCAAGAAAGGCAATATGGGAGATGTGATGAGGGATGATCTCAGGATGTATTTAATCTGTGGATGAGTTCGAGGGTCAATGACAATGTAAATTTTAATTTGGCAAATTGCCTGATTAAGAACAAAAAGTAATATATAGTGATTTTGCAAAATTTCTGACACCAATTAGTCCAAAGTGACATTGGTCCTTCTTCAACTCATCTATAGATACAGTGGCGGACGAAAGAAAATTTACAACTTTTAAAATCGCATAGCTTTTTTAGAATTGGTCCAAATGACATGAGTTTTTTTTAGAAGCTAGCAGAGTTAGTTTGCTAAGTGGCGTGTTTCGTCGTTTTGAAAAACAAATGCAATTGGTCGGAATAGCAAAAAAATATAGTAAAGGTTTTTTTTTAAAATTTTTTTTTGAACCTGTAATGAAAATTCAAAAAACCCGTTTGTAGATTGAAGTAAGTTGTATACATGCATAAAATTTCATTAAAATCGGTTAACGTTGCTCTGAGGTATAAACGCTTAAAGATCGCAGAATAAGGTCGAAAATCGCTGATTTCGGAAATTTCTGTGATTGTCGACCTTATTCTGCGATCTTTAAAGGTTTGTAGCTCAGAGCAACGTTCACCGATTTTAATGAAATTTTAGGCATGTATACAAAATATTTCAGTCTACAAACGGGTTTTTTTGAATTTTCATTACAGGCTCAAAAAAAAGTTTAAAAAACAACTTTTACTACTTTTGTTGCTATTCCGACCAATTGCATTTTTTTTGCAAAACGACGAAACACGTCACTTAGCAAACTAATCCTTCTAGCTTTTCAAAAAAACTCGTGTCGTTTGGACCAACTCTAAAAAAGTTATGCGATTTTAAAAGTTGTAAACATTCTTTCGTCCGCCACTGTATATCAATACAGGTGAATTATATTTAAGACACAGTATAAAAACCAAATGGAGAGACTGATTACCGAGTATCAATTAGTGACAAATGTAGACACGAATTTAAGAAGAAAATTATATAAAGAAATTAAATTCATTGAACCTTGTTTCTTTACTGATAGACTAAAGTATCTATTAAAACTTAAGTTTCTCGATAACGATGTTTTGTGACATTCTCTGGTTTTCCCCTTACCCTTCACATAAGCTCTGCAATTCCTTCATAATCGTATCTAAAAAGGATGAATTCTATAGAGTATAGAGTATGCGTAGATCATCGTGAGTTAGATAAGAAAATAAAGCAAACACAATTCCCAATGCCATTCGTCCAACACGAGATCGACGAATTAAAGAACGCGCGTGCATATTCGTTAATTTATTTGGAGAACGGTTTCTTCCATTTGCTAGTTGCGAAAAGTAGTAGAAAGCATACGTCCTTCGTCACGCCTGGTGGGCAGTACGTATTTCTTGAAATACCACTCGGTTTGTTTATTAGCCTAACGAGGTTTCCAAGATTCATTGACGAAATCTTTCCAGATTATATTTAATATGAAATAGTAGTTACTTACAAGTTACTTGTTAGATACGTAAATAATACCCATCACCGAAGATTCGATTGACGAGTTACAAGAAGTATTAAAACTAAATTGACATGAACATCAAATTCTACAAAACATAAATCGAATATTTAGGAAATGTATTAAGTATTAAGTAGTAATAAGAGCGAGTGTGCTATACGTTACTAAAAAAAATAAGAAATATGGAACAAATCAAAATCAGATATTACACTCCACTGTTAGAGAAAACATCGAAGATTAGTTGTTATATTCCATGTATGGCAGCTGAAAAGAACTCTTGGAAAAAAAATGAAACATTGACTTTGATCCCATAGGGAGGCCTTACATTGTGCATCTATTACGTAGATTACATTAGATGGATAACAAACACTATATGTATAGCGAAGCTTATCAATACGTTCTTATTATAATCGATGACTTTCCAAAATTCACATGAAGACAGTCAACGCTAAAGAAGTTAATTCTTAGTTAATTATTAGTAAATTCAACATCCGACGAAAGTAAATTTGTGAATGGCATTGGCAAGTGGAATATAGCGAGATAAATATGTAGTGTTACAAGGGCAGGGGCGCATTTGAAGATTCGGCGCCTCTATGTTAACAAGCGTCTGCCGCCCTTTCCGCGAAATATCATCAAATATTTTGATTTAAAAGAGTCGGGACAATTTCAAAATTAACTCAATATGGCAACTCACATCTGAGTCATTGCTAATTTATTATGTGGAAAAACTGAATTGTTTTTAAAGTTGCCTCAAGCTTCTGTGTTTAAACCATTTCCAATTTGTTTCGCTCAAAATTTGTCGCTCCCCAAAATTTACCACCCTAGGCTGCAGCCTACATTGCCTATACCCCCAAGCCGCCCCTGAGGAAAGGGGTCAGTGTTTACGTCAACCGAATTCCACGATTATTTCCAAGAAAAAGGAATTGAAAGTATACTGGTTACGACAGGCGTTTCGCTATTGAATGCTCAGGTGGAGTAAACAATACGCGTTAAATTATTTGTAACTGTTTCGGTGCTATAAACCCATATATGCCTCGAGTTAGTACACGCAGTCTGCGCAAGGAACACCTATAGTCGTTCAGCCATGATGGTTAAGAAATACGAACTGGAGGATTTCCACATACGCGTAGGCTGAGCACTTGAAGCACTCGTACAGATTAAGAATCTTTTCGGATTTTTTTATTTCAAATAAGCCTAAGACGGGGAATCACCTGCACCACGAACATACTGTTTTTGTTTATGTGCCATATTGACGCTGTAAAAAAACAAGTAAAACAGATTAAAAATACTTTTAATTTTTTTGGTATTAATATAAGAGTAGCTTAATAAATACCAAAAAGATTTATTTCATTATATGCTGTATTTACTGAGAAAAAAATCTTTAAAAATAGCTTAATTTTTCTACCGTTCAAAGTGAGATACCCCCTTAAAAGTTAAAAGATTCAAAAGTACGGAAATGGTAAATTAAAAACGACGCTGGGGTGCAGTGAACCCATGTGACCAATTTGTGAGAACAAGAATTATAAAAAGGCGTGACCACTTAGGCTTAATTTACCCGAAAAAAGACAAAATTGCAAAATATTTATTTCATACTGCTAACATTGCGTAATAATAGCCAACATTTTGTAAATGCATGATTATTTCATGGTTTTTAATCTATCATAATTTTCACATATATTAATTGTTCATTTTCAATGCAGTGTAGTAGAGGAAATATGCTCTGCCAGTGAAACTATTTTGAACATCGTAGCTTAAACATTTACAATAAAAATCGATTTCAAACATCGCATGCAATGGGGAAAATAACAAAAGATCAAAGTTCTATGTGCTTTCTCAGAAGCAAGTTTTTCAACTCCAACCACATCTCTTTATTCCAAGTCACATTTAATTATCAATAATTAATTTCGAAATAAAAACCCACCAGGTTCATCAACAAGAAATCTGCAATCCAATTATTTCGTGGAGTTACTTGTTAAAAATTTTGAACGGTGCACGCGTAACAATACCTACCTTTCCACGTTCAAGGGTAATTACACTAATCCTTCCAAGAATGCCAATTGATCGTTCACCGTTCATCCCTCGGAAGCGTTAGATTTACTGCTTAGCCCTCGAGCAAGCCTGGCCACGCACTCGACACAACAACGATCAACACTTTCCATTTCTTGTTCCCTTTGTGCGTGACGAAAGCAATGGTAGAAACTACCAGATCCGCATTAACTCGACACCAAAAACTCAGGTGCACTTAAAACGACACAGAGAACGGCTGTGAAAGGGCCAGTCGCGAAGCAGGAGTGTACGGGCGCATTTTAATTCGAGCTTAGAGTTCGTTAGCGGTCAGAGCGATCACTAAGACGACAGATCCCCAACCCAGTCTCGGGAAAGCTGGGTTAAATCGAGATTAAAACTGCGTCTGGGCACCGGCTTAATCTAGTTTTTAATAGCCGATTATCCTACAGGCTTTGGCGGGAAAGCCGTCGAGAGCAGCGAGAACTCGCGTCGAATTTTCGCGCGTCCCTTCGACGCGGTCAGAAGGGCTTGTTCAGAAGTATCGGACCAAAAGAGCCGAGAAACATTAATTTTCCAGCTGAAATTTCATTCACTGTCCAACTTCCAACCGTAACGCGTGCGGTCACTGAACGACCGTCGCGTCGCCTCATTCACCGTTTATTCCTTTGAACCTTCCGCCGACACGTGCCCTTCCATCGGCATTGACAATTTTTGGTAAACTGGCGGATCACGCTTGACCAGTTGTCCCTCGTGCTGAGATTCAAATACAACTGGGCGGAGGATAATGTGGCTGATATTCCAAAGTCGCTTCGTTTCTTCAAATAGGGTGCAGAGCGGAACTTTTCACATAGGTGGTATTAAAAGGAAGGTTAAAATTATACATTAGGTTTATTTTGTTTTTGGTTTACATGCCCTTATATATAAGTTCCCAAAGATGGCGTTTCAAGGAACTTCTTATGTTAAAGTTATAATAAACTGCAAATGTGGATGGCTGCAGCAAGGTTCTTGTCATTAATGTTTCCTATTTCTGCATATAATTGTATGTTATTCGTGCGAGTTATTGCATTTACGTGGAATTCTTATGTTAATCGACGTGCTTTAAGGGGGTTCTTTAGTGTAACTGCCCGTTTTTCAACGCCATCTTTGGGAACTTATTTAACAAATACTATAAGTTTATACTATCTGGTGCTTTGCCTGCATATTAAGGTATGTTTGAAGTAATACTCAGAATTTTTTTGAACTTTTTTTTATCGCAAATATAGTCGGTGGCGCAAGCTTCTTCAAACAAATTCTCATCCAATAGTCATCCAAAATGGAAAAACTAAGGTTCATTTTCTTTATTTTGCTTGTCGCTATGGTTGCAACCTCGGACGAGTTTCTATCTTGTATAAAATTAATTCTATAGAACGAAAACAAATAAATTTATGAGCAAAGATCGAACATTTTTTTCAAACTGCTGCCATTCTGCAAATTTTTATTTTTAGGGGACCTCTGTGGTTCCAACCATAGCGACAAACATAATGAAGAAAATAAACCTTAGTTTTTCCATTTTGGAGCACTATAACAGTTCCCACACCAACGCCCATCGGAAAAGATTTTTTTTTTAAAAAAAATGCGCTACCGACTAAATCTATGTACATGTACGATGAAAAAAATAAAAAATTCTGAATATTACTTCAAGCATACCTTAATAATATGCAGACAAAACGCCAGATAGTATAACCTTATAGTTTGTATTAAATAAATTCTCAAAGATAGCGTTGAAAAACGAGTAGTTACACTAGAGTTAGTACTAGCCCCCTTAAGTAATTCTTGGATGCTTGGTACATTTTCTTCCGATTCTTTCTCGGGCTTTTATCTTCTTCTCTAGCATGAAACTGTAATGTATAATACACGATGAATAAGATAAATCTAATAAATTCTAATAAACTATGACGCAGCATATAAAGAAAATCGATTTTCAAAATCCGTCGACTAAGTAGGCGTGTGCTTAACTAATTGTAAGAATGTGCTCTTAAATTGAACTACCTGTTCATTGATATACTTTATGAAGGGTAAGGGGAATGTCCATTTTTCGTGATTTTGCGATTTATAGTATATTTTGTTGGTGGCCACTGGGACTACAGAACTGTCGAATCACACAGGGTTATACAGTTCAAATACCCCCGTAAGATAACGTTAAAAATTTGATATAGGTACATACTGGTTAAAAATAGAAAATGTTCACTCTACACTGGAACAAAATATACCTACTCTCTCTTACTCCATACCAAAATGACTATTCTTTGCCTAAGCATAAGCTTCTGTCATCAAGGTAAAACAAGAAATTATTTAAGAAAATTCATTGAACCTTGTTTCTTTACTGGTGGACTAAAGTATTAAATATTGGGCCATTTCCTGTTTTCCCTTTATCCTTCATATACAGTTTGTCACCAAATTCGACATGCACTCCATAACTTTGGAATACTGTAAAAAGCAGTTATAATAGTTTCAGTCATTGTGATGAAGATTGGTGTATGTAAACTTTTGTATACATTCACTTTATATGTGTAAAGTAAAAATTGAACAAACTGTAGATTACAGACGAAAACAATAAATAGAATCATACAAAAGGAAAAGAATATGTCTCTAACAAAACATTATGTCAGAGGTGATATTGATAGTATTCTCTGTGGTTATGACTCTATTAGATTTCACACAATCACATAACCGTTAGAGCGTTAACACATTTGCTTCTCAGAATTTCAGCCAATTTCGACGCCTTAATGATACATGACTGTAGTAGTTTAGAAAAGAATAGAAGTCCCGAGTCCAGAAAAAGCGCGACTAATCACAGGGTTTGGCTAAACAAACTACAAGCCTCAAGGTATTTAGGAATACAAAACAGCGTCTTTCTGTAGTAGGCTAACCAGGATAAACCATAGACTAATGCTTGGTAGTGTGTCTAATCAAATTTTTCAACTTATTTCCTACTTCCCCACGCCACGAAAATTATATGAGAGCACTACTGTGGTGAGAAAAGGTATTGGACTATAAGTGTTAGAAAGTAAGGTTTCTATGGAATAATGACTTGTCTTTTTGTAAAATATGCTTGTATCTTTTAAAGTTTCAAAGAAATACCAAAAATATTTTTAATAATACTCATAATCTTTGCTTGTAAAAAATAGAGTTAGAAATTATTATGTATTGACAAATACCAAACCAATTTCAATTCTTTTCAAGCCTCGCTTAATTTATTTTATAATTTTTATCCTCTTCTGGTTCTCCCCATTCATCGATATTAAGGAGGAATAGGGGAATGAACTGAATAAAAAAGGAGGATGGACATTAAAGGACCCTTTGCTAGGGAGAAGGAAGCTGGAGATGAAAAAAAGACAAAGGGAAAAAAAGAAGAAGCGTTCTTCCTCGCTGATCATTTATCACGAAAGGGATTCTCACTCTATATAACCGGAATATGAGAGCCACACCCTTCTTCCGGCACCTCAATCTATCGGTTGTGGACGATTTTCGAAGACATTCGAAACCTCTTTTTTTTTATATTCTTCATCGTCCGTTGAGAGCTTCAATAAGCACCCCTAACGACGTCTCGCCACACCCCCACGGAAAATCAAAGATTTCCCCTCATTTCGCGAGACTCCTCAGTTGAACAGTTTTATACTCGAAAAGATGAAGGTAGAAAAGCTGAACAAATCGAAATTTTTCGTATCTATTACAGGAACAATATGGAGGGAACAGGTATTCTTCATTGAAATTAAGTTCTTGAAGTAATCTCTCACAAGCAGGTGTTTCATAAAAACGCCGTAGTAAACAGGATAGTTTAAACGTATACAGAAAAGTTACAATTTCGATTTTAATTAAATTTCTAATTAAAAATTTTAACATGCCATAGATGCTCCTGGTATAAATTGTATTTACAATAAAAAATTGTTAACTTCATTTAATATTGATTGTGTACCCACCACAAAAAACAAACAAACTAAATTAAATTAAATAAAAATAAATTTGAATTAAATAAATAAAAACGACAATACCTTGTAATATTAATTATAGTGATTTCACTCTGTCAATAAACTCTTATCATATTTCGTTTTCATTGCAATTAATTTAACGTTTCCATAGTACAGCGAGTTTGCTAACGCTATTTTTGATGATAAAAAGGATATTGTTCAATTTCTGTTGTTCAGGAATTTCTAGCAATGTACAATAATGTGTTCTTCGATAGAAAGCAAAATCGATAATTTTATAAAACAACTACGTGTGAAACCTTCTACTGACATTTTAGCTTTTTGGAACAATAAAAACAGTAACCAATGTGAATTACGAAATTTAGCAAATGTGATTTTAGCTGTTGCACCTACGCAGGTGAGCGTAGAACGGCTATTTTCAGGACTAAAGTTCATTTTGTCCCCACATCGGTCTAAACTCAATTCAGACGTCATTGATAATATATTAATTATACATCTGAATTATAACAAAATTGTAGAAGATGACAAGCAATGACTACGTTCGAAATTAATAAACGGATTGATAAACAATCGAGTATTATTGATTTATTAATACCTGACTAATGCAAAACCAATATACAAACCTATATGTATTATACTAAACTCTCGCTATAGGCTCGCGCTTAAACGGGAGGAACATTGACATGTTTTTGTAACATTTTAATATATAATATAAAAATTAACATTATCACATTTGCTTTACGTATCTTATTATAACATTGCATCTTTTGTGATTGTACTGCAAGTGTCAAAATCCATAAAGTTTTTATCTTTTTCGTTTCTTAATAAGTACATGTTAACTGCCAATGTTACTTCGTGGTGTCAATTTTTCCCAGTTTACAATAACGTCGAGTCGACTCTCTCGGCCCCTCTCGGCTTCTCTCTCTCTCGACCGAATGACTCCAAGAAGTGGTGATTCGGTTAACATTTCGGTGTACCATGTTCTTTCGAAAATATGCTTAAAAATTGCACAAATTCAATTGTTTCTTCAACTCGCTGTATCTTCGTGAGGGGTGATCGCAACATCATGATCTTATACTTCTTTTAAAGCGGTGAGTCTGCCGATTTTTTTTAGCTCCATCGGAACCCGCTGTGATAATGTTTTACCTGTGGCTTTTATGTTTGAAGACTTGCCCCTGCTTTTCCAGTTCCTGGGGGTGGTACCTTGATTGATGTGAGGATTGTAGTTTCGAGTAATTTTTCCGCTCAAATCTTTTAAAACAGCACTTGGTATATTATAAGAATAGAAAACTGAGTGTTTCGGACGAGTACGAAAGTAAAATTGTCGCTGTATAGATCTATCGCAACAGGACGCATGGGGTACCCGGTTGCCCAACAATCGTGAAACTTTTGGTTGCGCACATAAGGGTTAACAAATACCAGCCGCTGAAGTTTTCCATTTTTGGTTCGCAAATAAATCTTTGTTCACGTTTATATTTACAAACATTTCTGGTATTGTGACTTTTTTTGCATTAGCATTGCTAGCTGTAGTATTAATGTTTGTCTTATACTATCGAGCGCAAGAAACTTTATTCTACTATTTTGGTTTAGGTACTCGATTTATACAGAATTATCAATTTCCCTATGAAACTAAGCAGTAATTACGGCTCCCACTATGTTATAATACTTCAGAATATAATAAACTTGACCCACATCATTTAAATTTTTTTATATACTACTATGTTGCATGCTATATACATGTATTTTAAATAGAACATCAACAAATGTCATTGTAATTATTAAATTTGTTTGTCTGATAACGAAATAAAATATTAGATACATAGTACTGTTTTATGAGTAATCAAACGCTATAGTTACTTCAATAAAAAAAATGTTATCTGTACATATATTAATAACATATTATATCATTATATCTTTCATGGCCCCTTTTCACTCGTGACCTGCACGACAGAGTTGTATAGGTGCAGCGAATAGTGCACGGCGCATTCGATCAGTGTGCGGTAACTGATAGGTCCTTAAGAAAGTATTTCAAAACTTTGGCAAGTGAGATACATACGTACAAGTCACACTTGACATTTAAAGAAACATTATTATAGCTATGTAACTCTCAGAATTGTATTAACAAAAATTTAAAAAAACCGATAAAATGTATAATTATTTTGAGACACTTATTGCAAACAGACTGTGCACAATACTCGCAAAAAAATGATGGGAAATTAGTTACAGAATGAACATTTTCCCTGTAGATTAATGTAATAATTAGTACCCGGACTCAACTAAAAATATGAATATTTAATGGCATAGTAACAATTTATACTTTAAAGAAGCGTAAAATCGCCAAGTTTATATTCAATATTTTATAAGTCGGATGTTCTCACTATCCAGTGACTCGCAGATTTATTTACGGAGAATTATTTCTTATAGAAGTCAATGGTTTTAATCGTTGCATTCAAATTGGAGAAACTGGCACAACGATACAGAAGTTTTCGCAATTAATTAATACTTTGCATTCATGTAGAAGAATCAATAAGTGACTGTAATTCCAATAGTTATATCCAATAATGATAAATATTTCTGCATAAGATGGATATGAGAGTGCTTTCACAAGCCGCATTATATTTAACTACTCCCCCTTTAACAACTAAATAAAGAAATTGTTATGATATAAATTTAATAACAAATCGGAAAAATATCAATTTCCCTATATTGAATACATAAAAACATAATGAAGAAAAGAATGTCAAATTTAAGCATTTCATTGTGAGTACAGTGTCGAAATAGTTCAATAAAAACATCATGCAACCTCTAGAATAATGGATTC
Organism: Andrena camellia; assembly: GCA_029448645.1. Lineage (NCBI taxonomy): Eukaryota > Metazoa > Arthropoda > Insecta > Hymenoptera > Andrenidae > Andrena > Andrena camellia. The sequence goes on along the minus strand of CM055676.1, from coordinate 55,002,666 downwards.
CGATTGTTTGCCCAAGTTTCTGGTACTCAGATAAGTCGATACGGAAAACGAAAGCTCTTTACCGCGTTTAAAATCAGTAATTAGAATACGTTAAATAAGTTTAGCTGAAGGAAGTGGCGCCAGTGAAGACGTCGGCTCTCCATTGTCTTTTCGGAGACGAATTTAATCGTCGTCCCTCGAAAAATAAGATCGACAGAGATACTATTTGGTCCCGGGGACAATCGGGGATTCAACGTCTTAATTAGTACTCGGACCCACGAGCCACCGTGATCGAAACGTCAGATCTCTGCTGCGGCTATACCGCATTCCCTCGTTCAAGATATTATCGAAAAACAAATTCCTAAAATCTCGGAAACATATTGATACATACTAAAATACGCTCGTAAAACACGTAGGTAGTTAATAATTACAATAGAGTCACATAAAATTGAGTTATATGTTTTAAATGCGTGTTCAAATTTGAATGCTGTATTTTATAAATTACAAAAAAGACCTAAGTGTAATCTATAACGTAATAAAGAACAATCAATTTGTCTTAAGGCACATTTAAATTTAGAGAAATTATAAATATATTACTAAAGTTCTAGGTGTTTTTATTTCAATAGAAATATAGTAATACCTTTGGATAATATGTATTTATAGGTACTGCACAAACAATTAGGCATATTTATAAGAAATAGTCATCTCTTTGGACATAGTTAAGTAGATGAATGTTACAAGTCATTATCCTATTGTCAACGAATACACAGCATCGTAAGTGTCAGTAATTGCGAAAATAGCCCAAGTAAAAAATGTTGAAAAATGGAATTTATCACTTTTTATATTCAACACACACAAACACAAGAGGTGAAATATCTCAAAACGAAAAATATATGACTCAGGCCCCCTTTGTAATAATATTAAGCAGTTCATAAGAAATCGAAATTATTGAAAAATTGCGATCCTCCCATTTTGATGACCAATAAGTACCTACATGATTGTTATTAAAAGACTCGATATCCAACTTGAGAGATTATTTTATGATTCTTATGCTGCAAGCTGCACACAAGGAAAAGGTCGTGCAATTATATTGCGACAAATTAAAACTAAGAAACTTGGTACACAAAACTTTCGAGTGGTACTGTACGCGTGAAAGAAATAAATGTTAAAGGAAATCATCGGTACAATCGATGCAATTTATTTCAGGTAAATGAGATAATGTTAATTGCCCTATTAAAGCACAATTTCGAGAAGTGGGATAAGGACGGCTCGGATGGGTTGGTTAGATAATAGCCCTTGGAATTTATTACTGTTTTCCCGCAAGGAACGCCTCTCCCTTATTTGTGGGTTATTTTACGTTCTTTTCTTATACATTGACTACGTTCTCTAAATATATTTCCAAACTTTTGATGCAGCATAAGAATTTAGCGCATTTGACATTGTGTTGATGTAAAAAATCTAATACGTGTGAACGTCGAATAGAACTTATCTGTAAATTAAAATTGTGAAGGATGTATGACAGGTTTGTAAATAGGAGTTAAAAATATTTCGAATTATTTATAATGTATTAACAATTCATAAATGACATAGCATATTATTTAATATTCTCCGCTAACAAGGGATGATCCGGAACCGGGGAATTCAAAAACTTCTGAAACTTTGTGGATAATAAGAGACGGACGTTTCTAGAATATCTGAAATTTAAGTCCTAAGAACATTTGTAAGTCTTAAGAAACGGACGTTCCTAAGTAGAATATACAAAATTTAATTCCTAAGAACACTCGTAAGAAACGGACCTTCCTAGAACATACGGAATTTAAGTCTTGAGAACCGTAGGACTTTCGCGAAGGACGTTTCTACAACATCCGAAATTTAAGTCTTACGAACATGCTAAGTAGGTATGCTCAAAATGGACGTAGGACGTTCGGATGTGAACTGGACATGAAACGGACGTCCTTGGGATGTACGGTGCTATCTGGGATGGGTTTAAAAAAATATTCGGAGCACAGCGAATGCAAAATTATAATAACGAGGATGTATGTATGTATGGAGGATGTAGGACGTACAGATGTCGTACGGTTAGATGGACGAAGAGGAAGGATTCGATCGTCCCTATCACGGAGGCCCGCGGATCTTGAGTTACTAATTAAGACACCGGCGGATCGGCCATTGTCTTGCTAACAAAAAAACCTGCACACACTTCGCTCCCCGTTCGGTTTCGTTCGAGTGTTTGTGATTAAATCAGCACGTCGGATCGAACGAATTAAGTCTTCGGCGTGGGTGGACCCAATCGAAGAGAATCAGAAGGACCAAAGGGTCGTCCTGACTCTCCTCTCATCCGGCTCTATCGCACGTGCAAAAGCGCCGAGCACAAATAAACATGAACGAGGGGACATTTGCATGTTTAATTCCTTCGTAGAAGCTGAATCTAAACGTGCAAAACGAAAAATTCATTCGTACCGTTTTAATTAGCATGCATTTTTTTTAGTGGTCCGTAAAATGTTGTCCAGTCACCGTATATATATATATATATATGAATATTTTTAAAAGTAGATCATTTAAATAACATGTGTACAGAAATGGGGTTAAATGGTCCGCGAGTGACCTGGGATTAAAAGATTTAAATAAATATAGTGTCAAGACACAATTTGTGTATCTCTGTTTACATTATTTATAGTCGAATTAATGTGTATTGAGTACAGATTAATATGTTTTCTATACAAAAATTAATTTCGATTTATAAATGCCACAAAACAGTTGACACAGTAGGCATTAGAAAAAATAGGTTCAGCTATTTGAAATATACATAGACATGTACAGTGCCGAATCAAGTATTGAGGCACCCTTTAAAGCAGAATAACTTTCTTAAAATTCGTCCAAACGAATTGAGTTTTTTTGAGAAGCTAGAAGGATTAGTTTACTAGGTGACGTGTTTCGTCGTTTGGAAACTAATCCTTCTAGCTTCTCAAAAAAAAAAATCAAGTCGTTTCGACCATTTTTAAAACAATTAGGTATTCTATTTTAAAGGATGTCCCAATACTTTTGTCCGCCACTGTGACTGAAGAATGAATCAGGGAACAGGATAATAACTAATGTCAGACGTATGCACAACTCGAACAACAGTGAAGACGATAAAATAGTGAATTTAATTTGACCAATATATTAATTTGTGTACAAAGATATGCTGATTCATGTGGAGATGATTCTGTCTCGTTTGGATGTTGAAATTGCGGTTTATTGAATAATATCGTGTAAGATGTAGCTGTAGATGCAAGTATATTTAATTCGTAATAAACATGTAGATATTTTCACTGCTGTAAATATTCTATTAATTGGATAAATATTGTACACATATCAAGGAACATATTTTTCATTACTTATTCAAACTTCTCTTCAACGACGTATGTAAGTATATGTTTTTCACAATGCTTCAAATGTATTTGGCATTTTTTCAAAATTTAACCATTTTCTTCTTTTCTTTCTACTTTAACACTTCAAGTATCGTAAGGTTTTGTGAAGTGACCCTTCAAATCAGTCAGCCCTTTCGGAGCGACCACTCCTGCCGAGAAAGTTTTCTTTAACTAGCCCCGAGCAAACATTCCTGGGCATTCGGACAACACTTTCGGTGCTTTTCAGAAGATATCGGCGCGGAAACACGCCAAAACCATGCCCACGATGCAAATCCCTCGGTGTGAAAACACACCGACGCTACCCAATGTGTTAATAAAATTCTCTTTAGCAAGATTAACTCTCCTTTTTAGCGAATCGTTTATCATGTGTATACACTATGCAATAAGAAAACTTAGTTCCTAAACGAAACAAACTGACGTAGCAATTAAAAATAGGGGTATCCACACTCGGGAATCCGTTCAAATGATCGAATATTTTAATAACTGTTGTTTATTCATATTAAAAGAATTGTGTCAGCACCATGAAACGAAATCAGTTCAATCATGGTTATAGTTACTATATAGTTAAACTATAGTTACCTACATTACAACGTACATAACGTTTATTATATAAAATATACGAAAAAATTATTCTAAAAAACAATTAAATAGTCCTTGTAGAAAACACTGTAAGTGCCAAAATTAAAAACAAATTTATCGGAAAATGTTCTACGTGCCAATGATAATACTATAGTATAGAATTTGATTTTTGGCACTTACAGTGTTCTCTACATAATGTTTTCAATTATGTATAATCAAAAAAGCAAATTTATAATTTATATTTTAATCAATTTAATTATTATTTATTCATTAGGAGCATAAGACCCATAATTATAGACCTCACTCAGTCTTAAGGGGGGACCCCACCCTGAAGCCACTAACAAAACACAAAGTTAAGTACTTTTTTGTTCGTATAAATAAAAATATAGGGCTTCGATTTTTTATATAGTTTTAAAGCAGTTTTTATTTTGCTAGAAAAATTTTTTTTATGAAAAATTGTAAAAATGGCTTCCCGGAGCACTGCAAAAAACCTGGCCTTCCATCCCGGGAATGACTGGATCATCTGAGAAGGAAATACAAATGAGATGTATAAACTGGAATATATTATCCTCCATGTGGCGTAGGATTTTCTCAAAATTCGAATTATTTTGGAAATTATAGCAGTTTGAAGAATTGACTTTAATTTTTTACATAAAAATTTGCACTGCAATGCTTATAAAAAATCGAATAATTGAAATATAAAGGAAATCCTCTAAACTGACCAAAGACAGATACTCTCAGAAACATCGGAAAACTTGCAAGAGGTTAACCTCCCTTTAACAAATAGGTCGCGTTACGTGTGAGAAGGAGGGCGAATATTTATCTGGAATATTTATCTTGTGAAACGTTGCCTGTTTGTCCTTCTTTCACGCCTAAACGGCTGAACGGATTTCAATGAAATTTTGAATATACATCACATGCGTCCTAGATTAGATTATAGGCTATTTATAAATATGCTATCTAAAATACTAAATAATAATAGTAATAATAGAACGATTATATCGTTGGATTCGTTGACTTGTTGGTAAAACTGACCAGGTTATATTTTTTAATTTTCGGCAAATGTAAATTTAAAGTTCAATCTATTCCAATAAATCAGGTATCTAATAATTGATAGCTATTGCAAAATACGCAAGTTTTTCCCCATACGGATTTTTATTAATCTATTGCCGTAAGGAACTTAAAAAGTAGGTAATTGCTTCCATTAATCCTTAAGAATTTTAGGATGGAATGATGGACTTGGTTAGTTTTACCAACAAGCCAACGATATACCGGGAGATAATAAAATCCGCAATTTCATAGCGTTCTCTCGTCGAACATGGCAATTACTCCAGGTCCTAATTCCCTTGTAATAAATCAAGCATATTCTATGCAAGAAGAAGAACGAATGTTCTCCTGGAGGGAGTGAAATTGACATAGCACGTTTTTAACCAAGTATGATATTTTCCCAGATCGTAATTTCGTTGTAATAAATCGTCGATGTAGTGTGCGAGAAGGAGGACGAATGTTTGCCTGGAGAGAATGAAATCGACGCCTATGAACGGCATACGTGTGTCTGTCTACTCCGCTGCGTCTCCTGCACCGACCACACGGCTGATCTTTGTCTTGTAAACGAAGCCACGCTGATTCGTATCCGGACGTTGATAAATTCCCCCGCAGAGTTTAGCAGTTCTTCGCGGAGACTTGCCTCGAGGCCCACCGCTTATCCTTCCTTCCCATTCAGTACGGAAGGACGAATGGACCTGGCACCGCGCATCCTCCTCCGACGAGTCCAGTAGGAGAGGGAACGAGAGAAAGAAGACTTCGTGGGAAACCGCTCGTACGATCCCTCGCGTCGGCTGATCTTCATTCACAGACTCTCCGTTCTCGTTAAGAATGTGTACTCTGTCGTGTGTTTATTATTAACCCTTCAAACCGCGTTTCGCCACACGATAGCGCATTTTTCCCTTTTCTCCATTTCGAAGGTCAGCGAGGTGAATTGGCGGGAAGTACCTACTTCGAAATCGATCTGATTTATGATTGCCTCAACAGATACATTGAAATGATTTATTTCGACAGGCGTATATTGAGAGGTGGCGGACAAAAGTATTGGGACACCCTTTAAATCAAAATACCTTTTTTAAAATTGGTCCAAACAGCTTGAATTTTTTTTTTGAGAAGCTACAAGGATTAATTTACCACATAGGTGACATGTTTCGTGTGTTTGACAAAAAATGCAATTGGTCGGCACAGCGTAGAAAATAGTGATGGCCGTTTTTTCAATGTTTTTATCTGATTGTGAGCCTGTAATGAAAATTTAAAAATCTCGTTTGTAGATTTAAGTAAGTTGCATACATGCTGGAAATTTCATCAAAATCGGTTGATGCAGGAACAAGCGACAGGTATCGAAATATCTAAAATGTTGTTTATTACAGTTACTTATAGGCCGAAAGCTGTAATTTCCACTATTTTTAACTATTTGTAGCTCATAGCTACGTTACCCGATTTCGCTGCATTTTTCAGCATGTATACAACTTATTTAAATCTACAAAATGTAGTTTTTAAATTTTCATTGCAGGCTCAGATAAAAAAGTTGAAAAAGCGACCTTCACTATTTTCTCCGCTTGCAATTTTTATTCAAAACGATGAAACGCGTCACCTAGTAAACTAATCCTTCTAGCTTCTCCAAAAACTCGAGTCGTTTGGACCAATTTTAAAAAAGTTATTCTGTTTTAAAGGGTGTCCCAATACTTTTGTCCGGCACTGTATCTTTACGTTTTCTTCATAGCGAAGTTGTTATGTAAATACAGAGTGCACTTTATAGCCAGTAAACACTAAATACCAATTTCGGTAAGAAAATATTCACCCCTTGGATCTCTGGGGTCACGAGCTGGGGAGCGACCCCAAACTGAAATTTGAATATTTCAAAATTCTCTTAACGTATCCCAAAAATTCTTTTGTATTTCTCTTTAGATATCTTTAGAGGAAATATTTACAGCATATGGTTTCCATTTACAGGAAGGAAATCAAAATTTGAAAGTTACTATAAAATGTTTACTAAAGCAGTCCTTGCTCATTATATCAATTTTTTTATGATGCCCTTATATCTATTACAATCGTTACATACAATTCTTGACGAATGGAAATCATAGTTTATATCTTATCTATGTAGTTACTATTGAATATAATTTTCGTGATTGACGACAGTTTTCTATAATAATTCTTCCCAGTTCAAGCAGGTTAGTATAGCCCTTAAAATTTCATTAAAAAAAGAAAGCAACGCTTCCAAAAGACGAAGTTGTAACACTACAACTAATAAATAGTAGAAAAATGTCTACTCGCAATCAGTTAAAATGATGATTTCTTTATGCAGAATGTGTTCCTAAGTTACTAGAAGAATTATTCCACGCATTAGTTGCACACTTCCCTATTTAAAATAATAACTGATAACTTTTATGACGATAATCTGTCATTTGCCCCCAAACTGGGATATAATTTTGTTACATTAGATCTTTATCCAAAGACGCCGCAGGGTCGCCGTTGAGATTTAGGCTGTAAAATGAATGAAAATATGTACCTACATTTATTTTATCCTGTCATTTGATAAATTATCATATAAATTAGAAGAGTAAGTGAAAGCTTCATAGCCTAGCGCTTATTGACACGTTTGTGGAGGACATTAAAATATTCTGGGGTCACCGGCAACACCACAGTATCGTTCTAAGCTTAAGTGGAGGATAAAGGGAAAAGCAGGGAATGTCACAAAACAGCTTTATCGAGAAAATTAAGTTTTAATACTTTAGTCCACCAGTAAAGAAACAAGGTTCAATAAATTTAATTTTCTTATATAATTTTCTTCTTAAATAATTTCTTGCATTTCCTTGACTTGTATTTTGATCCAGTGCACAGTGGGCATTTCCTGTTTTTAACCAGTATACCAAATTTTTTACACTATCGTACGGAGGTAGTTGAACTTTATAACCCTGTGCGATTCGGCAGTTCCGTAGTCCCAGTTGCCATTAACAAAATATGCTATAAATCGCAAAATCACGAAAAATGGACATTCCCCGTTTTTCCCCCTTACCCTTCAAGTATCTTTTTAGGTGTAAAATGGCGCGATGAGCTTCGAAGTCATCGATGCTTCTTAACTTAAAATATAAAGTTCAGCTGAAAGTGAGAATAGCCTGGGTGTACATTTTAATATATCCCAGTAGAATTGTATTAAATTAATAAACTCTAGTATTAATAAACCTATTATTCAATAATTAATTTTAGTATTAACAGTTCGATTTCCCTATTTCTATATGTTCCACACTTCTGGCCATGGAGGGAGGTATTTTCGTTTCCATCAACACTTCTTCTTATTTTAGCATGTAAAACTCGCCCCAGCATTGGTTAATTCCTCCTAGCACTCCCTGCAACCACGTTACAGATGCAAATTCATTTATACAGCAGCAGCCTTATTTCTGACAACAAATAAGAAGCACATCGCTGCTTTACTTATTCCTGTGCGATTACGTAACTCGCCCTGCGCAAGAACTTGTTCTTTAAATTACGAGACATGCGTGCTCGAAAAGTCACGCTCACTATCATGGCGCCGCGCGCGATGTATTTTCTGCCTGCTCGACGATTATGACTTATTCACCGTTCTTTCAGTAACTTATTAACAGATGCATCGCATTAAGAACGTCGCGCCTGGCGCGAGACACCATACCTACCCACTAACTTCGAATTAAACGCCTCTAATAAATTGGCTGCTGATAAATGCATAGGGATCGCAGCGAAAGTAAAAGAGGCTCATAAACTGATAGCTTATAAATATTCATAAGCAATAATACTGCAATTAAATCTGTTGATGGTTGCAAATCAATTACTGCGAGCGCAATTAAGTAATGTTACCCTCTCGTGTGGTGTCTAAATATAATGGACGTTCTTGTAAACTTCCATCGGGAAGTTTTGCATAATATTATCATCCATTATAACAGTGTTATACATGTTTCTAGACAGCTGAGTTTGTGTACAAAAATCTTTCATTACTTGCAGCATTATCCATGTACGTACGTATAACTAAACTCACGCACTTGATCGATTGAATATTGCTTGGAATGATAACAAATAATCTAATACAAATCACTTATTATAATTAAACTGCAACACAGAAAAATGTCAAAGTTACAAGCGCGGTGCAAAAGAATTCTTTGTATACGCGATACAAAACTTTATCTATCTGTGTGATTATGTATAATTACTAAATTACATGTATTTGTAACTGCTACCCATAAGTGTAGGATTCTATTGTGGCTTCGGCCTGTTGGTTTAAGACTTGTACGTTTTTCTTTAACAGCCTTCATCGACATCCAAGATTTCCAATGATGTGACGATGGGATAAGGGGTGATTTGTGGTCAGCGGTTACGCGCTTATTTACGCCTAGCTGTGCCAGTCACGCGATCTATCCCCTAACGTCAAGCTCACGATATACATACATCGTAACGAAACCACAAAATGCTGACTAATTTATTGTATAACACTTTGGTCCAGTTCAAAGTTTAAATGTGCAATCTTATCACATACTGCTTCAGAAATACTAAGTTGCTGAATACATCTTTTTTCGAGTTCACATTTCGAGTTTAAATAGGACTAAATACGCCCCCAGAAAAGGTTTCAATGGAAACAGAAATCAGTCTATTTATTAAGCGCAGCTAATGGGTTTTACCACTCAAGATTTTCACAAATTTTTTAATAAATCGAAATTCACATTTACTAAATCTACTAGTCCGATCCTTCTTCAACTTTTACATATAGATAATAGCTAAGTAGCGACGCTTTACTCCAGATTTTTTTCGTAGATGTCGCTCAAAGGGTTGGTTGCAAAACGAACCCTCCAAAATGAATTCCTTTATTTCCACTCTTAATGATTGATCTGCAATTTTGAAAAAAATATATGTAGTAGAGCTAAAAAGTGCTTAATACGTGCATTTTGAAGCATTCGAATATCTTAAGTAGTTATTAAGAAAAAAATCTGAAATGTCTCTCAGTCGTTTTTTAAGCAAAGAGCATTATTTTGTATATTGTACATAAATACTAAAATTGGTGCTGGAGCCTTTACTGAAATTTTGCCAAGTTTTATGTACAATGTGTAATCTTCCTGTTCTCCAATGACATATAATACATTCAACAAACTCGAATTGTTTGTGGAATAAACTGTCTGTGTTGATGTAAGACTGTGTGTTTGAGTTTGAAGCAAGAAGAAATAACTTTTGAGATTGTTGAAACTTAATCGGTAGATTATGCACAAAATCGATTATCTGAACAGACACCATTTAACTCACATAATCCAGGTTCAACTCTATAACACCTTCACAAATATCAAATCCTCAGTTAGGTTTAATGTCAATCTCGTTTTTTAACTAAAAACACAACCCTTGGAAGAAACGTTAGTCTCCTATCAACTCGAAAATTTACTATCGAATTTCTGTTGTTAGAAAACTTCGGGGTGCTGTATGACACAGTGGCAAAGTACTTCTAATTATCGTGAAGGACACAGTATAAATGCAAAATGGCGAATATGCATCTACCAATGAGTATAGCACATTTTGTGCAATGATACAGTAAAATCCTGGCGGCTGTTGTTTCACAACGATCTGGCATGCCAATGAAGCATGATTTAAATTTAAAACGTAGCAGCCACATTTCATGAAAGACAGCGCGGCAACAGAAGATCCTGTTAAAATACACCCGCAGCACGTGCGTCGTCGTTCATCATCGGGCATAATTTACATCTCACCCTCGGTGAGGTTTGTTATTGTCACCGCTTACACTACGGATGAAATACTATGAAATACTTATGAATTACACTCCGACGCGGGTACGTCTGCCAACCACGCAATCGCGCATATTTTAAGGTGCGTGAAAAGGACACCTGCAATATTTGCATGAAGGAAAGGTACACGCCGATGAATAGAGTCGCGATAAATGTGACAGAACGGGGTTACCAGTTTTACGTAAAGAGTTATTTGTTAATTTATACAGTTTTCACTGATCCGATTTCGTAAGATTCTTGGAATTCGCTACTGCTCGCGTGGCTGAAATTTTAGTTATATACATTTAAAGTTTTATATCGTGGATAATAAATGTGGTGTCTCATACGTGTACTGCCAAGAGCAATTTCGATTTTACATGCATTATTGAAGTACTGTTTCATTGAAATGACGTAAAGAAAATAGTTACAACCGTAGAATTAGGAGTTGCGGATTCAGGGGCGGGTTTGAAGATTTGGCGCCCCTAGGCTAATAAGCGTCTGCCGCCCTTTCCGCGAAATATCATCGAATATTTTAATTTAAAAGAGTCGAGACCATTTCAAAATTAATTCAATATGACAACTCACATCTAAGTCATTGCTAATTCGTTACATGAAAAAAAGTGAATTGTTTTTAAAGTTGCTTTAAGCCTCTGTGTTTAAATTTTTCCCAATTTATTTCGCTCAAAATTAGTCGTCCTAAAAAATGTACTGCTTCCCAAAATTTGGCGCTTCTCAACATTTGCTGCTTCCCAAAATTTTCCGTTTTCGCAAATTTGTCGCTTCCCAAAATTTGCAGCTCCCCGAAATTTTCCGCTTCCCAAAATTTGCAATTCCCCGAAATTTTCCGCTCCCCAAAATTTGCATGCTTCCCAAAATTTGTCGCTTCCCAAAATTTCCCGCTTCCCCAAATTTGTAGTTCCCCAAAATTTTCCGTTCCCCCAATTCGTCGCTCCTCAAAATTTGCCGCACTAAGTTGCAGCTTACTTAACCTATACCTATCCAAATCCGTCCCTATGTGGATTCTGATTCTATATTTTAAAGTTGAACTCGAAGTTGCTCTCGAGTCTTTTAACTTTGATAAATATACGAAGAAGTAATATACTAAATAGGAGCTGGTATTACTCAGATGAAAACTGAAGTGGTAGGGTAATTTCGCGACTGGGGTTTAAAAATTATTTTAATACGTATGCAGTTAACAAAAATTATGTTTTCTTATGCCAAACAAACATATTTATTCCCCCTGATTGTACAAATAGGTGCAAAATAAGTCACCCGAGTTAGGAAAGTGTATTACTGTAATATACATATTTAGTTTAGTTTGGATGCTGCATTCTGCTACGTTATTGATGAAATGTAATATCTGATAAGTGCTCATTACCAGTATTTATGCAAACTTAGGACTGGCATTTTCTATCATAGTTTGCTACTTTTCCGACGATATGTTTTCAATTTTATTGTTGTTTTAGTTGACGAATTATCTGCGCAGTGGAAAGTGAACGATTGATACTTTCTAAGCAATTATACTGTGCAATACATAGAAACAATTCCTGCACGTTTTTGTCGCGTTTAGGGTAGATGTACCGTTTGTGGCCATTGCACTGTTTTCGGCCATGTGCGTAATTATCTTATTTTTAAATTGCTTGCAGATCATTATTATGTGGAGAATTTCACGTCATAAATATTTTGTTTAATATACCGCTAGAAATATAAGGTTACATTTATTCCTTACACGGAAAAATATTATATTTTTTAAGAAGTGGCCCAAACTGGTACAATACTTTAAAGTGGCCACAAATGGTGCATCTACCCTACCCACTCGAGATATATTTCACACGATCCCTCTTTGCAACGGACACAGAACTGATAATATAAACCGCAATTGGCAAACGTGGCGGGTAATTCAAATTGGTTGAATTATTATGTATCAGCCTGTATGCTCTTCTAAATTAAAATTTCAGAAATAATACGATTTTCATTTTTAAAACTAAGTGCATTGCTCTTGAAAAATTTGTTAAGAAATTATAAAACATTAATTGCATAGTATGTATTAAATTATAAATTTACAGACTTTAAGAATTAATATTCAATATAAGTATCATGTCAGCCACGTGCCAAGAAGATCAGTCTAGAAAATTCATAACTTTTTTCAACTTCAGTTCTTGGATATTCTAGTGGAAATTAGTGAAAATAAACAAATGATTTTTAAACATTTGCCTCAGAGCCTAATAACAGGAACATGCGAGTACCTACACTATTTTCAGCCCCTTTATTTTCGAAGTTATTCACATTTTTCTAAAGGCGAAGCTACATTCAGAATCTACAGCAAAGTAAGTTTCGCTAAATTCATGCTAGCAGAATTATCCAGGATTAAAAGCAGCAAACGTATATTGGCGAAATTTCTTATTAGGAGTATCTCGATTTCCGTGTTCATAGGCTTCATAGCAAGAATAGTGTTCAACACGGCGAAATGCAATGAACACACTTCACACGTTTGCTAGTTCCTAGTAACGCATGAGTAGATTAGCATGAACAATGTTCGTCGTGAAATGGTGTCGGATGGCGCCATTGTTGTGCCGTGGCAACCAAAAGAGGTCGGTAAATTTACACACGAACGTTACTTTTTTCTCAAACTGCACGCGAGTCGGGCGGGAGGCAGATGCGCCCCCGCGAGCGAACAGCTGTACGATTGTCCATCTCGTTTCCATGTCCAGTCTTTAATCCTCGAAAAGCCCATCGAAAGATACGGGGATAAGGATCGCGAAAGAGAAGAAAAAAAAAAGGAAGAAGAAAAAGAAGAAGAAGATAAAGAAGAATAAGGAGCGGGGGAAGCGTACAAAAGAAAAAAATGAAGATAGGCGAATAGATAAGGATAGATGTAGGAAAGGGGTGACGTGGGTGGATGCCGGGGGTGGTGGAGAGGGCAGCCGAAGAAAGAACCGAATCACCAAGGTGCCACGCGACCGTTCGGTGTCGGCAGTTGAAACGTAAAAAAATTGATTGAGAATCTTACCCCGTCATCGCTGCTCGAACATCTGGCCCTCCTGGCTATCGGCAGTAATCACCGCCAGTCAGGGAATAAAACGTTCTCGAATGTGATCCATTTAACGGATGTAATGCTCCCCGATACTGCCCAATTAGAATGCTTCTTTTATTCGGCCAACTACACCAACCCCTTGATTAGTCGATTTGAAACATACATTATGAGCTTTCAAATGGTTCCTTCAATGTACCATATTGGGGTTCCGTGTGCGGTAATCACCTTTAAAAACGGGGCAGTCTTCTGTTGAGAAACATGGCGTTGTTGGATTGTTTGGCAGAACTGAGTCCACTTTTTTTAAAAAATTGGAAGCAATTGATTTTTTATGTTTTTACGATAATAGAAGGATAACAATCCATATGGGGGCAAACTCGTGTATTTTGCAGTTGCTTTCAAATATTACCGGATTTGTTTCCACAGATTCAACTTACAATTTGCATTTACCGAAAATTAAGAAATATGGACTTGACCGGTTTTACCAACAAGCCAACGCTAAGGAGGAGCTCTGTAATAGATATTAAGTGCAATTAGTGATGGAACTGATTAAATAATTTCCCACGATTTTCGAACAATTTGATAATAGTCAAAACATTAAAAGATAACGTATTTGACGTCAACGTGTGAGCTTGATATATGCCACAGTGATTGCTATAGGTGATAGCACTCTCATGATAACAATGGCTGTGTCGATACCATCATAAAGAGAATCAAAATTTTTAAGTATTTTGCGAGTACAAAGAATCAGTCGACAATTATTGGCTAGCAAGTAATCACAAATTTAATTATAGAGAAGTTATTCTGTAGTTATACTGTAGAAGTTATTCAGGTGGCCTGTCTTACGTGACTCACCCTGTATAATTGTTTCTTTCCTTATACCGTGTAATAAAGGCGATTAATAATAGCAATATTTAATACTTAGTTATTCACACGTACATTTGATAAAATAACGCTTTGTTGCTAGGAATTGGTACTAGTTGCATTATTAATTGCAACACTATTTTCATGAGTAAGTATATATATCATGTTATGGGGCTGCTAGAGAGACTTCCTGCATAACCAGGGTACTGTGTTTAATACTTAAAACTATGATTCATGAGTTTCTGAATATTTTTATCAACGCATAGTGAAAACAACCCTTTAATTTCCTAATTAAGAAGAGTCTTTGATTTTAGAGTTAGTAAGTTACTCGAACGCGTGGGATGAGTAAATGGGAAAGAGGAAGACTTGTAACTTAAGAGGACAGTTGTAACTTAATTTTTTGCAATTCTTTGTAAGAAATTGTTGAGATATTACATATAATTTAAAATATGGTATCCAATACGAGGAACGCAAATATGAAAGTAGGTACTTCAAACTTGCAACATTTTAGGTTTGGAAAACCTTCATCCTGAGTGGTTCAAATAATCATTATAAGTATTTACTTTTACACCCATTATTTCTTATTTGAATTAGAGAATTGAGCTCAGTTTCATTTGTAAGCTATCAAAAATTAGAAAAGTAACGCTTTTTCTGTAAAATGAGGGTTAATATTTACTCCGTGTGTGTAGTCAAATTATTTTTCAGGATTTTCTGTTACCTATGGCTTGATTAATTTATTTATAATTAACGGACTAATGTTAACTCTTCCTATATGCAATTCAAGTTTCTTTCATACAGATTTAACGTACGAATGAACAACCTACTGGGTGGTATGGTACCCAATTTTATTACTTTACTGTGGCCCCTTGGGGCGCACTGCATTATTCAAGATGTCTTCGTGCACTTTATTAATTCATACAGTAAATGCCGTAACATGTATAATATAAGTATAATAAACAGTAGTAGGATCAAGTTTATAGCATGTTATCATGTCAACCCATAAGTAATGTCCCTTGGCTTGGTTCCAATTAATGGAACATTTATCATGTTCATATAAAAAAGTATTTCAATATAGGTACCTTTGTCACACTATTTTTTCTTCAATCTATATCCAGTATTAGAAGCGTTCGCAGTTTATATTTTCACCAGAAGAAAGATTTAAAAAATGAACGCTATTAAAATTTATTTGTGTTTTTGAACGTTACCTGAATTTAAAAGCCATAATAGTGGCTAATGGTGTCGAAAACATTTCTGAGATATACAGGGAACATGTTTGAAAGTTAGAAAGTATCAGTGGTAGTTACCAAAATTTTCAGTGTTTTCTTAATCCCATTGACAAAACGAAAGTCGAGTTGTTCGACAAATATTGCACAGAAAAGGTCCAAATAATTTAATTTTACTAATAGTAATATGCATCAACATTTACAAGAAATGAGAAAAGTGGCGAAATTAGCAGAATGAGCTCCGCAGAAATATACACGTATACTTTACCATTTAATTGTTATTCAGCACAAACACTGAATATTGTGGTAAACCACCAGTATCGAATACAAAATCTGAACTCCATGCACATAAGATATTACATATTTAGGTAGCTACGTACGATGCATTGAGAACAAAAACGGACTAATCCACATTTTTTGCGAAATTGAGTTAGTACCAGTAATGTGTTTCAATAGGCTGTAGTCTGTACTAAGCATATAAAATTGGAAAAATTAATTTTTTCAAATTTAAAACCATATGGCATGACAAAATCACTTTTGCTTTGAAATTTTGTGGCGACATCTATGTGCAACATTTACTAAAATTAAATAGAAAATTAATTACGTCTTCATTAGGAAGCATTTCGAATAGTATCAGGAGCTTAAAATTATGTCTGCACTGGCAACAACGTCTGCGAAACAAAATGTTGTTGAAACCCTATGTTTAGATCGCCTATTTCTCCGTTTACCGAGAATACCGAGTACTAGGGTTCGTCTGTTGTTGCTCTCAATGCCTCATATATGTATAATAGCTCCTTCGTGTTTGCTGAGATATGACAGGTGTCACTTATGTGAGACATTTGAACCGACGCTAAACTGCCACAGTTGGCGTTTACTCAACAACATGACTGGCTGCTTGTAACCTTGTCGAAGAAGCAACCATTGCTAATGAATCGTAAAGAAATGCTCCTCCATCACTGAAAAAAATTAAACATGATTGGGATCTGATTCCACGTCCATTATATTCTCTCAATCTTCTACTAACGGCTTATCTTCGTTCTGCGTCCTAAAAAAATGAGTTAAGTAGCAAAAATTGATTCAGTTTTAAATTAATTTTTGCACTCAAAGCAGTGAAACCCTTTCGATTCAAGATTGGATAGAATTTCGAATATAGATGGATTTTATTTTTTAATAACGTTACATATTGGTATTTTTACGCAAAACTCGAGTTTCTGGAAGGATATTACTGAAGGTGTAACTTAACATAATGTTAATATTAAGATCGTGCTCAAGAGATGCAGAAATCAGTAAACACGTTCGAAACAGTAAAATGAATGAGCAAAGAGATTGTTAAATTTCGGTGGTCGTTTCACGCGATCTAAGTATCAGAAATACGATACTTTTTCTCAAATTGCACAGCTATGAAAATATTCATCTAGTGTTGCGTAACCCATTCATAGAGAGGGTTGCTTTTATCAAGAAAAACAAGATTCCTTCGTGGAACACAGCACGTGCTCAAGTGGATATCACCTATCTTTTCATTCGACCGACGTAGGCCCCTTACCCTTTTCAGGTGACTACCAGCATCTATGTTTTCCGTAAAATTCTTAGGAAATTCTTAAGCATCGATAGTAAAAAGACTGCAGCTTGTTAATTTCATTTGTGTTAATTGCGTTTAGAAAAAATGTCCACTTCATATCAATTACGTAACAGCATTTTTAATAAATTCGTTAAACTAAAGTTTTGTTGACATTAACACAGATATAATACAATAAATGAGGAATATAGTAATAAACACTTTTGTAGGTACTGGAGTCATAAAAAAACACTTTTAAAATGGGAATGGTTAAAGTAAGGTGTAGCAAACATTTGAAGGAGACAGTAATCCCAAATAGAACGTAATTGCAATTATTTTGAGTAGACAGAGAAAAGGACCGAACTACCAAAATTATAGATTCACGGATATAGGTATTAGGATTGAAATTACTTTATAAGCAACCAACTTCTTAATACTTTCGTATAAAAAAAATCACATAGATTGCAGCTTCTTATGTACAAAAACGATGAACAGCTGTTTCGGATGCGTATCAATGTAGCTATTAAGCATTAGAACCTGCAGAAATATTTTAGTGAACGTATGTTTATCTGAAAAGGTATCCAGTAACATCAAAGATGGCTATTTATAAACATTTATCGTAAACTTAATATTTCTATTTTGCTAATTGTCTTAAGCGAGTTATTTTTAATCTATTTTAAAACAATAAATATATTTAAAATATGTATATTTATTTATAAATATAATATTTTGTACAGTTTCATATACTTATAATTTTTTTTATAATACGTAGTCGAAATTAGATATAATATTTTGAATTAACAATAAAAGTGTCTAAAATCGTATACAGTATATTTTATCTAATTAATAATAAAAGTGTCCATAATCGTATACAGTATCTATATTTTATATTATCTTATATTTTAATTACATTTCATTATACCGAAGCAGTATCGAAATTTCCTGTGTGACGGACATAGATGGAATCTATTAAGGAAAAATACCTCCGGAGTAGCAAATGTTATCGACGATCTTGAAAAATCGAAAACAGGTAGCGGCAAAGCCTTTCTTCTTCCTCGGTCTACTAATTACGAGATAATTGTATTAATGGACCATCAAATAGTCGGCTACTACAAAGACTGGACACGAAGTGGAGTATCTGCTTTGGTGGGATAGTTCGATGAGGGGGTTGGACTTCCATTCAACGACTCCAAATGCAATCGACTAGCTCACTTTTCTGTTTCTCCAGTCTTCCACTTCTACAAAAAATCCACTTCCCCGTGTTTTCATTGAAGAAGTTTCAAACATTTCTTCCAATGGCCACATTGGAAGGAAGAATTTAGCTTACGCCTATTATTTAGAGGACATTGGACGATATCATTGAAATCACTGTGATGTGTATAAAAATCTTGAAAAATTCAATTCGTGTAACTTTTATTCTGGTATTTATAAGTACCTACTAAGTAATTTGTTTTGTAATCTGTACTAGTATTATATAAAAATGTATACATCAAAGTAATCTTTTACATGTAAAGTAGAACATGAAAAATATTTCTGTAGGTACTCACTTAAAGAATTAAGAAAACAACAATAAGCGAAAGTCATTAGAAGTTTCAAAGAACATCAACACTGTTTGACAAAAGTGGGACATACATCCCGTTTAATTTCCAAAAGGCAGGTTTAAATCTGCACTAATAACAAACACTTGGTTCGCATGCAGCAAACCGAATCTTCCCGATGGGAAATCCATATTTGGCGATTTATTCGTGAACAAAAGCTCGGCCTCAGCAACCCAGAAAACGGTTGCTCATCGTGCGTGTATGCACTAAGCGGGAACAAAGTAGGTATATATGAACAAACGACCCATTTCGTCCTAAATAAATCGGACGACTTTTAGTCGGTACAAATATTGTCGCATCAATTAAAATGTCCATGGTCCCATAGGTTTCCCGCGGCGTATTTGTACGTGTCGGACCGTGGCGCCATGTCCTGAAAACGGTAATTTCTTTTTTTCTTCTGGAGCTTCCTGACCCTTTGGTATTTAACTTCCTCCGGAAAGGAAGTGAGCTTAAGTCGTATACAAACACCACTAGCTGACTTCGCTGTGTTTCAATCTGTTAAAACTCATTAACGTCGCGTAAGAGTAACTAAATAAGTGCTCAGTAGATGATGCTCAGTACGATAATAGTAGAACCTGCGGAGTAATTAATTTCTCAAACCTTCGATTTGCATGAAATTATAATATGTAACAGGCTACAAACTGTCAGCAGACGGAATATACATATTTAGCGTGTAATTATTATCAACATCTCTATGATTACTAATTATTATCAGCACTTCTATTTACATTTACTAATTATTTGCACTACTTTGGAAATTACTACATATTATCAGTACTTGGGCAATTACTACTCATTAACAGTACCTACCACTGCCATTACTAATTGTTATCAGCACTTCTGCCGTTACTAATTAATTGTATAATGCTATTCTTAGGTATACATATATTTGTCCATAACTCAATGAACAATCATAAAAATATACTTGAAACGCGACGCAGAATTGAATGTGATATTTCACATTGGTGGTTAAGGAGGAATCCTATTTTTGGGGCTAAAAATATAGCAAAATGTGGAATTTCTTTTTTAAAAATCTAGGGATTCGATTCATTTGAACTTTGGTCCATGTTTTTATACATCTTTGAAGAAGTTGCAGCTTTTTTATTATTAATTTTTAATAATAAATATAGGAGTTATGCATGATATTTATCTTCCAGATAATCTGAAACAGAAAATATGAAACGACGTTTTATTTCATACAGATACCTATAAAGCTTCAGTTTGGTGAACCAGAATAAAACAAAAAAAATTATTGATGAGAGCGGTGAGTTTTCAAACTGGAAGGTCTGAACCATTAATTTTTGCTATCCAATTTTGCGCAAATTTTCTTATGTAACAAAAGAAATATATAACTTATCGGCATTCTGGTTCATCAAACTGAAGCTACAACTGCGAAATAAAGCGCCGTGTTATTTTTCTGCTTCAAATTACCTTATTACTGAAAATTAATAAAAAAAACTGCTCCTTCAAATTTGCGCAAAAACATGGTATTAATTTCAGACGAATCGAATCTGTAGTTTTTAAAAAAAATATCCAAATTTACTCTGTTTTTAGCCCATAAAATAGGATTCCCCCGTTAAATACGTCAAGATTTATCGCAGTTCAAGAAGCGTGAGTATCGTTTCAGTCTCTATAGATCCGCTAAGAACCGCGTACGAGGGTCAATACATAGAATTTTCCGTATCCGCGCATAAATAAGGAAACATGGCGTCCAGTCCTGGAAACGCCGAAATCTGTTTCTCGTCTCGTTGTGGGCCTCAAATTTCATGGTGACCCCACCTTTCCTTTCTCATCCTGTTCCGCGTCCTGCACGTATGTACACACCAAGTGTCCACTTTCCAGGACGTCCGACGGAAGGAACGCTCCTGTTGGCTTAATGGACTCTCCAGTAGTCGCGACAGTTTGGATTGCTGTTCCTTTCCTCTTCCCACGTCGCCTTTCCACTTCTCTTTTCGCTACTTCACAGTTCTGCCAAGTAATTTCTGAAGCACCCCTGTGAGAATATCTCAGCTATTGCCGGCATGCTTTGATTTCTTCAATGATCGCTCCTGAACATAGGATGAGTATAAATATTTAGTGTTAACTACAATCTTTTTAATTACAATCATGTTTATAAGAACTGATTTCTCCTTCCTTCTGTTGACATTCTTTCCAAACGTTTACATCTTCATGTTCACCTCTACTGCCAACATATTCGTTCACACTTTCGACGTTACCTAATTTTGATATATGTATAAAAAAGAAGTGAATTTGTTCAGCGTACGAGCAAGCGAAGAAGATTATTTTATTTTCGTTATGGAGATATTCCAAACTGTACTTATAATTAGCGTATTTTATAGAGAACAATGTTTCTACTCAGTGCTTTCTAGTGAATGACATATGAGCAATTTCTGATAATGGATTAATCAATTTATAGCAAGTTTGAATATTCGTAATGTAGGTATGAATAATCTGTAATATGTAATAATATATGTACATTCCTAACGAATATTCTGGATTCATTTTTACGTGTATGCCTACTTATTCATTTGCATTCTTCTATATTTATATTAGACACAGCAAACGAAACTGAACCAGACCTCTTAGGTATAAAAACAGTAAGGCTTCGGAAACAAAATTTTAAAAGTAGAGCGTAGCTCACGAAGTTCCAGCTGTAGCATCGTTCAGAACAGCCATCTTTATCTGGCTGAACGATATAAATCAAGAGGCGGAAGACGGAAGGAGGAGCAGAGAAGCTTCAAGTGTCGTAAAAATCTATCAACGAGACATCGAGGCTCAAGTCCGAGCCTAAACTGTTCAAAAATCTTCAAAGGATGCCGCTGCAGAGTCACTTTCACGTTCTAACGCCGAAAGCAACGATATTCTTACTTACTTTACAAAAATTTATTTAATTCCATTATTTATGTTATTTCAATGTCTGGGACATTGAAATATATATGTGCGACTAAAATTAATTAAAATATAATACCTACACATTAAAAAATAATATGTATATGCTACAGCAAAAGTCAAAATTTGGCTAATGCCTTGATTAGCAAACTAAAATGGATAAGGTCCAAGTAGTGTTAGTGTTTTTCGTTTCTCGAGAAATAAAAAATCAGATCATATTTCTCGAGAATTTTGCGTGGAGAATTCTCAAAAAATGCGTCTGTTGAATCTTTATGAAGAGATTCTGGATTATGCAAAAGTTTTACAGACGATACAATAGTCTTATCTCTGCTTTTCGAGACTTCTTCTTTAATAACAACCAGAAACTCATTACTTAATTCAGTAACAATTTTTCTAAATTTTTAAGTGGGAATTTAAGAACACCTTCAGCAGTTCTTACTGTCGAATCTTCTCTACTGAGATTTTCTATGTTACTCTTTGTTATAAATTGCAGATGTGTTACACGTTCGCGATTAGCAAGTAATACTCAATTTGAGCTAACTGAAAATTCATTTCCGAAATTAAATGAGATTTATAATAATTCTCCTAGACTTAAGTTCCTCGTGAAATACTGTAATTTCTCGTAAAATAAGAAATAAGCAATTATAAAATTTCTCGAGAAATATTCGAGAAAGAATTCTCGAGATGGAACACTAGGTCCAAGAGAATTTAATCCAGATCTGCTTTTATTAATTCTTTTAAGATTCATAACAATATGTTATTCCTTATTGAATACCAGTAAATTTCATTTTAATATTAGCAAGATGTCAATGGATAATATAGACATTATCAAAATAATGTCTGGAGTGTGATCACTTTTCATTTATGTCGAAAATTATCCACTTTCGCTGGTTAATGTGTTAAATAACTAAACTTGAATTGCACACGTTAGCCGTAGCATAGTGCCTTTATCACTGAAAGTGCTACAAGATAATATATATGTCTGCAGCTAGGTATAAACGATAGAAATTTGCGTCTTTTTCGTTTGATACACTATCAAAAAGTGTAAAAAAAAACGCGATTTTTTAAAACTATACCAGAGCAGAGGAATGAAGATCATCTTCAAAATTTTAATGGGGATAGTTATAATAGAACGTGATATTTCCATAATTCCAATTCTTGTATTCAACGAAATATTTTTTATTTAAACAGTCACTGAAAATAATAGGTACCTTTGCAACTAACTTAATTTTTCTACCCACCTTAGATTGTAACAACCCGCTGCTAGTATACACTACTCGTATTAGCATACCATAAAATAGAAGTTCTGTTTGAAACTTGTGACAGAACCTAATAGATACGTTTCTATCATAATCATAAAAATGACCACTTCCATCCCCATGAATAACTTAGCGTTCTACAAAGAGCCAGGCGAGAGGTTCGGCCCATCCATAGATCGCTTAGAAAAAAAAAAACACTTTTTTCCAAAACGAAAAGTTGTGTAGCCCGCCGCAGAGGGCGGGGCGCAGGGTGGCTGGCAAGGATCATTCAGTGCGAAAGAGTATGTCGTTCGCGCTTTAAATCTCGTGGAAATCGTCGTAAAGACGCCCGCTCGGGGCCGGCTCATTTACAAATTTTCAATTCAGCCAGCTTGAATTTCGAAACGAATCGGCCTGGCCCCGAAGGGCTCCGCAACGTCCATAGATTATCGCGTTCTTTTACCCCAGCTTGTCCCGAAGGCTCCTACGAGCCGGTTCAACGAATAAAACCGACGAGAAGGACAGGCAAACCCGTGCGAACCAGAATCGAAGTGAGAGGGATGAATTTGACTGAGCCACGCGACTCTCTTTTCTCGTGGCGGTGCTCGTAAATCCAGCGGCGGCTTCGTAGACTACTACTACCCTGCCCGTTACACGGCCCCGGGGTTGAATTTAGAGATCACGATACCTCAGAGAGCATCTATTACCGGCAGATCTCCAAATTCATCAACTGCCGGCTCCTACGAGCAGATTTTAGAAGATTCCATACCTCAGATACCTTCGTACTCGCAAGTCCTTTTGGCGAGCGAGAATCGTAATTGCGATCTATAATATTCTGCTTGTCGAGGCAATAACTTTACATGGTCTCGCGTGTGTCTTTGTACTGGAAATTGTTTCATGTAATATCGTCGAAATCTTAGGGTTTGTCGCTTTTGAAAACCGGGTTTAAAAACTGTTTTTCTTTTTATAAATTTGTATTCGGCAACCGGTTTTTAAATTGAAAAAAAAAACTGTTTTTTATACGAGAATTAATATGTAAATATTAATGAATTATTTAATTAAAAGCGTTAACATTTTGACTTGAAATCATCTCGGACACAAGTATATTGCAGTAAGTTCACTGCAATACTAATCTTCACGAGTTCATATTTACAGCAGAATAATATTAAATGAAATGAAGATTATAATTTATATTTAGTTCGGATTTTAATTATTTTAGTTTCCTTTTAATCGGTTTTGTATACAGTATATTTGATTTCGTTATATTTTTGTAGTTCCATAAATATTAAATGAATTGAAAAATTGTGCGGAGTTGTACGAGTTTTAGTTATTTTAGTTTTTTCCTTACTTATTTGGTTTTGTGTAGGCAGAGTAGGCTATATTTTATTTTGTTATATTTCTGTAATTCCATAAATATCAAATAAACGGAAAATTTTTAAAATACTCAAGTAGGTATAAATATTTGTTTGCTGTTTTAGTTATTTTTTGTTTTTATTTGCAAAAATTCGAAAACCGATGTAATCGATTTTTTTTAATACTAGAATTCGAAACCGGTTTTTTCAAAAATCGATTTTTGTATAAACCCTACATTTACTGCTTTTAGATTTCCTGAGAATGAGGTTAGTGTGCGGGAATTTGATTTATTTTAGTAAATCAATGCTCATTGAGTGGTGCTTAATATATGGAACATAAATATCTAACTGATTGAATTTTGTAGTTGTTTTAATCTACTTAGGTACTCATTATTGCAGGGACCTCTCTACGTTTTGAGCTTGTTGAGCTCTACGCGTGTCATTAATTGTATAGCATATTAGTTAAGTTAAATTTGGTTTTGTATGAAGTTAAACCAGCTTCAAACAGAATACAAATCTAAACTTTTATGCCTGTACTACCAATAGGTAGGATTCATGCAGGATGTGTTACATGTGTGCGAAGTAAAGTCTAAAGAAATATTCTTGAATGAAATCACTAATGTTAGAATTCTACAAAATACTATGACTTGAAATTTAAATAAAGGGAAATGCTATTCCCACAGGGTTTCCTCAGTTGACTTCCAATACTGTATCCATGATAATAGACGTTCTACCATAATCTAATAATTTCTAAACGTATAATCTAAAATCTATATACCTTTAATTTCAATAGAAATACGTCAAACGCTTGTTTTAAACACTAACAAATGTAGATTTCAGAAAACCTACTCGTTCAAACATTTAGACCACCAAGCTATTTGTTTTTGCAAAGATAGCTTGCAACGTGTACTACCATCGAAGTTTCTATCGTGATGAAGTAAAAATAGTTAAGTGGTCAGAATTAATGTTTCAATTAAATAGAAGCAGATACCATTACGTTAATAACATTTCTAAGTGTCTCTTTAGACATGGGAAATTGGCAAAAAGTTTTCCAAAGGTAAAAGAGATATGTAGAACTAGTTGAACATCACGCAACTTTTTTATCACTATCTGAGGGAAAAAGTGTCCCTCGATCGCGTTGCTGACGAAGCACCCTACGCTGCGCCCTTTTAGGGCTCGATTATTTGAACCAGGATGACAGACGATAGGACTCGAGACTTACGCCCCAAGACGTGTCCCATAAACCATCAACGAATCACTGATGGTGAGCTGGTTGCGACGACGCCTAACGGTTTTACCTGCGCACCAGTTTCCAGGGGCCTGACCTAGCCCGCTCGTCGATCACGGATATTTAGGGCAGGACTCCTTTTCGATGCGATATCATTCAACGACTTTTCTACCTGCATCCCTGCTACTTCTTTTTCTCCTTGCTCGAGTGGGGATGAGAAAAACTCGATCCAGATATAACGGGTGATGCAAAATAACAGGGAAACACTCGCATGAATCGTGGAGAATTATCCAAGAACAATGACAACTCGTTTAAATTTATAAGCACGAAACTTCACCAAAGATCATGTGAAAATATAATTAAGAATACGAAATACTATTTAAATATATCTGTGTTAACAAGTGCCTTTCAAATAACGCTATATTATTAGATAAATAGGATTTTATTCAACGAGTTGCTCGCATAGTTCATCGTCACTCCATTAAATGTTAAAGCAAACGAGTAGCAATTTCTGGTGCACACAGTATAAGATCACCCCTTATATAAATCTTCTCCTGATGGGCACACATAGCCCACATTTCAGAGATCTTTTTTAAGCCGTGCCTTCACTGGTTTTCCTATGCTAACATCAAAACGAAACAGAGCGAACGATATAATGCACGTACCGTTCTATCCGTCTCGCTCGTCGCCCTGAAATCATTTTGAAGTTAGAATCAAGGTTTAATGCCAGCCTGGGTGAGGCTACCGCGTACGCGAACAATGCATGGCACAATGATCCCTCTTTTCGACCTGAATTTCGTCCCTTGACGAATTTCCACCATGAAATGCCGACCGGCAAACTCGAAATTCCGTGAGTTCTACCGCAAAAAGACGGAGAGAAGGAGAGACAGAAAAGGAATCGACGACAAGCTCTCGTGCCTCTGATCATGGCATACGTAATTAGAGTTCCCCGTTAAATATGCATCATTACCTGTGCGATTGGTATACAGTTACATGTCACCAGCAACGTTTAACAGAATCTTATCGACCTACGACAGAAATAAATTCACCAACGCCAGTTTCATTTCATACAGAATACGTGCGAACAGCTTCGGCCAGTGTCGGATATTCCGCAAAAACTGCACGAGGCAGAATATGCGGACCCTCTTCAAACGAAATCCACATGACGTCATTACTCAGCGCGCAGAAACGAGTGTTCGATCAAATTAATGACGAACAAATTACACGGCGAATTGCGAGGTACCGAAACTGTGCTCTAAGACATACGTGGTATTCAGGTCCCTATTCGAGATACCTCGGAATATGTTAATGCCTGCCTCGTTGTTCACCTTGGCTTACGACGGAATAAATGATGGGCAAAAAACTGATTACCGCATAATTATGCATCATACCATTAAGAACATCCCCCTGAAACGTTTCTCTTCCACCGTTGACGTCCTTTTAAGAAGGGTCACGAATGAACGGGCTATGCACTTCGCATAATCAAAGGGGATGAAATTCAGATCAAACTGGAGAACCGTTATGGACGTTCGTTGTTAATCAGTTTGGGGAAGCTCAACATGTAAACTCAGTATGAATTGAAAAAGTGGCAGCTGAATTTGCTTATTTTTTATTTTAGTGGTACAGGGAAAATATGTTGAAAGTAATTTAAGTTCAGCAATGTTATGCAAAGTATGGAAAAGATGAGTTGGTTATGAACACCTTAGAATGAAAATGGTAAATCAATTTTATCTTCGTTTGGAAAATGAATACCTAACGTGTGGATTTTGATCAAAGGAAATAAGATGTGTAATTGTTGAATACAATGTTCCTCGATTAAACAGTTTGACAGCCATCTGGACTTGTAACATTCAAAATGGAATTCCTCAAAAACTGAGGCTGATGGCGACAAACGGTTTGCGGATTCGTGTTCAAGGCATGAAAACTTATAAGAAACGGCTATTGAATGTTACAAGTCCGAAAAAAAGTAAAATTTTGTCGAACTTTGTTATAGAACTGAAATTCTGTTAAATCAATGTTTGGAAGAGCACTTCGGCTTTGAATGTTAATAAATTGTATGATAAACTGAATTTTGATGTTTTTCCGTTTAAGATAATTTGGGGACGAGACTAACTTTAGAATGACCATGGGAACTTATTAAAAATAAAGTAGTCATACAAAGACAACTTTAACCACATAGTTTTGGTTACCAAATCAAAGAAATTTTCTGCACTTAATAATTTTTTCGTATAGTAAATCAAAATTACTAATAGGTACGGTAGGGTTTTAACAAAAACAAATTAAAATAAGAATAATAATAAATGAAAACTTGAAGAAAGATATAGGAGATCTATTGTAAGTTACAAATATTAATAAATTCAATAAAATTACAACGTTAATCTTACGAATTGTTGAAATACCTGGTGGAAGATGAAATATTACTTATTATTGTAAATAACTACTTAGGTACCTGTTACCTCGTTTTAAAGTTATATATTTATAGTAAATACACAACTATGGAGTATGTAGGTACTGTGTAACGAACCAAAATTTAAATCTGATGACACTACTTTCGTTTCATAGTAAACAGATTAATAAACCAGCTATTTATTTAAAAGCAGCAATCAGAATTAACGAAAGGAATATTTTTGTATTTCTGATTTTTAAATAATTTACTTCATTTTATACAGATCTCATAATAAGAAACACAATCTGAAAACCATTCAATTTTATAAGTTTCCAATTTCTGAAATACTAAAAACCCCCTTTCAATGAAATAACTATAATTAGATTTTATAAAAAATATAAAATTAAATATAATGATCAAGTAAAAATGTTAAACAACAGGTCTTTTTACGGTAAAACCTTAGATATTATTTTACAAAAGTTTCCGGAAATGGTGGATTACTAAACATACCGTTTCCTCCACCAGTTTTGAAGAAGCCTTAGTGGTAATTAGGGATTTAGAAAATGTCAGGAAGAAAGTCAAGAACACTTTCATTTTCCCGTCAAAGTTTCCAACATAATTGCCCTCAATCCTCAAGTTCGAAATTTTGGACAATAGGTATACGTTAATTACGTAACATTTCTAAAAGAAAAGCCTCAAAGCGGTCGGCGTCCTTTGAAATTCATCTAGAACCTGCAAGTTTTTCAGTTGACCTATTTCCGCAATAATTCAGTCCAGGGAACTGTATTTAAAATAAATATATGGACTACTATTCCTCGATTCAAGTAAAACATACAATTGTTAGTAAAAATTTTATTATTCAATTATAAACGAAATTCTTTGCATTTTAATAACGATTATATTCTTCATTTATTTCCAGTCATAATCGTCTCATTTAATACTCATCTTTTTAACAGGAAGTTCTTCAATATTTTACAGTTACACTTTTATCCAATTATACTTTAAAACGGTCCTTCACTATAACTTTTTAGCGGTGTATAAGAATTCTATATATAAACAGAAAACTATTGTACAAGTATATATCTACAGCGAAACAAATATCTCAAATATTGCGTCAGTAATGCATAGTAAATAAAATATTTTATTGAATATTTACATGATTTTTTACTAATTCTGGAATAAGTAAATCTGGCACAGTTTTCTCACTGCATTACTTCTAGACACAATACATGCGAATTAACTCTGTCTTATTATACATGCTCAGTTTCGAAATACAACACGCTTTATTATATTTTCAAAAATCTAGAGAAAAAGAAGTTGGAAAACTTAAGGTTGCTTCGATAAATATTTTTCCATTTAATGAGACCACGAGAATTTGAACATCACCATCCATGTTTACTTTTTCTCATTTCCATTGTATTTCGTACTTGAAAGATTTCAAGATACAAAGAAGTTGCACACGAATTCGCGGTACGAGAGATAGGGCGATGAAAGGAGGGACTATATGGTTTCCGTGAGGTATAAAATTACAATCTTCACGATGCTAATTATATTGGATGGTATAAAATTATCCAGCCAGAGTGTTTTCCATGCGGTCGACGTTGCTACCGTTTTAAAGACGCCACTTGATCGCATTTCAGGAACGAAAGTCGACCTCGATCTTGCGCGGTTCTTGCGGCGCAATCACGAAGAAACGGCGGAGACTGGCGAGGCAGCATGAGCCAGACGACCCAGACACGCCTTCCAGAATCGCGTGTAAAAAAAAAGCGGCAGATCGGAAAAGAAAGGCACCACGAGCTCAGCCAATTGATAATTACCCAGAATAGGGGGAATTCGGTAATTAATCTTTCGCGATTTTGTATTCGAGGCGTGTGGCTCGACGCTACCTGACCACCTTTTTATGTTATTATACTTTCTTGTAGATATTCCCCATGGATATTATATTATACTAAACTATTTTATTACCGACTGTCATGTTATTAGTTCGTTCAAAAGCAAAGCTATTTAACGACGCATAATAAAAGTGAGGATTAAATCACTGGTGAACTATAACGCAAGAATCTTTTAATTCTTAATTCACAGCAGGTATGATTGCCGGAGAATAAATTGTTACAGTGAAATACACTGTATGTAACTATTTTAGTAGATCAATATGAGGGTTGTTAGAATTACAGTAAAACAACGATCATCGGGATTAATAGGGAGACATGAGGGCGCGGGTAAGCGAATTTTCGGGTAATAGAATACTTACTTTTTTTTTTATTAAACGTTTAATGCATGTAGCTTCGTAGGGTGGTTCGACTTTATGCATCTCGGTTTTTTCCCCGTATTTCTTTGCTCTCACCCCCTAGCATGATACCATTTCATAAGAAAATAATCCCTGGAAAAGTTTATTGCAATCGGACAACAGGAAAGGTTGCCGATGTTTTTGGATTTAAAGAATTTGTCAAAAATGGTGAGCCCTTTATTTAAATTTTATTCAAATAATATTAAAAGAGCATTCAAATTTCTACAATTTCTGTATATATAATTTCTTCGTGCTCCCAACTATTTTTTGGATAATACCGTTTAAATACGCCTGTACGCGCGTAGTGCGGACCTCTCTATATTTAATGAGTAGTTAAATTATATTAGTTTCTTTATTTGTTCAACATTATTCAATAATTTTCTCAATGTTCATTTTAGTATTATGCATTTAAAATTCCATTAAGTTCTTAGAATTATATAGGTAGGCATGTTCCAAATTAAACAATTCAAATGCCAGTGGAAGGGCCATAGTGGATATTGGAATAGCTTTTTGTTGCCTATTGTGTGAAAGTACAGTTTACAAATTTACCATAATAAAAATGGGGCAAAGACATTAATTCGTTTTTTTAGAGATATATGTATTACAATGTTGGTATGTGGAAAAATGCATGTCAATAATTCGGAGTTCGTTCGGTAACCTTTCATCCTTCAACTGTAAATAATAGATCAGCGTTTATAAAAATAGCAATATAACAGCAGTTTGAATTTTGAAATAATAATAAAATAAAGATATAATAACTTGTTTATCATAGATAGTTAGGGCGTTGAATTACTTTGTCATAACATCAATTTTGTAAGTGAAATGATTCGAAAAAGTCAGAATTTAGTGTTCCGAGCGACTATACCTATTCGAATTAGAAAACCCATTACGTGCTTATATTTCGAAATAAACTTCCTAATACTACAATTTTCATAACACTCAGAATCCTTAGAAAATGTCTATTATTCTTGCTTTCTCGAAATCAGATAAGGGATTACGTTGGCTCATATGCCCGGAGGCCAGAAATGTAAATAAGCTAAGTGTCGGAACAAGTGTGAGAACTGCAGTAGGTTTATTTGGAAAAACTAAGGACGGCAAATTATATGCGGTTCAAGCAAATAAGAATAACCAATAAGAATAAAATTAACATGTTATTATGCTATTAATTGTAAGTCAGAGAAGATAAATGTTCTCAACGTTCCATTCACATTTTACCTTTTTCTCACATGCTGATTCTCATAACTTGATTTAATGTTATTACGGCAGAAACAAATTGCAAATTTCGCACGAAGAATGAATGAAATTATATTCGCCTTTATGTCGGGTTAGAACTACAGGAAAGACGAAACCATAATCTGCAGTGATTAAAATCGTCCACTCATTCTATCAATAGAATATTTTCAAATAGGTATGTACGTAGTTGAAATTAGAGCTAGATATAGGAAGAATACATTTTCGTCAAGGAACATTGATGATAACAACGTTGAAAGTAACATACTTTGTAGTTTATTTTTAACAATTGCTGAAAAGAATTTGAGTGGTCTTGTGTAATACACATCATTTCTTTGCGGAAATTACAGTAGTATCTATATAAAGGAATACAGTGTTCTTTGAAGAATAAAAACAATCTTTATAGAAATCGTGGTCAAAATATCATGTCACTATTGAAGTTCTTCAACTATTATTTTAAATATTTTTCAATAAGACGATTATTTTCACCTTTATGTAATTGAGTCGATTAAAATAGAACGTCCTATAATTACATACATATATGTATGCGCTGTCCAAGCACATTCTGGCTTTGTATAGTGAAAAATAATTGCATACATAGGCATTACGCTATTAATGGAATTGTACATTCATCCTCTCCCCTCTCCATAACAAGGATGGAACTGAAATAAATATATTATACTAGAAAAATACCCCTGCGCTTCGCTTCGGGCCTAAGAGATATTATGGACACATTTCACCCCTTTTCACCCTCTTAGGGGTCGGTTAGGAAAAAATCCTGAAATTGGTTTTTAGGCAATTGTGTGGGTAATCTTTGTGAGTAAGTACCAAGTTGATATCTAATCGGGCCTAAGAGATTTTAAGCAATCCGTGAAAATATATTTCACCCCTTCTCACCCCCTTAGGGGCTTGTTAGGGAAAAATCCTGAAATTGGTTTTTAGGCATTTGTGTGGGTAATCTTAGTGAGTAAGTACCAAGTTGATATCTAATCGGGCCTAAGAGATTTTGAGCAATCCGTGAAAACACACTTTACCCCTTTTCACCCTCTTGGGGATGGAATTTGAAAAAATCCCTTCTCATCCAGCACCTACGTCGAAAAAGGAATATACCTTCCGAATTTCATGTTTCTAGTGTCAGCGGTTTGGGCTGGACGGTGATGAATCAGTGACACAACAATTATATAAGTATAGATTAAGTTACGAACATTTGCAATTTTCCATTGCTACACACACATATTTATTACGATCTCAATAACTACTGCACGCTGCCATAGGATCTACTGCGCCATTCAAAATCAAATGGGCCTAATTATGCAGAAAGCTACCAACCCTCAATGATCTGAAATTGAGTAAAAGTTTGAAGATATTAATTGTTAAAAAAAGTAGCTTTATTTCTATTGGGTATATCTTATGTCTTGTTATTGTTTTACAATGTTTTTTAATGGGTTATTTAATAGTAAGTAGTATAATTATTCTGTAGCTTTTGTGTTTTATTTTTTGTTCTACGTGTTGGTAATTTTTTGTAAAATAAAGATCACAAAATTATGGGATCCGTACTACGTATAACTATTTTGTTTTCATTTTGAGGGTTGGTAGCTTTCTGCATAACTAGGTCCAAATGGAACTCATCTATTCCTGACCAGTATAACATTAGTTTTTATAGGTAACTTTATCACCTGGATGCAATTGCGAATCCAGTTTAACGAGATACCTACTTCCGGAAGTAGAACATTCATTCGTACAAGTTTTCCTCGCGCGTCTATTATCGGGTTAATGATAATGTTCCGTGCCATATGTGCGAATGTGCTTACTGCGCATGTTACACGCGAAGTTTATATCTCGTCCGCCTCCAAATTCGATACTCCACGAATTCGGCTCCTTTCGCAGGGCACACCATTTGGTGGGAGGGGGAAAACCAGGAGAACGACACCTTTCATTATCTCATGCGAGGCACGTGGCTGGCTGCACGACAACTTTCTCGGAGCTGCGTTTTTCATCTTGATAATTATCGCGATCCCCCGGGGGTGACCCATGTAGATTAAGTCCTGCAAAAACCACCAAGGAACGTAAACGGGATAACATCGTGACAAAAACTGCCGCGATTACGTTTTCCAATATGCTTATTGGTAAGAATGTGAAAAAATTTAGTTGCTCGACATTTTAATTAAGAGTGTACCGGGTACAGCCCCACGGCAGAACCAACTCTCATGACGGAAATGATGCATCGCTATTGCTGACAAAAGAGTTACTATTTGAAGAATATTCCACCATGATTGAGAATAGCCAGTTTTTCTATAAGTAGGTATTTTTGCTTCATGTTGTTTCAACTATATACTTACGAAAGCTTTAAATTTTATAAGAGAAAGTTTATTTAGTTAAATCTTAATCGAAAACGTGGCACGTAAAAGTTAAAGTACCTACTTTTAAACTTTTGCATCTGTTTTTTGCTGAACTACTACTACTACTAGTTTCTTCCTCGTTTAATGATTACATATACCTACGACGAAAAAATTTATTTAATTTTTACGTGTACGAAATTGCGAGTGACATATTGAAACAGTCCCTGAACAAGTTTGCTTGTAGCTATTTTTTTACTATTTATATTCAGAGTACTTTGTCTAATAGGAGGGGGTAGAATTCGAAATAGCAGTATGGTTATCTTAATTAATTATTCTAGATGACTTATGCGTATATGAAGGTGAAAAAGAAAAGAGCACAGAATTTAAGAAAGAATACTTTCCATGTTCGATTTATTCTTTATGTGTATTGTTCAATAAACTGCTTTAATTAAAGGAAACAAACCCGACATTCACCCATGAAAGTAAGTTGGTGCTTTTTCTAAAATACTTGATTTTAAAAACAGCAATGAACGCCATACCGTCACAAGTAACTACTATTTTATTTTTAATTGTAAGCTCATCATGATAGGTACATCTGTGTGTTCAGCATTTATTTTAACAGAGCTTTAACAATGTTACGTTTCAATATAAAATAAGAGAAATGCTCCCATTGCTGGCTGTATATAAAAATATAATTGTTTATAAACGAGTTTTTGTGATTCATGCAGAAAAATATTTAGCATAAAGTGTGCATTGCCGGGACTGTTGGCCTCTTTAACCGAAAAGTAAATTGGTTTTTGATACAGCATTAATTTTCAAAACCTAATTTTGTAAACTAATCGCTTTTGTCGACTTATCTGTATCTAGTATAGATCTTAATTTTATTCCTTTATTAGTTTTAATGGATTAAATTATTGCTCGATGAATTTCTGATACTACATTTTTTCCATGTAAATTAAGTACATTACAGTTTTATATGCATAAAACCTATTAACGACTTCAACACTACGTAGTTGATATTTTTAACGTTAATTTTAAACCGTTCTACGAAACACTCAAAACACTTTTTCATTTGCCATTTTAGTGAAAAAATAAAAATAATCTATCACGAGAATTTGACGTTTATGAGGATATTTAGCTTATACCAATTATACCGCTGTATATCGGAACCCAATATTATATCAATTAGTTTAAATCAAAATTCATTTACATATGTATAAAAGTACTAACAATAAGTCTAGTAACGACTTTAGAGTGACTACTCAAATCTAATTGAAAATTAATTTTTGTTAGAAATACAAAAATAGTATCTGAGATTAATTCTTTAAGAATACATTATTTGTATATGTATATTCACGCAGGATATACTTCTGCATATAAGTATAACGTATATTTTCCGTCATTTCGTGATTAAACTGTCATTTTCGAGTATTTTGACGTAATTACGGCCCTGTGCTGAGCGCTGCACTTGACAGACAGCTGAAAAGAAGAGAAAATGAATGACTAAAATCATCACGCAACAATGTTCTTTGCGGCACACCGCAGAATCGTTTGCGAAAATTATGCGGTAATTGCAGTTGACAAGAAGAAAGTGTCATGCGTATTGGAAAGAAGTGGATATTCTTGTGAGATGTTCAGCCACAGTAGTCATTTATCTTTCGTATCGTACATATTATTGTACTTTATTTTGTTTGGTGCACAAGGGTGTATTGTGATTCTTATTATTATTCCAGCTTTAGGTAGAACAAGAGAAAATACCAATGGTGTTGCTCATTTATAAGGAAATATTTTAAAACAGAAATAAGTAAAATTTTTGTACAGTAGACATTAAACGAACTCAACGAACATTTATTTGGCTCTATTCATTTTAAAGATTTTTTACATAGTTAACTACATATATCATATAATATTTTTTCAAAAATAGAAAATCTAAACTTTTCATGTGAACTGTGATTCATATGCCAACTCACAGATGACCGATATAGTTTAAATAATAGTATGGATTAAAAATGAAGAGGAGCATATGTAGGGTAAAGGCAGGTAATATGGAACATCTGATTTCAAAAGCTTGTCAAAATTAGGGGAATTTGTTTTTTTAATAAAACTGACATGAGGCGACGAAGGAACTAATGCATAAACATATTTACATAGTCAGATGTAAAAAAATCCAATTGTTTTGCAATTATAGTAAAAAAACTGAAAAGTGTGAAAATTTACCGTTCGAAAAAATGGGTCCTAATATGGAACACCTAGGAAATTTGTAAAGAAAACTTAAAAATCTTTACTTTATTTTTACTAAAAATGAAGACTTATTAAGTAGAAGATACAAATAAATAAATATACATCATTTCTGGAATTTATTCCTGCTTTCTGCGTCTCCTACACGTTGGGCACGTAAATAATACGTCGGAAGCCCCACATTCTTCATGTGCCCACTGAAAACAGCGAATACATTAGATCTACTTTTCATTGTCATTATTTTTAGAATTACTATCGCAAAATAAGCATTCCGCATCATCGACGTCATCGTCATTATCGACTTCATCTATGTTACTGGGTATGTTCCATATTACGTACACATATGTTCCGACAAGAAATTAAGAATTATACTAAGAAGAAAGTAACTTTATTGGTAAATTATTGTTGAATAATCAAGAACACACATATTTAATGATAAATTATATCTAAATAATACTTTATAACATACTTTCACTACAATATTTAATTGTTTGATGCACTTTTCAGAAACTTTTACACCCCACGAAAAATATAAACGTTTCTCTTTCAATGATGGATGCCCGACTGATGCTCAATTGTCAGTATCATCGTCTAGTGTGTCCAAGGATCTAGTGTACACGATTGCCTGAAGAGTTCTTTATCGAAATTTTACGAAGTTCCATATTACGTGCCGTTCCATATTACCTGCCTTTACCCTATATTTGGAATAATTTTATTACAGCTGCAATTAATAATGCAAGAAATTAAAAATCGTATCATAACTCATTGTCTTTTATGTACGTTATTATCTGTCATTT
This sequence comes from Andrena camellia, assembly GCA_029448645.1. NCBI lineage: Eukaryota > Metazoa > Arthropoda > Insecta > Hymenoptera > Andrenidae > Andrena > Andrena camellia. The sequence goes on along the minus strand of CM055676.1, from coordinate 54,965,664 downwards.
GGGCAAGATTTTGTAAAGTGTTCGACTAATTGATGGTCATAAACTAATACTAATTACAAAAATAATACAACTAACAAGCAATATCTATACATATTAACATAAAAATTTATCCGAATAATGCCTTAAATTCTCCGTAAAACACACACATTTTTCATTATTACACATCATTAATATAAACTAATACGAAGTACTTTCTTCGACGAGAGGTAAAACATTTATTTTCTGTCGAGCCACGGAATGAAACTGACGCAGCAATGTATTTAATCTCTATAATCTTTTGTACCGCGCGTACATGCGCAAGAGCAGGATCAAAAGGACGATTAATAAAATTTATTCTTTAATAATACACCATTTATTCACATTTAAAAACAAAATGACAAAGTAATATCCTTTCCGTTGATTCCAGACACTGGTCAATAAAGAACATTTTTCACTAAAAATAGAGGGCAAACAGACACCTATATAATCATCTTCGCAATGTCAACTGATTAAGTGATCCTTTCCTGCGCCCGACGTACATCCAAGCATCTTGACAACTTTGACAACACCGGGCAAACGTAGATAACTGCGATGAAATGGTGACACGAACCACTAAAAAGGTAAGCTGAACGCAGCGACGTCTCCGCCGCCCGTGGCCTACCTGCAGGGAATACATACTGACAATGTGTACTGGAAAACGGAGAAGGGGTAGAAAAAAAAAAGAAGACGAAAACGGCGAAGTGCAAAGGAACTCAGCTCAGCAAAGTGTCCCCGGCGCTTGGTCACGATTTCGTGGCGAAAATAATGAAAGGTGGTCGTATTCTCCTCGTGTCGTTGCTTCTGATTGCTCTCTTTTCAGAGGGATCAGATCCTGCGCGTACGCGCTGCGCGCGCGAACAGCGGATTCGGCCGCGTGTAAGTGCGCATGCGTGCGCGCGTGTACGCGCAAAGTAGGCACGGGGGCACTCGTGGCAAGTCGCCCGGATAATTTGAAAGCGATCCGATCTTCCTGGGCAGCTGCCTGCCTTACGCGTAAAATATTCCAGAACTGGTCTCCCTCCTCGCTCACATTAGTCGGTTTGTTAAGCAAGACGATAATGACGGCTTACGTTACTCTCTCGTACCCTCTTAAACGCACACCAACCGATTATGTTTCTAGTCTTGCTGAAAAACACTCACGATCCGCCAAATTTCCTTTGATATCGCTCCCGAACGCACACGATAGTCAAACATTAACCTTGATATATCGTAAGAGATATCATGTAGACATCTCGCAATTCTTAAATCCACCAAGTGAAAATGCGGTGTTACGTTAGCTAGATAGTAAAGTTTGAATATAAAATCGTCGACGGTGCTGGTAACGGAGATGAAAATAAAAAGAGACTTTGCAGTCGGTTCGTTGTAGGGATGGTAAGAGCATTTTGTTTTACATGAGTATGGTGATAATATTTGTACGTAAAAGTATAATGTAACAGTTATTAAGAAACAGAGGATCGTCAAAGAGTCCAATATGATCTTCTGGAAATGAGTAACAAATGATAATAGCAAGTGAATCAAGGGAGAAGCAGTTAAAAGGAATAATAGCATAATGTCATAGTTATAATTACGATGCAAGGGCAAATTATGTAATAACTATAGGCGCTTTTAAACATATTTCAGGAAATCGCTGCACGTGTTAAATTCTGAAAAATACATAAACACGTACTTACAGTGGCTCACAGCCATGATCGTACACTCTTAAAAATCGCATAACATTTTTAAAATTGGTCCAAACGACTTTAGTTTTTTTTAGAAGCTAGAAGAATTAGTTTGCTAAGTGACGTGTTTCGTCGTTTTAAAAAAATTGCAATTGGTCGTTTTTTCAACTTTTTTTCTGAGCCTGTAATGAAAATTTCATCAAAATCGGTTAACGTTGCTCTGAGCTGCAAACGTTCAAGGATCGCAGAATAAGGTCGAAAATTGCGAAATCCCCGAAATCAGCTCAGAGCAACGTTGCCCGATTTTGCTGAAATTTTCAGCATGTATACAATTTACTTAAATCTACAAACGGGTTTTTTGAATTTTCATTACAGGCTCAGAAAAAAGTTGAAAAAACGACCTTTACTATTTTTTTGCTATTCCTACCAATTGCAATTTTTTTCAAAGCGACGAAATACGTCACTTAGCAAATTAATCTTTCTAGCTTCGCAAAAAAACTTAAGTCGTTTGGACCAATTTTAAAAATGTTATGCGATTTTAAAGAGTGTACGATTTTGGGCGTGAGCCACTGTATGTCGAACATGTTTCTTGCGATTATTGCACAACCATTCGATTCTCGTAACAATAAAATGTATAGTATAAATCACATTGAATTTGGAACTACTTGCTGTTATATACATCCCCGTAAGATCTATTGCTCAATCTGTTCTCCATCAATTTTCATTTACTGCCTGTAGTTTCTTTTGACAAACAGTTTCGCAAAGTTGTTTTTTCGTATCCATTGGCTACTCTGCTTTTTCACGCGGGAAGTAATAAAGGCCTTTATGTATCCTTTATACGCTCTGCTTTCACCGAATACTGCAGTTTGTCGAAACAGTGCTTAAAAAAATTCACTGGTTTTTTGTTTCACAAGGTATCGCATTACTCGCAAGTTGCAGATGGCGAGGTACACCGAAAATTCTGCTGGCTGTAGGTACTTAAAGTGCAATCGGAAAAAAAGTACAACACGAATGTGACAATAGAAGTACAACGATAAAAAATTCTAGAGCAAGGCATTCAGCACTATACATTTTTTTTGCATGTAAAATTGCAAAAAAGATACAAGACCGAAGGTTCATATGATAATTGAAATATGATATTGCAAATATTGTATTTCCTAAGGTCAATATATATAGATTAATACACCGATGGGTATGAATGTGAAAGTATTAAACTTTTCAGTTAAACTTTCTTTAAATTTTTAGGCGCAAAGTTATAATTATTTTATTTCCGGTGAAACTACTCGTCATTACAAAACATTTGAACTTCATTCGTCGAAGTGATTCGTACATCAATTTTTGCCGCAATTCTTTTGAGCTTTGGGATTTAAACTTGAATACAAAGAGATATCGCATTACGGAAACCGAAACTCGCCGCTGTGCGATCTATGCCGCAATGAGGATTAAGAAAATTAGGGAAACTGACCAAAAGATTTTCCAGACTGTATACTCTGAAAGACCGTGTCAGCCAGTTCCCTGCGCCTAGAACAACTGGGCATAAACCACCAGGATAAACACCGCACGCCGATGCAACATCGGCATATTTGAATCCATTGTACCTTCGGAAATCGATACCCCGAAAAGGTGCAATGTCGGTTCCCTTTGAAAATTAGAAACCTATTTTCAGGACTCGGACACGTGCAGCCTTCTTACACAATTCACACATAGAAGCGGGGACTTTTTTTCGAAATCGTAGAGTATCATGGCAAAGCGGACGAATAAAGAATACGGAAAATATGCTATGAAAAATATGTTTCTTTACAAATTATTTTCATTCGTTTCATCACAGTGAGGAACATAAGATAAAACATCGAATATGTAACAGTTAAATATAATCACAAAACATAGTAATATAATATATTCAAATTCAATCTTAATATATAAAGCAGAAAGCTTTTATATGTTTGTGTGTTTGTCTGTCACCTAAAAACTTTCGAACGGTAAACTCTGGGATCCCGAAATGTGCCTCAGCTCATTATGCCTGACCAATCCAGAGAAATGTGACCATTTTCACAAAAGAAAATAAAAAAAAAATTTTTTACACAATCAGAATCTAAATTTTTGGCGAATCTGAGTAGTAAAGCTACTTAGTAAAACCATATAACCTGCAAAAACAACTTCTCTCAATTGGTATACATATTTACCTAAGTAGAATGAACTTTGAAACTCATATTTCCACTACTGAATACATTAATCTACAATACTTTTATTTCTTTGATTAGCCAATATTTCATCTGCATGTAAAAGATGACAGTATAAATGTTACATTACCACACATGCTAATATTATAACACATGCGTCGATTTTTTTGCAAGAAACATGTGGAAGATGTAAATATACATACACTCAGATTTCTGTGTGGCAAAAGAGCACCCCGAGGACAGTAAAGGTGGAATCAGACGGCTCGTGGAGCCTCGATCCACGAGCCGTCTGATCGGTCATGGCTCCGCTCGCCCAGGCTCGCCAAGCCGACTTGACGAGCTAGACGAGCCGAGCCAGTTTGCGGAGCCACGAGCCGTCTGATCGGTCATGGCTCCGCTCGCCCGGGCTCGCCAAGCCGACTTGACGAGCTAGACGAGCCGAGCCAGTTCGCGGAGCCACGAGCCGTCTGATCGGTCATGGCTTGCCGAGTCGGGCTCGCCAAGCCGACTTCACGAGCTAGACGAGCCGAGCCGGCTCGCGGAGCCACGAGCCGTCTGATTCCACCTTAAGGTGTTCCCCTTCTTTCTTTACTCTCAAGAGTTTCGCTAGTTTTCCTTTTACAGCGCCACGATACTCTCGCAAATATGCCAACCGTGGCTCTCGTCGCCGTCAATGAAACAGTGTCTCACGGACCGTGGAATCGAGATTTGCCACCATTCGACGGCTTTCACGCGATTTTCCTTCGGCCCCTCGGTTCTCGACGTACGCATCATTTCTAGCGGGTAACCCATTCATCCCGTCCTCGAATGCTGGCCCCTTACAATTCCTTCCCAGGCCAGGAAGAAAGGGTTAGACCAGGTGTACACCCACGTCGTTTCCACAAATGGACTCGTTCGACGAATTGACGTTTTCGAGTTCTCAGTTTTCCTGCGGTCGATATTACCTAGCCGGATCGAAAATGACTGAGGCATTTCTAGCTAAGGAACGTGCAACCGATGAAATAATAGAACATCCTATGCAAGATACACCGTACATATTTACATATTTTTAAGGGGAAGAAAATGTTCTATTTGGTATGAAATAGTAGACAGTCGAATTTATTGTGCAATGTTAATTTCTGAACTCGTTTAAATTTGCACTCCAGGGCATTGTGTGATTTGCATTGAGTACATGTTTAAAACTGGAATTCTATAGAATTTGTCATCATAATATGAAAAGTTTTATTGATTTTGTGGCATTTAATTAGCGACTAGCGATTATTAGAAATTACGTATTCCAAATTGTATACAATTGTTTACCAATAACATAACTGATAACTAATTGCCGAGTTAAGTAAGCGTGTATAAGTTAAAATGCATCATTAAAAATAGAAAAAAAGGATGTTCTGATTAATAAACAACATTCCTAACGGTGGCAGATTTAAGGAAAAAGGCCTATGTGGCAAACTTTCTGGGGGACCCATTTTATCGGGAAAATGAAGAAGTAGTTTTCTAAAGTGTATTAATACAGAAAAAAATATAGTGTTTAGATAAAATCATAAATTTTTTCGGCCCTGGGCAGTCTTCTGGACCTAACCCAGACCTAAAACTTTGTACCATTAAAGTGCCGCTGAAGTAGGCGATAATAACATGCCAATGTAATCGCAATGTGAGACTCGTTGTACCTTATATGTGCTAAGATGCAAATCCACGATGAGATCTTATATGAAACTTTGAAGTAATTTTGTATGAAATAATGAAAATAAAAGAATAATAATGGAGATTAAAGTCTCAAGTGAGACACGATATTTTTGTCTCATCGTGGATTTGCACCTTAAAGAATAGAAGTAGTTAAATATCACGAAACTTGTCTCGCGAGAGTCTAGTTTCATGAAACTAATGACAAAATAATGAAAAATAATAAAACAATGAAATAATTGTTTCATGAGATTAAAGTCTCACATGAGACACAATATTTTTGTCTCGTCGTGGATTTGCATCTTTAGAATAAGTGCAACTTATTTTTACCTAACCCAGTCCTACACAGACCTAATGCGTTGCACGCGACAGCGAATAGAAATATCAACTTTCAATTATCCCTCCTCTCGCAATAAAATATAGCTGCAATATGAATTAAACATGCTTTAATTCTCATTTGAGGTATCCATTAAGAGTTAATAATCGATCGATCTACAGGCGCGTCCACCTGCACACCACTCGTAAAGATTCATTCGGCGGCAATTACTGAAAGTCTGGCGCCTGGGGTGAACACACCTAATTATTCATCGTCCAATCGTTTCCTGCTGGAAAGTGGATTACGAGATCCTCCCCGGTGAGACAAGGTTAGGGGCAAAAGAAAACGGAGCCATCCCGCGGTATCCGTTACACGTATCCTGTCAGGTTAGTATACATATTGCAGCGGCCGTAGGCTAACGAGCTGTATTAATTATTTTCACTCGTCGACCAGCGCCCTCCTGGCGAGGCTTTTTCTTCTCCCGCGGCCCCTTAGATCCTGGGGCTCCCTTCTTCAGCTGTCCTGTCAAAAACTCTACGCGAATTTTCGATTTGATATAGGTTCGTAGAACTGTTAACAGAAAATTTGTACCATTAAAGTGTTGCTGAAGTGAGCGAGCATGATATGTGATTTGTGCAATGCAGTGGCAATTGTAGGAAAAGGACCAACACCTTTTCGTGACTTTTATGTGGTGAATGGGAAATTATTATTTTCTAATAGAGCGTAGCTAGAAAGGATTTCTTGTATCTTCATACAACATATTTTATAATATGATAGTAGAAAATTAGAAGAAAACACTTAACAAAGACAGATTTGTAAAGGGCGAAAAAATTCGTTGCTATTACATTTAACATCGTACAACGGAATTCCTTCATATATAATCTTATTCATTCACCGAAGGAAATGGTCATAATGATGAAATTATGCAAAGGAAATAATAGCCCACATACTACCTACGTCTTCGTATATGAATATTGAAGATTTATTTGCAGCAAGACACATAATGATAATGTAATATCGAAATCCTTTAGCGTTCTATGTTGTTTATAGAATATAAATTCACTTACAACGCATTTAATCGGTTATTTATGGATAATAATTTATTTAGAATTTTAAATATCTGTTTTTATTTGTTATCAGTCAGTAATCCATATTATTTAAAACACATTTCAACATTTTATATCCAAGATGTAAAAAAGAAAGTATAATTCTCCAAAAAAGTTTGGATGCCAGTTACAATAGAATGTGCATTTTTGTAAATAAACATGGCTTTCATGCTTTTTCGTCAACTTTAGGTTATTAATAGTAGGTACTATGACTTATTTCATTCAACTTACTTGTTATGTGCAGTTATAGGTACAATGTTTAATCGATGTCCCATTGAATTTCACACTCAGCTGTTATAATTTTATCTTACATATGTATATGTATATCATGAAAAAACAGAAGAAATAGAATATTCAAAGAAGCTATTAAACTACACGTTACTTCTCTTGCGACACAGTAGTGCATGCAGACAAATCGGATTTTATCTGGTTTAAAAAAAAACCTGCAAAAAATTGTCCTTGAGATGAAAACTCGTAACGGAAAAGAAGGAGGTAGGGTAACCAATGCGCAGCGACCAGCGAAGCTGCGGAACAATACGAGATCTACGAAGAGGATGAACAACCGCGACCAAAAAAACGCCAAGAGCGTTTTATATTTTTTCCGCACGCCTTGATCATAATCTCTTGAGATCAGGTAAGGAAGATCGAGTTTTGACAGGAGTGTGACGTAACAATTTGCCGGTGAAATGGAGCGAGCGAGAGAGAGAAGCACTCGAAGAGGTAGGCGAAAAAACAGGGAGAGAACGGGCATAAGAAAATTTGATACGTTTCCGTTAGAAGCAGCTGACGGACCGATTTATCTTTGTTTTTCAGAAATCCGTCGAATCCGTTAAAATTTCTCCTATCTTCACGCAATTTTCGTAAATCATGCAATTTTTGACACCATGTACATCAAATGCTTTTGACACTCAGACCATTTACTGGTAATCATCAGGAATTAATTTCTGAGAAATTTAAGTTTCTAACTTGAACGGTTTTATTTATATTGTTGATGTTAACGTTAAACGAGGGGGCAAGAGTTACAATTAATTAAATTCTATAATAGTAATAGCTATGTACCTAATAAGTGACGAAGAAAAAAGTGAAACAAAAAGTTACAATTATATTTGGCAATTATAAAATTACAATTCCCTTTAAGGTCTGAACCAGTACTATTTTATAATTGTGAATACAAACTTACTATTACAAATTTTATGTTAATTTATAATTAATCTACGATTCTACTAATGATTTCTACATTGCGTAAGTAATAAGTACTTATGTAGGTACAGAATATCTTAATGTTGCAATTTTCATTTGTGTTTCTGCAAAAGACACTTGATTATTGGAAAAATATATTTTGATTTAACGTAAATTTAAATAATAGAGAAACATAATTTCACTATTTAATAATAAAACGTTTCCATTTTTCTTAGTTCAATTGCATTTGAGAAAGAAACATTTTCATTATTTTCTAGACGGTTGTTTGTGACAGTATTTCAATACTACTCACTAGAAAATTCATGGTCGTGGGAAAGTTGAAAATTCACCAGGGACCGAAAGGACGTTTAGAAATCTTGGTTATATGAACACATACATATAAGCAATCGAGGATCGGATACAGACGGCATCCCGCAGAATTTTCATATTTTCCCACGAAAGGTGGCTGCTGCTCAGCCAAAAGTGTAATATACCTGAGAAATACGACGGACTCACTCGCGTGTACACAGTATACAGTCTCTTACAGAATATCGGTTTCCTTTACCCGATTTACATATTCCTAGTGAAATGCCGATTTAAATAATTGTGCGCAATTATATAGTGTTGTAAATAATTATTTTGGATACCTAATTAACCATCAAGTAAAAGGAAATGCCTACTCATTTTAAAGGTCCAAGCAAACATACCTATAGCCCAAATAAATTCAATATTTCGGTGAATAAAGATTTTACCAGAAAGTCATATAGGATCTGAATGAAATATGTATTGAGTGAGTGTCATTAGAAAAAAGAAAATTAACAAGATGCTATTATATTAACAATGACTATAACAATCAGCAGATAATTGTTATTAATTCCTTTCTGTTACATTTATTAATATAGTTCTTATATATTGTTACTCATCTTACATTTTCCTCCTGGGTACCTGCATCACTTTCAATTTTCAATTCCTACTTGGTAATAATCCTACCTCTTATCGAATACTATGAAACTGAAAATAACCAATCAAACAACTTAAATTAATTGTTGAATGCGCTAACTCGGTACATATTACTGCTGTGTAAAATAAACCAGAATGTAAAGTACATAAAAGCTCTGAAATAATTCGACACACTTGAAATTAGTACGTCTGGTAACGATTATAGTCTGAAACCTCTGTAAGTATCTATCATTCTTACGATAAATGGCACCACTTCCCTTCAACCTTGAAAACCCTTTTTCTGCGTCATAAGCGAATTTGGGGGGGGGGGGGTCCACCTGCCGTTTTGTTTCCAACAGGGCTCCTTCATTCTCCATATTTACTGCCTCTTCTTTTTACCATTTTAATCGCAAAATATTCCCTTGTACCTTATGTTTTGATTTCTGATTATTCAACTGTTTACAGCACGTAAGCTTTATACAACCGTAAAACCAAGCGTATTTTAGTATTCATTTAGTTGCATTACGACTGCGCGAGCAAAGTTGAAATGCCAGAGAGAATAAATTATATCGTTATTGACTATGTAAGTAACATCTTGTTAAATGGTTTTTCATAGTAGTAAATCCACGCAACTGGAGACACTTTCGTGACTTCATATAGATATGCATTTTAATTAATACTTGGCTTTGATAAATATTGCACAGTTCGAAGGGGTTGTGTAAACAGTGGCCGTAATATAACATGAAATGTAATTTGGGATAAAAACTTTTTTAATACAAAATTCCAAGGATATTATTGATTTGTTAGGAAGATATAAAATCTTCTTTTTGTCGTAAGAAGGGAATACAGCAAATAATACCTACCATTTTCAAGTGACAAGTAATACGGTCTTTAAATGATCTCTAAGCTATTTATTTCATTTTAGATATTTTAAACTGTAGCTTCAATTTCGATTATTTTTATCCTAAAATAATAAAATGTGTAAATGTTACAAGTCATTTTCGTTATGTGCAGGCAGTGTTATCGTTAGTAGAGCTTGGGTTTTAATGTACAGTCACTACCCTTCAAATGTATTTTCAACTTAATCAGTCAGAAACGAATACATTTTTATTTTCTTACTTATTTATAATTAAACAGCATAGGTTCTCCAAACTTCCAGATCCTCCCTTGCAAATTAAGCTTTTAAATAGTCATAACGCATCGGTCCACTTTTTCTTACAGTGGGTGGCCAAATTATTATACTGAAACAAAAAGATTTGAGATTTTGTAAGTTTAAGCGATGTAATGGCTGTATCTCTGCGAAAGATGGTCGCAAAAAATATTTAGAAAACGCATTTTAACGCTTGAAGTTTCTAGTTTTTGAATAAAGGACGCAAACTTTTTTTTCATCTATTATGATACTGTTTTAGCAAGATGAAGCGCAGGAAACGAAGTTTTAGAAATTTTTGCCTAGTTTGAACATATGTACGGGCCAAAAAATTTTTTTACGATAAATTCAAAGAAGACCTCTTATAGAGCAAATATTTCTCTTTAATTTTGTTTTTTTGTTTCTGTTGCATGATTTTTATTGACCGAGTTATTCACGATCAAAGCAAAACAGATACTTTTCACTTTGAGCACCTATAACTTGCGAACTCATGATCATAGACAAATTTTCACGAGTGTTTTGGAAAGCTAAGAAAGTTTCCTTTCAGAGCCTTTAGTTGCCAATTTAAGATTTTTCTTTAATCCTATTAAATCCATTTTAAAATGATCCTCAAAAATGACGAAAATGTTTTGGGTATAATAATTTGGCCACCCTCTGTACAATTAAAAACATAAAATTTAAATGGACAATGAACTATTCTAAAATCACCAACATATTCATATGTAAACATATCTAGTAATTAAATCATAAACTTCTGACCATTTACAGATAAAAATAACTTTTAGAGCGCACATTTTCTTGAAATTCGCCATCGTGTCTTCCGACCATGTATTGCCGTTTTACATTCAAATGTTTCAATTGGTTGCACACTCCTACACGGCGCGCAACACATTCTGACACCCAGTGCATCATCTTCAACTTCTCCCATTTGTCTGCACCCTACACCAACGTACAACACTAAAATTCGAGGGCGAATAATAGTATTCAATGGCCACAATCTCTCTCAAGTGAATCGATTTCGTACATGCCAAACACGAGTTAACAAACTATCCCGCCACGTATCGCACTAGAATCTCCATTTCGGGGGAACAAAAATTTCTACGGAATGTTCCATAATTGTCACGAAAGGAAAGGGGAGCCTTTCCTCGGGAAAGAAAAAGAGTATATAATGAGTGACGGAGGAATGGGAAGCGGGGAAAAAAAAGGTATTTTGGTATTCTCGTCGTGATAGCTTCGAGGGAAGCCGTATTCTTTTTTCGCATGAAAGAAACTTTGCATATCTCGTCGGCTGTCGACAGGGGCTGGACGTTAATCGTCTAATCTCGCTCCTCCGCTCGAACGGGGGAGGGAGGCACGCGCGAGAAATTATTTATTTGCGTCTGGGTTTACGAGGACCCCGAAGGTAAGGAGCCATTGGGGAGGGGCAAACTCGAGAATTTCTACGAATAACGAAGTAACTTTATTCCAGCCCCGTGTATTTACTCCTTCATTTTCACCGAAAACACTTGCCGATGCAAAAACAGGTAAAACGATTCGGTTTGCAGTAAGTCGTGTGTTAACGAGTTGTATTACAGATGTACGACGCGTAGATTGCTTACATCTGTGGGAATGAGTTGCACTCAATATTCGACGTGTAGGATTATTTAAGTATTCAGATTAAACGTCTATTCGTGGCGGTACTGCACACTAGGGTTTATACAAACCCAAATTTTGAAAAAAAAAAGGTTTTAGAATTCCAATATCCCCAAGAAACCGGTTCAACCGGTTATCGAATTTTCACAAAAAATATAATTAAAATAGAAAATAAATGTATGTACTAATTTTAAAATTTTTGAATTTTTCTAATATTTATGGAATTACAAAAATGTAACAATATAAAATATACTCTATTTGTACAAAACGAAATAAATAAAAAAGAATAAAATAACTAAAATCCGTACAAATCTGTTCAAATTTTGAGTTCACTTAATATTGATGGATCAACAAAAATATAACACAATGAAATACACTGCATACAAACCAAATGAAAAAAAAACTAAAATAACTAAAATCCAGACAAAATATAAATTATAAATCTTTATTTCATTTAGTAGGTTTCTTCCGAAAATATGAACTCATGAAGAGTTAGTTTTACAGTAAACTGTTACCTACTGCAATATGCTTGCGTCCAATTCTAGTATATAAAGCCGGTTTTACAAATTTATAAAAAAAAACGGTTTTTAAACGCGGTTCCTAAGAACCGACAAACCCTAAGTAGTGCACACTGATGGATTGTGAATTGTGTGATCGAAATTCAAAGTGTCGTTTCGAATTATTTGGTTAAAATGACGAGAAGAGTGTTAACGCAGTAGATACACATGAAGTTTCAACCATTCCTTCTTTATGCTTCACGAGAGAATTAAGTACTTATTACGTGTTTAACGCCATAACATTGGAATTTAATTAAGTCATTTGAGCAGACGTATCATGTAATTTTTTAATGCTTTATACTTTCAAACGACATTATTTAACTTTTTTCTCCACGAAATACAAAATGGCAAGTATTATAGTTAAAACACTAGTAATATATTAAAGTGCTATTAGCAGACTACAAAATGTGCAAGAAGTACTAACTTTTTCCCGTCATTATGCTTGTGATTAATTCATGGTAACCTAAATAACTTCTGAAATTTTCTAATAGACAATATCAAATGATGCAAAACAAACTTAAGCAAGAATTCCAAATTGCAGTAATTGCATAAGTAGTATTGTACAAGTAGTACGTATAACGTGCAACATATGTATACTGTTAGTCACTAACAATTTATTAAAATTTTCCAAGTAGGTATTATAATATTGAAATTTGAATTATGTTACAGTTATTGCATATCTCTCAATTTTATTCCTCTTGTCACAGTCACTTAAAATTCTACAATGTGTGTACATTCGTATGCGCGAAGTATTTGGGTTGAATTTTAGCAAAGGAAATGTAGAGGCAAACGAGGAAGAGGCAAGAAAATTTACGATGGAGATATCTATAGTCAGCGTAAGGAGCGTGACAGAGAAACGTTTGCGCAGAAAGATAAGAGGAAAAAGTCCGCCATACATTTAGATGGCGCGTGGCAAGGTGTCACCACCTTGGACTCAAGAAGGGGAGAAAGGTAGATAAGGAAAGAAGGGAGGTCGAAGACTATATACTATCTAGTGATAGATTTGATCCTGTATTTTCCTATAAATTCTAAACAATTTCATTGATATTTCATTAATATTTCTAAAAATTAATTAAATATTTTAGAAATTTCAGATTTAATCATAGGTAATAAATCAAACACAGAAAAAATAAATTTCATTTCCGCAATAAAAAAATATAAAGATTATGTTTTTTTTTTAAATAATCGAAGTATGTATTAGAAGAAACGAAATGTATGATGTGTTACTGTGAAACACTTGCATCAGCATTTGTGTAACGAAGGCGAACAGAACAAATATGACCGTGAATTTTATTTGTACAACAATAAAATTTTGGCGATGAAACCAATTCCTGCTGATTTTTTATAGAAAGTGTAATGCGCTTAGACAATGATATTCTCCTTTCTTCCTCTGTTACATTCGCAGGATTCAAAACGGTGAACAAGAAATACGAAGATATACCCAATTTGCAGTAATTTTCAAAGTAACCTTTTAAAAAGTACATTAAACAATTAAAAAAGTAAAAAATATTTCTTAAAACTACTATGACCTCACCAAAACTTTTACTTAGTGTAAAGTGGATTCTTACATTAATACAGCTGTATTAATTATAAATAAATATAATTAACAAACAATCCTTCACTCTACCTTGTTCTACAAATTAATTTAATTGAATTTAGAACATAATAAATCTTATACAATACCTAACAATAGTTTCAAATACATCATTTAGGAATCGAAGCTATGCTCTAACACATCCCAATGAAACGTGTAAGAATAAATAAATTATCAGAAAATATCGTTTAATATATTTTACAAAAATGTATTCGCATCTCTGCTATATTTAAAAATAACCCAACGATTCTCCAGCTCTACGGTAAATATGTTAAAACGGTGCCTGCGGCGAACGTTAACACGCTGGTATTTACAGTATAATATTTGCAAAGAATCGATATTTTCTTTTCAGATACCGATAATGCGCGCGTGGGCGTACTAGCAAGCACGTGTTTCTTATTCCCGGTGCATCCACTAGGAAGGACAGCCAGCCTGACCAAGCGCCAGTTGCACAGCTTGGGCGCGCTGCGTGTGGGATTTACTAATTTCTGGAAGGACTGGAATGGCACGAGACCTCTCTATCGGGGATCCTGTCACGAATGGCCGATGGCATCTCGCGTACGGTAGCCGTTGTTTGCGCACACGACGGGCTGGTAATGTCATACCCATCAACAGGCCTCGGGACTGAAATTTCAATTTCACCAGAGCGCAGGGTTGTCTGTTTAAAACCCAACCCCGCTTTTGGGATTCAAAGCAGATTTTCTAAACGCTACCCTACACTTGGTATTCGGCATAACTAAGATTCTTACACACATAGGCACTTTTCAACGGCACTCCCGTTATCATTTCAAGGTTTGTCGAAAATTTGCTACAGAGGCATTGCTCCGTTTTTCCTTTACCCTTAACAGTAGAAGTAAAGAATTTATATAAATAATGATTTTGACATTTGCATGTTTTCGAATGTTTGGGCGTTCTATGTGTCTTTTTATTACACAGGATTTATTTGGAGCAGTTTTGAGATTATCTTATCACTCAGATATTTAGTTTCAGTAGTATAGATTTATGATGGTTTCAGTTTGTCGATTGAAATTTCTGAATGGAAATACTTATGTAATTATTTTATTAATGCATAGTTTAATTTATGTATATAAGAAAATAGTGCGTCTCTGTAATAGTGTGCGGCACGTTAGATGATAAAGACGTGACAAACTAGCTTGTTGACAAAGCTGATTGCCTAAGTGAGTACCTTGTCGTTAACGGTTTCACGAAAAGACTGGAGGCAGAAGACTATGAGAACACTTTGCATAAACTATTTGCAGCCTCGGGCGGTGATTCGTATCGTTCCTTTTAATACAGAAATTATATGCAATCTGAGGAAATTATCGGCATGCATACTCTTAAGAGAATTCAGATAACAGTACTCGATTACTAGAGGGCTGAAAGATATTTAATATTTAAGTATTCTCGCGATCAGTATATTTATCATTGTTTATGGGAACAACTGATCCTAAATCTATTACTACCAATATCTTCAACATAACTCAAATTCTTATTAAATATTTTGCCAGTACATTCGTACTTATATATAAAAAAAATATATAAAAAAAAATTTAAGTTAAACGATTTTAAAATGCACTAAAAACTAAAAAATAATTCTTTTCTTATACTACAATTACGATGATGATATATGTCACTTTAGAGAAAATCATGGGCAGGATATTTCATCGCTTTTCATTCATCGCTCATTTCGAGGCTCGATTCTGTATTAAATTGAATCGTATCCTGTTATGAAATATCCGGTCCCACGATTTTCTTTAAAGTGACATATCACCATCGTAATTGTAGTACAAGAAAAGATTTATTTTTTAGTTTTTAGTGCATTTTAAAATCGTTTAACTTAAAGTTTTTTATATATTTTTTTATTTTCTAGTTTTTAGTGTTTGTGGATTTTTTTATAAATTTTTTTAATTATTTCTTTATTTTTGACTTTTTTCATAATTTTGTATTACCATCCAAACAAACAAACAAACAAACAAACAAACAAACAAACAAACAGAGGATCGAAGCTAAGTAAAATCGTTTAATAAAATCATTAGTTTATACGTGTGAACTGTGCCAGAACGTACCTTTATTTTGTAATTTGAAAACGCTATTTATTGTGTTAAATATTGCTACCCTATAGCAAATCATACAAACAGCCTATAAAAGTATAAAAATGGAAGTCGGCATAACTTTAAAACACGGTGTACACGTATAAGGCAGGGACTTTCAAAGAAGTGAAAATTATTATAAAGCACAATACCCAGATATAATTTTAAATCGAAGATCAAAGATCACGTAAAAGTACTAAAATTATATTTGGCACCATACAAACAAAGGTCATTGAGTTACAGATCAACGATTTTCATACTTTTTACTATAGAATTAATTATTATCCTACCCCAAGTATTTTAACAGAGATCTCGTATTTCGAATATATCTACCTACAGAGGGAAGGGGCCGATTTTACGAAGTTCTGAATAATAAAGCAAAACATTTCAAAGTACCTACATATTGTAATTCCTCGTGGAATTCCTTTAAGGAGAGAAGTCCGTATAAAGGGCTTATTTTTGTATCAATTTTCAGGATTTTTTTGCAAAGATACCAATGCGCTAATCCTTTCGGAACTTTAAGGATTCTTTATTTAACATTATAACAAGTAAAAAAAATTTATAACAGTAAAATTATAATAAATACAAAAGAAATAGAGCAGTATCTGAAATAGGTTTTTTTTCGAGATGCAAAACGGCGCCGGTTATAGCGTCTGTGGTAGTTATGTGAAACAGAACAATAATTTTTTTTAAATTTATATGCCAATTGTAAGAATGTGAATCGTAAATGGTGTAAAAAAAATGCATATTTTAAAAATGGCGGAACTTCAAACAATTAAGTGTGATTTTCGCCAAAAATTCGCGCTTTATTTGTTTCAAATCAGTGGTTAAAATCAATAATTTGGTTAAACCTTGTGGTTCATATTCTGAGGAATATTATAACCGAAAAGTGTGCAAAATTTGAAGTTGATTGGTCAAATAGTTTTTGGGTTATCCCCGGCACCAATTTTGAAAACGTGATTTCGAGAAAAACGCGTTTAAAATGCGTTTTAGCTATGCTCGGCGCTCGGAAGCGCGCTGACTCAT
Organism: Andrena camellia; assembly: GCA_029448645.1. Classification (NCBI taxonomy): domain Eukaryota; kingdom Metazoa; phylum Arthropoda; class Insecta; order Hymenoptera; family Andrenidae; genus Andrena; species Andrena camellia. The sequence goes on along the minus strand of CM055676.1, from coordinate 54,948,545 downwards.
TAGGCTATATTATCAATACGGAGTTGAATTTCGGCCTATGACTTTGAGAATATATTTTTTAAATGTTTTAGAAGCGATTTATGCAAAAATTTTTGCTTCTATTTTTCGTTCGATTTATACAGTCTTCTCCCCTTAATGAAGAACGATACTGACTATCAGCCGCTGGAGTGCTCCGATCCTTTCACAGGTTTCTTTTCCTCGTACACGAGGGATGCCGAATAGCCTCGATTCGAAAACGGGGAGAAGTGACGAAATCTTTTAGCGGCTCCCAGCTAGTATTCTACTGAAAAGTCTTCCGATTCGACAACGGCGAGGTGTGTATACTCTACTTTACGAGATAACTCCGGCAGATAGGAGCGTTTCCTGCGGCCGACGGAAATGAAAGGAGACGCGCTTACGGCTGTAAGAATGGCGGGAAAGAGAGGCGAAAGGTAAATGGTGGCAAGAGGGAAGGAAGGGAGAGCGACATACGAGCAGATAAAAAGAGAAAAGGAAAGGACATGCGGGGAAGTTAACAACGAGCCGATTCAACGGCAAAGCCCCGGCTCTTACACCTTCTTCCCTGTCCCTTCGTTCTCCAACCTCTCCGATCCTGGCACTTTTTTTTCCTTTCGTGAACAAACATTGAGCCGCGTCTACACCCGCACGACTAGAGCGGCAAGTTGCGTGAAACGAACGTGATAGCACGTGCCTCTACGCTTACGTTACACACTGGTGTTACACTCAGGATAGCGTATAGAGTTTCCTCAATGTAGCAAAGTAACTGCAGGACATTGAGATTTGATTATTACCTACTCCTTTTTGTATGTAGAGTGAATTGAAAATTCGACAAATGACAGAGCATATGTATGTAGCAAAGTAACTGCAGGACATTATGCTCTGTTATTTGTCGAATTTTCAATTCACTCTACATACAAAAAAGAGTAGGTAATAATCAAATCTCAATGTCCTGCAGTTATTTGCTACATTGAGGAAACTCTGTACGCGATCCTGAGTGTAACGCCAGTGTGTAAAAAAATAAAACACGTTCTCCTGCACATAGAAAATAACATAGATATTCGAGTATTTCAACACACAATTAAATATAACCTGACATATTTTATATAAATCCACGAATTTAGAACTACAGAAAAAGGTACACGAAACTGTGAATACAGACATAATAGTGTATACATTTATTTAAATAGAAATGAAATCGCATTAATCATTTCAGAAGCAGATTCAAGGAATAAATATAGATCCACCTGCATACAAACTAATAATCCAAGTAGCTATTGTACATAGCGAATTAATAATAATTGGCAGAAAAAAAGTAAAGGGAACATGTTCCGCACGGTACGCAGTTATATTCGGGACACCTTTGCATAGCAAAATAAAACTCTGAAGATTGTAGAGTATTACATTTTCAGAAGTAAGTACTTCGGTGTACAGTCCCGAATCAACGTACATACAATCAAATTATCATCGATTCGCGCGGCACGCGATGAGCCGAATGGAGAAAATCCATCGAGTGCGGCCAGGTTAACCTTCGCGTTACCAGCGCTCGAACGATCAGTTTCTCGTGCAAACTGATATTTATGGTACCCTCATGGTGTCGATGCTTGTACATTACGGTGCAGAGTGCGTGAGCGCAAACCATAATCCATCCAGCATGGTTTCGCTTTGGTACGTGAGAAGTAATTGAAGGGTGTCGGTACTTTTGCACGGGTCAGCCGTGTTAACGATTCTTCGGCCAAGTATTAAGGATCGTACCTGGCCTCTCGAGGCGCGAAACTGAACTCCGTTTCCTACGACCTTGACACATTGCCTCGTTTGCACGTCGAGAGCGCGGCTTCAAACCGAGTTTTAAATGAATAATTACAGTTAGTGTAAAACCGTTCCGTTACTTTTATTATCTTTTCCCGACCTTTTCATTGCCAGTAAGTGAAATATTACTGCTGGTCGTAATCCGAAATTTCAATGCATATTTTCATACATTTCACAGTTTCATATTTAACTTCTTACGCTTCGTAACTTTTTGTATATTGTGTTACTGCGATTCCAAGTTAAATGGATATGAGTTTAAGAGTACAGGGTATACGTTACATTTTCGAACAATTTAAGAAAACTCCAAAATATTTTCATACTGTACCTACCTGCACATGTTGTATTATAATTTACTATGTTTTGCCTTTTAAAGTTGATCATTTGAGGAATATTTTTTTAAGGAAGTAGATACCTAAATAAACGCCATGTAGCTTTTCGAAAATGGGGTTGCAAAAAATAATTTTTGTAAATATATAACTCTGCATTGACTTTCGGACACCAATTTAATAAACATTTACATTCCAGTTTGCATAAAGAATGTACATAAATACTAAAATAAAAGGTATTAATCTAGTATTATGTTTCATATGTTATTGGATGCTTTTTCTTATTTCACATTTTGTATATAATGTCATGGTATCCAAAAGATGATTTCTCCAAAATTTCTTTACAGTAAAACTCTATTCAACTACGACTGTTCAAATTATGACTGAAGCTTTACTCTCAAGATATGAACACATGTTAAAGAAATCCTCGAAATTATAGATCGATGTAGATGTGTAAGATACTTTCTATTAGGATTGACAACGTCTTTATTTCATAATTTGAAAACACTTGTTTTTTTAATAAGTGCTCCAACAAGTACTACGAATTTTATAACAGCCTGTAGAAGGGCAGGGAACTGAAGGAGGAATAACTTTAAAATACAGTATATGATGCGTAAAAGCTTTAAACACGCAAAAATTACCGCAATAATTCTAGATCAAAGATCACATAAAGGGGATAGAATTATATTTGATACTCCTCGAACCAAGGTCCCAGAGTTATACACTTCGACGATTTTCGCCTATGTCCTTTTTCTTTTTGTCAGTACGCTTTTTACTATAGAACGAATCGTTACGATCCAACGATTTTAACATCTCGTATTCCGAATATACAGGGGGGAGTGGGGTAAACTCCAGGACCCCCGCAGACGATGATTTTACGGTCTAATGACTCGCTTCGATGCTCGCTTCGGTACCGATTCGACCTTTACCGGAACCAGAATAAATGATCCTAATCCAGGAAAGTGATTTTTTACTTTTTAGTGGTGGAGGAGGTTGATGCTGTTTTTCTCTTGAAACCGCCCACAGTGATTTAAGTTTTCATAATGACACATTAAATGCAGAATTTGGTCCTTGTGACATTTTGATATGTCACTTAATAGTGCTATTGAATTTTCAGTTTATTTTCACTAAAGTTTTACTTATTATTAGTTAAAATATGATTAAGAATATAATTATGCATTAGGTAATATTATTTTATTATTCGTGTTACTATTACTGGGCTATCTTACTATTTTGCTACTCTATTACTATGTTACCTTGCAAGGATGCTACTCTACTATTCTACCATCATACTGCATTACTAAATAGAGAATATTATCCAAAAACACATTTGCAAATTTTCCTGTGGAAACTAATATATACCTTAAAAAATTGGCAGATGTTGTGTAAAGAATTGATAAAGGAGAGCTCAGCATACTTTCGTTTTCATTTGACTTTTACATCAAGAGTATCCCAATTTTAAATATACATGCAATAACATTCCGCAGCTCCTCCTCCCTTGTTTGTAAGAACACGCAATCATAATTTTTCAACGAGTTAAGCGTGTGGGCTCTTGGGAAGCATGACGTTCTTGTAATCAGGATGAACCAAGTAGCTTTTCCACGAAATTTTTCAACTGAAATTTTTGAAACCGTTTATAAATTTAATGTATAAATTATTACTTACTGATCCGGGTTCGAGGTATCCAGCTGATTTCCATAATACATTGAGGCACACTGATCAAAGTGGTGGACTGATGGCGAAATTATTATTATCGGCATCGGCACGCGCTTCCTGGTGAAGCCGTGTTCGCGTTCGTGAGTCGTGCAAGTGCTTTAAGTAGCGTTGGAGCGGCACGGTCACCTGCCTTCACGCTGGAGTGACTTGTAAATCACTCCACCAAAACTGGGGTACGTGCCGCAATGAGAGACAAAGAAAGACCTCGATAAAAAAGGAAAGAAAACGTGATACTTAATTGAAGCAAAACAGTGCCAGCCAGGATAACTTTGCTTTTCTTATACCAATACGTTTACAGCTATTTATAGCTATTTCCAAGTATATCACCAGTTCTCTTCTGTAGGCAACAGATCTATTTAATTCTAAAACGATAGTACTCACCGAAATACATTTTTGCATGATTATTGTTATTGATATCATCATGGAATCAATATAATGTAACAGTGCTATTGCAGTTAATATTGGTACTGTTGAAGATACGCTTGTAATAAATTAGTATAATGATGTATCACATAAGTCATTGAATTATTTTTTTATTACTGAAGATGTAAGAAAATGTTCGGGATGAAAGTTGAATAATATTATTTTTCTTGTTAGTTATACTATTTTAGACTTTTAGAGTAGGCAAAGATTATCGCTACCCCTTCAAATTTAATGAATGGTTTATCTAAATTCAATAATAATGCTTCAAGTTATTCGTACAAATCCTCAATGATTTAATGAATTGTTACTGTAAAGAAGAATAGTCGGTTAATTCTTTTCGGAGCTATTCGATACTTGACATGATAAAATTAAGTAGTTACAGTAATTCATAATTCTACGATGTAGTGTTTTACTATTATGATTTTAATACCTGCGTAGAGAGTATCTATGATCTGTACCCTCGAAGTTATGATTGCAGTACCTACATACATATTATGATTAAATAAAAAGTAATACAAGTTGACACTGAACTCCGTCAATTTGCAACTATTTATCAATAACTTCACTGCAAATAATTATTAGTAATTATCAACGATTATATCATCAGCAATAATATATAATTTGACTACAAAGTATGTATGTATATATTGAAACTTGAACGTCTCTTTAAAAAAAATCTGATTTTGGGATAAAATGAATCCATTCAAAACGGCATTAATTCTGTCGAAAAATAGAAAGTAAGGAGGTGTATTTAAAAAAGAAGTTTTGTCGTATCTCCTTCAGACTAGGGCTGTAACGAATAGGTACATATTCGAATAATTAAGGGGCGGTTCCGGTCTAGAGCCCAAAAAAATAGGTGATATTTAGGAATTAATTAAAGGAAAACTACTATATATAATTGAATGGGACTTGTTGCATTATAGTAAGGATGTCTTAAACTATAGAATTGTATTTTTTGTTTTATAATTAATCATTGCAGACGGCACTGGGGAGTCGTTAAAGTCGAGGCGTCAAAAAATTCATCCAAATCGGTGGAACCTGTAGCACCTAAACCATTAGTCTGAAATAAAAAACAATGTCAGATTATTAAAGGGTATGAAACTCGCTCGTAGACTAGACTCGAAAAAATTAACGACACTTGAATTTTGAAATCACATTTTCCCTATATTTTTCGTCCATTCAACGGCTTTAAAATGATAAATTTTCAATTTTTTTTAAATTTTACTGGGCTATCTACAAGCCGGACATACATTCTTCAAAACAAAAAAGTTTCAGTCGAATCGGATAATAACTTTTGGAGATACAGGTTCCACCGATTTTGAGAACACTGTTTCGAGAAAAATGAATTTCAAAAAATCCTTTTAAACACATATTCCTAAAAGGTTGATCATTCAAAAAATGAAATAAAAAAAATCGTTTTTTAGACCGGAACCTCCCTTTAATCTAAGTATTCGAATTTCTACGAATTTTCGAACATTATTCGCATTATTATGAGTATTCGATCATTATTCGAATAATTAGGAGTATTCGAATATTCGGAGTGATCAAATATCGGATTGTACCGAATAGGAATCAGAACATGAAATATTTTTACACACTTTATCGTGAAATTCTTTTCATATTGAACGTTACAATTATTTGTTTTTTAAACGATAAATTTGTAACTTTATTAATCTTTCGAAAATTTATAAATTTTGAAACAGAAACAATATTCGAATAATCGAAGAAATTACTCGTATTCGAAATTATTCGAATATTTGAATATTTACAGCTCTACTTCAGACTATGAAATCGTGTAATTTTCAAACACGATATTAAACAGCAATGGTGTTGATTACGTAGATATTTTGCGTCTGGCCAGCCACGCCATCTTGGCCAGACGAGTGCGCTTAATTAATTAACAACCTATGTAAACGCGACAAAATTCTGCCCACAAGGTCGAGAAAGAGTCATTTACCGATCGTCCTTGACACTGCAAGGCGGAATTGTATTTTCGTAACTATAAGAGTCTCGTTGCAGAGTCCGGTTTTGCACTCGGAATTCTTTTGTCGGTGCGCGAAGTCGAAGCACGCGTGCTGCACGTGCCCTGCTGCAGACGTGACTCGGTCAGCATTTCGTCTTATATTTAGTTAACCATCTTATTTTGCCCTGGTCGCACCCTGAAAAACGAAGCCGTTGTGCTCGCCTGCTGCTTACGGTAGTCCAGGCTTGAAATTGCATCGGCCCACTGCATAAGTCTGACCTAAATATCTCGTTTAATATTCTTGATGATTATTGGTCACATTTTACATCTCATAAAGCTGTCCGCTTTTTTTTTCATTCAAGAAAGCTAATTGAGAAGCCAACGGCCTCTGAGTACTCCCTAATGAACGGGGTGAACCTTAACTTATTTAAAGCAGACTGATCAAACGGGCAGTAACGCAGATATACCATACTTTTAAACATATGATTTTCTTGTTCTCGTTTTAAAACTGTGCTTTTATTATATATACATCATCTCAGATGTGCATTGTATTATACAAATAACTTTTCAGAGACAGGCGTAATGTGTTGGGAGATACGTGTTATGGACGTACTAATATTACAGCTAGTGAACCTGCAAAAGGTATGTATTAAGGGTAATGGGAAAAACAGGGAATGTACATTTTTAGTGATTCTGCAATGTATAACGTATTTTGTTGGTAACAACTGGGGCCACAGGACTGTCGAATCACAAATGGTTATAAAGTAGAAACGTCCACTTAAGACAACGTTAAAGATTTGGTGCACTCGTTAAAAACAGAGAATATCCACCCTCCACTGGGGCAAAACAAGGAATGTCCTCAGTCTTTCTACTTGCAGTATGTACATATTTATGATTAGTGTAAGCTTGCACTACGTCAGGAGCCCTCGGACGTCGTTGTGTACATCCTTGTTTTGATAATATTAGTAGTTGACATTTATTTCGTTACAGTATTCTGCAGTGTTCCACTTGAAAGATATTAAAACAATGTAAAACAATTATCTCTTTGCTCAGTTCTTTTCTAATGCCTAATTAGAGTATAAATTGTTCATGCTATGAACAACACAGTTAAGCTCATTGAACCGTGTTTCTTTACTGATGAACTAAACTATTAATTTGTGCCATTCCTTGTTTTTCCCACTTACCCTTCGTATGTATTTGTTAATTTCTGATGGATTGCAGTCTTATTTTCATTGTGAAATTTTGGAAGAATCATGCTAGTAAGATAGTGGATGTTTAATGGAAGACTAGGAAAGCCTTAATGTAAAAGAACGTACCGAGTTCGTGCTTTTGAATACAGATAGTAGAATAATTGAAATAATAGGAACACGCTTCGTAATTTATTTATCTATAAACGAAAAAGTAATTTGCAATTTTATCAGCAGCGAGAATACTTCCACCCTTCTATAAATAAATTTTTATTGTGCACCCTTGACATATTTGGATGTCGGTTGTTACTTTATTAGAAACGTAAATATTTTTCTACGAAAAAATTACCAAATGTTCTTTAAATGTTGCTCTTTTAAGTGCAAAAAGTTCTATAAAAATTTACGCTTCCGCTTTTTCCAAAAAAAAATTCACAAAACAGTCGCCTCTTTTCGGCCGCCTGACTAGGTATAACCCCTTAAACAACTTTTAAAAATAATACTGTAAACGAAATGACTGAGTCGTACTAATTACTATATAGAACTAAATCGTTGCAAGACAAGGTGGGACCTATTGGATTAGAGGGGGTCCTGATTCTTCAGATAACTGCCTTAGTACTGTTTATTGACATATCTACTCTGTTTTCATTTGCTTTAATCGGGATTATCCTGTACAGCTGTCTCCGTCTTACTTGCCTTAGTTGTCTTAAAATTCCTATGGGCTTATATCCAGGGTATCAGGTTTTGGACTTTTTTCGTACGCTTATACATTGGATGCTTGCCGTATGCCAGGGTGGACCACCAGATGGTCCACGATCGTCTGGTTCGGCGGCTCTGCCATCTGATGCCGAACTTTCGCATTGTTTCTTCATGCCCCGAATTGGTCGTGAAATAAATTCTGCAAGTACGAAATGTGGCCATGTTCTTCTATCTTTTCAGCCCTCGGTTGTATGAGGAAGAAAGGGATATAGTCATCCAACAAGCTTCCTGACCTTGCAACTGTAGCAATTATTCGGTCCCGCTGATCGATAATTCATTCGTGTTCTAAGAAGATATAGTAGAAAGACGGATACTCCAATACCACAAGGCTGAACTGAACTTATTTCGTAAATAGCAAACGCTTCATGTATGCAATATCCACATTGACATCCAATAGATGTACGTTGGACGCTCAGAATTCGCGTAATGTAATACCTAGGTATATTTGCATTTGATCGAACAATCTGTTTACGATAGAAAGGTTTGGTTTTGTTTCTGTACTTTTTAATATTTTCATCGATAAGGAGTGGGTGTTTTGTACCTGTTAGACTCTTGTCTATCTTTGTACCTGAGCTATTTTCCATCTCCCAGATTAATGTTTTCTGATCGATTGACCTCTAGAATTTGCTTTATGAACACTGTTTCTTGGCATTTGCGTATAAAGTAAATTTTCGAAATCAAATTTCAGGGGAATTCGAATAATTCGATCAATTGAAGGTGACTATTATCATTTTTCGGGTAATTTCGATCCTCCTAATCTCTTACAAGACGCAACGATAATATTTATGGGCAAAGTAGATAGCATGAAAGTTTGATGTATACAAACCAGGAAAATTGGCTCTATCTGTTAAATCAGAAAATGTTGGCTAAGTAATTATTGAGACCAACAATTAAGGGTTAAAGGTAAAATAAAATTACTATACGCAATAGAATAGTAGACATCCAAGTTGTATTGTTCCAAGTACTCTATTCCGCTCGTGTGATGGAAATATGTCGTCTGATTTAACAACTTCGTGGAGGTAATTAAGTCCACGAGTATCGATGTTTATTTACGCACAAATGTAATTACGTTACATACCGCATTTTGCTTACGAGACGTCGAAGGAAGTTAATTACATGTCAGGTTCAATGTTCAGCTGAATTCACGCAGGAAAACCGGTAGGACGGTCCTCTCTCGAGGTCGATTTCTAACATCACGGTGGGTCCCTCCAACGTGTGCTAATTTCGTCATGCACCATCACGACAGGTATAAGCCTCCCTCACGCTAACATCACTGGAGCCTCCGACCGGGATCGAGTTGAGTATCATTAAAGCTCTCCAGAACGAGAGGCGAGTATCTATTAAAAGGCAGCCAATTTCTATCGTCAGGATAGATAATAATAGCCGCGTAGTCATGGGTTACACCATAAAGTCTCCTGTAAACCGCAACGGTTTTACTCTCGTGCCAAGCCAGCCTTTTCCCCGCCCTTTTTTCGCTTTGCACTGTGGACGCTCGCTTCTTCTTCGCGCCCAGAAAGATCGTAAACGACATAAATGTTACCCAATAGGTACTTACCACGCTTGCCTTTTACTTTCCCCCTTCGTTCTTGGCAGTATCCACCCCAGGCTGGCTTTCGCGGGCAGCGCCTTCGCTGTTGGCACCAACGCTTCATTTCTGGGTGACCACCCATTATTGTTTATTTCCATGGAACGATAGGTGAACATTTTGCGTTTCTTTTTGCGTATAGGCGTCTTTGGTGACACGCGGCTGGCGGTCAGACGAGTGTTTATAGTTATGTCTTTTGTGCTGTCTCTTTTCGGATGAACTCTGCTACCAGATATTACGGTACAACGAACCTTTCATTCACTTGCTGCTTCTTTCTGGTCTCTGCTGGAGCCGCGTTTAAGGTAAGTGCATCTAATTCCGCATACTCAAATTCAAATCGTTCTCAATTGAAGGGTAGTTGATATTTGTGTATGTAATTAGTCTTAGATAAAAAAGAAATTGTTTGTGGAAACATTGAAATCTAAAGATTTCCAATCACGAGTGGAAAAAAGCAAGACAAGCAATAATAATAATAATAACTTGAGATAAATTCATGTATTTATGAGCTCTTACAGATATATTTGTATATGTATTTATTATTTTTAACCATATCATGAATATTTTGAAGGCATTTTGCCACAGTTTCTTTTATTCGGTTTATGCTTAAAAAATGTTTAGGTATTCTAAAAACAAAGAAATACAATTTCAAAGTATTTATATTATTACGTATTAATTTTTTAGACGATCGCGTTTACATACTGGACAAACGAAGTTCAGCTCCGTAGCACAGCAAATTTCGTGTCCTCATTCGTAGCAAATAACACACTGGAACCACTGGTAGGCGATATTAAGTGCATTCTGGCCAACACACACACAAAAACTGTTTCCGTTACCAAAAATTATGGACCTGATTAAATTGCTTAAACATGTCATTAATTAGATACTGCCAGTAAATATTCATGCATTCATAGAATTGAGGGGCTCGGCAGAAAACAGGCACATGCCACATATACATAAATTTTCGTTACTTTGTATCATTAATTCGTTCCTGCAATGTAGTGTAATTCCACCACTTCCTAATATATATAATTCGTTTATATATTAATATATTAATATATATTTTGCTATTTAGCAAAACGGTGGCATGTGTCTGTTTCCCACTAGGACCCTCAATTTTTAAACTTACCCACTTCCAATGTTATGTAAAACTGCCACGCTTCAATTTTACACTATCAAGATTCACTGTAATATGTACGTATAGGTATTTCTTGTTCGCTAGACGTTACAATGATAGTACCTATGTATGTCTTCCTACTTCCTACACATGCTTGGATACTACAGTGCCGGACAAAAGTATTGTGATGAAATTTTCAGCATGTATACAATTTATTTAAATCTACAAACGAGATTTTTAAATTTTCATTACAGGCTCGGATAAAAAGGTTGGAAAAGCGACCTTCACTATTTTCTTCGCTATCCCGACCAATTGCATTTTTTTTTTTCAAAACGACAAAATACGCCACGTAAGTAGTAAACTAATCCTTCTAGATTCCCAAAAAAAAACTCAAGTCGTTTGGATCAATTTTAAAAAAGTTATTCTGTTTTAAGGGATGTCCCAATACTTTTGTCCGGCACTGTATGTATTTAATTTTCTGTTCATTACCCATACATGTCAGCACTTTCTTCACGAGATATTATGAGTGGCGATATGTATTACGTGCTAGGTGATATTAGATGCACTCTCTCCACATCTGAATTGCCAACGATTGTTTATAGTAAAGTTGTGCAAGACATCATTTGCACTAATCACTTACCACGAGTAAAGATTTACAAATATTATGTACACGAACAATATCTAATTAGCAGTAAATGCGTGATGGTGTTTTGTAACATTTTACTATCTTTAGGGTCATCTCGGCACTTCCATAACGTGAAAGCGTTCATTTTTGCTATTAAGAATCTCAGGAACACGATTTCTACCGTCAACTGACGTTCTTGTATGAATCTCCATTCATTAAATTTTGTAAGACTTGGTTTCAAATCTGGGACAATAGTATCCCACGAGTGTGGTGAATGGATTCAGCAGTCTCAGTTAAATTACAGTAATATCAGTGATGTTGTCAAAGAACTGTGTAATGCGATGGCAGTTTTTATTGCAATTCTCGTCTGAATTAATTTTGTAGAGTATTTGTAATACTAATTACCTAACTTTTTAATGAGAATCCAAAATAAGCGGCCATACTTCCAGCTTAATAGTCGGTAACTTAATTACAAATCAGTTTATTGTGCCCAGTAGCGTTTGAGAAAAATGATAGCTCTGCTTTGGAGGAGAGAGCTATGATAAATATTAGAAAAAGTGGAAAATCATAGACCCCCTTTTACGATAGGTAGCATTATTCTGAGAAATGAATTAAATGAATCTTCAAAAAGCTGATTTATTAAGATGCTTTTGAAAACAATGCATTAACGCAGGTACGTTACTTGGAATACAACTATTTTTTCATGGTGTTCATGATCACTATGTAGTTCAACCGTTGCATTTTTTTACGAGAAAACACCATATGGCATAGGGCATAGGTGATGCCATCGCCGCCGTCATCGTCGTTGTTGTTGTTATTAGCAGGTTCTCTCCGAGCCCGTAATTACACGACGCGGTCCCATGCAAACACGATTTAAGGGGGTTTTTTCTCATTGAACGGGTACGCCGAACTACATACGTCAGTGGGCAACGACGCGAGGGTGGAGGTTTATGCGTGCCAGACTGTGCCACGCAACCCAAAATGCGTGGGAATAAAATGCCTTGTTGCGATATATCATTATATCGTTCTCAATTTTGTACGTTAGGGAAAGGAAAATAAGAGGGGTGTTCAGCGCGTGCATTCCGAATGTGAATCACCGATACGTAACAGGTAATGGTATAAAAACACGACAGCCCCCTACCGAGATGTTTGTACGATTATGTATGTACGTACATGAGTTTTCAACCGTACCTTGTATTAACTGTCAGTATTCCATTTCAGTTTATCTTCTTTTACAATATGTTTCTACTAGATAGATATCAATAGTACTTCATTATTTTCTTTTGTATACTTATGTTGGTATAGACTATTGACGTATAAAGTTCATTTTATTAAACCTTCTATATACATCAATAACCAAATTTTATATGTATGTCAGTATTTGGGGGGGGGGGGGGGGCTGAGAATCATAGTGGTAAAAGTCCAAATTTTGATAATTTGAGTTAATAACAGTTTTTAAGTCTTAAAGGCTCCATCTGTTTTCTTTCATAGTGAATAAAGTTATAACTTCATTCTTAACTGAAAAATAAGAATATTTCTCTTTAGCACTCGACTAACCCTTCGTTGACACTCTGGGTGTGAGCCACCCATAAGCTGATTTTGACGCTCTGTACCTTTTATATGGAAAATAAATACCTTTTTTTTCCAAAGCCAACTTACAAACTATTTTCTCTCTCAAAATATTATATCTGAGCAATAACTCTGTAGATTTTTAGCTTCTAATATTTAAATTTGTAAAAGTTACAGTTTTTTGAAGATTTTCTTTGTGTTTTCTCGACATATGGTAATCTAGATTTTTTTACAAGAACTGTGATGAAATTTCAATCAAAAAACTATTGGAATACATTCTACAGACCATGAAATTGACCCATGATTTTTTTCATAACGATTGGATTCTTCAGATGAGAATGGCAGTCGTTCAAAAATTGTTCTGGGTGTGAGCCATCCAGGTGTGTTAAAGTTGATCGAAAAAAAGAGGTGTGTCAACGAAGGGCTAACAAGAGCAGAGCGTTTCAAAACATACTGGTGTAAGTCATTCGCGCGGTGTTCCGCGTAAAGTAATGTTTTGCGTTTTCTGTTATAAAAAACTCTACGTATATATTGCAGTTGTGGAAACACATCTAAAGGCTCAAAATACTACCATTATAAATATGTATATACTTAAAAAGAAGTTTCATACAATCTAGGAAGGAATTATACACTATTATGTTTATAAGCATTTAATTTGTGGACTTAATAAATACACTTTTACGAAAATAACATTACTAAGTAGTTAAAACGATATATACTCTCTTGAGATATTCTACAGAATATTTTTATTTACAGTTTACATTTTAATTACTCGCATTATTAAGAACCGTTATTTACATTCCAGTAAATAAACATTTCCTAAAATATTCGAAACATTCAAGCTTCAAGCTACTCGACATAGTCGGGCTGCTCCAAACTTTCGATCTGCTCGAAGTGCATTCGGGTCGCTCGAAACAATTCGAGTACGCGGTTCTCATCGAGCCATTCGGTCCTTTCGACCCGCTCGAATAAATTCGAGTACTTGGTTTCCTTCGAGCCACTTGGTTCTTCCGAGTCGCTCGGCTTTTACGAGTAGTCGGCTCGGCTCAGTTCGGATTTCGAGCTGGGCGGATATTTGAATACTCAAACAGCCCTAATGATAAGGTACACATTAAATGATTTGCTGTGAGAGTTATACCTGATGAAAAGTTCATGAGTTTAACATTATATATTTACCTCGGAATTATCGTTTACTGAATAATATCTAATAATTGTAAACACTACGTATAAACACGCATTTTATTAGCTTCATACCTTAAATGGCTAAATCATTTTAGAAATATAATGCATTATAACTTTTAGATCACTATATTGTTACTTAAGTAGACTTCAATCATCATTTCATCTTTTAATAAACACAAATGCCACAGTAATGACTGTGCTTAGAGAGTTATAACAAATGTTTAAGAATATTTATTTCTCATTGCCGTCACGTCATACCAATTACTTGCTATAATGCAGATCTATTGTATGAAAATAAAATTAGTCATCCTAGAGACCCGAAGAAGTTTGACTCATCTAACGTCTCATCGTGTCCTCAAAGGGTGGACCCCACCCTGACGCCACTAACAAAACACAAAGTTAGGGATTTTTTTGTTCGTATAAATACAAATATAGGGCTTGGATTATATAGTTTTAAAGCAACCTTTATTTTACTAGAAATTTTTTTTTATGAAAAATTTTACAAAAAGGCGGCGGGCAAAATGGCTTCCCGGAGGACTGCAAAAAAACTGGCCCACACTCACGGGAATGACTGCACCATCTGAAAAGGAAATACAAAAAGGATATATGAACTGGAATATATTATCTTCCACTTAGCGTAGGATGTTCTCAAAATTCGAATTATTTTCGAAATTATAGCAGTTTGACGAATTGACTTTAATTCTTTACATAAAAATTAGCACTGAAATGCTTGTAAAAAATCGAATAATTGAAATATAAAAAAAATCCTCACAAAAGATTCTATCAAATTGTCTTACCCAACGCAAAAGAATTTCCACATGACGAGTTTACTCGTCTTTCCTAGTTAACACATATAGATGTGTTCGTCACATATTTATGATAATTGGTATCAGTCACAACCCGACTGATATTTTGTGTACCCCCATCAAACAGTTATAAACACTTCGTTCACAGAACCGTTATATCGTATATTTATGTCTAATACCATATATCGGTATAACATTAGTATGTCAATTGCATTTAATTTCAAATTTAAATTGCAGGCGTGGGATACATAGAGCACCGAGTACACGACGAAAAAGGCTCCGCACAAAGCAAGATTATCCTGTTTTGACATGTACACAGTTGGTGGTACCGCGTCGTTCATGCACAATCATGGAAACCCAGCATCTGTTACTTCGCGTCTCCTTTTCCCCGCAGCATACCCTTTCTTTCCAAGAACCGAGATCCCCGTAACTCACTGTGGACAGTTTCTGAAAGGGGTTTCTGTGGGTACGAGTAGTTGAGGAGAGACGGGCCGAGAGCGCGAGTAAGGGTGGTCGCGTGCCCGCATCACCTGCACCATGCAAAAATCTCCGGAAACTTTTCAGTGGAAACCTGGAAAAAAGCCCGAACTATCCCCGCAGCTGCCAGATCGTCTAGATGTCTTATTCAAATAAACCCAGGGTCGGTCGACTGCGTACGAGACGAGGGGGCGAAGCAACGCGGGAAAGGGATGATTCCAGGTTTTCAGAGGCTGTTTTCCCGCGGCCGGGATAGATCGAAAAAGGGTTGAAGGTCCGAATGGAAGCCGAAGCATTATTGATGATTATGTGTTATCCGTATTGAAGAAAGGATTCGTAGGTGTGGAAGCAAATTCACGTATGGGTGCTCGCATCTGCCGCGATCGTTACTTTGAATTTTTCTCTTTGGAAGTGGCGATTGTGGTGGCCAACGTCTCTTCTCTTCGTACCAGCCTACGTGCATGCATACGCGTATCGTGACACTGTAATGCCCCGCAGTTTGTTTGGTGCTAACCTATACCCTTGCTCGTCGAACGCTAGTCTCGGCAGCTTCGTTCAACGTAGGCACGTCCTCTTCGTTACATAGCACGTTTGTCTGATCACGTATGCGCTCGAACCTCGATTTTTTACGACCGACTATACAAATGAACTAAAGACTTCAAATATCGTATCATTAGGTATAATTGAACGATTGAAGGAATTCCAAATATATGCTACTGTGTTGCTTGAAACGTGATTCAATCAAACATGAGCAGCCTACATGCATTCTTCCAAGGAAAATGATTTCGTTCCACATTCATATTTCATATTTTTGTGCAATTTTTCGCATGTATATAATATAATCACTCGTTTTGACGAATAAGTGAAACTCAAAAGTTATATAATTTAGGTGTAAGTCATCACTCTAATTAATATTCCAAGAAGTAATTATTATTCTAATTAATATTCGAATAATAAGTTATTGTTATTCTAAAATATTATTCTAATGTTCGATTAATTATTATAATAATGTTATGAACACTGACAGGTGGTCTTGGTAAGGTATGAATCAAGGACTCTACCTACTGCTTACTAGCCAGAGCACGGAGAATCGTAAGAACAATTAAAAATAATAATGTACACGTTTAAATATACTGAAGTATATATTGTAAAAACCATGGGGTGTTCTTTTTAATACGTTTAATAAATCCCAAATAATATTCTGTCGATTAATGTTTCAGTCGCCAAAATTTCTAAAAGACTCCGTAAAAATGGAATAGAAGATGGTTACGATACTGAACATGTGTATAAGTATGCTTTAGAGCCAGGCAAAGTGGTCAAATGCACAAGAGCGCGTGCGGGGGTGGCCAGGTGTGTACTCCCGCATAAGGGATTGCCGGGAAAGCGAGGGTGGGTAAAAAAAAATGTGTTCCGGACGTTGGCATAACTGTGGTCAGTGATAAAACCAGATCAAACAAGTCAAAATGATACTAGACATCCGATAATCGAGAATTTTACCGAACGTATAGATGCATCGGCGCGTAGGTTGCCGCAGCCATAAAACTTGCTAAATGTAACACTAGAAATTGGTAAAGGAGCACTATTGAAAAATATATCAATTTGTTTTTAATGTGAAGCGAAGGCAAGTTTATTCTGGTCCACTGTAATTCACCAACGTGAATAAATATACAAAGATCTTTAGAATCACAGTAATCAGCTTCTACAAATTCTTATGAATCACGTTGTGCGTATTGTATCGTCAAAGGATGTAATGATCTGAAATGAAAACAGAGTAGTTTGTTTAAAATTGCACATAGATACCTATTCATATGTATAAGATACTGCTTCTTAGTCAAGTAACAGGGACCTAATTAACTACACTGATACCTTGATTACTACGTTTGAAACAGTTCAAAATTAAAAAATGTTGAATATTTTAAGGATAATAAATTGTATTACGAATTGAGAAATAAACAAAAGAAAAAATAAAATTGCTTTTGATACAAACTTTTAATTAGAATAAGTCTTGAACTATTATCAATAATTTAATCTACATCTAGAGACTCAATTGTCAAAATATAGTTTCTTGAAATTAATTAGAGGATTAGGTATAATAGCAGCATACTTTTACGTCGCTCGACCTCGTCCTTTACACACTACTATTGCATGTAACTACTTTTATAATCTACTATTAACATTTTGTACTTGATTTCTTAGCATGTCAGTGTGTACTAAGAATAATTTATTATAATTTTTATTATGTTCAATATAAAGACAAATATAGTGTACCAATCAGTACCTACCCCCATGGATAGTTCTGCAAATTTTTGTTTCCATACGCGCTCTCTTTCCCAGCTTTCCCTAATTCTTGCAATACGTAAAAACACATAATTGAACGCAATCCTTTGCAGTTTCGTTGTGGAATCACAGGACGGTACTACTATTGTCGGTCAGAGGGTGTTAGGAGTGATTAGGGTGGGGGTGTGCGTATGGAAATTATCTCTCATAGGGTTGTTGAGCGGCTGGTCGGTGGTCGGCTATCGATCGGGCACGAGGATAAATACTTACATATCGTGGGATAGGCAACCACCTGCAGGGGGCAGGTGATGTCAGACATAATCAGAACTGGGCGCCAATCTGCGTCACCCTCTCCTCGTCCTCAACATTTGTTTCTTTCGTGCGTCGCAATGTGCAATGGTGACTCATGGAACGTGAAAGTACACGTGTAAGATGCAATCACGATAATGTAGGTAAAACAAGATTCTAACAAAAATCTACCGGAATTTACCCAGATAATTTTGGAGTGGTATTTCCAGTTCAGGATCGACCGTTGTTAATACTATAAGAAATCTGATATCCTGTTTACCTGTGTGCACGTATGCATGAGAAAGGAGTCTTTATTTCAAAATTATATTCTGCTTAATTGGTAAGTACATCTGGTTTCAATAAGCATCGACCAGTTGACGAGTGTAACTTCAGCTATAGTAATCGAGGCTTCTACTTAATTATTCCAATGCTTGCTTTTAAGGAAACCTGAACTATAATTTCGTACCTTGGATAGTTCACCTGTATATTTAATATACTGCAGAAAGGAGTACACTCACGAACACTGATAGCATAATTAACGTTCCAAGAATTCGTTCTTAAAGACAAGTTGGTACTTCGTTTTCCCAACCACATAGGTATCTTCGATTTCAATATTCGTATACATCACAGCACTAACTATATTTCTGCAAGAGGATATTTCACGTGAGTTCGATTACTCGATGAATTACCATCACAGTGACGTGACCATCCGCCATGTTGTAGTTATCGTTATAAGAAGAAACTCATGGTATAAATCCCAGGAAAAGGACAATTAACAACGTGGAAACTAGAGTGTGACCTATGTTTCGATCGTTGTATCGCGATCCGAGCCGACGTGACTTGTTCAAGAAGCTGAATCGATCGTAACCAGCGCCATACTGAATGAGCATAGAAATGGCATGGATCCTTGGGCTTGCATTATTTCTCCTTCACTCCCCACTATATGGAGTGTTAGTACTGGAAGAAAGGGGGAAATCCGCGAGGACAGCAGACTAACGCTAGACGACGTTAGACCGGTCTTCGATAAAAAGCTAGCGGACACTCGAACGGCATTGAGGATCGCGGGGATTGTGCATGCCTCAGCAGCCGCTGAGTGTCGCATTCACTGGGTTAGTACTGCCGATCGACGCAGCAAAGTTTCCTTAGCGTTGTTCCCTCTTCCTTTTCCCTCTCATACTATTTCTTCATTTTGATCATGCGGGTCCGCTGTTGGCGTACCGTAGCTATACAGGGTGTTCGACTGCTGATGGTCATCCTTTCGGGGAGTAATTCCACAGACCAATAGGAGGAAAATATGGAATAAATTTTTCTAACATCGCGCTGTGTTTTCGAGAAAATTTGCTTTAGAAAGTTTTAGCTAAATACGCGTGCGCTGAAGTACAGTTTTGGGCGTCCGAGGAGCACGCGGAGATAATGGGAATGCGTCGCGGTTTCCGTAGATGCTTCCCATTATCTCCGCGTGCCCCTAAGGCATCCAAAAGCTGTAACTAAAATTTAAAGTAAATTTTCTTGAAAACGAAGCGCGATGATAGAAAATTCTATTCTATATTTTCCTCCTATTCGGGCCCGTAGAATCACCCCCTGAAAGGATGACCATCAGCAGTCGAACACCCTGTATACAATTCGTACCCACTGGCCTACACCAGCGCGCTGGCCTGGCAACCTGCTTTGATTCTCTCCCTCCTCCCCACCGCCCCTCTTTCTTATTCCACTTCGTCGGCTATAAACGCAGGTTATGTCCGCTGCGACGGCGCATCTTACGATCTACTAAGGATCGTTGTCCTTTAATCCTTTGATCTTCTGATCCATGCGGCCTGACTGTGTCAAGCGGGGACGCGGTTGCAATGATGAGGGACGCACGAAATTCTGGCACGTGTTTCAGGACCACTTATTTTCAATGGAATAAGTATTTCTTTAGGGAAAGATTGCAAAATGATTGAAATTTTATAAAATTTTATTTTAGTTGGTTATGTGACTTTCAAGAACCGTATGCGCTGTGATCTGGAAGATTAAGTTTTGACCAAGCTGTTAGCTTGATTTTTCTTGCGATTTCTTGAAATCTAATAGAGTTCTTTGACGGTGAACTGTCATCCAGAAATTGTAGAGAAATTAAGAATACTTATTCTCAGTGTATGTTTTCAGAAGAAATTAGAATTGCCTTTAAGATGAATTAGACATAATGTGATTTTGAAAATGATGCCTGCTTTTACGTTGTTTATGATTCTGTCTTTAAGTGTCGACAGTTCATTACCTATATCTGAGAAATAAAAGAAGGTGTACTTATTAAGTTTTCACTGATACGATCAGAATAGCATTGCAGAAATTGTAGCCTCGCACATACAAGATTAATATCTTGTTCTATCAGCTTATCAGTAACCGCGTTATGGAAGCAGAGCCAATCTCACCGCCACTAATCCCTTATACAACTATACTTGTCACAATTTATCACGGTTTATCGTGTAATCGTTTTCAATAATTCGGTACAAACTTATCAGTAAATCACGCGAGACGCCCGTGACAAGGACGGCGAAAGAAATTGCATGGTAACATTCTAACTGAAATAATAATTTACTCAAGCCTTTCGTCAGGATGCAAAGCGAAAGGGACGAATAAAACGATCACGTACACCTGTGGACTCCGAAGGGATCTCTTTAGAGCCCGCGAATCCTCTTTTCGACCGTTATCACGATATAAGAAGAGCCGTCGGGGCGACACACAGAGGGGGGTGACTAGTTAATGACGTGGCTACTTTATGCGACAGGAGCGCGTGGCTTCTCTCTTTCTCCATCTGACAATTTTTCGTGGTGGGTAGATGTGGGCATAGGGGCAGTCAGTCCAGTCAAGCAGTCAAGCCATCCAAGAAGGCAGGCAGCCAGTCAAGTTAGGCGCTATGGACGATCGTGTTGGAGCAGCCGAGTGACCCGACACCATGCGCCTACGGCAGGTGCTTGCCTCTTACAGCCTTTCTCACTGGTGTCGGCTCCTCTCGTACCTTTAATGCCGCCTCAGTAAGAGCCAGACCCAAAAGAAGTACCCCAGGCATCTGCCTCTCTCTCTAGACGAGGCGCGTGGGTTCGAGATTGTCGGTGGCCCAGCCAAGTGGGGGAGAGGATCGAGCCACGCGCCAACTATCCCCTCTACTCTTTCTCTTCCCCTTTTACGGCTCTTCTTCACATCCACCAACCCTCTACGCGAGCTCTACTATCTCAATTGCTATAGTAGTCGTGCAGATTCCTCGGCTCTTTCAAAATACATACTTCCGTCTAACTGAACACGCAATCACCCAATCTGATAGCTGATAGTACTTTGTGCTAGAGGTCCATAGAATATGGAAGCAATTACAGCCTTATGTTTTGCCCGTGTAACTTTATAGTTTATAGAGAAATACTTATCGAATATCTTCTATTGGAATCTGTAAATATTTTAAACATAAAATTTAATATGGAGGTGGTCTAGGATTGAGGTGTAAAAGTGACTTCCTGGGAGAAATACGTTCAAGGATTAAAGATACTGGTTCAATAAAATGACGTAAAACAGACCTCAGACGTGACAAGTTTTTGTCACACAAATCGTAGATGTATGCGACAAGTTATCATTCGATAAATATTATTGATCACTACTATCAAATAAACTGATCGTAAGACGAAATAGTAATCCATTGCTATGACACCAGCAATGTCGTTGAAGACAGCGGCAATCCTTACAACGATGTTATCAGCAGACGATTCCTTTGAAGAAACAAAAGGCAAGGAGCAGAGAAAATGATACAAGAATCATTTTATAAAAGATGTTTATGCTCACATGATGTCTCACGCGAACCTTGTGACTTTAAGAACTATTTAAGTATGGATAACGATGAATTCAGCTTATTAATAAAATTACGAGTAATTTAAGTAAACGATTTTGTACGTGAGACGTTTTTAACCACTGTTAATTGTATCTGACACAAGCATGAGTTTAATTTCAGTGCACTGAGCATTACAATATTTTAGAGATACCTATACTAAATAATACCAAAATGAATTAAAGTAATAATACCAAAAATAAATACTGAATAATTTCTTACATGTGTAAAATCGTATTTAGGCTGAAGTTTAATCAATGCTAGGACGTCAGGTATATAATGTGTTTTAAACTTTAATAATATTCATTGTGTTATGATGTTCAGAATGAGTTTGAAGAATTACTGATTAATATAATATAATCTGATACTAAATTCCTTAGTATAAATTGCACCATAGATTATAATATATAGAGTTATAGTGTCCTCACTGACAATGTAAATATTTTATACAATAGTATAACATATAGTAATAATATGTTGATGTAGTTAACGATTAATCTTAATTTTCATTCCTTCTGTAAGTGAAATCACAAAATTTACGTACCTACGAAACAAAAAGGACTGTTCGTAATATAAAATAAATATCAATACACGAATTTCGGTGACCTAACCATACTCATGTATGTTCATTTACATAGTAGAGTGAAATTCCCCCCAAAATTAGAATTAATTTCTCTTGATTTGTGTCCACTATTTTTAATATCATGAAAACTCATTCCACGATCACGAAACATTGGGAATTTTAGTTTCTTCACTACTACAATACAAGTATGTTACTCCAAAATCTAACAAGGGAAGTTCGGCAACCCGGAAATTCAGAAAAGTATGCAACCTTGTGTGCAAGTAGAGTAGTTCAGGCATAAGACAAACCTATTTTTGTTGGTGCCATGGTGCGGTTTCGGTGGGTGAAATCACCTCTTAACAAAATGCAGAATTTCCTTTTTCGTGGAATATCTCGAGAACGGTAATAAATATCCAAAAGAAGCTTAAGCAAGAGTTGCATCTTTTTTTTATATCTACAAAACTGCCTGAAAATAATTATCGGAAATTCCATACTTTTCAAGTTACCCCCACCGCCAATCCTTAATTCGATTTTTACTTTTACGCAGTTTTGTAACTATAAAAAAGATGCAATTTTTCTTGAAACTTCTTTCCAGTATCTATTATCGTTCTCCAGATATTCCACAAAAATGAAAATTCTGCATTTTTTCCAAGGGATTTCACCCCCTGAAACCGTACTATGGTACCAACAAAACTTAGGTTTGTCTTACGTATGAACTACTCTACTTGCACACAACGTTGCATAATTTTCTGAATTTCCGGTTTGCCCATCCCTGTTGGCAAGTAACCTATAACTAATTCTGAATCAGTAGATATCTCAACATTCTTATGAATCTGTACTACCTATGTAAAACTTGTAATTGTATTTGGTATTTTATTGTAACAGTAAATGTATGCCTTACTTATATATGTATGTCGCTAATAACCTGTGGCAGTTGATGCGACAATAACAAATAATAATAAAAAAAATACAATTATGTTGTTATAATTTCAAAATTACACCACATTCACTTTAGTGATGAAAATTATATCAGCAATTTCTCGCAGTAATTTCAACCTCAACCACTATCCGCAACGAGTAACGCATACCACAGAATGGACTGTCCCATTTCCGTTTCCACAGCGGATGTATCTCTGGCACCGCCAGATATCACAGATCCTTCCTCTCCTTTCAGCGTTCCTTTCATCTGGTTCGAGCGTCTCATTCTGGTGGAGGGCAACGTTTCGCGACGAAAAGGACGTGGAGTGGCCATGTCAGAATCAGGGAGAAGTACCGACAAAAAGCTCTGGCACCGAGCACAATGCACGCCCACTCTGGCATTATTTTCAATTCCATGCATTCAAGCATTGAACCGCCTCCGGAATCGCTATTCCTGCGCATGAAATCGGCTTTTATTATAACTATACATCAGGGTAGAAGTACGTATATGCGAAAGTACGCTGGCGAACGAGTGTGTGCGTACGCACAGTCTTGCCGTTATTATTCGCACTGATAAATGATCGCCGCCGCGTCATGGCGAACAATGCTGCAGAAAATGCTTGCCCCGCCGACGCTACAATCAGCCGGATATGAGCGACGCCACTCGTCCATCCACTTCTGGAAGCCCTTTTAACTTAATTTCTACGGCTTCTCTGACGATTACGATTCCTCTACGAACCTTTGTCTTCCAGGCGTTCTCTCCTTTCCGCTCACTGAGATCTCCATCCTGTGCCCGCGCCTACAGCGGCCGCAAGATTTCTCACTCTGTTCATCCATGTGTCGCAAGATTTTCGAGCATGTCTGATTCACTCTGATAGCTCTTAGTCTTGTTTTATGAAATACACTTATTTAATTCTGACTATACATGATTTTGATTTAGGTAAAACTGTTTAGAAATAAATTGGATTTATTGTTTGCATGATTTCTGTTGTTCCAACACGGTCCGATAAATTTGTATTTTTAAAAGTCATCACTTAATTTTAATTCTAAGAAAAAATATTCCTGTTTATTTTTCTAGCTTATTTAAAAAAAAAAATTTAGAGCTTGCATTTAAGGCTGCCCCACACAGTGTCAAGTAAATGATTTATCTCTCTTTTACGACTTTTTTGAACATGTGTAGCGTCAATCGGTCTTCCATTTCGACTTTATCGCAAAAGTGACCCATGCAACTGATCTTTAATCAAATGGGCAGCCGTGTGGGATTTTCGAAATTGATTTTTTCGAAAACAAAACCTGGTTAGGGAAAATAAATCCACAATTTCGATTTCTTTTTTGCACGAGGATTTATTTGATCTTCAGTATTATAAATACCAGTGTTTGGCACTAAATAAATAGAAAATTATTTAAATATCGGATCAAATAAATAAAAGTTATTTTAACTTTATTCGTCTTAACTATTTCGAGGTTCGAAAATCCGTGTGTACTTTATTCGACACGTGACAAATAATTTTTTTAACTTTTATTCGTTATTCGAAATTTTTATTAAAATAAAAATTTAGCCCATTTCTACCTACTGCTCCATTCGATCAATTCGGAAACGAAGCTTTACATAAAAACATTTTGTTCTACATTTTTCACTTAGCTTTACACAAGGAATTATTTCCTTCTCGGCTCTATTTAGCTATTAGAAATTTTCAATTTATTGGAACAGTCAAATACATACAATTTCCAATACAGAACCTATACATTTGTACGGATCAGTCGGTGAAATATTTCTTCATGCAATTTGTCGAACTCGAGCGTAAAATTGACTTCACGAAGTCTCGTCGTTAAGGAAAGAACAGAAAGGTGCAGGTCTGCATGTGAGTTATATATAACAGTCAACAATACAAGCACGAAAGATCCCTTTGACGTACAAGGTATGCCCAATATTGGAAGAGAAAGGCAGTGAAATATAACGCCGCGCGTACGTATCTTAACATACGTGCGCTCAGACATTTTACAAAATATCTGAATACTCGACTATATCAAAATCTGTCAGAAACAGCACACAGCTCGCGCATATTTTATGCAGGCGAGTAATTTTTACCTTGTAAGCGCATTTACGTACGACTGTACATATTCTGCTTTTGGAACATCTGGTAATATACGTACATGACATGACATGTACGAAATACGCACGTACAGGCATAAATCAGGGATTAAAGTATCGCCGACGTGAACACTCTGCAACAGCCTCTTGTAAATAAATTTTCAGTCTACTTAATCCTTGGCTCGTGCTGCGGCGCAGCCAGACGAATGCTGTAAATCGTTTTGCCGCGGAAACAAGGAAAAGGAGAGGAGACGAAGTCGTTTATAGGGTGATAATGCGCACTTGCATGGGAAATCACAGCTGCGTGATGTATGGTGGAAGATATCGCAGAGATTCAAGGTATGCTCTGCTGTAGTTTTAAGGGGACTGTAAAATCGCTGGAAAATCAAGTATTTGTTGCGAATTAATCACAAGGATATGAAAGCAAGCACAAACGTTGCCTTTTACACAATGTTTATTACTATCGCGTAGAGTAAGAAAATATTTTTTGTCTACATATATCTCTTTAACAAATGGTCCCGAGGTTGATTAGACAGTGTTTTAGAAGAAGTGTCTAGTTTTGTCCTGATATTGAGCATAAAAATAATGATACAACGATTTCCTCGGAATATGTTTCTCAAAGAGCCTGTAATTTTGAAGGGGACCTCCGAAAAAAAAATTGAACAAAAATGATTAAAATAGTGACTACTTAGGAGAACTTTGGGGTCTACAGATGTCTGTTCTTTTTTTATCTCGGAAACTAGAGCGTTTACACTTTAATGTTGAGGTACACTCCAGAAAGGAATATATTTTTAACATGCTGTAAAAATTTAAAATGGATCCGAATCTTAACTTTTTCGCACTCAGGGCAAAACCACTGATAAAACGTCTATACATCGGACTACTTTAGCGCTGTCATGTACATGTATATATTATCTATAAAAAAATTTTTTTTACAGTTTATAGTATTAATGAACATTACCCAAAAGTACTAGTCACAATTTGCATTCATCTCCTTATAATTAATTCACAAAAAATACTTGATCTTCGAGCAATTTGACTGCCTAATCCCCTTGGGGGGTAAAGGACTATTAAACGGCTAAAATCGACGGTTTCTTTTGGGTTGGACTGCTTAGATACCAAATAATCACCAGACTGGTACTTTTCACAGTTTTTGATGCACGCCTTTACAAGAAATTTAAAAAAAAATTGTCAGAATATTGAAAATTCTTGAAGTTATGTAACGCTAAAGATGGTCCTATCTAGCGTGCAGCTGTAGTCCGTGTGCATAGCCCCAGGTGAACCAATCATCTAAAAGCAAAATGCTTTGGGGTGAGTAATTTATACACTAAACACTACAGTATGGAACTTGACTAATGAATTTAAACCAAAATTGTGAAAGTTACACACGAATAAATTTTTCCCCACATTTTAGCAGAAAAAATTGTCTTTAATCAGTTATAAAATGCTTTACAAACCTCCAATGTTAATGCGCAAGTTCCACACTGTACAGAAAGAAATGTTACACCGCCAGTTAAAATTTCAAGTAAAAATATTCATTCGTCCAAGAGTTATGATTTGACTTTCAATTTAAACTCATCGTTTCCGTGTTTTTTTTTCGTGTTTAAACGGTCTTAGACTGGTGAAAAAAAACTATTTCGACTTGATTCTGCTACAGGATAGAATTATATGTTTTCTGAAGATTGGATTGGCCCACTGGAAGTTGAGATATCGTGCGCACTGTCATGAAAAACACCGTTTTGAGAAAAACCCATATCTCCATTAATTATTATTATATATAACTGAATTTTTTTTTACAACTTACTGAAATGTTAGTAAATACGTGTGGCTAATGATTATCGGTAAAAATTGCGTAATTTTTTTGTGGGTCGTCCCTAAAAAGAATAGACGATCTCATCCCTTTAGACGAGAATACCCCCTTGACACTGTTTTGTAGAACACCGTGTTGGTACACCCAAGGATGTTCCACGGCTGCCCCTTAGGAGAGACCGGGGCAAAGTGAACCTCGGGGTAAAATGAGCTTTCTTAATTTATTCTTTAACAATAGAATATATTTACAAATTTTGGTGACGTAATAAATGTGTGTAATACCACAATGATAATTGTGCACATTTATTACGTCACAAAAATTTGTAAATATATTCTATTGTTAAAGAATAAATTAAGAAAGCTCATTTTACCCCGAGGTTCACTTTGCCCCGGTCTCCCCTACTAACCTATTAACTTACATTCATTAGTCGATTAGCAAAAAGTGCTGGGAGAAATATTAGGTGTGTAAACTTCGCGCTGTCATGAGTTTAATTATCCGCTGTACCTACGTGGAGTCCCTGTAAGTTCGTCGAGATCAAAGAACGTCCAGTACATTGATTACTATAATCTCGCATGCACGCGAGTTCTGCGAGCGTGTTAGACGGCTAGAAAAATCCTTATCGAATGGTAACGAGAAATCATCTGCTTTAATTAAGGGTAAATGGATTATCGTGTTGATAAATGGTAAAAGGACAAAGAGAAGAAATATAGGCTGAAGCCGTTGTGGTAACACTGAGTCACCTGCCCAACATCAAACCAGTTTATAGAGTATTTCGTACGTGAGAAAAGATTGATTGCCATGCATGCATGAACAGATTACACTAATTTTTGCGCGATTAACATTTAATCGTTAACATTATAAGGTCTTGATGGTGACAGTACCTACACTGTTTAACGAATCCTATCTCTCAATTTGTTCACACCTATCGAGTTTAATTTGTGACGTGCTCCGTTTTCCTAAGCGAATGATTAACGCATGAATATGTCGCTTTGCGTTATTCGTCAAAGCAATTCTAGAGATTCTAGTCGTGGAATGTAGACGTGAGCAGTTAAAGATGCTTTAGGTTCATGGATAAAGATCGAAGCAATGTAATTTCAATTTTAATTAGTAGTGTTTATAAATAATTTATTTATTTCGTTTGTGTATATAGATTTGAAGCGTATTCTTGGACAATTAGTTAATCACACGTCTTCACGGCAAACGCGTGCAGTAAATGTAATTCGTATCTAAAGTAAAAATAAACTCAGTGAAGGTATTTCAAAACAAATTGACACTCGTGTCTATTTTTATTGTCGCTATGCACATGAAATACTGTTGCCACTCCACAATACACCGCTACAAAATTTTAATTTTATTTTAATTAATAGGATTTAAGCATTGCAACGAATAATTACACTACAACGTTATGTATGTTCAAAAGAAAAAGTTTCTATAAAATAGCGTTGAAATACTCTACTTGTTAATATGAAATTAAAAAGAGTAATAACTGAAAGAATAAATAAATAAAATTACTACCACCGACAATAAAATTACAAATGAAGGGAGTATTTTGAAACTGAAAATTAATTTTGCAGCTTCAAATATTTTGTCTACTGGTCGAAAGATTCAAGATCCCAAACAATATTTTTAGCTTTCCACAGGCAAAATAATTAAAATTATTAATAACTGATTTTATAAGTACAAAATTAAGAGTGTACTTATAAGTACATTTCGAATATGAAATATCTATAATATGACATCAATGAACAGAAGTGTATTAGAAACGGAATTGCTAAGCCTGGATTCTAAAATCGCAGCAGTTAAATGCGAAAACGATATTTACATGGAACTGGACATCTCGTAAACTTTCATTAATTCAATTAGCTAAACCTCTAGAATACCCCTAATATCGAAATTGGATGGGATGCTGGACGCTGCAGGACGTCACAGGGGCCTGCGAATTCTCCTAATTCCTGGTTTCATCGCGAGCGCATGGAGGGTATCATAGGTGTAAAGAAAAGAGTTTATCGCCGGCCACACCAAAGCTGACATTTACAATGACTGACGGGAGTCAGTAAAACGGAATACTTTTCCATGAAATTCCTATAATATTAAGCTCGGGGTACGTTGTAAAATATAAATGTTAGTACCTTCACTGGGCGTTTCAACGTTAATTATTGTTAGCAGTGAACGTCTGCGGTGCATTTTTAAATATATTTTTAATAAACCTAAAAATTGGATTTAAAATAAAAAATTGATTTCTGAATGTAGGCCAAGATTTTAAGCTACTTCGATTATTTTAATTTGTATGGAGAATATAATTTTTGTTTACTGACTGAATTAATTAATGACGCGTAAATTAAGGTTACTTTTCCTTTAGGTGTCATGACATAGATACTGTTTCATTACATGTTACTAAATGAATTTAAATAGGTAGTATACTATTATGTCTCTGGATTTGTTTTGATTTATATTAAGTGGACCACTAAAAGAGCGTACACGAGTTTCATATTTCTCAAAAGAGAGTTAAAAATTTTCATAAAATTATGGACTTAAAAAATGGTGGAACCTATCGTATCAAATATTAAGTTTGGACGTTATCAAACTTTAACCATACTATATAAACATAATGAAGATAGTTAAGCAAGATTTCGTTCGGCAGAAAATTCTGAAGCCGAAGGGATAATGTGCATGAAGTACGGATTCGTTTAATCGTCTGAAATTAAAGGATCTTTAATGAGCTTTCTGGCAAACCACGTAAAACAGCGGGACTGCATTTTGTTGTACAATTATGAGAGAATACAGACATCATCATTGTAGTAAATAATCTCAGGCAACTATTTAAGGCTGGTTCTTTTGACATAAGTACATCGTAAGTGCGCTCTTCTGATGAAGACATTACCGCGTCGCAGTCATTACGTTGTCTTAATCAGCGCGCGCTTATGGAATCTTGTTCCGAAATGAACGATGCTTTTAAAAGATTCCCGATTTAATTTAGACATTTCTACTGGATGCTATTACCTTTAACGTATACCACTTTATAATAAGAATTACTATATAACTAACTACAACTACCACTCAATTTAACACTTGAATTGTGGAACCTTGTCACAGAGAAACAAAAAATATAACTAACAGGACACACGTTAAAGAGTGGAATTTATTAACTAATGTCGCAGTTATAAAAATATATATTATTACCTATAATCTATATTCTATAATTATGTTATTATATTAAAACAATTTTGTCAGAATTCCTAGTAGTTCTGAGGAACTGATCTGTAACATTTGTAGTAACTCTTTGTAGTCACAAATTTGACAAATCGAATAATTAAGGAATTAAAATGACTTAACTGCAAAAAGTGAAGCACTTGAAAGGAAGATAATGTTAATGTTGAAGAAACTGTCCAGAAGAATAAAAAACCATCACAGATCGATAAAGGCAACGACAGAGAACTTAAGTTGGTTAATTAAAACTACTCAGAAGCTTTTTTTACATAAGATAGGTAGATACCTACTTCTGTGAGTCCCCACTGGTACAAAAATAAATTAAATCAATTTCATGCGACGGATTAATTTTCTTTATACTTTCAATAAATCCAGTAAATTTGGTATCCGTATTTCGTAACTTTTCCTTCACTTGCTACAAATTCTCCCGTTTCATTCTCAGTCTCTGCATTGATTCAAAGCAGAGATGGGCAAAAATTTTATTTAAATAAAAATTTCGAATAATGAATAAAGATTAAAAAAATTATTCGTCTTGTGTCGAATCAATTTTTGTCTAATAAAGAAACTAATTTATTCGTCAAATAATCTAATGTTAAAGTAAATTTTTTATTTAGTTCCAACTCTGATTCAAAGGTGTTTCTCATGCTTATTGAAACTCTACAAAAAGATTTATCCATGTGCAAAAGGTAATGCAAAATTGTTTAATCTTATCACAAAGTTTAAAACGGACATTTCAATAAACAACTTATCTAACTAAATACTTCAAAAACGATTAGTTTAAAAACATGAATAAAAAAAGTGTTTATTTCCTTTTCTAATGTTATTTTTTCTTTTAGCAGATAATGATAATTAAAAATTGTTTTAACGTTCCAAAATACTTCGCCATCAGCCAAATATCTATCGCAGGTTATGCTGGCGCATATTTCAACGTAGATTAATAAAGTAACAAAACGTTCAGCTGGAGTGTATCGTTATTACCAGGGTTTTGCAGGATGTTACAAAACGCATCAGGCTGTACGTCAGATGGTTCGTGTTAATTAAGGCAACGTTATGAAAAACGGTTGCAGGGAGTGGCGATCCGTCCCTCTCGGCGAGACACTGGGTCAAAACACGAAGAGGTAAAACAATAAAATACCCTGATTTATCTCGTGACTATGCCTAGAGCATAATTTTATTCTCTCCCCTCTACAAGGAAATTTAATTTACATTAACGAGAGACCGCCACAGAATTTTGGCGGACACCCAAATTCGTTGAACCCTCCGCAGCATCATATTATTATTATTATTATTATTATTATTATCATCGACGGGGAACCCTTTAGATACAGAGAAATGTAAAAAATAACAAAGACCAGGGTATTAATTCTTGCGCGTCCGTACACCGACGAGCTATATAATTCCACTTGATTGAAAGTGTGGAAGAAAAAGAAAGTAAAGATTTTAAAAAATGCCTCATCAACTGCATATTTAATCAGAACGTTTTTTTATGAGGCTGAACTATACGATTAATTTGAAATTAGATGATGTAACAAAATTGTATGAGAAGAAGATACCATCTGCAGCTATGTTTGTACAATACTTATAGATTATAAAATGTTGATGGCTGCTTCAAAAATAAATTTTGTCGAAAATCTGTTTATTTCAGTTGCAATATATTTTCTATTACTTTTGTCACATACATACGTTTGCCAGTGTTTTGAATATCTGTGTATGTGTTTCCTTTTGTTTGTAACGTATCTGTTTTTATGTCATGCAAGCAATATAAGGTTATTTGCCCTTATTAAAGTGATATGAAATTGAACATATTTAGAATGCAGTAATACTGGCGATAGAACACGAAAATTTGCACCCCCCATTTTGATGGATTATAAATAAAACGAAGAAGACGAGAAGAGTTATTATAAAATACAAATCAATTCCTGTCCCTCGCACTTTTTTATTTTTAACTAATTTACTCTATCAAAGTTCATGCCACTCAGATTAGTGGCATAGCATTATAAAAGAATATCAATTATCCATTAATAATTATACTATCCTAACGTTTATTCTTTTATTTATATAGATTTTAATAAATCTGTTAAGATACAATATGTTTTTATGTAGAAAAATCTGTTACTAGAGGAATGTAAAATATAATGTAAAAATTATAATGTTAAAACTTAAGGTATGAAGCAAAAATTAATACAATCTGCTGCGAATAATAATACTGAATCAGAACTTACTTGAATTTAAGTTGAAGAATACACCACACGGAATGCCCGAGAAAAGTACGGAATTATTTGTAGGGCAAAGAAAGCTCTCAATTATTGTTGACTGAAACACTGCTGTACAGAAATATCGAAAAGTGAATGATATAATTGACATATCAAAGACCATTATTGAATATAAATGCAAAGTGCTACATAATAATAGGTTATCTTGTATGCACGAGGACATTATGCTGGATGAAACTACACAAAATTATAAGTTACAAACTTCTGAAGTAGCAATTTTCTGTTTACATAAATTACACATCTATAACGTGTCAGTGAAGTGTCGCTAAAAATATCACCTGACGATACATCTGAAAATGCTTTAAATAAAATGTCAAGAGGCGTAAAATATTTGTAATATATTCGTTTACTTTAAATAAAAGGTAGCATTACTTTCTCTTAATATATTATTCTTTATTCGTTTAAAGCCACAAATGGAAACTTCTCAAACGCTCATATTTAAATAGTCATGCACGTTTAAACAAATGATTATAATTTTAGCTTTTTGGGATATAATATATTTTCATAAATATGGCGGTATAACATTGCAGTATTTCATACGCATATGTATGTAACGTAGATACTACTTCATATTAAAAACTACTTCAAGGACCCATAGCTCAAAACTGTATCCTGCGGCAATTACACAAAGTGTTCTGTAATTAGTGCTACGACAAAACGGTTGATTGCATGTGTAAATGAATTTAAAAATTTCGAAGGAGATATTTACATTTGAGGTTTCGCTTTTTAGAAAAATGATAATGTTTATAAAAATACAAGCGTAAAATTACTTGCTTCGGTCCTGACTAAACGTACCTACTTATGATAATTTGTCCCTAGTTACGTTTTTATTTATAAATATTGCCAGCATTATCAATAGTACAAGCTTACTTTTATCACATGGTTACCTTCGCGGTAGAGCGCTACACACAACCGTTTCAGCAATCTATTAGTTGGTTCTTAAAAATTTTTAAAAACCGCCCTGCCTGTTCTATTATGTACTTATTGAAAGCAGTAATTAGAAGCAGGAATGCGAGTAATTTGTGGTTTAATTTAAGCATAAAAAAATGAAAATCGGTGTATCGTATTTGCCAATAATAAATTTATATGAACATTATTGACCTTTCTATTTTGTGTTGAAATTGCCTAAAGGGGACCTTCAATTTACCACATTTATAAAATTACTAGCTTTACTGCTTGGCTTCGCCCGAAATTAAGATTCTGATTTTATAAAAAAAAAAATTATTTATTTTTTTGTGAAAATAGTCACATTCATTTGAATTAGCTAGGCGTAATGGGTTGAGACACACTTCGTGACCTCGGAGTTTACCCTTTGAACGGTTTTAGGCGACAGGCAAACACACAAACACTTTCTGCTTTATATATTAAGATATTTCGTCAAAGAACTTGGTATTATTGTTATTATTATTATTATCAGTATGGAAGCTGTCGAAAAATACGCTATATGTAACTCAAAGGAGAAAGGAGAAGCTGTTACATATGTGCTACCCATCATTATGAATAAGGTGCCTCAAAAAAAAGAGGTGAATAAGAATCGGCAATTTGTTCCGCAGTAGCATATAATGATGTGTCGTTTCAATAAATACCTACATTGTTACGAAAGCACAACTACATACAATGCATATTATATCATATACACGTATAACAACTCTCAAAGGGCGGGGTTGGTATAAATAAAGATCCATGTACGTTCATAACCCAGGAAAAAAGAATAAAAATGTGATATTTTAATTACAATAACGAAACAATTAATAGCAGCTATCAATAAAACACCACTTTCCTGAAAGATTAAGCGAATATATTTATGTCA
The DNA here is from genome assembly GCA_029448645.1 of Andrena camellia. Lineage (NCBI taxonomy): Eukaryota > Metazoa > Arthropoda > Insecta > Hymenoptera > Andrenidae > Andrena > Andrena camellia. The sequence continues at coordinate 54,913,929 of CM055676.1, read as the reverse complement.
AAAAAGGAGCAAATTAAAATTAACAATTTCCAAACTACTTTTTCTTAAGACATCTTAATTATTTAATTAAAATTAACTACAACTTTGTTGTGCGCATTCATGAAGACAAATAATTCTGTACAGTCTTTTACATACATGGACTCGCGTTGTAAAATTCATAACAAAATTAACAACGAACTGTCATGTCGAAAGATAGAACGTAAGATAACAATACAGTGGAGCATTATAATATTCATTCTTAACACAGTAATTTTTTACATTAAAAGAACAGATCCACTCGGTGAAAATTTGGTACTGAAATACTTGGTCTCTGGTCATCTTTCAAACCTGAACGCTAAAAACCTTACGGAGTCTTATTTCCCCCACGGGTCCCTGCTGTGCGTGTCGTTACGAAAGAATGAAAATTATATTTAACCCATGCGATTCAAAAATGACAATTGGAGGTGGGCAGAAGTAGCCCGCGGAGCGGCGCGGCGCAGTGAAAAACTGTATCGCTAGCGGCGGTGGCAGTAGCGGCGCCGGTGACAGACGAGACGCGGGTAGAACGGCGCGGCGCCTCGAAACGCGGGAAAGTACGATGACGGAGTTTCGCGTTAATGAGTATTGGCGCGCGCCACAGTATCAGCCAGGACGGTGGCGGATCGTAGGTAGGCGCACGCGCGTCAAAGGAGGACAAGAGCGACCGCGACGAGGACGGGGCAGTAGTGCCGGACAGAGAGGGAAAGGACGAAGCTCAGCGGCTCGGCTCGGTTCTCTCGTGCGAGTACCTATACGCGGCGGACGAGAAACGGCAGCTGCAACTGCGCGCTGCCACGCGCCCTCCGCCGTTCGGTTCTCTTCGGATACCATTTTACAGGTCCGCTCCGCGACGTTACATCTCCTTCCCTTCCCTCGCCTCCTCGCCTTTTCTCTTTTCACTTCGCCGGTGCCTCTTTTTTCCCCTACTTTGTCCACCCTGCGGCTTTCCTCCTCGTCTCGCGGGCACACGCCGTCTTTCGCCGTCCTTGTTCACGGACGCGGGTGACACACACGCACCCATACTTCAGCAGGGTCGTGTGTCCAAGAGGACCACCGGACTCGTCACCTGCACCTCAGCAGTCTCCCAACGGTCCTACGGCCACCGTCGACACCTTGCCTAACTTCTTCGGACACGAGGTGGGGGCTACCAGCGAAATCCTTAGATTGAAATCGATTCGACGATAGCAACGGACTTCTGATAATCGACGGTGAGGGACGCGGTGCTTTTCCAAGGGCGAGCGTCCCCTGTCGGCGTTACTCGCTACTTTATGGGAGAAACTTACGGAGGGTGCGATACTATTTAGTATATGAATTCCGTTCGCTCCGACACTGGGCGACAGGTTGTACGGAACATGTGTCCGGAAATGGATTCCTGACTAATAGATAGCAAGATAGACGTGTTAAGTATTAGGCATTTTTTATGTATGGAGACTATTCAATTCGTAATCATCCTTTTTCAGAAGGTATCTGCTAAGAGTAAGAAGAACGGCAATTAAGTACATTTCTTGGGCAGGAAATTTTTGTAGAAAGTTAGCTCTAATTAGCATAAGCTACCCTGGTCGCATTTATTCTTGGCATTTCGATGGCCAACTAATTCCCAACTTGGGGATACTGTGGGCCAACCAGAAATGCTACTAGGGTACCTACCGTTTTTGAAAATTAGGTCGTAAAATCTGATATTCACGGGACATTTATATCTTGTCTTTATTTCTAGGCAAATTGAGAAAATATATTTGTAAAAGAAATACTTGAGTATGAATATCAACTCATAAAAGAATATGTGTCGAATATTTTTTGATACTCCATACATGTGGCAAATTTTATAAAAATCGGAGTTTGCCAATTGGGTTAGGTATCTGTTGTTATTTAGAGACACCTAGCGTATGTTGTACTTCCCACCAGGATACAATAGATTAAAATCCATTTCTTATGTTCGAGCTATTCTACGTTAAATCGTACAAAATTTTACATCATAAGTAGTGATTATTTAAAAATTCAGACAATTTATTGATAGTCTCGGGAATCTAGTTTACTTATATGAAATTTGAGCCACTTAGCTCGAATGGTTTTCAAGATATTAAGCATTGAAGTTTTGAGAAATTGAGCGCAATGGGCCGACATACATACAATCACTGCGCCCTCGATATTTACGCTCTACTTCAAGAGAATGCTTTGTGTTTGTACTCATTTTAAGACTAAAAGAATGTCCTTTCCATGTATGTACAACGAATTTTATTTATTGTTAATGTAAATAATTGTCGATATGAAATCATTCATTTCCAAATCGACTTCATTCTCCGTTTCAGATTGATTTGAAAAGAATATATCCACCGATTATTTGCAGTTTCCTGTATAAGTACAACAAGCTTTCAAAAGAAATGGACAAATTTTAGAATCGTAGAGAAATAAAATAAAGTTGGTGCACGAGTTCAACTGTGACCTATTTTCCTAAAATATATGTTTGTACTTTACACCGTGCCTTCTGAAATATGTGCTTTAAAAAAATGAAATAACTTGAGGAAATTGGTGCAAATAATAAACCTAACGAACCGCCACAATGTGAACGTCAAGCCCCGGCATAACAAATAAAGTTCTTGGAACTTGCTCAAAATATACTACATATCTATCAAATCGCGAAATGGAATACCAATAGTACCCTTCAGATACTTAAGAGACGTGTTTTAAGGTCAGAACATAAGGTGTATCAAAAGATAATGCCTCCAGTAAAATTGTTCATAATTTTATCGCAGTATCCAATATTTTGACATTCGTCTTAAATGGCCCTACTCCTCTCTAAAAAAGTATAAGCTCTATTTTCGCGGCGCATTGTCACAGAATACGTTTTCATATGCAATAAAATCAAGTACAGAAATAATTCGTTGTACATACGTTTATGAACGATATATTATTGATTTAAAGAAAAACAAGAGAAAAGCGAATCATTAAAAAAATATATAAAAAAAATTTATGTTAAACGATTTTATTAAAAATGCACTAAAAATTAAAAAATAATTTTTTTCTTGTACTACACTTTCGATGGTTTTTCACTTTAAATAAAATCGTGGAGCAGGATATCTCACAACAAATTCATTCCGACGCTTGATGCTGTATTAAATTCATTCATATTCTGTTATGAAACATCCTGCTCCACGATTTTATTTAAAGTGAAAAACCATCGAAATTGTAGTACAAGAAGAGAATTATTTTTTAATTTTTAGTGCATTTTTAAGTGCAATATTTTTTTAGTGCATTTTAGTGCAATATTTTTTTATTTTCTAGTTCTCAGTGTTAATGGATTTACATTTCGCAGCTCAGACTTCTTTACAAATATCTTTTACCTATTTAATTTCGAATCGCGATGCGACTAGCGACTCGAACGCAGCGGCTTTTCGTAGTTTTCCTAAAGAACGCGAGCAGCTGATTTCAAGTCGTTTGAATTTGTCGTTATGGATTATATTTATTGATGACTGGGTAATTTATTCGCCCCCTCGGGGTATGTCTTTATAAATATTGTATTGTCATCCAAACTACGTACGCCTGCAAAGTTTCAAAACAATTGGATTGGTGGAAGTGGGTTAAATTTGAGTTGCCAGATTTGAACCATATGTACATACAAACATACAAGTCGTTTAATTAAAATCGTTTAATCAAAACGTATCGAACATCTTAATACTAATTATTGGTAGTTACATAATAAAATCGCGAATAACGTGACATAGGTGGACCGATGGCAGTTGCGCGGGAAAAATAAAGTAAATTAAGAACTCACTTCCATGCAGTTCTTGCATGCTTTGGAGCCCACTAAAAGATGAGCTCTGACGTAACGCGCGACAGTAAACGAGCTCCTGAGCCAAAGACAGGTGCAGGTTCATCAGGCAAAGATGAATTCTCAAGCACGATATTTCTTTCCGGCCGGCGCGGCGCGGCGTGCGTGCTCAATTATAATCGAGCACGCGCCTGTATACCTTCCTTTTCAGTGAAAATGCGCGCGGCTAATATGTCAACCTTCTGAGAAACGTTTATGAATCATAAAACGCAATGATACGTGACGTTTTTTCGCACATGCCACAGACACATACTTTCAGCCACGCTATTAACAAAAATTTTCTGAACAAAATACTCTCTCAATTTCGGAGAAATTTAACTTTCTTCCTGTTTCGCCTCATTTATAGGTGGATTTGCTTATTATTGTTTAAGTCTCAAACTGTGAATTTTCCAAGTATTTCATGCGTGTTCTGTATTTTGATTCCATTTTTCTTAACATTTTTAGCGCCACATATTGGTTGAATGTCCTCTTTCATGTGAACCATTCCCTACTTATGTATTATGAAATAAAATAAACCATAAGTTGCCTAAAACATTCATATACGTATATTGAAATAATAAGTTTGTTTTCCGACCAAAAAATTGAGTATTTTAGTTTGAATCGTGTACTTGTGCTTGTTGAGAGTTTTATTTACATTTGAATCACGATTATCTAGAAATAATGTTTCATGTTTACTTCAGATATCTGATACTTGAAGCTTTAAGCTGTTATAAAAAAAATTCGCTCAAGTGTAATGTGGTTATTTTTTGTCTATGAATAATATTTTGTTTAGTTGTGATAGTATTGTGTAACGATTAATTTTTTTTTAAAATTTTTTAATTTAATTTAATTTGCATTATAACTAATTTCACATATTATTTCAAATATAGTGAGTAATAGTAGTAGGTACGTAAGAAAGTTGCCACCTATTTTTTCCACAATGCTATAAACATACATAATAAAAATAAAAATACGTACGTATTTTCTCGAAGGAAAGACTGTTTTATTTTTTAAGAAAATTACTTCGGTTATTAATACTTCCAAGCATGCAACTTTGTATTTTATTTATTCTAATCTTGTAAATATATCATGAAAGTATGCCGCGTACAAACAGAGAGTTGATAATTTGGAGACATTCATATGACAATTACGAAGCTCGAATCAAAGTAATCGAAAGAAATTGGGCCGAAATTTTCAGTCACGTATAGATCATAGTCAAGCATCCCGATGGCAATATTTCCAGTAAATTCAAATCCAAGTATATTTGTGAACGTAACGTTTCAGTGCTGCAGCTGCCCATCGTAATTGGTACCCTTGGAGGCCCGCATCTTCAAAGTGTCAACATGTATTCTGCATCGAAAATAAGAAGCCACTCAGAAAAAGGGACGCAGGCACGCGTGTTTCTCTATCTCGATCAATTAAACTACATGAAAAGTTCTCAGGTACGAAACGATCTGCGATCTGTTTTTTTTCCCCCCGATTTTCGGTACGATTTGCATTGGATCTGTGCGGAACGTAAGGTCGTATCACGGAATTCTTACGTGCAATCGCGGTTTATACGGTGAATAATGAGGCACCAGAAACGAGGCTACCTGATACGAAGGCAGTCCACAAGCACCAAGAAATTAATTGGGACGATTGAATACTCTTACACGTAGCTATTTTTATTCGAGTGATCGTATTAAATTGCAGGTACAGACGTTGAAATGTCGAGTTCTTTTTTACTGTTTCAAAGGAATTCTCCACTCTGGAATTGCAAGAGTTACGGAAAATCGCATATTCTTTTCAAAGCTACCATTTTTACGACAATTATTTCCTGTCGCATTTCATAAATTTGTTTATGGTACTAATAACTCTTTAGATTATGCAGGAACTTTAAAAATATAATCTGCTTCATCATCCCTCCTTTCTATCGCCGCATCCGTTCATTTCTGATGTGTCCCACTATGCACTTCTTGTGAATGTGGCTTTCTTCATTATTTGATATCGATTTGCAATTTCACGTTTCGTTTCCATTCCTATGCAATACAATTTTAAACAGTTCCTAAGCTGGTTTAGTATTATCTACGTAATAGCTCACGTATCGAATAATCGAATGTTAACTTATACACATGGGTTATATTCTATAATAAAAATTTACATGTTTTCACTTAAATTTTTTTTAAGTGCAAACAAGCAACAATTTATACGCTAAACTCATATATGAGAGAAAGCAAAACTCAATACAAATTATTGTAAAAATCAAGGAATTTGTTATTGTGTTTGATCTTTTGATAACGATTGCAGGCTAAACATACTTATCATTCTGGTAATACATGGCATTCCTTTCCCCCAACCTTGAAAACCCTTTTTCTGCTTTGTGAGTAAAGTTCGAGTGGGATCCACCTGCCGTTTTGTTTCCAAGCGGGCTTCTTGTTCCTCTGTATTTAGTGTTCCCCCTCCTTTTCACTTAAATCAAGAATTACTCCCTTATATCAAATCTTCGAGTATCTGATTATTTCGGCATCGAAACGTCGAAGATTTTTGCTCCTGAAGAAATTACTTCGCCACTCTCGCACGTATACCGAAGTCTTATCAAATGTAGAAATAGACTTTTCAACTTTTCTATAGGATGTACATATTTCTTTTATATTTGTTATTTATATTGTTAACGACTGAAGCAAACAACTGAAATCATTTCAGATAATGAAATGTAGTTGTACACACTGTCTTTTGTCACTGGAAGGTTTCGAAATTTCAAGATAATTTCACTTTTTTAAATGAACATCAATTCGTTTGCAACATAAGTTGTACAATAGATAATATAAGCGTATTGAGTAATGTTTACATTTACAGACTTTATTGTATTTTTATGTATAAATAATCAATTTAGCAAACTCTATTAGAGATTTCTATTACCTACTTTTTTTTATTTTGGAATGTTGTTCGAAGCATCGAATATAACTTAAGTGTCTACACTTTTGCATTGTTTCTTAAAATGTTCTCTCAACCCTATGAAAGACAGGTGAATCTACTCTTACTGAAATGTTAACAGTAATTTGGTGCATGTGTTTCCGATTTATAAGTTTCTCGTTATACACTTTTTTTTGTAAATGGGTATACCGTAGGGATTTTCTGCCTTTTTACTATATCAAGCATCTAAGAATTGAGCACAATATGAAAAGTGTTATTTGAATTCGAATACGCTCATTGCTTGAATTTATTCAACAGTTTTATCAAACCACTTAGACTGTAACAGCCAATTAGGTATATTTTACTTACGTGCGTTTCACCACGAGCATTCAATATAATTAATGAATTTGTGCAATTATGATATTGTGCAATTTTACGCTTTCTAATTTTACATTTAATTTATAATTAACACTAAACCTACCACGGCGGGTGAAATGATCCTTTTTAAACTTTCTGGCAGAATTTCTTACATACAACGTTATCACATCGCCATTTGACTTTACGAATTTTATTATAATTTACATCCAATGTATTTTTCGATATTTATTTCTCTCTTGCTTTTTTTTTTACCGAGAAATATATTCAACTTGACCTACCTACCGCGACGGGTCATTTGACCCGAGGAATGATTTTTTACAAACATCTGTTTCAAATGCAAAAAATATGTGTGTGGCAAATGTGGCATCTAGGACCCAATAATTTGCTGAACACGAATAAGGTTCGCCCATTGTTTATTTCTAAATTCAGAAATAAATGGAAATTTTGTTTTCTTATTCTTATGCATTTTTTTTAATTGAATAAATAAACAGAATTACGATCGTTGTTTGGACAAAATTGTTTCATTCACACACCAAATTGTACTAAATGGTATATTTTTTGCTATACATAGGACTTTTAAAAACCGAGTCATTTGACCCGCTGCGATAGAAGTAGATACATGAAGCATCGGTACGTTTAGTGTTAATATTCCACTGTTTTGTGTAATATTATGTAGCTTTTAAATATATATGATAGATATGCATTAATAGCATGCTTACTCGTATTATAGTAAATAAGGATTAGAAACATTAAAGATAACCACATATACTCAAGCAGATAAGTTTTATATTGTTGATTAAAACTTTCAAATGTGACCAATACATCGACAACTTTTATATCATTCAGGGAAAACGAAAAATTTGTATTAATAAAAATGCAAATTCACGAATATAAACATATTTCAACGTGTAAAGCAGTTCCAGTAATAATTCAACTACATGTAATGCAGTTGTTTAATGTTTACATAAAAAAATAATTCGTAAAAGGACACGTTTTTTAATCCCAGATAACGCACACATGACTCCGCACAAAAGCAAATGTACAAATTCTCCGGTATTTATAAATAAGCCATTTTTTGGAAAATGGTGTAAGTTCCATTTTAAAAGAAATGAGTTAAAGTTCAGTTTGTTTCAGCTACAAATTTATGCAATGCATCAAAAATATCGCGAACCCTGAAAAAGTGGACTTTGACGTTAAAACGGCACAAATATTCCTGTAGCCTATCAATATGCACACTATCCAATTCAAAATTGATAAAATTATATTTCTCACACTTTTCGTGAACCTATTTAAGCACTTGAACGTTCTCTCGTGTAGCGTGTGTCCTAATTGGAGCTGGTTAAACGATAAAGACGAGTAATTTCGAAGCAATTTACAAGGTTTGATTGAAACGCTCCTAATATCCGCGGTCAACCGAGGTAATCATCTTCTTTCATATTTTAATAAAGGAATATAAGAAGTCTGCGGCGTTAAATGTGAGAATAGAGAAAAAAGGATCCTTGCAATTCGGAGGTGCTAAAAACGGCGATAATCTCGGTGAGTAATAACGAAGAACAAACCCCAGAGGAACCCTCGACCAGGGGAGCCTTGCCAAAAAAAGGGACAGCAGGTTGGGTGGGTGAGGGGAGGAGGAAGATAAGTGCGAATCGAGTTAAGTGAAAGGGAACAACGAAAGTAGGAAAGGAACGAGATGAGGAAGAACGGACAAGGAGATTTCCAAGATAACACCGGTATAGTGCATCTTCCTGAGGTTCTTAGCGCCGGTACCTCGTTAATTACACCTCGACCGATCGTAATTATCCCCTGGCAGATAATGAGTCGATTACCAAAGATGGGGGTTGAACGACAAAACGAAAACTTTTCCGTCGCCGCTACTACTTCGTCATCGTTGGCCAGCCCAAAAAGGCAAGCTTTTGTTTTAAAACGTTGTTTTAACAGTACTCTATTTGCATACGGAACTTATAAGGAAACATCGTTTACCGCTGGCGTGGTGTTACTTAAAACAGTTTTCACGATTCCTCGTTTTATTTTCATCGCGTTTACGCCTATACTATTTGCTCTGTCGTTTGATCAGTGTTTATACCATCATTCTATAGCATCAAGATGTTTGCTAATAGCATCGTAGATCAAAATATGTATAATATTTCCTATAACGCAATTCCTCAAACTAGAACGTAAGATTTATTGCTTGCCACGTAAGTAGTCTTAAATAGGTAAATTTAAAATTCTTTCTTCAAATTTGTAAATTAATATCTTTTTTATTTGACAAATAAAGTCTTTCCTTTTCTTTAAATATTTGGAAAATTTGTACTTCCATTCCTTCTTAATTAATACTTAGAAGAAGAATAATATTGAGCCAGTATTGCACCAAATAACATCACATATACCTAATCATAAGCCAAGAAAAGAAATTAGGCTTTTCTGTGAGTACATCACCCAAGTATCAAAAGCTTGAAATAAAAATATTGCATAAACAAGGAATGTAAGTAAAATTGAACATTTAAAAATACTGTCATGCTGAAAATGAAGCATAATTAATTGCATTATGACAGTCAAATAAATACAATTTGTACGAAATTTCTAAAATTGGAAGCGTATATTTAATAGTAAAATAATTAATTTTAAGCTGTTGGAATATCCTTGTGATCTTAAACATTACAAAACATTATGAATGTAAAGTACCTGTTTTCCCGCCAGTATGAATTCAAAGCGTAAAAGTAATTACAGTCTCCTTAGTTTTCCTTTTTCGTTTATTTCGATATAAAACTGATAAACCAAGAAATCTCAAGTAATAGGAGGAAAACTTCAATCTTTCATGGGGGTGTGGCGAGACATCGTCAAGGATATTGACTGAAGGTCACAAGGAATGGTGGAGGAAATATTAAGAAAACAAAGAGTTTTCGAATATAATTGAAAAACATGCATCCTCCTAAGCATACATATTCGTGTAGGCACGTCACACGAGTGAACGCAGTGTTTCGTTATTTTATAGAAGAACCTCGATTATCCGAAACAATCGTGGTTGTACACGATTTTCAAATAATCGAATGACTGTGCTTTTACGTAAATAACTCATTTCCATACGAAACGGAAATAGAAACTCTTAAATAAAGATTTAACATTTTTTTTAATTTTCCATTCTAGCTTTCCCACCTTCCTGACAATGAGTTACAAATCGATATTTATACCGTCCCAAAACTGTTTGCAAAGCAGTAAATGCTTGAAAATGTGCAGAGAATACTATTAAAATTTTATCCATATTCCCGTTCGTTCCCTTTTCCTTCTTCATCACTCTTTATGCCCATTGTAGTTTATAAAAACTTTAAAGGAAGACATGTTTTTGTTTTACTTAGTTATAATGAACAATGGTGATATGTAGGCGTTCGGATTTCTTCCTCAGAAAACTCTGTTCTGATAAATACTCAAGCATTCGGATAATTAAATATACCATTAATTAAGCCGGGAATCCACCTGGAAGCTAAACTAAGCTGTGCTATGCTGTGCTATGTTTTAGCTTAGCTTTTGGTGGACACGGTTCCATAAGAATGTATTGAAGCTAATTAATTAAACGTTTCCTTATTCGATGTTCTAATAGTCGAAATTTCATTGTGTATTGTATTATATGGATGTTGAAATAAGATCATAGATTCTGAGTATGATTCATAAATCGTAATTAAAAATAAGAATGTTGGAGGCATGTAATCCCGCGCAATCTTCCGTGCTCGGTGCACGGTTAGGTAAGTATGTACATCTTGAAAGGTTGTTTCGCTCTATCTGACATTCTTGCTGATTTTTCCGCAAACTTGTAACCAGCTGTTGCTGCTCTTGGCGCACGAGACTTTGATACCTTCGTGTATATTTTATTATCTTCGGCCATGCACGCTGCTCAAGTCACCTGGGAGAGGTATCAAAGAAGAAGAGAGTTATTTAAACGTTTTATTATCCCTGATCGGTAAATCCACGAGCCGCTGTGAAAGACTGGTGAGGCGAGGTCGTAGGTCACCAGCGAGGCGAAGTGTTGGGCTCGTATACGAACGTCCTTGCCCAGAAGACCTTGACACCTCGCGACTGTTCAACCTCACAGAGTAGACTTCGTCATTTTGCAAAACCGAGACGTCCTTGTTTTGTCCTCCTTTCATTCTAAATTCTGATGACACGTTCGTTTGCACACTCGTCTCATTTCGCTTCCAAGAATCAGGAGGGTGTTCTTACCTAATTATTTTTGAAACTACTGATATCTTTGAACACTTAGCTTTAAGACATGCAAAAAGAATTTTATCTGTATTTATAACAGTTGTTAAAAAAAAACAATTCGTAACACTTTCTCACATACTTCTATGTTAGTAATGACGTACCAAATATCAGACGTACAAACGTCATATGTAACTTGAAGATGATATATGTAGAGGAGTGCGTTTCATCCCATGACTATTATTACCTACGCAACTTTATGTGCACGTGCAAAATAGAGACATTTTCCGACACTTAAGGGGAGGTTCCGGAATAAAAATCAATTTTTTTCATTTCATTTTTCGAATGTTCAACCTTTTAATAATAAATTAATTATACCTTTTAATAATATATTTTGAGTTATTGCCTTCGAGTACATTACCATTCCAAGGCATCGCGAGCTGATAATTTATGGACTAAAGTAGAAAGTAATTTCACACTAATACGTGTTTAGAGAATTTTGAAATTCGTAAAATTACTCAAGTTATAGGCATTTGAGTAGCGGCAAATGCATGGGTAACACCCGGCCACTCGGCGCTCACGTAAAACTTTAAACGCGTTTTTCTCGAAACTGTGCTTAAAATCGGTGGAACCTAGATCTCGAAAAGTTATTATCCGATTCGACTGAAACTTTTTTTATTTTGAAGAATATACTTCTTTGCAATGGAGAATCCGCTAACATTTTGAAAATTTTGAAAATTTGTAATTTTTAAAGACTTTGGAAGGACGAAAAATATAGGGAAAAGTTATTTCAAACTTCAAGTGTCGTTATTTTCTCAAAAAATGTCATTTTTTCTGGTAAGTCTACTAGCGAGTTTCATTCCCTGTAATAATCTGGCAATGCTTTTTATTTCAGACCAATGGTTTCGGTGCTACAGGTTCCACCGTTTTGGATGAATTTTTTGATGAAATTTTTTTCACGTGGTGTACAAATTTTTTTTTTTTTATTTATGTATGTTTTATAAATGGCGCCACACGAGGTAGGTTATGCAGGGTTTTAGAAAAAGTGTCTTTGGTTTTGCACCGATATTGAGTTTAAAAATAAAAATACAACGGTTTCCTTGAAATGTGTTTCTCCTGGAACCTGTAATTTCGGCCTGAACCTTGGAAAAAGCAATTGAACCAAAATTATTAAAATAGCGACACCGAGAAGGCGACCTTTACGATAAATGTCGATTTTCAGGGTGCACAGATATCTTTTTTCTTTTTTATCTCGGAAACCAGAGTTTTTACACTCTAATGTCGAGGTTCAGGGCAGAAAGGAATATATTCTGAACATCCTGTAAAAATTATAAGTCGATCCTATCCTACGTTTTTTTGCAATCACTGCAAAACCACAGAAACAACGCCTACACTTCAGCCAACTGTGGCGCCGTCATATATATGTATATATTATCCAAAAAATCTTTTTTTATAGTTTATAGTATTAATGAACATTACCTAAATGTACTAGTCATAATTTGTATTTATTTCTTTGTAATTAATTCCCCCAAAAAGTTAAACTCTTACCAAACCTGACTGCCTAATCTCCTTAACCAGCTAAAGTGCCAATTGACATAATTTGTTGCAAATTACTGTACGCATAATTACAGTATTTCAGTTTCTGAGTTATTCAAATTTCATCCAGTTCGTTCTTCGTTTATTTAATCTTATATTAAACAGCTGCCACTTTGCAGGAACATTTTATTATACATGTAACTGTTTCTAAAGTAGCTGCAAACATAGTTACTTGGAAGAATGAACAAGTAGCTGACACATTAACACTAACATATTGCCCACTTAGATTCCAGTTAATGCCCTATTTTCCTTCACTTCATTTTTTGTTTTACTTATCGCGAACACTATCCTATAATTCGTGAACTTGTTCGTGTGGTCGCGATTCAATCTTGCGGTATGGCGTTGTTGGGAGTCTGGTAAATAACGAGGGACCGTTCGTGTGCCACCAAAGACGTTAATGTGTTCCTCCAATCTCGGTACCTGTAATTAAAGTTATCTGAAAGTTATCTGAAATATCTGATATCCTTCGGCGAGTTCGTCAAAGACCCCGCGGCCGTTGACAATTTAGATAAGGTCGTCAAAAAGACCATACAGATTCCTCTGCCCGATGGTTGTAACCGAGATTTTTCTTAAAGGCTCCCTTCCGGGCGGAGGGCACTCGAAATCCGGGAAGTCGTAAAGCGACCAAACAGCCTTCGCTCGAAAACTCAACAAATCTTGCCGCGGCGAAGTTCAGCGAGATCGATCAAGGAAAAAGAAAAAGGGAATTCACTTGGCGAGCTTATCTGATCGTGAACTTCTATATTGACCGTTTATTCGTTTATAAAATCTCGCGACAGACTAAGTATTTATTATCGACAGTTATTGCCTTCGAGTACATTACCATTCCAAGGCATCGCGAGCTGATAAATTATGGACTAAAGTAGAAAGTAATTTCACACTAAATGCAATTGCTTTTTTCTTAAACGCAAGTTGCCCAGCAAAGGATATAATATACCCTTTATCCTGTATCCTACATATTATACAGGTACACGTATGCGCAATGTAACGATGGATCTTGATAATTAATTTTCTTCACCCATGAATATTCCTTCAACAGAGCAGTATGCGATTCTTCGTGTCCATAATTAATTATTCGGTACTTTAGAAATCTATGATTATTAAAGGGATAGAAATACAGTGAAAATAGTAGTTGATAATAGTTTATTATCTCATTTTGTTAATACGAACTATTTTTATAGTGTGGATCATACAAGGAATTACAAGTTATTTTGTCAAAAATTGTTGCAGAGGAGAAGGAAATTGTTTTTTTTTCTTCAAATTTTCAAGCTTTTCACATGTTTTTAAATGGTACGTACAATACCATTACCAGAACATGCGAAGATGTGGATGTCAGGTCCTTATTTTTACAAATGGATGGTCATGAAAATGTTCATATGAATTTTTGCTTGATTATTTTTTAAATAAATAATATTTATTTTAAATATGTCCCCATTTTTTCATAGCTAAGGAAATATGTAAAAAAATATAGGTACTATTTGAATTAATTACTGACGCCCCGACGAAACGAATTTTTGTGTTTGTATCTTCCGTCATTTCAACCTTATTCCTTTAGCTAAATTAACTATGTGTACTGTATTAATTTATTTTAATTTATTAAAATAATTTTAGTTGTAATCTGACCGATCCAGTGCGCCGATATCAGTGTATTAAGTTTTACGGTCGAAATTTAGTTTATTATAAATTCTTTAACTATGTGTACTGTCGTACATAGTAACTGTAAGTACTATACTTCTGAAATAAATAGTAAAGAATGTAAAACCGATATGGCATTTTATTTCGAAAAATCAGAAAGGAATACTCAATAGTTTTTGAAAATGATGTCATTAAACACTTAACTTTAAGATGTGAAACAATAAATTTTATCTTCCTTCCAAATAGATTTTTAACAGAACTGTTCGTATCCCTTTTTTCTAATCGAGTTTAAATAGATTACAATGAAGATATTTGATTCATGAATTTTGCAAAAACCTGTGGTACAGTTAAACAAAACCATACTCTTTTCCATAAGTGTTCCCTCACCTGAAATTCTATAAAATTTCACGATCTTAATTCTAATGACATTTTTCATAGTTGCCAGTTAATGTAAGTTTAACAGTTTCGTTATGTTCGTCCTTAATTTCGAACATACTACACAATCAACTAGCTTCAGAAAACATTTTAGTGTACCTATATCTGCAAGGAATCACTGATTTTTTTTATACACAAATGTACAAGGTTCGGTACCGAACCGAGTTGCCTTTTCCTTCCGACCAATAAACGCCACAGCCAACAGAGAATTCAACCATTATTATATAACACATTGCACAACAACAATCAGTATAATATCTTCGAACCGAAATAAAATTTAACCTCTGTAAACGTTCAATGCACAACAATGTTTTCCTTGCCACTCACTTTCACGTGCTATCGATTCCGAGGTATTCGGTCAATAGTCGCCTCTGGAAGCTCCGCAACGTAGTAAAAAGGTCGAGTAACACCGAACAAACGATTTGGCCAGAAACTCGAAGATCACAGCTCGAACTTTTGTCCGGGGACGGAGCATTCCTAACGAATACCGAGCGCTGGATAGATCCTGCCAGATAGTCGTGGAAGCGTGTGCCGTCCTTCGTGGCATTGCCTTTGTTCGTTCACGTGAAAAATGACTCGGCGAATGATCCGCCGCGGGAAAAAGAGCCACGGAATTACATGAAGGACAGGAGGATACCACGAGTCGTACGATAAATCTTGGCCCATGTAAGCGTGTGTACAGTCACTGTCGATCGATCCTTGCCTCGTGACAAGAAGCTACGGATGTTTTTACACGAAGCCGAAAGATAAGATTCCACGTCTCTTCTTTATTCCTCCACGCGACTCGACGCGAAATCGAATTCAGATAGTTTTGTAGAATCTCTCGGAGGCCGACACAATGATGCTGTACAGTGTACAGCTGCCCCTTAGTACCTAGAAGAAAGGGAGCAATAACGAAACATACAATCGTGTATATCGTGCGATTGTATGACACTGATTTTGTATTTAAATTTTCTAATATTTTGCATTATCTGAAACTGAGGAATGATAAAACGTAAGCATAGCGAAAAGGAGTTACTTCGAGAGGTAAGCACAAATGATTACCAGCAGGGGAAGATTTATCTTGGTCGTTTAAAAATTAAATAGCAAAAGGAAAATTTGAAATATGCGATACGTCCTCCTGTACATTAATTTCATTTGCGTATCTCGTAGTACTTTGGAAAATCGCGTGAAAATCCGTTCAAGTTTGTAGAGGGAAATAGTTTGAACTCGTAGAAGTGGAAGCACGATAAAATAATAATTCTACTCTTTCTATGAATAAATAAACTCTACAAGCTATACAAATTTCTTCACCCTGTTCTGAATTAGTTTATAATAAGAGTACAATATTAAAAAAACTAACACATACTACTGTACTGTTCCACTACGCAAGGCACCAAAGAAAATGGTGTTCAATGATTTATTCTTAAATAGAGTATTTACTATCACATTATGTGACATGGACAGCAAAAATTTATTTTAATTTTCGTATTTCAGAAAGCGAGTGCTCGCTTGTAGAGATTTGTATTAATTACAGATTTTTGAAATTTGTTTCGTATAGGTACTACTTGAAAATATCGTTCTAATCGTGTTGCAGATTCTTGTTTTGTAATTATATCCTATAGCGTTTTCGATCGAGGGTAGCACAATTTTCGTTGTTCGTGTCTCAGTTTTTCTCTTCACTTGGCGCCGTGAAAAGCATTATCGTCCACATGGTGCTCCCCTAACCGACAAGGGAAGACCGAGCGAGTCATCCGATAAATCTTTCAGCAAAGGATCTCGTGTAGCCGTCGTTGATCGATCCTGCGCAACGCATGCCACTGCAGACGTCCTTTAACGTGCGCATCTTTGAAGATCGTCGAGAGATCGAAGATAAATCGTTGCAACTCACCAGCATCGTTCAATTATCTGAAGACTATAATGGTAAAGATACGTCAAGGAAAACTAGTATATCGGAACACTACTACAAAAAAGTAATATTAAATTACCCACATACTAGGTGCGGATGTTACTAATTAATACACAGTCTTCCTTGTAAATGAAGAGTATGTAAAGAAAGGGAAAAGAAGTAAGTTCCACTATTTCTTATAAAAAATAGATTGAATTGAATTAATTTAAGAATAGAATTTCTGAATTGTAACATATTTCTTATAAAGTAAAAAGTAAAATTTGGACACTTTACTGTATTACATCCATTACTATTAATGAAGCAATAAATTTTTAATGTAACTAAGGATTACATATATTCATCATATTTAAAATCCATATGCTCCACATTCACATGAAATTCATGCATATTTTTGACTAAACAAACATGCTTCTTTAAAGATTATGATGTGAATAAACTTTGTGTCAAAGAACAAGTCTCAGTTTCAATTTCTTTGTAATTAATTGAAAAAGAAATGCGTCATTTTCGACAAAAACGACTGCCTATAGTACCCTTAAGCTGCGAGGAAGATTTCCTTGCATTCGATCCAAATTTCGCTTCGACTCTGTTCTCTATCACCGTAGAAAGTGAAGGGCCGTCCACGGAATTCTAGTCTCGCGCAGTTCGTGGAGAAGACAGCCACAGTGATAAACCAGGCAAGGTCGCGCATGAGGCGTGGGGATTGGGGAGCGACAACCACGCGGCTGGAAGTTGGAACGACGTGTCCCGTATCATTAATCAGCGTAGCAGCCGATGGAGCCGTAAAATTGTATGTAGTTCTTTTTCATTTAAACAGACATTGTATCGCTGTCCGAGCGGTCGCGTGGTAAGTACGTCTCAGCGGCTGGGGATACATTTATCCACAAACGAACGGAGTAATTGCAACGTTGCACGCGTTGCGCGGCGTGTCGCCTAAGGACGAGTACCTTTTTTCCCCCGCTGTCGCTGCTTACGGCCGGTAACCTGCCGCATAAACGTCCGCTTGATTACAAACGAATTCTTCTTGGCAGGCTTGGCACGCCAATAAATTACCAAACCATAGTCACCAAGATGCCGTACTATAATACGTGGACCGCCACGTACAACAATAAATTATATCGCGAAGCAGGACATGCGAGCAAACCAGATTCACACCTCCCCCATTCTTCGCGGCGAAATGCTTTTTGTTAAATCTATTAAAGGCGCGCGGCACTACCATACTTTATGGGCTAATTAAAGTCCCCTTGATATTTCGATACGTGTATATTACACCTGTGTTGTATGTTTTTACACGAGGAACGATGAAAAATCCTTGGACGGAGGCACGCGGCTATCGGGAATTTATCTTCACGATTTATACTCGGCGAAGGCAAACCTGTTGGAACAATGCAGCTTTAGTACAGCCGCTAAGTCCGAGGCAAGTTGTACTTCGCGGTGTTCCGAACGCGTGGCGATTCGTGAAACGATAAATTCATTTACCGGAGAAGGTGTTCCTGCCGAATGATGCAAATCGGCTGCTTGCAAAGTGCGGGTAGGTACTGTACACTTTGGAATGTGTACAATTAAAGTAATCAAAGTCCAGCGAGTACACCGTGCTCCTTTACCATTTTATGTGATTTATTAAACGATAATACGAAATTGGACACGATTTCTATTTATACTTGTTTTATGCAATAAAATTAAGAATGTGGATATAGTAGTTGCTACATCCAATGGTTTTTGGGAAGTGCAGAATGGTTCATCGCTAAAAGGGAAGCTAATTGTTTTTTTCATAGGTGAGTCTTTTGAAGGTAAAGATCAAATGGTTTTATATAAGACTAGCAAAATACCCCCGCCTCGCTTCGGGCTTAAGCGGGGATTGCGCCTTGTTGGGCCGAAAAATATGTAATTCTTTATGAATTTTTTGGACAAAAACGGTTCGACAAATTAATTTGAGGTTCGGCAGGCTGTTTTATTGTATCTTGAGCTATTGGTCTGAATTTTATTGTAACAGTGAAAGAAAACATGGCAGATACAGAGAGAGCTTTGAAAAATAATCGGGTGCCCCTGGCGTTGACGTAAAGTACTATAAGGGTTATCCGAAACACAAAAAGAAACAGAGATTCTTAAACTATATGAATGTGGCTATAGATGGTAGTAGATTTATTGCCGTATTTGTTACTGTTCCTTTTTTATTTAAAGAAGTTTTCCCCAGTTTGAGGCAAAACCTTTCTCAGACTCAAATCAGGGCGCTTCATCTTCTTCAAAAGGCTGCCATTCTAACATTTTTTTATTTTTCTTGATGCATCTACTACCATCCATAGCCACATTCATATAGTTTAAGAATCTCTTTTCCTTTTTGTGTTTCGGATAATCCTTACAGTACTTTTCGTCAACGCCAGGGCCATCAGATTATTTTTCAACGCTCTCTCTGCACCTCCCATGTTTTTTTTTTCACTGTCACACAAAAATTCAGAACAATAGTTCTAGATACAATGAAATAGCTTGCCAAACCTCAAATTAATTTTTCGAACCGTTTTTGTACAAAAAGTTCACAAAGAATTACATATTTTTCAGCCCAACAAAACGCAATTCCCCCTTAAAAGATATTAAGGACTACGTGAAAACACATTTCACCCGTTTTCACCACCCCCTTAGGAGTTGATTAGGGCAAAATCCTGAAATTGGTTTTTAAGCATTTGTGTGGACAATCTTTGTAAGTACCAAGTTGATATCTAATCGAGCCCAAGCGATATTAAGGAGTCCGAGAAAATACATTTTACCCTTTTTCACCCCCTTGAGGACGGAATTTCCAAAAATCCTTCCTTAGTGGATGCCTACGTCATGAAAACATCGTACCTTCTAAATTTCACGTTCCTAAATTAAACGGTTTGAGCTGTGCGTTGATGAGTCAGTCAGTCAGGACTTCTTCTTTTATATATATAACTTAAACCTCGGTTGTCATCTATTTTTTCAAACGTAGTTGTCACACTGGGTCGATTCGACTCCAACCAATTTTCAATCAGCTGCTTTTTAAAAAATATCTGTTAAATTAAATCCCAGAAATTCTGAAATAAAGTTTGAAAATTATAGAATATATGTTCATCGTTGATAATTAACTTTTAAAGTATCATCAGACTTAAACAGTAGTACCATTTTCAATGACACCTCAAAGATATTTTACCTCAAAGTTAAATTATGGGTTATTTTTTATCCAGTGTGACAACCGAGAGTTAATAAAATATGAGGACACTTCGGTTTCCTATTACTGTGAAATTAATTCATTATGTTATAATTAAGTATATATTTATTGTACATTCACAGGACGTGTACAGCAACCCCCTTGAACGTATAAGCTGCCGATTGTGGTTTTCGCTATTAATTTATAGAACTGCACCGGAAACCTAAACGTCTATCTACCTTGGTGTGCACTGAGTCTAAATGTGCGATGATAGAGCCAGGGAATTAGCGAGGCTTCCTTGAAACTTTTGACTCTCAACACTCGACTGTGCTGCTATCTTCACACTTTTAATACTTCATCATACTTTTTTCACCCATTATAATTATGTAGATAGTCTGCACTAAACTATAGTATATATGAGAAATAAATAATTGTACAAATTACTGTACTCTTGTTGGTTACTTTGAGTATGAGAAATAAATATTTTTTTTGCTGATACTTATCTGTACGATATATAAGTACGTATACTTGTAGACGAACTAAATTTCTGTTACCACATAAAAACTTGAATTATTACCGGAGACCGAAGCCATTGCATCTAAATTTAATAAAAAGAATAATCACCAATTTTGACATAAATTCTGGAAACATATGCTATCGCTTCAAAAATATTCCGCAATAAGTTATAAATATTCAGAATTTTTTAACAAAATCTGTATATTCTTTTCACAGTCAATAAAACCTAGGAGGTAGGTACATCACGATGTTTACGCTTTCACAGTATTTTATACAGCTATCTTAATTTTCATACGCAACTGTTTAATTAAGATCAGTGGATACATCAATCACAATCGAATACATATGTTATTCCACGAGACTTTCACAGTGGTTCGATGGTGTTTAACAATGAATAAGAATTTTTAAAACATATGATTTCGGCGCACGAAATCATATTAATTGACCGAAACTGTGCGCCGAAATCATGTTTTAAAAATTTTTAAAAAAAATTTTACGGTCGAAACTATAATTTCATTATTTAAAATGAATAAGAATGAAAAGTGGAATGCCAAAAACTACTAATTACGTCACTTACCTGCAGGACAATCCCCAAGTATTTGTTTCGTTGCTTAATTTATTCAACACCTGCGTATTCAAATTCCCTGGACAGTTTTGATACGCATCGGCTGACAGTACAAAAATCAGTTGCTCGTGCACATGTGCCTTGACGAGAATAGAAGAATGGTGCCAGGAATTCACCAGTATCACGTGGAATTCAATGAACCTGCAATGGCATATGCGATATACGTTGGTACCTTGCCGATATCCGTACCTGTTAACGTTCTGAGGGTGCAATCACGAAAGCACCATATGTGTCATCCATTAGGTCATGGGTAGCAACCCCACATGGCTTTTCATGAAGTAGGTGTACACACGCATAAATTCTCCCCCTCGAGTCCCCTCTGCGTTGGTCGAAAGCTACCTGCGCATTATTGTACGACATACGCCAGCCGATAGTAGAATACCGACACGTGGAAATTGATATTCCCAAGGTAGACCTGCACATTTAACACTTTGCATTCTGCATCTTGTTGTGAATTACATGTTTAATTACCGTAACTCTTTCATGTAGTCCTAGTCTGTTGGTGGTAATTATTGTCATTATTATTGCTATTTTATAAAAAATTGCAAAGTTTTATTCGAATAATACAGAGTAATGATTCGTTTGTAACAGAAGAATGGAATTGTATTCGTTGGGTAGCTTTTTCGATTCGATATTCATGTAGAGATTTTTTCATTTAAATAATTATGTGAACAATTTTTCTATAGTGATATTCGTATCCATAAATGTATCTCTGATTATAATTTGAATTTATTAAAACAGTGTCAAACTTAATTTTGCAAACTATCTATTTATAGTTGTCTTATTTTGATTAGAGAAATGTAAGAAAAACGATTAAATATAAATTAATGTATAAGTTCATAAGTCCTAAAGGAAATTCATATTATAGGTATACTGCAATTACATTACAGTTGGATTCATATTTTCTTTGTTTCATAATACCATGGAATTAGCTTTGTGCAAAATTATTTTGTTATGTATGTTCAATTAAAGTTAGATTAAATTTTAAATAAAAATGAATAATAAATCGTGGATGATGTTATAAATAACAAGCGAAATTAAACAAACAAACAAAAAAATAACAAAGTGAAATATAGGTATAGTTCTTTGTTAATCATTGGATGAAGTTCGTTGGTAAAATTGAAATCGCTTTGCAAAACGTTGCAGTTAAAATATTCTTCACGTGTTAACATTTTTTTTTTATTACTGTGAGCGACACTCGTTTTAACAATTGCAAACGAAACACCCAGAAAATATTATTTCAAAGACTATCTTTTTTCGTGTGACTATTTATATCGCCTGAATACACGGTATATGTTAACCTCGCTCTAACTATTATTATTATAAGAAGGACATCTATTTCAAATGCTAATGAAATTTCTTATTAAAAAAAATATATTCACCATGAATTTTTAATTCTATGCATCCATCTAATTATCTAATTTTGTAGTGTTTTCTAAGTACCCTGGATGTGCAGGGGTGAATAATTATTTATTTTTACAACTTTCTATTCACACACTACAATAGTTATCGTTTTTTTTTTGTTTTTAGTAAATTCGGTATCATTAAAAGAATTCACATATACAAGTAATGACTATTGCATACACTTCGAATGTATAATAAATAATATTAATCGCCAGTATCATGTCATCGTGCAATGTGTAAACTGAAACGCTTATAGAAATACATACCTCATGTAATTTGCAAATTGCAATCCATATCGAGAATTTCTCTTTTGAATCGTGGTATCTGAAATTGCACAACACTGATTACTACCTGTCTAT
The DNA here is from genome assembly GCA_029448645.1 of Andrena camellia. Lineage (NCBI taxonomy): Eukaryota > Metazoa > Arthropoda > Insecta > Hymenoptera > Andrenidae > Andrena > Andrena camellia. Next base: position 54,891,030 of record CM055676.1, on the reverse strand, counting down.
CACCAGGTATTTTGCAATTTTCCATATAGAGCAATGCAAATCAAAACGTTGCAATTTCGTGAAACTCATAATTCGGCCCTCTGGCTCTCTCGAGCAAGCTTTTTTGGTCCTTTAATTAGTCGGCGTCGTTATTATTACCTGAGAGGCAGAAAAGATTCTCGCTGACCTCGAAAAGCGTCGTTCATTCATGGAAAAAGTACCAAGTCATAATAACGCCTCGGATAATAGCCGCGATATCTAGTATCGATCTCTTGTAATGTCAGACACCATTATTTATACGTGTATTTATTATTATTGCTGAACGCATATGCAGCTACACCAACTGCATGCATACCCAATTTGTTTGTCATAAGAAGGGGCATATCATAAAGTGATGCAATTAAATTAATCGTATGATTTATCTTAATATACGAATTTTCGGAAATCTTGTTTTCACTAAACGAAGAATTGCAATGAAATATGTTTCTCTTGCAGTACGTAATTATTACACGTGAAAGTATAATAAAAACGTATTCAGAAACAGTAAAACTCGAGACATAAATGGCACATTGCAATTTCATTTATCTTTGAACGTTTTATATATTTTAATAAGGAACAAATGGACTGGTAATATGCACTAGAGAGTGTGGCATTCAATGACAATTTTCATTGAAGAATATGGAGGGTAACATTTTTTAGTGCCATTTATTAATCTTTAATTTTTTATTGGTGGTACTTATACCTTGCAAATAAGACTATCCATTTTGTTTTATTTATTTTACTCTTAGTCTCTATTTTATTTATTTACTTATTTAGCAAGAATGAGGTATGCAAATAGCAAGATTTGTGATCTCCTGTTCGGAATACCTAATTTTTAAATATTCATTGATAATTTATTGACAAGTGAGTTAAGATTTGTTAAAATTAACGATGCTATGTGAATTATTATTACCCACGTGAAATCTATATAATAAAAGTAATTACTAGTAACTGTAAGTAAGTAGAATTCTAAGAGTACAATTGGAATTATTAAAAGAGAAAGTATAAAATTTATACTTCATATAATAGAAATGATTATGACAATTTACAGTAAATGACTACGAATGATATTTTATGGACCACCTTTCTCACTTTTCGTAAATAAACATGAACGAATGTATGTCCCCATAATCTTAAACTGTAATATAAACAAATAAAAATATTAAAAAATTATATAATAGATATGTACCACTGTTGCTACTTAGTACAATACTAGGGCCGTAAAAATTCGTAGTAAAGAAAAAAGAGTAGTGAAAGCATTGACTACCATGGCAGCTCATATTTCACCCGGAAAATGAAAAAGATTCTAATATCTATGATCAAATGTAGCGATGGTCTTGGGTTCTAACTAAGATGACGCCCGGGGCGAATATCAAAGTCATATCTAACACGAAGACAGAGAACTAACGTAATGCGTGGGTTAAAGTAGAAAATTCAAGTTACCTGACCTCTGGTATCCCTCATTCCGCCACTACAACTGGTAATTAATTTCACGATAATTAGCGGCGAGGTGGTCAGCTATTTAGTCTAACCGCTGTGGTTCAGAAATATAATTATGGAGTAAATTCTTCGGTCAAAGTTTCAAGATAATGACGCTACTATCAGTGTTCAGCAAAATTTTCTTTCTTTTCTCCAATTTTCTTACTCCTGGCCTTTACTTCTTCTTTGCCACTAAGAATTTAGTTTTACTTTACGGAGGAGAGCAGGGGTAAAACGTCGTAGTCGTTTTATGCTGCTTGCTAAAATATAGCGAAGTTAGTACGCTTTGTTACATAGTACGAAGTGTTACATATTTTCATATTCATCAAACTAAAAGATCATAAAAAAATCAAATAGCATATAATTTAACTAACTTGAGGAATAAATAATTCTTTACTTAGATAATTATTTGTTCATTTTTTATTAAATATTTATTCAAACGTTAATGTTATTTGTTTGAGCATTTCTTTGATTAAAACGGAAATCGTTACTGACAAATGGGAACTCACTCGATAAAGCTAACTTAAAGGAAAACATTTTTTGGAGTCCATCAAAATTCGTAATACATATTATCATAATGCAGTATGTAACAACTTCTATGTTAAGTCATATTTAGTGTTATGTTAGCAACTAGGATAGTTACTTGCCATTCATTTTTTTACTCCCCTGTTCGTAAAGAAACATTATTATTGTATACATTCTTTTTTTATATTAATTACATATATTATGCAGTCTCCTTTTACACAATAAAAAACTTATTATATATTCTTCTGAATATAAATTATTTTTTTACATAAACAAATTATGTCGATAATGCTCATCTCTACTTTGTAGCCTCTCTCTTCATACTACCCAGTATAAGGAATGGAAAAACAAGTATGTTCTAAGCGTGTAATCGTAGCATACAATTTTTGTAATGATTATATATAAAGCAATGCATCACAAAGATAATGTATCGGGCATAATTACTGTACGAATGTCATTACCTCAGAGAAAATACGGTAATTACCACTCTTTAAAATTCAGTACACCACACTAGGAGGATGCGCTGTATAATTACTACTTCGAAACGTCACCAGCGAAAATTAGTTGATGTAACGGGATCTCGAGTGGCTCACGTTTGCAGAGGTGCTATGCTTCTTAAAACAAGTTGCCACAACGAGTAAAGTCCTTCCAACAATAATAATGACGGTACTTGCAACTTTGCGGTCGAAAATTTGTCGCGCCGTGAGAGTTCGTATGAACGAAGAATGACGGAATCGTAAATCTTATTAACCGAGACTCTTGCACCTTGCCGTTGCGATCCTTGAACGAGGAGCAGCGGACCTAAGAAGGAAGGACTCCTCGTGAGCTTACAGGGTAAACTACCTGCGGGTAATTGACCCCAAAAAGGAACTGTGCATTAAAATAAAATCGTGCTCAACATTTCACACTTTAATGGGGCTAGTTAGACATAGGTAGGGTAGACCAGGGGCGATAGTAACAGGGGGGGCGATTGTAACACGTTAAATATCTCAAAATATATGATAGATATTGACACAAAATTTGGATATATGATGAAGAATGACATTTGGAATACACACATCCATGTCCTAACAGTATGGATACACAATAGACATGTATACCGAAGAAAATAACTTTTCGATACCCCAAAGTAACTTTTTTTTACTGATTTAAAATTGTAATGTAAATACTCCCTTGGCAAGTATGTGTTTTTTCTTTTTTTTTTTAATATTTAATCTGTCCATTTTTAAAGTAATACTGATCGTTACCTAATACTTTTACCTGTCTCGTTAATCAAAATTTATAATTTAAGTTGAAAAGCCTGGTTGGGGGCGATTGTAACATCGGCAGTCGGGATCGGTTGTACCGCGACAGAACCGAATAGTGACAAAGAAGATAAATAATATTGTCTTGTTTGCATGGAATCATATAGCACAGCATAAGCAAACGAATGAAAAATGGGTGCAATGTACTGAATGTAAGGATTGATCCCATGAAGAATGCACCAGCCAAAACGTTTTCTATATCTGCCATAATTTCGATACCGCATAAGTGGTTATAAATTTTACCCTTTTTCATTTATTATTATAATTAAAATCAACAAATATTTTAATTTCGTAAAGTCAAATTTGTGCTACTATCCACTCCATGCAGTGTTACAACCGACCCGGGGACAGGGACAGTTGTAACACTTTCTCCGCTTCTCATTTTTTATTAATAACCTGGATATTACTTGACATGCAGCGAAACTGTTGTGTCTTAATAATGTTAGATAAGTAAGTAACATTTTCGTATAAGAACTTTTGTTCTAACTGTGATAGTTCTTGCGTAATCGTATTCCAAAGTCAAAGTGTTACTGTCAGTGGTAGATGGCCACAGCAATTATCGCCCCCGGTCTACCCTACTAATTTCGCAACGTAAGAACTATAAAAAGTGCGATAATTGCTGTGGCCATGTTTCTCAATTTGTAAGGACTAAACGTCTGGTTTGATCACAGTGCTATATAATATATTTATTTTTAGAACAATTCAATAGATAATCTTATGAAAATATTTATTTTATAAATGTTACCTGCGAATTGGTTTTCGTGCTCCCTACTATTACTGGCACGCTTTAAATTTTTAATGGAATTATATTTTACGATTTAGTTAGATTGATCACTGTGTGCATAATACTGTGCTGATAATGTTCCTTGTAAAATTAATTTTAATTGTAAAGTAATTTGATTGGAGATTATACGCAACAGGGCGCATTAATGGCACGTTGTTACTATTGTAAATCCTAGAAAATAATATTATTCTTTTAAAACTGAATATTTTAATGTAAATTGCAGTATTAATTTTGCTATATTTTGAGAAATATTTTAGTAATAATAACGCTTTAAGATACTAAGAATTTTTAGTAACGTTTGCACAACATTTTCACAGATGGCAATGCATGGCATATAAAAGTAGAAACTTTTAATCCGTTTTACTGAAAACAACACACATATTATTAAAATAGAAAACAAAAGTCTATAGACGTTCGCCCGCTTAAAACATACGCCTCGCTGCATTACAAAGTTCGTGCAATACTTGCATCTTATCGTGTACTATCAGCCATACAAACATGCCTCGGCGGAGCTTACTTAAAAGCGCCAAAGCATTCTTTATCTGTCGAAATCCAACGTCAGACTATGGTCAGGCGTCGGATATTTATCACAGACTCCACGCGCGCTCCGCGCAGGGGGAGAACGTCCAGTGGCTCTCGAGTACCCCTCATGCGCCGCTTTCTCAACACAGAGAAGGATAGGTATGCACAGGCGGAAAGAGAAAGATAATGTGAAAAACGTAGAAAAAAGGAAGACAGAGCGCCGGTAAAAGAAGAAAAAAAGAGAAGGAAAAGAACAGGGCATATACCTGTTCCACGCGGAGCGCGCTCACGCACTTACACAAATGAAGATCCACGCGCGTCTGTGCGCGCGCACATCCTCCCCGTGCATACTCCCCTTAAGCACGAGGCCCAGCAAGCACGCGTGCGCCCTAGTACACGCACGCACGCACGCACGTACGCACGCGCACGCTTCGTACGGAGCGGTTGAAACCAAGGGATTGGTGGGGAGAGAGTCGATGGATGGGGGTCGGCGCGCGCCACGACGCGAAAGTGGGGAGAACGGCTCACGTCTTGCACCCCCTGCTCCGAACTTCCCAGCCGCCACTTGGGCCCACATATCCTTCATATCCCCTTACCCCACCGTCAGTCCCAGCCGTCATTGCTGCATAGCTTCTCTTCAACCGCCACCCCCTCCTCCTGCTTCTTCTTCTTACTTCGTCTTCTTCCACAGCGCATTTCTCCCTCTTTCTTCTTTCTCAGATCATACTCTCTTTCTAACTTGTTTTTGGTACGTGCGCGTGTCTCACTCGGCCGGCTCGCTCGATCTCTGGACCAGCTTTTCTTTCTCCCGGTAACTGTTCAAATTTCGATCCCCGAGACACCGGCCGGTTGGTGGGGATATAGACCCTTCTTACATGTGTGCAGTGTCTCTCACGCGTACACGAATTCGGGGATCGTTGCGAGGAGATCGAAGATTTAAAAGTATATGCGCGTGGAAGGGGTGTTACTTTGATACAGGTGATACAAAATTCCAATGAACGTTGCGCAAATTGATTCAATTAATCAATGCTTTACCGAGGACATTAAATATAGCTAAAAGTTGCATTTTAATATTTAAGCTGTAAAGCTACGTTCTTTCAATTTATACCTTGCGAAGTCTCACTCTCTCTCTTTATTCAGATTCTCTATCAAAGTAATAGTGAATTAAAACAATTCTGAATATTGCTTGTTAAACTGATTTCCTAACGCGCAGAAATATGGCAATGATAATTATGAGGTACGTAAGATTTCCGCCCTAGTATTTAAGCTGTATGAAACATGCATAGCACTGCTGCTAATATTATTGAACCGGCAGTTTAGTTTCAAACACACCTCAACATACCGCTCGAATCGAATCCCACGTACGAGCTTCTACAACTTCCATGAAACGAGAACCACAAGTTATCGCGCCGATAACGACGAAGGGTATCGTCTTTAAATATCCAAATCAGCAAATAGATTCGAACCAGCACGCAAAAGCACGAGGGCAATTCACGAAGATGAGAATCTCGGGCGTTGTAGGGCCTTTGGATCCGTGGTGGTGGGGACGTACAGGGGTATGAGGCGCTGCAAGCCGGTAGGGTGGGAAGGAGGGGGAGAAGATGGGGGTTTAGGGCCCGAGATCGAGTATGGGACCCCATGGAGGGGATAGGCGCGTGCCCGCCCTGGCTATATAAGGCCTCGAACCCTTCTTGGTAAGGCATTTCGGGAGCCAGGTCCGTACCATCAGCATCGAGGGTGCGGCTTAGTTTTCAACATTCCTAACTCGCACAATAACTCGTTTTATTTCCTATTTCACGTTCGTTCGACACGTTCGCGCGTACTCATCCACGGTGTCGCGAGAGAAGGGGTATCGTCAGAGAGGGTTAAACTGTCGCAGCGATCGGTCGGTAGCCTAGTATTTTCATACATCGGGGATTCTATTTCCCAAGGTCATCTGGCACGCGCTGCCGCGCACTCCTGCTCTCGTGGTGAGGGGGGGGATCGGATCAGTGATATGACCTTAGTGAGATCAAAGGAGGGGAACGTATTGCCCATCATGTTGACCGTACAGCAGCAGCATCATCACCATAACCTCCATGGTTCTGCAACCAGTGCTCAAACTCACCGTGGCAACGTGATTGTTTCGACGAGCAGTATGCCAGCCAATGACATCAAGACAATTCAGCAACACGGTTGCAAACGATCCAAGATATACGGCCAAGCAACTGGGCCCTACGGTACTGTTCCTCATCAGCCGGCTTCGGTGGCAAGGCGAAACGCACGAGAGCGGAATCGTGTCAAGCAGGTGAACAATGGTTTCGCCACTTTGAGGCAACACATACCCCAAAGTGTAGCACAAGCTCTCGGTGGAAGTACGGCCGGTACCCACGGCGGGTCTAGGGCCGGCAGCAAGAAACTATCAAAAGTCGAAACGCTCAGGATGGCAGTTGAATATATTAGGAGCCTTCAACGTCTTTTAGAAGAGCACGACAGTGGTTCAGATGTCACGAGTGTGTCTTCGCCAACGTCATCACCACCGTCGTCAAATTCTTCTTCGTCCACGTGTAATGGAATCGGATTAGAGGCCAGTCACCACTCTCCCGAATTAAGACTCCGTGGCAATGTCAGCAATGAAGTTCGGCATCACGGTAGCCCTGACTTGCACCGACATCAACATATCAGGCAAAATCCCAGCCCAACATTCGTACCAGCACCCTGTTCGGAAGCCTCGAGTTCGCCAACGCCAAGTTTTGTTTCCGAAGCATCGTCAGCTGGTAGTCAAGGGTACGGGACTTCGGGCACGCTCTACGCCACTCATTCCGATGGTTACGACAATTATGAGCCGATGAGTCCAGAGGACGAAGAACTATTAGATGTAATTTCTTGGTGGCAACAAAGTCAATGAGAGGAGCGGTGTCCACATCGGCTCCGATTTGGTCCTATTTCTTTCTTAAAGGTTGGTTTCGATATTCTTTTGCAACCTTAACGATAATGGTACCATCAAGTTAGTTCCCTAAAACGGAAAAAAATGCACGAAAATTAAATTTCGACACTAGTATATACAATTTTCTTCTTCAAAATCCCAGGGTGTTATTTGCTTTACTGTCCTATAATTAGAAGAGTTTTCTTGCAATGCAAAATTTCTGCGACTACCAGTGCCTATAACCGAAATTACCTGTAAACGTATACATTTTTATAGAATTTCCCTCGTGTATTTACACTTGAAAAATTATACTTTTCTTGTCTTAGAGCAGATATTACTTCATTTTATTTTCATCTCAATCTCTTTTACTAGATTTAAAGATTAGAAGTGATCAAAGTTATTCAACGTTACGTCACATTGTGAATATTTTTTTTCCTTCGAAACTTTCTCACCTCCCTCACTTTTCAGTGACCGTAAATTTTGCCCGTGAGGTAACATCCGCGTTACCGAGGAAGTTCAAAGAAATTTCCGACCAGATTTGTGACCTTGCCCCCTCACAATGGCGCGCGCGACCCCTCGCTGAAACTCCAGCCATTCAAATCCCAGACTCCATTCAGAGGGGCACCGAGTATACATTCGAGAAGCGACGCTTTTGTGCCCGATTTCTTTCACTGTGTACTGCAAAACGCACGACACTCTATGTATGTGAGCTGGTCCCCCTACCGCTTTCTCACCCCCCCCCCCCCCTCCTCACACACATACTTTCCGAATTATCTGATTCGTCTCCTCCGAAAATTTTTCCACCTTCTACGAGGGAATTTTACAACTTCCAGAATTGGAAAATTTATTACAGTTCCTGTTGTTATACAACTTTGAAAGCTTCTTCTAAACCACGTATCGTCTATTTCTAGGAGTCGTCATTCTTGAAATATTTTTTTTCATATCCAGTACTTTGAAATCACGAATGATCGATTTCACAATACATATTTACATTTCGATTTCAATATCTATCGAATCTGTACGAAATTAGAGTGTTACAGAAACACTCAATCTCTAAAAGCGCGGGAAGTGTGCCCCATCAATTAATTCTCTGTTTTGTTTTGAATGAGGAAAATCTCCTAACAAGTTGATATTCGAATTCGACTTTAATCTCGATGGGCATAACTTTTTCCTGCTGTCCCTTTGAAACCCTCTAACGTTCCTTCCCGTAGATTTCTTTCTCTCTTGCTCTCTGGCTTACTCCATTTTTCCGTTCGTTATACCCCCTCTCCCTCCCTCTTTTTGACAAGAGACGATTTCGTCTGCTGCGTTTAACTTGAATACATCTTTCAGGATATTTCAGTCTCCCTTTTGTGGGTTTTTGAACCGGTACGCTATTCTTTCGTCTCCCTCTCCCTTTCTATCTGTCTCCTTCGATTTCTTCTTTTTCACTCTACCGGTGGAGAGTGAGTCCCTTCCAGTAAAACTGCCCTTACCTGAAATCATCCCCTGCTTCTCCTGTATACCTGTAGCGTCTCCTTGCCAACCATCGAGAGTTCTGATTTCGTTGGGAATGGATTTAGAAATTGTCGTTCTTCTTTGCAAATGTAAACACACAGAAACGGGAAAGGAATTAAATTTGGCATTAAACTGCAACAGATAACGGTAATTGGAGAAAGTAAACAAATGGCAACTGGTGGTCAAAAATGAAATTTTGGCGAAAATGATTTTATTGTCAGTGAGTTCACGTCTTTTTTTCTATTTGCAACTGGCCTATCGTAAAATTGCGATGATACGCTAACGTGTCGATTTCCTTGTGAATGTTACAGAAGTGTTTGGGATGAAAACGCGAGACACGGGTATTGGAGAGGACCAGAAGGAGACGACTAACAGCGGCTGTTCCACTAACTGTGATCTAGTCATGTCAATATTGTGCAGATGTAATTTTACGAATCGATAAAACGCGCGACACTATCGTTAGTATGTTAAGGGTAGTTTCTTTGCTTCTGAGATACTTCAGCAGTTAATGGTGCGATCGTTGACAAAGTTTTTTTTTATTATCAGTCGGCTTGCATATATACATGTTTATTACGCAGAGAACGTAAGACGATGTCGTATCGACATTAAGGGAAACTATATAATCGTTCACACATCCTCGAAGGGTGTACTCAGCATTCCAGAGTGCCTTACAAGAATTTTTAACTATTAGTTGAACGCTCAACAGAGTGTTGGGCAACGTGACACGTTTACAGCTCCCAATCACGTAAATACTATTATGCTTTCTTTGCCCTGAAAGAAAAAATAAAACTCCATTAGGAACATTTGTAAACCATGAAACGTTAGTACTGAAAGAACTGACTTGTCGTAAATTTTATGATTGTTATCGAAACTGCAAGTATTGAGCAATTCAAGTATTTATATTAATTCGCAGAACTGTTTAGACAATCTTTCTACAGACTGTGGATGGTCTCATTGTAATATAACGACTTGTAACGATATTGTAAATGATGTATGTTGAACAAAATTGAAGCAGATAAATTGCATTCATCGAGCTTCTCATTGAGAATGAAAATGATGGTAATTTTATCATGCTAGTGCCTTCTTGTAAATACAACCTGACAAATAATTCGTTAAATATATTGGACAACGTTATAAATAATAGAAAGGCTTCGTTGTTTCTCCCTGTAACACTGTTTTCCTGAATTCTGCAAATATTCCTACCTTGTGCCGTCCTTATTTCAGGTTCCTTTGCAGAAAAATTACCGTAGTAGAGCTACTATTATCATGGGACAAGGGTACCCACGCTGTAAGGTAAAAGTTAATTTTCGCAGAAAGGTGTCAAGCTATACGGAGATTTATTTTCACGGCGGTCAGTAAAAGTTTTCACGAAATTTTCGTTACACCTGACTTCGAAGCAGAGTCAGGTACAACCGTGATTATTTGACCGGTCAAGGCAGAATCCTCGAGGAATATTCATTGTTGTACCGTAACGGTACCTATCACTAGGAATGCGCGTCTACCATGGAATCGATCTTCTTCGTTTTCAATAAACGAATTGCAACGACTGGTGTCATTTCATTCTCAGGTAGATTCGGGTTACTAACCTGTCCTAACGGGCTCGATAGTCTAAGGCCCAAATCCCTTGGGCAGGTATCGATCGATCGTTTCGACGGGTAGGTTAGTTTTGCTGGACGGAAATGCCATAGCGTATTACGAAGAGTACCTTGAAATATACAAAATTATTTTTCCTACGAAATTCTTTAACTGTCAGAATTATAGATTTATACACAGTTATTTTAATGTCAGGAAAATTGTATTCAAATTCGCTATTACATACCAAGAGTAAATAAATTGGATTGTTTTTAACGTGTTAATTTAACAAGAACTGTGAGTAGACTGATTAAGAATAAGTTGATGGAAACGAGTTCTAGAAACATAACGCAAATATGATTCTTTTTCATTAATCAAATAAAGAAGTTTCGAATGTTTTATATGCACAGTTATAAGAAAATATTAAATACTGACACTAACTAAACGATAGATAATAAATGGTAAAGAATTGCGATAATGTTAATACTAGAAGTAAACTAATTGTAAGTGGTAAGAATTCCAGTTGTTATCTACTAAGAGAATTCTAATCTAAAGGAATCTAAAAAAATTCTAGTAATTCAAGATACATGTAACTACAGTTATTCGATTTATATTACCGAGAACTACTATGCGTGTGAAAAGCGGTATCATTGTGACATTTTTATATTTTTATCAGCATATTTGATGACTGATATCTTGTTACTCTGATAGGAAGAGTAAATTCAAAGGACAAATCGAGCATTGTCATTCAATATAAGGATGTCTTGTTTATACCATTTAGTATCACTGAGGGATTATTCTTGTTAATGCAAACATTTCGAATAATCGCTGAAAAATGTATATTTCTTTTCTTCTTAATTGCTTTCAAAGTATAATAATTTCAAAACCTTAAATTGTTTAAATCCGTGCACGTATATATTCATATTACCTACTATATTTTATATTCTTGAATTTTTTAACGTAACTATTTTATGTGAGACTAATATATTCAACAGAAGGTGTATTCTCCATCGTAAATATCGAGTGCACGGAAGAAATTTTATTTCAAAATATTGCCTACAAAATTTTATTTTCTAGAACATTTCTAACAGTCTTGCGTGAGTTTTGCGTATTCCCTTCAAGTGCGAGGGAATGGGACATCGATCAGAATGTAAATAACAGTAGCTGTAATTATAATAGGTATACTTTGAACAGAAGAAACACATTTAATGAAAACATCTTGAAAGTTTAAATAAGTAAAAAATTAAAGCACATTTAATTTCAAATTATAATATAAATTTATGAATGAACTCTATTAGTGAGCAATTTTAATATTATATTCCTTAAAAATATATTTTATTTTAATCATGGACTTTTCAGTATTATCTACAGTTCAGCGCAGTGTAATTGCAATAAAATTAATTATTTGCACTGAATATCCAACGCTTCGATATTAGTAGTTATTTCTGAGCATAAATATTTCAAAATAGCACTATATTTTTATTTCCATTCATTTATACATTTGTTAACTTTATTTTCTCAAGTAATAATATCAAGTGAAAGCTCAATTTGGTAAATTTTGGTTCAAGTTTTTGGATGTTAGGACTGACACACGCAACTGACGAATACTGTAATACAAAGTGCTCTGTTCTGTTTGCATATACAGGCATGTAAGTCACAGACAATAATTACAGCAACTCTCACATTTGAAGACTGATATGTATGCTAAACTAGGGACCAAAATTATTCTGACCAAAACGTCTATTGTGTTTGATTTTATTTATTCCACCAAATATTTATTGCTACAATTTTACACGAAAACATGGAAGTGTCAAAATACAGCTAATAATACTTCACGCTCATTAATACGTTACGTTTAATGTTTGATTGCAATGCATTCGAAATCAGGGATGCACCGATTTCGACTGATTTACGTCTCTTGTGGTTCGGGAAACTGGGGGAAATAAGTAACGGAGACTTTTGACAGAAAAATTACTGTAATTCTGGTGGGTTATTTACCCTAAAACCGCAAGGACATTTACAGGGATAATGGGGGAGAACTCCGCCCCTTTGTGCTGTATTTTTAAAGTATCCTGTCGCAAAAGGCAACATTTTAGGGCGTGCGTCTTGTGGTTTGGAAAATCGTCAGGCGAAAGATTTTAGTTTTTTGAAAATTGGCCATTCCGTAGCACCATTAATTAAGTATTATAACGTATTGTTAATGTGGTGATAATATTACCTTGTAACGTAGATGAAGTTAGTTTTTCGAAGGCACCTGTTATATTTGATGAAACTGGAAACGAATTGAGATGTATGGACACTGGATTATGGAATATGAAATAGGCAAAGAATGTACAAGTATAAGCTAACTGACAAACTAAATGCTATTTCCATAAACTGTGATTCGTGTTCGTACACCGCGGTATTAAAAATTGTTTGGCACTAATTTTGTTCCATTCTAAATTAATTCAATGAGGTATACTAGATACCGTAGAAATAAAGGTAATGGAATATCCTTTAGATGTATTTGAAAAGTAGTTTGTTTTAAAAAGTAATTGATTCCATTATGAAGTTTTGGAAAAGAACATGAAAAAAAGGGAAAAATATTCCTTTAGAGCGTATGATTATTGTAATTGTTTACATACGTCGATTAAATGTGAAAACGGATTTGAGCAGGATTCACAGTAATCCAAAAACAATTAATTTAATATAAGTAGTTATATTTTTAAAAGTACTGACGTATTTTTTATATTATTTTCGAATGTAAAAACTTTTTACATTGCAATTTATTATTATACTAAGTAGACATATATTCTTCGGAGAGTAAAATAGAACAAAAATCATTACAAAACATTAATTTTACGTCGAGTTATTTCTCGTAGAAAAGAGTGTTCTCTCATCTCTCTCTGTTTGTCAACATTTGTCAGAGTCTAATCAAGAAATTCTGTTCAAATTATAAAATTTGCGAATAAATAATTTATAACGCTATAGATGCGATGCAAACTTGGAAATTCCACTTTTGGTGTAAAATATGTTAACGTAGAGAGAGAGAGAGAGAGAGAGAGAGAGAGAGAGAGAGAGAGAGAGAGAGAGAGAGAGCAGGTGGGAAAGTGAAAACAGATCAAGCACAATCGAGCGACAGAAAGTACCTTAGAATGTACTGCCAAGATTTTTAGTCATTTCATTCCTGAGACTCTGATAAAATTTAATAACCACAAAACGACATTTCTCGTTACAGATAAATTTTGACGATAAATAACTTGACATAAGATTAATGTGTTATAACGATTCCTGTCTCAAGAAGCCATTACCGAACTCAAGAAACAAATTATAAAATTGACCTTGCTCTCCCACCCAACAAAATGGTTCCCCTAAGAAATCACCTTATTGGAGTATCTATTTCATGTTTCATATAGTGTGCAGTTCCATATTTAAATCCGGGTAATATACAAAAAAACAATAATTATTTACAAAATAATTACCGTCGCTCGGCTTTAGTTTTCGAGATATTCACAAAAGCCTGTGATCGGTAGATAGTGGGGGTCAAGATAATGCAGCCCCCCGTAAGAGGATCCGCCAACTTTTGGGAGATTTACACATTTTTTTATCTTAAATCTCCCAAAAGTTGGCGGGGAGAGGGGGGTACTACACCATTTAACCCGTACCAACTACCGATCACAGTTTTTCGCAAATATCTCGAAAACAAGGGCGTCCGAAGACATTTTTCCGGGGGGGGGGGGGGGCAACTGTGGGATGATGGTAATGAAAAATATACCCCTCTTGCTTTTTTCAACCCATTTTGTAGTGCCAATTTAATTAAAAATTTAAAGCCGAAAATTGAAAATATTCCCTTTCTTAGTATAAACTTAATAAAGATCAGTTTTGAAAAATAAGCGATTTTTTCTCAACGGCCAGGGAGGCAACTGCCCCTTTTGCACCCCCCTCCGGACGCCCATGCTCGAAAACTAAAGCCGAGCGACATTTATAGGAAAAAGTTGTTCAGAATCATGCCTCCGACAGCATATTCCAAGGTCATCGAAATTGGTGAGGACTGTCCTTTTGTAAATAATGCATCCAAAAATCGTGTTTCTGGCATGTAAGATGGCAGACTTCGTCGCCTTGGCCACCGTCATTATCGCGTTATACCGTATTAGCCGGCAGCGTAATATAGGCACGCGTTACTTGGAAAACGTCGAGGTGGAGCATTGGGCCAAGTAAATCCTCTTATCCGCATCGATGACGCCGAACCAGACGAGGAACACGAAGAGGAACGCGAGTCGGAGTGTACGAAGACGTACGCAGAACGATGAAATCGCGGACTGGCCTTACCGGTCGGCGCAACGAGTTAAAAGGACGAGATTCTTCCTTGAGAGTACATTAACCATACGGACGCAGATCCGTCTAGCCAGTAAGGTTCCTCGGGAAGAACAACCGACGACACTCGTTGTGCCTTGTTACTACCACCCCGTCCCCTCTTAAGCCCACGTTAAATTGGATTTAAATTTCGAGATTTATAACACCACCGTGAATCCTCTTCGGAGAACTGTCCTAGTGATTCTTTTAATCTCCTCGCTGCGCGTAGCTCGAAGACGTTCCTGCACCGGCTGCTCCATTCGACTCTCTAAACTAAACGTATACTGTCAGTGGCGTTAGAATTCATAATGCTTCGATAATGCACCTTTTTGGAATTGTTCAGTTGGTTAGAAAGTCTTCTCGTTATCTTTCAATGGGGCATTTCTGTTGGAATGTTGAGTGTGATTTCTTTTAGCTTCATGCACGCAAATAAAAGTTGAAAGTCGACTTGATAGCAGAGATGGGCAAAATTTTTATTTAAATAAAAATGTCGAATATCGAATAAAAGTTAAAAAAAATTATTCGTCACGTGTCGAATAAAGTTAACCCGGATTTTCGAACCCCGAATAACGAATAAAGATAAAGTAACTTTTATTTGATCCGTTATTTAAATATTTTTTTATTTAGTTAATGCCAAACTCTGCTTGATATTTAAATTCAATTAAATATAGAAAAAAACTTCTTAATCAATCATATATGTGTATTGTTCGATAGACGAAGAATGTAGTGAGACGAAAAAAAAACGATTTGCTAGGTATTAACGATAAATCAAATTCATAGGACATTATTTTCGTTATGATTGAACTGTCTTAAGTTTCGGGCGCGACCGATTTTGTGAGACAACTGGGACATTCGTTGTGCAAAATTAAGTCGAAAATGTAAAATAAAATTTTTCCTTACGAGAGTTCGTTTTCAAGAAAATCAATTTTCTGATTGACATCACATTTTAATGTCAAAATGTAATTGCTGATGTTCGTAATTTTTTTTATATGTATTCGTACTGACGGGGAATTATGCGAAACATCTTTTAATTCTCCGACATTCATGTCCTTATCAAGTATGATTCTCGTGAAGACGAATAAACAAGAAGTTGATTCTTGAAATTAAAGAAATCATATATGTATATTCCTATACCCATATTTTTAATGAGGGGTAAAAAATGGTAATTAAAATATTTATCTATTCCTTCGTATAAAATAACAAGCTGTGAAATAATATTTAACTATTATTTAACAATATAAGTACTTACAAAAAAGGGCTAATAAAATTGGCGCAGACATGTCTAATCATTTCAGATGAATTACTATTATTAGTATTCTTATTATATGAAAGACGGAATACTAATTGATTCACTTATCCGTTCACAGTTTTAGCAACAAATATAAGACATGCTGCAATTTTGATATGTTATCTATCTATCAATTCACGTTTAGCAGCGTGTGTGTTCAATTCGTTGAATTTATTTTTTGATGTTAATTACAGGACAACTCGCTCGAATTATACTTACGCATCTGGCATTATTCGGTGACTGGTTTCGATAGATTGCGTATCAAAAGGCGCCGTTAATGGAACTCTGCCGCTCCATGTTTCATTAAGTGAGTTACTTATAATATACCTACCTACTTCTTTTTTCACTACATTCAAGATTAGTTAAGCTCATATTAATTTTCTTTTTATATCGGGGTTGGCTGAAACAAACCAGTGCTTCAGTAAAGCCAAATGCATGACATTAAGATATCGACATCTGAATGTACAGAAAGATCGATGTTGTATACCTAAGTACTCTTTTGCTTTCAGGAACGAGTACCAAAATAAAACTGCTGACGTTGATGGTGATTTTCGTGAACCACATAAAGATTAAATTTGTACAATATTTTGATTGAATAAAAGAGGGTTTTACATTAAAAGAAAATTGATGGCGTTGGTGGTGATTTTTGTAAATTACTTAAAGAGTAAATGTGCATAATGTTTTGAAAATTGTTGTCAAACACATTTTAGTATGTCTATTAAATAAAAGCGGTTTTTACATTAACATGTCGAGTGGTGCAAGGTTTAGCGAAATACGGTTTCAAGCTAGTCAAGTCTGTCCGATAAAAATGAGTCCCAGTAGAGCCTCATTCTAGTTATTTTTAATTATACTTAATTCGAATCACTGCTGATTTTTGTTGTACACCACGCATCATACCAAATAGTTGGCAACTAATCTGCGTAAGGTCGAGTTTAGACTTATTTTCATTAGGAGAATCTCGCCAATCCAATGGGAACACACTCATTAAACTCTAATAGGCACCTACAGAATACAGAAATTATACTTTTGTATTGCTAAATGAATCATTTAGCAATTAAATTCAATTAAATATAGAATTGGTATTATCAAGCAGAGTTGGGCATTAACTAAATAAAAAAATATTTAAATAACGGATCAAATAAAAGTTACTTTATCTTTGTTCGTTATTCGGGGTTCGAAAATCCGGGTTAACTTTATTCGACACGTGACGAAGGCTCGATTCCCGGGTGAGTGAAGAGTTGCTGAGGTGGCCAAGTCCAAAACGATTCTCGAGCTCGCGTTGTTTTTAAAGTAAAGATTTCGGAACATTTGAACAAAACTCGGCAAAACTGTGCACAATGTACAATGATTCCTTTTGCAGAAACCAGAGCGTTGAAGCGGAGCTCGGAGCTGGAGCGCGAAGCAGTGGAGTAATGGGGTTTTGCCCGGAGCACGGAAAATTTTTACTGTTCCAAATTTTTTCTTGCTATTTGAATTTTCTTTCATTTTATAAGAGCAGATGAATGAAATGTTTTTAATAAATACCAATTCTCAATTTTTCATCATTGAAAAAATATTACATCGTAGAGCCGCGCAGCCCAGTGTTAATAAGGCATAGTAGAAAATTACTTTGCCCGAAAATTAAGCATTCTTTATGAATTTTTTCTATATGAGAATGAAAAGCTGAAAAGGTGGGGTTTGTTGCAAATGAAAGATCACTGTTTGAAAGTACCTATTAAAAGAATTTTTATTTTAAAAAAGCAGCTGGAGCGAACGAGGGGCGGAGTTGGAGCAAGTATTCTGATGTCGGAGCGGAGCAAATACAAAATTGGTCTGCTCCAATTCCCTGGCAAAAACAAATCGGAAATGCAGAATAAATTTGTTTCATCCGAGGCTACGTGTAGATGCTATAGAATATGTCGGCCGGTATTAAAATGGATTAAAGGTATTAAAACAGAATTATTTTTTCACCAATAGGTAACTGAAACGGAAACTTGAAACTACTCATATTTCAAATAATTCGATGTTTTATTCAATTCCACGTAACTTTATTACAAATAAAAGACTGAACTGTTATTTTAGAACGTTATCCTCGTGTCAGACAAAATCGGCTCACCTCTGGAATACAGCTTCTTAAGAGATGATCGTGGTAAACATCTTGGCTACTATAATCGTTCGATTTATTTCAGTTTAACTTTGTTGCACGTGTGCTTATTAGCGTAAGGTGCAGCCTGCAGCGAAATTGTCCTGTTAACTCGAGCGGCAATAAGGAATGAGGACGCATGTAATTTCGTTCAGGTTTCACGGCGTTAACTTTTTATCAAATCTACGGCACTCGCAGCTTCTTCTGTACGCACACATCCACATGCAATAAACGGATACGTATTTTCAGGTCTCTTTCCGAAAATGCTCGAGCCAATGTGTATCGAAACCAGTTTAAAGTAAGCACATATAATTTCGCCGAATATTGTCCAATTCACCGCCAATTTTATAATGTGTAAAATTTGTTTTTTAAAATACACTACTTCATCTGCAAAATTCGAAACGAAAAATAAATCTATGATGGTAACTGTATATAGTTTAAAGCTATTGAATAAAACGCGTTAAATGTTTTTACGACGATCGTAAAAATCTTCTAGCAGGGCCGCGAAAACAACTCCGTTTTCAGTGTACGCTAATTTTTCGGTCGCATTTTCAGGATTTCAATCTCCATTGCCTACTTCGATTACCCTATGTCGAATTGCATACAGAGCCATAGTGTTGGAACTGGACACAAAACATTAGTTTTCAGTTTTGTAAAAAATGCAGACTCACATATGCACTTTACCTACCAACATGTCTATTACCAAATTCTTGACATTCGGCTACAAAAGACAACACTGAAATGACTCATACAGATGTTAGCAACACTTTTGCAAAACATAGTTCTGCAAATGTAAGCGGGTGAAAATTTTCCTTAAAGTGCGAAACGTGAGAAATATATTTGTTCCAATATCTCCGAACTATTCGATGTGTTTTTAATGTTAAATTCAGCTACCTAAAGTATATATTTACATCCATCCTTTTCAGTACATACATATTTTAAAACAATGTATTAGAAATCAATCATTTCTAATTCGTTTCAGTGATACTTTATAGTTTAACAATGAAATAGCATAATTAAAACAGTGTTAGTAGAAACTCTTCGTCAAAGTACCTGATTATGAAAAAAAGGAGGAAAATTCTCCAAAAAGGAATTTGATAAACTGTTTGATATAAAACTAATCTCGATAGACCTCACAATGCTGACGTGCCGTTTTTCAAGTAACATGAATTATAATTTACGAATATTTCCTTCAAACCTAAAAGACCTTTAGTACTTCGATTCAACAAAACCGAAAGTACCATAATTCTATAACCACGGTCAAAAGTTGTTCATAAGTGAAACAGCAGTTTTTCTTATAGTAACATTTAATTGAATATAATCTTTTGTCTCTTTAACCTTGCAGGTAATATATTTTTCCAGAATGTAACAAGCGATAGGCTCTACAAGAAATAATATGTTAATTACGACGCACGCGTAATTTATTCGAGTCGGTTTCATCAGCATTTTGCTCATCGTTTATCTCGAAAGCGAGATTTTAACCGAGTGCCAGGTCGGAAGGAACGAGTCTATAATATATTCCGCATCGTCTGCTCTTCCCTGCTGCAGTACAGCCCTCCTCTTTACCCTTTCACAATCATGCCTCAGCGTCAGCGCATACGCGTCGCGTATGCACGCGCCCTAACTGCATCCAGTCGAATAATTATAAGCGAGGTTTACTTTCCAGCCCCTTTGAAGTCCTATCCACTCATCGGGTAACTTGTTCCATTAAGTGCAAAGTTATGGGCAACGAAAATCAGAAAAAAGTTGTCAATATCTCTATTGCAATCGTACTCCTAAAGCTACCAATAAAAGTTGTAATATAATTCTTAATACAATATGGAAGAACATAATGGTACTTTTGGGAAAGGCGTCGAATGTGTGAAACACCACTTTTTTTTATAACACTTCGTTCTCGAGGGTATAGGTAACGGTGGGAACACTTAATAATTCATTTGCGTGAAGTAAATATGTTAGGCATTTAACAGGTGTGAAGAGATTCCAACGAGATATAGCGGTTTCTGGCTAAAACTAGGATCAAAATATTGATTTCAATGAGAATAAAAACATTGTAGGAATTTAGGGATCTTTAGATAGGCATTTTTAAAAAAGTGGTTTAAAGTAATATATGATAAAATGGTTTTGAATATTTAAGTATTAAAGTCCGTTTATGTATGTATATCAAAAGTCGTGCTAAATGTTAAGGTTTCCAAACCGTGTAATGAATTTTCTGTCTTGTTTTTGTTGAATTCTAGATCTTTAGAAATAAATAAAAAATCTTTTGTGTCATTGTTCTAGAATCTAAAGTATAGCAATTTAATTCTGCGAGAATGTATGTCATTTTGAATCACTTCAATAATAACGGCCCAATTCTATTAGGAATCAATGACTGCTTTTGGTAACTATGAGAAAATGATGACGAGAAGAAATGTGACATATATTACTTATACTTTTCAAAAGGAATTAAATCAGTCCCATTTATTGGCAACAACGATTTAAATTAATACTGACTTTGTGCCTCTCTACCCTTTATATTGTGTTATCATTAACCTTCCCAACAGAATAAAACTATTATTACTCTACGCCGTCCCCCACAAAGCTATGTAACTTTTATACGAAACATTTTTATGAAATTTCAAATGCAGCGGAAATATTTCAGATGAAACAACCAGTATAAAACAATTTTATTCGCTGTCCGACCATTAATTTCACTTATTTCTCTTACGAATCGCACAAATTCATAAATTATACCAATTCCAAAACAGGGATGGGCAAAATATTTATTCAAATAAAATTTCTAATAGCGAATAAAAGTTAATATCATTATACGTCATGTGTCGAATAAAGTTAAAATTAAAGTTACAGTTAAAGTTAAAGCGAAAGTTGAAAATTTTATTCGACACTAATTAACTTTATTCGTCAAATAATTAACTGTATTCGCCAAATAATCTAATGTTAAAGTAACTTTGTCCAGCTCTGTTCCAAAGACGCCTAAACAAACCCGAGTCTCCCACAATATTACTAATACCCACCTGACGCAGCTATTCCCATAGTCAGGGTTAATAAAATCGTCAACTCGACGGCCGGAAGTCGTCGTGAGTGGTATCCCTTGAAAGACGAACAAAGTGAATCGTGACATAGGACATTTTATAAGCAATCGTCTCGGGTAGCCGTTGTTCCTTTCTAGTTCGATTCCATTTAGTGGTCGCAGCGGCGAGTTTTCCTGTGAACTGGGGGGGGGGGGTGGCAGGGGGGGGCAAGGGAAGAAGGAGACGGGAATTCGAACGAGAAAGGAAAGGGATTCAGCTCGTGCCCCCACGTTTTACAAATTCGCCACGAGTATCGTGGGTGGTCGTGGCGTAGTAGCTTCCTCGGGGAACGCGCCAGGGATTCCTCTCCATTCGGGTGAAATTGGACGTGCGACCACGAAAGATGCCTGTACAAGATACAATCGAGATGCTGACGATCACCGGAGATCGCCCTTGGCGAACTTGACCGGTCGTTTCGCTGCCACGAAGACATTTACGATCTCACGCAGTTGCGCCGCACGCACAGCTGATGGGAATTATGTATCCACCATAATGGTTCACTGACCAACTTAATTGCGAGGTATTCGGAGTAACCAAAAACGAATTGGACCATGTTTAATATCAGACGGGACAGTTAAATATACTAACGGTATATGGGTTATTCGGCCGCCAATTGCGGATTCTTCAGCGAAACGAGGAAGGAATTAAATATGTACAGTGCTCAAAGTGATTAAATGATCGTACGTACATGTTTATTGCCCGGTAAGGTATGTGATACCTGTTCAAGCTTCAGCTATATGCTACATGTATCAAAGTTTACCGTGGAACTATACAGGGTGTTCACGTTTTTACTACACACCGTTCTCTTTGTAAATGGCAAGTGCATGATGAAAAGTGGAAGAGGAAAGATTTCCGTATTTTTTATGAGCAACACAGTTGGTTATACCTGCTTTTTAGATTTCTAATCAATATTGGACGACGAAAATGACCTGTTATTTTTTAAATAGATTGTTTAGGGGATTATATGGATATATATGTTCAAACGCATATGAAGTCTGGGATGAACATAATAATTTGAACATTTTCTAAGTTTTCAGGCTATATAGCCTTAAGGGGGGATTCTCGTCTAATGAAATTTGGGGTCTGTTACATGTGAGCCCCCCTTTAAGAATAGTAAATAGAGTACTATGATAATATATTATATTTACGGAAAACACACTGATATCTGTTCAGAAACAACATCTATAAATCTTTTAGTCACATGTTCTATAACACAATTATTATAGCATCAATTGTAAAATACATATTGGTAAGTACTGTGTTTGAAATCGCATTTATTGTAACATGTAATTTATAATGAGCTGCCATTTGATTCAGAATCTTAGAACAGGAAAGCTATTATACCCAATAGATCGTACTTGTTAATTTTAGCACACCCTATCTTGGAAATTTAGAATTCCTACATCATCTGTGAACCTAAAAATATGATTTTCGAGGATTAAATATTCCTATTACATAATTAAAAAAATAATGCAAATACCAATTCTGAACAATATACGCTAGTCATTTTAGTTTACACATTCATGAATAACATTCTTTTCAATAAATTCCATCCATAAAAAGGGTAGGTAAAGGCCAGCATCTGTTACGACGAATTCAAGTGAGACATCACAATGCGACGTCTCATAGCGACACCTTCCCGTTGAAGATAAACTTCGATGAAGCAGCTACGATACAGACCAGAAGATAACGAGACCGATACTCCAGTTTCTACTCGACAGCTATGTAGATGAAGAGTCTCCCGCGGTGACCTCCCTTCTCGTAAAAACCATGCACGCGTTCGGTCAAAGATGAGATAGAGTCAGCTCGACCATTTTCTCTCCAACAGAAGACAAAGCCGAAGCTTTGTAAACAACGTCCCACTGTGACCGATCGAATTTCAGGAGATGACCGATGACCCGCTCGCTTGACATTAGCCCCAATGGTCTGGGAAGATTCCCAAGGATTGTGGCAGGATCCGGATAAAATCTCTAAAATAATGTCTGTCTAACCCCAGCCATGTTATGAACAAAGCGATCGTTGCCGTCCAGATCGGAATGGTAGTGATTTAAGTGGCGAAGATGATGATTATCGCGATCGTACATATGCTCTGTGACAATAAACGTCGTGTTAACAATGTTATAGTCTCTTACCACCATTGACAGTTATATCTGATAAATGTGACTTAGCATTTTACTTTAGAGAAGAGTAGTATTTACAATCGGTATGGCTACTTACAGATTCAATAGTTTGTGTATAGGACAGAGTAATACAAGTGGAAGCATTACTAAGCTCACGTGGAGGAGATTTATTTTGTGATTTTATCGGAAGTAGTTCCTGATTGTTATTTCATTATTTATTCATTAAAGGTATGATATGAATTTTCTTCCAGGAGTACCAGATTCAAGTCTTGTATGGTCGTATTGCCACACTATAAAAACTCCTACTTTTCAAAATAATAACAAATTGGTTATATTTATGTATACACTATGTTTAGACTTTAAACCGGCTGTTTACAGATTTTAAAGTATAACTGTAGTCCCCATCTGACCGAAGTAGGTTTCCTTTTTCATCTATACCTATGATTTGCACTGCTATAATAATTTTCTTTTAGCTGTACGGTGTCGGTAAGTATTTTATTTGATTCTTTTACTTTCACAAATAATTTTCGCAGCGTGCTTAGCTCAAAAATACACTTTAACCTAGATTTCTGTCAAATCGAAACGTCAGATTGACATGTTTCTTAGGCCAATATGTGCGGTGTGGCAATACTTTTTAAGCTGGCAACTGAGAATTCTGAAAAAAAATTATAGTGTCCCAACTCCTGGATTAAACAGGTGCCCGGCTTAAGGCAGGCGTATGCACTAGAGGGTTAATATTACATACGTATCCGAAAATCAAATATTCCTGCATGATACAGTTTTACATTCGATGGAGCCTCCCGCTTTTGAAGACATACTAGAATTGCAACTAACCTTTCCAGTAAAAGTATACCTATTGTCATTCGTTAGATTTCCATAAAAGCACGCACATCATTCATACATTGGTGGCCTCGTTCAAATGAAAATAAAAACGATGCCTCGCGAATGGTGAATTTGAAATATGTAAATTAAATAATTTATCGAAATAGAAGTATTCTAGACGAGAACCTATTGCGTGGGAATGCCCTACACCATGTTCACAAAATACTGTAGAAGTGTTCAGGAAGGAAGAGGCCAACCATATGAAATCGACTACATAAGTGCTAATCAAAGGCACGCGGCCACAATCGAATGAGCCGATTGTACGTACATACGTTTATGTAGTCTAGTCCTTTAAATTGAACTGCAGGAAATCAATGAAAGAAAGGCAGTGAAATAGGAGGAAGCTGGGCAAAGGTCAGGTGAGAACAACAGGATGAATCAAAGAATGGTGAACAGTTTTGTGAACGGAAGGGAGTAGTTCATGAAGAGTCTGCGTCTGCCCCGTAGAAAACTACCAAGATGACCACGGTGTTACGGCATAACTCCTCGACACGGTATAAACTCCAGCAGAGCCATTGTCTGTCGCCCGAGGCGACGGTTCAACGAAGAGCGAGCTTCATTGTCACGATCCCGTAACCCATGAATGGCTGGCTATCTCGTTTAACTTCAATTACCATGCCTTCCCTTTCATTTCGTTGCTGGCACTGTCAAAGAGTGGGGACTCGGCATGAATGTTCTGTCTTTCTTTCCTTTTCCCTTTTCTTTTTTTCATGCCTGAAACCTGGACCTTTGTTGCGGAAAAACCATCTTACGCGTTGGATCCGGCCTCGTTAAATTCTCCTTTAGGCAGATCTCCGTCTAGTCCAGTTCAATAGGTAGCACAGTGAGAAGGTTGCATCGTAATGCCACCTTGTTAGCGAATCGCGCGCAATTGCTTTCGATTCTCGCGCATATAAGAATCAATGTTTATATATTTGGAATGAAAATCAGCATTGCATGCAAGATTAAGATTTTGCAATCGTTTTGAAAGTCCCTTTTGATAATAATAATATATCGTGTTAGGACTAGGTTACTAGAAATTATGTTTGTACCTACATCTAGTTAATCCTCGAATTTTTTAATTGGTATTTACATATTAAGTAGGCAGTGATTCTCTGTTTCCCATGTTGCACATTACTAAACAGTGTGCTAAAATGCATATAAGTATGTTTAATAATGTTCACGAAAATTTTAATTACAATTTATGAAAATTTCATGTGATTTATAAAAAGAAACTAAATTACCATTAAATACGAGGTAAACAAATGAAACGTCTCATTTGCAGTTCTCTCAAACTGTTTGCCTAATCATCACCTACATATCTCTGCCATACTAACTTGTCAGAGTTGTTAACAGTGCTTGTTCGCCATCGATCGTGAGTAGGCCGTTTTGAAGAAAACAATAGGACCTCCGCTGAAACATTGAGTATCCGGTGGGAGATGAGTAACAACTGCAGGGGGTCCAATTTAATGATGCACAGGATACCGAGGCGTTAAATACTTTCTAATCGTCTGTCGAACCCTACTTAAAAAAGAAATGAACGGAGAAATCGAACTCTACTGAAACTGATGTTTTTCATCGTACCTCCCTTCCGTTCTATTGATCGTTTGATCTTGATTACCATTTTTGCTGATATAAAATCGGCATATCACTGTACAGGATTAAAGAAAATCAACCTCAACACTCGGACCACCTGGTACCCTTCCTGGGAGGTCGCAAAAACTGGATATATTAAACAACCATAAAAAAAAGAGGATACTTCGACTAAAAGGAATCGTAGATTCCACAATCGTTAGATTGAAAAGCCACCGAAATTTTCTCTCCGTGAATTTTGATTAATTTCTTCATATTTATTAATAAATCCTTACATCAACGCATTATACAATGTACTGTACACAACGTTGTAATCTCTAATAAAATTCCAGCACTTATGCTTGTCTCAGCAAAATCAATAAATAATTTTTTACTCATACTTACTGCAGTTTACTACTAGTATTGGAGAGTGGGGTAAACACGAACGCGGGGTAATCGCGAATACGATGTTACGGCGTTTTAATAAATAAAAACGATGTTCCCTCTCCACTAGCTAATAGTTTAGGTCGTATCCAACGCCGGGCAGAAAGTAATATATACAGAACGCTTGTGCTATTCAAGATAAACACAATTTATTATTTTCATCATGTTTCAAGTAATATTTTGTCCATTTTCAATCGCATGTAATTACTCTTGAATTAATGATACAATTGTTTTTGTTCTAAGTTGAAATAAAGCACTTTTTCACCAACATTTTGTGACCAAGGCGTTGCTTGAATCATGTTTCTAACCTCTGAAATAAATTCTTTTTTATTTTTTGATGTCATGGGGTATTGACGAACAACTCGGATGGGGTAATCTCGAACCTTCGAGATTAGCAACGTTAACCAATTTCGATGAAATTTTCAGCATGTATAAAACTTACTTAAATCTACAAAAGGGATTTTTGAATTTTCATTCCAGGCTCAGAAAAAAAAGTTTAAAAAACAACCTTTACTATTTTTTTCGATATTCCGACCAATTGCAATTTATTTCTATCGAACAAGAAGATGAATTTGGAAAATACCGTAGGTATAGGTTGTAGCAACATTTTTTATGGGTTGACCATGGAAGTCGCGCTTTCTGTGCGACTTCCGCGATATTTAGCACTCTGTTCATGATTACCCCACGGCAGTCGAATAATCACGAACACCAAGGGTGTTGCTTTTTCACTATATAGTTGATTTTTATTATAATTTTTCAAAAATTCGTCACAGTACTATATAGATGAATAGTTTAAGTATGTTTGTAAATAATAAACAAATTTATTTCTCATATAGTTTTCGTTTTGTTTGCTTTTTTGCTTAGGTGTTCGCAATTACCCCACTCTCCCTTATTATTACAGTGACAGGATCACAACGTTACGTGTTATTACACTACAGGAGGCAAAATCTAAGAGGAGTTTCAAAGAAAGAGAAGGAAAAAAAGAATAATGTTTCTGTCATGCAACTTTTAATTAGGTACATATATCTTGGATGCTGAGTAAGTACTCTAAGTAGGCATCGACTTTTCATTGATTTTATAGATCGTTGGGAAAAGATTAGAGCTATTGCAGTGAAGGCTGAAGAAGGCATCAACCATGCAACCAATTTTTGAATATATCAATTTAAAATTACTTTAGGTTTTCTCGCAGAAGATATACCGAAACCAAAAGGCAGGGAACGAAGGTGCAACTGATAATGCTGATCAAGTTTCAGTTTTTTCGTAGCTCTTTCATGGCAAAAACGATCCCCCGTGAACGGATCTTCCCGAGATCATTTTTCTACGTCTATATACTGGAATCCCACGCCTGTGAGAAACTTCTAAGGCAGGAAGTGACTACAAATATTTGCCTAGCTAGTCGTCTTGTACGATTACGCCGCGATTCACTTTGACTGGAGCTTGATTGTATTCGTGTGACGTAATATTCCGTTCTCCTTTCTTGCTGGCGTTAATGTAGCTACTACATGGATATTTTTAAGGTTCAAAGATACGCAGAAATAACTGCGGAATAAAGCCTGCCCTTGGTTTGGGAGTGCCGATTTACAAGCTATTGTAATACCATGAGGGACATTTTGCAGAATTTGATCATGACATTGGAACGTACTTTAAAATAACAAATATTGAGCAAATAATTATTGAAAAATATTTGCTTGGCAAGAAGATGAATTTTAACTACTTTTTATTATGAGTAATTCGTGAAATTTTAAATTTTACATAGGAAGCTTTTAGTTTCTGTGGAAATATATTATCATTTTTTTGCATTGTTGATACTGTTTTTACTATAAAAAATTACGGGGTTATTTGATGTGCTAACATATATACGCTGGCTAATCCATCATGGGCTGTTTGATACATATTGTGGTATTGTTACTCTTATCTCTTTTAATCAGTTGTAATGTTAGTTCAATAGTAATATTAAACTTATTGCAATTGAACATTTCAACTTTTCACTTCCCTTTATACTTTATGCGTAGCCTCTGGAATTGTTTTAAATTGGCCAAAAAATGATGCAACACATATTTCTGTTAAAAAAAATATAGAGGTGTAACAATAGATAAGCTAACAGGAATGTAGAATAGATTTTCGTAAATTAAACAATACCGAAAAATAGTTAATGTTATTTAAGATGATTTTCTAGAAATGAAAAGCTCTGAAATTTCATAGTGAAGTGGGATATAGTTTATACGTATACATTGTTGAGAATGTAGTTAGCAGGACATATTGTTTATTGAAAATAAACCTGAAATTTTTATTTCAGTAGAAGCAAAACTCCAAAGCAACGTGTGAGTAATTTACAATTCAGAGTTAAATTTATTATTTCATGACTAAATCGCGAATAATACACGAATAATTATGCTGCAAAACAATTAAGTAAAATAGAAGATAATACAGAATACCAATTTTTTTATTGGCTTAAGCAATGTTCCATCTGGGAACGAAAATAACCTCCTCCTTTTTGAAGTCGATTAATGAAGGGAGATGCAAAGCAAAATCAATCTTGACAAAATTAACACCACATACCTTAGCTGCGGGCAAACTGCGAGTAGGTGCATTAAGAAGTGCTTGTGAAAATAATCAATATCGAAGTTCTGAACCGTAATTACTTTATCAATCCAGAACGGTAGAAAGAAATTAGTCATGCTTCCGAAACCATTAATGGCGACGGGAAAAAGAATAACAAGGGGGAGGGGGATGAGAAGGATTGCGAAGGTTGAGATTCCAGTTGTTGGTTACATTACGAAGCCAATATGCTCGAGCAGAGCTAATAAGCAACCACATAGAAGTTGGCAGGGCCTAATACCAGCCTAAATATACATGTCGACGGACATGGAAGTTCAGGAGAGGCCTTAAAAAGGCCACGTGGATTAAAAAAGGAGCACCAAGGCCCGCTGATCTGCCTGCAAGAATTAAGAAGATCCTCGTATTACAATAAAACCGAATCCACCCATGCTTTATCGTTTTTCTCCTGTTTTTCTTTCCTACGTTCATTGCCCGTAAACGAGCGTTGAAACCGAAAGGGATCTTTGCATAACGAAGCACGATGCGACATCCAACGATTCAAAACAATCGAGATTTCTGATATTTGCGTCTATGAAACGTAATCTATTATGCGATGAGAGACTTTAGCCGTTTTAACTAAGCCCTTCCATTATGAAAACAGTAATTAGTTTACCAGTTCTTTTCCCGGTAAATTCAACGAAGAGTTCTTATAGAGCAGACATTTCTCTATAATTTCGTTTTTCTGGTTTTGTTGTGTGATTTTCATTGACCGAGTTATTCGCGATCAAAGCAAAAAAAGGTACTTTTCACTTTGAACACCTATAACTTACGAACTGAAGATCGTATACAAATGTTCATGAGTGTTTTGGAAAGCTAAGAAAGTTTCCTTTCAGAACCTTTAGTTGGCAATATAAGATTCATTTTTAATCCTATTAAATCTATTTTAAAATGATCCCAAAAATTGACGAAAATGTTTTGTGTATAATAATTTGCCCACCCTCTGTAAACAACAAAGAAGACGGAAGACTCTGGCCATTCTGCAATGCCACCAAGCTTCCCTCTCTTTGCATCGCATAACTCCACTCTCCCTACATTACGTCCCCACTACACGAGATTCAAGTGACGTTTCCTTCAATCATCTCCTAGGTAGAAATCCGTGCAACGCTTGAATTCAACCAACAGAAATTAGCCCTTCAAAATATTTATTTTTACAGAATTACCTCGAAAGGTACTTGGAACGCCAACCGATGAGGGGCATGTGATCGAAACTTTTCATGGTTAGCCAAGGAACAGTTAATCCGCTGACGGAAGAATCCAAGAGTCCTTGAGATATGCGACGGTGAAAAACGAGATCGCAGAACGGGTCTCCGGGATCCAAACGACCGTATCGAGTTTTCGTAGGTTCCCTAGGAAAATATTATCACAGTACCAGCCCGAGAAGGGAGGCAATGCGATTTCCCGTGGATGAACGTTTTTATGGCGCGGCCTCGTCCTCATCCCCGTCCATCTTCCCTCATGAATCTGCCTCCCCCCTTCCCCCACCCCCCTGCCGCTCCTTCCCTCCTGCAGGTACCACCAGGTCGACTAACTTCGCCTCGTTTGGACCCCCATTCTTCGCCATTCAGTTCTCTGTCGTTTTCTCCCGAGGACAATCCACGGTGTCCTGGGGTCTCACGCCTCGGCATTGACCGCTACCATTCACTGCTTCATTCTCTTCCTTCGACAGCGACTCTTTGTCACCCCCCTCAGAGATACGGAGTTCGACGGCAGGGAGGGCGGAGGGGTGGTACAGAGAGACCGTGAAAAATAAAGGAAGGTGAGTTTTGCGGTGGAAAAATGAGAGAGATGGCTCGAGCCGCGGAATTATGGACCGTGAAGACGGCGGGCTTCTGCGGTGTTCTATAGAATTCCCGCAGAATGCTGAGATTCGAGCCATTCATGTGTGTCGATACTACAGCTACTTTACTGAAATCACGCCCTCTTTCACACAATGACACCAAGATTTATTGAGAATCTGGTAGCCCACCGCAAATTCTGCAGACATGCTTAACTCTGTTTTCCGTGAAATTCTGCCGGCTATGCGCTCGCCGGATTCAATTTTTTAACAATTTACTTTCAGCTCTGAGTTTCATTTGTGTACAGTACTGGACATATTTATTGCATCGCTCTCAAATTTACGTAGGATGTACAAATTTCATAGCAATGTGATTGATAAAATGATTTGTATTCAACTTATTTTGGCCGAGACAGTCGGCTACACATTTTTGCAATAAATACATTTTGTAACAATATTCCCTTGGTGCTAAATATTAAGAAATGTATAAGTGACAACGTGACAAATATTTCCAGTATTATATAAATTGTGTATAAATATTAGTTTAGTTGGGATACATTTTTTATTCAAGTACCTAAGTATTTTTGGATTTATTCATAGATTTCACGAACGTGATAGGTACACAAAATTAATATTGCATAAAGGTTTTTCTTTCTAAACGCGGTATAATAATACTTAAATGGTCTTGCAGCGTATATGTCAAATAAATAAATAAATAATAAATACATACCTGTTCTGTATTAGCTGTAGTGTTTAAAGTAATCTAAATTTCTTAGTAAGGAGTAAATATGGTGGGAAAACATAAAACTTGTTTTATTTTTTGTTAACTTTTGGTAGCAATATGGAAATACAAGAAGGCGTTTATCGACCAGCGAAGATTATTAAATTACATAATTCTAATTTTCTGTGAACAGGAGCAACTCATAGCCTTTGAAATAAGGGGTATTACAATAACAAAAGAAATGTAATGTCGTTTTGTTCATGAAATCGGAAATGAAAAAAATATTTTATTCACTAATTTTATCTACTTATTATTATTGTTACCTACTATTAAAAAATAGGTACTCAGTTATCTGCAATTTATATATTAAACAATTCCGTAACAAAATTATGTAAAGGTGCATAAATAATATATTGGTTATTTCTTGAAAATTTTGCCTTCAATGAAGTTTTCATTTCGCCTCATTACCAAATCGATGGCTTAGTGCACAAGTATTGTATGTCCACTTTTAGCGTTTTCGAGAAAAACATTTTAAAACTGCAAGGGTAGGTACTTTATAATTAAAGAAATACACAATTTCACAATAAGTGAACATACAATATTTGTGCAGTAAGCCATCGAAATATGCACGTTAAGGTCTTATTAGAAGAAATTCAATGTATATAGTTGCCAATTGAAAAACCTATTTTGCGTCGTTGCAGTTAACATTTCATTATGTTACGAGTTTCAACAAAATAATACTCATTGTTAGTAAATTCTAAAAATTGTTACAAGTCGCATAGACATATTAGTTACTCATACTATTGAATAAAAAAGAGTTACATTTGGATCTCTCTAGTATAAAATTTCGTACCATTTTCTGCTCAGAAATTTAATGTACTCCATTTTCCATATTAAGTATTGAAAATAAATTGAAGTTTTATCATGTAAACATTTTATTATTCAGAAAATATTAATATACCTACAGTAATATCAAACGAAACAATTTTTACATCAAAGTTAAAATTTATTAAATACAATATTGTGAGAACACATTAACATAGCATGCAAGGTACGAAAGAAACATCAGTTAGGTATTTAAGGTATGATATCTTTAATCGAAAAGCAATATCTATATTATGCACAATATACCAGTCATCCTATCAATACCGTAGAACTCATCAGAGTAGCAATTAAATCAGAATGCATCAGCACTCAGCTGTTTTGTTTCAGTTTGCTGATTTGCGATACTGCCCGTATCAATTGTGAAAGTTCGAATGATAAAATTATTAGCTAACACAGTATAGGACTACGATTTTGACTTTGCACTAGTGTAACAGTTGCGTGAAAGTTAACTCAACGTAGAATTAGATTTGTCGGAACAATTTAGTTGATCAAATCACAGAAGCATATTTATTAATCTGGCATGTGTTGGGAAAGTTACTAAAAACGAGTGTACGTGTCTAATAGTTACTATGTTTTAACTTTATTTTCTTCAGAATATTATCCATATACGAAAGAATCATTCAGAAAAATCAGAAGTACATTAACCAGATGCATATTCGATAGCAAGTTTTTTATAACTTCCTAAATTTGCAATTTTCTAGTTTAAATATGTTTTATTACTTTTTTCTTATAAAATAGCAATTTTTGCAGTTGAAAGCTCCATTAATTCTGAATTTCCAGTCTACATGTATTTAGTATTTGCAACTATAATTTCAATAGATTTAAAGAGGTAGCTTCAAAAGTAAAATTATCATGCAAAAAGGAAATTCTAAATAATTGAGAGTTATCTGGTGCTTCTTATAGTTTTTAACATATTAAAAGCGTTGTATATGAAATATTTTAAAATCTTTAAAAGGAGAAGATATTCCCGCCATATTTTCGTCACAAAATTGTTCAGTGGCTGTGCAACAGGTATTTCCAAGTATCTGATGTTTTTCAAATTTATTTCGAAGACGTACGAAAATATCATAAAGTAAATTTACATTCGTCTTAACGCATTCATTGTCAGTTAAATGCCACCGTCCTCGGCGAACGACATGAAACGGCACAGGGTGTTGTGTTTAAAATCTTACATAACTAGTACTTTTAAACTACATCGTTGCCACATTATTGCTAAAGAAGCACATGCAACTTTGAGATTCAATTTACGAGTGAAAAACTGTTACCAAGTGCACTTCTTGACTTTTGATCGATTCCCAGTACATAGTAGTTTACTAATTGGACAGGAGAATTAATACTGTGTGTAAAACTCGTCAGTATAGCACGTAATCAATTACCTACATGTAGAATGTTTCAAGACCGTAAATATGAACAATAGGGTAATAGAATACATAAGAGAAAATAAAGTCTTGATGAAGAAAGTTCATAAAGACTTTCATAGATATTTGGTATTTTCATAAGCATTATTTTTAATGCTTATTAATAAAATTTGATAACTGTTTGTGCTTCCATACTTTCACTAAATATTCATCAAATCTGTAAATGAATAACTATAAGGAGCCATTGTAAATGAATACAATGATTAACACGATATATTCAGTTAAAGGGGGATTGTGCCAGGTTGGGCCGAAAAATAGGTAATTCTTTGTGAATTTTTTATATAAAAACGGTTCGACAAATTAATTTGAGGTTTGGCAGGCTGCTTTATTGTATCTAGAACTATTGTTCTGAATTTTTGTGTGACAGTGAAAAAAAACATGGGAGGTGCAGAGAGAGCGTTGAAAAATAATCTGATGGCCCTGGCGTTGACGAAAAGTACTGTAAGGATTATCCGAACACAAAAAGGAAAATAGATTCTTAAACTATATGAATGTGGCTATGGGTGGTAGTAGATGCATCAAGAAAAATAAAAAACTGTTAAAATGGCAGCCTTTTGAAGAAGATGAAGCGCCCTGATTTGAGTCTGAGAAAGGTTTTGCCTCAAAATCGGGAAAACCTCTTTAAATAAAAAAGGAACGGTAACAAAAACGGCAATAAATCTAAGTTCAGCCGATAGCCACACTCATACAGATTACACAAATTTTTAAATTTTCTATATCAGACAACTACATCGGCTGATTTCATGCTAACAATGCACATATGATTTTTGTAAGGCGCTCTATTTCAAGCACTATAACTCCGGATATAACCACTATTTTTGCATACAATTTTTTCTTCATATTCTATAAAGATTGACAAATAAAGCCACAAAGCCGGAAGTAAATATATTTAATGATTTTGTTTTAAAAAATTCCCAAAGCTCGCATCATTTTTCGTCCGTCAAGGTAGGGAGACCCCTTAATAGAGGCAGAAAAAGACAGAAAAAAATTAAAAAAGTATGAATACAATAAGACATCAATCACAAACAGGGCCCGTGTGATGAAACCCTAAATTTCTGTACTTATTTCAAAGCACGTAAGCGACATTAATCCATAATACTGCATACTGATTCTATATAACATCACCTATCAACTGTCGGCACACTAGTCTCTCCAGTGCCAATCACTATGACAATACAAAAGACTATGGACTTACAGTCTAAACAGTCACCTATCCTAATTGGAAAATCTGGACATTTTCACACTACTACTAATTATTGTAAGTCTCTAGGTATAATTGAATTATACAGTTTTATTTTTCGATCACTTTTTAACGTCCCACCGAAATTCTAAAATTTTACGGTGGCATAGAACGTTTTGACCACTTAAATTTACACTTATAGTTTTCAAATACTCTGTCTGCGAAAACGGAAGCACAGAAGGAAGGCACAGCGCCAGGAAGAAGATTCCAAATCACCGTGTCTGATGAGTTCAAAATTTTAGCTCTACGCCACTGACGGCTACGTACGTTCCCGTAAAAAGCACGTGCTGAATTTTCGGTTGGAACGAGCGAGAGAAGCGAATTCCGTCGATAAAGCCGTAGTATATTTGTGCGGTATTCAGCGAGTGGATCCAAAGAGAGGCTCCGACAATTACGAGTACCTGGACGAGCAGCAACGAGCAGCCTGTTGCTCCTCCCGGCATACTCTGCACGAGTATAAACCGGACAGGTTTCGGCGGCGCAATTATTAATATAAGAGAGAGAGGATGCTCAAGGTGGTCCCGCTGCTGGAAGGGCGCGGGGCAGTTTTTTTTAATCGAATACGCGCGTGTAGAATCGTCTGCGCCTATGTACACATGCGCGCGCGCGCGTGCACGGTCACCGGGGTGCGATACGCAACCGCATCGTAATTGAGAGGGAACCAATTAATGAGTGAGCTGGCGTTCGTAGTAATTCGACAGGAAAGTATTTGCCAATTACTTGCCTAATGACTTTCATTTTCAGAAGTGAAGTAGTAAAAGACAATGATAAAAAAGGGAGGAACTTTTAAAAAAATTATTTCACTGTGTCATTCTGTATATTTCAAGAAATCTGAAATTAATGGTTATTTGTCTTAGAAGTGCTGGGAAAGTTACAATAACCATGGGTGAGTGCAGAAATGCGATCGTGAGCGTTGCTCACCTAGGAGCTGATGTTTCGTTCTCATTTTCTGAGGATAAAATGCCTATTAGTTGATTAATCATTCAGGAAATTATTCGGAAAGGTTACGATACGTTGGTATCCAGTAAAACCGAGGAATTATAAAGTTATGCTTACATGGGGACAATCGATATCCACTTCGTCGTTCATCCGTCTACATAAAACAATTCCATAATTCGTCTACGTACCTACTATTAGACAAAAGTCCAAATGGGCTTGATGCTATTACGGGAAACAGGTGTGGGTGCAAATCGACGAAAGGATTGTAGGATGTTGCTCCTACGTGGCAATAATTTCATGGTTTTATTCGATACCGATCCCTCCATCAATTTGCACACAAGTTTTCTAAATTATTAGTTCATAGATGATTCACGGTAAAAATAAAATGAGCAAGGAGCATAGCAGCTAGGTCAGCTATGAACACGATTACGTTCTTGCATTTTTGCGTGTTAATTATAATTTTCCCCTCACTTCTAGGTGAGGAATTATTTACGATTATTAATTGAGGCTTACTAGGTTCGTCAAGCGGCCCAATGAGTAATGACACACTGATACTGATAGAAGCAATAGCAGCAGACTGAAATGTTTAAAAAACGGCATCAATGAAATATCCTGTCCAGTCACTCACGGCCGCTGCCAAGAAAAAAGGTACGAAGTGTCAAATGTCTCTTCAATGTCTGCTGCACACTGTACAGAATTAAAAAACAAAATATTGTTTAGAGGACCGAAATAGATTTATCAAATGCGAAGCAGATGAAATTACAAACGAAATTGTAGAACCGTTCGTTCGCGCGAGTCGCGTAGTTGCATGCGTGTGCAAACTTACATGGCAACCCCAGGCGCACGCGCGCGTGTATGCACACAGGCGCGTTCCAAGTAAGAGAGCCTACTGGCCCCGTGGCACACGAACCTACAAACCGAATCCAGCGCTCCCGATCGTTTTGGGCCTGACCAGAACAAACCATCAGAAACCTGTAACTCTCTTTTTCGTCGTTCTTTGTGCGCACGTGCATACGCGTTCTGTATGAGTGCACGCGAGGATAAACAATACCTCCGCTCCGGTACCCCGTGATTCTGTAATGAGGGCTCCCAGAATGTTCGAAAAATTAAAACTCGCCTCTGCGCCGATCATGTCGTCACTTCGTATCAGAAGTTCGTGATCAGCGAATTCTCCTCTTCTCTCTAATTATTCCGATACCATTATAAACATTTCGGGGTAATCCCCCTACTTTGGATGGCTTCCGTGAAAGTTGATAATCTTGGCTGGTAAAAAGCACGATCCTCTTAACATCATCTTCGTTCCTCGAGCGCATCTTGCAATTAATGTCTCGCCGTGTATTGTCGATACACAGACGTAACAAACGAAAGGATGGTAAGTAACATTATAGAAGCTCGATAATTTTCACAATCAAGTGGAGGGAAGCTCAACGATGTAACACCTGTTACGCCATAGATGTACGCGCGCATGTATGCACGTGTGCATATATTTAAATCGAGCACACCTTCTGTGCAACTTATTCAAATTTCAAGCGGCACACGAGCGTGTACTTTCGACGCACATAGGCGCTGACGCGGTGATGAGTTGTCGATGCAGCGTGGTAACAGTGACCGAACATGGTATACACCGGTTCT
This sequence comes from Andrena camellia, assembly GCA_029448645.1. NCBI lineage: Eukaryota > Metazoa > Arthropoda > Insecta > Hymenoptera > Andrenidae > Andrena > Andrena camellia. Next base: position 54,853,410 of record CM055676.1, on the reverse strand, counting down.
TCTTCGTTTTCACCGCGTTCCAGTGGCTTCAATGTAGCCACGAGGCAATGTACAGGAGTCGTAGTACTCTTGGTACCGTTGTAATCGTTGTAAGTACGAGCAAGCGACTCGTTTCGGAGCCGCCGCCAAGTACGGTAGCGTTTCCTCGATACTTTTTTGCGATCCCATCAGAGAATGCTGTAACGCGCGTGCCACCGTCCCTCTTCGGCGTCTACGCTTCTGGGTCGACCGCGGCCCTTTCGTTTCACCTGTGTTTCTTGCAAGTACCGTCCCGCCGAAACCTTTCCCCGATAAACATTATTATGCGGGGACGCTTACCCTTATGCGGCACTTTTTCTCTCGTTGAAAAGGATGCGTAAACGTGGACAAGGTCTTTCTCCTTCGGACGAAAGTTCCGGTGAAGCATCAACTCTTGGTGTAGCTTCCATAAGTTTGAAGTCGTGAAATGTGTAAGCCGAGAATAAAGAGAATGAACAACTCATTTTTATGGGTACATTTAGAATATAAATTTTTCACGCTTTCCGCGATGTCGTGGAATTTTAGGTTTTGATGGGAATTTAGAAAGTAAGTACAGCTATGTCTCGTTATAACTAGGATACTCTGAGGACAAGCTGTGCCTTTAACGAAACGTTATGCTATTCGAGTCGCCTTACTTCTTTCCTGTTTTCTTTCAGTAATACGATACCGCTGCTATCTCGAACGCAATTTAGGGCTTGTCGCTGTCGCGTGCCCTCTCACCCATTCTCAGTATCTCGCACTCGCCGCGGCGACTACAAAAGAAGTAGCGGGGATATAAATATATCCTTAACGAAACAGGCGACCGATACTCGTAACGGGATCACACTGTAGCAACAAATCAGAGCGCAATACTGAATTATAGATAAATGGTGGTTGTTTTAAATTCTTTATAACGTTAAGGTGCGATCCCACCTGACTGAACGAAGTGAGCGCGTGGCTCGGCTAATCTGTAGGCTCGTCGGGTGAGGCATGGGCGGCAAGGCTCCCCGTTTCCCGTCGTTTTAGCCAAGCCAGATAAGCTTTTCTTTGACTCGTGCCACATTTACCGACAACGGGTTGGAAGCCGAAGCTGAACCGCCTGAACCACGCGCCGTGGGATCGTACCTTTAGCTTCTATTCTGCTATTTTGATTTTAACGTTATATTGCAAAATTGGCTTTTACATTTGATAAATGTTTCACTTTATGTATTATAAATATAAAAATTGAATTTAAATACTTACAGTAATTTACGAAGAAGCGAAATCCAAGAAAATAATTGGTACGCGCTAAACAAAATTATTTCACGATTACCAAGTGGGTGGTGGTTATAAATTGACAGTGACAGTGTGTGCGCATGCGCAGTTGTAAACTGGCCACGCGAACGCCACGCTTGCTATCTTGAAATTTTATCTTTCTTCCCCCTCCTTACGCTCCCACCAATTTTCTCTATCTTCCATCCCTCCGCTATCAAGGCATACCGATTAGTATCGCGGTTTATCTCCACCCTCTCTTAAAAAGAGCGTCTCTTTCTTCTCTTGTTCTCTTTCTTTTACACTTTCTTATCCCGGCTCCTTCTTCCTCCTCTTCCTTTTCATCTTCTTCCTCATCCTCATCCTTATCCACATCCTCGCCCTCATCCTCGCCCTCATCCTCTTCCTCTTCCTTTTCCTCTTCCTCTTCTCCTTCTCCATCTCTTCTCCCGGGCGCCGTCAGATTTACTCGCCTTCTCGAGTTGCTTCGTTCAGTCTGTGGATGATTGTAGTACCTACTTACTCGAGGCAATGTACTCACGCAGCGCGGCTGCATTCTATTCATGTTCTGTTCAGTTGTTTTCCACCAGTGATGAAATATGTACGTACAAGAAAGGTTTACAGTTTACACAGTTCAAGTTGTACTCGCCAATAGACACGACAACATACATACGTTCGAATGCAAATCGACACTATCAGGTAATATTTAAGCTTCAAAGCTGAGCCTGTTGTGAATATTTTTCAGTGAAAGAAGAAACCCAGAAAGGAAGAAATAAAAATCCCTTTTCTTCTTTACTTAGCTTTAATTCCAATGAAACGTTTATAATATGTGGCTATTTTACTAATTTTAGTTTTCAATTTTTTGTTAACTCACCAGGAAAACTTTAGACTTTGGACTCGCGAGGAACAGTTTGTTTTAAACCAACAATAAGTTTCATTTCAGTGCAACTTTCCCTGAACCCCTGATATCGTGATAAATAAAGTTATGATTGTGTACAGTTTGAATCTTCAAAGTTGCCAAATCCTTCTTCGCAATTCTGAACAAAGTCACACACACTTTAAACACAAAACAGTTACAAGCGCACAAAATATGATTTTCATTAATTGCCTGTTGATTAAGGTAAGTTAAATTTGTGGGGAGATAAATGCAACGTGCAAGAAGCCTAAATAATTATAATTATTAAATTTAAAAAACTTTACAATAACAATGTAATCCTCATCAATTGTAATTAGTCCCATAGGCACCCTAACAATTCTAAACCACTCTATATAATACTATAGGTAACCATAACATCTGTTAGCTATACAACGCACAAAGTTACAACAGAATTATTGATAATGTAATAAGAACAGAATATAAAACATGACAGTAACGATTTTCCTAACACAGCTCCACGTTCCATATTACCCAACTTTATAATTTGGTATTTACAAAATTTTCGTCATAAGCACAGCTCAATTATATACCTGGCACTGCTCCAGAAAGAAAATATGTAAAGAATTCGCAGTGAGGATACGTAAATGTAGCTAGTATCGAAGAACTAGCCCCACTTGAATGTCAACCGATCAACGGACTCGGTGGATTTGAAATGTTTCGAGGACGATCAGTGGCCATCGCTATAACGACGACGGCAGCGGGAGCAGCAGCAACAACTTCTCGGGTTCCCACCGAACCCGGGTTCTCCGTCTTTGTCTGGCCTGCCGCGTGGCCGATCTTTTCCTCCAGCGATGAGCCGGTGTATCGTGGAACACGCTCCCGAGGCGGTTGTCTTTTATTTTCTCGGCATGCGTGCACCCTCCGTTCAGCGACTGAAACACTGTTGCCTCGTGAAAATAAACGAGCTTGGAGGTTGAATCGGCAGAAAGAGAAGCCACGGGGAAAGAAAATAGAGGAAGACAGAGGCGCGTAACTCATTTCGCGCAACGCCCCTTCGCGTACCTTCCACCAACCGACTGTAAACAAAAATAATTTACTAACAATTTAATCAGTTCCGACGTGATCGATTACTTTTCCTCGTCCGGTTCCACGAGAATTGTTTGAACGCGTGCCCTAATCCTTTCTAATCACTTCAATCGAAGTTCAGTGAATTTTATAATCAAACGCGTAGGTCTATACAAGTTCAGGTGTCCTAAACAGCCTTTGTTTTTCGATCCTATATTTTTATAATTTGATTCAATCGCGGCGAACGGTACAGTCCTATTAACCTGTTAGGTGATAGAGATGACTTATTTTATTGTTCAAAAATGCATTTGGGCAAGATGAGTTAAGTCTTCACAAAATGTAATAATTACGCTTATACAGGAGGAGTGAAATATATTATTCCTTTTCTACTTCCTCCGTGAAATGTTTATTTGTACACTTTTGCTTGTCCTTTATTTATATTCGTCTATTTGACCCCATAATCATCATATACATATATAGTTGCAACAATAGGGTGGAATATAACTCTTTCTAGACTTCTGATACAAATAATTACATTCATTACATTCCACTTTACGTTAAACGTTTATCTAACTTACACTAACTGTAATTAAGTGCAATAATTTCTAATGAGCCATATATCAAATTGTTGTATGACCATTAGGTGTGACCAATTTTTTCGAAGCGACTCTTTGATCAAGAATAACTCATATGGTTAGTACCCTTTATGTTTTTTAATCTACAGGCATCTCTTGTTCGATGATTGAAGTGTAAGAGGGAAAGTGATTGCATGCAAAGAAAGTGAAATTGGGGGTCGTCTGGCGAAGAGCTAAAGGACATTCAAATGCTAACTATGTATGGATCGTGGATCTAAAAAATTCGAATATAGCCAATTCGTTTAATATACAATATTGTTTAATTTTAGGCATGTCATTTACAAAAAAACAACAAACCTACACATTTTATAAATACTTCCCTTGTGCGGGTCATAGATGAACTCATGATACAACCGATAAAGAGCGACTCTTTACGCAAATATGAAATAAAAATGCAGTATAAATGTTTTTCATACGATACTTCGTTTTCTAGAAATTCGATTGTGAACATCCGTAAAGCACGCATGCACTTACCTAAACTTAAATTTATTGGATGATACTTTCCCGTTTATCAAGATTGCATTCAAAATTTATAAAAATATCATGATTGATTTGGTTCAAGTAAATACAAGAAAAAATTGTTTTTAAGCTAGATGCTGAATATAGATAATAGATTCTTTATACTGCTACTGTACACGATATGTTTAAAATAAGCATATATGCAATGTATTTAATTATAGACATAGATTAAGTTAAATGATGCACGTGATAGGTACGCGACGAATTTTCAAAACTGATTTTTTCATAAATTTAACTTCATACGAAACAGTTTTATTCTACTAGTTGAGGCTTTCAAGTGTAAGTTTTACCTCTTTAGAGTATTATTACTACACTTTTTCCAACATTGCGCTTATATTAATTGTTAGTCTCGTCAGAGTAACGTTGATGCACTGATATTGGTATGGATCTTGTGGTACGCATCTATTTAATGCATACTGCCCATGCCAAAGATCATTGATTACCAATCATAGACCTCTTTAATTGGTTAGCTGAGCAATTAAAACGTGGGAGGAGAGTGCTCCGAATGGGGCTTAAGTGGTAGTCTCTGCTGATGCTTCATGTTTCATGACTCCAATTGTTTTCCTATATTGTTTAGAGAATCTGTAACCATGTTGACTCTAATTCGTTGACTAAAGTTTGTTTTAGTACTTATACATATATTTATATAAATTTTCCTTGTTCTGAACTGTGCTGTATAAATATTAATAAGATAGATGACAGCAATATTTTACAATATTATGTGCAATTATGTGCATATATACTATACACGCATGAAATGGTAGAAGTGAATAAATTTGGAATGATCAAACGTACTCTTTCCTTTCAGGTACATATAATAGATTACTTATTTATTATAAAATTAATTAGTAAATATGTAATTCATAGCTTCCATGGTATATTATTGTCCAGAATCTAAATATAAAAATTACAAGCATTTGTGCTTGAAATATATAGAGAAACGTTTGCATTTTAGGGTTAATTAATAATTCTACATTAATACTTCGTCATTATAAATATATTTATGACGCGTCCTCGATTCATTCCCTACAAACTGAGCGTGGATTATTAAAAATATAATTTATTGTATGTCCACAAATTTCTTATTATAGAGGATTATGCAATCCTCGTTTGCAGGACTTTCTTTAAATACAATTCGCTTATTGGCCCAGAAATGAGAAGCGAAAGGATAAAAAAACGGGTCCTGCCAGCGGGCGATTTCTTTTTTAAAAGAGTTTTCGCGAACAGCAGATCGATATTTATCAATCGATCGGCAATTTCGATTGATGATCACGGAACTACGTGTTCTCCACGGGTGCAATATGCAAGCGAACTCGCATCGTATATTAAAATGAACTTTCCAAACTGTTCGCGGCGATGCGCGCAGGGGTTACATTAATAAGTGTTTTTACATTTTTATTTCCTCCACATTTTTGTTTATCAAAATCCAATTTCTGGCAAATAATTATTCAGAGTAGTTTGAAAGAGAATTCGGAAATCCAGAATTTGTTGATTAATCAGATTGAACTTCTGAGTGAGTATACAGTGCTGGAGATATTTATTGCATCACTCGAATAAACACGTTATCGCTTATACCTCTCTTATCTTATTATTAATACTAGCAAAATGTTTTGCAAAATTTATGAAATAGGTACAAAAATGTGTAGTTCACTATCTTGGCTAAAATAAGGTGAATACGAATCATTTTATCAACTATATTGCTATGAAAATTGTGCGTTCTGCGCAAATTTGAGAGTGATGCAATAAATATTTCCAGTTGATAAAAACCAGCATAGAATAAGAAATTAAGGAAATATTCGCTGCTTAGACAATTACAAATTTGGTGCAAAAGCATAACAGATTGAAAAAGAACCTTTCTTGGTGGTAAGTGAAAATTTTATTTATACACGTATGAGACTTTGATCTACTATCTGCAGTGTTAAAATTCTTATCTTCAAACTTTTTTATCAGTTTCTGACAAGATTTTTATTGTAGTCTAGTAGTGTAAATTATAACGATAATATAACATCAAAAACAGTAAATATATTTATGAATGTTAAAACAATATTACACCGTTTCTTTTCTAAAATCAGCAATTTTGGGATACGCAAACATCGAAAAGTACAGATGTTTTGGAACGCACTCAACTGTAAAAAATAATGAAAAATTCAATTTGGCCAAGACACTAAAATTCACTGAATCTAACTTTAACAATTAACCAAGGGTAATTAATTTAAATCATTGCAGATTCCATCATTTTTAATTCAAAGGTTTGTTTTTTATTTTAATGTGGTAATAAGTGACCCGTGTAACAAATTCTTGTAGATGCCGAGCATCTGCACAGCCTATCTGTATCAGTACTGGAGCATTTAATGGCATTAAGATGGTAACAGCGATAAAAGATGATGAAGCAATCGTAGTAATGACATAACGAAACATTTACAGCTTTGGAAAGGGTAATAAGCTGATTCAAATCATAGAGGCCATGACATTCGTGTCAATTAAGCTGTACTAATGGACTTACGGGGCTTAATACGAAATGAGTAAAAGCTAAAGGAACAAGTTTTATAATTATACTGTAGAGTATACTTTAAAGACTTCATACCGTCTTCCTTCATAACAAATGGGCAATTAACAATCTGTACTCGCAGGTTAGTGGATCATGCGGAATAACTTAATTAACTAGGACATTAAATACGAAGAGCCATAAATAACTACATATATTCATTTTTATAAAGAATACACTTGAAATAATTTCGAACAATATGACCTTCTGTTCCAATTTGTCGTTTAAAACGACTCCACTTTGCAAACGGTTATCCAAAGAACTACCTACTAGATTCACAGAACACAATTCTTCAGAAATTTTCTTCAACATTGTAACCTTTAATTCTAAATTGAAGCCACTACGTCATCCTAAGAAATAGTACATTAATTACTTTAGAGTAGAATAACGATCGAAGAATTGTCAAAGTACTCGCAGGTCAGCCGAGCGAGTGCCGCTTATTAGCGTGTGCTTAACAGTGAAATTTTCAACGGTCGCGTAATTACACGAATGGTTGAAAAGTGGATTGTATGAAAATTTATGCAAATAATTGGCAAGTGGCACGAGACGAGCGGAGAGTAAGAATTCTGCTGAAACGGCCGTGTGGAATAATATTCTACTTATCCGAATAATTTATTCGAAGGAGAACGCACGACCGGCGAGACTGTCTCTTCGCTTGATTGAATTTTTGGCAGCAGCCTGGATCTGGATCGATTTTGCTGGGTAATTTTTAATAAGCCAGCGGCACGTCCCCGGCCGTAAGTCGGCGCCGATACAGCTCCGCGCGAGAGTGTCCACTCGCTTTTACCAGCGGGTCCAGGCCCTCAATATCTGGCCCTGTTCGCTGGACGGTGTATCATTATGGATTCGCGTGCGCTGCCCCCGGTCATTCTCGTCTCATCACGAGCAGGTTTCCCTCCTCTTCTATCCGCCGCGTTTCTCTTCCTCCGCGCCTCCTGCGCAAGCGTGTGCGTGCGCGCACGCGTACACCAGCTCCGGCAAATCTCGTCTTTTTTCGGCACTCGCGCGGAGGAATTGACCCGACGTCGACCGAGAATACCAGTCAGGTATCAAACGCCATCTGATCGCACGGGAGAACTTAGCGAGCCATTGAACGGGGCACCGGCTACTTTTATTTGGAATAATAAATGAGAAACGCGAGAACCAATTACCGAAAGTAGATCGACGAAACGGTTTGATTTGAGTAATTGCTCCATCTCGTGCGCGAACGCTCGCCTCGCCCCTCGGCGGTTCGATGTCGTACTGACTCAGTGAACTATAATACAGATTCCAATGAACTTTGTAAATGCTACGACATTTGTGAATTATTTTCGAAAATTCTGTTACCGAACGTAAATATTGATAAGGTGGTTGCGTTTTTGTTGCACCTCGCTATTTAGGCTAGGTAAATTTATTTTGTATTGTATAAAGCCCTTCTTTTCTCTTAGCCTAAAGAGACAGTATTACTTACAAGGAGAGTTTCCCAGGTGTCCGTCTCCGATTGCTTTGATTTTTGGATATGTTTTAGAGGACCGAAAAATAAAAAATACGTGCTTTTTTTATAGCGACCCGTTTTCATATTTAGGAAGTGAAACCACCCCTGAAAGCTATGATTTTTAGGTGTTCGTCTCCGATTGCTTTAGGTTTTGGATATGTTTTAGAGGAGCGAAAAATAAGAAATACGTGTTTTTTTTATAGCGACCCGTTTGCATGTTTGGAGGCCGAAACCACCCCTCAAATTTCATAAGAATAGGTGGTCTGGACCGAAGACTTCGAAGTACAGTAATAGGTAATAATCATGAGCATAGAACGACAAAAGTAATTACTGACAGTAGCCTAATGATCAGGATAATTTTTAGTGAAGCTAGCACAAGAAATATAGGATTGAAATTTTTTACATTTGAGCAAATTGGAACAGTTCCGTGACGACCGAAAACCTATACTTTGTGCCGTTTTTATAATTGTTTAAATTCATGCTTATAACTTTTATTCCGCAGAATTTAACACTAGTTAGTATTTTGAAAGCAATGTAAATTTAAATCTACAGATGTAATATGTCCTATTAAAATGAATGAAAAATCAATCGTTAATTGTAGATATTATATTTTAGCACACTTTTAAATATGAAATAATTACTAATTACTAATAAATATTATTAATTACTGTTACGTTTAAGAATTTGCGATGAATCAAAGGAAACTGTGTCCAACCTTAAGATCCTACAAAAACTTAAAAAATATACAAGATAATTATTATGTTTTCATGCAACATTATACTAAACTTAAATTTAAATACACTTCCATGATGTGGAAGATAAGAATGGGAAATTATTCTCCACCATGAAATTGCAACTGGAAGAGACAAAATACGAAACTTGATTTATCGTAAAAAGGAGATCTTATCTGAATCTGCGAATAATAGTCTCCTTTTGGCAGTAGTATGTATATTGGAACTGAGGAACGGCGGACACAGGATACCAGATTCAAAGGATCCGTTTAGATAGAAAATAATGGGAGCCCGTTCTTTTCCTTTGTGTACTTTATTTGTTAAATTCACCGTTCTGTTTTTCTCTGGTTAGTCGAGAGCCATGGCGATAGCTTGATCCTTTTCTACCCGTAGATCCTCCACCTTGATAAATCTTGGACGATCGTCTTTCAAGGCTCAATGATGCCGGCAGTCCTACAATGTATCTTAAAAGTGATCGATAACTTAATTGCGATTGTCGGGGCGTTATGTCAGTGATTTTAATTAGAGCCCCTCTGCCACAGCTACATATAAAACGATAGTCAACTCTGACTTATCTTCGTTTAGACGTCTTTACTCTCCTGCGTCGTACTTGATTTTCTGCTCGATCAGTTGCACACACATACATACAGAAATACTCGAACAGATTTTCAAAGGTGTTTTGCGTTAGAGCAGAACACTTCCCACGAGTGTAAGCTTTTATTTCTCTGACTTCTTCTGGGAACGACCATTCTCGATGTCTTTACGTGAAACTAAAAAGGGATCACAGGATTCTTTGTTGTTAATTAATTGATACATCAACGAGAACAAGTACAAAGTGCTCGTACGAGTGGTTCGTTTCAAGCTGAGTGCCGGAATTAATCTTAGGAAACAATGGAGGAACAACGTGGAAGACAAATTTTCCTTTTCATTCGCTAGCAACCCTCAAACAGCGTAATACGCGGGTAGGAAGCACATGAACGCAGCGGAGATCCCTGCCAGCGATAAATCGAACACACTTTCGATGTGTATGCCGAGGAAAGATGAGCGTAGACTCGACCAATAGGGTTCCAACAACACCATCTTGATAATAATACCCCGCTGTTAGACAATTTGACAACGAATTCGTCTTCGAGAGCCTCGACGGTCAGTCAGCCACAATTTCTAAGTAGCTAGGAAGCCACCCTCTTTTAACGACTACGGAAATTACATGGGAAAATAGAGGATCACTAGGTAGATGTAAAAATTATTTTTGGTAAAAACTCATAAAAATTATTTTAGCTCTTAAAAATTTTTTTAGTAAAAATAATTCCTGAACAAGTGCCATTAATCAAAGAATGGGTAACACTGTTTGAAATAAGAATGATAATTCTTAAGTTCGTTATAGAGTTTGCATGTTTTATTTAATAATTAGCATTCTAAATTTTCTATAGTTCGAAAATTGATGCTCTATATATTCTACAAATATTTCCGTGCGATACAAGGAATTTCGAATTTCATACGTAGCGGAATAATATTAACGTATGATAATTTTGCAAACAATTTTCCCAATTATTTTTAAATTGCTTATATGAAGTGCTTTAGAAGCAAAAAAATGTGTCAGATACTTAAGTACTTTATAACAGTTATTCAGATTAAAGGTTCTTCATAACTGTTTCAGGAACCGAAACCGATATAATAACGGTTTCAAGCCCTGAGTGCAAATAGAATTTTCAATGTACATATAAATATATAATTCATATAATTTTTATGAGATTTGGGATTAAATTAAGAAGTTTTGTAGTTTGAAAAAGTCTTATAATATTATTACATCATTAAAAGTACTGGCTCTACCTATTTATCTATTTATTTATTACACATCACAATGAAACTAAATTAAATCTAGCATTTTCGAATTTGACATGATGATGAATTCCATGAGTAGGAATTGAATGTTCTTTAATTGCTTGTATGCAATTGGAGATACTCGATTTCTTTTGTCGTTTTAATTGATATTCTCTCCATCACTGTTACATACTACTTTCACCACGAAGCAAATAATCATTGCTCATTGCAGAACTTTTTCCAGTGGATTATGTATTGCAGATAAAGTCGGATTGCTCTCCTTTAAAATTATGAGTGTGCAAATTTCAAAGGAAAAAGACCATTGCACAATGAGTTCATTACGAGAAACTAGTATAGATACGTAATTGCGGATATTGGGTCAACCATAATGTGCAACAAGACATCTTTTTTGTTCTATGTTAACTTTCTTGCTTTTATGTTGACTTGATGTTTACAACTACCGCCAGTACCCGTAAATAAAGGGCAATAGTTATAGTTTGTGTAGTAATATTTAGGGCTAAAGTTTAAATTGATTGTCATTTCCACTGCATGTCTCATTGAATGATATAAAATAATTAAGCTTAAAATGTATAAGCCATGCTTTCCAAAATTGTTAAAATACTTGAGCATATATGGAATGCATGCACAAGTGAATAAAATAGACCAGTTGATCATCATCACAGTGATCCTTCCCTGTTTAAAATTAATGAAATGGAGACACATTATTGATGCTCTGATGACCACGAATATTTGTCGATAGGATATTTATGTATTTTATAATTTAAATAAAATTAAAATATAAGTACACATAGATTACTCTTGATACAGCAATCGTAATTAAGAATAACTATGATAATCAATTGATAAATTGTGGTATTTTATAATTCAATATACAATACAATCGTAGATTGAATGTTTAAAATTCAAAATGTAGTTAAACTGATTTTTAAGTGAATTTCCCAGTTTAAGTCTGAATTAATATACATATCAATGTACAATAGTATGGTGATCTCATTGAATGGAATTTAGTGGAAATGTAAAAAAACTTACGTGCAAGAAACGTCTTCACAGATGAACATGGGTGACTTTAGAACTTCAGAGTGATTGTTTTGCTTTCCAATAGTTGGCGGTCTCAACCACGAAACATCTGCTAACCATAATGTTCAGAAACTGTACTTGAATATAAATGGCACTCTCACATGTTACGTTTGAACAGAATTTATATGCAATTTAATACGACCCTTATACTATATAATATTACATTACCTTAATCGTTGAAAATTTGAAAAATGAGTAATAAAATATATTTTATCATAAACACTAGAGATATTTTCTCATATTTCACGCAAGACAAACGTGTTATTTTTTCGACAAATAAACTTACACCGTTAAAAATGGATATTAAAAATATGTCTGCAATGTATAATTGTAAAAGAAATATATACGAGGTGACATGTATCGCCCGTAAAGTAGAGGAATCTGCTTCTGAGTGAAATCTTTATTCAGACGCAATGACTTTCTACGTGTTCTGCACAAATGTTGCCCGAACCAGTTTTTACTTCAAGCAAAATTTATTATGATCGAGTGAAATTGCTCCAAAGTGTATTATCGTTTCTTCAATTTTTCTGTGAAACTTCCATAAATTCTACTCCCATCTATACATACGTGCATCTCAAAATAATTACCTTATTAGTTAGTACATCAGATTATATATTTTCACGCGAAATTATATTTTATATTTCCACCACTGCAAATATTTACTGTGTCAGATTTTTCAGAGTGTCATAATTAATAAAGTGGTTGCCCACATTGTCCACCTCATTAAGAAAGTTATCCTACGATACCAGCTTATTTGTACACGAGGATTCATTTCACTCTCAGTTATACATATTTACTGACAAAACTGTGCTGCCTTTAACTTAATTTTCGGTCTGGGTTTTTTCGAGAACGAAATCTCATGTAGAAATACAGTAGCGGACAAAAAAGTTACCACTTGTTCGATCCACACTACCTCTATTATTTTTTAACATCGACTCAAAACTGCAGCATATGCCCAATATACATATTCTGATAGAGAATTGAAAACTGTATAAAACCCAGGTAAAGTTGAATTTATTTAACTAATGAACAAATTTCTTACATAACATTAAACACGACAACACACTTTTAAAGCTGTTTTGAAGTTACCACTTTTGAAAAGTAATAAAAAATCTGATATTTCGTCAGGGCAGATTCTGCTTTTAGGATGGCCTAAAAGAATACCAAAAGTGATAACTCCTTTGTCAGCCCCAAAAATGTGTTATCCCGTTCAATGTCATAAAATCTTTTTTTGTTAGTTACATAAATTCAATTTTAACTGGATTTTATACAGCTTTCAATTATCCATTAGAATATGTATATTAAACACATACCACAGTTCCAAGTTGATGTTAAAAAATAGCAAAAATAAAGCAAATCGAGAAACTGGTGACTATTTTATCCGCTACTGTACCTTATTCTACATTTTCGATTTGTTTTTGCGCAATTAATCACGCCCTGCTCGGTTACACCACCGTTCGTCACCCACCCTGTGTACACAGAATTGATAGTGGATTTAGTAAGACGCTGTATGACCAATACCGCAGTGACAATAATGGCGACCTGTTAGACGCAGAGCCCGGTGGAAGGGAAACTCGGCAAGTGGAGTAATTTCAACGATTTCTCAGGAACGCCGCAATTCCCCGAGGCATCTGCATATCGTGTAGGTCGCAAGAGCAATTCGAACGATTATTTCGGTGCCACGTGCCTCGGACCTCTCCCTCGTCCGTATGCCCCCTCCTCGTTGCCCCTTCGCTCTCGTTATCGGACCGGCGGACAAGGATGCCCGCAGTTCGCGTATGACGCGCGAGACAAGGACGAAAATACGGCGATGCACCTGTCTGTCGCGAAGGCAAGGTGCCAGGCTGAAGGCAACACTCGCTCGCGCCAACCGCGATAGCGAGCTAATGAGCCACGGCGAAACCGCTATACGTTTTCTGCCAGCACCGACTCACATGTGCGGTGTACTTTGGGCATCGCGATGGATTGGCACACCATCGAGATAAAGACGGAAACCGCGAAAGTAATCCTCCTGCTTTACCTTTTTTAATTATTTCAAAGAGTAAGAGTAAAGGGGAGGACCGCCCCCCTTCCCCCACCGCTCGCTTTTTCCTCGGATTTTTTTTATTGATAATGGCTTAACAGCGAAGACGTGCAATTACCCGCGTTAACGCTGTATGATATTGAGGCTTTAATTGTCTCGCTGGCAACCGTAATTAGCAAGCAAACGGGCCGAAAGACGTAAAGACCGCAGCAGCGTACGAGGCGAGAGAGCGAATTAAAATTATTGAGCTTCCGTTAATATCGTAGGATTTTAATTTCAAAGAATTCGATACTTCGGCATAGTTTATGCTCTGTAATTGTTTGCAAGGTAAGTTGAGTTATTTTTGTTGCTTCTTTCAGGATTCGTGTATACGTACATGATATTCAAATAATGGTACGTTGCTTTTCGATTGTATAATCATTACTTTTATCTACGAAAGTAAGAATAATGATCATGAGTATATTAATGAACCGAATAATAAGAAATTACGAGGTAATTAGTAAATCGCGCTTAAGGGTCTCCCTACCTTGACGGACAAAAAAAGATGCGAACTTTGGGAATTTTTTAAAAGAAAACCATTAAATATATTTACTTCCAGCTTTGCGAATTCATTTGTCAATCTTTAAAGAGTATGAAAAAAATATTGTATGCAAAAGTAGTGGTTATATCCGGAGTTATAGAGCTTAAAATAGAGCGCCTTACAAAAATAATATGCGCATTGTTAGCATAAAATCAGCCGTTGTAGTTGTCTGAAATAGAAAATTTAAAAATTTGTGTAATCTGTATGAGTGTGGCTATCGCCCAAACCAGATTAAATGAGAAATATTGAAAATAAAAAAAATGGCAGCGTCTAAAACATACATCGATTTCTGAAAAAAATTCGCTGGCTTTTTAAGTCGCAAAAGTCTACTTTTGCAAAAACCGCTAAAACTTAGTTTTAGTACCAACGAGAATGGGACATCTACTGAAGATATATGCCAAGTTTGAAATAAATCGGATGATTAGTTTTTTGAGATATCATGCTAGCCGATTCGAAAACCGTCGTTTTGAGGAAAAAGTTTCAGGTACCGTTATTTTTATTTAAATTTTGTTTCAAATGTTGCCTAAATATGTACAAATATAGGCATAAAGCTTTCAATTAATATAATTTGAGGGTTTCTTTTTAAAAAAATCCCAAATATAGCGTTCCTTTTCGACCCCTTAAAATGTTGCACTCTTTTATATAATATGCATATTTTACTTAGAAAAATTTCCAAGCTCTTTTTCTTCAACTTTTCTGGTCAGTCGAGTATAAATTTTTAGAAACAAACGAAATCAATGAAAAAGTATTATATCTCCACACAAATTTTAATGTTAATACGCAGTCAAAAACGTAAGTGTATGAAACTTACGGGATAATGAAAAATCTCTTTTAGTAATATTATAATAATATTTGCTACAATTTTAGTAGGTACAATATCACACACGTGTGGTATGATAAAAATTTGAAACACCAATTAAAAATTTGTTTTTCAATAAGAGACTCGATAGTTACATTCCAATGTTTCTCATCATTTAAAAATTTAAAGTATTATATTGAAATTTTTCCGCAGAAAGAAGTTGTACTGCTTGTAACTCGCAAGGTCATATTTAAACAAATTTAACGTATAAATTGCCACGAAGAAAAGTTGTTCGAGAGAAAACAGGCACGTACCATTACCAAATAGTATTTCCGCATGTTCACATATTTTATGGCAGCATTTAAGACACGATTGACAGTCGCTTAATCCCGGCCAAACGTACAACTTTCCAAATTAATGTTCGCATTAATTTCATTTAAAGGTGTATTACTCGTAGAAAGTTGTATAATAAAGATGAGAACATTTCAAGCTTGCGTAAACGACAGTCTTTTACAGAACAACTATTTACTTTTGTACTGCTTCAAAGAATTCGAGGATTTACTTGCACCAATAACGATATCGCTCAGGACGGTACCCAGCACCTTGAAAACATCAGACACTGAATGTATCGTTACATTTAGTACACAAAACTTCTTTCCTCCCATTGCCAAGAAACTTTACGCTAGAAATGTAATTCTCTGTTCTAAGTAACCTATAAAACATTCCATCCTGTAATAAACAGAATAATCTTTACCAAATGATTTCAACATTAATAAACGGGGCATACCAAAACAACCTGACAAAACTGTTACAAAAACAGTAGCTAAATCTCTCACTCCACCTTCGTGGTCACACGGGATGTACCTACCGCACCCCAAGAGCAATTTTCAAGTTTAAATGTCGCGCCTTTACGACTGCCAAGGGGGATTTATCGCGGCGAAAGAAATATCACTTTTTTCCACAACCGTGAAAAATGGCTCTTCTTAAACTACAAATTTCATCATATCAAAATTTACAGTTCTAGAAAAAGCCTATTATAGCATGATTGTATAAGTATTACGAAAGTACAATTATCAGTAAAAAATTGAAAGATTAGAAAATACGAAAATGGTAACTCAAAATTGAAACTGGGGTGCAGTGAACTCCGTGTGACCAATTTGTGGTTATAAGAAGGTCTGACCACGAAAGGTGAAACTAATTTTCACATTCCGCTGATTTCATTTGTATTCTCGCACCACTTCTCTAATCTCAAAAACGTCGAACTCAAAACAGTTTCCATTCAAGGCGATCATTCATTCCAGGGTCTCCCGTTATGACAAGTTTCTGGCTCGTCATATAGTACCTATAATTAGAGATGGGCAAAATTTTTATTTAAACAAAATTTCGAATAACGAATGAAGGTTAAAGAAATTATTCGTCATGTGCCGAATAAAGTTGACTCGGGTTAACGAACGAATGACGAATAATTTTTTTAACTTTCATTCGTTACTTGAAATTTTATTTAAATAAAATTTTCGCCCATCTCTGCTTGTAATGCGACGTAAAAATCACTTGAATCCCGAACGGTCATGGACACCGCAAGAGTACGAATTTACCTGTACCTACATGCCGTAATAACCACCATCGACCTTAAGAAGCCAGTGTATAACACACCCGGGTATTTCTATAATTGACAGGCGGGGTCTCTCAACTGAGAAGAGATTCCAGTGGACGTTAATTTTCATACATGTTTACCGAGTCTACATCATCGAGCCATGAAACGGTGACCGACAACGGCTGCCAGTGCATTAAATTCTTCATTGCGAATGTCAACGGGGGTTGGTTCTTTCAGCAGCTGTTAATTACAAAGAGATTCGGAAGTGGTTGACGCGAGGACGATGGGCCAACATGAACGATCATCGGCGCAGAAAGAAATCGATAATGGGACGAGAAGGTAAGACGAAGAGGGAAGAGCGAAGACCGGCGGTTTTCATGAAGAGGTCGTGCACCTGCTGTTCGCACGCCACCGAGTCGGTCGTTCTTCTTCCCTCCTTCTCCCTTATCCAACTCTGCGTCTTCCTCTTCGCCTGGGCCCCGTGCACGTGCTACCGCGGCCACTTTCTTCCGTCCTTCTT
Source organism: Andrena camellia (assembly GCA_029448645.1). Classification (NCBI taxonomy): domain Eukaryota; kingdom Metazoa; phylum Arthropoda; class Insecta; order Hymenoptera; family Andrenidae; genus Andrena; species Andrena camellia. The sequence continues at coordinate 54,835,881 of CM055676.1, read as the reverse complement.
TCCATGGCGTAGGAGGAGAACAGCCGCCGCGCCGCCGCCGCTACGAGACACGGATTGATCTACGATGTCGCGTTGTTTCGGACAATAAACGAGGGGAATGGACATGTACTTATGCTACCTCCTCCATGTCAGCCTCGATGAAACTCGGATCTCTTTCAGCCAAGTTTATTAACCTTAATTAACTCCTCGTGAATTGACTTTTTGTACCATGTTCGGTTAGCTTCTTGTTTTTCCTCCGTGCTGACGCTGTTTTGGTCCTTTGCAGTTTACGGACGGCGCACGGGAGACTCGTAGTTACCTTGCCAGGCAGTGATAATTTGTACAGTGTTTCGTAGTACGTAGGTGGTAGATGGCACAATCATGAAGTGGTGATTTCTTGTAAAAAAAATAAGTTGGAAATGTGAAAAGTTTCGTTTCCGAGGAAATTAATTTTGGAAACTTGTCTGGTATGCATGGACTAGTAACAAGAATTCACAGATTGCAATAGTTAATATGATATAACTGCGAGTAAAATGAATCCTTATGCAAACATTTATCGAAACTGTGCAGTTACCTTTTTTTTCGTATGGGATTTTGTTTTAGAGAAAATTGGTATTGAAGATGGAACCAATACTTAACCAAGTATTGGTTCCATGTTCTTATGTTGAAAAACAATTTTCTCGAATACAAAGTATCGTGTGAAAAATATATTTTACATTTTCAACTTATTCTTTCATGTAAAATCACTACCTACCTTCCCGGTTGTACCATGCATTACAAAACACTATGTATAAATCTAGAACACTTTCATGAGTACATACATTACATTACGAATTGATGTGTTTGTTGAACTGAATTCTATAATTGACAAAATATACTAAACATAGAACCCAGTAGGTACACTACACAAGTTCAAAAAAGTAATTATTGAATTTGGAAACCAATCCCCTTTAATAATTATAATTCCTATTCTTTTGATATTATCATAAAAAACTCCCAAACTCCACTTATTTTTTATGCAAATTCCGCGATAAGCTTTACGTTGGAGAACCATGTAAATACCAATTGCATTATTTACATCATTGATATTCGTAAATATATAAATTAAAACTGCTAGTAGCAATAAAATCCACGATAAAAATAATCTAACTTGACGGGTTAATTTGTAGTATAAAGTGTAAAGTGTAATTCTATTTTACGTGTAAGGATTGAATTTAAAGTATGCAAAATCTTTAGCCTTGAATTTAAAGTATGCAAAATCGCTTCAAAGTATACTTGGGGGATGTAGTATTTTGAATGCAGCATGTTCTATCATTACTAATTTCCAACGCGAAACAGTACATCGTGTAAGTACTCGTTAAAAATGATTAACAGATAATTTGTCCTGATTCTACAGTACGATACAAGAAGAAGCACACTTTTGCCAATGCTCATTAGACTTACACTGAAACATCTTACAATTTCTGTTCCCAATGAGTACTTATTTTTAAAATTAAATTCTTCTCGGAAGAGGACAGTTCTGATTAAAGTCTGTTAACACACTAGATATATGAAACGCAATTGAAAATAAATAAGGTGACATTAAATGTTTATAAGTTCATCCATTCCCAAGTGCATTGTTAATATCTCAACAATATTATTGTTGCGATAGGAAGGTAATATGATTTTTTGCAGCCCATCATGAGAAATTAGAAATTTCAGCAATTCCGTGGGAGATTTGAGTGGAAAAAAGAAGAGGGCGAGAGAAAGAGTAAGGTATTGCAAAGTAGCGAGTCGAACGGGGAGAGAAAGAGAGGCTGGGCGCGTGCCATGCTTATTAACTTTTTTCCTCTCTGACGTATATATTGGGTCTTCTTACTCGTTTGTCTCCTTTTATCAGCGCTTTCGCAACGCTTTTTTGAAAGAAAGGGGGGACATGTTGGGTGAATTCGATTTCTTGCTTCTGCACAGGTGGTTCGGGCGGCGCAAATTCTTGTTCCAAGGACAGTGTTTAATGAAAATTTATACTACCTCGCGGAAGGTATGTGTAGCAGTTAAAACGATTACAAGTTTTGTTGCCAGTGCAAACGTCAAGCGAACTTGCCAAAGTACATTAATAATTAGGTTCATTTATTTTTGCTTCGCTCCTTGCTGCGTGTTGTACGCTTGATTATGCGCAACTGTTCTCTCTTATGTAAACTTTTTACCATACGATTTTCCAAGAAAGAAATTCACTTTTATCCGAAGCAAAAAATTTCACCTCCTCGTAGCTTTCGAGGCAACTGTTACTTTGCATATGTTGCTCCATATGTGATAACACGTCCAATGGCATGGTGCCTCACGTTCGATTGCACATTTTACATTACACATATCACATGGCGCATATCTACATTACTATGCAATTATTTTCAAGTAGAATTCTTCGTGTGTAAACGTTCATTTATAAGTAAGAAATGAAATTAAATTGAATAAGGTATTTTCTTTTCTTTGCAATCTCTTGTGCCCAGCACATATGCTCTCGCTGATACTGCGAATTTGCATACTTGGAATTAACAAAGTTTGCTCAATATAACTGATTTGACATCATTTTATTTTACTTCCACTTTAATGATTTGATATAATTTTACTTCTACCCCGTTCAGTATTAACTGCTTTGGCATCCACTCTTCCCCTAATTAAATTTCCCCATTCTTATTCGCATTGCTTCATTTTTCTAGAACATTTACTTCCCTATTATGCTGATGTCCCTCATGCTTATCCCTTTTCGCTCCGCGTGTACTTATTTTTCTTCATTTAGTTAATTTCTTTCAGCGGCCGCTTGCTTCTCTCTCTCTCTCTCCTTCCCCACCTTGTTTTCCCGCTCTCACATGTGTACGCGCGCGCGCCTGCGGACTTTTTTCATGTTTTTATGCATTGCTCGTTTTTCCCTTCCGAAATATAATTGGCGGTGCGATGCACCTGTCTTCCCCTCTTTCTCTCTCTCACTCTCTCTCTCTCTCAGCCCCTCCGCCTCCAGCCCCCCTTGGCACCCCTCTCGCGTCTCCTACTTGCTGGCCACTTCTTGTACTGCAACTTCTCTCCAGCTTATCCCACGATATCGACTTCCACGTATTCCGGCGCGTGCCACACTTACTCGAAATACGGTTCGCAAGCCGTCACAAGGTTACACGGTGCATGGGCTCGCGCCAACAGAAAATTAACACGATAGAAAAACGTCGGAACAGTCATCGAGGCTGTCTGAGCCGGAGCTTACGTGTGTCCGCTATCATTAAGCCAAATCTTGATCGCGTTACTAACAAGAAGTTCATTAGACAGGAACGAGCGCATGTGCGGTCTTTGTTTGGATGGGTGCCCCTCTAGGAATTTCCATGTATGTACTGCTGGCTTAGCGCTGCTTTGAAGTTTGCCTAAAAATGGCAGGTCCTTGGAAAATGATCTTTTTTCAATGATAATGATTAACACCAAGAAATAACAGCTATAGAACAAATGGGCTATAGGTGTGTTGGTTGAGATTGGCGAATAGTTGGCTTATTGTTATATGCATACCAGTGTAATATAGTTCCTTTAACATTGCCACGGTCTCCAGGTCAGTTACACGTTTAAGGAGTCGGTCCACTGTGTAGTCGTGAAAAATTGTCATTTTTTAGGATTTGTTTTTTAGTGAACGGAATGTCCAATGTAAATAATATTTTGTCTACTTATTAATACGCTTATTGACAGTATAAATAAAATCTATTTTAAATTTATAACAGTTTTTTAAAATACATATCGCACAGATGTGAGCGCCTTGAGAAAGCGATGTAGTGCTGATGCAGGTGATTCCGGGAGAACGACGCAGTTGAAACAAAAAATTCAAAGTGTGTTTTAATCATTATGAGTGTGGTTATCGCCGGAACCAGGATTATTTTTACTGATAAAAAATTAACAAAATGGCGGAGGTTTGATGTACAAGTGTCGAAATAGGGTGAAGTTTTCAATCATTTGTCCTTGTAAAAAGTATGAAATGATTAATCAAAAAAGGATTCCGTGGTCCCGGCCATAGCCACTGATGTGCTGAATAACGTGTACAAATTTCAGGCTGATTGGTCAAATAGTTTTTTTGCAATCACCTGCACCGATTGAAAAATGTTCTTTTGAGATAATCGCATTTAAAGTTTTAAAACAAATTAAACAAATTCTTTTAATTTTTTTTGTATAATATAAGAGTAGCTTAATAAATACAAAAAAGATTTGTTGCATTATATGTTGTATCTACGGAAAAAAATCTTTAAAAATAGCTTAATTTTTCAAACCGTCACTGTGGACTGACCCCTTAAGGTAACGTCAAAAAACGCGAAACACACGTACAGTGCCGGACGAAAGCATTGGGACACCCTTTAAAACAGAATAACTTTTTGGTCCAAACGACTTGAGTTTCTTTAAAAGCTAGAAGGATTAGTTTACTAGGTGACGTGTTCCATCGTTTTGAAAAAAAAATTCAATCTGTCGGAATAGCGAAGAAAATAGTGAAGGTTGCTTTTACAACTTTTTTATCTGAGCCTCCGATGAAAATTTAAAAATCCCGTTTGTAGATTTAAGTAAGTTGAGCTACAAATAGTTAAAAGTGGGGGAAATCACAGTTTTCGGCCTATAATTTTTTTTTCAAAATGACGAAACAGGTCACTTAGTAAATTAATCCTTTTAGCTTATCAAAAAAAACTCAAGTCGTTGGGACTAAGTTTAAAAAAGTTATCCTGTTTCAAAGGGGGTTCCAATACTTTTGTCCGGCACTGTACCTATTAGCAGCAAACCCTTTTATTTCTCTGAAATTTGGAAGAAATCCTCAAAGAAATGAAAACGCGAGTGGGCCAAGAAAGATCCGAGGTACGTAGCAGGGTTAAAGAAATGAGAGCATCATTGGGTAGGAAAAGACCCAGAGAAGTAGTAGGGTTAAGTCGAATAGTATCTAGAGTTTATATCTAATAGCATAATTAAGTTTCGTCTGTTATTTCGCAAGTGGCGTGTATGGCAGCGTCCAATAAGCGAAATGGGAAGCGAGACATGGAAACTACCAGAGCGTAAATTATTACCTCATGTCACGGTAAAATCTGTGCAACAGCAAGCCTGCACTTATTGACTCGGATCGGTTTAATTCTTTTTTACGCCAACGGGGCAGCTGGCCGTTCAAAATTGTAGCCAGTTCAAATAAGAAAAGTAAAATTGACACCTGTAATCTTGTTCTCCAACGTTTGAGTTTTACGCAAGTCTGTAGCGAAGTTGACAAATCGCAGCCGAAGAATATCGCGATGGCAACGGAAGTTGATTCAGCTACGCAAGCATCGTTCCTGCGGATTAGATCGAATGAAAGGTCCGAATTGACCTGCGTGAACTTCTTCGATCCCTTCTTTCATTTCGCCTCGATAAATCTCAAATTCAAACACATACTGTACTTAAGAAGTTCCCTTGGTAAATAACGAAATCGATGCATTATTCCGTAGCTACGGCTCATCTATTATTCCCATCATTTTTCGTGTACACGTATTTTATTATTTTGTACGTTAACAACAACGCTTGTGCAATGAAATAATCAAGGCTTCTAAGGTTAAAGAAAGATATATAAGAAAACAGCTAAAAGAGGACAACATATTTGTTGATTTTTTATTTGGGTCATAATTGCTAGTACTCAGTTCTAGTTATTTGACCCTTCGTGGTCACACTTTTGTAAAGTTTCGCGGTGGTCACACTGGGTCCAATGGACCTGGCCGAGTTTTAAACAGTTACCGTACGAACTGTATCAGTCCAATCGCGTCCCAAAAATTATAATACACACTTTGAACATTGTAGAATATGGAATAGACGCGTTTTAGTAAGAAATTAAATGATAATATGTACCAAAAAAACGGAAAGGAAAGCGAGGAACTTACCGGTATCAAGCTCCAAAGTTAAAAAGCGGGTCTATTGCACCCAGTGTGATCATGAAGGGTTAAGGGGAGATTCTCGTCTAACAGCCCCAAAAGTAACTGGTATTTAAGAATTTTTTTTGACAAAACTGTTGGTCATATTGAATTAAACTCTTCTGGCATATAAGGAGGCATCTTTCAACTTGCAGAAAATATTTTTTTATGTCGATCCTTCTTATTATTTATTAATTATTATGGAATCTTGTCCACCTCTTCGACGATGTAATTCGTGGTGGCGGGATGTGTAGTACTTATCACAGTCATCTGATTGCAAAAATAATAGAAGTTTCTTAAAGTTAGATAGTTTACGCTGGTATTGGTCCACTTTAATGAAAAAAAAAATGAAAAATTGAAAGAGTTATCGCGTTTGAAGGAAAAAGTAAATTTTTTCCGTAGATAAATTATTCATATTCTTTATATAGACGAAAAAAGTATTATAAATAAAAATTAAAATTAAAATTTTAGATCCAGTACCAGCGTAAATTATTTTGCCCACCAACTTTTTTTAATTCAGGTAAACAAGTTTGTTTATTTATACATTAAAACACTTTTATAGAGTGATATTAACATTTTCAGCTTGATTGTAATAGATAATTCATAACAAAAGTAGTAACAGTAGTAAAGGAAGAAGAACATTATATATTTAAGATTCTTGATCATAAATATTAACTTGAAAGGTGTTAATAGACTTAACAGATAACGTCGAACAAATTCTTAGGGCATTTTAAATTTATTTGATAACAAAAAACACAAACGTAAAGGTAAGCGTGCCTCCACACAGAACTCACTTAAATTGTGAGTGACGACTGGTATTTCGGATATACTTAGACAATTTCTATCTCATTGTATCGTGTTTAACCCAGGACTATCTCCTTCCATTGAATATATCCGACTAATCAGTCGTGAGCCACGAAAGCGTCTTACGTAAAAAGGCTCTCATTCAATTCTGAATCGATTCTTACTTACGCCGCTCCTATTTTTATGCAACCGTTCTTACACTGCCCACTCACTTTACCGAATACATTTGGCCGATTAGCTTATAGCACAATAAAATACTTATCTTAACCCTGGCCGGACAGATACGGGACGCATTTGTATCCATCTAAAAACACTTACGTCTCTCACCACTTACCAACATCACTGCATTAAGAAAATAAGTATTGTTAATCGTAATTAGATCAAAATCTGGTAGAAAAACGTATTCGAAGAATTGTAAGAACGGAATTATAGGTATTATGTGTCAAAATGGACCCCGTATGTGTCATCAACTATCAAGCTATCCACTGTCTAAGGGTTAATATGTCTTTGTTCCTCCATTAATCGTAATTCGGCTACTGTTGCGTCACATAGGTGTCATAAAATATTCCTAGACGATATTTTTCTTCCTTGGAAATCAGAAGATATCTATGTACTTTTACAGTTTGCTATAAAACATTAGAGTGAGAGGACGAGGGAGAGCGGTGAAGGGAATTCGGAACGATCGTCAGCCTCGAGGAGGGTTCCACTTCTTTTCCTTCGGGATCTTCTTTGAAGAGACGGATTCGAGACGGTCCCTGTACTACCGAGGATGAACTGCTTCTTCCAGTAGTTTCCGCCTCTCTTTCTGATACTCTGCTTTCATTCTGTTCGTCTTTCTCACTCCGTGGTTTCATTCTCTACCCTCAACGGCTCGTGCAGGGTTTCTTTCATAACGAAGTAGAAATCATCGGGTCCTATTTTTCTCCAACCCAGGCTGAGAACTCCTCCCTCTCCTTTTACGTTCGTCGTCCTATCACCCTCTCCCCCTCCATAGATTTGAAAGAGTATTCTTCCACGGCTTTTCACAGAAAAGCATCGATCTATTCCACCTCGTGTCAGATATGGAGATTTATTTCCACGATTGCTGCGCCCTTCTCCTTCGTTTCCCCTCCCCCTTCCACGCTTTCCAGCTCGAGGAACGCGAACTCTTATTGTCCAGAATCGATCGTGTCATGGCGATATCCATTTCCTACGATGGATCTCGTACCTTTCATCGAATTTTGACAACGAACTTTCCTTTTCTTTCACACCCCACGCGCGCACTAGGTATATGAAGTCTTTCCTATATTCTCTGGCAGGAAAGATTCCAGGTATCTAATCTGTGCACTTTGCATGTGATCTAAAATAATGGGAATCCTGAGAGGTAGAAGTATGTGTATAGAAATTGGCAACTTTCAAAGTCTATCATAGTTTTAACGCTTCGTTTAAGCTGACACATGATGTACGAAAATTATAGCAAAAAAAATTTAAAAACAAGCTTTTATTAAAATGTTCTAAAAAGGAAGAAAGTAATCTTGATACCGGCCTTACTGCCTTAGACGAATTCCCTCATGTGACTAAAAATAAAAGCATGGGGCGAAAACATTGAAATGTACTTTTTATATAAATATTTATAATGCTCTACGTATTTTGTTACATTAGTTTTCGCATTCTGCTAGAGCGTCCTTGTTGCACGAGTGTTTTCCACTAGATTGCGAGCAGTCTAATTTCTCAATTATATTCAAAGCCTGTCCTGAGATCTAAAGTCAAGACAAAATTATGCCCTTCAGCAATTAGTTTTTGCATTACTTTTATATTCAATATTTACGCCCCATGCTTCTATTTTTAGTCATATGAGGGAATTCTTCTAAGGGAGACATTTAGGTCCGTATCAAAATTATTTTTTTCCTTTTTAGTGTATTTTGATAAAAGCTTGTTTTTTTTTTAAAAAAATTTACTATAAATTGTTTTATGCTTTTAAGTCTTCGAGAATTTTAATCTTTATTACCTACATCAAATTCTACCAATGCTTGTTTTAAAAAAAAATTTACTATAAATTATTGTATACTTTTTAGTGAAAATATTGTGTTGTCATCGGAACTACGTATGTGTGCAAAGTTTCAAGTCAATGGAATATGTGGAAGGGGTCAAAGGTTACAAGATTTCACCCTAAGAAACTAACGAACTCACAAGTGAAGCTAAATAAAAGCTTGCATAAAGCACCGTTCAGTTGAAAAAACGCACCGTTCTTTATCAGTGTATATAACCTCAACAAATTGTTGTGTACACGAGGGCACTTAAATGTTGAACATCAAAGTATTAACTTCTCATGAAGAAACGTAATATTATGTCAAATGTCCAACGTTTACAAATTGAAAAAAATTCCAACGTCAATCGTAAAAGATTCTTTGTTGTGTATTAAACTACTCCATCTGACCAGATTCATATACTTATATAATCCTCAACTTATGTAGGTACTAATAACTGTGTCTATTAAAATATGCTCGAAATTATTAGTAGATTGCAAGAGTGAATATTAATGTTAATATTCAAATAAGAATTAAAGTTTTAAAAAAACTAATAATGACAAACGAGATAGACAGAAACCTTTGGTGTCTGAACAAGAAATTGAGTAAAGTTTACTGTTTCTAACATAATTCAATTTTTTAAACAAATTCATTATTTCAAAAATAATTGAATTTTTAAAGAAACTTTCTTGAAATAATTAAAATTTTAAAACAAACAAGGGGAAAATTTATGCGTTGTTTTAACTACTCTCGGTGTCACTCGACCGTAGTTCGCATTGAAAAGTATGATAGGAGCAAAACATTAAATTTGAGGATAGATGCAATAAATAAACGAGGTTGTTGTTATTATTTTCGAGATAGCATCGGCACCGCGCTGAATTAAAGCAGACCGCAGACCCTTTTCCCCATATCCACGGACAAAACCGTGAATTATGTATTCATACGCACGCGTGGACGGCTGGCTGCATATAATTATTTAATATTTCCATTAATTCAATCGCGACCACATGTATCTCTTTCTCAATATACAATGTTACATTTCATATTGTACGTTCTCATAAAATCTTCAGAAACATTTATAACGTTGTTAATAAATCTTTGTAATATTATTTAAACTGTCGTATAAACATTATAATGATTATTACGAATAAAGTAAAAAATTTAATCTCAAGCTCTTGATAAATATGTTCGAAAACTAATCCGTTTAGATATACTTAATTTGCATACCCAATACTGAAAAGTTATTCTTTTATTAGTATTCTAAAAGTTCAACATACTGACACAATTTTGGAATATCGTATATGGTTCTGAAGTACTCTTATCTTATTTGCAATATCGTTGTAAAATATAGCAAAAGCAAATAGTGAAAAAATATATTGAAGCTTGAGACGAACTTAACGATCAATTGTTGAAATATTCGTTTCAGATAACAACTAACCTTAACTGTGAAACATTTGATAGTCGATTAGTTACAGATTATTATTGAATTTTTTATTCGTATATTGAAATTGTTAATGCAAATTAGTGAAATTAAAATGCCTCTTACCTTCACTCCCAGAAAGTAGGATATTTTTTTTTAACTTGTGTTTATATCCCAATACAGATTTTTGAAAGTGAAAATACTTTTACGGTGTATCATATTTATCAACTTAACTAAAAAAAGACACCAATATCAATAAAACATGTTTAACAATTATCAGTAACATAAAGTACCTACATTACCGTTGAAACAAAAAATATTTTTTCCCCACAGAATATTTCCATTTCCAATGCAAACGTGTTCGTTGCAGTTCCATAAGAAAATACAGGGCACATTCACTAATTTCGTTACATTCCCCATACACGTGTACTTTACGCACACTTAAAATACATTCTTTACCACGCATTCCCTACATACATATGGTTATCCTATTGAAATAGCGATCGAGTCTGGGCGCAGATAAAAAAGAAACGAGAAACCCTTTGAGCCGTATCGGCGCATAAAATGATAAATTAGGTATGCATACGCGACTAATGCATACACACGCAGTATGCAGGCATATCAGAGCGAACCGGCACGGTGCCCGGCAAGGGCTAATCCCAATTTGCATCCCCGAACTTCGACTTGATCCAAAAACCTGACTGCTCCCCTGATTTTCGGCATTCAGGTGGCATATGTCGCCCCTGCCAGAACTTACGACCGAAACGTACGCCGATACGAGGACCGTGATCCGGCATAACTGCACTGATCTCGTGCGGTGACACAGTGGTCCTCAACCGAAATATGCACAGACTTTTTTTTTCTACCAACAAATCTACGGGGTTAAATTACATCAATCTTGAGAATCGTTTCAACATAATTTCCAGATGCTATAAAAGGGAGGAAATTTTAATTTTGATCTCCACTGTGACATTCGAGTTGATATTTTCTTACTTAACTACAACTACGTTGTATTCTTTTGTCGAAGTTTCGTACCGCTGGTGGATGATGTATTGTGTTACGCCCGGCATTACCGTCGGAAGAGTAATATGGACTCAATCAAAAAGTCCGACGCGCCGTAAAGAAACTGTTATATTGAATTTACATAAGGAGTTGGTTCTCAGCTGGATCTACGGGATTAAAGGGTGTAATTTGGAAACGGTGGAAAGCAAAAGCCGTCTCGCTAATAACAGTGCAACCCCTGCTGGAGCGACGGTAAGATATCGTCGTGCAGAACTCATTCCTTCCTACAGAGTATCATTAAGTGATCGCGTAAACGGCGGGATTTAAAAAATCGCGGGCATTTGTTTGGCCGTTAATTGCTTGAAAACCACTGGCCCCGTGCGAACACGCATGTGCAGGCACTCGCCGAGATAAATGGAGGGTTGCGTGGCACCCCTCACGCACGAGCGTGCTAAACAGACAAGGACAGACATGGGGGAAAGAAAGAAGTATAATAAAGTGGAACAGAGAAAGAGGGGATGAGTGGCGACGAGCGGGAGGGACGGAGGGGGAGCGTGTGTGCCGGTGCGAACGCACGGGGTCGAAGACACAAAAGAATAACGTCGCATGCCACGGGGCTGAATCCACCCCTAAAATTCACTCTCTTGCTCTTCTCTCACGTGGGCAAGGTTGCCTTAACATTGCAATACACCACTGCAGGGAGAGACTGTACGTGTACGTGCGGTGTACGAGTGAAGGAAGAGAGCGACCGTCGAACTTGTCTATTGATTCTGCAAATTAGCAAAATTGTAAATTAATTACTGCAGCTGTTTGAGCGTTTGAATCTTGGACGAATTTCAGGTTTCTCTGTTTTAAACAATTCTGCCGGTTACGATTGAAATTTTAGAGGAAGAAAGTTACGTATGTTTACAGTAAAGATATTGAACCTACATTGAACGTTTTGTAAAAGGGAAACAAAGCGCGTTGGGAATGAAAGAAACCATGCCTCTTGCTAAGTAGTTTCAGTGATAATATTAGTACTACTTAGCTATCGTCAACGAAACAGAAAGCGACTAAGGTTATTTACAGAAAACGAAGCAACACGGCCAGCATTATACAGAATGATAGGCATGCCATTGTGTTTTTGGTCACTGTTAGAGGTGCATCAGTATGTTGGCGCAATCTATAAAAAGCAAGGCTCCACAAGTGGTTGCCAGCGGAAGAGAGAACCACTGTGCACGTGGCTGATGGGTGCACAGGGTGGTTGGATGAGTCTTGGGATATTTTTGGGGTGGGCTACAGGCAAGAGCACTCTACGTAGAGGGTGCCCCGGGCTTTTTTGGATCGGGTCGCTGCGCGTACGATTGAACGAAGGGAAACAGGAGGAAGGTGAAAGAGAGAACGAAAGTGGCGGAAGAGAGAGAGGGGAAGATCAAAATCGAATGTGGCCAGGTCTGGTAAAAGAAGGGGGAGCTGTAAGGGGGCAGAAACCATCTGCCCGCATATGTTATGCTCCATGGATATTGGACGCAAGCCATAAGAGAGAACCGCACATTGGAAACCAGGAACCGACTATCTGTCCGGCTAGCGGAGGAAGTCGGAAGCCGCGACCCCACCTCCCCCAGAGCTCTAGGAAACGAGTGTTTTTGTAATTAGGAAACGTGGCCCGAAGAAAAATTGGGGATTTTACACTGACGCATGGGAGGGTAGTACCGTTCACTGCTTCCTGATTTTCAGCTCATACACATGTGTATGAATAAATTTCAAATAGTAACACAACTAGGGTTACGTAATTATACGAATTTAATAGTATAATAAGAATTATAAGTATTTAAAATGTAACGTAAAAAATTGATTGAACGTTATTATTTCCTTTAAATATTTTTATATAATGTTATTTGTTAGAGTTGCTCGCCAAATTCTTGACAAAATTATTTAATTTGAAGTCGTTGCTTTCAGTATTAAAACATTTGAAGAGAACGTATTTTTAAATCGTGTATGTTGAAATAACAAAAGTATATCGGAAATTGAATAGGCTCTAGATTTTTCACCAAACTGAATGGTCATTTTATTGGCGTTGATTTCATTCGATCACCTTCCGAAGTATTAATTATGTAAACCTAGCGTATGAATGCTTTGTTATGGCGCGTATGACGTAAATGCAAATGTCGAGACAGAGCCAAAATTCACGGATGTGACAAGGGCAATGATTATTTAATTAGTTAATTAATCGAAATGGATTGTGTTTGCGATGAAACGTCGAAGCGATTGTCGGTCGCGTGTTGGTTAATTTCGGCGAATCCAGGTGCAGGTCACTCTCACCTGCGTTGCACCGAAGTACCTGCAAGTCACCACGTACGAAAGTGCATTTCATTATCCACATCGTTCATGAGTAAACAGCCTTCAAATCAGTGCGAAATTATTTAAGGTATTACGTAAAGTAAAATATATTTTTAGCTTCTCTTGCCTTATCTCCTGTATCACATTTGCACAACTTATAGATATGTATATTTAATTCACAGTGGAAAATTTATTTGCCTAACATGTATTTAGGTACATCGATTTATGTGTATATTTTTTACATTCATACTAATTTATGAGCACTTCTTGACAAGCTTGTATTGTTTTTATTGTATTATCTATTAAGCAATGACGTCATGTGTTGTTTAAATACGTATTTTTACAGACAATTTTTATACACAATTGACAGTAACTTTTAATTACAAATACACAAATTGCTAATACTTTGTGACATAATGATTTAAAATTGAGCTTCACGATTTGTATCCTTCTTATTCCTTTTGAATTGATTGCAGATTATTCTCGTATCATACACTTCCGTCCAAATTCAGGAGCATTAGTATATTATTTAATGTAGTTCCCATCATAGATGGATACCTCGAGCATTTTTACAATTACATGATATTATACTCAGAGCCCAGGAAAGAATAGAAATAAAGGTTGAATGCATTTCTCGCTCTTTATTGACAAATTGGATCGTAAGTACTCGTAGAAAATTCATAATTACCTCTCCGTCAGTGGTAGGTACCTGCACACCAGGACAATGATACCTAGACTGAAGTACATGGATGCATGATTATATGTTTTTACATTGTTTTTATCAATATAAGTGAATTGTAGAAATTATTGAAATTTCTGTATGTCAGTATCACAACTATATCCTCAAAATCATTATCTTCTTTACTTACACGTATGAATTTACTATAGTAGGTACCCCAATTTGATAAAAATACAACACAGCCTGTAAACCATCCTTTACACACCGAATTTGTAATATGTAATTTCCAAATGCATAGATGACGTCAAGATACAACTCATCCATTCAAAGCTCCTCGATTTCAAAAACTACCTGAAATTAGGCAGACTAAACTGAGAACTGACTTCCATACACCGTGCTTTCTGAATTCACCTCGCATTTTTCCCTCTATTGCCATCATTCTATCTCGAATAATCGCAGACTGCGTCATCGCGATAAAAACACATGTCCCTTTCGCAACCTGCAACCGTAGGGTTAATTGAAGTACATACGCGCAACCTAACCTCGCGTACGATGTTGTGATGCTTTCCCTTGGTTAAAAATCTTGGAGTACCGGCTCATTGTTCATCAGATGTTTCCTGAATGACCAAGGAGCTCGACCCGATCTGCCCGAGTGTCTCGTTCCCTTTAAACTCACAGAAGGGAAAGACGATCATCGCATTGTCGTGAACCAAACGAGATTCCGTTTGGGCGAAACAGCACGCCAAAGGGCAGCTGGTCTCACGTCAGACGTTTCAGGCACACGAGCGAAGCGTGTCTGAAATGTTTGTCCCTCTCTTTCCCACTCCTCCTTGTCCACCGTGGTCTGGTCGAGTATCCTTCTCGAGCATACGTCGCGCGACGTCCGTTCCTCGTCGCGCCTTCTCGTTCCAACCGCTGCAGAGCGCGCGTGGTTGAAGGGAGACGGATGATGTGCGAGCCACACTTCGGCCACGCGACTCCAATCGATATGGGAGACTCTCTTTCTTGTACGGTGCGGTTGTAAGTCGTAAGTGGACCCTGCGGCACTAGGTGATTTTCGATAACAGTTGACTCGAGCCTTTTCGATGGCAAACCGGATGAATTACCGTTTACTTTAATATATGTACGTTAAAGTACGAATACGGGTGACCTGCAGACATATGTATAATACAGGCGCGCAGTTTTAGCAACTGACGCGCACTTCTGCGTCACAGAAAAGTGAAACGTTGTCCGTGCATGTGTAAAGTACCTACTTCTTCTGTGCAAGTAAAAGGTGATTCGAGTTTTGAAACCGAAAATTATGATTTTCGTGACACTTCGTGCGAATGTAGAGCATATTGCAGCACGCAAGGGACAATCTTTTTTCCGAGGAAATCAGCCCTTAAAATTGTGGCGTCTTGTCCGTTCTTTTTGAATAGCTTTATTTTTCTTTTGGTAGTGCGATAGAACTTGAAACCCTGAACTATTCTTATATTCAAAATTTTATTCTATCTGGCACCGTTACAAAGTTATATTACAAAATGGAAAACACAATAACTTTAAGGGCTGATTTCACCGCTTGAGAATGAATTTCTGCAGAAACAAAAATTGCTGCTTGCATAGACCAGTTTTTGGGTTGGGTAGGTTTCCTTATCAGTCAAAAAGTAAATGCGTATGCTTCGGTTAGCCGGCAATTTTTTATTAGCAACGGCATTGCTCCGTGAGAATAGATGTGTCACCATTTACTATTTTGCTGAGAGAAATTAAAAAGGTAATAATGGGACACAAGTGGGGAGAAGTCGTAAGAAATGGTCATCGTTCTGAAACAGACCTTGGCCAATATGAAAGGCATCAAAGGATAACATATTTTATTGGAGTTTTTAAGGCATACTCGTTATTAACAATTTTTAAATTTTTAAAAGAAAAACAATACATTGATTTTTTAAAAGACATTAAATAGTATAAAAACTGCTTGTCAGCCACAAAAAGTTACATTTTGTACTTAAAACAATAATCTAACTCTCCTCTTAACTCTCATTTGGTTTTTCTGATTGTCATCCGGCTACAACTATATAATCTGGACAAGTAAATGTGACAATTCGTTTCTACGAAGTTTTAAAATTCCTAGTTAAATTGGGGTGAGAATAGCCTACGTTAAAAGTAGCTCAAATGATATCCATCGGCAAGACTGCAGCCTGGGTCTCTTGATTATTATCATTAGTCACGTACCCTCGTAGAATTTTGTCGCACATGCGTCACACTTCTTCGCAGAACCCTGGCTTTTGCTTCGCGGTGGTATTTTCGCTGGAGGTGTAAAAAACTCACGTTAGATCCGTTGGTGCGGATTAAACCGTATAGCTCCGACTGCAACGAGCAAAAAAGGAAATTTCTTCTGCTCCTTTTGCGGTCGGGCAAATCCTGGGAGAGGAAACGCCTCAGATTTTTAGCTTCTGCCAGTTCGAATTGTATGAACCAATTATTTCCTGAGAATAAAATATCACATGTACGTGCCAGATCTGAGCATGTGACACGAATTTCTGTAAAATACGGTTACTAAAAAAGGAAACAATAAATGTACATATAACGTAGCTTTCAGTTTGAAAAATGTAGACAATCAAGTACATCAATAAAAACAAACATCCCTATTATAATATAAAATATACCTTATTTTTAATTTTGTGTAAAACAGTACAATAAGGTTATTAAAAATGGAGATAAGTACAACAAGAAATGGTTTTTGTCAAAATATCCATTAAAATAACATACTTCACGAGGTTAAGGTTACTACTGAAAAGAAGTTGAGTTGCCATATCTGTTGCTTTTATCAAGTGATCATCTTTTTACTAAAAATTACAAATTTTCAACAGCTTTAAGCATAGGGACATAATCTTGTCTAATAATTTTATGTTATAAATTATGATAGTGTGGCATATATAATAAAAAATTAAATATGTGTTTAAAACGTTTTGTCACAGTATTTATTTTTCAGATTATTTAGTGGAATTACTTTCTGTTTTCACAACGTAGTACATTATATTATAGGTTGTTACTTGAAAGCTGCACGCTTGATTTTTCCAGAAGCCTCGTCCAGTTTTCATTAATCTGCCCCTAATTCGTAACGCACTCACGCACAATTGCGTGCAATTCGTCCTACGTACCTACGTAGGTGCGTTCTATTCAACTACTGAAATGTAATTCTATTCCCCCCTTGTGCCCTGAGCCCTGAATACCTTGTACATTGTGCAAAATTATACAATCACCCTACTCAGCTTACTCCCTTACAACCAATCTATTTCATTTGATTCTCCGCTCAGATTTTCTGTTGTAAACTAAATCGCGTTATTTTTCTTCTGTCGAATGGAAAAAAAACTTTATCCATGCACATATATTAAAAGAACACTTGGGAGAACCAGGTACTATAACACTGAAGCAATGTCTACTGTTACATATCAAATTAATAGGTACATCAATTTATATAAACAAGCAGAAGTTGAACACTGCATTGTCTTTTTACTATTAAAGATAAAAAAACTTAAGGAACGCTGGATCGATCATATAAAGTAAATAATAGGTAAAAATAATTTTTTTTCTAAATTTATTAATCAAGTCCTTTAATATTTTTTCAAACAGCGCTATGCATTTTGTTTCCCGAAAATTTTCCAACAGATACCCGATATTATTAAGCATTACCATTGAAAAATTCTTATCGTAAAATACGATATGATTAAATGAGTTAACAGTAATGTGTACGTGTTTTAAGCTTCGTAAGTCCTGAATTGCAAAATATCTAGCATCCTCCATAAAAAAAAACGAGTGTATGATTTTACTATTACAGCAGTAGAATTAAATAGTATACCACTTTTTTCTCATTGCCAGAATCACCTCGCAAACAATCTATGAATGTTTTTTTATGCTCGTTCTGAACCACCCTGTATACTTGTTGCTTTCGCAAGCGACGGGAGCAAAGTTTCATACAAGTAGCGGCAGCGGCGGTGGCGGCGATTTAGAAAAAAATTTATGGCTTCGGAATCCGCCCCTGCGCCGTGTCATGGTGCGTAACAGAAGTGCGTAGGCATTGGTCTTGCACACGTGCAGGGGCACGCGTCCTAACAAAGGGCCCGCACCGGCACACCCCCTTTCTGCCTTGCTTTATCCATCCCTTTTTCCCTCTAACGTGCCTAGGGCCCCGTCGACTACTCGCAGCGGTCCCTTGACACGGCCTAGTCAGAGCCACTCGTCGCGCTATTAGCGCTTTTTCAGCGTTCAAGCTCCCGCGGTGCTTTCCGCCGCGACTATTTTCATAGCGAAGAAGCAACAGATTATGCTACCGATGGGTTGCTGAGAAATCTTTGTGTCTCATACAGATTTTAAACACGATCTTCCGGTCTGTGCACAACGATCATGCATAGGTTTTAATCGCTCTGTTTCTTTGTCTCTGGCTTTGGGCCTCTCATTTCTGTTTAAGGGGTTTCATCGAAATCGCAAGTATTCACATCCCTACGCGAATTGTTTTTGTAACATACGCATCCTGGGTGCTTCAGAGCGGCTGAAAAAATGTTTGACACATTGTTTGGGAAAAAATTATTCTGAGCAGAGAATGTCACATGAATATGGATTTTATTCACAATACTCGCGTAGTTATAAGAGTTTAAAATTTTACGTTATGAATCATATATTATGTGGTATATTTGAAAGAAAAAATATTTCTTTTTTGTTTTGAATGTAAATGTAGATTTAATAATATTTTTATTGTCCATCAGTTAATATTTTAGTGAGTAGGAATTAATCAAGAAGTGATTGTAAAAGGAACGTATCTTTGTCGCAGTAATTAACTGTAAGCTATAACTATTCAAATAACTTACGAAGAGAAGAATAAAACATTTGTGTGAATAGGTGCTACTTAAGTAGTACTTACTTTCGTCTTGCTGTTTTATCGTAGAACAAAAATTTCTAAGCTTACATCTGGTAATACTGATTACAGTAGCGATGGATTTGACATCGTTATTTAATTTTTATATATTTATGTGACAAGTGATGCAAAAAACTAAATACTATCAGCTTGATCTTATGTGCAGTGGTAAAATTAAGTGAGTTATACAATATTTTTTAGTAGAATGACATTTATTAGGAAGGAGATTAATATTTCTGGGCCACACTGATTCCATTCACGCGAAATGTCTTACATATGGCGTTAGTTAACAGAATACTGTAACGGTTGTAGAAACAGTGATTTATGAATGAACGGTCTAAATAGATATCTTCCTACTTCCGCACTGCTTTTCTGAAAATTGGAATCGATTCTAGCGGCATGCTGATTTCATTAAAAAGAAATTTATTTATTTTACAACACAACGGTAATGAACCTATGTTGCACACATTATTATACTCTATATATTGAAACTTTGTACATTTTTGCAAGAACTATTAAATAATTGTTGAATGAATCAGTGCTGTTTTCAGATTGCACATTTAAATAAATACACTTTAAGCTAGAATAAGTACTGTAATTTGTTTCTATATATCTTCTCGAACGTAAGAAATTAATAAAATTCATGAATGCCCCTATTACCGTAAACTGTGGAGCATTGGCAACTACTTAACATGTATTAAAGGAAGAGAAGGACAAATATGAAAGGAAGTGCATTGAATATAAGAAGAAACAAATTTAAGTGTCAATGTAATTTCAGATTAGTAAAATTTTAACTGTTGATACTATTTATAATATGTACCAATTTTGCCCCCCCCCCCCTAAATTTAAAATTGTAGGGAATGCAATTTTTCAACTCCTCGGATGTGTTTTTTTTTAATTTTGTATTGTCACCATAACTACGTACGTCTGCAAAGTTTCAAGTCTATTGAATTGGTGGAAGTGGGTTAAAATTGAGTTACAAGATCTCAACCAAACATACAAACAAAAATTGGGGTGAAAAAATTGCATCCCCTACAATTTTAACCCATAACCACAAATCCAATCGACTTGAAATCAGCCTCTCGTGTTCTTCTCGAAAACGACAAAAAGTCGCTGCGTTGCCTAATAGTAGCATCGCGATTTCTGTAAATACACAATTTATCGAGAAATGATCCGTCTCGTACAAATAATTCAATTTTTTCAAGTTTTTTATAGTTGCAAAACTCAAACACTAAAAATTAAATAATAATAAAATATACAAAAAACGATGTTTAAGTTAAACGATTTTATTTAATTTGATCAAAAATGCGCTACAAAATAAAAAAATAATTATTTTCTTGTACTACAATTACTAAAATAAAAATAAACAAGTACTAAAATAATTATTTTCTTGTACTACAATGAATATTTCATATACAGAATCAACCGTCCAAATGAGCGATGAAAAGCGATGAAATATCCTGCCCCACGATTTTATTTAAAGTGACATATCACCGTCGTAATTTTATTACAAGAAAAGAATTGTTTTTTTAGTTCTTAGTGCATTTTTGATCAACTTAAATAAAATCGTTTAACTAATAAAATTTTTTATATATTTTTTGGAACTTAGTTGTCGTACTGGGTCGATTCAAACCAAGCCAATTTTCAATCTGTTTTTTAAAAACTATCCGTTAAATTAAGTCGCAAAAATTCTGAGATAATGTTTGATCATTATAGAACATATGAAAAGCTCCTCGTTCCTCGTTGAAAATTAACATTTAAAGTATCATCAGGTTTACACAGTAGTACCATTTTCAATAATACCTCAAAGATATTTTACCTCAAAGTCAAATTGTAGATCATTTTGACCCAGTGTGACAACCGAGGGTTAACTACAAAATCTTATTTGCAATACAAAACCTGATCTTATCATCAAAATAGGCACAACCATTATCTAACGGCATTTATTCAATCCAATTCCCTAATGAAGACAACTGGAACTAATTTACAAAACATCGCACGTTTCAAACAAACAGGTACAGTATAAAAACCAAAGGTATAAAGAGAAAATGGTAACAAAATTTATCCAACAACACAATATCAAACTAGCTAACTAAATCTTATTGTATTTCGTTCAAAGTTCTTCCAGCTGAAACTACCTATATGAAATCAGCGCTATCTAGTTCCCCGCGAAAATTTCGCATCGACGAGCTTAAACAGCATCCACGTACTGCACGCGTCGAAGACCGTAGCACAATACTGTCTATAAAACTCCATGATATGTTGATCCGGCGTTGCCGATCCACCAACAAACAGAATGAAAAATTTCTAAAGGCGGGCTCGACTAATTCTTGCCGCCGTGAACGTTGAATGGGTTCGCAGCCCAGGAAAAGATTCCCAGAACGCGACAAGCAGTCGAATAAAAAGGGGTCTTTCAATAAATTATGATCATCCGGATTTACGTATCCAGACAAACGAACTCGAGAATCCGATCGGCATTTCGAGGCTAAGGCCTCGTTCACACCACGTATATATTACGGAATTTCGGTATTATCCGTGGTGTATCGATACGATTATATGGCCGTTCCAAGTTTGATAACTTTATATGTTTATACCGCATTGGACTTATCCAGCACGCACGAAAATGCACGGAGCCACAGAAGATCTCGTGGCTCCTCTTACGGTGTACCCGCCAAAGACTTTTTACTTTTTTTTTTGTAAATTCGTCGGTGTGCATAATCCTCGGAAAGTGTGCCGTCGTTTCTCATGCGCTCGTTTTTCCCTGTTGTATTCGGTTGGGCTGCAGATTAAAGATTCTCCCGCGAGGGTCCATTGGATTCGATTCTATATATTTTGTATTATATATTCGCCAGGGTCCCCGCTTTCGTTGTAGGGTCTACTTAGCCACCCTGGTTTAGGTTCACAGGATGTGGTCTAGATCTAGATCGGATCTCTGCGCTTCATCTCTCAACGTTTTCAGCGCAACAAAGGGTACTGTCTGCCATCGATCGCAATTTTATATAGTTTGCGGTAAGTGCATTGGCATACGAACAGTATGCCTTGTAAAGTGTAAAACTTGTGTGGAATATAAGAAAGTATATGTATATTATATGTATTTTCTTCACCATTCCTCAAGGTATTTAATTATGCAGGTAAATGCGCAACGAATTTCTCTAATAATTATTTCTACTAATACAGCCTGTCACACAAGAGCGTTCTCGCGATATTTACGAAAGACAATATGAAGGGTAAAGGGAAGAAACAGGGAATGTCACAGAACAGCTTTATCGAGAAAATTAAGTTTTAATACTTTAGTCTATCAGTAAAACAATAAGGTTTAATGAATTTAATTTTGTTATATAATTTTCTTCTTAAATAATTTCTTGTTTTACCTTGACGACAGAAGCTTATACTTAGGCAAAGAGTGGGGATATTCCGTATTTTGTTCCAGTGCAGAGTAGACGCTTCCTGGTTTTAACCAGTATACCAAATCTTCAACGTTATCTTACGGGGTATTTTAACTTTATAAGCCTTTGTGATTCGACAGTTGTGAAGTCCCAGTTGCCATCAAGAAAATATGTTATAAATCGCAATAACACGACAAAGTGGACATTCCCTGTTTTTCCCCTTACTCTTCATATCTAGAGGGAGGGAGGGTGCGCTAATCTAAACATATAGGGTGTTTATCAATTCGCGTTTCGTTTAAAGGTGAAATCAGACGGCGCGTGGCTCGGCGAGCTTGCACGGCTCGTCCAAGCTCGGCGAGTCGGCTTAGGCGAGCGCGACTCGGCGAGCTATGAGCGTTCTCACGGCGCGTGGGCTCGGCGAGTCTCGCGCAAAGCTCGCCGAACCACGCGCCGTCTGATTCCACCTTAAGAGGTTAGACCACCTTCGCCAGGTAAAGAAATATATGCATCTTTGGGGAAACAAAATATGTGGATGATTTTCCAAATCGAGGATCAAAGGGAACCACTACGGCTGAGACATCATTCGGCTGTTTACAAGAAATCCATCGCTGTCATTGCGTAAAACACAGGCTCAGCTTGCCAGAGGGAATATAAATGTGAGCATAATAACTATTGAACGTCGTTTAAAAGAACGTGGCATTGCATGTCCTAGCACGATGGTAAAACTGTTACTCTCAAAGTGGCACATCGAAAATGGTCTGGGTTAGGCCGTCTCAATCTACAACAGAGGTAAACTCCGTCGAAAATGTGTGGTCTATAATGGAGCAAAGGCTTCGAGAAAAACGGACTTCAAAGGTGAAAACGTTAATCCGTAATATTCGGAAGATATGGAGATCGTTACCCGCAACATACGCCGAAAGTAGTGAAACATGCCAAAATGTTGCCTAAGTAGCTATAACAGACAACGGAGGAGATTTAACTAATTATTAAGTTACATGAGAAGTTTTCAGATGACAAATAAATTTTTACGAAGATATCACGGGTACGCTCTTGTGCGTACACACGGGAGATTTATTGCATTAGTTGATAATGGTGATATGAAAGAGTATGTGATTCAGTGTGTAATTGCATATAAGATTTCCTTTCATTAATAAGAATAGATCATTTAAAGATAGGTAATATGATAACATTAATATAAGACTATTATCTTAATAATAATAAATTATCTGATAATAATAATAAAAATCTCAATTTGCTATAAATTTCTTACTTTACGTGGATTCTTATTAATTAGGATGTTTTACATTTGAAAACACAATGAAGTATATAATACATTATACATTTGTTTAATTTCTTAAATGTGTTGATTCCATAACATTTTTATAAATTTTAAAACAATGGAATCATTTTGTACACATATAAATAATGGTTATTTATAACTAGAAAGGCTTTGGTAGGATTCAGTTTCACACGTACAAACTGAGTTCACAGAAATTGTAATAGAAACAGCCAGTCACAAATTATTATTATAATGGGAGCCGTAAGGGACTGAATGTTGTTCATATATTTCACACTATAAATTGAATCGTGCCCCCCATTATACATACAGGGTTGGGGCTGCGCTCTCAAGCTTAGGTATACAGAATATAAACTAGATCTAGGTCAAATCCCTCTGAACCTTTCGTCCCTGCGGCACAATCAGGGCACCAACCCTTGGGCGAATTGTGAGAGAATTTATTTCACGCTGTTTTTCTCTCAAATTGCAATTTACGAGCAGAAACTACCGTTACACTATAATTTAGTACAAGAATTAAATTAATATATGTATCTTGGTCGTAATATATATTGTTTATTGTGGTGTTTATTATTAGATTATTATACATTACAGATGCACCAAATTCTATTTAAATTACGTGTAACGAATAAGAATGAGTGCTGATCGATTTGGGAATAATAAGTAACTTTTTAGTTGACTTATTGTTTAAATAACTTTCTATTTGTATGATAGTTGGAATGATATGTTCGTCATTTATTGTTTATGTGAATAATGGTACACCTGAAATGAGCGAATGAAGCTGTAGTTAATTAAAAGAGGAGAATGATAGTTTATTTGTGGATGACGAATAAATTTTTATTCGAAATGGAGTTTCGTCGAACTACTTATTTAGGCATTTCTTAATCACACAATGATTTAAAGCTAACCTGCCAAAATTAAATAATGAATAGTCAGAATTCAAATAAAATTGACAAGCTGGGATTAAAACGTATTACTTTATTTATATCGAAGTGCAAATATGGCCACAGTTTTCTCTGAAATATTTTATTTGATAAAGTAGAAAATCTTGTACACAGATTACTGACTTCTTGTGGCTCTAATTTTATTACAGATGATACTAACAATCATACTGTTTACTAACTTTTAAACCTCTGCACATCGTGACTCCATTCAATACTCCACTTTGATAATTACTCTAAAACATTTGTTTTCACTGTCATATTTTATTACATTAATGGATCGCTTTAGGCGCAAAAGTGATGTAACTTAATTCGTTCTAATCATTTTATATCCACAGACACATGGGCATCCGTGGGAACGAGGGGGGGGGGGGGGAGGGCAGTAGCCCCCCTGGATTTTGAGAAAAAATGGCTTATTTTTAAAAACTGATCTTTATTAAGTTTATACTAAAAAGTGAATATTTTTAAATTTTTAATTAAATTGGCTCTACAAAATGGGTTCAAAGAAGCCAGCGGGCTACTCGTTTTTCATTACTATATTTTTCTTTACCATCACCCCAAAGTTGTCCCTCCCCCTCCGGAAAAAAAATCTACGGACGCTCTTGTACTGACATACGTTGCGTTAAGCAATTCCGTAATATTGTCATTCTACATTCTGAAGACAAATGTGTGAAAATCCCTTAGATATGGTTAAACTTTTATTGAAGCATAGTGGAAATTCTATTTTAAGCCTGGAACATTACCAACCTTCGCGAGTGCACCGCCCCGAAACATGAAACTTCCGCGGCAAGCCGATGTCGCTCTTCCTGCCCTGCGCTGTGAAGCTTTCAGGTCTGATAAAATATAATGAATTCGCTGCACCATAGGTTTCATTAAGAATTAGTACAGGCTCGGTCGATTCATTCAAAAAATATTTTACCATACCTCAAAGGAACCAGGGCAGCATAATCTACAAACGTAAATCACTTAATCTGATCTGATTCTTATGAAATTGTCGGCGGTGGGCAGATGCGCTGAAAAATTGTTTCCGACTCGCACGTAACCGACGATGGTACCTACACAAAGGGATAGAGAAAATCGGATCAACGAAATAATCCTCTCTCTAGCCTTGAAATCTGTTTAGCGAGGGAAATTTTAAATGTAGACTCGGGGAAGTGCAGTCGGCCTTCTTGCTTGAGAATGCAAATCGCCAAATACGTTTCTCTGGCTCGAGTATACATATAATATGCGATTGTGCGTAATCTGCGACTGACAGGCATACGAGATTAAGTTGCAGTGAAATATTTTTCAATGCGATTGATCCAATCATTTTTACGGACACTGACTTCGATTATAAAATGGAAATCTTTTCCATTGTGTTCGTTTCCATGTCTATTGCATGGTATGTGAGTTGAAGAAAGGAGAAAAGTGCCTTAGTTTTTTTATGAATTTGTTATTCATATTATTTTAAGTTACTTTATTAGGAAATCGTGTTTGAATTCCTTTTAGATGCTTTATTTATGTTTATGCATATGTGCAGGCGGTTTCTGTGTAGGAAACCTCGGTAATAACTAATTAAAACAACAATAGATCTGAAAAATAATAATCGAAGCTATTAATGCTTGTAGTACCTATACTTTTAATGATGATAAAACTCATGTGTTCTCCTTACTTGTGTTATCTATTACAAATGCGACTTTAGAACTTATAAAACGTAAGGTCAGCTTTATCATTAGGAATACCTACGTCATGAACATTCACGTGCAGTTTCATTCGTCTGTTAACGACTAAGGAATATAGTTGAAGATAAGTGTTCTTCAGATCCTATACAGTTGTCGGTGAGATTCAGCTAATTTTCAAAAGTAGTGACGTATTTTATATACAAAACATAAATGTAGGATAAAAATTAAATACTTCACATTTAATGTTTTGTATAATCCCTTTTGCAAAATTGAAAATGAAAATAAATTTAAGGCAAGATTATAATTGTATTCATATACTAAATTTTGTATTGCGTCTCGGCGAAAACAGTAAGTTTGCCAATAAATAAAAGCAAACGCTTTTATAATAGTAACTTTCAAATTTCAATTTTTATTGCGATCAGTATTTACATTAATGGTATTTGTGGAAAGGGATAGATGCGTGACTATATACAGATACTTTCAATATCACAAGTAGATTGCACAACTCTCTTCTAACAAACATTTCCATTATTCTCTTAAATGTATCTTATCTTTACAAATTAATTATTCCATGGACATGCCCTAAATTAATTCTAGATCGCAACATTTAATCAAACGAATTATTCTACGTGTAAAAGCTGAAATTATAAAATGCACTGAAAAGTAAAAAATAATTCTTTTCTTGTACTACAATTTCGATGGTATTTTCTCACTTTAAATAAAATCGTGGCGCTGTATTAAATTGTTTCATATTCTGTTATGAAATATCCCGCGCCACGATTTTATTTAAAGCAAGAAAACGCCATCGAAATTGTAATACAAGAAAAGAATTATTTTTTTAGTTTTGAGTGCATTTTATGAATCGTTTAACTTAAAAAGTTTTTTATATATTTTTTTTACTTTTTAGAGTCCAAGTTTTATTTGTGATTATAGGCTGATTTGAAGTCGTTCAGATTTGTAGTTATGGGCTGTATTTATTGATGACTGTGTAATTTTTTAAACCCCTCGGGTTTTTTACGCCAGCGTGTTCAGCACGAAGTTATACATTTTTTATTTTTTTATTTTTTATATTGTTTTATTGTTTGCCCTTTCATTTTTTACTATTTTTTATAAAAAATTGTACTGTCATCATACCCACGCACGCCTACAAAGTTTCAAGACATTTGGATTACTGGAAAGTGGATGAAAATTTAGTTGCCAGATTTGAACCATACACCAAACAAAATATTTTAAAAAATATTTTAGTTTAAAAAATATTATCCATGTACTCAGAATTTATGCTTACATTCAAGAGCTACAAATACTTTCAACGCCTACATGAAATTCAATACCATTGTAAAAAGCGAAAAAGTGAAACGATCTTCAAAAACCTACATAAAACTTAGATTTCCATGGCGATGAACTTACAAGGGAAGATCCCGAACCCGGAAATTCAAAAAATTCTGAAACTTTTTTAATATGTAGGGGATTTCCTCCTGATTACAGCGCTATTTTTGTTTGCTGACCAAATTTACTCTAAGGGGGTGTAATTGACCCCTGAAAATCCGGTTATTTTCCGATTTTGTGTTGTAACTCGTGAACTGTAAAATAATCTTTTTACCAAATGAAAGATCTAATTAAAAGAAGTAACTTTTGTCTTGAAACTTTTTTTCTATCTCTTACAGTTCGCAAATTATAACACAAAATGAGAAAATAGCCAAATATTCAGGGATTAATTTCACCCCCTTTGAGTGAATTTGGACAGCAAACAAAAATTGCGTTGTAATCAGGAGGAAATCCCCTACATATTCACAGTTTCAGAATTTTTTGAATTTTCGGGTTTGGGATCTTCCCTTGTTAATCGATTGAATTTCAACAAAATCCCGTCATTTATCGACGACATTGTCCTTTTCAACCATGCAACGTAGAATTGATGGAATTCCATCTGTTGTTACGCAAACTATTGAACCACGAATAAGTGGTCAACAATTTAGACGGCATTGAAGACGCAGTTCTCATCCATCAAGCCACCCTCGCGAATTTCCGGAACTTTCCTATTACATTTTATGTCCATGGGATTCACTTTCGCAAAGCTCTTGAAATAACAGGGCCCAGTAGACGTCTAGTCAAGCATCAACGGGCAGTGAATGCGTAACGCGCGCGCGCGCGCACGCGTTGCCCGACCAATAGTTACTCTCAGCGAGGCGCGCGTACGCGCAGTCGCATAAGGCACCCATACGTGCACCGATGCACGCAACTGGCACACGCGCTTCCCCCGACATATGGCGCGCACGGTCCCCCTTTTCAGTTCCGGGGGAGAAGAAACGAGGGGGCTGCGGCGCGTGCTCAAAATCCCCACCACCTTGCCCGCCTCGTACACACGCGTCACCCTCAACGCCTCTCTTGCTCGCTCCTTTGTCGTTCTTTCTTCCCCTCGTAGGTCCTAAATTCCCCCGTGGCTCTCCCCCTTGAGCCAGCCCACCGTCTCACTCTGTAGTGTGGCAAAATGCTGAAACCTAACCCATCTATCGGATGTCCGCGCTCATTCTCAACGCGGACGCCATGCGGTGCGTAGCACGGAGGTCTGATCAGAAACGGGAGCTGCTGCCATTCGACGGAAAGAGTTCTGTGAAAAAGTGACCGATGACGACGGATACCGAGCGACGATCGGCTACGGTATCAAGGAAACCCAATAGCTCGGAGGAATTTCGAACCGAGTTCAAGTGACCGCGCATCGGGATCTACTCGATCGGCTCGAGACACCCACGGGATACGCAGCCGTGAAGTGAACAAAACGTGGGGGGTTCGTCGCGTGTCTTTTGAACGTGATCGTGGCCAAGTGAACTTTCCACCATTCCTCCCGAGTGAATAGTAAATTAAACGAATCTGCAGATTTCGTAAAATTGGAATAAATGGACGAAACGGTTTACAAAGTCGTTCTGTAATCTGTACTCAGGATCGTTGAGTTAGTTTCTTTGTTTACTTAGACAGGCATCAACTGCGGCGTGTGCTTAAAACCTCCACCGCCTCGTCCTTACGCTTCTTTAACTCGTATCTGCCGACATCTCTACGTGCCACTTCGCTATGTAGCGATACATTAAACGAAAGCTAATCTTCCATTGGAGTTTTCAACTCGTTCTCACGTTAAACGCCATGCAGACTATGATACGGTGGCTTCAGTCGAGACAATGCTACTCTGATCGGTAACAAATGCCGGGTGTCAAAAGTTCACCGCTTCAGTGGATTCATCTCAGTGATACAACCATGAATCTCGATTATTTTGAAGAAGTAAAATAGTGGCTGATATATTTGCCTTGGACAACGATCAACACCGAGCGTGCTTTAAACGTTGGAGCTGTATGAAAGCGTACGATTAATATGGTGCTCGATAAGTATTAAACACCAATGTTGATCTCGTGAAATGTTGTCCGTTGAACTTTATAACAAACTCGCATCTTATATTTTCAATGACAAGTGGCCTTAGTCGTACAAGCAGAGCAACGAAAATTGGTTGCAAGTGCCTTAATAACCGAGATAAATGAATTGATTCGTAATAAGTGCTTAAACGTGAATGATAGTTATTCGTACCGTTACATATCATTAAGATCGTTCGGGGCCTGCCTAAAATCTTTAAAGTGCTTTCTTTGTAAATAGAAACATTGGTGCTAAACAATTCGTTAAACTATATATTGTGATAACACAATTTAATGATCTCGGCTCTGAGTGAAACGCCTTGCAGCAGACACGCTTTGGAGTTTCAAGTATCTAGCGTCGGGAGCTTGGCATGCGGCGTGTGGATAAAAAGCTGATTCCGCTTCACGTTTTGGTGCAGAAACGATAATTAGGAGAGATTCTGAAGAATAATTTTCAAGAAGTCGACGACCGTCGTGGAGAAGAATAGACGGTGACCTCATGCTTTACTTAAGCCGTTGTGACCGGCAGCGAGACAATTGGATCTTGGTTCGGGTCATCAGCTTCGTCATTTGGTAGAGAAAGAAGCCGTGGACCATTGAAAGCATTGGCAAAGACCTATCGCGTATCTGAAGATCATAAGAACTAGACCTGCTATTCAGCAGCACACTCTATATTCCTAGAGTCACCAATTATTGAATGCCTATCGTCATAGTTGTTGACTTGTACAATTTCGTCGAAAGTATAATAACTGACTAACTAGAAAAAGGGACCACATCGAATAAATGTTTTACCATTTTCTAACAAAGTAGCAGTGTGTAAAGTACAAGTAACGAATCATGCAAAATAAAGCTGAACAATTAGAGGTGTACGTGTCAGGATTTTGACAAATAAGAGTTTAGCCTGGCGTTGTTTTGATTGCTATAAACCAACATATTGCAAAGTTTATTATTGATAGGCGGCTTGAATGAACTTCAGCAATACAATTCTCGCAAGATACTCTGACCTAGATCTAAACGTTAAATCGAACAGTCGTCTAACCGTCTGTGTCGATAATCATCTCTGTCTTCGAGGGGAGAGTGCGTTTTATTTATAAGCCCATCAATTAGACTCGTCCTCGAAAGGCATTACAGTCGATAAGCAACTCGTCAACTTTGCTATTCTCACAACGTAAGCTCGTTCTGCAATCGTCACAATAAAAATCCCTAATTTTTTATCGAGAACATCGTGTGCTAAATATTTAGTGGAAGAACGTTGCTTTTGAGAAAGAGTGATGAGAACGCACCTCAGTGACCATCATTGTACTCCAATGTATCAGTCGTATTCGTTCAGTGAACAACACTTTCTGGCTGAATTGTTAAAAAAACCATAGGGGAGTGATCACGATGACGACTATGGGTGTTACGGTGTTTTGCAACAGAGTCCAAATAAACGGTAATGAGCAAGAACAGTTAATGTTGCTGAGGACACTGCAGGACAACGAAAGTAACATAATTGGCAATCAGGCTCACCTGATAGCCCCTAAGAGTAACGCCAACAATAACAATATGAATTCAGCGACCGTGCTGCCGCCTTACGACCCGTCTAGGCTGAAGAAACACGGGAAGAATGGCCAACCGCCGCCAGTCGCGGTTGCTCGAAGAAATGCGCGCGAAAGGAACCGGGTTAAGCAGGTAAACAACGGATTTGCAACGTTAAGACAGCACATACCAAGCCACATCGCTGCAGGCTATGGAGACCGGGGCAAAAAGTTGTCAAAAGTAGAGACACTGCGAATGGCCGTGGAGTACATTAGGGGGCTTCAGAGGCTGCTTGCTGAAGCTGATGGGGTTGAATACGACTCGAATGTTGGTGTTACTCAGTGTGTTCCTTCACCCACTAGCAGCGTCGTTTCCTCGAGTCACAACGGATCGGGAGAAAGACTGATCCTCGAAGACGACGTCCTCGCTGCAGAAGACGATGATGGCGAACAGTTGGAGGAGGACGAGGATCATGGGAAACAAAAAACCACGTCCAGGTAACATTACCTCCCGTATAACATCCAATATAGGAGTAAGGTGTTAGCGCGGAGTAATATATTTGCAGTGCATCCTTTTTCACTAACACAAATTTGCATAGAAAATTCTCAAGGCAGCTAAAAATACATTTTTCTCGAATTGCAATATATGCATATTGTTGCGAGCATATAGCCTTTTATTTACGTAAGTTACAAAGTCTAACATTAAATAAGAAATTACATTACATGACCACCCCAAATGACCTGTTCAAAACAGGTGTCAACTTCCATTCTAATCAATCTATACTAGTCGCCGCCAAGGTTCAGCAGGGAGCTTTCTTTATGTATATACGTGGTGTATTAAAAAGTATTGAATATGATAAAAGAATCACTTATCATAGTCCTGTTTCGCTCTTAATAATATGGAACGCAATAACCAAGAATCAAGTCATTCATATTTTCAACAACAGATTGAACGATAGACAGCCACTTGACAATATAATGAATTAATATAAAAAAAAACGATAGAATTAAATGGATAGAGTTAAGCAAAGCAACTTAATTGTTTCAATTATGTTTGCAGATTATCGCCAAATCGAACCGCCGTACCTTCTCCTCATGACTACTACACATCCTCTGTGGGTGACGAAGAGAATCTTGAGCCGAGAACTTTATCGGGCACGCAGAATTTTTCTCGGCTATCCCCTAACTCGGTAGCATCTCCACCCTCGGAGTATTATGGACAAAACGAGGAGAACCTCGAACCTCAAATTCTATCGCCGTACAGTGGCGCCGGGGACAGTGAAGAGGGTGCAGCCACCGTTTACGCGGCCAGTCCGGAAACCTTTTCCGGAGCTCTCTATTATAAACAGGAGATCACCGAATCCGGTGAATTCATGGATGTTGTCAGCTGGTGGGAACAGGAGCAGGGCAGACTGGTTCATCAGCAACACGCCCAACGCCTCACGCACGTGTAATAGAAATGTGAGTTCTCTACGCTTTATTGATGAATTATTGAGAAATATAATAATTCAAATTGCAAGATTATTTAACACGGTGAGTCATGCCTATTCGTTTCCCGTTTGCAAAAAGGAAAAGTACATTAGCGTACATATGAGCGATATTATTTTTCTTTGTTTACGATCATATGAATATTAATCATTTGGAGTCCAAGTGGTTTCTTAAACTCACCAAAGGTTAAAATTCAGTCACAAACCGATATCAAACCTGGGGATAGTAAAAGAATTCATGATTCGTAGAATTTAATGAGTTATTGTTTTTGAAATCACTGTAGTGTTTTAAAAAGCGTAGCATTGAAACAGTGCGAGTTTTAACGTATGAACAGTTTATCTGCCGCTGTCACGTATCTGTAATTGCACAATTTAGATCTATTAGCACGCGTAAGGCTGAGAATTTAATCCTATTTTGATATTACTCGTCGATAAAACTGTGTCATTGAAATATCTCTACTCTATTTACAAGGTACAGTTGCAAAGGTTTCCAACAATCATTGAATGGTTTGGAAGTTAGAAAAAGATGGGCAGAGAGCGTAAGTTTGCTCCAAAATGCGCGGCTGGTTAATCTGTCGAAAAATTTGTTGGGAACGATAAAATTTGATTTGATACAAATAATTACCATATGTTATTTCATTGAGTAATTACACGATTCACACTATTTAACCGACTTCAAAAAGGAGGAGGTTAGAGATTCGACCCGTATGTATTTTTTTTTATGTCTGTCCGCGCATAACTCCTCATCATATGGACTGATTTTGATGATTTTTTTTATTCGAAAGAGGGCAATGCTTCGGTGGTCCCATCCTACATTGCATTATTGGCTCAATACTTTGTCAGTACTGTTTAATTCAAACTTCACCTCATTACATAATTATCCAACTTCTTGTATTTCATGTATTCTCGCATTTTAGAGTATTTCCGCGCGTTGAGTTGTGGACCCCATATAACGAATTTGAGACATCCTTATTTTCACTTTTTCAAGTCGCCTATTTTTGGAATCTTCCGTTTCTAGCAAACGGTTCTTTTTTTTGCGAGCAGCTCTTTTTTATACTATGCATTTTGTTAATAAAATCGTTTAACATAATTTTTTTTATATATTTTTTTTATGTTATTTTAAACTCATAACCTTACTATTGTATTACTTTCAACTCGATTACTAACAATACACAAATATTTTCTGAAACATATGAATTCATTAAAGGGTGCCTTATTATCGCTCATTTGCAAACAAATATTCTGGAAGCGCTTCTTGATAGATCCTGCTACTTCAAGTGCTAATCAAAATTCACAAACCAGTGCTAACTTCACCGCGTTTACATTCTCACGAGAATTAATAGTTGCGATGAGTACGTGTTAATTTCTTATGTACTTAACGTGCTGCTTCACTATATCTAGTATTTACTCGACTAAACTGAGTGGAAAAGTGTCCTCGTGAAGAACTAGGAATATTGCACGTGCGCTGTGATTAAACAGGGAGTTAACCGGATGAAGGACAATAGCGAGCGGTGTATTATAGTTTCTCGTTCGGTAAAACGCGTTATAGTCCTGGTGGAAGAGTGTCATTGGAATATTTTAAGTAGCCTGAAACCGTCAGGGCTGTCGATCGGAGCGGCGCACGTGACAACTACTCCCCGAGGAAGCGTCGCCAAGTGGAAACTCGTGTTCGGCGTTTCCTCTCGAACACATGCTTAAGCGGCGACGCTCCCGAAAATAAACTTTACGCGCTGTAACCACTTTGCGAAGTGCGTGCCGACGTGACACTTGAGTGCATCACCATTGCTCGGTACACTTACAACCTGAGTAAACTGTAGCCTCCAGGCAGTAATAAAAATCTGTTAAGTGTAGAATTCTAATGTTTGAGAAGAATGGATGATAGTGACACTTTCAAAGCTCTATCATATTATTGTAGTCATAAAATACTTTTTTATTTGCCTAAAATAAGGACACTCTCTCTGTCGAAGAATGTGATTCTATTAACTATTTACGTGTTTAGTCGGGGAAATGTTAGTTGGTTACTTAATTTTTTCAGTGTACGCTGTTAAATGTCAGTCTGATTATTAATTTTCCAGTAGGTTTTAGTTTTATACGTGCATATATAAATTAAATACGTCGACAGAACCTAGTGACATTGCTAATCGTAGGATTTTAGAAGTGTTCACTATTTACAATTAGATTAACTCATTTTTACTAGTAAACTCCATATTCAACTCAACATGAATATTACTTAAATATATATTTCTACAACTTCCTAGTCGAGAAAAGTTGCTTCCATTAGAAAATTATTTGGATGACAAAAAGGTGGTAGAAAGCACAGGTGGGCAATATTTTTATTTAAATAAAATTTCGAATAACGAATAAAGGTTAAAAAAAATATTTGTCATATCAATTATTCGAAAGTTAACGTTGAAGTTAAAATTGAAAATTTATTCGGCGCTGAAGTTGAAACGTTCGACGAATAAAAAACTTTATTCGCCGAATAAAAAAAATTAACTTTATTCGTCGAATAATCTAATGTTAAAGTAACTTTTATTCCATCCGTTATTTAAATAATTTTTTATTTAGTTGATGCCCAACTCTGGTAGTAAGTTATAACTGTATTAGTATAGCTAATAGATATTATCTACAGATAAATGTATTAGCAAACATATCGCGTAGCCCACTTTTAAATTCGATTTTCTCAAAAATGAAGGTGCCTTATTTTTTCTCAAAAAATTATTTTTCTTCTCATCCTGCCAGAAGTTACACGCAGTTACACACAAGCTTGTATGTTCCTATAACATTGTTTCAAGTATTTTATTACCTTCGGTGCCAAAAAGCGAAATATCATCTATAAGTTGCAAGGAAAATTAAATAGCAGTTGATTGACATGCGTTGTTACCACCCTATAATATCTTTTTTATTCCCTGTGAACCACATTAAAGCTTCTTCCAGTCACAACACAGTTTTCCATTCATAATTTTAGATCGCTTTCGTTTCATCTAATCACTTCGTTTCTCTCGAGTTCCACTGGTAGGAAAATTCTTGCGAGGCGCTATCAGGTCAGAAGTAAGATCGCACAAAGGACTTCATAATTAAATTTGATTAACTGAAGTAAACTAAAATTCGAGAAATATGTAACAACTGTACGCCTGTTTTTCTGATTTTCACGTTTCACATCGTTCAATTCATGTACACTGGACGCATACGAAGGGAGAAATTAGCGCAGACTCTTACTTATCGCACGATAAGATTACTGAAGTGTACTTACATTGCTGCCAAGTAAGAAAGTGTTCTTCGATGGGGTATGCTTAGCATCCTAGCGAACACGTGTCAGGGAAATTTCAAGTTCACGCCAGGTTACTCCACTTCTTCATCCGTCTCGAAATCCTGCCACTGCGGCAGCTACATCAAAAGCCAGCTCCCACAAACGGAAGTGGTTCACCGTTTTGCCATATGTTAGGTATCCTCCTCGACACATCTCTCGTCCAGACCTTTCCCAATCTTCTTCGTCTCCAATTGCTCGTCATTGATCCGTTTCTCTTCGCACAGATCACGCGCATGCTTGCCTCTCATTGTCAAACTGAGAAGACAACCAGGATATAATTTCTGAAAAGTAATCTATTTGGGAATGTTATCGTAATTGGTGGAGAATGAACTTGGGAAAAAGTAGTCTGAAGACGTTAAAAATAAGTTCAATAATCACGGTAAACACATGTTCGTAAAAAAAAATTATGTAACTCACAGATAAAAGCTGACTATTCACATTATTGACTTTCGTTGTGAGATTTTAGCAGTTCAGCGAAAGAGAATGATGCAATGTTTGCATAATTGTAATGTTACAGTGAGTAAATAGTAAATATTAATAATTTCGATTCTACAGTGAAGAATACTAATAATGGTATAAATCTTAAGCTTATGCAGTCTAAATAAATTTTCAATTACTTAACAATAATTTGTCTATTATTAATTTCTCCTAAATTATGCTTTAAAAATAGATGAATTTACCTTTAAATTGAATGGCATACTGTGATAAGATTGAACCAAAAATTAATGATTTTTTGAAAGTGAATCTTTACTTTCTGCCAGCATTTAAGCTCGTTGCCATTATGGCGGTGGACGTTGACAGAGCCACAGTGCAGAAGCTGAAAAAAGATCGACTGGTCGTGCAATCGTCGGGCCACAAATAGAAATCATGGTTTCCTTAGGAAACGTGCGTAACCCACGTGCCATGCAGCCAGTCAGATATAATACTTAATGCATGTGCACATATCGGTATGAAACTCGAGCGATTCCAGGCACCCATAAGGCGACAGAGGCTCAACATATGGGTAGCGGCAAGCAATCATTAAGAACAGAATACGAATAACAATTTTAAGACTAACGGTCCTTAAAACTTAACATAAGTGGTCGTACTATTTTTACGATTTGTTTATTAGAAATTATACTTACAAATCACCCCTTTGCTGATACATAATCATAGAAAATTAACTTTATCTGCATATAAAGTATTAAGAGGGGTATATAGTAATATGTATACAGTTAATAATTTTATATACAATAAACTTCGAAGTAATATATTCGAAATTTTGTTACTGAACGATTTCCATTATACAATTCTTGCTATGTATTTTTATTTCGTTCTCTGAATGCTATTTCTTAACTAGTTTGTTTTAGTCTGTCTCATTCTTTTCTTGAGTGTACTATTATTTAAGTGGCACGGCATAGAAATTGTTTCTGAAGTTAAACGTTGAATATTATATTCATTGAATATTTAATAATGCCTCCAACATAGCAATTGAAAAATACTTATTTAGTAGTTTGATATTTACCAATATTTATTAACTTTTGCATACACAGAAAGTCTACTTAATTTCTAAATATTACAGGGAATGTGGAGCCCAAAGCGTAATAAGCATAATTACTTTTTCAAGGTAATATTTAACATTTGCACTTATGTTCAAAATTGATGTAGCTATCAGATAATAAAAATCTGCGTGGCTGCAGTAGTTTTGTCATGTCATTTTCATTATAAAATTTCTATCTCAGAAATACTACGTAATAAAATAATTTTCAACTCATTACTATTCTTTACATATTGCATACGATCTTGTTCACAAAAGTGTTTGGCCAATTAAGATTCGGAGGTATTAATTCTCAGTGTACAATTCTGGCTGTTTAATTTTTCGAATGGCTTTGTGATCTTTCCTTCTAGTTACAAACTATATATTCTTATTTCTTAACTATGAATGTTTGTTTTACTCTATACAAATATAGTTGCTACAATCATTAATATTTTCAACTAATTTTATACAATAATAATAACTATATACAAGCTCCTCGTATATGTTTAAAATAGAGAAAATTACTGAGAAGATATTTGCAATGTCACTTTTGTTCGAATGAGGAACAAGTGACTGAACGAAGAATATTTTATTTATCACAATTACTGCAGCTTTAAATAACAAGTATGGTGCCTACAAATATATATAATATGTACAATTTTGAAGACAGTTATTGAGGATTTGGTGGTGGCCATATGGGTAGCACTGCGATTAAGAAGCGTGAGTGGACGGTTACCATATGTCAAACCGTACATTCGTGTGTAACGTTTCTTTCAACTTTCCACTGCAAGAGGCTCTCAAGAATCGAGCTGATTCCTAAAACCCGTGTTGTTCAACAAAACTGGAAGAAATCCAACTCGTAGCACTTTACAGCATTCTAATTAATGCAGACCTTTGCATTCACGAAGTACACAGAAACTCCCTTTAAGGGATCATTTTACTTTGAACCGCTGAAGAATTAGGCAATTTTTAAAGATAATTTTCTCAGTAAATGCAACATATAATGAAATAAATCTTTTTGGTATTTATTAAACTACTCTTATATTATACAAAAAAAATTAAAAAGATTTTGCAATTTGTTTTAATTGTTTCTTTACAGTGTCATTATGGCACCTAAAAAAAGAGGTATGTTCATGGCGTAGGTGATTTCCTGGCTCAGGCTTATCCGAAACAAAAAATTACAAAAGATTCATAATCTGTATGAGTGTTGCTATAGCCCCCAGCTCAATTAACAATTTTTGTTGAAAAGTAACAAAATGGCCCGGTTTGAAAGAAAAAGTTTGACAAAACACCCAAAAGGATGTATTC
Source organism: Andrena camellia (assembly GCA_029448645.1). NCBI lineage: Eukaryota > Metazoa > Arthropoda > Insecta > Hymenoptera > Andrenidae > Andrena > Andrena camellia. The sequence continues at coordinate 54,797,060 of CM055676.1, read as the reverse complement.
TCAGGTGTTTCATGAGAAAAATCTCGGTTATTTCTCGACAAAAATTGTTAATTGAGCTAGGGGCTATAGTGACAGTCATACAGATTAAGAATCTTTTGGAAGTTTTTGTTGCGGATAAGGCTGAGCCGGGAAATCATCTATGCCATGAACATACCTCTTTTTTTTAGGTGGCATATTGAGGCTTTAAAAAACCATTAAAACAAATTGAAAAAATTCTTTTTAATTTTTTTTTCTATAATATAAGAGTAGCTTAATAAATACCAAAAAGATTTATTTCATTATATGTTGTATTTACTGAGAAAAAAATATTTACAAATAGCTTAACTTTTCGGCCGATCAAAGTAGAATGACCCCTTAATATCGTTTGAAACGAACAACGTAAACTGGTACACCGAAAGCAATTAATAACATTCGCGTTTAAAAGAAAACCTCTTCCTCCGGTTCTTATAAAGTATCTTTATTGTCCTTTAATCCCGTTCAATTACTCTGCCCTTAAAACGAATCCCCGGCGTAAATCATAAAAATTAAGGTGATGTTCCGCTTCTGGCAATAACGAGTCCACCTTCTCTTACAATTTCTGACGCGGGCAGCCGTTTCGCAGGGAATTCGGAATATCGGCGGCGTAGTTCTCGAAGAAAGTACCAATAAAATGTTGCGCCCTAGGGAGCAAGAAGTCTCGCACGAGGGTCCCAGCGAGCGAGCGAGCGAGCGAGCAAGTAATTCTCGACAATTATAAAGTGAGGTCATCTACGAAATTTACGAGATGCGTCGCCGCGGCAAATTAATTTAATAAATTCCTTCCTTGGCTCCCGAGTCACGTTGGTATCGCCCTGTTGCGCGCGCGACCATCGTACTTCTTTCGGTGCCACTCCCCGCGCCCCCGTTATTGTAACACGCGTAATGAGCACGGCGAAACTTTAACCTCGCTTTAAGCGCGATTATTTCTCTTCGGTGGACTCACGAAAAGCCGGAAGCTACTCGATGAAATTTCTTCTTTAACTGATGGTCACCTGCCTCCACACGTCGACCGAAATTTCTCGGCCTCGGTAAAAGTGCGTCTGGCCATTGGTAGGCGTCTGAACGCTGCGTTTTAAATTTTTCTTCGAGACGCGTGACATACACCGCGCGATTACGTTTACTTGTAAATGGTAGTTCCAAATGTCACTTGTACGAACGTAAAGGATGTTATTGCGCGAAAGTGTAACGAAATCACGACAGTGGGTTTATCTTAACCGTTATGTACAAGGAAGATATATGGTCGAGCGCGTTTCATCGGTGAATAATAATCGCGTTAATTTATTTAAAGCTTCTCTTATTGTGGGAATTTAAGTAAACCTAATTGGAAAGGTAATTTTAATGATCATACTTGAGCAATAAAGATCGTAGACATGAACAATATCACTTCTGATTTTGTGGGTGTATTTATTAACACAAAGAACGTTGTACTGTGTTGTTGTTGTAAAAATGGAATAGGTAGTATAAAAAGTTGTGAAATGCTTATTATAAATTATAAATGTATTAAGGGGCCTTTCCACTGTGACGCCCTGATAAAGTACCGCTGTTTGGAACTTTTTTCTTCACAAAAAGAATGTGTTTAATATATCGAAGTTTTTTCTATTTATTAATGTGTGTTTTGAGAATACAAAAAAAAATCGTATCTTTTTTAATGTTTGCTTGCCCCAAAATAATGGGGTGTAATATGCGCTGTAAAATAAAAGACGCCTCGACTGCGTGGTCGATTTTAGAGGAACCGTGCGTCTGAAACAGAAAAACCAAAAAAATTTGTGCTCAGTACGACTGTCGCTATGGCAGGGATTAAGATTAATTAGATCGATGAAGAATTACGTCAATGGCGGACGTCCAAAGTTGAACTATCGAAATTAGCTAAATTTTTTAATCATTGTGCGACGCGAAAGATGAAAAAAACAACGAAAATGTGTGACCGGCCCGGCCTTTTTTTCACAGCGCAAATTGCAACCCCTTATTTTGGGGCAAGCAAGCATTACAAAATATGAAAAAATTGGTGTATTCTCAAAACACATACAGTGGCTCAAAGCCATAATCGGACACTTTTTAAAATCGCATAACTTTTTTAAAATTAATCGAAACGACTTGAGTTTTTTTAAGAAGCTGATTTCGAGAATTTCCGCGATTTTCGCCCTTATTCTGCGATCTTTAAACGTTTGTAGCTCAGAGCAACGTTAACTGATTTTGATGAAATTTTCAGCATGTATACAACTTACTTAAATCTACAAACGGGTTTTTTGAATTTTCATTACAGGCTCAGAAAAAAAAGTTGAAAAAACGACCTTTACTATTTTTTTTGCTATATCGACCAGTTGCAATTTTTTACAAAACGACGAAACCCGTCACTTGGCAAACTAATCCTTCTAACTTCTTAAAAAAACTCAAGTCGTTTCGATTAATTTTAAAAAAGTTATGCGATTTTAAAAAGTGTCCGATTATGACTTTGAGCCACTGTATTAATAAATAGAAAAATTTTCAATTTAGTAAACACATTCTTTTTGTGACGAAAAAAGTTCCAAATAGCGGTACTTTGTCAGGGCGTCACAGTGGAAAGACCCCTTAATGGAGTACAAAACACCAGCAATAATTCAAACCGTTGTTATTGTGACTCGAATGAAGGTGTCTTTGTGCAAGAGTATTACATACGTACAATTTTTGGACTTCGTGGTCAGTCCGGTGGTAAATATTTGTGCAAATTGGAACAGTTATATTTTGCATTGCATTGTATTTGATGATGTCCACATAAAATATATTTAGAAAATGTATGGCCCGTTCTCGAATAAGCTAAACGCTATACTCATACATCGATTCTTAGGTAGACAGTTAATAAATAATATCTTAGTAAGAAAATTAAATTAATGGGCAACCATTCTCAAATTTGAAAAAAAAAATGAAGGAAGAGGACGATAGAAGAAATAATAAGTGTTTGTACAAATTTTTAATCACGGTTTCAGTTTCTGTATTTCACCTTCACGCGAATGAATGACATTCCATTTTCCCCATTTTAAGAAATGAAACTGCGTCGTAAAACATAATAATGACGACCAGGTTTACGCCGTCCATTGTTCGTTTTCTTCTTCGACTTATTTCGCGAAGAACAAAAGAATTTAAAGGACTGTTATGCTGGTAACCCGCATGCAGAGTATCTTATCAATAAACATTACCAGCATGGCAATGTACTAACCGCGTCCGCATCGGCGACGGTTTGGATCTGGTAATGCTGTCTGAAGATTGAGCCTTTTCTGCGAAAAGATCTAAACTGTCTGCACGTAACTATTTCTTAGTTATGTTATAAAATTCGATGTTAAAGAAATATTGTTTAGCGTATAGGTCGAAAAACCGGAATATTGTACTTATACACAGCGAGTCTTTAGTCTGGAAGATATATAATTTTGAAATTCAAATAATTGTGGAAACAGACTGATAGTTCATTAAGAAAGAAACGAAATACGAATAATCGAATATAAGCTGTAGCAAAAATTGATAAACACCGAAGCTGTGTGATATACAGGGCGAGGCACTTAAATAACTTGACAGCTTCAAATTACTCGTAAATTACTTGCTGCATGAGAAAATATTTCAAATAAAAGTTGCAAGGCAGGCATATAAGGCAATAGTCCTTCTTGATAACGTGTAACTATTGTTTAAAACATTTTTCCATACAGCAAGTAATTTGCGAGTAATTTGAAGTCGCCAAGTTAGGTGCCTCACCTTGTATATTAAACGAAAATAAAATAATAGTAATGTAATGTTAGTATATTTTACTACAATGAGGAAGGAAAAATAACAAAATTGAATTAAGTAATCTTTAGCAAATCAGGATGGAAGCTGACTGTTATTAATGTCGCTCCATAACGCTAGTGTTTTTGGATTCATAGTTACATATGTATGTAGTTGATACATGGTACATAGAATATTAGGATTATCTCTTTATAAATTCATAAACTCCCAAAACATGGTGCCTCACTCGATGAAATGAGACTCACTACTGGAAAGTCGATATGTACAAAAGGAGAATGATTTCAAAGATGGATTCTATCTGAACGTAACATAGAAACTATGTAGACGAGTAATTTACTACAATTTTCATACCATTTCTAGGATAAATAATCATTGGTTTCCCATTCCTCGGAATATACAGAATCATGTTACGAAGAAATGGTTATTTTCCTATAATTTTCAAAATTCGCCCTTTAAAGGTGGAGAGGTCGAACATTTTTTATTTAATTTTTGTCTTCGTATAATGTGTAAAATGACTTCTGCAGTATGTTGGTAGTTTCTGTAGCGATTAACGATTGTAAGACTTAAGTTAAATTCAAAATACCAAAGGATCAGGGACGATTCAATACAATTGCATGTCGAATTCTTTTGTAACACTATCAATCATGCTTTTTAAAGCAACGAATTGTCGTTTTTTTTTTGTTTCCTTCCTTTCCACCCGCAGATTAACGCAGCATCTGCTATCGAGTATAATGAATTTATAGATTTACGTTTATAGAATCGCGAGTAACCTTGATGTCGCGTAAAACTGTAAAGGTGCGAAGCCACGATGAGAGTTTACATGAGACTTTTCTATCATGAGACAAAGATCTGAACGACAACTAAATGTAAATAATGGAAATAGTGGCGAGACTTTTAAAAATATATCATGAAACTTGTCTCGTGAGAGTCTAGTTTCATAAAACTAATAACCAAATAATTAAAAAATAATAAAATAATGAAATAATAGTCTCATGAGATTAAAATGTGTGACACGATATTTTTGTCTCATCGTGGATGTGCTGAGGCTGTGCAACTACCCGAGCTGATAGACCCTGGGAACGACTCAATGGGTGACGGTGAAATGTTTCAAAATCAATTATTATGAAATAACATTTGACAGAATGTAACAAATTTCAATTGATTAATTATAATGCAAATCATTTTCAGGGATTGAGTATACGTATTCAACACCCCATTTACAGGACCTTTTTAACTTCATTTTACTTTCCAAACCACTATCGTCAAGGGTCACCGTTTGGGGTACACCCTGTATAGCCAGTGATAAAGTAAAAAAAATGCGAGATCGAATTCCGCCAAAGGACAGCGGTGTGCTTTAACATTCCAAAGTGTCCCTCTTGAGAACGATTTCCAGTCACGCCCTGCTGCTGATAAACGAACGTCCTTACAGAAGAGTGCTTTTCTAATTTTTATCCTTTTATCTGGAAGCGATACACCTCAAGGTCCACTTCTTCATACATAATTAAGTTCGCCCTCTCTTCGAATTCTACCAATTTTTTATTTCTTCGTCACTTATCTCGCGTGACTGATAGTTATTCTACTTTTAGAAATAAAAATAAAATTGCAGCACATCGATTATAGAATAATACAACTTACTGGTACAACACAATTTTTAAGCCTAATAAATTGTTCAACTTTATATTTATAAAAATTCTATTTCTGTGTAATTAATCGACTGTAAAATGAATAAAAATTCTTGTAACATAGTATATGATAGTATTCGATTCTTATTGTTTGTGTTAATGTACAAATTGTAATAGACCGCAAGAAATAATTAACTGCAAAATAGGTGCGATAAATACTAAATTTGCAATCTTCAAGATTTTTAGAAGCAAATATATTAGCGTTGAAATTACATTAACACGGAGTTGTGGATTATTCGTTTCGATGCTGGGTTATAGTCAACAAAAATTTATTCCAGCCATAAAAGAAATTTCTCTCAGCAGTTTTATTATCGAACCTTCCGTAGATTTTTCCCGGATACACATATTTTTCCCACGATACTTGGGGTCATGATAGGGTGTCTGCAAGATTCGCTCGTCCGTTTCCCTACTTAATTCTCGCTGATCCAGGTAAATAAGGATCTTCACGATCGAGCTGGAAGGAACACAATAGCCAGGCGGGACAATATCCTAACGCCATGCAGGATCCCTCTTCCTTCCCCTGGAAGAATCCTGAAATCATCTCGATAGTAAATGGAAACTGCTATTCTGAAATGAATCACAGAGGGGAAATTTTGGGGGTTTTGACAGAGTAACGGTTCTTTACCAGAAAAAGATTCGCTGGCTTACGTAACTGTATACAACAAACGTTCTGTTCTTCTTTTAATAGTTACCAGGACCCTCAATAAGAAATAAAAAATTAAAATGCGTAATAATTTTCATTTTACAAAAAGTGAGAATTTTGTTTCGAGAAAGTTGACTGTGAATAAGTTGCAATTCATTTTTCATTAAAAACAGTATTAATCATGAAGTGATATGAGTGAACATAGTTCTAAATGACCGTACTTAACTCATCAATTCATGTTAATTGTTTAAAATGCGTTAGCCTCCTTAAACATTAATGGAACCTCAATTTCATAAAACGATTTTGAAGCTAGAAACAAAAATAATTTCTGCTTAAAAATTAAATACCTGTACTTATAAAGAATTTAGAAATTTAAATATACTTTTTTGCAAATTATTTTAATTTTATTGTATGAAATCTGTATTATTACACCATATTAATCTATGTTTATTTAATCTTTTTTGTTACAGCACCGTACAGAAGCTTTGGAACAAAACTCGCTGGAGTGATCTCATAATGCTAGGGCAAAATTTTGTTTTGGAAAGGAATTTCAATCGATTTCAAATTGCACCAAAGATATCGTTTGTTAAAGCAGGATATCAACAAACTGTACTTATCGCCCGTAGTACTTTGTCTATGCGCAGCACTGCCTATGATGTCTTTCCCCTCTGTTTATTTGGTAGTGCATTCAGGAGACCATTGACGCAAATCAATGGCAACACATTTCATTTGAATATCTTGACTCCGTTCCTGAACTAATCACGCTGACTTCCTAGGACTCTTACTTCACGGTGCGTCATGTCAATTGATGTTAAATATGCAACCAAAGGATCACAAACAGAATGAAATTGTTTGCCACACTGTAACCATAACTTCCTTCCATTAACAACAATTGAGTCCCTGAAAGTGAGAGTGATGTAACTAAGGAAATATTGAGCTACACCACTTTCATCCTCAAACGCTCAATGTAAGCTGTAAAATTAAAGGTTGGCCTTGAAGAAAGACAGAATTATACTGACTCCGGGGATTATCTCTGTTATAGGACAACATGGAAGACGGTTTTTAACAATAAAATTGCAAGAAATCTGACGATTTGGTGTTATTTAATAAACACCATTTAATACATTTATTTGCATTTACCCAATTTTTAATTACTTTACATATTTTAAATATATTTTACTCTAATTACTAATTGTTTTACTATATCAAATACGATTTCCTGGATAAATCGTGAAATCTAATCCAGATTAGTGATCCTCTAGGGAGTGATCGGTATAACCACAGCCATTTCTGGCAAAATCGGAAATAACATAACCTAAACATTCATTAAATCGGTTGCTTTCCAAGCTGATCGTTTAAAGCGGCTCTATCTCTTTCTATCCGTATTTTTGTCTCTTTCTTCTTTACAGTTTCTTTCTCTGTCTACTTCCGCTTTTGCCAGAATTGGCGGCAACCAATCAGCGACGATATACGTTTGTCCGATCACTAATCCAGATCTAATCCAGCCATTGACAATGGGGATAAAATTTTTAGGCAATCTTGTCCTATAACAGAAAAGATCCTAAGTTTGTGACAAAATTTATAAGAAATACTTTTGCGTGAGACTTTCATAAATTTTCAATGATTCTTTCTTTCTCACACACCAACGTCAGCGAACAAATCAGTACTTACTAAGATTTACCTAAGAGTAACGCACATCTCGATAGATATAAGCGCTAAAAACTGACAGCAAAATTTCCTACTCTTTTATTGAAATTTCAAGAGACCTACGAAAAAGGGATTTTGTAGGTGTTTTGAAATAAGAAAGAAGAAATTTGTACTATGTTATTTCTCCTATGAAGCAGATAGTTTAAATTGTTGTTAAACAGATGTAGCTTTAGAGAATTATTAAAATTCTAACAGAATGATATTTTGCGCGACCAAAGGAAAGTAATTTTAACGATCTCTAAAATTAGATTCCTGATCAAAATTGACTTCCAATGTAATCAACAAATTGACACGAAGATGTGTTACAATCTCGTGTCGAGGATATTATAATGTTTCCACTTCCTTGTATTAACGTTATGTAAAATATCGTAAGAATAAAAGCAATATAAAGATTCGAACGCTTGTGTCAGCCAAGAGAACGGAAGGACGTTCTGTCGCTGTGAAAGGAAATCAAAGGATTTGTGTGTATAAAAGTGCCTTACGTATAATTAAGACGAACCCTATTTTTTCTACATGATATTTTTAACGAGTGGTTAAGAAACTGTTTGCTACTTATATCGACAAAGTGGTCCAGTAAGCAATTAGGATGTACGCGAGACAATACGCTTTGAGAAAGTAATTCTGCGTGCCAAGGAGGAAAGGGTTAATCTTCTTGCGATTAATATTATTTAATTATTCACATTTAGCTCTCGGTCAGTATGAATTACGTCGATGTTAAGCCGTAAATTTAGATGAGTTATTGTACAAATGTCTGATTCTCATTCGTTCAGTATTAGGAGTACGTAACGACAAACGAATTACTTAATAAGTAACTGTATAATATTGTTATAAAGTTTATTTCGTCATTCTCGATCGATTATGTTGTAATTACTGCTACACTAGTATAATATACCTATATACATATATATCGTGCAACTTTCCTTTTTCTACACTGTATATATCTTGTCGCGATACGTTGAATTATGGCGGACAGTAGGGTTTTGTTGTATTAGCCTAACGTACTTGATTATTTCTAACTTAATTTAATTGAACGAGACCTTAAGTTAACAATGATGCAATGACGTCCTCCTGACTTAATTGTGAGACGCGCAGGAATGTTTATGCGGTAGTGTGGGGGATAGATGCATATCAGTCGTGAATTAGTCGACGTTCATGCAGTACAACGAGTGAAACTCTGTAAATACAAGTGCCTTGAATAAGCCTACAGTAAGCATTTTTTACTTGTATCTTCTGTAACACTTTTTATGAAATATTTAAAATACATTTTATTATTTATACGATACTATAGTGATTTATTCATCGTACCCTGAATGTGAAAATTATTGGCAGTTGAAGTTCTATGGTGGCGTTAACATTTTATTTACGTAGAAGTTGTGTAAATAATAAATTAGAAAAATAATAAAAATTTAGAGATGAAAGAATAATTGAAAAGGTAAAAAGTAATAATTAGCTCTTTCCAGGGAGAAGTGGATTAATGTTATTATATTGACGATACAGTTTAAATGATCACCTATTTGAAGATCATGTACAACAGTAACTCTGTAGTTTTGTATATACTTATTTACTATTTAGTGACTTTTTATTAGATTCAATGTAATGTAACTGCATTCCTTTTTATTTTTTTAACAAGAAATTTCGATTTATTGTAAGGGAGAGTGGGGTAATTGCGAACACCTAAGCAAAACAGCAAACAAAACGAAAACTATATGAGAAATGAATTTGTTTATTATTTACAAATATACTTAAACTATTCATCTATAAAGTACTGTGACGAATTTTTGAAAAATTATAATAAAAATCAACTTTATAGTGAAAAAGCAACACCCTTGGTGTTCGTGATTATTCGACTGCCGTGGGGTAATCACGAACAGAGTGCTAAATATCGCGGAAGTCGCACAGAAAGCGCGACTTCCGTGGTCAACTCATAAAAAATGTTGCTACAACCTATACCTACGGTATTTTCCAAATTCATCTTCTTGTGCGTTAGAAAAAAATTGCAATTGTTCGGAATATCGAAAAAAAAATAGTAAAGGTCGTTTTTTAAACTTTTTTTTCTGAGCCTGTAATGAAAATGCAGAAATCCCTTTTGTAGATTTAAGTAAGTTTTATACATGCTGAAAATTTCATCAAAATTGGTTAACGTTGCTAATCTCGAAGGTTCGAGATTACCCCATCCGAGTTGTTCGTCAATACCCCACGACATCAAAAAATAAAAAAGAATTTATTTCAAGCAACGCCTTGGTCACAAAATGTTGGTAAAAAAGTGCTTTATTTCAACTTAAAAAGAAACAATTGTATCATTAATTCAAGAGTAATTACATGCAATTGAAAATGAACAAAATATTACTTGAAACATGATGAGAATAATAAATTGTGTTTATCTTGAATAGCACAAGCGTTCTGTATATATTACTTTCTGCCCGGCGTTGGATACGACCTAAACTATTAGCTAGTGGAGAGGGAACATCGTTCTTATTTATTAAAACACCGTAACATCGTATTCGCGATTACACCGCGTTTGTGTTTACCCCACTCTCCAATACAAGTTAGCCTGAATAAGAAGGTAGCATACTATACTGTAAGTAACAATCATTTTATTGTTATTTAATCTTATCTTTTTTCTGTGAACTAATATCTATTAGTCGTTTTGGTAAAAACTTACTTTGATACTTTTTTATTTTGTTCATGTTTGTGTTGTCAAATTTCTCAGCGTGAAAACATGTTGTCGCCAGTGAAAGTGTTAATATTAATATCCCCCAAGGAAGGGCTGGAGAACTTCTCCACCAGGAGCCCCAGGAGCCCCACACTCAGTCTGCTGGTTCCCCCACTATCAGCAACATCAATTATGTAAGAGCGAGAGCTCCTTGCGACTCGCCAGCCGCCAGTATAGAGTGTAGGAGGCAAATAGATATAGAGGGGATCGTTCTCCTACGGCTCACAATCAGCGCAAGAAGAGGAACGTACTCGCTGCGCCGCCGCACAGTGAGACAAACTGTAGGGGGAGTTAGGGCACTTTGGTGCAAGGGGCACAATGAAACATTAATATTCTCTTGATATCTAGAAACAATCAGAAGTTCAAAACATGATCGCGGGACAGTATAAGCTATCATCTTGATAGATGATATAAGATTATAAGATGATACCCTATAGATATCAAGATAATATTAATGTTTCATTGTGCCCCCTGCATCAAAGTGCCCCAACTCCTCCTACTTTCTTGTGTCAAAATCGTGGAACTTTTGATAGGCATAAGGTAGAAAAACGAATCTTTCTCGAGGTTAAAGCTGAGATGTTGCAGACCAAGGGAAAAATATTGAAAAAGTTTGACAAACAAGTTTTGACTTTGAACTTTTATGTTAAAGAATGCTGAAGGTAAGACAAATTCTGCAGCCAAATTTGAATTCAACGCGTTAAAATCTATACGAAATGGTGTGTAACAAGTCAAGGAAAAACTTAAACTAACCGAGAAAACTGTAATTTTCTTCGAAAATGTCAGCTTTGACATACATTTTCAAGGTCAAAACTTATATGTTATACTTCAATAATTTTCTCATATTTTGCAACATCTTAGCTTCAACCTCGAAAAAGATTCACCCCTCTATCTTATTTCTATCAAAAGTTTGACGTACGGTTTTGACAGAAAGAAGTGCTGTATGTCCCACTGTGCGCCAGTTTTCCAGCCCTACCTTAAGTAATGCTTCGTGTTGAATATCCAAGTGAAATGTCAAATTTTCTACGTTGTACATAAAATGCAAAATTGTTAGTGTTAAATGAAAATATTATGAACAGCATAAAAATATTTAGTATTCATTCAAATTTACTCTGAAAGTCGATATGAAAGAAGATGAAATCACCACGGTGGGGGTAATAACAAGGTATTGATATTATTGGAAATTTAAAGAAAATACTTATTATTCAGTAGTTATGAAAGAACGAGCAAAGAAGCAATTCAGCGTCATATAAAAACACCCTAATTTGAGTGTAATATGTAAAATTGATAATTTTCTGAATCATATGTGTATTAAGAGGTCAGAAATGGTAGACACACTCTATAGTAAAAAATTTAAACATACTTCGCTTAAATATCGTTGTACCTTTATGAATGTCACAATGCTCAATAATACAATTATGTAGCGATTATAATTTGACAACAAAAGCCATTTTAAGTACTTTTCTTGAAGTATGGGATAAATATACTTGGCATAAAATTCAGTATTAATTTCAGAAAAAACGATAAATGTTTTTCATGGTAGCATTTGGCTGCCGTAATTTATTCAACATATGTACACGAATGCAGTACGAATAAGTAAGATATTTATTCACCACCATTTATAGGATACACTTGGTAACAATATGCATGTTTGTAAAATGCACGATATAATTTGCATTTGCCCCCTATGTAATATCAGGTAATATGTAAATGTTCAATAGCTTTCAATGTACTTACGAATGGAATAAGAACTTTACAATGCTGCTTCTCCGTAAACTTGATCAAATTATTTTAAGGTTTCCTTATAAAAATTAATAAAATGATCTGGCGCCCATCGATTAATATAAGATTCACATTTAATACCTACTACCTTACATGTATATATAGTAGGGTGGTGTTTATTTGATCTCAAAAAATTATTTTTGTATTTTTTCACGAGGTACCCTGCCAATGTATTCACCTTTATGATTAAGTAACGTATTAATTTTATTTTTTTCAGTTACATATTAAGGGTTGCCACCAGGCATAGAATTTGGTGCTTTTTAAGAATAAAACTGAAATTTTCTTTTCGACGTATTATATTTTTTAAACACATTTGCGTAACCTTGGAATATTATTACCAAGTAAATTTGTGAACCAACAACTTTTAAAAACAGCCGATTTATATTTATAAGAGTCTAGTAGTAATGTTTACTAGCCAGACTGGGGGAAGGGCTAGCAAGGCGGGTTGCCATTCTGGAGGGGAAATTCTTAATATAATATAAACTCTTAGATTGACAGAGTGTCTGGTGTATGAATTTGTCTTAAGTAAAAACTACAATTTCATTTCAAATATTAATAAGCGGGTAGCAACCTCTAAAACATTATGAAGTGTAATAAAATTTTAACGATGCCCGTTTTTCAGCATAAACAAAATGTTAGGGTACCCCAGCAATATTTTAAAAGTTGGATTTTAAGCACCACCCTACTATATAATTCCAGTGATTCTCATGTCACGCGAAGCAGGTTAAGGAAATGTTAATTTATTTCACAAAAACAACTGAAATATTTAAAGTGGTCAGGTTAAAATAGGAAATCCAATATACTGCACAATCATTAAGATCGTTCAGCATTTCATTTTGCATACCTTCACTGTAAGGAATGTAATTACATGTCGCCAATAATTTTGAAATTGGACATTGCAATATATTTCTATTATTTCTACTTTTACAATTAATACAGATTATTCATTAATTTACGAAAATGAATGTCTGACGAATTAAATTCTCTCTGTAATTTTAAACCAAGGAATCATATAGCCACATCCACATTATTCACAACTCAATGTACACCTTGTACAGAGAAAATGTGTCATATCATTCTTAATAGATTAAATAGATTGAAAAATTGTTTTCATTGATGCATGCCTGTCTTCTGTGAATAATTCAGTTGGCCAGGAAATCTATATGGCGCCGGTGGCAGTAATAAAGGGTGGTCGATCTGGCGCCCATCGATAATTTCGTAATTTCGTGAAATTGGTCCCGCTCGCTCAAGCTCACTTGAGGGGAAGTTTGTTTCTCTTTGTCTCCCTCGCTTTATATACCTCTCTCCTGTCTCTTTTTTTTATTATCCTGGAGGGTCGATTTCCGGACACGTTCAATGTAGGGGGTGAAGCAGGTTGCTACGTCATTTCCGGAAGTACTCGTTTCCACCTCGACGATCAAAGAGCGATCGTTATAACCGTCTTTTTGTCTTTTTACCCCCTACGATACATATTCGTTATACCTCGGGGGTTTTGGCACGCGTAGCACATGTTACTTATCGCTAGTTAAAATAAATGTGATGCAAGTCAAAATGTAAAAAGTGTACTAACAATAGTATTTCATTTCTCCCCTTTTTTTAAAATGTAAGTATATACTTAGTGAATAATTTTTTCCAGTTAAATTCGTTAATGGTTTTTACCGATTAGAGATGGCAAATATATATCCATATGGAAGTTAAAACCATTGCTAAAACTATTTGTTACCCCTAATTTAGCTTATTTTAATTTTCGTGTAGATAAAAAAATAGCTTACTGAAGGATTGGTTTATGCAACGAACAACAATTTTTAATTGAAAATCTCTTGAAAACATATAAACGATATAACTACCAATAGTATTTAATTTAATAGCCTGTAATAATATTTTTACAGTTATATGTTTAAAAATATGTTATATGACTTATATGTTTAAAAATATGATGTAGCATAGATGAGTGTCTGTAAACATGTGACTGCGTGCACTTGCCTGAAATTGTTACAAATTAATTATTTCTGACACGTGTTATTTTCGACAGTCGACTTCTGCCTTCTCTTATACCTATTTCTATATTAAGTACTTTATACTTTGTATCTATTTGCTTATTCCTATGCTCTCCATGTACCTATGTCTCGTAGCCTCGTTCCTCGTCTCTCCATCTTCTCTACCTCCCCTTCTTCCCTCTTTCAACTCTACGTACTTCATCTAACTAAATAATTATTTCCATCGTTAATAAAGCAGAACAAACTGTAATTGATATTTATTTGATTGATTATTCAGTGTAAAATTGTTTACACATTAAACACAATGTGTTTATTATATCACCATATATATGTAGCAAGTATATATTATGCAGTTACGTATATGTCGAAGGAAGATAAGTGACAAAGTAATTCGATTGCAAAGACCAAGTAATTGGTCAAACCGCTTCGCGAGACAATTAAGGCTTAATTATATCGGATCTTTATTTTTATCAAATGACCTGTTTTCACTATATGCCATTATAATTGATTTATGCTACTCGACAATGAAAATTTGTAAAGCAAATGAAAGACAGGAAAAGACGGGTCATCGTATAATTAATTTAAAAAAACCCGAAAGTTTTACACACATCCGTAATGACGGCATATAATCGAGAATATAAAAGGAGTTGATGCCTCAGCGCATCGCGTTGTGGATTTCGACGCTTGTGACTTGACGCGCGCAAATTTTGTGCCAAGGTATTTAGTGTGTACTCTTACTTTGACTAAAAATCTCAGGAAAATAGTGTAATTGAAATAGTTTGAGATACTTTTAAATTATTTTTTTTTTCTTAATTCGATGTTCGTGAATTATACAGTGCGCGTGAAATTTAAGTGTCAATTTTTATTAACCTTGTAATATCTTTAATTATAAACATCTTAGGAAGAAAAGAAACAGGTGATATTATTTATAAAAGTGATACGTGCTTAAGGGGACCTACCGGTCTAGAGCCCAAAAAATAGGTGATTTTAGGAATTAATTAAAGGAAAACTTCTATATATAATTTAATGGGACATTTTGCATTGTATTAAGGATGTCTTAAATTATAGAAATATGTTTTTAGTTTTATAATTAATTATTGCAGACGGCACTGGGGAGTCGTTAAAGTCAAGGCATCAAAAAATTGATCCAAACCGGTGGGAACTGTATCTCCAAAAGTTATTATCCGATTCAACTGAAACTTCTTTTATTTTGAAGAATATACTTCTGGCTGGGGGGGGGGGGGGCAGAAAAAATTACAACAATTGAAAATTTATAATTTTTAAAGGAGTTGAAAGGACGAAAAATATAGAGAAAAAGTGATTTCACACTTCAAGTGTCGTTATTTTCTCAAAAAATGTCATTTTTGTAATTTTTGTGCCCCCCCCCCCCCCGCCAGAAGTATATTCTTCAAAATAAAAAAAGTTTCAGTCGATTCGGATAATAATTTTTGGAGATACAGGTCCCACCGATTTTGAGAACACTGTTTCGGGAAAAACGCGTTTAAAGTTTACCGTGAGCGCCGAGTGGCCGGTTGTGACCCATGCATTTGCCGCTACTCAAATGCCTGTAACTTCGGGAATTTTACGAATTTCAACAAATCCTTTTAAACACATATTTCTAAAAGGTTGAACATTCGAAAAATGAAATAAAAAAAAATCGGCTTTTAAACCAGAAGGTCCCCTGAATAACGTAGAAGTTCGTATTTTTTTATATTTGTATAATGAAATAGTCATTTAGAGCAAGCTGGTAGAAAATACGGATGAGGATAAATTTTTAGTGCAAATCTATTGAGCGATAGCAAATTTTTTCGAACACAGTATTTTATGATCTATTTCACATTTTATCGTATATTTATATTTTCGTATCGTTCACATCAGAAAATATATTATATATAATATTGTTATAACGTATATTTCTTGTTTGTTAAAAGATCAGCAGGAAATACTTAAAATATCTATTCCCAATCCACATGGTTTAAAACTTACAGAAATGAAATTAAATAAAAAATGTGTAATAGACATTGATTTGTCGAAATATTTGTGAATCATTTTTGCCGAATAGGAAAAATTGGTGTTTTTATCTTGGAGTAGAATCGAAGATGGAGGTGGCGACGATAACAACAACCTACTGGCAAACAGCTGTTTTTTACACGCTGTTTTCCGCGTTTACCATTTTACTTGGTATCTACTTTTACATCGAAAGTTTACGAGTAGTTCGTTTAGGAAATAAGCTGCCAGGTGGGTAAACACAATAGAAATATAATTACATTCTTTAAAAATCAACTATAAATATAAATTCAATTTAATATGCACATATGATACGAAACACATCCTATATTCTCAGCATTTAGATAGATTTGTTGTAAACTTGAAGTAAACCAGTCTTTCACAATAATTTAGTAAAGAATAATATTGGAAAGCGATACAACTTCACTAAAAGAAGCTACATTTAGCTTGTAGATCATAATAATTTAGAGAGGAACTTTGCATAATATTGTATTTACTTTATTTCTTTAAACACTTTGATGCACTTCTAATGAAATCAAATGCTTAAAAAGTTTCGTCAAATCTAGTGAAATAAGTCTACTAAAATAAGTTGGGAGGCAATTAATATGGTTATCGAAGAAAATATATTTTTTCTAATACATTGACAGACATTTTTTTTTAAATATTTAAAGTCACCTATTGAACCACAAGTTTTGTTTGTTTTATTAAATAACCACTGTGTATTCATTCCGAAAGCCCATAGAATTTTACATATTTCGTTATTATATTTAAAATCACAGACCACAGCAGTTTTAATGCATGGGAATTTCAATGTTTTAGAATTTCAGATGTACAGAGTGTTCATGTTATGACTATCCAGCGTTGTTTTTTTTAAAGTGACAAGAATGTATATAAAGAAAGGGAGAAGAAAAAGTTCCATTACATTTAAAAACAAATGCGTTTGGTGTTTTACTTTTTAAGTTTACAATTATAATTAATACACCTGTCTTTCTATTTAAAAAATTACATACCTCTCAAAATTTACCTTCGTTGTTTCAAAGTTATTATACATTTAAAAAATTAAAATAACCAATCCAGTGGCTTATAAAAAGTAGTGAAAATTTTCCCCTTTCCATTTCTTTCATATATTTGCCATTTCCTAGAAAAACGCTGAATAGTAATGACATGAATACCCTGTATATGAATCAGGTTTGCAAATAAAATCTGGTTCGTTTTATTCTAGGACCAAAAACAGTGCCAATTTTAGGAAATGCATTACTCACGTTGGGCGTGCATCCAGATCATGTTTTGGAAAAAATACTTAAATATGATGTGTTCGGGCCTGTAGTTCGAGCTTTCTTGGGAAAGAAATTAGTGGTCTTCCTGTATCATCCTCGTGATGTTGAAATCATTCTCAGTAGCTCAGTTCATATCAATAAGTCGCCAGAGTACAGGTAAATATTTTGCAACCAGCATTTTTACCTACACTCCATCCAAGAATACTTAACTCGCTGCACCGCAGTATTTTCTATTATTAAAAATTCATATTTTAATCATATTCTGAATAAAACTTTTTATTCCATTAAAACTGCCTTGAATTGTTTAATACACTCTACCTGTCAAATACTTGGAATCACTCAGTGAATACTGAATTCAAGGAAGCAGGGATTTTCTCGTTAAACAAACAAAAAGTAACTTCCGCGCGTGAAGAAGCACTTATTCAAATTTATTGGAATCGGAAAAATTGCAATTATTGCTGAAAGTATTAATTTGAAGTAGAAGAATATTTTTCATACGATCGAGTAGCATTGTAACTTCCACTTTTGTTGACAATGTAAAAGAAATGATTTTTATTTATACCATCGAGCCAGTACAACAATGCAGGATAGAAAAAAGATTGATGATTTTAAAACCTGAAGAAGTCTTAATATCAAAGGAAATTAACAAATCGATCATTTTCACTTGGTATCTATTAAAAAATTATATTTGAAAACCCTTACATATTAACATACAGAGCTGCAAAATATGTACACATTTAAATATTATTTTGAATATTTTGCTTTCGAAAGACGTTTCATTAATTTTTACATTGCAGATACTTCAAACCTTGGCTGGGAGACGGCTTGCTCATTAGCTCTGGTGATAAATGGAGATCGCACAGGAAAATAATAGCGCCTACATTCCACTTGAATGTATTAAAAACGTTCGTTCCATTATTTTATGAAAACAGCAGAGATTTAGTAATACGTCTGCGGCAACAAATAGGAAAAGAATTTGACTGTCATGATTATTTATCAGCAGTCACCGTTGATATTTTATTGGAAACAGCAATGGGTTTAAGAGAATCTGAGAAACATAAAACTGGTTATGATTACGCTATGGCTGTGATGAAGTAAGTATTTTATAATTATACTGTCGATTATTTTTAGTGATGAGCAAGTTATATTACCTTTTGTCGATTGTTACTTTAATATAAAATATTCACAATAACGTAAGCGGATATATAATTAAAAAATATTTTTAATTAATGCTAAATTTACGGTTATGTTGTTAAAATCTTTTCAACATAATATATATATTGTAGTAAATGAAGAAATAGAGTTTTTTTCTATATTTCATTAAAGTCACGTGTAGCTTCGTGTGTTTTCTAACACTTTTATTACATTACAAAATTACCTAAAACGTACCCTTGTGTTTATTTTTTTCTAGAAAAATTTTTAGCTTGAATAATTTTGATATAGTATTACTAAATAATACAGTGATTTATAATTGATCGATGTGTTTGTACTTGTCTTAAAGAAACCTTCGTACAGAATTAATAGGTACTCTAAACTTTTCCAAAATGCATTTTTTGATCAATTTCTTCGTAACACAAATGTCTAAAAACGGTGTGTTACATATTCCAAAATTTCTATCCAGATGTTTACTATGTAATTTTTTTTCTGCATAAGCAGTTGAAATTCGAGTGATTAAATTTAATAAAATATGTGACCCTAATTATTAATTATAAAATCTAAATTGTGTAGCTAAAATGACACTGCGAAAAGGCTGCAATATGACTCTGACTTTCTTTCGTGAAACATGTAAATATGCGTGTTTCATTTACATGGAGATTTAACATGCTTTTATTAACATAGTATGTGCGACATCATTCATCGACGACATTACAACGTGAATCTGAGATTCGACTTTATCTTCCAATTCACAAAGTTCGCGAAGCAACAAGAGAATCTGCTCAACACCATTCATGGCTTAACCTCGAGAGTAATTCAAAAGAAAAAGGAAGAAGCTTATAGGAAAATCTGCGCGAGTACTGGGGAGGAACAGAAGAGGCCGACAGAAATTGCAGCGTCACAAGATACTGCGGAGAAAAATTCGAGTAACGAGAAAGATAAGGGAGCGACGAAAATGCACTACGTGAGGGACGATCTTGATGATATTGACGACAATGATGTAGGTGAAAAACGTAGACTCGCCTTCTTGGATCTCATGCTGGAACTTTCGAGAAATGGCGCGCAACTCAGTGACGACGAAATCAAGGAAGAAGTCGACACCATTATGTTTGAGGTAAAAGGATAATTTAAAGCCAAGCGTCGATGTTCAAGGTGAGTCCAGAATCTGCATAAATAGTGGACGTATTGTTGAATACTATATACTAAATAGGTTTTCGTACATAAAAAAACACTTGGCAGCCATATTTGTATATTACCTAGAATCGCTTCAAAAATGTAGACGGACTCTAATTGAACTTTCAATGTTTTCATCTCTACTATTTCGTAATTGTTTGCATGATAAATGAAAACATGAGAATGCTGCTGCCAACTTTAACTGTCAAAATTAATACTCGAAGAAAGAAGCACGCATTTAATCAACACACTAATGTATGTCTCAGATTCCAAAAGTGTTTAACCCTATCGCTACGTATTTACATTTTCGGACGATTCTTGAAAAGTGTCAATTTTACATCTATAAAAAAAGTTCTTAATTTTCATTTTTTTCGGAGAACATTGCTGAGTATCACAGTACTAGAGAATACATTTTTTTAATGCGTGGACTATAGTCGAAATCCGCAGCGAAAGGGTTAAAGGCTTGCATACCCCTGACAGGTCGGAAAATAGGGTCATTTTTATGATTTTTGTTTCATGTATAGAAAAATGAAGTATAATGCGTATCATTATCATTGTATCGTATTGGGTATCATTATCATGTATCATTGCTTATAAATGAAGCTGTATTCTCTTCAAAAAGAAATTTGATATCTTAAGAAATGGTGCCACAGCATTCTTAAGGCCCTTCTCCCAAGGCCTCTTCATAGTTACAGCATTTGCGGTACCGAAAATATCTCAGAGATTAGTGGACCGATTTAAATAAAATTTTGCACGAATATTCTTAAGACAATAATCTAATACTAGCCGAGACGATTTTCCGATTAATGCCTTCTTTGGTTTTTTATTAACAAAAGAAGATGAAAGTATAGGTCGAAAATCATATGCTTGAATTTAAGTAGCTGCCATTTTGTAAAAAATAAATTTCTTCAAAATCGCCGCTGATAAGTACTAGATTACAATCTTAAGAATATTCGGGCAAAATTTTATTCAAATCGGTCCACTAATCTCTGAGATATTTTCGGTACCGCAAATGTTGTACCTATGAAAAGGCATTGGGAGAAAGGGCTGCTATGACACCATTTCGTAAGATATCAAATTTCTTTTTTAAGAGAATACAACTTAATTTATACACAACAAGGTGTATATCTTGTTTTTTAAATATGACGTTTCTTTATATGAAACAAAAATCATAAAAATCACCCTATTTTCCGACCGGTCAAGGGTATGTAACCCCTTAAAGGATTCTTTGAAATTATCCTTAGAGCAGCATGTTGATTACTATTTATCTTAAACTACTTCACTTATTTGAAACTCTTCTTGGAATTCCTTCGTTCATTTATATATATTATAGAGACATATACATGTAATTGAATAGTATAGTTCACCTGAACATTATTCTCATGCTTTATTCGAGAAAAAATCATTTGATCAGAATAACTGTGAAATTATCAAACATAAATAAATGAAACTCAGTATGGATGTATTTTAATCGAGTTGCCCGACAAAATTCTATTATTTATACCAAATTAGTTAGAAATCATCCACATTTTATGAACTATTCGGAATAGTATAAAGCAGTTGCAAAATAGATGCAGAATACTAATATTAGCTGGAACAATCGATAAATGCATAGCATTTTTGTTTTTCAGGGGCATGACACCACCGCTGCGGGTTCTAGTTTTGTTCTGTGCGTACTCGGTATACATCAAGATATCCAGGTGAGTCTAATAAAAGTATTAGGATGGATGAACAGGTTTTTCCTGCTTGTAATAAAACATTTTAATTCCAATGCTATTACGTGGTTTCTTTCAACTTTATGCATGCGAATAAAATTTGAAAGTTGACTCGGGAGATTCAAAGGTAGTCGATGTATTAAAATTTAGTTAAATATATTACAAGTTTTGGTTTTACCTACATGTAATAACAATTTTTTAATTTTCTTAAAAAGTACGAGAAAACTTTTTGGCCATCTCATTACAAAACAACGTACGTACGAAAAAAGTACAGAATATACAAGGTGAGTCACCTAACTCATCCACCCAGAATAATTTATAAAGTATGAACTTTGAAAGAACAGTGAATTTTCTATAAATATTAAGCTTTACTTTTCTCAAACCTAATATTAATAGCAGGTGTAACAGATTAATAACAGATACTGTAACTAAGGTAAATACTATTTACTCGCTATTTAGTAAATAGACCATGAACAATATTTTTGCAAGTATCTCGCTAATTATTAGGTTTAGAACAAATAAATCTTATAGAAAACGCTTCAGCATCATATGTTCCCTTCGACACCGTGCAATTTCTATATAAAACACTTTTGTAGAATACACATTTCAGAAGTTATCCGGAATGGACAAATTATGTGACTCAACCTGTATAGACGAATGTAGCTTTCCTAATTTCATTAATTATAAAATTTGATTTTTTTTTACATTTCTCGAGCTACTACTATAAATAACACGTTTTGGACACTGTACACAATGGTTCGCATTAAAAATGCAATGCTCTGAAACTTTATTTTAACGTTGCTAAGTAAGCTATTATATCTCTGCGCTGTTCCATATTTTTGACACCTATGAATACCATTCTTGTACCGGGAATAAATATCCTGGGGGCCTCCAAGTAATCATTCATCTGGGACTCATCCCAAATAATGGCTTTCTTTTTCATAGAATCCGTGTACTTAAATCCAGGAGTAGCTAAATTTGTTATTTTATATATTATATACAGTATTTAAAAAAATATACAGGATAATATATGCGAATAAAATTTATGAATTATTGCTTTAAAAAATACGGTTTCTGGTTTAACCCTTCGTTGACACTCTGAGTCTCAGCCACCCATAAGCTGATTTTGACGCTCTGTACCTTCAACATGCAAAATAAATACTTTTTTCAAAGCCGACTTAAAAACTATTTTTTTTCTCAAAACTATTATATGTGAACAATAACTCTATAGATTTTTAGCTTCTAATATTGACATTCGTAAAAGTTACAATTTTTTAAAAATTTTCTTTCTTTTTTCTCGACATATAAAAATCTAGACTTTTTTTTTACAAAAACTGTGGTAAAATTTCAATTAAAAAACTATTCGAATACATTCTAGAGACCTTGAGATTGACCCACCATTTTTTTCATTACGATTTGATTCTTTAGATGAGAATGGCAGTCATTCAAAAATTGCTCTGGGTGTGAGCCACCCAGGTATGTCAAAGTTGGTCGAAAAAAGAAGTGTGTCAACGAAGGGATAAGGGTACTACTTAGGCAGTCGTTTTTGTCGAAAATGAAGCATTTTAGCATGTACGGTGAAGAATATATGTATATTCAAATACAGAAGTCCAATTCAAGCTGTAGATGATTCAAGTATTTCGATTTATAAATGTCAGCAAATAACCTTATTTTCGAAGTACAAAAGAATTTTCTTGCATGATTTATAAATATTTAAAATTGCACCGTTTTAATTCAAAGGCTTAACCTATGTAATTTAATTGCAAAATAAATATGGCTTCAACAATTTGTACAAATTTCAAATTACAAATGTAGTAAACGTAAATTCTATTAATATACCGATTTATCAGTCTAAATATTCTAAAATTCATAAATAAGTGTATGAATATACGTACTACCACAGGTCTTGCCCATAATGCCAAAAAGATTAGGACCTATTCTGTGTTTACCATTTTTGTCATCGGTATGGCACATTCCACACATTCTTACAAATAGAACTTTTCCTCTGGCTGCATCTCCCATTTTTACAAAAGAATTTATTACTCTTAATATCGGAGGTTATGCCAATTATCCATGCAATCATCGAGCACTATAGTGAAGTATCATTTTGTCACTCGATGTTTATCGATTTCGATGCCACTTGAAGTTTTTTTTATTAAATCGCGACTTGGATGATCGATTCTTGTAATTGAAACAAAATAATTTTTCAAAGATTAATAATTGCGTTCGACAGAAATTAATATCTTTGTAGTATTTAATTGCTAAAATATTTTTCTGCTATTCGTGGTGTAGTATAGGTTGTAGATGAGTAATTATGTTATAATCGGAAGTGGGATGTTTCTACATAAAAAAAATCGGAATTTCGCAATAAACTGTTTGCCTATGAAGCTTTAATTTTGCGATAATCAAGTTTAGAATAGGTAAAGTTGAGAATGCATTCGTGTGCATACGCGTTCATTTGTATTGTATTGCAAATATTTCTTGGACCACTCGAATGGGCACGTTATCACTTATACCTCTCTTATTATACGTACTATTTAGGAAAATATTATTGCAAAATTTATTTATTACAAGAATGCGTAGTTCACTATCTTGGCCAAAATAAGATGGATACGAATAATTTTATCGATAATATTGCTATTAAAATTGGGCGTACTGCGTAAATCTGAGAATTATAGTACTGTATCTACTTATATTCGACTTCGCATTAGCAAATCAAATCACAGGTCGTAGTCTAATAGACAATTCATAAAATAGTACACAAATTGTTCCCCTCGTAAAAGATATTAGTTTCATGTACAAAAAGTTTATTCTGCAATTTTGCTTTTGCGTCTGTAGTAGCACTAAACTGAATTACTTTAATGGAATTAATATGCATTATACCTTGATATTAAAGGTGCAAATAAAAAATTCACTTACTATTATTTGTTTAATCAGTGATTACATATAGAATATAATAGCAATGCTTGTATCTTAGGATCGCGTGTACGAGGAATTGGATTCTATTTTCAAAGGATCTGATCGACCTTGCACGTTCCAAGATACTTTGGAAATGAAATACTTGGAAAGAGTTATTTTCGAAACTCTGAGGCTTTTTCCACCGGTGCCAGCCATTGCAAGGTTACTTACCGAAGACGTTAAACTTGGTAAATTTTATACACACAGTTCATAATTAATACTTAATAAGAGTTATATATTTTCTAGATTATTACTTAAACATTTTTCAAAACTTCTTTAGCAGTTCAGATTTACAAATACATAGTTCCATTTACCAATAAATAATCAATAATATTAATTGAAATCTGTTTAGCATATGTATAATGTACCACGATATTTGTTACATTTTAAAAAAATTGTATGTTTTCATTGAAATTCAAATATTATTCAAAATTCGAAAATTCTTGGAACTGAAAGTATATATACTACATACAATTCATGTCCAGTAGATCATGTACTTTAAGGTTTTTAAGTAACGCGTGACACATATTATCGAAGTTCACGTGACAATGTTTCATTCGTTTACAGTAACTAAGAACTACGTGCTGCCAAAAGGTTGTACAGTTCTAATTTTACCGTACAGGGTTCATCGTTTAGATGAATTCTATCCGAACCCCGAACAGTTCGACCCTGATAATTTTTTGCCAGAACGAATGCAGAGGAGACATTACTATTCCTTCATTCCCTTCAGTGCAGGACCCAGGCAAGTAACCATTTCTATCACCTAAAATCGTCCATCAACTATATGCTTATTGTTTTGATTTCCATTATCCATCGAGAATTTTAATTCAGCCTACATTTGCAATTCATATTTACCTGCAATTATTGTTATCTAATATGCTTAATCCAGTATATTAACACGAAGTAATCATACAGATAACATGAATCGTACATTTTTCCAACCACCCCTTTGATAAATAAAGAGCAATTTATTTTATCATAAATCGAAGGTTTGTATGTCAAGATTCTTGGAGAGTGAAACGTATCTTTTTTTTAAAAAAGAAAATATTCCGTTTTCGGTAACATAATAATTATGATCCACAGCACTGCTCCTTGAAGCAACCACCGTTAACATTATAATGGTTTATACCAGTGTTTCTGAAAGAGGGCGCTACCGCCCCCTAAGTGTGTTTAAATTATCTAGGGGGGCATTAGGTATTAAGGGGTCGGCATGGGGACGTTAGATATAAGAGGGCAGAAATGGGGGCGATTAGGACTTAACAATAAACGAACACCTGAGCGTTGGAGTATAATTCTCTATAAAATGATTGAAAGTAGCTACACTACAAAATCTCAAAGTACGGTAAAAATCCGAAAGGGTCAAATGACCCGCCTCCCCTTTTAAGTATTTTCTATTCTACTTTCTTCGATATACAGGATAGCGTATGTACCATGGTCATCCCAAATATCATCTTAAATAATTCTTTTTTCGAGAATCGAATTTTATGGATTTATTTAATTTCGACGAGCTTATAAGATGGTCGAAAGAAATTGTTTTTAATTAATTTTCCTTTGAAAGTAAATTTCAAAATTATCTATACGACGCCCGATGTAAACATAGAAGAGGTATTTTCGTAAAAATGTATTCATTAACTGAATCAACTAATACATATCGATTCAAATCAGAATAATTTATTGTTAGGTTAGATACAATACTCCGACGCCACTCCCTTTTTTGTAATACGAATGGGAGTCTTCTGAGAATTCTTTTAATTCTGTATTGTGTCACAATGGGGACCTATTATTTTGAACTTCGAAATAAATTCACTAACTAAATTCAAAAACGAATTGTCCTCGGGATACAAAATTCAATGTTAAGTAATTTGTGATTGATCTATTAGCTATCAAAATTTTGTAAATAATATCTTTACAAATTAGATTTTATTTCTTATCCTTGCTTAGGTATATCTCTTAGTTCTTCAATCAGATAAAAGATACTGTTACTGAATTTAATCACGACGCGATGCCATAAAATATTCTACGTGTGGGTAAAGAATTTCTTAAACTTAATAAATAGGAGAATGTTATAATAACAGCACTCCATATAAAATATGTACCTATACTTCACAATGTAACAACGATAAACACGATACTAAATTTATAAATACCAATGTATGTGTAAATACGAAAAACCGTAGAAATAGGCATCCCTTCAGAAGCATTGTGTCTCTTCAAAGTCAGGTTTTATGAAATACGTTTAACGCGATTAAATTACGTTTTTTTTAGATCGTGCGTGGGAAGGAAATACGCGCTGTTAAAGTTGAAGGTCTTATTGTCGACGATTCTGCGGAACTACAAGATCCTGTCGGACCTCACAGAAAAGGACTTCCGGCTGAAGATTGACATTATTCTCAAGAGGGTAGACGGGTTCCGAATAAAAATTGAGCCACGAAATAAAAGCAGTGAAGGGGTTCGTGCTTAAGATGGAGTTCTCATGAATGACACACCATAACTGAACAGTGCAAGAAAAAATGCAAAACTCCATAGATGTGGATCAACGTACTATTAGATTGGAATTGACATTTACTCTTGGAAGAAAAGGCTTTTGTTGTTCAGTAATTAACTACATTTAAATGAAGTAATATAATATCGTGATATACACCCGCTTTCTTATAGCAACGCTTATTGATATGTATATGTTTATAATAAATTCAGTTCCGTCATGGATACGTTCATTCTTGGAAATTAAGTTTTAGTACTTTCTAATGTTACTGGGCGATTCAAAATTCGTAAAATAAATCGGAATCTTCGAAACTAGCATTATCGTCCCCACCTTACACGCGTAATACAAAGACAATAACAAAAATTCATGTATGTACATACGATGCAACTGCATACAGTAATTTCTCGATAAATGATCTTGAAATATCTCACCAAGGAATTGGAACTTGGTATAGAAAAAGCAAAATGATAAAGTGATAAAAGTGATAAAGAAATAGAGATAAATTTCATCGCAGATCCTCTGAGGCGAATGACCCCCGTGCGACTGTGGCTTTGAATACCACTGCTCGACCCCTCGCCTGGCTTGCCCCGCGTGCACCACTGCACGCGGATTGCCTGCTTTAAAAAAGATTTTTTTATAAAATCAGAATTTAAATTCAGGACGAAGCCGAGTAATAAAGCTAGTTTTATATAAATCGGATTAGGTTAAATATTAAATCTGGATAAAACGGTAGGTATCTAAATATCTGTGACAAACCCGTAAAATATTTCCTAAACTCGAAAGGAGACTTTGGTAGATACGCCCTAATTCAGGCATCTATTTCACTTAGGTCCGAAATATAAACTGTTATATCTTCAGTTCCAATGCAGATATGGATTTCTTATTTAATATACATATAAACTATTGCTGTGCTATCTGGCAGCAACAACTCACATTGCGCGAAAGTTGCACATATGCCCTTTCGAATTAACATGGCAGTATTCTTAAATTTTATCAAAGTATTCCATGTTAAAGAAATTCTTATATCTAATCAAAATATTTAACAATCGCAGTAGTCAGCTTGGTTCCCACCAATTACCGTCCTCTTACCACTCTTTACATGAGAACCTTAACTTACTAAACCAAAGAGATGCATGGAAACAAAGTTAACAAAGTTCCATCGATCTGTTCAGTTTAGATATAGAATCTAGGAAACTGTCAAGCAATCGCTCGGTTAAAACAAATTCGGCAAAGAAGGAAAGACGAAGAGTAAGCATAAAGCGAGTATTCGATGGCGCATTTCCTACTACCCTGCTGTCCGAGTCGAAAGGGAAAAGCGTTCGGCGCCACCGAGGCGATTCCTGTTGCTCCTAGCAACCCGCTTGGAGCACACTAATGCCCGATTTCTTCACCTCCGACTAAAGTCCCGGTCAGTGAACGACCAATTAGATGCTATAATGTGGCACTCGTCGACCAGTTGGATGCTATCATTTGGCAGTTATGTGAAACATAACTCTAACTGGAAGATTACTGAAGGTGAAGAAATCGGCCGTAAGTGTGACCAGACTTGAGCCAACTAACGCGGAGATTGAGCAATCGGACCGGGTGACTTACGCTGGCAGTGTATCGAATTGCACACGTTTTCATTAATAGTAAATGTTACATAATTATTTAATAAAATTCAATATGATATTATGATGTCAGAATAATAATAATAAAGTGTTATACATGCATTGAAAGTATTTTATTTTGTTTGCTTCCTTTATTTTCATATATTTACATCAACTTGATTATAAAATATTTATTTTAAATTAATCACACTATTTAACTAGTCGTATATGTACAATGAGTTACAATATTTCGTGTACCTATAACGTATGATTGTAAAGTAACAGGAATCTCCAAAACATTTAATCGGAATCAATTCCTTGCAATATATCTTACAGTACATACATATGTAGAATATTCAACTTGAATTTTAAAATTAGAAATGTTTGTATTATAAAAAAGATCGGGTTTATAAATTTGAGAAAGTAATTCACTTCACGTAAGCACTAAACATGTTTAAGAAATTGAAAACAACATTTTTCTTTACATTCTATAAATGAAAGTATTTTGTAGAAGCCCTATTATAAACAATACAATTTTGGTTCGTTTTTGTACAACAGGTTATATTCAAATAGCTGCGAGAGCTCCGTCCTTCTTTATCTGCTGGCGTCAATTTGCAGAAAGGGGCCTGGAAGTTTGGGTAGCAATTATATTCGCCCGTTTCTTTCTCCTCTTTGGTAAATTCACTGAAAGGAACTGTATTGCCCAAGGAATAACGAACAGGACGTTCATTAGTATAAGAGCAA
Organism: Andrena camellia; assembly: GCA_029448645.1. NCBI lineage: Eukaryota > Metazoa > Arthropoda > Insecta > Hymenoptera > Andrenidae > Andrena > Andrena camellia. The sequence goes on along the minus strand of CM055676.1, from coordinate 54,767,671 downwards.
GCTGGCACACCACGAAACTGTTGGTCCAGTCCTTCATGAGCCCTAAAACAGATCATTCACGTCTCAAATTCCGCCTACTCTCTGCTGTAAACAAAAGCTGTTGCTTCTTCTTCCGTTTCTCTTTAATATTGTCATCCAAAATTTTCACACACTGTTAACCTTTGTGGTTACACGGGGTATATCGCACCCCAGGCTATTTTCGAGTTCAAATGTCCCGTCTTTACGAATCCAAAATGAATTTAGACCTTAATATTAATATTAACAATTGGGTGAATTTTAACAAAACTAATCACTTTTTTCCACAACTATATCAAAATTTACATTTCTAGAAAGAGACTATTACAACTATACAATTATCACTCAAAAATTAAAAGATTCCAAATACGAAAATGGTAACTCCAAAATGACTCAAAGAAAGTGTGACCACGGAGGGTGAAAATAGACGAATAGTATCTAGAAGCATATTGACAAATACACGTTTACACCATTTTTAAATCGAAGAATAAAATGTACCATCTAATTTTATCACGCGAAATATTTCCCCTACTTTTAATAAGCACGGTGACACTTAATAGCTATAGTGAATCCTCACTTCCATTTAATTTAGATACATGGATAATTTCATCTATTTAAGTATGTATTCTGTGCTTCGAGTGAAATCATATAAATTATTTAAGAGATTACTCTATACGAGAGGTGCATAAGGAGCCGTTTTTACCACCTAGCTGCAAGCAACCAGCCGAGCGGTTGAACGGTCCCGCAACTGCAATAGGCTTGTAGCGTATATATATATAGCTGGGACAACTCGATGCTCGGCTGGTTGCCCGCAGCTAGGAGGAGAAAACGGCTCCTTGTGCACCTCTGCTGTATACTACACAATGCACTCGTTATAAGCCCGACGACCGGGGCTGGCGGCGGGCGTACGGCGCGTTATGTGCACTATTCCGCGCGGCCAATGGCGCGAGTGAGAAAACCCAAGAGCGAGCGAGAGGAAACGAAAGAGCCTCTCTCTCGTTCTCGGGTTCTCCCACTCTCGTCCGAAGGATTCCAAGAAATGGTGAGGATAATCGCCGGGCGTACAACGCATGATGGCAACGGGCTTATAACGAGTGCTAGGGCGAATTCCACTTACGCCCAAATTGCCCGCGCCCACGGTCGTAGGAATTTTCCGTTTTTGTAATAAAATGAATATCATAAATTATATTCCTCTATAATATCCCTAATATAAGTTCCTATTTTCGAGTCGCAATTTATATTTAAAAACCTGTATTTTCCGATAATGTCTTTTTTACAGATCTCTCTTCCATATTTCAGGAGATTTTTATAAATTTTGAAACGAGAACCACGGGCGTTGCGGGCGATTTGGGCGTAAGTGGAATTCGCCCACAATATATATGTATTACATACTCACCAACGATTGGCCCAAACAATATGGAAGTTACGCCACTAATAGCGCCATAAATTCCGTATGCCGAGGCGAACTTCTCAATACTGATGTCTTCTATGATGACCAATGGCTGTGGCACCAATAACCAGGATCTAACCACCCCTATAACTGCTATCATCACAAATGTGCCCATCAAGGTGCCGTTGTACAGCAAGTAACCTGCGCCAAGGGGATTCGGGCGATAACATTTTTATAACATTGTAATTATTTCTAATTATTACATTCTGAACAAATTTTGTTCATTTCGTGTTGTGTATATTCAGGAAAATAAAGTGAGGCGATAAAGTTCAGCCTAAATTAATCAAAACGCAGGAAATATCTGTTTATAGAGTTCGTCTGGTTAGGTGTTTCTGTTTTTTGTTAATGTATTGTTAACGCATTTTGCATATAATGTGCAGTACTGTCTGTAAGAAAGATTTTCGCAGTCGGCTCTAATAATTATGACCTTATGTGATATTTCTATTCTATTAAATTGGCATGTGCTTTATTTACTGACCAACTTTTGCAAACGCCATGCAAATCATAGCGACGAAGAATATATATTTCGCTTTGACGTTTACCATCAAAGTGAAAATTGCTAGCAAAATCTTGGACGCCAATTCCGCAGCGGCGCTGATAGTAATTGCCAGAGCTGCTTGACTTTTCGTATAGCCACCGTTAGTCATCACCATTGGTAACAGAGATGAAAACGTGAAGTCACTCGATAAAACGAAACTGATCCCCATACAAATGTTGAGGAAACCGCAATTCTTTAACAGTGATATTTCCAAAAATTCTCCCAAGATTTCTCTGTATCGTTTAAAACACATTAATGTTAATGAAGTGCAGAGCCAAGATGTAAATTGCAATTACTTAGTAGTTACCATAAAATAATTTTCTGAAGAAAATTTGAAAAATATTGTGAAATTTAATGATACTGCGAGTGATAATTTAAAGTGCAATGTACATATTATACTTACTTTATTTGCCTTTTCCCGATACAGTTTTCTTCGCTCATAGAAACTTGAACTCCTTTTTCTGCGTGTTTCTCTTTAGATTTCTCAAACTGGTGTTTGACATCTCCAAAACCTCCGATTCCAGTCACTAGATTCGCTAAGCTTGATGAAGAGAGTGCTGACAGGCGTCTTGTTAACAGTTCACGCATCGACCCAGATTTAATTCGATTGTAAACTTTATCCTCGAGCTCAGAAATCGAAGCAACTCTCTTCGCAGGCTCCTAAATTCCAACAAAGTAAAGAACGAGTAAAACATGTGTACCACCCTCTAATCGTTGTAATTTATGAATAACTCCATTGTGCCACAAAGGTGTAACACTGACTTTGATGAATTTTTATTTTCCGAGTCCGACATTATCTTCTTTCATTTTCATATATCTTAGTAGTAGCGAAATATCAGTTTTTAATTTTGAACAGAGAAATCTGATATAAAGAGTTGAGTTTCGTGGTAGAAATTCTAAATTTTACAACTTGAATTACAGGTTTACCAGTGTCTTTATACAGGCATATGAAGGTAATAATATTGGAATGTGGTTAATTTTCAAGACTGTAACAATATGTAACTCACTTTTTTCCAAATATATCTTTCCTCGGGTTATATAATTATTAGATTATAGAAAATAATTCCATGTTGGATATGGATTTTAAATGTAACTGTAACTGTGCTCTGTAGCTTACTTGTAAGGATTCGATTAAAAGCGGAATTTGCTTTCCGCTTTCGTTTTTAAGACTTGTCAAGCTGCTCCATCTAGTTTTCGCAGGAAGGTGAGTAATATCGGTAGAACAACGATTTGACACTGGCATTCCACACAGTTTCCGTATTTCTTTCTGGCGTGCCCTTTCCGCGCGAACATCTTCCGGTTTCTTCGCGTGCCATTCAACGGGATGCATCATCGTCATACCGACGATGCAATTTAAGCTCATGGCGCCCGTCATCAATGCAGTGCCTATCAAATCAACACAGTTTAGTACTTACACAGTACTTACGTATAATCTTCTAATCATTCATAAAATTTCACGAATTAAAGATTCATATGATTACTGTATTCGCACGTGCCAAGTTGAAATAGAATACAGATTATAATAATTTATAACACATCCTACCTCGGAATCCGTATACCTTCATCAATTTTTCGATGCATATAGGATACGCAATCCCACCTAAGCCGACAATGACTTGGGCGGCGCTCATTACCTGGAAAGCAAAAATTTCCCTAAAAAATCAAGAATATAAGTATCTTGTGGAACGACGGCCATCGGCCTTGCATTTACGTACTGAAGCCCGTCTCTTCACGAAGTAAGCGTTGAAATTCGTGTTGCAAATCGTGACGATCAAACCGAGGCCCATCCCTTGAAGAAAGTTTAAGAACGCCATTTCGTAGACGTTGGTGACGAACGCCAAACCAACGTTCGGCAATGAAAACAGCACTGCGCCAAAAACACCTACCGTCCTCATTTCAAATTTCTTCAGTAACGTGTTGGTCATTAAACCTGTCGAAAAACATGGAATGCTAATTTTCATGCTACTGGACCGCAATGATTAGCAACATTCCATTCGATTATCAGATAAGGAGCAAAGCTATCGTCGAGTGCTACTTAAAGTTATAATATAAATCATTAATAATTTAAATTCATTTTAAGTTAAATATGTCGAGTCTTTTTTTTATTTGTATTGTAATTAAATATTTCTTTGGTAATACGGTATTGTAACAGGTTTACTATACATATACAGGATGTTCCAAAGTTAAACAAGTACAACTATAGTATTGTAATTAAAGGTCTCTATTTCATGTGTACCTACTAACATAGCCGTATTTTTATTTGTGCTATTTTTAGTACTCGGGTACGCGTACCTACAGTGCCGGACAAAAGTATTGCGACACGCTTTTAAACAGAATAACTTTTTTAAAATTAGTCTAAACGGTTTGAGTTTTTTGAGAAGCTAGAAGGATTAGTTTACTAAGTAGATGACGTGTTTCAGCGGTTTCTAAAAAAATGGAATTGGTCAGAATAGCGAAGAAAATAGTGAAGGTCGCTGGTTCAACTTTTTTATCTAAGCCTGCAATGAAAATTTAAAGTTCCGTATACATGCTGAAGATTTCATCGAAATCGGTTGATGCAGAAACAAGCGACAGGCATCGAAATATGTAAAATTTTTAGGTTTATTACAGTGTTAAGCCGAAAAATGTGATTTCCACCACTTCTAATTGTTTGTAGTTCATAGCTACGTTAACCGATTTCGGTGAAATTTTCAGCATGTATACAACTCGTTTAAATCTACAAACCGGATTTTTAAATTTTCATTACAAGCTCAGATAAAAAAGTTGAAAGAGCGACCTTTACTATTCTCTTTCACTAATTAGTAAACTAATCCTTTTATCTTCTCAAAAAAAAATCAGGTCGTTTGGACCAATTTTAAAAAAGTTATTCTGTTTTAAAGGGTGTCCCGATACTTTTGTCCGGTACTGTATATATAAATACAGTTGTACGTGTAAATACTTATGTGCCTTGGGGAGCAATAGCACGGCTTTTCAAATTTGAAGGTCACAAGTAACAATAATAAATCCCAACATAATCTTTTCTAACAAAATTTGTTAATAAATAAATCCAAACATAAGTACATGTGCATCTATATCCGTGTGTACGGAGATTAAAACAGGTATACGTTGCATGAATCCCATGTACACGTCAGTGCCGAATTATCGTTTTCGGAGGCCCTGAGGCGAGCTCCATATGGGGCCTCCTAAATTATTCTAAATTAAAAAAAAATCGAAAATATTGCGCTAACACGCGAAGTGAATAAGTATTAAAACAGTTAAATAAATAAGATTAAACGTGGGGTGCATTTCACGAGAAAAGGGCCCATTTTAAAATCTAAATTTTGGTGTACCTACTCCTTATTTTCTTTCGGTTACAGTTGGAGGGCCCATTTCCAATTCTTTTCTAACTTCTACAACCCTATTTTTTTTAATTTTCCAATTTTTCAGAGGCCTCCTGAGCTCCGGGGTCCTGAGGCGGCTGCCTCTATCGCCTCTATGTTAAGACGGCACTAGTACACGTGCCTCTTTAGTACGCGTTCAAGATATTACCTCTAATATTACTATAGGTAATTAGTATCGTATAATACTATATTACTCATAAACAAATTATTAAAGACCATAATATGTATACTCTGGCAGAAATACTGTTACATAAATGTCTTTTGAAAAAGTTTAAAAAATCAAGGGAAGTTTGATAATGCGAGGAGTAAATTAACATTTTTTCCTTATCTTATCTTAAAGATTGTTCACATGTAACGGTTCAACAAACACAATAACTCGTGTCTGGAAATTCATTCAAAAAATGACGCATGCCTATATTTACGCAGATGTTCTCAGTTCTGAGCTTTTCAGACATCACTTTATACATTCTTATTAGGGATGTGATTAAGTTCAATATGTACTCACGAAACCAAATCGAATTCAATACAAATAGTTCACTTTAGCGATTTCGGTTAATACTCGTAAAAGAACATGTTCAATTATACGTACTTGTTAAGTACTCAGATCATACAAGCTGGTTTCGAACTTTGGAACGAGTACCTGTAGGATTCGAATATGTACCTATAAGTACTTTGACATTTGAAGGAATCGAATCTCCTAAAATTATCTAATAATCGAACCCTGAAAGACAGTGATTTCGCAAACAAAACAAAAACAAATCACACGATTGCACGGAATAGAAAATTCCTGGTTAAAGTACCTACTCATAAAAGATTCGAATCTACTTCGTCAGGGTTCGATTATACTTGAAAGTATTGTTTTTTATTTTTCAAGTACCTACTCGCGAACTGTTCGAAACTATCCAGTAAGATTAGAAACCAACTTCCAATACACTTCATCCTATCACTAATTCTCATACGAGACAAGATTTAGATAGCAAGTTTTAGTGTTTCTATGTTTTTCATATCATGCACGTATGTGTATTATTAAAAAGTTTCACATAGGGATGTACTAAGTAATAACAATTATCGTGTCAAAGCATATTCACTGGGAACTGAATTTTTTAAAGCACGGCTCATTATAATTATTTGTCAGATAGATTTGCTAAGAAATCTATTTCGTATGAACGTTGATGTTGTAAAAAGTGTAACATAATACTTGAAATGATAACAAATTATTTGTTGCAATGTGATCGTACGATCTCCCATTCAAATTTTTGGACATGTCATTTTACCAGAAAAATGTAAATACTCAGTCACTCTTATCTGACGCCTACAGAGCTATTCGAGATTTATATACATGAACTATTCGTGAATTGCAGGTTTCTTTTCGTCAATGTTTTCATCGCCTGACACTGTGCGTAATTAAACCTTGCCGTTGGAAATGTGTGCATAAGGCTAATAGTTAGAATAGTATTCAACTACGGCATAATTATGCCAGATAATGTGAAGTTTCTGGTAGTTACTGATTAACACACGAGCGAGACTGCCGACACTCCTGACGGGTTAATGTTGACCAACTTGTACTTTCAAAACTAATCACCACTATTTTATATTAAGGAAGAATTTTGATTCTAATAGCTAAATAGCGTGATTAGAAAAACTGTTTATTGTAACTTTCTATGTTGAATACATTACAAAATATTGCATTACACTTGATTACAAAAAATAAAAAAAATGTAATTAATATTGTTCATTACTTATTTACTCATTGATAAACACTGCACATAAAAATTCCATAAACTTACTAAACTTTCTTCTTTAACTTGGAAGAAATGATGAATTATTAAATGAAAAATCCTTTACTATAATAAATATTTTTATACCCTTATCCTACATTATTTTTACAATAAATAATTAGGAAACGAGGTTTCATCATATTTAAAACATTCTTCCATCGTATCGCATTTCACTAGGAAAATTTAATAGTTTCACTCCAACTATATTTATAAATTATCGTCATGAAATCCATATTATCAGTACCGAGTATCATGCACATTTGAAACAACACATAAATGCGTTGAAGCATTCTCAAACGGAGGACAAAATTTCCCAATGACACGTTATCACTGTTATGTTCGTCTCTAAGGATGCACATCGGGAAATAAATATACGCGCGGCCACTATATCTAACGTAAATATCTCGAAGAGATACAACTATTTTTACATTCAATAATTACTTGTATGGAATTTAACAGTTATATTTCAATTACTAAGATAGTTATCAGAAGATAATTTTAGACACGTTGGAAGTATCACCTAACCAAACCTGTCAGAAAATTAAGCTTTCAATTTCAAGTGTTCATTGCTGCAGTTTACATTACATGCCATTTTCAGACGAGTCTCATTTCCTGGCGCCTAGGCACTTCGCGACAAATAAACGCAAACTTATTTCCACAACACGTGGATCCTATCAAGTAAATGTAGCAGTTGTATCTTATTTTTTATTGACTTATTTCAGCAAAATTCGATCGATTTTTTTGGATCGTCGAGTTACTGTAATATAAGGGTATTTTCACATGGAACTCTTTTATGGTTTACGACTGGAATTTGGAAGCTATTTAAACATTTGCACCTTTGCCCATGCTCTCTTTAATCGCAACTGTCTCTGTTAAATGAGTATATTTGAAATAAAATACCAATGGTGGGCTAAGGAGCATTTCGTGTGGAAAAGTCCTAACATCAACTGTTTAAATTTACGTGGCTTTTTCCAGCAATTATTGTACGATTTTCACTTTTCTCCACCAAGGAGCACGTTAGAAATTAAAGTAGCATCACTTTTGTGTTATTGGCATAATTGATTGTAATAGAATTTTAGAAATTTTAAGCAGTTTGAGAACAAATGTTGTACATTTTGAACTATTGATTTCAAATTTCAGTTTAGTATTTTTAATATTTTATAATTCACCATAATGTATTTTCATTTCTTCTTCTTATTCCTTCTTCTTTTGAGTCATTATACGTTTTTAACGTTTCCTATGCAATATCTATTCATAATTAATTGTACGTATGTCAAAAGAACATTTGTAAATATGTAGCTGCAGAAACTTCGTGTATAAGTAAAAAAAAGGCTCGTGCATATTTCAACTTTAGTATTGATTATGGTTACGACGAGGTTGCATTATGTACATTTTTTAGCGAAATACGTTTACTTACCAGCAATCGAAAAAGTAACCATAAAGACGGAATTAAAAAGTGTCATTGCTGTGCCAGCTTGACCAGTTGCTTCGAGAAAATCGCCAAATACAATTCCAAATGATGCAGTTGGTCCAAACGTGGTAACCTGTAAGAAGAATAAGAGAAATCGGAATTTATTATAAATTGGACAATAAAATGGCATACAAAATGTTATATTTTCATGATCGATGTTGTGGCTGTCATTTTCAAGAGAAGTTTAATGACCTTTAGAGAAGGTCATTGAAATGCATAAACATGTAATAAAAATAATCTCAAACCTGTTGAATTTAAACTTTTGTACAAATCGTGCGCATTTGTTTAAACACACACCTTATTCGTGACAGGAACTTTAACAGTGAATTGTTTTTACATACCCATCAACATATAACTTTCAGCAACTTTCCGTGCATGGAAATAAATAATTCTTGTATTACGTGACATTAATTCAGTAGGAAAAAAAAGTTTATTACTTTAAATGGCGTAATATTTCTTATTGAAAGAACTTGTATTTTAATACACAAAAGAAGCAATATTATTATTTTCAGTGTAACCGAGATGCTTAATATGAAACTACATCTCTCGCTGGAACTGGACCTTCTAAAGAAAATATTCATTTTCATAATAATTGAGTTAATATACAGTTAACCATCGGAAGCATTTAACTAATTATGCAGAGCCTCACGTTTGAATACTCTGTACGTATGTGAATATTTAAATCATGGTTATATAATAATACCACGTCAGTCACTAGTTTGAAACTTCACACGTACGCAGTAGCAACTATATTTGTCAACTACCCCTGAACTGTACACAGTAATGACGATTTGCAAAAATGGAGCAAAAAACGAAATAAAAATATAAAAGCATCCTCTGAAGTTTGTGTTCTTGATGATTGTGTTAAGTCGTAATATGTGGTACTAACAAATACTAATATCATGGCCAAAGCAACCATCCATCCCCAACCGCCATCGGGGGCCAAGTCTTCCAGCGTAATTTCGTCGTCTTCTGTTTCTTCTTCTTTGTAGGACAGTAACGCATTATTTTGAAGTTTCTTCTCATCCTCGATGAACATGTTCGTCGTTGTTGTCATTGTGGTTGCTCCATTATTTTTAGCTACCGTCATATTTTCGTAGAGTCTACACGCGTCGCACAGAAAGTATTTGGTACATAAATGTTGAGTTTAATCAATTCTCATTAGCAATCACTAACATTTCTCCCATTCAACTCCATCCCACTTAAAATGTTCAGGCACTATATATACACGATTGTCACTAAACATCAAAGACATTTTTCTTCAAGATTCCATGCGTCAAAATACTGAAGAGTTCACTTGCAAACAATTTTTTAAACATCCGCTAAGGTGACCATAGGTAATTATCTTAGCTTAGCTAACGATTAATGAAATATTACGTCTAAATGTAGCTGTCTTTAAAAGCTACAATTTCAAATTCGAGAAAGAATACACTACTGATTGAAGCTACATGTTTCAAAAATTGAGAAAAAATGACATGAATATGTCACCTCTTTTCTTATCATATTGATGTATAGATCCTGTCTTTAAATAATTAATTTCAATAGCTCTGTCACTCTGTACATTGCTTAAAATACAGACAGTAAATTTACTTTAGTCGATCAAATAAAGAATAGTTTACTGAGTTTACAGATTCAATCGTGCGAAAATGTGTAACTTAGAAGGTCTTACCGCCAGAAGGTCTTTATTTTTTTTTCCAAACGGTAAAGGAACACCGCAATTTTAATTAATAAATTTTACACAGTGTGTGACAGTCGGCTGAATGGTTTTTGACTGAACGAAGCTGGGTACAAATGATTTCAAAGACTCTCTTATCTCTGTACACAATGTCGTAGTACTAAGTACCTACTCATAATGAGAATGAAATATTACGACCGTAATATCTGAAATTAGAAAATCAACCGTGAAAAAGTTTAGATTGTAAATGGCATGTGGCAATTTTTTGTATAGAGCTGTTTAAATCAGATCGTTAATGACACACAAATAATTATTATATAGCATCTTATTTTTACCCCTTATGTTTTCGTGTTTGTGTAATTTGTAGCAAATGAGAGGAAATCAAAATAATAATAAAATTATTTTGGTTTCTTTCAGGGTTATAAAATTTTTATCGTAAACATCCAATTATGATTATTACAATACTTTAATTCCATAAAAAGGTACTTAAAAAGAATAATAAAAACATTTAACGCCATATTAAACCAGACAGATATGTGAGATATGGAACTATATATTTATAATATCACGTCCAAATATTTAAATAAATATCGCTCAAAGATTTTCTAAATGTTATAAAGATTTTGTTAAAAGACTTAATTCAGAAGAATTTTCAAATTCATTGTAGAGTATGAAATAAATAATATTTATCACCGATATGCATACCATACTTACTAAACACTACAGTACAAATAATCGCTTTGTACTACAATTTATTGTACAATATGGTATTCGATTTAGAAATAAAATAATAATGAAAGAATGCATTTAAATTTGGGATATAATTTCCTTTATTTAAATTCTGTAAAATGAAAAATGATTTTATCTGTATTTTTTGCTTACAGAAAAGTATTTATAACATGTACATAGAACAAACAAATACATGACAATAGTGTGTAAAATTCTTTTCAACCTCCCTTGATACTTTCATTTTGCTTTCATTCGAAACAATTTAAGAGAAGTACAAAGCCGAATACGTAATCAGTAATATGATTATCTTTAATGCAATAAAATAAACAAAAATAGATGTTTTTTTATAAACAAATGAAGTTCCAAATAAACTTCTCCATATCAGAATTCATACCACTTAGATACCTAATATAAATAGAAGTAAACGTAGATATTTGACTACACACTTGTACGTATTGGCAAATTAATATTTAAATTTATGAAATAATATTCTGATATAGCTAATGAAATAAAAATAAAAAGCAGTGGAACTGTAATTCTGTGTATCAATAAATTGTTCTTCCTAAATGCATGTTTGTTAAAAATTGTTTTAAGCCTCGTTTAATCATACAAAAGAAGACTTTCACAGTGAATAGCGTGTAACTTAGGAATCTTAAGTATTACTAAAATTGATCGCGAACAAATGAAAATGGGTTGCCTGTCATTAGATTTAATTATCTCCAACTTCGACAGCTATTTCTATATCATTTTGAATACCACCTTGACAAATAGTTGTTCAGATTGCTAAACAGTTAAAACGATGCACAAACTTTCCATTGAGTCTACATAAAAATATTCATAAGTTATGATTTCACCACGCTTTTTAGGAGTATTTATAAGTTTTTACTCTTACATATATTAATTCAAAAGCCTTGCAAATGATGATGTTGAAGCACAAATCTTAAGAATCGTGCGAATACAAACGTAAAGAACGTGTAATCGTCAAAACGCGTTATATGCATAGAGATACAAATTTTATGATGCCCCTGAAGCATACACTGGAATATTTACTACAGACGTACGGTTGCGGTTAGTAAGGCGTAAGAGTTAGTAAGGCAAACTCCATCTTTTGTAATATTCACTGACTGGTAACAGAAGCATTCAACGATATTTACTTACGCCTAGATGTTTACTTACTAAAACTACCAATTTGCCAATTCACATATACTATATGTCACGGTACTAGATTACTCCTATGTTCTTCAATAATTGTTTACCTACTACTGGATTATTTTAAGTTTCTTACACTTTTTCTGTATAACGCCCGCAATAATCATAATTTCTATTACGAGAGTCGCTAATAAGTAATTAAATAAACAAATTTCGTCGCTACATTAATCATTTGCAAGTACCCATATACCTACTATTAACGTGGAATACTTGAAAAATACTTTCACATTTTTTTGATAATAATTGAAGATTCGAAACATTTAAATTGAATCTAAATTTTTTAAAGTGATTTCGATACTATTTTTAATTGTAAATTCGAAGTACTGTGTTTAACATTGAAATATCTTACAAAACATCTTCCAATTCGCATTAATTTCTTTTTTCATTACTGATAAATGTCTATATTATTTTTGCCATTAACTCAACAGATTAATTCGCGGCCATTATTCTTGCGTGCTTCATATGCTACTAATAAAACTGCATTTCTCGACGCTTTTAGCAATATAATTTGCGCGCTCCGAATACGTTTATCATGCTACAACGTGATAAAATACAATACATATAGAGTTGAACACGTGATAGACCTCCTTCACGAGTATTATTAATTGGTTACTAAAATTCTTAAGTAGTTTACACTTTTACATACCTTTCTCCATTCGCTCTAATTAAGAGACACTAATTTTTGTGTTACGTAGATAACTTTTATAATGATCGTTTCTAATATATTAGGAATTGTATGAATCGTTTTGAAACAATCCTTTATATTAATGCAATTATTTAAAGTTTAATTATTTTTATACATTAATGAGAATCAACAAATAATCACACGCGAATTACATTGAAATTCTTTGTTTCCAGCTATTTAATTGTCGTAAATTCTATCGCCTCGATATGAACTGAATATTATTAAAATGACCGTGGAAATGGTGATTGTCATCAGTGTACATTTACGGTGCGAAAATAAATTAGCTGCAAAGCCGCAACTAGTTTACACCGCAAGTAATTTAAGCCATTGGCAAAAAATATTCTCTGCGATCGTGTTAATTAATCCATCTGACATTCATTTACTACTGCAGCGAACAATAAACAGTTCTGCTTGAAATATTATTCAATAACTAGCAGATAATTTTGCACATTGTAGTTGATACTTTTTCGAAAACACCACAGTTTCACTTATACTGGAAAATTCTCATTACGTTTGTAAATTACCTACGCATAGAGGGAGCGCGGGCAGCAGTGGTACAATCGCGTATGAGATGATTCTTTACGCAAAAATAAATCGAAATTGAAGAATTATTTCTTTATCAGAGGAATCTTTGTATTCAGTAAAATCGTTTTAAAAGTTTGTCTTGTCAAACTATTTCCTATTATTTTCAATCGATTTCATCTGTGGCAAAATTTAGAGAAACAATACAAACCTGTTATAAAATCGGAACACTAATTTAAAAGAAAATACCTTAGAAATTTACATTCTCACAAATAAAGCTTCTTAAAAAAAAAATCATTCTACATATACTTCTGATTCATTTGTCCACAAGGTATCGTAATATTTAGGTTGTGTTACCATTATTGGCGCGCCCTGTACATATTAAATTTTTTGAGCACTGACAATTAAAAAATAAATTGCTTCTATGTAGTTATAAATTATCTTATATATTTCTATTTAAGGGTAGATTCAGTTTTTGCAGTAACATAATTTTGTAATCAATTTTACAGCGAATATGATTTTTCTTAATCCGGCTGTAAGTAGGGCGGTATTATATGATCGATTCTAAAAGTGTACCGTGTGTTCTGCGAGATAGAATACGATAAGAACAATAAATAAGGAGATAATAAAGAAATTTCTGAAATAAGGTTGATGCTTTCTTGATACAGCACAATGTAGAATTTTTCTGTTATCACCAATGAAAGTTGCAAGTATAAACACCTGCAATGCATATATCTAAATGTACATTAAGCATTAATACTTTTCTAATGTACTATATCCCATCCCCAGCGTGGAAATAAATTTAAAAAAATATTATTTTTAAAAACTGCAACTGTCCCAGACAGTCAAAGCTTGATATTCGTTTGATCGTGTTTTTCACCGATTACAATAATGTATAAATTCACATACCAACTACATTTTGTCCCTATTGCAAACCAAGTAATAATTTAAAACTCAATTTATAAAAGGCTCGAAGATTTCCAATCGCAGAGGTGGACAGAAGTAGCCCCAATAAAATACAGAAATTAGATTATCACCGATAGCAACAATAATGTCAATAGTGAAGATGATAACAGAATCTGCTATGCAATTATTTAATTTGAAATTGTTACGCTGATGTAACTGAAAGCCAACTTCGTTTCAGATTTTAATGAATTTCATAATTCAACGATTTCGAAACCAGGGCCCCAAATATCCTTAACACTTATACTGAAGTATTAAACAAAGGAAAAAGAGAGTAACATAATTTCTCCGCTCATTGCTCTTTTATTGTCCCGTTCACAAAAACAACCAACGAGATTAAAAGAAAAACAAGAACTGCCGCGAAAATAACAAAAAACTGTGTGCATTGTTATCCGTGCATACAGCAACGAATGTATCTCTATACATGTGTATCAGGACCTCTTTATTTCAGGCTTAATCAATTCAGCTCGTGATCTAAATTCTCAGCAGAGAAAACGACCGCTACAAACCGTGTTTCCATCGAATGAAAAATGCTTTAACGCACTTCGGCATTGGCGCGAATGTTAACATCAACCTTTGTCAACGACGTTGATGTGCGTTCGCATATTTTCTTCCCTTGACGAATTCTCATTAACACTGGACGAAAATTGATTGGCTTTGGGCGATGTCGCGTTCACTGTCACACAAAGACGCACGAAACGTTGACGGCAATTAGGCGCGAGGTGGTGGGATTTTTCGTTCCGTAACAGGGCATAGTAAATTAGCCGCGTCTCGGATAAAGGATCGTCGTACGAAAACCCGCCTTAAATCGGTCGTGTCCGCTCTCGCCGCGAAACGCCGCGGAATCAACGCGCGACAGTGGCGATTGCGGTCGAACCAGTGACGAGATATCATTAATCTCTCGTGTCTCGTCTTCGCGCTTTCTTTCCTCCTCGTGGCCTAACAATCATCCACCGTTTTCAATCGCGAAGCACACGATAATACAGAAAAGGGACGGCGACACGATCTGGCGGCTTCATTTCTTGGCCTGGCATGCGGGGCCGGTGGTCGTCCATGGCTTTCGCCTTATACACTTCCCTGAAAGTGAACAGTTTCGAAGGGAAAGGATAGAAAGGGACTGTCGATAGTGTGGAAAGTGTGATGTTTTCGAAGGGACATCGAACTGTGATTAATTTGCTCCTGACCAATCTCGGTAATGTTTTCAACGGAACCCCGCGGCACGATAACCACGCTACTGATAATGAAATATCGAGCGGCTGTGGGTGTACTTATGCACTTTCAAAGTGGAGTCAGCCTATGGATTGGAAGCAGGCTTGTACGCTTGGTTGGTACCTTAACTGTCAGTGCGAGTATACTGTTTCCAGTTTCGTTAACGGTCGAATTTGGACGATCGATTTGGAGTGCATATATGTGGAGGGAAAGTAACTTCTTTTGAGTGACATATTCATTGCTGGTAATTATCCGAATCTTTCTTCTAAAGTAGCCAGAAACACGATACTTTAATCGTTCTATTTCATATTTATATCTGTAGGTATGTAGTGGAATTGTGCTTGCAAGCAATTACGTTGATCCGATATAAGTTAAGAATCTAATGTTTATAGATGCTTGTAAGTTTTAAAGGGCGTTTAATTTTTTAGAAATTGTTAGGATATTTTAGTATTTTCATAAATAACACAATTGTACCATATTCGACGTCTTTATTCATTATTTTCCAAAGTTACAGGCGTAAAAATTGACGTACATATCTTAATGTTAGCGAGAAGTATTATCTTTTGTGGCAAATATATTTAAAATACCTTCTTTGCTAAAAATCTAGAATGTGCTTTCATGCTACTCTTTTATTTTATTCGAGTGTCGTATCACAGCTTACTTTACACCTGCAAAGGGGGATAAGAACACCCTTTTGTATGGTCACTAATAAGCACCAACTGTGTTTAACACCGAGTAGCGTGTCGCGACGTTTACGTTGCCCTTATTCTCGATATTAGCTGAAGCTAAGCGATTAATTGAAAAATAAATGATTTC
Organism: Andrena camellia; assembly: GCA_029448645.1. Classification (NCBI taxonomy): domain Eukaryota; kingdom Metazoa; phylum Arthropoda; class Insecta; order Hymenoptera; family Andrenidae; genus Andrena; species Andrena camellia. The sequence continues at coordinate 54,751,231 of CM055676.1, read as the reverse complement.
CCTCTAAAAATACTTTCGCTGATACGTGACAGTCCGCTGCGCGTGACGCTCGCCAGTGGACCACGTGGGGTATGATGCATTCACTGTAATGAAACTTTATAAGTAGATAAAGGAGAGGGAAATATTTGACACCTGTAAGAACATTTGCATAAACACACAAGAATTTATAAAATATTTCACAACAAAACTGCGTTTCGCTCGCTGCAACGTTAAAGTTTTATGATCTCAGACTAATTTTAAATGAGACGATAACCCAGTGGCTTGGGGTCGAAGCTTCGTAATCCGACAATATGGGTTTCAGCACCTATTCTGGTACATACACGCTTTCATTTTTCTAATATTCTGTTTCTATTTCCGTTACGAATAGTGTATTGTAATTATTTCTGCCACATTCACAGTGACTCATTGTATCACTTGAAAGGGAAATGCGACAATATGCAAATATTTTCCATACGAACGTTTATCAAACACCTTGCGTTCTTCTAAATACTGAATACTGTTTCGTAAGTTGTTGGAACTGTGAAATTTTTTTTTATAAATGAAAATATATAAATATATGCTAAATTGCTATTATTGTCAAATCTCTCGATAGTGACAAATATTTTGGAAGCGTACGCAACATTCTTTACAGGTGAGAAATTATTTTTTACAGTTTAGTCGATAAAGGAAAGTAACGAACATTTTAACCATAACCCCGGGTCCCCACCAAGGAGAACACGAACAAAAACATTGTTCGCGAACGTTTTAGTCTGTTTTCGTCGTGTCCACACGACGTAGAAATTCTACTGTGATACACTGTCTCGTATTATTGTTCGAACGTTGGTGTCGATCGCGAACGTTCTCTATTTCGTGACCTAAAGGCGTTCGTAAAGAAAAATTCCTTACGGTGCCCAGCAAAGGGTCAAGCATGGTACTTCGACCTCCCCCGTCTAATCCGCCCCCCCCCCCCCTGTGGCCAGCACAGTGGTTAACTTGGAGGCTATATAAAGCTCACTGCATCTTGCTAAGCTTAAATGCTACTATAGAGGAAACTCTGAGGCGTAGCGCGTCTGTTGGACCTTGTCGTAAGCTGACACTATCTGTCTCATATTATTGATTACAACTCTTAATTTCGCCAGGACCACTGAAAATACCATGTAAATGCTAACTTTTCTCTCAATTATTTCGGATTTCCTTTGTCAATAAATTTGATGTCGAACATAATAATATATGTAACACTAGTGTAACATTCTGCAAAACCGAGTATTGGCTTCACATTATAATGCATAGGTATCTTTATGCATGATTTAACACTGGTGTTATATCCGTATTTTTTCATTTATACAAAAAATTGTTAGACTAGGAATTTTTTGCTTATTTTTACGATGAAGTGTGGACAGAAATAGACCGACGAGAATTTTTCTGTGTAAAATAAAAAAATCATGATACTAAGGGTTAATTGCCAAATTGAAATACTGATTGTGAGTAAATGTTCATGTATTGCACAAATGCTATTTATAATACATAAATATGATATGCATAATAGTAGCTGATAAAGAAAGAATTGAATATTTTATTTTTCTTCCAAACAATGGTAAACGTAATTTAAATATTAAATTAAATAATTGTAAGAAAGTCGGACAAAAAAAGCGCCTACGAAGGGACAGCGGTGTACTTCGAGCTTGGACCGTTGGATGACGAAGCTTCAACCTTACATGTTGAACTAGTTTATATAACATATCCAAAAACCAAATCAATCGGAGATGATCACCTGAAAATCTTATAACTTTAAGGGGTGGTTTCACCCCCTAAACATGCAAACAGGCTAAAATAAAAAGATACTTGTTTCTTAATTTTCGGTCCTCTAACATATATCCAAAACCAAAGCAATCGGAGACGAACACCTGAAAATTATATAACTTTGAGGGGTAGTTTCGCCCCCTAACATGCAAACAGGCCAAAATAAAAAGATACCCGTTTCTTATTTTTCGGTCCTCTCAAACATATCCAAAATTCAAAGCAATCGGAGGCGGACACCTGGGAGACTTTCCTTATTAGTGAAAACATATACGAGGTGGAATAATAACTTTGTCCACGTGAAGTATCTTCAATATTTTCGGGGATACGAAAATCTATTATTCGGAATAGTTTTACGATATCAAGGAGGTCGTGATAATAGTTTCGTGGGTGAATGGGGATTGAAGAATTTAAGGTTACCTTTATTTCTTTGTACAGATAATTTAACGGCATCTACGATGTAAAATAATGCCTTCTGCAAATTCTGCAAAAATATATAAGAGATAGATTATCCTCTTAGACATGTGCTCAACCCTATTGTCATTGAGTAGAATATTAATGATAGGAAATATGCAGCCCCCAGTTGTAATTGTACATACAACCATTTGTAATTATAATGTACTGAAATACGCAAATTTATTTCAAAAAGTTAAGCGATTCAATTTTATGAGGACTTCATTAGAGATACTCACCAAATAGTTTGTCATTGAAGTGTATTCTTTTGGCATGGAAGTACATAGTATAAGAATAACAAAAGTAGTAATTTTATAGTTAAATATCATGGAATATTCTGACACACAAAAATATGTATTTTCAATCACTTGGAGACTATTTAACAGGCAGAATAATAGACGAAATAAATTAAATGAAAGAATGTGGCAATGTTCATGTATAAAAATATGTGACTTTTATTTATAAACAGACTTAACGATATCTGGTTAATGTTTTGCCTTGCACATTATGCATGTGTGAACGCAGCTTAGCGTGTATAAACTTTACCAACTTATGCACTTCAAGAATAATAATAATAGTTCGATATATATGAACTACTTTTTAAAAAACATTTCAAAATGCATGTATTTGTAATAATACTTGTGTTTCGTCATATGCATTTGGAATAAATTACCCAGGAATTACTTGAACTATGATATTAGCTTATTCAAATCTCTGCTAAATGGGAAAGTATTAGTTAAAACTAATATGAATAACTTGATTTCTTGTGTAAGTCTTGTTTTCGTCCAGATAGCCGGTTTAACAAAAATCTGTGCGCGACTGCATTCGTGCGAGTCAGGAATAAAGTTTTATTTAAATAACTCTAAGAGTCAATATTCTATTCTCACAAATTTTACAAAAGTGAAACTGTATTCAGTCAATAGTTTAAGTTATTATGCATGGCGCACATTAGATATTTTGCAAGCAGCAAATGATCCAAAATAAGAGAAAAAAATGTTAACTATATTTGCAATGTTGCCGGAATTCAGATGTTGTTATCGAAACACTTGTGGCCTGCGATGCCTTTTAATAAATATTGGAGAATTAATCACGCACGATTGAAATTGTCATTATAACGCACATATAGAAGTCTGTTCACTGTTGTCATTTTAAACTAGAAGAAAAAAATGTGTATAAGATATTTAATATCTTATGTAATACCGAAAGCTGCAACGAAGATGCAAAAAAAAATTGAAGATATATGTAGGAAGAGATAGACGGCCTTTGATACGTGCAATATATTCAATTAAATTATTTACAATCGAAACGGAATTCGATTCTTCGACCTTGGGCATATCAATTAGCCATTCACACCACCTGCACCATGTTAATCGTTCATTGTACAACGTTGACATTAGCATACTATATATGCGCATGTAATGTGTATCTATATCACCTGATTCCTATGTATATTCGTTGTTAACTCATCACCTTTTGATTTTGAGACTCGTTCATTATAACATTAAAAATATAGAAATACTTTCAATAAATACCAACGTTACAGTTGGTATAGTATATTTTATTGCACTGCATCAGAATATTTAACACGTTCCCTAAACTACTGAACTTATTAGTGTGCGTGGCACATTATTAAAGATTCGGTTAATCTAGAAATCAAACTATATTTATAGTTATGTTGAAAGCCCAGTTTTTAGACGAGAAGGTAGTATTTAATAGATATTATATTTCTACAGAATGTAGTGACATTAAGGCTAGGGTTTACATGTATACATATGTAAAAAATATTAATGATAAATACAATTCATTTGTTTACAGTATATGCACGTATATATTCTAATAGGTGGAACCCATTTTAGGGACAAATTACTAATGTATTTATACGTATGTACATACGACTTACGCTGCCAAAATTTTGAAATCATTTGTCGAATTTCATTAAAGAATTTAGTATAAAAAATTTTTGGCCCAAGTGGAAACTAATACTTTCAACGATTACAATGTTCTTTGCTTTAGTAAATTTTAATATCTTATAACGCGAGAAAGTTACTTAATTTCTTTGTTCAATGAGATAATCTCTACATCCGTTATATTCACAAGGTGATTCCTACTTTTGCCCTGCGATGTATACTTTCCGACCATACTTTCGAAATCGATTTAAAGGGTTACATACACCTAGAACCGTAAAAAGAGGGGACTTTTAATGATTTTTTTTTACCTATAAATAATTTTGTTAATCAAAAACCGTAATATGCACTCGAAAGCTTATAATTTAAAGAATATTTTCAAAAAAAGAATGACGATAATTCGTCTTGTTCGCCGCGTAGCTGCTGTTGAATAAAGCAGAGTCATCACATAAGGAGTTTGCGGTGCAAAAAATTTCTGCTCTGAGTGTCATCCAAAAGCAAACAGAAAAATGTCTCTTAAAGTATGTAAAAGAAACTAGAATTTATTTTACGCTATTTTTAAAATTTTAATTTTTAAAAAAAATATGAGTGTTTGATCTTTAATTCAACCCCGTTATACAATTTCTAAGACAAATTTTATCAGCTTTTTAATGATTAAAACCAAACTGTGGTTATTACAAAAACATCCGTATGATAAAGACTGATGTGAGATATAATCGTGCCAAGTTTCATTCAAATCGGTTCGGTAGCTTTTGAAATATCATTGGTACCGATTTGAAGAATGTAGTTTCGAGAAAACAACGCTTAAAGTTTAACTAACTTTTTAAAGTTTTAAATAATTTTTATTTTTGAATTTACAGAAAATCGTCGATTCCGGGGCCATAGAGTTGACCTTCCTTTGATGTTGTAGCTTCTGCAAATTATTTGTTGGAAAAATCGATTGTTTCGACTATTCTAGGTGTATTTAACCCCTTAATTCCAAGTTATTACTATACCTATTGATGTTCGAATAATTTTAATTATTAAACTATATTTGCAAACAACATTTCACGATCCACATGCAGCATTACTATTATTATATAAAATAGCTACAGTGTTGCCCCGTTAAAAGTAAAGGTCCTCCCTTCCGTTAAGAGAGCATTTCTATCCCCGCTACATCTTCTTTAGTCGCCGCAGCGTGTGTGAGACTAGCGTTAGCGTGAGCGAGAGGGTACGCGACAGCGACAAACCATAAATTTTGTTCTATGTAGCGACATCGTATTACTAAAAGGAGACGGCAGTAACGAAAAGCGAGCCGAATAACATACCGTTTCGTTAAGGGATTGCCTTGTCCCCCGAGCAGCATGCTTACAACGGGATACCCCTGTATCATGGTCTTCAACGATTCTTCACAGCTCATGCTATTAGGAAGACTCCTTCGAGTTTCTGAATTCCTTTCTTTTTTGCTTCGTAAACGTACATGGCAGGTATTTTGAAGCATTTTCCGATTCTCCAAATGTACATTTATTTTTAAAAATTACATATTACGTCATCATTTGAGATCAGTTATTTACAGATCACCCATCGGGAATTTTGAAATACTCGTTAACGTATAGTTAGCACGAATAAGTACAAGGTGATTTATATAAACACTCAATATAAAGAGAAACAGATATGAGTTACACGAGTTCCAAAATGGCTATAACTTTACAGAAAAATAAAATATGTTTCCTGTCACATTTTGGACTCCCCATTAAGAGGCTGCTCCGGTTTAAAGCCCATAAAAATAGGTGATCTTTAGGAATTAATTAAAGGAATACTACTACATATAATTTAATGAGACTTTTTGCATTGTATTAAGGATGTCTTACGCGATAGAAACCAATTTTTTGTTTTATAATTAATAATTGCGGACGGCACTGGGGAGTCGTTAAAGTCGAGGCGTCCAAAAATTCATCCAAATCGGTGGAACCTGTAGCACCTAAACTATTGGTCTGAAATAAAAAACAGTGCCAGATTATTAAAGGACATGAAACTCACTCGTGGACTAAGCAGTAAAAATTACAAAAAATGACATTTTTAAGAAAAGAACGATACTTGAAGTTTGAAATCACTTTTTCCCTATACTTTTCGTCCTTTCAAGGCCTTTGAAAATTGCAAATTTTCAAATTTTTTAAAATGTTAGTGGTTTCTTCACTACACAGAAGTATATTCTTCAAAATAAAAAAAGTTTCAGTCGAATCGGATAATAACTTTAATAACGAAATACAGGTTCCACTGATTTTAAGAACACTGTTTCGAGAAAAACGCGTTTAAAATTTTACGTGAGTGCCAAGTGGCCGGATGTTACCCATGCATTTTCCGCTACTCAAATGCCTATAACTTCAGGAATTTTACGAATTTCAAAAAATCCTTTTAAACACGCATTCCTAAAAGGTTGAACATTCGCAAAAAGAAATTAAAAAAATCGATTTTTAGACCGGAACCTCCCCTTAAAACACATTCCTGAAAAATATATTTACTCCACTTCAAACACTAAATCGCATTCATTGTGTCTTAATGTATCATTGGCAGTTTTGTTATTTATATTTATACGAAAATAAAAATAAAACACCAATTACTTCCGTGAAATATGAATATACAGAAAAATATGTAGATCCTCAGATAAACAGTTTCGATCAACAAAAACATGATTCACATATTTATCTTCTTCGCGTAGTCGTTCTTTTCTGAATTATGATAATGAGTAGCGTTTTTCACATGGAATCACATATTCTTGCCCTCTGCACGTTATATTATACAAATAAGATTACGGCGAATGTAAATATCTACCAGCTAAGAGAAATTTCAAATTATACGGAATCTTTTAAGCGTAGAATTAGTTTTTTCGAATCTTCGGATCTCACTTACATGTAAAGAGCACTTAATGTTTTAGGATTTCTAGAGAGTTTGCTTTTCATTAGCTCTCTATCTAATCACTGGACAATTAGATTAGATTACAATCTATCAGTTTATCTATAAACAAATTTACACATATAAAGTCACTGTGATTATAAAATATAAAACTTCTTCCTTACTTTATTATATATAAAAATATAAAAAGCATACAATGTCGAAAACGTTAGTAGTTATTTACAATCATCTAGAATAAATTGTGTACATTTGCAAGTACTTCTTTGGTTTTACTTAATAATAATTAATATAGAAAGAACATTTGAAGCCATAAAACAATCACGATCATTTTTAAATTTTAATTACGTGGAGTCATTTCTGTTTTCGTTCCCCTCATAAAATCCAATTTATCCCAGTACTCATGAAAGCTAATCTATTACAATATTCCTAAAAGTTAAGAAACGTAAAGTATTAGTGAAGTATATATTACAAAAAAAATCAGAATCAACTTCATCGAAGGAACAGTTACCAATTTTCTTCCTTGGGTAGGTACGAAGTATACAGCACCAATGTGTTTGTATCCACTATCCATAGACGTGTCAAAAATATGTACATTCGTTAAGAGGAAAAGAAACACATTTTCATAAAAATGTATTTTCATTTCGTTATATTACCATTTAAAATGAAGATATAATTCTTTCAGCATTGTAAATCCCACATCATAATGTAATACGTATTTTTCCACGAGACGACGGAACAAAGAGGGGCGAACGAAGAACGAATTGGTTTGCCATTGAGTGACAGTGCTTCGTCAGTCATAACCGAAGCCAGAAGTGAGGGAAACATCTAACCGGTCTATCTGGACTGCGTATCGGATCATTAAGCAGTGAATAAAGCGGCAGGATTAAACTATACCTCGTGACATGTGATTACCAAATACAATTGCGGGCACCTCACTTTTCAACACGTTTCGCACGACCATTCCTAAACTCTTGAAAAACCGTCGATTGAACTCGATCATATGTGGGAGAACAGTGCGAAGGAAAAATGACGAATCGTGAAGACGTTAAGAAGAAAGCCCCCGATGGTGGTTGGGGGTGGTTCGTTTGCCTTGGCAGCAGCTTAATCACGGTAACAATTCTCTTATAATTGCTTGTTTCTATTCTTGCATGTACGTGAATACTTCACATTTAAGCTGCCAATACCCTGTCACTTTGCATCTTTGCTTCCTCCTCTCAGGATACTGTTACGTTATTTAGATTTTTATTATGAACAGCTTCTCGATATTAATGTCGTTGGGAAAGTTACAATTGTTGACACATATTTATGCAAGATATACTTAATGTCGTGCTAATGAAACTATATCTCATATCTATGCTAATAAAATTATAACTCACGTCCACGCTAATAAAACTCATCATATGGTGCAAGAAAAAGATTTGAATAAACAAAGGTGTGTAAACTACTCGTCTTTTATGTATTCGAAGCTTGTGATCTAGGAACGGATATGTTATTTCCCTGATTACGTTTCTCTAAGGAATTTGCAATTCCAAAATTCGGGGCCATTATTCGCTCTGAATTATTAGGATTATTCTATATAATCATAAACGATATTTCTTGTTGCCTGTCGTAATAACAATAATTTTCTGACTTTTCCGGAATCTCTATGTTAATTTAAAATATTTGCCAGTGCTTATTTAAATAATCACATGACGAATATTTATTTTATTAGCAGATTGATTGTATCGCAACATTAAACTATTACTTTGTGGATTTATGTGTATTACGATTTTTTTGTTTTATTTCCACGTCAGTGTTTTTATTACTCAATTATGTTTTGAATTATTTTTCTACAAAACCGCGTCTGTTATTCAAACAAATGTTTTCACAACTAGAGGAAGTGCAGTATATTTGGAATACCAGTTTGTTTGAGACGAATAAAAAATTACGGCAGAGCATGGGAACAAATAAAACTGAATAATATCAAAGGGAAACTAGAAAACTTTTATATTTCAAAATCTCAGTAATAATAAAAAGTAAAATGTAGCTGAAACTTTAGTCTAAATGAAAAATGACAGCAAGTATCGATTTCGTTAAGGTGCAGGTAATTTGGAATACAGTAATTCCTCGTAATAAACCCGACGAACGGAGCTGGCGGCGGGCGAACAACGTGATGCGGTCACTATTCCCTTAGAGTAGTATATGCTCTAAGACTATTCCGTGCGGCCAATGCCGCGAGTGAGAAAACCCAAGAGCCGAGCGAGAGGGAACGAAACAGTTGACACGAAGTTGCCGTCAACTCTTTAGTTCTCTCACTCTCGACCGAAGGATTCCAAGAAATGGTGGGGATAGTCATCGGGCGTACTACGCATGCTAAAAACGGGACTATAACGAGGCTTTACTGTACCGGTATTCTAGTTTACCTTCACTTTATAAGCTTAAAAAAAAACATGTAAATAATAAAATTATTTCCTTTATGATCTAATCAGACTAAAAAATCACAATACAGGAACAATCTTAGGTAAATATAAATGGATAGCGCTGGTCCAAAACGACGCGACGCAGCGTTACGCGTGAAACAAAAGCATCGCTAAGCCTTGGAATATTCCAAATTACCGTCACCTTCGGTATTTCCAATTAGCAACATGTGATTGCAACATAAAATTTCATGACTCACTTTGTATTCTCGAAATTATCGCAAAACTGATACGGAACCGTAAAAGGAACGCGCAAATGAGAAGATTAAGTGTTTAACTCTAAAGTTATGACATATTTTAACCTTGATTGAAACGACTGAATACTTGCTAAAAAAGTTTTGCAGATTGACGTCTTCTTACTCTGCAGATTAAGTCGAAAATGTCAAAATATCGGTTTATCCACAAATGTCATTCGTTAAAAAGTCATTAACCCTTATTGTCTACGGTGTTACAAATTAGATAACGTTAGTCGTTTATTAGATACTTCGGTATTCCAAATCACCAACAGAATTCCAAATATGCTGCACTTCCTCTGTTATATATTAAAGATCAGATATTTTTAGAAGTAATAGAAATTAAAATTTGACTTTAGTAAAGTATGGATACCCACACTAGTGGTTTATGCGACATTAAATAATGGAGAGAGAAAAGTATGGGTAATGCTGGAACAGCATGTATTAATATTCATTTTATTATGTACTATTTCCTTTCTCACAAAAGAAGAAATCAATTATATAATAGACCAATAATCGTTCCACCCTTGGAGCACCGACGCGTTATTATTATTATATTATTATTATACCAAAGGGATTACCCGTAAATAAACAAAGAAATGGGTTATTTATTAGCTTTGCTCAAACACAAATTTTAACCTCTAAATTAAATTCCGAGGCCTAAAAATCCCCCCGATCAACCGTCTTCATAATGAAAAGTCGTAAATTATTCGGTAATCCCGCGAAGCTCCGTAATGGGTGAATACAGGCCCATACCCATCTCCTTTTCTTTTTATCATTCAGGTATGTGATTTTTTGCTTATAACAACTGACATTTCCAACTCTGAAGATTGTTTTTTCAAAGAATATAAATAAACAACAAAACATGAATAAAATAAAAGTAAAACATAAAATAAAGATCATTTATTCTGTACATTGTATACATAATAAAATATTGTTTGATACAGAATGTATTTTACATACATATATTTGGCAATTGTCACATTTGAATTTATATTTGATGTCATTAATAAAGCATATAACTCATCTCCGACGCTTCTGATCTGGTGTTTTTGAAGCAGCTACCACTCTGTGTATTTTTCTTCCTCTATTTTTCCCATATAAACAGTCGCCGACCTTAAAGGTGCGATCTCACGGCGCGTGGCGCGTCGAGTTTCGCGCCGTACTTGCCGTGGGAATGATCAGCTTGGGCTAGCCGCGTCCTCGAAACGCCCATGGCCTCCCGACTCGCGCTCGCTAAACAGATTTGACCGGCCTACAAGGCTTGTCGAGCCACACGCCGCGCCGTGGGAATGCGCCTTAAGACAGTTACCATGAGCGTAACTCTAAATGACCCATTTCTAAATGAAAATCGAATCAAGATACTCAATAACGTACTGTAAAAAATGTCTATATGTACATGAAAATAAGTCAGTAATGTAACGACAACGGTTGAGAATTGGGAATCGACTAAATTTTACCAAAAAACTCAGCGCGACAAGCAACGACAGCAACGTACTTTATTTTAAAATAGAAATATAACATAGGGAAGATGTTTTTTCATAGTTCCACACAGTTCATAAGTATCACCATTCTATTGGACATTGAATGTATACTTACTTGACGTTTTCTGACTGATTATCGCTATCTACAGACTCAAACGTAACATGTTATCCAACACCTTCCGTACTGAGTGGTCCCACCGCTGACAGCGAGTGTAGGGTGTAGGGTATCTATGTGATTGTTCTTCTGGTACATAGTTGTACAGAAGTATCAGTACGGTGTCTCCTTCTGCGCCTCCCCGGGATGAGTGAATTATGTTTTAGCTGAAACGGAAACCTAGTTGAGGAGTAATTTTTCAAAAGGGCATTTTTGACCTTGAAGCACATTTTGATGGCATCGCCTTAATAATGTTAAATTACATCCCCCAGTGGTAGAGACACTACAAAATAGGTTTAATTCCTTTTTGAAAAATTGAAGTGAGAATACATGTTTCATACAAAAGGTCTTATTTCTAAGTTTGTCTGATGACACAGTGAAATCATTTTTTAGTCTGAAACAATACGGACATATTTCCTATACTCATCTAGGATATTGTAAAGAATTCGAAACAAAAGGAACTTAGTTCCAAAGAGTTACCTAAACTTAATTAAATTAGTTTAAAAGTACCCACTGTCATGGTACCTTTAGGATTAAATGTGGCAAAATAAAGTAACTGTAAACATTATATTATATTTTGGAAATGGCAGAAAAGATTCTGCAAGTTTGTAATAGTGGAAGAAGGAAAGATAGATAGATAGATTTGGCTTACTTCCAAATGGTTTCATACAAAAAGGCTTATTTTGTATAGTTTGCATCAAAAGAGCTTATTTTCAAACGTTTTTTTTAAATAACTATTAAAACAATATCGCTAAATTTAAAACATGACAGCTATCAAATGGAAGAATAAAATATACGTGTACTAATAAAAAGAGAAATGATTTTTTTAATAAACGTAGGTACCACAGTTTCTTATGGTTATTGAACATTTTTTCTATATAGAAATGTGCCCTTTTGAAAACTCACTCCTCAGTTATGGTCATAAGTGATGTTAAGCATGACATTTAAGGACATATATAGGTACACATAATTACACGTTTGAATATACGTAATAAATAATATTTCTTGCTAATACAAAAAAACATTTGAAACGATAAAATAATCGTAGTCATGTTACAATGTTAATTATAGTTAGTTTCTCATTAAATTCTTGTGATACTACTCAAATTTCATTTATTACTGATTGCGACAACTATTAAATTAATACGATCTCGTATACATAGAAACAACCTCTCTTCCTATCTTTTCTTGCCAAAAGTTGATCTTTTACTTCGTATCTTTACAAGGAATTTCATAAAAGGTGCATTTCTTTGTTTCCCAACGAATAGTTTTGCAGATGATTTATTGACAGATACTATGAGAAAAGCTACATAAAGTTAGCCATATAAAAATTCTAATAAATTGTTCTTCTGTTCAGTCGTGAGAATACTTTCTAATTGATTCCTCGACTGTGTCCATTTAGTAGACTTTACTATACGCTCCTCTTATCCGTTGGACTGTGAACTATTGGAGTGAAAAGGTGTGTTATTTGCATTTCCACATACATTCTGGTGACGCAAATTGAGTCCCATGATCACTGATAACAATCTGATGATCCGTATCTAAAAAGTACTTCGCGATAGAAGTCGATAGTATCGGCTACTATCGATAGTAATCGGAAAGCATACACTTAGTGGCTTTCTATGAATTGTAAAGAAGATGACGATTGTCGATTATCTTTGGTAATATATTCCGGGTCATCGTGCATGCGGCGTATTTGTGAGCCACCTGTTGCACGGCATTCAACATTCGGAACCGATAGATATCTTGCGAGTCAAGTGCTGCATTCGTCGGGTTTTAAAATAAAATATTTTATAAACGATTATACATATGTCTAATATAGTACCTCATCTGACTAGAAATTATTTTCACATATTCGTACGTTCTTTTATTTGAAGAAGCAAACGATTTTTCCCTGAATTTGTTTATTATTTGGAGACTAATATAATGATTTTTTATTTTATTTTACATATGAATAATTTTCTCCTGAAAGATCTAGCAAATAATTTCTGATAGAATTATCTGTTAAACGAAATGTCTGAAATCAGTACATTTCTAAGAGCGAACGCTATTGAAGCTTTCAATAAACTTGAAAATGTTCTTTAGACACATTCAAAATAGAAGTTCTTAAAATTATTTTGAAACGTTTTATATATAAGTTAATAATTCATTATTTCAAATATTGAATAATGTTAAAATATAAATATTGAGGAAAATAAGTATAGCACAAAACTAACGTGGGGGTATCATTTATTTCTTTCTTCATAATTTAGGCATTATGAAAGAGATCTAGAAAATAAGATTTTAAAGGATGATAATTATATGATGATAACGGATGATAACGCAAAACTATTTCAAAATATAAAATAGCTCTTCTAAAATAGCTTTGCCAAACTCTTATCTTAAGTTTTAGCCAAAATCTACTGAAGAATCTCTAATTTAATATGCAATTCTTCGATATTATCATTCAGAATTTTATTGATGAGAGAAGTTAAAGATTCTACTTGTCTGACATTGTCCTTCGTGCATTTATATATTTAATTTGAAAATCACACTTGGGGAGCCTCGTAGACTAATGTTTGAGTCGTGGTCATTTTTAAATCTTCAGTGTTATCAGTCTAGAACAAGGAATAATAGGGTGGTGGATAATGAAATTGCAGGATGGAGTTTCTGCCCCGCTAGAATTTTTGAAAGACTGCATCTGCGGTAACAAGTACTAACGATTCCTTCTCCATTCGCGAGTAGTTTCGCCACGAGGGTGGCAGGCTCAAAGACATGTGGTAGACGGCACGTGATGCCGCATGTCACTCTCCTGTTGTACAACCAATGTCGTACTCCATTTTCCTGGCCTGCCCGTCGCTGTCCACAGAATCAGAAATACTATGTTATCTAACACTGAGCAATGAACAAACTCCTTTAATCTGTATGGAATTGTACAAAGTAATTAGAGAACATGGAGGATAGATTACACGAAGCCGAGTACTTCCTCGAGGCTTTAATAATACTCATTACAAGTGTTAAAGATATGATTCAAATAGTGTTAGGTAAGTGAAAGGTTCTATTATTATTATTATTAGCAATTTATTTCTCTTCCAGTAAATTATGCAAAATACATTAATTATTATGAAAAATACACCCACGTTTGTACGATTTACATACATATTAATGGAAACTTACTCTGTTATTGGACAAAACTAACAAAACTTTTACGCTCGCTTACTTAGTAATGTTGAATGTTCATTAAAAAGTATGAATTATTGTTGATTTTACCATGTAAATAAAAATCTACATTCTGCCGCAAGTTAATTCATACAGAGCGTATAACGAAATGTGTATACTTTTCTGTTTAGCTGACTTTAAGATCTTTGGACCCCTCGTTTGGCCTCCTTTTTCACGAACCTTTGGAGAGGCTTAATGTAGACTCCACAGGGACGTCGCTAATAATGAGCGTTCTTGATGCAATCGTTAATTTCTCAGGTATCAAACTTACGTTCTTTCAGTTTTCTAATTTCGATTCATCACAATAATGATAAAATAAACGATGATTCGAACTAGGCGATTTACAATCGGATTAATAATACTTAGATAATTTTTATAAGTATTGCTCTGCATGCTACAACTTCCTTTTACATTAAAATAAACATCACTCGCTTTCCAAGCTAAAATGATCCTTTTTAAATTTAGGTGTCTTAGTAGGGCCATTGTTGAAGAAATATTCTTACAGGAAAGTGGCTTTCTTTGGCTCTCTTTTAAGTTGTACTGGACTGATACTCACATCGAGAGCTAACAGCATGTTCCACATTATTTGTACCTACAGTATTTTAGGAGGTATGGCGCAAGAAAGATACAGCAAGTTACATATTTCATGGGTACACTCGATTTAGAGAAGACTCGCGTGATTGAATATTAATCTTTTTGCTTGATAAATTATTAGTTCAATGTTTGCGCTTCCAATGGAACTTGAACAACTCTGTAATGTTATTACCATGAAGTCTTGTATTTATATTTTATTAAAATTCTTGTTTTAGTTAATACGTGTGTCGTCAACAAGTAATGCATAATTTATAAAAACAGTGTATCACATTGTGTATATTGTAATATTATTTTATTCATTTAATGTACATATTTATTTTGCTTATCATAGGCTTAGGAACTGGTTTAGCCATCGCATCAGCCTTTGTTGCATTAAACACGTTCTTTGATAAAAAACGAGGACAAGCCGTCGGTTTTTCCATGGCAGGAACAACGTTAGCTATGATGCTAGTACCACAGGTACTTATTTATATTTCCTTTTCATATTTATTTCTTTATGCAGGGTGGTCCACAAATAAGCCATCGTTATATTTGTGCTACCTTCTATAGTTTAGCGAAAAAATATTTCGAAGGAAGGCTTCTTGGTAGCAAGTGAAGTATGTATTATCGTAGCGACAAGCTTAAGAAATCTTTTCTTCACAAAAAATTAATGTCATCTTGTGTTTTATACGCGCCGCTATATAGTTTTCTTTCCATATTTAAATTTTGTAGAGAAAAATATGAATTCAGCGATATAACATGACGTATCACTTTAGTTATTTCATCTTAAATTAATTTTGTTAGTATTTGGAATACAATGCACGACATGGTTGCCGAGTCAGTGTGAACATAAAGCATTAGAAAAAATATGAAAAGGAAAATACATGGTGACTCTAATTTTTTGTGCAGATAAGGTGTTTCAGAAGTTTTTCAATACGCACAATACATTCTCCATTTTGTATTGAAACACATTTGTTTTAAATACTTTTTGTTTTAAATTGTGTTTACTAACGCAAATATCGTGGCACCCGGTTTATGCATTACTAATTTTAATACTCGGCTTCACCCGAAATTTAGATTCTGATTTTATGGAAAAAAATCATTATTAGTTTTTTTTTTGTGAAAATGGTCACATTCATCTGGATTAGTCAGGCATAATGAGCTGAGGTACATTTCGTGATCTCAGAGTTTATCGTTCGAAAATTTTTAGGCGACAGACAAACACACAAACATATAGAAACTTTCTGCTTTATATATTAAGATATAGATATACGCTCTATATTTCCCTTTTTCTTCCGTTAATATAAAATACGCCTACTTTTGTAGTAACTTATTTTTGATACATTACATTTACATTTACATGTTACATTTTTGACATATTTTGGCATTTAATTACATATTTTTACATTTTGATGAAACAATATACATATAGAAATTTCGTATAATAAGAGGTAAATTATTAAACAGAAGTTTTAAATAATATAAAGAACTAAAACTACTTACCTAGTGAAGAGCAAATTTTTTTCTCATTGATTTAACAACACAGTCTCAATGCATATATGGAGAAATATCTGTGAAAATTCTACTAACATGTCACTTCATTTTCTTTTTCTATAGTTCGTACACCTTCTTCTGGAATCTTATGGATTCCGCGGAGCAATGTTGGTCATTGGTGGATGGGCACTACATTCAACTGTTGGTGCTTGTTTATTGAGACCACTTAAAGGCGGAGATACAAAAATTGTTAAAAAGGTAATATTACTTACATTTGATACATCAAATTAAAATCAAAATTATAATGAATGCTTTACTCTTTTAAATGAAGTACCATAGAAACTCGATCCTCGAAATTAATCAGGGTACATGTGTGTACGGGTAAGTGAATTTTCGGATGATGAATTTTCGGCACTTGCTTTCTATAGTAGTGATATCCATGTATTTTGGAAAAAGTGTACAAATATTAATAATAAGAGTAAAGAATAATAAAATTAAACGCAATGTGGTTAAAGATGTCTGGTTCCCAAATCGTTTTAGCGGCTAAATCATACTAGATTTTTAAGAAATTCAATTGATTAAAATTACGTTGTTGTTGTGTTTCATACCATCGCATTAGAACTATCACAGTCTATGAGTCCACGCAGTATAGAAGATATAATTGTAATTGCCGATTTGTAATTGTTAAATAAGTCACTATCTCTTGTTACCATTATTTATTATTCGAATAAAACTTTGCTTTTATTTTGTCACTTCCAGGATAGAAATGAGATATTTGAAAGCGACACATTATTACACAAAACTAATAACAAAAATGGAACAAATGAAGTGGGAAATGGCGCGGAGGTGACGCGACAAGACATTATACAGAACGGAAAAAAGAAAGCGGGAGAAAAGCATAAAGTTTCATCGTGCATGCAGAAAATACATGAATTCTTAGATTTGGACCTTCTTAGAGATGGTGTCTATTTGAACGTAGTCATCGGATTGAGTCTGTATTACGTTGCTGAATCAAACTTTAAGCTAATGACTCCATTTTTTCTGTCCAATATAGGTAAATAATATTTTTGAAATTACTTCGAAACGAGTACCGTAGCAAGGAATGTTATTAAAAAACAATGATGTTCTTACAAAATACCTTTATTTAATATTTAATTTTCATCGAACGGTAGCCTATTATTTTCATGTGATAGTTAAAAAATTCTCCGATTCCAAATTGTAGTCAAAACTATAGTTTTAAATATCAAATTCCTCATCTTAATACAAAAAAAAAATAATAACACTTATCCTACGATTATAAAACCAGAATAGCTCTTTCAAAATGTTATTACCACCATTTCTTTGGTGGGTGATCGCAGATGATTAATAAGAACTCATGCTGTAACATCTAAAGCTACGTTTCCACATATAGAACAAGTAGACCATATCTCAGAGATTTTCGATCCATGATACCTCTAAAAGCGATTTAATTGTATGTTCAGCGTGACTTGCGCCACACGTTACATATGGGGAAACATGGCTAACATCCTCGCTACGGCACACAGTGGAACGAAACCCGAAAAAACGTGATAAACGGTCAAAATATGATCACAGAATTCCTCAATATTTTCATTAATTTTTAGCAGTGTTAGCTGCTACAGTATTATTAAAATATATTTTTGCCTCATGTTTTGAATACGAGACTGACAAAGTACAGTAGTTTTTTGGAGTTTAAAGAATACTATCTTATTCTTCAAGTTTGTTCTGACACTTTCATAATTTTATATTAATACAGATTATCTTGCTACAACTAAACATTGATTTCAAATTATATACCAAAAATGACCGTTAAGTTTGTAATACTTCCACTGAACGAAATCAATTATTAATTAATTGTATAGTCGATATACAATGGTGAAATTAGAATAGGACCAAATTTCTGCACAAATTATGAAACATTGAAAGTGAGAGGTTCTATGTATATACAAAGATAAATACTATATCTAGATAGCAAAGATTAAAAACACCTTAAACATGTCCAGATTCACAAGTGAGAAGACGCCTTTAATGCAGCTAATAAAGTCTTAACGACATCTAAGAGACGTCTTAAAGGCGTTGGAAATCATGTTGACGACGTCCGAAAGGCGTCGTAAAGACGTCCAAATGACAACTCAAGACGGGCGTCTTGAAGACGTGCGGAGAAAACTTAACATTGACGGAAAACGAACCTAGACCTCCCGCTTATGAAGTAACCGTTATTCATAACTACCCAAGACACTGCCGTGTAAACTATTTCAACTAACCTAAAGGTACCTACATACTAATCTTAATTGTTCCTAAACAATGCGTATTGGCGCGAAATATTTTATAGAAAGTCATCATTCGCCCTCTTGACACATCCCTCAAAATCTCATAAGACAGGCGTAATTTTAAGACCTAATTTTTTTTGTGTGGGTTTATTTTAAGGTGGTCGCATCAACACTAGAGTCATTAGCGACTACCCAACTCCACACAACGATTACACACCTGAAGATTTAGTTAAAAACTAATTCGATCGTACATAGTACTCCATTACAAGAGATCAAGCAAATTTATCTCTTTGAAAAATTTGATCACATTCAGGATATTTTCAGACTTATTCAAGCTTGAGTGCAAATTCTCTTTGATGTCGAGTCCACTTCTTTCATGGGAAAACTTGTGTCATTCCAACAAAACATGTTCTATGCTTATGGGTATGTTTTACAAGACTCACATTCGGGAGGGGACTGCTTAGTTATTAAGTACTAGCAAAATACCCCCGCGCTTCGCTTCGAGCCTAAGAGATATTAAGGACTCCATGAAAGCACAGTTTACCCTTTTCACCCCCTTAGGGGTTGATTAGAGCAAAATCCCGAAATTGGTTTTTAGGTATTTGTGTGGGTAACCTTTGAAAGTAGGAACCAAGTTGATATCTAATCGGGCCTAAGAGATATTGAGAAGTCCGTGAAAACACAGTTTACCCCTTTTCACCCCCTTGAGGACGAAATTTCCAAAAATCCTTTCTTAGTGAGCGCCTACGTCATGAAACAATGTACCTTCCAAATCTCAAGTTCCTGGGTTAAACGGTTTGAGTTGGGCGTTGATGAGTCAGTCAGTCAGGACTTCTACTTTTTAACCGACTTCAAAAAGGAGGAGGTTATAGATTCGACCCGTATGTATTTTTTTTTATGTTTGTCCCCGCATAACTCCTCAGCATATGGACCGATTTTGATGATCTTTTTTTTATTCGAAAGAGGGCAATGCCCCGGTGGTCTCCTTCTACAGTGCATCAATATTGGCCCAATACTTTACCAGTACTGGTTATTAATTCAAACTTCGTCTCATTATTTATGTTTGTCCCCCGCATAACTCCTCAGCATATGAACCGATTTTGATGATCCTTTTTTTATTCGAAAGAGGGCGATGCCCCGGTGGTCTCATCTTACACAGCATCAATATTGGCCCAATATTTTGCCAGTTCTGGTTAATAATAAAGACTATTGTCACCTAATTATTATTATTTTATGTACGTACACGCATATCTACTAAGCATGTTGTGTCAATATATATCAAACTAAAAAGACAAAAAATAAAAAAATTTGATAAAAAATTAAATTCGACTCCAAAAAAATAAAAATGCTCTAAAAAGTAAAAAATAATTTAATCCCTTATTTACTCTACGACTCTCATATTTTTTAAGCTAGCGCCAGATTTACACAGTGCAAATGATGAGGCGCCGACTTAAAAAATATGAGAGTCATAGATTAAATAAGGGATTAAAACATTTTTTACTTTTTAGTGCATTTTTATTTTTTTTTAAGTCGATTTTAATTTTTTAAATTTTTTTTATACATCTAGAATATATAGATTCATGTGTTAGTGGCGAATGACCGGTACGAATGCGGGTAAGAACGGCTTGCTTCTTCCTAATTAGCACTGGAGTATTAAGTTTCTCTTGTACACTTGATCTATCTTTGTGCAGCTTCGTTTGGAAGTTATTTAGCCATTCGTAATTCCAGAGTCTGTCTATGGCTTCTTTAATAACTGTTTTTGAATCTTGAAGGTTTGTTTTGATATCCGCAATGACAGGTAGTTTAGAATTTAGATGTCTCTTAGACGGCTTTTTCCGCTGTTTCGCTGAGTCCTAAATGACTGGGGATCCATGCTATTTTGATGTTTCTCCCTTTGTTCTTGACACCTAATTTGTGCACGTCTTTAAAATGTGCAAATAAGATCGTGAGACGTTCAGACCAAAAACAGACGTAAAATAGACGTCGTTGCTATCTGGGTAGGTATTTGTCGAAGTACATACATGTATCTAATGTATACGTGATTTAATAGAAACATAGTGATTTCTCAGTGAACTCTCAGCAAATTGTTACGATTTGCATGTTTAATGTAAAATAGAGGAATATGTACTACGGACTGCTACGATCGATGTTCCGACCGTTTGTCGCGTTTTTTTCGGGTTTCGTCCCACTGTGCGACATTTTTTAGGATTTCGGTAGACATCTCGAAGGAACTTAACGGTTGATAGGAATGACCAACGTAGAAGTTGCCTTTTGTTTGTCAATAACTGCATTCACCGATATTGTTGCTCGACTTCTGCTTCCAACAATTTTCGACAGACTGGGATTCAAGAAAAGGTCCGTCTTCTGGATATCTTGCTTATTGGTTGGAATTGGAAGATCTGGTAAGTACATCTTCACAGTGAGTCGCAAAAATCTACATACATGGTACATATATCATATACCTACACAGGATTGAAGAGCCTTTGTAGAAAGCACTGCAAGTGCGAAAATTAAAAAAAGAAAATTTTTATCGGAAAATGTCCTACGTGACCGTGGTAATACTGTAGTATACATAGAATTTGATTTTTGCCACTTACAGTGTTTTCTACAAGGACTCTTCAATTCTCGAAACTACTGTATATTTAATATTTCAAATTTATGGAGACAATATAGAACTCGTAATTAACTGTGCCAAGTTAAACTGCAGAATTTTAAATGAAATACTTGTTGTTTATTACGTACATTAATTTTAAATTCGCAAAGCAATTGTTGATCCTTTCTTTGAAGTATGGTGGACTATATTTGAATAGCATTTATGAATGTATACTCAAGTAACGAATTGGATAGAACAGTGCGCGGTGTAAAAAATTACAAATATTTGTATAAAATTTGTATGAAAGTTCACGCATGTGCCAATATATGTATGTAAACATAGCTTCATTAATAAAATCTTCATTAATAAATTACTTCGTAAATTGGTTAAACAGAAAATAACTTAAAACTACCATTTTCTGCATTCTAATATGTTTTTGTTATTTTTTTCAGTACTGGCGCTGCAATCCAAGGGAGTGTTCTTGATAGTGACATTCATAGTAATAGGCTTCTTACGTGGAACCACTTTGGTGAATTTGAATCTCAGCATTTCCGAGTGCTGCTCCTTAAAACAACTACCAAGTGCCTTGGGAATGTTTATGGTTTCCAAGGGTTTATTCGTTGTAACGATGAGTCCTTTAATCGGTACGTCTCATAGTCTTACAAAATTTCCTGCATCTAAATTATTAATATGTTAATACTTAGTTAATATACAAATTAAGCACTGAAAAATTTCCATTTATGCAAGGTATACACATATTCATGATTATGATGCACACTTTACACACGTGTAGTGCTCATCAAAGCAAACACAAATATATAAGTAAATGTGAGCCCAAAGGCCGGCCGTCTCGAGTTATAATTCGTTTCTGTCATGTTTCCTCCATGTGTAATCAATTACATAGTTCGTCGTCCTTGTGAGTTAACCTTATCTTTTTATTCTGCTACCTTTTAAGGGTTGTTCAGTTTTTGTTGTATCTAAATCCATTAGTTTTACTTACAATACATACAACCAGTGGTAAAAATCCAAGGCTAGTAATTCTACATGAAAAAATAAGTCGAAAATAGAAAATAAAATTTTGTCCTAACTCGCTTCGTTTTTGAGTAATTCGAGTTTGAATTACGTCCGGGTACAAGTGCATTGAAGCAGTGTCGTGGCTAGAGGGTACGCTGCATTAAGGGGCATATTATCAGGGGCGGATTTGGAGATTCGGCATCCTTTCTGTGAAATATCATCAAATATTTTAATTGAAAAAAGTTGTGACAATTTTAAAATTAATTTAGTATGACAACTCTGATATATTAGTTATTGCTAATTTTTTACATGAAAAGAAAGTGAATTATTTTTAAAGTTGTCTCAAGCCTCTGTGTTTCAACCTTTTCCAATCTCATTCGCTTAAAATTTGTCGCTCCCGAAAATTTGCCGCCCCAGACTGCAGCCTACTTAGCCTATATACAAATCCGCCCCTCGACACTATACAGTGGCTGACAAAAGAAAGTTTACACCATTTAAAATCGCATAACTTGTTTAGAATTGGTCCAAACGACTTGAGTTTTTTTGAGAAGCTAGAAGGATTCGTTTGCTAAGTGACGTGTTTGGTCGTTTTGAAAAACATGCATTCAGTCGGAATAACGAAAAAAAATAGTAAAGGTCGTTTTTTCAACTTTTTCGCGAAATTCCCGAAATCAAAGATTTTCGACCTTATTCTGCGATCTTTCAGCGTTTGTAGCTTAGAGCAACGTTTACCGATTTTGATGAAATTTTCAGCATGTATACAACTTAGTTAAATCTGCAAACGGGATTTTTGAATTTTCATTACAAGCTCAAAAAAAGTTGAAAAACGACCTTTACTATTTTTTTCGCTGTTTCGGTCAAATGCAATTTTTTTCAAAACGAGGAAATATGTCACTGAGAAAACTAATCTTTCTGGCCTGTCAAAAAAACTCAAGTCGTTTAGACCAATTCTAAAAAAGTTATGCGATTTTAAATGATGTAAACTTTCTTTCGTCTGCCACTGTATGTATATAAGTACATACAGGGTGCGACAAGAAAGTAGGGTGACTGAATATCTGCTGGCATACGGTGCAGCAATAATATTATGCAAAGGGTCGCAACAGATACGTCGCAATATGAACTAAAGCGTCCGCTAGTAAACGTCAGACGATATTTCGTTTTCGTACCGTACAGAAGTGTTTCCCGAGTCTTGTTTTTCCGTGCCGTCACAATCTTTTCGATGGAGCAACGTTATAGTATCAAATTTTGCGTAAAACTGGGGAAAACCCCAAGTGAAACACATGGCATGTTAAGGACAGCTTATGGAGAAGATGCATTGTCTCGTGCAGCGACATTTCGTTGGTTCAAATGTTTTAAAAATGGTAGAGATAATAGATTTTCAAACACTTTTAAGGGGGTATTGCGCCTTGATGGGCCGAAAAATAGGTAATTCTTTGTGATTTTTTTGTACAAAAACGGTTTGACAAATTAATTTGAGGTTTGGCAGACTATTTTACTGTATCTTGAACTATTGTTGTGAATTTTTGTGTGACAGTGAAACAAAAAACATGGCAGGTACAGAGAGAGCGTTGAAAAATAATCGGGTGGCCCTGGCGTTGACGGAAAGTATTGCAAACGTTATTTAAAACACAAAAAGGAAAAGAAGTTCTTAATCTATATGAATGTGGCTATGGATAGTAATATATGCATTAAGAAAAATAAAAAAAAATGGTAAAATGGCTACCTTTTGAAGAAGATGAAGAGTCCTGGTTTGAAAAATTTTTGCCTCAAAATCGGGAAAACTTCTTTAAATAAAAAAGGAACGGTAACAGATATGGCAATAAATCTACTACCACAAATAGCCACATTCATATAGATTAAGAATCTCTTTTCCTCTTTGTGTTTCGGATAACCCTTACAGTAGTTTCCGTCAACGCCAGGACCACCCGATTATTTTTCAACGCTCTCTCTGTACCTGCCTTGTTTTTTCTTTCACTGTCACACAAAAATTCAGGACAATAGTCCAAGATACAGTAAAACAGCCTGCCAAACCTCAAATTAATTTGCCGCGCCGTTTTTGTACAAAAAATTCACAAAGAATTACCTATTTGTCGGCCCAACAAGGCGCAATCCCCCCTTAAACGATTATGTGACCGACGTAAACGTGGTATTGAATCCCTTGGAGATTATTTTGAAGAAAACAAATAAAAAGTCTGCATTATTACGTATTAGTAGTTTCTATTCTTTACTAGTGTCATTATTTTCTTGCCGCACCGTGTACATAATACATAATACATCCTTCGTACTTCGGTGCACGAGCACCTCACCGGAATTCAAACTAAGTTTTCTCGAAAACAAAGCGAGTTACTAGCACTACGAGTGCCAACGATTTTAATCTGTATCTTTGACTTTCTTTTCATGTAGAATCACCACCTTTCTGCTTGTACCATCGGTTGCGAGACACCGTATAAAGTTCAGAATTGTTAGATCTGGCGGTCTTGGTAAGAACAATAAAAACACTAGAAAATATTTTTTCAATAACTTTTTAAGGAAGTATTCACGAGCATACGTCTACTGAAACTTGTTTAGACAGAATTACATTTGTTGTCGGATCCTAGGCAGGTGTTCTTTTGTTTGAGGACACCCTATGTATTCAAAGCCAAAATGCATGACATGCATTTTAATGCATAACAGTTTCTATTATATTAGCAGGTATTTTAGTACGCTTTTCTGATTTCGTTCCCCTCTGTTTTTCCGCATGTTCGATGAAATTGATATAATTGTTACGTTCAGAGACCGTCTCTTGACATTTTGACCCTTTCTGTGTCTGGAATGCGCATGACGCGGCGTCGTAATCGTTTCCTGCAGTGGTGTGGTGCAGCCGAGGTTTTCCAAGAAAAGTGATATTCAATTGAAGGCACGCATGTCCCCACCACTTTCTGAGCCCAATTTCGTAGTATAAAATGGGCCACGAATGCATACTCGGAGGCTCACTTCCAGTTTAATGCGCTTAATAGTCAGAGGCTTAGCAAGATCGGGTTCCATCCGCTTTTCAGCAAATGACACTATTTATCCGTACAGTACGTAAAGTTGCTGTTAGGCATTATATATTTATTACCCTCTTTGAGACCCCGCATTTCTCAGTCCGTCAAAAAGCGAGAGGTGGACTTATGTACCGCGACGATTATACTTTAAAAATTGTACAGAGAGAACTAATAGAAAATTCGTTGTTATTTCGCACTCGAAATTCTTTATTAGAATTCAATCATTATTTGAATTCTAAGTGTGAGATAAACGCACAGAGATACCTATACCTTTACTACTCGAGGTGTATTACATTATGAAGTTACGAGGCTAAACTAATATTCTTAGTGGCTTCCAGTATTATCCAGGCAACAGACCCCTGTTCGTCCGCTACTAACAAGGGAAGTTAAGCAACCCGAACATTCTGAAAATTATGCAACTTGTGTGTACTTTTTTAATCTACTTGTGTAATATTGGGGTATTAAAATTATTTTTTTTTATAATACTAGGGTTTTTGCACCGTTTTGCAACTTCGGCGGCTACGCTGTCGATAGCGACATCTACAATGCATATTTTTAACATAATTTTTTTTTCGTATGTTCAAAGGTTAAATATAAAGCCATAAAAAAGTTCAAAATGATTTGTTTCATAATTTCTGCAGAAAAAATTCCCCAAAATCGGCCTGTTTTAGCTTTGCCTGAAGTATAATTTCACTTTAAGGGGTGAAATCATCCCTTGAGAAAAATTCAGGATTTTCTTTTTCGCGGAATATCCCAAGAACGGTGAGAGGTATCGAAAAGGAGTTTAAACAAAAGTTGCATCTTTTTTGTATATCTACAAAACTGCGCAAAAATAATTATCGAATTAAGGATTGGTGGTGGGGGTAAGTTGAAAAGTATTGATTTTTCGATAAGTATTTTTAAGCAGTTCTATAGATATGAAAAAAAGATGCAACTTTTGTTTAAACTTCTTTTCAATATCTCTCAGCGCTCTCAAGATATTTCAAGAAAAAAATTCTAGTTTTCTTACGACGTGATTCCACTCTCTTAAACCGCAATATGGCATCAACAAACAAATAGGTTTATCTTACGGATGAACTACTCTACTTGCACACAAAGTTTCATAATTTTCTGAATTTTCGGGTTAGCGAACTTCGCTTGTAACAAACTCTAAAACTATCACAAATCCTCCGCTTCGCACCGCTAATCTCATTGCCCTCAGCCTCGGTTCCTAACATAAATTTAATAAACCCTCTTGGTTTAATGATAGTGCTCCAGTATTAATTTAATAAATTCGTAAGATATTATTTGCACCACCACAGCCTTTATCCTCGATACAATTGGAACAAATAAATTATATATTATTTAACACACTCGGCGTATCCGTTGCTACGTATTTCGAAATTCACGAAGAGATTAAAATGTACAGAAAATTTATCGAAGAGATTAAACTACTCTCCTAATAGAGGTCTAATAATTATATGCGTATTCCTTAAAATTTTAAGAAATTAAAATGTACACGATGGTGATTGTTTGTGTAGCAAATATTAATTAATTTTTGTCTGTTTCCAGGGTACATTAGAGATGTTACCGAGAGTTATACCGTTTGTATACACTTTATGACACTGATGATATGTGTTACCTTTATTGCATGGAGTTTCGAATTTGTATATGCAGCACTTATAAAAAGAAAATCCGCTTTATCTAATGAAGCACGAAACGACATAGTAGAATAAACGTTACTGGGTGTTAATAGAAAAATTACATCCATCATTCGATATAATTTCATATACTGAACCAATCCATTTTAATATACGAAGTAATTCCTTCTTCATGAATAACGACCATTTCCTGTCTGACGGGAAATATTTGAAATGACGCTTTACTGATGTAAGAATTTAATGACTATTCTTGACTTATCATTATCGATAATATGAAAGAAAAAAATTGTGCCCTAAATATAATTTTCACTGTAAAATAATTTCATGCAATTCGATTTGGATTATAAATAGTTGTAAATGCGTAAAGTGCTTATAATGTATGTAATAACTTAAATGTAGCCAAGTTTAATGTTCATTTCATGGAAAATACTTTTATGTGTATAACAAATCTCTGTAACTTTCGCCGTTGCAGTTATTAGAAGCCGACAACTTCTTTATCAGAAGTTCTTCCGTTATAATAGTTTTAAAATTTATAGTATGCCTGATACGAGATTTAGACTTGCAATACTCGTCGACATAAACAAGCGAATTGATACGACATGAAATTTCATCTTACAACCGTTTCCGAGTTATAAATTAAAGCTGGTTTTTTATGAAGATTGCAATCGATTGAACAGATGATAGAAATTAATACTGATAGTGAAGACTAATTATTAATACAGAATACGTAACAAAAAAGTGTATTAATCTTTTTGTTTATTTTTATGAGTATTGCACGTGTTTAAAGTTTACACTATTCACTTTTTATCAGCCGATATAAATAGTACCTATATTACTATACATTAGAAATAAATATAGTTATATGTAAATTATACTATAGTTAATTTTTACTTTTGCAGAATTTATTATATTTTAACGTTCTCGATAATGTTTTCTTCGCATTTTCATTATTACTACATTCTGCATTTGTTTTATATTTGACGTAACAGAAATTACCTATTATTTAAGAAAGACGTTTCCAGACATTATTGTACGTTTTGAAAGATCATTTTCATTTTTTAATAACATCCATTGCAGAAACTACATCTACTTTTAATATATCTATGAAGCAGTCTATATGGCATTATTATCTTTCCCAATTTACATTAATGAATATTAGTAACAATTTTGGTGTTAAGTAACTCTTAAATCCGACCAACATTAAGTACTTCTATATTTTATAGATAGGAGAATGTTACACGTGTGACGAATAAATACCTTTTATTTTTCTGTGAATCTGTTAGTTGTACACACTACATTATCACCAAGTAACATCAACAGCGGTTATTGTTGTTTAAGGAAATGTTAGAGAATCATTTGGATTCTGTTAAGACTTTACGATTGCAATCAAGGTACAAAAGTGGTAGCCTTTGAGGGCTAATACCGAAGGTTAATTTTTAATTATGTAATTACTTTTCTAATAATTAATTGTTTCAGTGCTTTTTCGACGATATGTATGTCTAAAGTTCCGTAATTATTAATACATGCCATGCTATAATAGAGTGCAAAATCTTGTTGTACCTGATATTTTGCATACCTGCGTACATACCTAGGTACATTTTAAATACTTGTGACACTTATACTATGGATGTCAAAAAGAATCAAAGCAGTAAAATGATTAAAAAGACTAATTTTTTTTGCGCTGTTAAGAAATATTTATTATGCTCCTCATATTTTAATCTGTACGTATTTTATAATCCAATATCTTTAAATTTTGATTTACTAGACGTCAAAACACGTAACACTCCATTCCAATAAAAATGGCCAAACTTGATGTAATAGATATCTGGGAATTCAGAAACGAGATCTATTAAGACTGAGTTCAGGTGTACGCATATTTGTCAATTCTTCAAAATCATTTTCCTCAAGGCCTCGCACAACAAAATTTTCCTCCGTTACGTTCACCTTATTTCTGCACCACTCGTATGTGCCACTCGTTTGCGTGTACATTTATTTATAAATTGCAGCATTGTGCATGCAGCATTCTGCTGGTGCAGGTTCGATGATGCGTGTAAATGAAGCCGCTAGTCAAAGACCAGACTTGGTCTGGAGTCGAGTCACGAAGCCGGTTTTTATCGTGCGACTTCCCTTCATCCAGCCAGTCACGAGTTGTCCACAGCTCCGTTCGGAGCATATTATGCTGCTCATTTTTGCGTTCCATCCGACATGCGACGTAAAAAGGCACCAGCGAAAAGTTCGTGGATATACTTGACGAAGAAATACGGTGTTTTCGAGTGAAATGATCTGACGGGAACGTGTGCCTATCCAGAGTTCATTGACGGCCTCGTAAACGAGTCTTTCGGAAGTCACAACGAACTTGACGCCAATCACAATTTACTCTCGCGATACATCGGCGTAATTGAAAACGAGAAAGCAAGAATTACGTGTCGTTAAGAAAACAGATGTTCCCTGCTTCGTTTCTGTTTTCACTAAAAAATAGCGTCGCGTCGTAAAGAGTTTTCTTTATAAAAGT
Organism: Andrena camellia; assembly: GCA_029448645.1. NCBI lineage: Eukaryota > Metazoa > Arthropoda > Insecta > Hymenoptera > Andrenidae > Andrena > Andrena camellia. The sequence goes on along the minus strand of CM055676.1, from coordinate 54,721,544 downwards.
CTGCGTTAAGGAATATTTATTCGTCTACGTACACGGATAAATCGGGTCGAGGTCGTCCGTTGCATTTATTTGCATGTAAGTTGGCTTCGCTCTATTGTCATTAACTGCAGTTTTCGTAAATATGTTTAAGTTGTTTAATAACAAAGAGGGAACTGTAGTTTTCAACTCTTCTGCTTCGGTTAGCATTTTTAAGTTGCAAGCGTGCCAGAAGTAAATTTTGTGACATTTTTTTGCTATAATTCGAAGAACATTTATGGTTTGTGTTGTGGTTTGAAAATGCTCTAATTTCCTGCTTTTAAGGGGGGACAACAGGGTAATGACTCAAAAAGTAAATGTATTTTTGGACATTTATTAAAAGCAAACTACTTAATGAATCTTTTTGAAACTATCAGGACTTTTTATTGGATATTTAAGTTAATAAGTCCGGAAAGTTTCAAAACGATTCATTAAGTAGTTTGCTTTTAATAAATTTCCAAAGATACCTTCAATTTTCGGGCAATTACCCTACTGTCCCCCCTTAAAGAAATAAATTACTAGGCATATTGAAATATTACGATATAATACCACGAGTTTCTAACAATTCGGCGAAAACATATTTTTCCGGATTCGTGATAAATATTAAGTATTTCTTACACGCTGTAAACAATCAAGCTTCTTCCATGTATTGTTACTGCTTTCTTAATTAAATCGTTATATCCAATATGCTTAATCCAGGATTGTTTACTACATTACTGTCAGGTGATTAATTGAAATTTTGTTTAAAAGAAATCATAAGGCTTAAAAAGCAACATCTTTTAAAGAATATTAAAAACTAAAACCGCCGTGACATTGTATAACATCGTATAATCTTGAACAAATGTAAATTATGTTCAAGTGTGTGGACTCTGGATGACAAAGTGATGGAATTAAGTTTATACAAGAAATGCAAAACCTACTTAGGCAGAATAAGAACAGATGAATTATGGAGATTTTGGTTCCTTTGACAACTGGTGAGTGATTAAACTGCTTTCTTTTACATTTCTACCTCCTCCAGATCGGTACAGCTCCGTTAATCAATAACAAATAAATATCTTGGTTAAATAGAAAATAATTGATAGTACCAAATGTAATTCGTGTAAATTTTCATAATTTGACCTCTGACAATATTAGTCAAATAAATCGCTTCTTTATTTCATCCGACGTAACACTTTTGTGTGAATACAGAAAATAAAAGAATTGCTATTAAATATAACACTAATAAAACGTTTTATCATAAAATATTCATTAGTGAAGTTAATAACATAATCACATAACTGGAACATAATTATTCATGACACTATTAAAAGAAAAATCAAAAATATCAAAATAGTTATCATACGTAGTTCGTGAAAGATAATTTTCCAAGAATGTAGGCAAAGTAAGAAAGAATGAAAAATTAAAAATTAGATCGTTTCTGTGTCAGAGTCTAATAATTTCATTTATACATATTCATAGAATTTAAATTTATAAAAGTGAACCATCTTATTAACGTATCTATAGTATATATGTATTGCAAAATGTGGACAATAATAAGAATAAAGAATTTGCAGTAAATTAAGAAAAAACAAATTGCTTAATTCCAAAACAGATTAATCAATTTTCGCAGGAAATTCAGTGCACCGTTATATAATATTGTATTGCATTGTATATACATTGAATATAAAATATAATTCAGTGTTTAATACCTCAAAACGCATTGTGTATAAATATTATACACTTTTAACATTATTACAAATCTATTCGTAGTATTAAATTAATACAACTTATCCAATGGGTTATTTGAGTTTTTAAAAATGACGAGCTGATATATTTACATCCATATGTAATTTAGGTACATTTTTAGTTACATTCGAGTTATAGAATCGCTCACGATTTAACAGTTTTGAAAAAAACTTTTGCTGAATGAAACTTTTTATGCAAAGTACAAAGCTCTTATAAGAAAACCTAAAGCGTCCAATGGAGCAAATTGAATCCTATTAAATTCCCGAAGCTAAAAGAGAACATGACGAATTGTTATTCTCACTGTGTCACACGCTTACCTACTTGAACAGAGGGTGTAAGAGGGTTCATTAAACTATTATTAAATGATTAACTAAAATAGAATACATGGAAGAGAATCTGCTATTTTTTTCAATTGATTGTGAGACGCCTGTCTAACTCTTGCAGTTAATGCTAAGAATATTAATTTTAATCTATACTCATTTGAGAATTTATCCGAATAGAAAGAATTTGCAAACAATTTAATTTTTTCACATTACAGTATTTGTACATTACAGTTCATAATTAAAGTATTAGAAAGTTAAGTACACAATGTATAGATTTAAAAATTCTAGTGACATTAAAAGAAAAATCCCTTTCCGTCACAGGTAAATTAAATTAAACACTTTACAATAAAATATACATTTTGCTGTCCACGATACAAATCATAACAACAAAATATAATTTAATAGATATAAGTTTAATAGTGTGATCATTACATTTACACAAATTTTTGTCAAAACGAGACAAGTACGCTAACATTTTCTACATTGCTGTCCTTCGCTCGATATCACTTTTTCCCATGCTTTTTTTTACCAGAGATCGTAATAGTATATGCGAGAAATACAGTATGGGAAAAACAGTGTAAGTTGAGTTATGTCGATAAATATGATGAAGAAAGTAATATCTCGCCTCCTGGTAAACAGTTTTTTTTTATGAATCGAACTTAAAAATAAAATTTCTGTTGCCCAATTTGTAATTTAATTCAAATTTTGTAATTCTTTTTGCATTTTTCGAGTATGAAGTATATTTTGAACGTCCAATGGGACGAAGCATATATCAACATTCATGTCCAAAATTTAACCCCTGATCTTACATAACACTTTAAATATTCTGTCTTCCTGAAAATGTAAGAAATGAGGCATTGCGAGCAAAAACGGACTAACCCACATTTTTTGTGAAATTGAGTTAGCAGGAATAATATATTCCAATGAGTTGTACTAATCATAGAAAATAGAAACAATTAATTTTTTTCCAATGTGAGTTAGTTCGTTTTTGCTCTCAATGCCACAGACCTATACTCGTTTGCTCGGCCACCAGAGGTCTACCTAATCTTTTAGGTCAAAAGATATCTGAACCAATAACTTTAATATGTAAAATTTCACATAGTATGAAAATAATTGTTGCCTATAAATAAGTGGTTCAATGTCTCGTAACGCAAAATACACTCTTCAATTTCTCACCATTTGATATGTCAGTAGTTTTAAGCCAAAATTATAATATAAATAAAAAAACATTTCATGCAAGAGAATTTTATGTGATAAAATCAATACGCACATGAGCATAATCATGTAATGATTTTATCGTTATTTGGTTGTAATCTCTAGAATTTTATAATTACTTTTATATCAGAACTATCTTTACGTTCATGCAAGTATTCATTGATAAATGTTTGAGTGATTTAACCGGTTATCTCTTTAAACAAAAACATCGTTGCACCAATGTTATGTTTATATTCGCATAAAAATTTATAGGGAAATATTCCATTCACACATCATTTATACATATAAGCCGTTTCACCATACGTGTTATAAGCTGATATATTATACGAACCTATTAATAGCATCGAGATGATTTTTCTCTTAAACTTTATCGTATGAAGGGACCTTTTCTAAACAAAAAAAATCCGGTCTCACTCGAAGCGTACGAAACGGAGAGTAACTTCAATTTTTAAATGTAATTTGCGGCCAATTTTTGTATATTCACATAGTCCTTACGAAACTTCAGTAACTGTTGCTTAAAACGTTTTTCATAATTACACATGCAACAATACAAACATTTTGATACCTATTTTATCAAAAAAGGTTTCAATTTATATAGTATTGCGTTTATGACGAAAAATCACATAGGAATCACGCATATTCATACAAACATTGTTTATTAATAAGTATTATATTGATATACGGAATTTTTATTGACACAAAAATATTATTATGCAATAGTTTTTCACATGTTGGCATAAACATTTATGGACAAGTTTTATCGTTTGGTTGGTGTAACTAATATTATTTATCTAAGAAAAATAAGAAGAACGTACGACGTAGTCTACTGAAAATGAGTGTAGAACGTAGAACGCAGAAGAAGTAGAATATTAATAGAAATGCATTGGTTGCATACAAAGATATTTTAAGTATTGTGCATTTATTTTAGGATAATGCGATAATACCTAGACTTAAGGCCAGCACATTCTCCTTTATCTACGATAATTATCGCATATTTTATCAGGCATTCTTTTGTTATGGGTACGAAATCGTAATTATATCCTTAATTCCTTCAATGCCGATATTGTGGAGCAAACAAATGCTTTTTACGTTCTTTGACACAAGATATTACAGAACTGGTGGGTCAAAATTTTGTATTTCATTTTTTTTTAAGAAATATGTAGTTCAAAAATTATTATTAGATATGTAATCTGCCATATGAACTGACAATTACGTTATTATAATATATATTAAATGAACGTGATAAATGGATAAAGTAAACAATGCTTCTCTAGTACATTTTTTATCTAGATATTGTTATCACAATTTTTGTACAATGTTTAGATTTTTTTCAGTTTTAAAAGGGTTACTTGCACTACGAAGGTTACACGACAAAAGAGAGTATAAATACTGTTAATACTGTAAACATTATATATTAGAATTATTTCATTTTAAATTTTAAATGCCATACATGCATAAATATTATGCTTTAGGTTACGAAAGCAGGATACACATGGCAAGCATAATATATTAGACTGGGATTACAGTATTGACAGCATAATAATAAATAAAATATACACATTAGTTACATTTCAAAATAATTACACACTGTTCCTTCTACAATTTAAAAAACGTAATATATCATATTAGAAATTTGAAAAGATTCATCATTGTTCAGTTATTGCAATATTACTTATAAGTAATTATATGTATATACCTAATATATGGAATCTAGCAGATAACTTACTTACTCTTTTTATTACTTATATAATTTTTTATTACCTACTTACGTTTGACGAGACGCATGTAGACTTTGTTTCAAGTAAATCTACAAATTCACGATGCAAACAAAAGATAAAGACAAGGTCTACAAGAAAGACTCGTTCATCACTACACAGAAACATATTGTTACACTTAACCATACCGATAAAACTCAAATAATTTATCACCATTTTGTTATATTCACAAGTTAATCATTAATTAACCAATTAATTAACTAAACCAAGTGACAAATTAAACAAGATACTATATGAAACTGTCGTGAATTTGTATGTACATTTCTAATTTCATAAAATAAACGTGATTTTTAATTATAGTAATACAAAATAACGAAAGAGTGAAATGTAATTTAAATATTTTTGATATTGGTATTAAATGAGAGAATCGCAATAATATTTTATGAAAAATACACTATATAGTACTCATTAAAATAAAAACTCATAGTCAATTAGCATACATTAAAATAAAACAACAAGTTAAGTTAAATTAAATATGCCATCAGTTTTCATATACTAATTGAATTCCCTCTAATATGTATAAACAACTATCAAATATCTCATTTTCATTGTCTAAAAGAAATAACAGCACCTTATACATGTAAAAACTACGAATTAGAAAACACTTAACCCATGATTAAGTACATGACCCTGACAGGCCCAAGTGAACAGTTTTCATGATATTGAAAAAGATTCAGATACCGATGACTCGTAGTGTTAAAGAGATATTTGTTCAGTATTTCATTTTGTTATTAAATATTTTTGTTAATAAAGATTGAGTGCAATACATTACGTGCAGTCTAAAAATTTTTTCTGAAAATATCCATGCATTTCTAGATTTGGAGATATGGGCCTGTGAGTCCTTACGTGTGCAATGGTGTAATTTTAATTTACGTGCGCACTGTAGGATTAATGAAAACTTACGGTCAGCAATTTAAATAACCCATATAAAAATAATGTTAGCAACACCAGAGAAAAGTTCTTGTCAATGATGTTTACCATAATTCTATTAATTGAGTAAATGTTTATTTTAGGGGAGGATTCCCCGATGACCTTGAGCTTCACATATGTTGTCAAAGTCATCATTCTGAACAACATTTCCCTCCAAACTTTTTGCCGGCCGGCCTTAATTTCAGAGATATTAATAAAAAACTTTCGGCATAATACAGTAATTCCCCGTTATGAGCCCGACGAACGGGGCTGGCGGCGGCGGCCTCATAGTGGCTTGTGGACATGATTCTCTCTTTCGCACCCGACGGCAACTTCGTGTCTGACTCTTTCGTTTCCTCTCGCTCGTTGTCCGGTTCTCTCACTCTCGTCCGTAGGCTTCCAAGAAATGATGGGGATAGTCGCCGGGCTGTCAACGGGGGGAAAAAACGGGCTCATAACGGGGAATTACTGTATATTGAAATCTGTTTCACAACCGACGGTATTAGTATTTGTTGGGGCTAGATTAGGGCGGGGGGCGCGTATTTCGCCGAAGCGAAGCGCGGTGATCAAAGCGAAATGTTCGTCGGCGCTGTTCTGTCATATAGGCGATGCGTGGTCGCTGCTGTTCTGTCATATGAGCGATGCGTGGTCGCCGCGCTTCGGCCTAGTGGGCGACGACCTTAAAGCATGGTAGCAAACCGATGTATGTGTTAAACTCTGTAGTTCTGGTGTTAAGTAAAGTTTTCTGCGAATACCTCGTAAACTAAAGCGGACCGCCAAAAAGTTTAAAGGGAAATGTTCAGAATGATGAACATATGTCAAGGTCATTGAAATCGGAGAATCCCCCCCTAAAGTAAACATTTACCATTTTTTTATTCTACGGCAACATCAAAACTTTAATTTGCGAATTTAAACTTTAAACTTCTGAATGCGGCTTAAAAAAAGTCTTGTCTTTCTTTGAGCTCTTTATCAAAATTTATATAAAATAATTGCATACTTTGTTTTTATTCTCGCCACTTCAGCTTTTACAGAGCAGATTGTTTCTATAATGAATATGAAATGCGGGAAGAAAGAAACACAGCCAGTCTATCTGTCATAAAAAAATGAGCTCCTCGTATATGTTAATTTGGACTTTCAGTGTAATCAAACCATTGACATATTTGTTAAAGACAATAAATTAATTAATAGTAAAAAATGCAAAAAATAAGATGTACTTTCCTCTGAAAGGTGCTATATTTTTTCACAATGTACTAGATTTTTTATCACATCCGGCCGTAAAGTACTATATTTTCCTGAAAAAAGTTGGCAATCCTAGTCTTAGGCCTCTTAAAGCTAGCTACGAGCTAACTCATAATCATCATCAATCCTGCTTTACAAGCACGCACACTATGTATGTACTTATGACAACTAATGGTCGTAGGGTGGGGGAACCGCCAATTGCGCGCCGTTGCTCTTCTTGGCTTTGCTCGTGAACAGGGTTGCCAGGGAATTCTCTACGGGTGGGGAAGACATGACGTCACATAGACCTATTCTTGTGCCATGCGTGATGTGGTACATACGTCATCGCGTCACCAACGCAAATATGTATACCGTTATTGCTGTAGGTGCTTCCTTTTTTTCTACTCTGTAGTCCGTACTACGTCATGTAGTGTCTACGCCTCCATTAACTCCCTACATATGGCAACCCTGCTCATGAGCAATCGAGAGGGGAGAGCGCTCTTGCCCGCCACAGTCCAATTGAACAGGCCTGGTCTATGGAATTTAGAAGTGATTTGAGTTACAAATAATCAAAAACAGCCCAAATGAGGGATATTGTTCCGAATGGCCCCCGTGACCGATCGACACGAGGTTTGTGGGAAGGGGTGGCGAGGGGGCGTGGACCCTAAATCTAAAATTGTAGCTCCGGGTATTTATTAGTTTCCGGAAATATTAATAAAAAATTATTGTTAATTCTTTACTACAATTTTTTTTACTACACATACACGTAACTGCGAGGCCCCTCTAACGAGGGGGACTTCCCGCCCCATCTGTCCCCAAACCTACTCCGGGCTGTAGTTCCGAATAGTAGTACATATACATATTGTATAGTTCCGCCGGCAGGCAGTCGGAAACACCAGAACAATCGCCGCGTCGCTGAAATTGTACGTGGGGCACCCTAAAGATACTGAGGCCGATATCGCTATTGATATCATCGGCTATTCGACACTTTGACGACGACGACTATTATAACGAAAGCAGTTGACTATTAGCGTGTGTATAGGCAGACTACAATGTATTGTACTGAAAGTTTTTTATTAATATTTCGGAAACTAATAAACACCCGAAGCTGCAATTATAGATGTAGGATTCACATACCCTACCCACCTCTCCCCACGAACCACGTGTCGATCGGTCACGGGGGCCATTCGGAACTACAGCCCAAATGGGATTGTGTTTGGACTCATTTTCATCGGAAAAATATTGCCCATCCATTATTAGCACTATCATGAAGATCTGATAGAAAATATAGCAACTAAAATTTTGTCCCCGCAGGATCTATCGCTCATATAGGCCTGACTAATTTGAAATAGTATATTGCCAATCGTCACGTCACTGAAAGTATCAATACATATCGATTTTCAAATGGTATCGAGCCACTGGATTTGATTTCTCTCCAGCTGACGTAGGATCATAAACATTTATTATGTGCGTCTGTCTATCTTCACGTGCCTAATACTTACTCGCGCTGTCGCGATATCTTATCTTTGGCCCGATCCCGACTTGTATTTCGTTGACACGTTAAGTTTGCAGTCTACCACCGGCTCCAAGGCAAGGCAAAGGAGAAGGAAAAGCCGCGTGGTGCTCTCGTGATTCCTAAAGGAAGTTCTCGAAGCGGAAGGTTGATGATGATCGACATAATTTCACATGGCGAAACTGACAGAGGTTGGGCGTGGATGATTGTCGCCGCTGTAACGATCATTAACGTAAGCTTCCTTAACTTTCTTTCTTCTACCAGCATCAATGACGTCCGCGTATTTTATTAGCTGTCTATCAAGATACAATATCGTGATCTGCGCGTTTATTTTTAAGAAGATATCACTAATTCGATGAGCATGTGTTTACCACTTAACTTTTTCGTAGCGCAACAGGAACGAAATAATATTTCAATTAACGTATTAAAATTTATCTTAGCTATGACTTCATTTTATGTATAACATGTTACTTATTGTGTTATTGTCTGTGCTTTTATGTACAGTCCAAATCAATAAATCAAATATGTATGTCAAACATCTTCCGGTAGGAAAATAGCTTAACTGTAAGATACCTATGTACTTGTGATTTAAGATGAACGGTTATTTGAATCCAATTTGTAAACCTTGTATGTATTTAAAAAAAAATTTAATTCCTTCTCGATGATGAAATTCATTTCAAAAAGTGAAGGAATCTTCTTTATATAGTACTTGCCTTTCAAAAAATCTGTAAAAATTACACATGAATAAATATACAAAGATGCTAGCTAAAACTGTAAAAATACAAATGTGGTGCCTTGATAATTTGAATATGAAATCGACATTTTTAATCTTATAGAATTTTTTAAAATTCGGTGTTGCAGCTAAAAATTCTGAAAAAATTCACAGACATGTACACCAATGGGTAAAATGTCTCTGATTTTTTGTATAAGTTTCTATGCAGTGGAACAAAAGTAATGGAGTCTAAACTGCAAATTACGTTTCACCCCGCAAATATACTAGTAGTAGGGGTATCGGGTTGATACTTGACAGAAACATGTGTATATTCTTTGAGAAACCTATCGGTTGCTGTACACCGAAATCAATTTGGTTTGGGGGCACTTTTTACTATGCTTACCCGGTTAGACCCGTTGCATTCGACCTTCTGATACACCTAAATACAGTAATTCCTCGTAATAAACCCGACGAACGGGGCTGGTGGCGGGCGTACGACGCGATGCGGTCACTAGTCGGGCGAGCGAGAGGGAACGAAACAGTTGACACGAAGTTGCCGTCGACTCTTTTGTTTTCTCACTCCCGACCGAAGGATTCCAAGAAATGGTGGGGATAGTCACCGGGCGTACTCGTAGAGCATATAGATATGGAGGTCTCATTGAGAGCTCGAAACTGTCGCCAACATCATGCGAGAGAGAAAGACATGTGCGAGCGAAAGAGGTATTGAGAATCTATACTTCTCTCGCTTGCACCAGTTCGCACATGTTTTTCTCTCTCACACGATATCGACGCATGCGCATTACGGTCGGTTGGGACTCTATACTTCTCTCGCTCGCACATGTCTTTCTCTCTCGCGTAATGTTGGCGACAGTTTCGAGGACAGGAAACATAAGGCAATGAGACCTCCAGTAGTATATGCTCTAAGGGCGTACTACGCATGGTAAAAACGGGACTATAACGAGGATTTACTGTACATCTTTTGATGAATAAAAATTAATGGATCTCTTATTTATAACACAACCATATAGGTATACATTAGGGTTGCCACCCGTACTTTAAAATACAGTATCTTACGTTATTACACATAAATGTACCTACTTTACATTTTTGAATAATAATAAAATATGCGAAAATACTTTATTTCATGATTAATGATAGTTGCTAACGTACACAAACCACGATCATCTCAAAGTCATTTCTTATCTTCTGTCTGCTCCTTCCACCTCAGCATTTACCTGCTGAGAAAGTTTTCTCTGCCATGAATGTGAAGTGATGGGATGAGAGAAACAAAGCCTCTCTTAATTTAATAAAGAAGTTATTAAAAATGATAAAAAGTTGCTCTGTAATGCAAAAAGCGATAAAAAATATGTTTCGAAAAAATAAAAACTCTTAAGATTGAAATGTACTTTTAGATTTTTCGAGCGTACTGTTTTTTATACCCCACGAAAGCAAATTTACGTTATTTTCCTGTAAAAAAGGTGGCAAACTCCTAGTATACATGCGTATCCAGAAATTGTTTAAGGTGAAGGTATCAACTTTCAACACGTATGACACTCATTAAAACAACCAGCAAGCTCTGATAGTCGATATCGAGATCAATGTTTAGTATTATTTTAACAAGTACCAAGTTATGTGTCAAATGTGCATCGTGAACTCAAAAACATTTCAAGTTCGTTAGTCTAATATATTTACAGTCGTATTTGATTTTGTAAATGTATATAAGTTATAAAACGAAATATTTCGGTTGCTTTCCGTTCATTGTTCAACGCTATTTGAAGATTTCCGGAAATATTGAATTTCTTTCAGCTTGATCGTAAAGAAGAACAATCAAGCAAAAGGTGTTTATATAACCGTGGTGAGGAGTTGACAATGCGTACACATGTTAGGTTGATTTTTTTATATTAAATATTCATGAGTCGATTTGCAATGGCCGATTTTCAGACGAGGGAGAATTACTTGACTTCTTCGGTCTTTGAAATATGGTTGTGGGTTTTCAAATACATACATAGATCATCTCTAACGTCAGAAAGTTGCTGTGGTCTCGATTGGATCCATTTGATGTTCCAGTATTCTTTGTTTCTCTTATATGGATATTTTCTTATATTGTTATGAGAGACTGGGAGGGGTTTCGTAAAGGTCTTTTGTAGCTTCTTTGAAACAGTTAGCACATAGAGACACGTGTATACAGCCAATCATTTATAAAGCAAAAATATTGTTTCAGCTGGCGATACTTCCGATACAACAATGTTTCGGCCTGATCTTTGCGGAACGTTTCATGTCACTTGGTATCACAGCCACACAAATATCCTTAATTCTTCACTTAAATGGAACAATAACGTGCAGCTTGGGTCTGATAAACGGCCCAATGATGAAGAGATTCACATTTAGAAAGGTCGCCTTCTGTGGAGGTTTGATTATTGCCATTGGTATCTACATGACTGCCTTCGCTGTCTCTCTTCCTTCTATTATTATCACATACTGTGTTATCATTGGTGAGTAATTCATATCTGTGTTTTGACTTTGTTCCTTGCAGAGGAACTTTACTGTCATAGCGCAATAAGAATTTACATGTGTGACCTTGCAGAACGAAACTGTGCAGGGAAACGTTCTATCATTGCAAAAAATCCATTGAATTCAATATTGTATACCTATTTATTTATCAGATAAAACTTTTCACACACAGGACAGTGCATATTGTTTACAGTTAGCATGAAAATTTCTATTGTTCATACTTGTACGACAATAATTAAAAAAATGAAAGAGGCATAATAAATGTTTGAAAGATTCGATATTGTAATTAAATTTACATAAATCAGTATATTGATTGTTTCTAAAATTTCTTAAAAATACGTCAATAATTTCCCCATTAAGTTCTGTTCTCACTTATAACTTATAACCATTAACAAAAACTGAATTTCTGACGCATATCTCACACATATGCATAGACTGAATTTTCTCTCATAATGTCATGTAGGGTAACTGTACTCGTAGTTGACAGTGTACCAATAGTTGACACTTTTATTTTCAGCCACGAATAATAAGCTTTCTATTAAAAAAATGTTTTTGACTAATACGCTGTTTGAAAAAGTATTAGTCAAAAACATTTTTTTAATAGAAAGCTTATTATTCGTGACTGAAAATAAAAGTGTCAACTATTGGTACACTGTCAACTACGAGTATAGTTACCCTATGTGTATTTGAAATAATGACCTTCTGTATTATTTTCAAGGTGTGATTTTACAAATACAAAATAAAGTGCATTTGGAATTAATGTTCAAATAAAAACAATGCTTGATTTATTGGGTAATAAACAATAACAAATGAAATCAGATTAAAATAAAATCGGGAAACGAATTACACGCAAATCTAATAAATATTATAAAACTTATTAATCCATTATTCTGAAATTTTGAAAATAAAATACATCGATCCAACAATTTTGCAAAATTTTAAGTGTTATAGAGTATAAAATTAAACTATGATTTGTAGGTATTGGTCAGGGAATCACATTTCCAGCAACGAGCCTAGCCCTCAATACGTACTTCCGAAAGAAACGGAATATAGCGATGGGCTTCTCAGTGACTTTAACTGGTTTAGGTCCCATTCTAATGCCTCTTGTAGTAGCATACCTATTAGAGGAATATGGAACTATTGGGACCCTCTTAATTATTGCTGGCATCGCAATCCATTCATTTATTGGGGCGTCGTTGTTACAGCCGTTTAAGGAAAAAGAAGTGAGTTAAAAGAATTTAAAACGCAATCATTACTAAGAAGACACTGAACAAAGTACGAAATATTTCAAATCAAGCTAAATCATTATTATTACCCGAAATAGTATTCAACTAAACGATTCTGAAAATTGTAAGCAGTGAATTATGTAATAGAAGCATTTAAAATATTTAAACAATTTTGGTACCTACTACGAATTAATGTTTAATTCAAAACCGGAAACAGTATAATAAAACGCACTTGTTTCCAAATATCGAACATTCGAGAATTTAAAATTACTTAAGTTATTTTGTCTAAAGCCGATTTATTTTTTTCCAAATTTCCGTAATTACACAACTTATACAATAGTATGATTAAGTTCATTTCATTATAGCATATATAGACCAGACTATTAAAATGACTTTGAATGAGGCCTATTAGAATTAAATCTGAATGGAAGGTGAAGTTCATTTTAATCTTCCAGTACAATCACTCTAGCTCTGTGTCTTCTTAAAACAGCAGAGAAAAGGCATTGATTAACGTTCACCGCTAGATTTGATTTCTAATAGATAACAAGTATAACAAAGGGCAATGACAACACGGCATCTTCCGCAGAATGCAACGGTGGCAGCACAGTGAACGGAACCGAAGAATTGAAAATTGAAAATGGGACTGAGCTTAAAAATTGTGTCGCTAGTTGTTTATTATTGAACGAAGAAGTGGAAGGAGAAATGAAAAAATGTGAGAAACCTTCATTGCATGACATGGCTGTTGGAAACGCGAAAGAAGGGAAACAGACGATCCTGTCCAAAATTTCTGAGCATTTAGATCTCGATCTTCTAAAGGATAGTCGTTACGTTGCGGTTATATTAGGCAAGTCTCTTATATCTACACCAGTATTGCTAATAATTCCTCTAAATTTCTCCAGACAACATTCAGTTTTCATTTCAAATTTGTATTTTGTAGTGCATGCATTTGCTGATACTGTTTTGTTTAATAAGCTTGTTTGATAACCGCTCTACAGATTTTTCATAATTATGTTGTAATTGCACTTATTGTTAAGGTAATTGCAATGGAATACTCACAAATTGAAAATAACTTGTAGTAAAAGTGGTCGTGAAATTCAAATATTAATAACTTATCAAATACCCTTCTTATAACATTAAAGAATGATCAAGTAACTAAAATAAATATTTACTTTCATATTATCACGACCGCTGCATTCGCCGTATACAGCTAAGTTTCGGAGTCAGTAATTCGTACTTTATAAAATAGGCAGCGCATCGCGACACTCCTAGTTAAATACATACCGGATGTCCCAAAATTCAGGGACTTCCCGGAAAATGCAATATCCTGATGCAAAAAGACATCGAAAAGTCCTTTACCGTTTTGGAATCTGGGACTTTGTTCTCGAGATATTAGCAGTTGAACTTCGGGCTGCGCAGTTTAAAGCCAAGTCAGCTGAGGGCGCGGTATCGTACGCCGCACGCACACGCAGGAGGCGCGTATAGATACAGGTTCACACACACAGTTGAGCCGACCGCGCCGGTTCATTTTCACGATTAAAAACCAGCGCGAAGTCCTTGAATTTTGGAACACTCTGTATATTTTACATATTTATTCAATGCTAAGGTTAGAAGGGTTTAGGACCTTCCGCCTTTTTTTTTAAACGTTTGAAGTCTGTTGGACGTACCAATTTATAAATAAATCTTTAGCTTATAGAAACAAAATTATCTCATGCGCAATGATTTCTCTAGATTAGTACCAGCTTGAAATATTTCTGTTATTTATACGTAAATAACTTTTATTGCATAATCAATTCTATACGTCCTGCTGTAATCTATAGGTACATAAACTTCGAGAATACATTGCTCGGTAACAAAATGCTATCGATCTCAAAATTCCACAATCAATTACACAATTTAAATTTTAAAAAATAGAAAAAATCTTCTAACGTTTCACTTGTTTAATATTATCTGGCTTTTCTGACTTTTAAGTAAAATTGACATATTGCGCGTTATAATTTTACCAATAATGTCGAAATCTCCTAGCAGATTTTATAAAGATCTGAAATTAGTGTTAAAAATGATAATAATCTACGTAAATTATCTATATTTATTTAGCGTTAAATTACATCACTGAACAAATATGAATCACCAAATATGTGTAGGTTTGTGATTTTTCATTATTTCGATATGTAGAATCACCCTTCAAAAAATGTAGCACCTTGCATGTAACACTTTACAGGAGTCATTTAATGATTTACAATACATTAACATTTTGATATTTTACCAGGTTCACACAACAAATTTTAAGCATTCAATTTTCCTACTATAGTTTTACATATACATAAACAGTATCTATTATTAGAGAAACTTTATAATTCATTTAACTTGTTTTCTTACTTGTGTGCTTAATTTATTAGTTTGTGACTAACCTTTCGTTTGTAACAGGTATGGCAGTGTCCTTTGTCGCCGAAACGAATTTTAACGCGATGATTCCTTTCGTCCTTACCGAGCTCTCAGGACTCGACAGAACTACGATCGCGACTGTGATGTCGATCCAAGCCTTTTCAGACATTATTGGACGCCTGTGTGTACCACTTTTGGCGCATAAAGCCGGCTGGACGTCCAGGAGTCTATACATAATATCCTTGATAGGATCCACTATCGGAAGGACTAGTACGTACAGCAACGTAAAATATTCGAAAATGAGAAATCGACCCTTTCATGGCAACGAATGTACAATCTGCTGGGTGGGTTGATTTCAAATTACGGTAATTTGTGTAAATTCAGTGAATATGAATGGCATTCAATGTTCTGAATCATTTACGAATGTATCTTATTTCGCAATACGATGCAGTGACATCGTTCCAACAGATTTTTCTTTATATTGGATTGTATATACACCCCATAAATTCATGTGTACTTTCGCATCATGCAAGTTAGGATTCTTTCCAGAATTACTAAAGTTTGTGGATCATACAAGCTATTTAAATAGCAGAGACACGAAATAACAGTTATTATAAAAAAAATCGAAAAAATCATTAAATTAAAATTAATTTTTATTTAAATGAAAGGCAGTCATCACTGAATTTTCGAGAAATTTATCAAACAATAAAAAGATTTAAAAAGTTATGTCGTTAACTGTTCTGATTATGAATAACCATTATAAATAATCAAAATTAATTATTGGGGGTTACTGGTAATCATTATTTATAACGGAAATAAAATTGTTTGTGGATACGAATAACCAGTATCGATGATGGGAATTTTATTTTTATTACCGATAATCACCAATGGCGATTTTTTTTGGTTACATTCGACCATCATCAATTGTTAATCATTGATAATGGTTATTCATAACCGAAATCATTTAAACAATGATATTAATTCTTATACCATAACATTTAAAAATTCGATTATAATGGTTATAGTCTCTGCTAAAAAGGCATTCAACTCTTTGTACTCCACGTGCATCCTGATACATTTTATTAAACTTCCTAAAAATGAAAGAATTCATACTTCATGGGAATAATTAAATTATTGGTTTTAGAATTATTCTACTACATTATTATTTTCTACTGCAACGTTTTATATTTTGTGAATTGGAGAGCAAACGGTTAATATACATAAAAAATATATATATATGGTTAGCCTATTTTCAAGTTTTATATGATCTTCAGTAAAATAGATTTTCTTTTCAAATGAAACTTAATAATTCTATTTTGAAGACGCGAAATACGTTTATGCAGGATTTATTTTTAATCTATATGGGTGGTGGCGGCGGGTGTGCAAAATCAGTAATTTCAAACTCCAAAAATCACTGTTGATAATTACGAATGTCCTATATATACGACAGTCAAACTAACATTGGATCAGATTGCAAAGTTCAGTTTGGCTCGCGGAATTATAGATATATCTAAGCGAAAGCTAAGTGTATCTCACAAGAAGCCAAGAAAATGGATACGTTATTAAAAAACAGGAAAAACTCCAATAAGTATGTATGTAATACATATATTTTTCTCATTATTTCGGTATGAGAATATTTCGATTGCGGATAAACTTATTTATAGCTATAAAAGGTAAATAATAAATAGAAGGAAATGAATAGATCGAAGAAAACTATATTTGATGGGATAAGTGTAAAATAATTTAAAATTCATAAGGCTGTTGTAGCCGAATTCTTACAGGCAAAATTGAAATCTTTTTGATTTTGAATATAAATCGACTTTTCTTATTTGGAAATTGTAATTCCAACGAGTTGTTAGCACTACAGATATCTTTGTCAGTGATTTGTGTCATTATGTACCTACATAGTATCAGTTCTAGTGTCTATTATCAAATTAGCGTCATCAATAGTAGATAGTATCGGTATCAGTCCGCTATAAACTTACACAATGGAATCGTTTGTCAAAAATGCAGGATTTACATTCAGCAACTTTAATAGTTTTAACTTCTTAAACAATTTATTTTGAGCTACTGACACCAAGAAAAAAACAACTTCTACTTGAAACTGCATGGGCAGCTAACAATAAGTAAATTGGACGAAGCTAAGCAGGATGCGCTTCGTTAAAATGCTGAAATGACATTGACGAAAATGAGAGAATTAAATGAATCTTATATTTTATTTATTGTACTTCTAGCTGGTTGCTGCAAGTGATCATACTTCCTTTTTAGAGGGCTCCAAAATTGTTTAGACATGAAAAATGATGATACAATCACGGAGTCTAAATAATATTGTATAAGTATGACAAGTATTTTTGTGAAGTGTATTTTAAGATACATATTTGGGAACTGCATGGAAAATAGGCATGAACTCATGGATTAACTTGAATTCTTAAATTCAATTAGTTTGATTACAATGGAAATATTATAAATTATCTCGATATGGAACCTTGTAGTGATTGAATGAAACAATACATTACGCATCAATTAACTATAAATAATTTATTGCAAAATGTCCATTCACATTCATTGCTATCAACTATAAATTATGGTTATCAACAAAATTTGGTATTTCTTGCTTTTCTATAATAACCGTACTAAGATTTGTGTATTGTACAATATTACTAAATTTGGCTATTTCTTTTTGTCGGACACTATATCTAGGTAATTGTTTACTTATAGTACAATGATGCATTCTTTAAGTGTTCCATTTCGCACTTCTTTGCAGAACAATAAAAATTGATTTTCGGCGCGTTCAGCAGCTGAGTTTGCATTTCACACAACACACTAATATAATAACATGTACTGTATTAAATAATGTGGTCCCACAGAATTTGAATTTCCCACAAAAAAACTAATATAATTTCGGAAAACATTCTGTTTAGAGGACTCACCTCCAATGACCTTGACCTTAACTTTAACATATATTGTCAAGGTCAACCTCTTGAGGGACCTTCAAAAGGTTTTAGCCGTTGCTCGTTGTTTGTTAAAAAATTATTAATAAGAAACTGATAGGTAATTGGTTGGGACTCGTTTAAGTTTTGAGAGATTAAAGACAAAAAAAATGGTGTTTAAGAAATGGATATTAATGGGGATTTGAACCGACATGTGGCAACACGTTGACGATGCGCATCCGCAAGTTGCTGGTGTGCTGTCTACCTATTTACCGCTGTCGAAGAAGTATGTTGCGTGTCGGGATGTTATCCTGCAGGGAGAGTATATTTGTGAAACACATTTTTTATCTTATATCTATCAAAAGTTGGCTAAACAATTCTAGCCCCAACCAACTACCGATCCGTTTTTTGTTAACAACTTTTTAACAAACCACAGACGACAGCTAATACCTTTTGAAGGTCACTCGGGCGGGTGACCTTGACATCATACGTCAAGGTCAAGGTCATTGATGGTGGGTTCCCTAAACAATATTTTTACAATAATTTCAATAGAATCTACCTATATATGTAGTGACTGAAGAAAGTATTCGTACACTTTAAAATCGCATAACATTTCTAAAATGGTCCAAACGACTTGAGTTTTTTTTCGAAGCTAGAAGCATTAGTTTGCTAGGTGACGTGCTACGTCGTTCTGAAAAAAAAATCAATTGGACGGAATAGGGAAGAAAATAGTGAAGGTCGATTTTTGGAACTTTTTATCTGAGCCTGTAATGAATATTTAAAAAATCCCGTTTGTAGATTTAGGTAAGTTGTATACATGCTGAAAATTTCATCTAAATCAGTTAACGTTGCTCTGATCTACAAACGTTTAAAGATCGCAGGATAAGGTCGAAAATCTCTAGTTTCGGGACTTTCCGCGATTTGTCGAAAAGATAAAAAGTTCGAAAAATCGACATTCACTATTTTCTTCGCCATTCCGTCCAATTGCAATTTTTTTTAAGAATGACGTGGCACGTCACCTAGTAAACTAAGTAATGCTTCTAGCTTCTCAAAAAAACTTCAGTCGTTTGGATCAATTTTAAAAATGTTACGCGATTTTATATAGTTTTAAATAACGATACAGCTTTTATCTTGCATTCAATAAATGATTGATAAATACGACTTGTACAACAACTTCAGATTCAAATGACAAATATGATTAATCACTCTATAGACATTAATTGTATTTTGTGCCCGAATATCAAATAGTTTTTGCTTATTTCAGTATTAACCACGTGGGGGGACACCTACGCTATTGTAATCTTCGTTGCGCTGATTATTGGCGTCGCGAAAGGGACGAAAGCTGTTTTTCAAGCTTTGATAATTCCTGATTACGTTCCCCTAGAGAGATTACCGGCTGCCTCTGGAATGCAAATGGTGTGCAACGGTATGCTGTCTATCGCTATCGGCCCGATTATAGGTAAGTGGTTGTGCCACTTGATCATATTTAATAAATTTTCATGTCTAATGAAAATTCAAAGCAGTTTTAATATACAGGCTGGTCCTATTAACGTGGCCTTGTACAGGGTGTCCCAAGAGAAAGGTCATGATTGCGAGGCGCCATAATATCAGACATCCTAATAAAAACGGTTTATATCTATAGGTGTGTGTCGTATTCCGAAAGGTTTCTGAGATGAGATAGAGCTATTTAAATGTACAGTTGCGAAATTATTGATAACAAAGGAATATTACGCACTGAATGCTTACTGTACAAGTCGCACACTTTGTAATAAATTTTCAAAAATGTTGCCGTTAGTATCAATGCACTTTGTAACCAGTATGAATGCATGGCGATCGCGTCGATTATTAGATCTCCTTAATGCATCTTGATACCAGGGTCGGCGGAGTAAATTCTCCCCGAGTGTGAAGTTGCGGTGGGGGAGGGGGGAGGGCGGACAAATTAAAAGATTAAAATTCAACAGGTTAAAAAACAGTGATGCGCAAACAAAAAATAAAAAATGATAAAGTGCCTTCTAAATTCCGCAATGCAAAAAACTACACACAGCAAAATCTCAAATATGAATACTTTACACATTCCACACTTGACTCACGCTGGTCCTGCTTGACATTTTTTATGCATTATGCGACCGAGCAGTTTGTCTCGTTTATCCACTCTTCTTCTGTACACTTCACTCTTCATCCAAAGCCAGAAACAAAAATTATTACTCGTCAAATTGGCAGTACTGCGCGAAAAATATCGGAAACCAATAAAATACACATGCATACAATTATTTTTTCTTAGAATGACTGATACCTATGGCCTCCTATACTAAGTTCGGGGTCAGATATATTGGCGGGTCTGAAGTTGTTACGCGAACAGCGATCGAGGGGAAATCGGTCCCCTCCAATGAGCCTTCATGGCATAGCGCGAGAGAGAGGAAGAACATTAAGAAAAGGAGCGGGCTTGCTGGAGACAACTTCAGACCGGCAAATATATCTGACCCCGACTTGAGTCACCTTTCCTACGGGGACACTCTGTATATTTAATTCGCTTGTGATGATACAAGATGGTGTTTAAGGGGGAACACCACTATGACGACCGGAAAAATAAGCAATTTTTAAGAAATTTTTTCAGGTATACTTTACAGTTTTCATAGAAAATTTGTATTACCTACCTTTAGTACGCTGTCTTAAGAGACTATACAAAAAAAAAATTGAAAAACATCCATAAATTTTAATATATTAATTAATCTTCTAAACCCCCCTCCCCCCGCGAGCTGGTCGAATGTGTAACCATAGAACAGCAAGTCCGAAATCAAATTTAATTTTTTTGTATAAAGTATATGAGTGTATAGTTTTCGTTGTACGTGCGGATTCTTTGATTGAAAACAAATTTTTTTAAATACGCTCGAAAAACTGTCATCTTATTCGCGGATTTTCGAAACTTTTCTGTTAAAGCGCACCACTTTTACAAAAATAATTTGTTTAAGAAATCGGTAGGTACGTACAACGGAAACTACACTCATATAGTTTATAAAAAAAAATGAAATTGTTCACTTATTCCGTGCTGTACCATCCATAACGAAGCAGCCTGCATAAATTAAATATTAACACCGTGAATGGCATAGACGTGTTTTCACGCCCAGACAATTCCATCCGGTGCTTAGCGATGAATTTTCAATATTGTATTCAGTTAGCTTCTAATTTGCAAGTTGTGCAGGATACAGAAGTGACTTACAAACCTTACCTTGAAACAATAATTTTTGTAGTGCACAAATTTCATCATTTTCTTTCACATAATTATGAACATAATTGCTAATGCAGCTACAATAGAATTAATCTCTAATCATTTAGCAGTTAGATGATAGAGTTTTATCGAATAATTTGCTAAACACTTGCCTGAAAGAACGTTAACGTGCATATGTTAGTGTAACAATTAATTGGTTACTAACTTATTTATTAATTTTATTTATCGCCCTTTTTTTTATATGTCAGGTCTAGTACACGATTTGATGAACAGTTACGTCAGTGCGCTTCATTTCACTTCGATTCTAAGTCTCTCTTGCGTTTGCCTGTGGTATATAGGAGGACTTTGGAGGTTTAATAAAACCACGACAGATCTTAATGGAAAAGGAGAAACAACAGAAATACAAGAAAGTGGTGCTTAAGTACTTCTTGTACTTCGACTGACTGCGAAGTTTTTTCTAAAAGAGAAGCATAAACACTATAGAGAAGTACAAAAGCGCATGTACATAAAACTATGGGAGGATTAGTATAGATTACAAATTATCGAATATATAATATAAATAAACTTTTTATAACTACTCTATGCAATTTATGTTTTGGTATGAATTTATGAATTTATAGAAAAAAGCCTTACTCACCTATATGCATGTGGTTACTCGAAAATTCTGATTTTTCAACTTTGCTGTTTTGTAAAAGAATCTGTCAACAAATACCGGGCATTATATTCTATTGGAATATATGTGTAATACCCAGAATGTTTTTTACAATTTTTTTTAACATGCTCACCATTGACTTTGTTTTTTATAACTTTCCAGTGTTTTTCAGGACAAAAGTATATAAAATAAAATTGAAAGTAGAAACATATGTATGTATCAAAACTACTCGAAAACATGTTACATTGACAAGAGTCAAATGAATCCATATGATAAATCATGACTGATTATTTACGTGCCATAATTGCTTGTAGAATACGTAATATGTGCATAAATTTTGTATACGTAAAGCTTTTAAAAAAATTTGAATTTTCAAGTAATCGAAGTACTTTAAAGAATAACGATCGAAGCTATGAACATGTCAATGAAAAAGTAAATTCGGGTGATAATATATATTTTTATTGAAAAACTACATGTATAACAATAGTATTATAATATTAAGAACCGAACGTTAAGTGGTGATATTGTATACTCTTTGAATAACGAAAATCTTAAGTATATAATAATATTTATAAAATTGTTAAGTATGATTTCGTAACATAGGTGCATTTTTTACAGTGATATATCATTTATAATTATATATATATATGTATAGCGAATTGTATTATTTTGTTATAAAACTGTGCACGATAATATACAACAAAATGAGAATACTAAAAGATAAGTTTTCTAACTTTCCTGTTCATTATTTTATTTCCCTCTTTAACCACGATTTCAAATTATGGTAAGTATGATGCTACTACTACTTATTCAAATTATTCTGAGGAGGCTGTTAATTGGTAGAAAACCGGCAGAGAAAGCGCTACGACCAATCAAGTACGCAGGCACTAGTGGGAGCTGTACAGATCGGTTGCAAATCGGTGGGGGCGTAGGTCTACTCTTATATGGAATGGTATATAGTGAGACTGCTTCTTTTCTTAACGTTCTCGCTCTCTCTCGCGCGCGCTACGCCATGAAGGCCATTGGAGAGGGCCGATTTCCCCTCGATCGCTGTTCGCGGAACAACTTCAGATCGGCCAAAATATCTAACCCCAACCTTAGGTAGTGTGGTAGCATTTACACTTATATCTTTATTTATTAAACAAATCTCTTGAAGCCTGCTGTGACTTTACTTTGACACTATATATGGAGGGTTCAGAAGCCAATTAATTTAAGTCCATTAACATTAAGACCGAGATTTACATTATTTGTCTTCTGAATAATTTTGCCTTGTAATTACGTCATCAATATAAGACAATATAAGTATCGCAATTTATTGCTTACGTATGAAAGTAGTGACTTAATTGATTTATCAACTGAAAGTTTTAACAATAAAGAGGATTTTGGACTAAATAACTAATTTTCTGGGAAAGTTGGACTTACACTAATTGACTTCTGAACCCTCAACTTATGTAGATTAGAGCTGATTGGTCACGTCAAGACTCACGAATCACAAGCATCGGCGGCTCGCACTTCTCCTCCCGAGTTACCCCCACTATAGTGCTCAAGTTAACGCGCCACCTCCCGCGTCGTCCCGCTTCGGCTCGCGCGAGTTAGTCTAACCCCATAGTGGGGGTAACTCAGGAGGAGAAGTGCGAGCCGCCGATGCTCGTGACTCGCGAGCAACCAGTTGCCCAGCTCTGCTTTAGATACATACTGTAGTTTAAAATCTGCGAATCTGTACCAACTATTTTAAAAGGCTCTTTCGATATCGAGTTCCTTGTAACCATTACTTATATTCTTCTATTAATCTATAGTTTTAAAAAATGTATGCGGCACCAGTGATCGTTGTTGTCAAACATCGATAATGGTGCACGCCGCGTTTGCGTGTGCGTGTATGACGAACAGCTTTTTTTCTACTTCTGGGTGAAGATGCAAGAACCAGTACTAGGGCTCGCCGGTTGCCGCGGCAAACTGGTATTTTGCCAACAGGTAATCGTGCAAAACGATGCTCCAATAATTCAATGCTATCCACCTAACGGAATGGCAAAGTATAATATGATTACCTTAAGGCTATCGACAGGATTAAGGACACTTCCCGATCAAATCGCGCGACAACATAGGTGACTTGTAAAATTTTTTTTCTAGAAAAAAGTATACACTGTATGGGTCTAAAACTTTTTGCACTTTATTTTGCTACAAATGTAGAGTATAAAACAATTTTTTTATTTCATTTTTGCCCTCCGCTGCCTCTGATATTCATTGCGTGCTGTATCGTTGTAAAAAAGACTGGCCTGGACTATCGCCACGATAACTTTAGACAGTATAATCCTAAATGAAAAACCCAAAGATATTCCTTAAATACACATGTGTGGTTATCACGCTACTCTCAGGCAGTGTTAGGAAACAACTGGGCGATGATTGCCATATGTTTAAACGATAGGGTCCCGAAATATGGGTTTTCTCGCAACAAAAATGTTTCGTAAAAAAAAAATTGAGTGTATGAAAATTCGGAATAGAGGGTAGCGCAGCAGCCAGAGTAATTACGAGTAGAATCCCGTTTGATTTTTAAATTCGGCCAAGAATTGCATTTTTTATCGTGCCTGTAACTGCCTGTAAAATCTGTGCCGTTAAGAATTTCGTTCTAAAATTTTACCTGGTCATTCTTGAGATGTTGTGGGATGAAAATATGCAAAAAACATTTTTTTAAGTACCCTTAAACGTGAATATAAAGAAAAAATTAAAAAATTTAAAAAACCCGACTGCTTAAAACGCGAACTAAAATGACAAAAACAAGACTAAATGTATTTACCCCTTAAGACTTAATTTATTTGTATATAGTATAAAAGTACTGCCTACAAGTTGCTTAATATTATTTATCATAAATAGAATAATCATAAGATGATAATTTATATTAACCCAATTGACTGCAGTCGGAGGCTTGCTGTATAGGCATGAATCTCCATTGATGTTGTACACCTCTTTTTGTTACCAGCTCGAAGCACTTTCTTTAGTCTACATTTGATCCCGATGTCACCGATTTTTTTTAGAGAAAAAAATCATTGGAATGGAAGGATTTATTCCATCATTAACATTCTAACGGGACAGAAGCTATTGAAAATACTATTTTGAGAAGATTATTATGAAAGATTTTGCGATACATACTTGGGGTAGAAGAGCATCCAAGGATTTGAAGCCTAATAAATAATACTGAGCAACTTGTAGGCAGTACTTTTATCCTATATAAAAATAAATACATTTAGTCTTGCTTTTGTAATTTTAGTTCGCTTCCTAAGCAGTCGGGTATTTTACATTTAAATTTTTTTTTATTTATACTTCTTTTATTTCTATCTCACATTTTTTTATACATCCATACATATAAGTAGATACTATAAGAGTCGTAAAAAAATTAAAATAAGCGTTGAATATGAAAAATAGCGACTAGCATCCGCCAAATTCTATGAGTCGGGACGTTATACATCCTATGCCATTTGGAAGGTCAAGACAATTCTAAAGATATCTGATTTGTCCAAATTGGTGTATCCGTACAGGCTCTGTAGCGAAAAATCTGGACATACATAACACAATATAAACACAATACCCTCCTTGGCGTACCGCAGTCGGGTAAAAAGGAGAAAGCAACATGGAACGCAAGCATACATAGGTATGTACTTATGTAAGTGTGTAAAGGAGAGTATCATAAAAACTTGAATTTGTAAACCAAGTCTATTTTATATGTAGCTGTATGGTTGAAATTCTTTCACACAAATGAATAGTAGACGTCCCACGAAATAGTCGAAGAACCGAAGAAAATAAGTACAGACTTTTTAATTAAGTTTAAAGTCAGTTAAATTTAAAAATCTGTATACTTCGATTTAAATGACTTATTTCAAGCAAAATTATGTTTCATTTTCTTATATTTATCTTTAAAAGTCACCTACTCGGGAAAGATGAATTTTAACAATAAACATGTTCTTTTCTTTCATTATGGATTTTATAGCTTAGGAACTATATTTTCAGTCATAGGCAGTACAGTTTTTATTTGACAAGCATATTATCGTACTCGTGCCCCCAATATTTAGTGACATAATAAGTGTTTCGTGACCGAGAAAGTTTGGTAAACATTCGTGTAAATGAAAGTTCATCCCAATAACGGTTAACTCTGATTGCAACTTCTTGTTGTAACGTTACAAATGACCTTGTATTTGCAAGTAATCGCATTGGGACTGAATAGGTTTTGATTTCGTTATCACGACGCGTATAAGCCCGGTAACGAAAGCGTTGCATCTTTTGTCGCATAGGTATATAACCTATCCTATATCAACGCGTTTTTGCCTGCAGCAGGTTGCCTTCGTACAAAAGCAGAAAACCTCAGTGAAAGAGGCTCCGATGACAGTGGTTTCGGGGTTAGTGGAGCACGCGGAAAGTTTCGTTATAAGCGTTAAAAAGCATTTACGACCATGCCCCTCCCCACTTTCTTTTCCTTTTGTAAATAAAGCTGGAGCGGGAGTGGCAGCAAAATAAAAGAGCATTTCCCCCAAATATCATCAGCATTACTAATTATATACCTACGAAATTAGAGGCTAAAGCGTTATAAAGTAATTTAGGTCATTCTTGGAGTCGAAGCTACCAAATGGCTTGACAGAACCAAATATAAGATTGTATATCTGTAAACTGCATTTTCTAAGTGGTAATTAACATTACAATAATTTTAATACAGTTGATGGAATAATTATTTTTTTTTGCTCGAAGGACTCTCATTAATAAATTAGTGCAATTTTCTAAAATAGAGATATAAAATACAAGTTTCTTTTTTATCATAGTTTATATTACTTATGTGTTATAATCTACCCTGATTTAATTTAATGATTATTAGTTAAGGGTAATTGATATGAAGCAATAAAGAGATTAATATAACATTTCTTGTTAATAAACTGAAGTTGCATAATATTCTCAAATTACACAAACAATATTATATTGTATTAACTATTTATTAACCCTACCAAGGGAGGAAATGTTAAATGGAATATAAATTAATTAAATAAAATTCGTTGTACATAATATCGTAAATGGGACAGAAAATGTACACACATATAAAAAATATTTCTCATAACCATAAATGAAACGATGAAACATTCACAGATGATTACGATATAAACATATCTGTAAAAAGAAAATCTCCAAGTCATTTCATCTTTTCAAAAATTGCTCAGAGCAACGTTAACCGATGATGATGAAATTTTAGCCATGTATACAACTTACTTAAATCTACAAATGGGTTTTTTAAATTTTCATTACAGGCTCAGGAAAATATGTTGAAAAAACGACCTTTACTATTTTTTTTTTTTGCTATTCCGCCCAATTGAAATTTTTTTCAAAACGGCGAAACACGTCACTTAGCAAGCCAATCCTTCTAGCTTCTCAAAAAAACTCAAGCCGTTTGGACCAATTTTAAAAATGTTATGCGATTTTAAAGTGTGTACGATTATGGGCGTGTACCACTGTATAACAGTTTTCACAAAACACAGAAATGAATTGCCAATTTTACTTCTAAGAGATACAACTATCTTCCCTCTCCGACAGGCGTCCGTGCAACTGCACTAGAAATTTTATGCACGTAACGTTTCAGTGCACGTAAACAGACCCGTAACGTAGAAACGAACCGTGCAATTACGCGTAACGTTACAAAAAACCCCAAGCTGATACAAAGTGCAACGTTAGAACGATAATGAAGAATAATAAAGCATCCAGCTAAAAGACTCGCAGGCGCACGAATACGCGATGCGCCTATATTGCACGCGATTCATACCCTTCTCAAGCTGTAAACACAACGATCGGAGAAAGAAAAGAGAACCCCGAAGAGATTATAACACATGAACGCTGCCAAGATCCGACGCAATGACTGGTTTACAGCAGGGAAAAAAGACGCGAACGGTAATGAGTCGACCTTTTAGCGATACTACATTCCGCGGCGAGTTACATTCATCCGGAGCCAACATTATTATACCCGGTGATAGTTGGTGTCGCATGCGTACCCTTCACCACCTTTCTCCTAATTGACCAAGGAAGAAATCCGTTGCACCAGCAGCTCGTAGGGCCCTTGCTACGTCACTGTGGGGCCCCCGTGACACACATCAATGGGTCCAAATGTAACGGTACCCGCAACAGTGACCTACTCTTCAGCCGCGGTGTACTCTCTCTGCCCCTTTCTTTCAGCGTCGACCCTCTTGCTCCCTCTTGGTTCTCGGTCAAGCGAGCGTCGAACGCGCACGGACTCCGCGGGGCATGTACTTTTACCAGCGGGGCCCGTTCGCGCCGCGTGCGCCGCCGTCTGATTACAGCCAGTAATGAAAGCGTCCTTCTCGCGCGTGGAGGTGCTGTCATGTAGCCGCGAACGTACGTACGTCTGTCGTCGTCCTTTTTGCGGTAGCAATCGGCCTGTCAGTGAAAACGATACGCTACCGGACTACGAGTGTGATCGCCGACGTGCCTGGGCCGCCGGTCCAAATCTCCGAACCAACGTCAAACACGAGTTATGAATGTAATCGTGATTCTCGTCCTCCAGGTGAGCGCTCTTTTCCGCTAGCTTGGTCGCTTTTAGAGATGTTTATCGAAGATCATACGGTATTTAGGTTTAAATTCTCGCTATTCATTGTCCACTGTCTGCGCTGGTAGGTACCAGTGTTTACTATTTCAGAGATTATACATTACTGCAGAAAATTTAAAAAGACACTTCTTCCAAAATGTTTCTGAAGATTGCTAGAATTGGGAGGCTTGTTTTCGCAGGATATTTCTTCTTCGGTTCTATAATAGTATATCAATCAATGTTTGAGAATATTATGAGAAGTATATATTATATAAATATTTTCATGGAAACGTCGTAATATACAGAACACATAGGTACTATAAGTCGTTTGATGAATGGTGAAAAAAATTATTTTGATTTTTGAATCATCATTTATGTTTTTTATGAACTTTTTGTTCAGATAAAAATAAATTAGTAATTGCGAAAGGAATTAAATTTTGAATTTCCATTATCGTGGAGTAAATTATTGAGGCATTGAGAGCAACAACGGACTAACCCACATTGAAAAAACAGTGATTTTTCCTATTTTGTACGATTAGTAGAGCCTATTGGAATACATTGTTACTACTAACTCAATTTCGAAAAGAATGTGGGTTAGTTCGTTGTAGCTCTCAATGCCTCAATTTATTAGACTATGAATATAAAAAGAAATACAAATTAAAAAGTCATTAGAGAAATTGTGAAAACGTTAGGGATTGTAATTTTAATAATAACAATAATAATATTAATGACGATATATTAATAACACTATCTGACAATTAGTAGTATAATAATAATAATATATAACATATTAATATTTATATTTATTTTTGTCGATAGGCGTAGGCATTGTACTTAAAATTATTATTGCACTTCATGTAACAAATAACATTAAGACGATTCAATTATGAAAGAATGAGTGATAAATAAAGTGAACAATTAGCAGATTGAACTAGCTGTATCATAAAGATACACTTATTTTGTAAAAAACACAACTGTTAATAATAAATGTATGTAAACAATTTTAAAAATTAACACAACTAGATGCTTAGCAACAGAAACAAATTGATTTTTTTTACCCTTCGTAGATATTAGTAACTGTTTCAAATCTGTAAACTTGCTCCAAACTCGTATAAATGTTTGCTGATATTTTCTGTCAATTTGTAATTAATAAGCACTAAAAATTTTTATTTTACAAACTATCCAAATGACCATAAGTTTAGAAATACTTTTCTACGTAGCGCCAAGACACCCTTCATACATCCGACTTTCCTTTTATTCTTTAACCCTTCGTTGACACACCTCCTTTTTCGATCAATTTTGACATACCTGGGTGGCTCACACCCAGAGTAATTTTTGAACGACTGCCATTCTTATCTAAAGAATCCAATTATTATGAAAAAAATCATGGATCAATTTCAAGGTCTCCAGAATGTATTCCAATAGTTTTTTAATTTAAATTTTATCACAGTTTTTGTAAAAAAATTCTAGATTACCACATGTCGAGAAAAAACGAAGAAAACCTTTAAAAAATTGTAATTTTTACAAATTTCAATACTAGAAGCTAAAAATCTACAGAATTGTTGTTCGGATATAATACTTTGAGAGAAAAAATATAGTTTGTAAGTCGGCTTTGGAAAAAACTATATATTTTGCATATAGAAGGTACAGAGCGTCAAAATCAGTTTATTGGTGGCTCATACCCACCGAAGGGGGTATGTCAACGAAGGGTTAAGCATTCTGATAGATTTTGTTCACGATTTCCATTTTCTCACAAATAATTGTAAATATAGTGGCATTAAATGACTTTAATTCCTTCACGATAAATTGGAGAAACGCATCACTCCTTTGTAAATAATGTCGAATGATCACTATTACAGCAGTATGTCATTTCGTCTTGAGTACCTTCTTTTATGCCTTTTGAAAAATTTATGAAATTTCAAACATGAATAATATCTATGTAGATATAATGTTGCCACATACAGGACGTTTAAAAGTTCATGATACAAACTTTGCAGGATTGTATTCTGGAAAGTAAACAACCAAAAAGTGTTATGTGAACCATTTATATTGAAAGTGGTATAAAAATGAAAATCCTGATAAATAAAAATTACAGGACATACTTCACTTTCAAAATAATCATATTTTGAATTTCTTTCAATAACTAAAATTTTTTCGATACTCGCACAGCATTTTTCCTCAATCCATTGCTAATTTGTTTTAAGCGACAATTATGCAACAGTTTGTAACCATAATAAATATATTATCGACATTCTTTAGAATTGTTCCAGTTCCATCCTCTCTATTATAAATCAATCAGCTTTTTGTGTGTATCAATTCAAATTTACTTCTTTATTCCGTCTATGCATTTCCAACCCATAGTTCCTCTATCTGAAATTCGTTGCCTTAATAGTTAGCACTTTGTAACCATTTCTCAAATTTAACCACGTTGTTTCCCCCCATTTTGTACAAGATACACCGATAGCTCCAGGACAAAGTTACTTGTTAATAAATATTTGAACAATAATTCAAATTTAATGAAAAGTTGGACACGATGAACGCGTCAAATTATTGTTCCTTCGACCTTTGTTCTTGCAATAAATTAAAAGAGCAAATGTAATTGTTACCAAAGAATAAACAAAAAATCTAAAATGTTTTCAAGTCTGTGTGTGCTACACTGAAGGGGAATGTAGAATTATGCGTTTAGATTTGAGATAGATGAATGGCACCTATGATAAACAAATATATTTATGTTTTATTCCTTCACGTTTTTCTAATACACTTTGTGTCTATTTTAACGAATATTACACAATACTTATGAGTTTGTACTGCATATGTGAGTAACAATCAATTAAATCCTGCTCATAAATTACAATGTATAGTTATTAAAAATTAAGTTTCATAACAGTACACAATGAATATGAACTGAAACATGATAACAATATTCCGAATCCAATAGAAATTAGGAGAAATATGATACAAACGACGCTATTTGGTGTCATTTTGTGCCATTTTGATGTCATTTTATGTTGGCTATTTTGGGCATATTTCAGAAACACAATAGTGGAGAGTGGGGGAATTAGGAACACTTAAGGGAAAAGTTAAATTGAAACAAAAGTGTTGACTCTAATCATATTTACTGTATAGATAATTGAACTTTGCTTAATTATCTACAAAGGCAACACAAAGAATTATAGATACTTTAATAAACAAATCATTTTTTGAAAGAAAGGCAAAACTCTTTCTGTCCGGAATTACCCGTAGCTAGCGGAATAAATACGAACGGCTGCTTAAAGATCTCGATCTTTACTAAACACTTGTTTTCTTCCACAATGTGAGTCTGGCACAGTCTTTCTTCTTGTTTGATCGAACTTTGGTTGCTCGTGGAATTGAATATTTATTTGCTGCCTGACGGATGGAAAGTCTTTAATCTTTTACCTTTTTCATGGGTATCTCAAGTTCTTTCAACGAATATGTACGTATATTCTTCCTAATATAATTCCGGGGTACTGGATACATAAAAGACTTCGAAATGTTAAGAGAAAAGGGTAAATGCCATCGTCCGTAATAGCCCCATACACGCTGTTCGTAATTACCCCAAATGAACAGAAGTTAAGAAGTTTCAAATAAAACAAATAGGAGCATGTATATATACAAAGTGATCCCGTGATTTTATTTAGAATTAAGTATCGAAACTACGAAAAAATTATGCTCTGTTCGCTAGTATAGGTTTAACGCACTATAAACTCAAAATATTCGAGCGTAAAATTATAAGGAAAACTAAGAAAACATTTCAGGACAATTATCTTCGTGGTTGCGCGCAGCCTTCCGTCGTGACAGTTTCCATAATACTAAACATAGCTAATTACATCATGTAACAATATCGCGGGACAGGGCAAGCGAATTCAGCGAATATCGCGGTGTTCACTCTCCCTTATTCACAAAAAAGCAAACATTATGTATTAATACATTCAAATACTAAATTATTTTACTTTTGAAATGCATTACATCTTTGTGATTATTTCTTTGCAAGTACAAATTGCTGTGCTGCACAAGATTATTACGTTGAGTTTGAAATGAAATAATAAATACTTAATAACTAATAATTAATAAATTACATTTTCTCACTAAACTGTATTTAACGTTACAACTGGCAATTGAAATACGTAACGCAATCTCTATTATACTCCATTATTGACCCAAATTTCATATTTTAAAGAAGTCTTTCAAACTACATAAATAATAAAATGAAACCGATTCAGTAAATTATAGAATTATAGAACTTTTGAATATTCTTCTTTTACTACTGTCCCCAAAGACTTTTATAACACAGTAGGAATGTCCTTCATTCTATTTACAAAATAGTTCGTGATGCTTTTCTTCACAAAATAACAAAAAAAAATCAGTAATCCTGTTTTACATCCAATAATTCTTTTATACAGTAAATTATGAGAAATTTCATAAAATTTCAGCATTATTTTACGAACAACACATTGCTATAAACTAACAAACATTTCTCATGCCTTCGAATGTATAGTTTGGAAACAAGTACAAAATAAATTTTCTGAATGTACAGGTGACCACATATCAACTTGCGAGATGTCAAGGAGGTGGTGGACCAAGTACCTTCGGATATGATGCATCCTCGGCTTGCAGTAAACCGTATTCACGTTCCGGTCGTGCACGATTTACGAATCTTCCGTGTGACTTTCGTCGACAAAACTGGTGCACGATAGCCGGAAGCTCGTAT
This sequence comes from Andrena camellia, assembly GCA_029448645.1. Lineage (NCBI taxonomy): Eukaryota > Metazoa > Arthropoda > Insecta > Hymenoptera > Andrenidae > Andrena > Andrena camellia. Next base: position 54,687,918 of record CM055676.1, on the reverse strand, counting down.
CCTTGGTATGCCAACATACTCAAATTTAATGATCTTTTATCATCTGACAGTTTCGTTGCTTGAACAAAGATAAAAAAAAAATATGTAGATAAAAACTCTGAATATATACTTATCGATGGAAAATGATAGATGCTGTTTTTATTCAAGAAATTTTTTAAATACAGAACAAATATACTACAGGGGTGGATATAAGGCACAAATTAAAATTAGGTGCAATTTTACTCGGATGAAGAATAAGAAATAATGATAACGAGTAAACTCTTATCCTCTAGGTACCTACATACGAAAAAGTTCTGAATCAAATAGGAATTTGTTCGAACAACGCGGGAAGTGGAATTACTCTTATTCCAGAAATGATTTATTCGTTAAATGCATCATTTGTTATCCGCATCTCAGAGTTTATTATCATATTCGCGCAAACACTTGACAGTCAGTCGGCAATGAAAACTGTCAATAGTCATTCACATCGTTACAAGAATAATTTTATTTTGAAATAGTGATTCCAATAGATTACTCGATTACGTGATAATAATTTATTCAATTAAGAATACCGGGCAAGTATAAACCGCAGAAAATGTTCGACCAAAGAAGATTCATTTTAATAATTATTTTAAAGAAATATTTATTCGAAATAATTTGAATAATGCCCAGTTCTCTACACAAGTAACAAAAAATGTTCATGTAGAAGTACGCCCTGTATGACCTTTCTAATTTGCAACCTGTTTTATAGTCCAAGAATTCGGTATCGACGTACGGGTAAATATTCTTGCCGATAACTTGATAGGGTATTTCGTTCTGCCTACAAGAGTAACGGGAGCCTCCTATTGCAATGTTTTGCAAAAAGAATTCGCACTGAGTGCTGAACCAAGTTCCTCTAACGATAAATGATATTACGTTGTATGTTGTTCATGCATGACGGCACTCCTCATTTCAGCCGAGAAGCTGTACGTTATTCGGATGAACACTTTTCTAATAAACGGGTAGGCTGTGCACCATGCAGGTCCTATGTATCTATATGTATAGGGTGATTCAGAACGAGTGTGATAAATGTTGACAGATTGTTCGAGAGGTTATACTGACATTGAGAGGTTTTTAGATGTTCGCCTCCGATTGTTTTGATTTTTGGATATGTTTTAGAGGGGCGAAAAGTAAGATATGCGTGTTTTTTTATATTGGTTCGTTTGCATATTTATGGGGTGAAACCACCTCTCAAAGTTCATAAGAAGAGGTACAAAACTTTCTATTGTTAGTTTAAGGAATGTTATAACATTGTGTTGAATAAAACTGTATATAAATTTCATTTGTGTCGTTACTTGCTGTATGGGTGATGTTCTTGGCCTCAGTCACTTTTGTACCTCTTCTCATGAACTTTGAGGGGTGGTTTCACCTCCTAAATATACAAACGGCCGGAAATAAAAAGACATGTATTTCTTACTTTTCGGCTCTCTAAAACATATCCAAAAACCAAAGCAATCGGAGGCGGACACCTGAAAACTTCTATTTGTGAGTAAAAAGTGTCATACAAAACTGTTATACAAAAAAGTGTTATACATGCAAATCTCTTTTAATCTGTGTGTACTTTAAAACACGAAGATTTGCCCAACTTTTTTGTTAACGTCTCAGGAAAATGAGTAACTGTGGAGTCCGTAGTTATATAGTTTGTTCAAGATTAAGAATTCGACAGGAAACATCTCCTACATGTATAAAAGTAATATTGATAGAATATCATTTTTTTAGTTCATTAAAATATTCTTATTTGTGCAGAATTGTTACTGACACTGTGAGACTCTCCTTCTTTGAAATTTCCTCCTTGCATTAACTCCTCTTTCCAAATTAAAAATTTGGGTAAATGCTTGAAAAAATTTAACAGTTTTTTGCGATATGTTGCTTGTAAAATTATTCTTATTACGACTAGATAGAATCACAATTATATGATTGTAAGTATTTAATAATTCTATAAGAAGCAGTTGTAAATGTTAACAAAAATTCACAAAAACTTGGAACATTTGAAAGAAACGGGCGGCGTGCGAAAATTTTGATCCAAACCACGTGATCAATCCATCTCATTTTTATTAAGAGTGTTTAATAAAATTAATACTCTCTGTTTAGAAATTCCATTTAAAAACAAAGATTGTAAAATGACGAATATATTAATACAGTCGATTTAATGATAAATAAATGATCGATTTCACAATTATTCAATTCATCGAAAGTCCGCTGCGGTATTTCATTCAACTCCTCGCCTGTTAAAAAACGCGTAGTATTTGAAAGTATTAGAAAGTTAATTGGCGACACGTGCACAGAAACATTATTGGATTTTCATTGTCCGACCGTATTACCTGTGCCGTGAATTTTAAGCAACGCTCCGAATACCATGACTTATTAAAATCGTGCGTGACTGAAGTGCAACCGCATCGAGGAAGACGTACTTTTACTCTCGGTAATACCTATACTTGTTTTAAATATGTAGTAATTTACACATGACAAAAAGTCCAAAAGAAGCAAATAACATATCAGATTACTTTGTCACTCAACATTGAGGTTCAGTATAACTAATTTGCAGTGTAATGTACTCTTAATATTTATATACTTTCAGTAATGTAATCAGAGCAGGATATAACTATTACATGTACATTTATAATAAACATTGTGTCACGCTTATTTGGTGAATTACAAACAATGGGTTAGTACATCCAACAAATGAATTTGTTTTATACAATGGTATATCTCCTTTAATTGCAGGCATGCGGTGCGACGTTTTGTTCAAGAAAATCAAGGATTAATGAGACGTATGTACGGAGATGAAAGACATATTAATGTACTCCGAGCAGAATTTGAGAAAAATGACATAGAGCTAAAATACGACGATTATTATCATCATTTTGCCGATGAGTACAGGTTGGTTTTTGTAATACAAATTAAGAAAATAAATATTAGATGTGGATTTTTAATGGATTAGTAATCCCGTAAATAAATTGTTCAAAATGTAGCTGTGCTTCTGTAGTTTGTACAAAGCAAATTAAATATTAATTTTGTACACCGTTTTAGTAATGTTACACAAATAAAATAATAGCTTATTTGAATTCTGGTGAATTCAATTTTTTGATCTTACAAGGGAAGATCCCGAACCCGGAAATTAAAAAAATTCTGAATCTTTGTGAATATGTAGGGGATTTCTTCCTGATTACACCACAATTTTTGTTTGCTGCCCAAATTCACTCGAAGAGGGTGAAATTAACCCCTGAAAATTCAACTATTTTCCGATTTTGTGTTATAACTCGCGAACTGTAAGAGCTAGAAAAAACTTTCAAGACAAAAGTTACTTCTTTTAATTAAAAAAATTTACAGTTCACGAGTTATAACACAAAATCGGAAAATAACCGGATTTTCAGGGATCAATTACAACCCCTTAGAGTGAATTTTGGCAGCAAACAAAAATTGCGTTGCAATCAGGAAGAAATTCCGTACATATTCACAAAGTTTCAGAATTTTTTGAATTTCCGGATTCGGGATATTCCCTTGTTAGATGTCTCTATATTACCCACCTAATAAATTGAACCTCATTAGTCGTGTATACACAGATCATAAATCAATAGTCGTTAACAATTGCCGTCAATATATTACAATATTGGAAATGTTACTTTGAATTTTACAATTACGTATATATTTTACATTTTATATACGTGATCCAGTAAAATTTGTTATCTCCTCTACGTTAACTCTTCTACCTCTTCTTTACCGAGTCAACATTAATTGTTTAGGAAATACCAGTACACGCACGATTACGAGGACTTCGAGGGCGAGGACAGTTTAAGGATAAATGGCGACGTGCACGAAGGAAGAGGCTTCACGAGCAGATCATTCAACGATAATCCCGTAAAACGATTGAACAAGTTCCCGAAATTGAGCGAATACACCAAGCCTCATTTCCGGCCAACCGAGAAGTCCACCACTTTGCCTTCAACAGCAACCACTACACCATCGACGACGACTGCTTCGTCCAGCACAGACACACAATCCTCCATTGCGACATCTTCAACGGTCGCTGCGACCACTCCTGAACCCGCCGCAAAGTCCATTACTTCGACAACGCTGTCAGTGAATGGTACAAACGGGAATATGCAGAACAATACAACAGAGAAGATGGCGGTGTCGCCAACAGTTGCGACCTCCCACATCGTGAAAGAACAGAATTTCAGCATCAACGAGATTCCTGAGCAAATAGACAGAATCGACGAGGACCTAGAAGAAGTGGTGGACGTTTCAGAGGAGGTTCCCGAGGCCAGTATCGACGAGACGTCAACAGTGAGCCTGCCTGGGACCACGGAGCTGCCTGGCGAGCTGGATACGAGCGAGTATCTGTTTGCCACGCCGAAGGAAACGACCGTCCAGGAAGCGTCCAGTTCCAGTGAGCAACAGGAGTTTCGACCGCGACCGGAATATCGACCCGCCAATAAGCCGGAAGTATCTTCCATGGAAGGGCAGCTGTATCAGGACGTCGCCGCGAAAGATCAACAGGAACAACCGGTTCTAAAGCTGAGAGGAGTGTAAGTGGTGCTTGTTTTATTTCCATCGATTATGAATTCTCTGAGGGTGTTTCACTTTTGTTCAACATTCTCCTACCGTTACCTCGACGCGCGTAGTTGACAGGATAGACGCGCTAAAGGTCTGCGCACACGTATCAGTTCCGTGACGGTCCAGTGGCGTCAGTGGCGGTGGTAGAAAATATCGTTTCCCTGTTTTGGAACGGAGCAGTTGCCCGTGTCAGTTATTGGCTCTGAAAGAAAGACACTGACGGCACCGAACCGTCACGGAACTGATACGTGTGAGTAGACCTATAAGCGAATTGCAGAAGTCAGAGATGGAAAAGTTGTGATTGTTTCGACAGTAAATGAGGGATGGGGATTCATAACAGTTTTTATTCGAGAAAGAATCTATTCGACTGAACGGTTAAGTACATGATTTGAGGCCTCTAAATAATTCTGAACATTTGAATTATTTCCGCAGCTATTTTATTTAAAAATATGACAAAGTGACTAAAGGAGGACTACATGGTTCATAGACCTTGTATGTGGTGATAAGGAAAAAGACTCCTTCAAGATGATCTTGAAGGTCATTTCAACGCCATCGACATTTTTTTTTAACAATACCATATATTTTTTTATCGCGTGGCGTTGTAACCGGCATCGAGACGAGTTCAATGACCTACGATGTCATAACTTCGGGATGACCTTTGGCATTATGCAGAAAAAACGTCTATGACCTTGAAATAACCTTCAAGATCACATTGAAGAAGTCGTTCTATTATCGCCACATGTTAGGTCCTTGGACCATGTAACTCCCCTCTGCAATCATTTTTTCATAACTCAGGTGTTCATAATTACTGAGACGCCCTGCATATTATTTGTATGCCGAACTTTAAGTAGGATCGATACTTATAAAATTAGCGTCTACTTGTTAGATTCTGCTCCATTTGTTTGTTTCTTTTAATTTAATTAATACGGGTAATGCATCTGACCAAAAATTGTTTGTATCCATCGATAACTATGGTATCGAAGTGGATAAAATAGTCATTGTGCAAAAATAAATCAAGATTATATACTAATTCTATTAGCTTTGTTCCAAAGAAAATCGATTTTAAAAATCTGTCGGGCACGCATATACTTCGCTAAAAATCATCTTCTACTTACTTTGAAGCTATTTTCTCGAAAATAAAGCCTAAGTAGTTTACCAAATATAGCATTCCCCATATAGCACATAAATATCGTTTCATAAAACTATTGATTGGATGTACCTACTAATGAAACAGAGAAAATATTTTTGATGTGTAACAGGACTAAGTAATAAGTAATATCTTTCGAACGCATTTTTCTCTTTCTTCTCTCTACAATTCAATCTGTCTCTCTCGTCGAGACAGACTGTAGGTATTTAGTTTACTTTAGCAGTTATAAATTATTACTGTATGTTTACTGAATATGTTTTAGGAATGCCTGTCCCGTGAAGGAAGAAGTAGTTGCACCATTTTGGGCAAATAATACAAGAGGCGAGGTATTAGCACTTCTGAACCTTTACCCGTTCGAACAATATGTTCACTGGGAAAAATGCACGTAAGTATCAATGTAAATTATTCTAGCAACAAATTGCTCAAAAATAGGCTCCCTATTTAGTCAAAGTAAGATTGTGTAAATCAAGGTAAGAATTGTCGCAAGATAATTTCTTAACTTTAACCTTCGTAAAAGCTAAAAATATGTTACCTTATTCAGTGGGCAGATACTTCTATGTGTAACTATACAGAGTGAGCCACGTAACTTGTCACTCCGAATAGCTCCTAATGATGTACCTATGTGTTTTACAAAAAAGTGTTTTATATAGAAATTGCACAACCTTACACGGGCACAACCTTATATAGAAATTGACCTTGAGTTTTTTAAATAGTATATGTATATTTTTGTATAAAAATTTAAAAGAGCAGTGAATTATCTATAGAAAGTAGTAAGCTTTATTTGTCCTAAACCTAATATAATTAGCGAGATATTTGCAAAACCATTGTTCATGGTCTCATTACTTACCTTAGTTACAGTAAGTGTTCAAGGTGATGCCCATTGACTTCCATGCGACTGTTACTCTTATTAGGTTTAGGACAAATAAAACTTAATAGTTTCTTATAGAAAATTCACAGCTCTCTTAAATTTCATACTTTAGAAGTTATTCGGCCAAGACAAGTTACGTGACTCATCCTGTATAAATCGTGGACACATTTTTATGATTTTTTCTGGACACTTTTTCAATTGCCATGCTGTTTGATCAAAGACACGAGAACAAGCAGATGCACTGTAGAGACGGATGCAGATGCGAGCAACAATTCAGACTTCACAGGTTGCTGGCTTACGATCCGAACAACGAGTGCCGTGGTATCTTCAGCGATTGGTTCAAGTTCCCAAGTTGCTGCGTTTGCCGTTGCTATGACTTGCCCCTTGAATTTCGCGTAACATCACGGTCTCCTCGCACACAGAAACAACGAATTAAAGTACGGCCACCTCGTAGCCGCTACACGTAAGATAGAAAACCTCATGCCATTGTTGTGTGTGCAAATTTAATTGACAGCTCAAGGGTATTCATGAGTTGCTCCCACCACACCGTTTAGCCCACTCCATTTTCCATCTGTGATCTCTTTTCGCAAACCTGCTCGCACGCGTCTTTCTTCTCACATCGAAGAATAGGATGAGCTTGCATGATAAAGAAGTATATGCTATAATGTAGGTACGTGGTGTATTTTACAATCAGAAATGTAGTTTTGAGTGGTCAGTTGAATTTGGACCGTTTATAGTCTGATAGCGTATTAATTCTTTAAAAGTCTTCGAAACCGATTTGCGAACAACGAACAATTTCATGTTTTTGCTCGTGCAATATTATTTATTTCATTTCTACTAACACCCTTAATTGTCGATCCCATTCATACACTTAGGCAAGGCATCTATAATTTAATGGTGTAACACATAAAGCTTTCAGCGATGAAATGGATGATTCTACATGGCAAAATAACACAAAAATCAAGTGTAACCAAATTGCGGTGGTTGCTTCGTCGTTTAGTCATTCATGTTTAAAAACTCGGGTCAGATACGCCTGAAACGTGGCAATTGTGCCATCAGCGGCTTATGCTGCGTACAGAGTTGCCATACGTAAGGAATTAATGGCGGCGTAGGGAAGACGTGACGTAGTACGGAGTAGTGGAAGGGGAACACCTACAGCAATAATGGTATATTTGTGTTGGTGACGCGGGACGTAGCACCAGCGTTGCCAGATTCGAGGGACAAATGGAAAAGTAGTATACTTAGTAAACTAATGACACATACTGTAGACTAGAGAGTCTGGTGCCACGTGCACAAGGAGCCGTTTTTACTTCCTAGCTGCGAGCAACCAGCCGAACGGTCGAGCTGTCCCGTTGCCAAGGGTAGAATCGGTGAGGAGAACTGCAATAGACTCGGAGCGCAAGTATACAGTAAATTCTCGTTATTGCCCCGTTTTTACCATGCGTAGTACGCCCGGTGACTAGCCCCACCATTTCTTGGAATCCTTCAGTCGAGAGTGAGAGAACGAAAGAGTCGACGGCAACTTCGTGTCAACTGTTTCGTTCCCTCTCGCTCACTCTTCGGTTTTCTCACTCGCGGCATCGGCCGCACGGAATAATGTCCGCAACGCGTTGTACGCCTGCCGCCAGCCCTGTTCGTCGGGTTTAATACGAGGATTTACTGTATATCTATGGTTGGGACAGTTCGACGCTCGGCTGGTTGCCCGCAGCTGGGAGGTGAAAACGGCTCCTTGCGCACCTCTGCTGCAGACAAATGGTGGTGGAGGTGACGACTGTGGAGAGAGTGAAAGAGTGAGAGAGTGAAAGAATGAGAGAATGAGAGACAGTAGACGTCACTCAAGTCGCGTGAAGTAAGTGAGGTAAGAGTAGAGCAGCGCTGTCCAAGGTCGAGCACGCGTGCTCTCGGGGTTCTCCCACTCTCGTCCGCGTTGTCAGGGATACTGCGCGACGCTATCCGCGAAGACGTTAGCCCGGCTAGCCCGTCATGGTAGCCTTCGTAACGTCGCGAGGTATCCTTGACAACGGAAGGCACGCTGCGCGAAAGAAAGATTGGAAGGGGAAGCAGGCGCGCGAGAGGCTGGACAGCGCTGGACTAGAGTGATAGTGGGGGTAATGTGACGTTATAGTATTTCCCTCGGACGGAATTTCTCCTGTCAACGCTGCGTAGCACAATTGATCGCATGGCGTGCAGAAGTCGTATTAGTGTATATAGATCTATGGCACGTCACATCTTCCCTACGCGTAGCAACTCTGGTTGCGGAGCATAGGTGTATAGGATTTTGACCAAAATTTTGATAAAAATTCAATCACGCAGTTCTGAGAATAATTTTTTATATTAGGCTTTGATTTTGTTATTAATCGAAATTCTTATTTTCCTATAATAGTAATACGTAATGAAGAACACGAGTAAGGTTAAGTCCAACTAGACCTGCATCCACTAGATGAGGATTAAAATATGTATAATAAAAGCTACACTCCTAAAGAAATTGAAGAAAAATGACAGTGAAAACCTAATGGCTGCAACCTAGTCAAGAAATTTAGTCCCTGCTATTGTAATTTACGACAAAAGAGAAATTATTTCATATAAGATTCACCTCCCATAGCGTTTTATTTCAGTGAAACTACGAATCTAGTTTGTATATATTTTTCATTTAAATTAGCAGATGTAATCCAAAACCGTAGCTATAAAGCTATATACCGTACTTTTTCAGATCTCTTCACGGTAAACAGATGTTTTATTAAAAATGGTTATAAGTATATATTCTGTTCTATAGTTTTCAATATATACATTATATTTGTACATATATTTATATATCTAAAAAAAAGCTCAACGTCGTATAATTATAGCATTTTAACAGAATTTGCAAGTGAATATGAGGTAGGTTGTAGGAACTGTTTAAAATAAAAAAAAGTTTGCTTCTATGTATTTCGGATTACATAGAACTAAGATCCTCCAAGATAAGTTTCTCAATAATTTTTTAAACTGATTGATACATGCTGAAAAGATTAAATTTTTCATGTGTGCTCTGATTTCTTTATTTTTCAAAAAAATGTATAAAGCAATTTCTGTATTTCCTTAGAATTCCGAGGACCAAACAAATTTTGTAAAATCGAAAGATTTCTGAAACAAAGAAGCTTTTTCCGTTGTCTTTTGTCAAATCTTTTGTTATAATGTTTAAATATCGGTAAATACTGTTTGCTACTGTTTTCTATTTCAGAAATTGAAACCGATACACTTTACACTGAAAAATACAATTCTGAAGGGCCGTCCATAAATTACGTAAGGATAATTTTGACGATTTCCTACCCCCTCCCTGCGCCTGTATAAGAATTCGTAAGATTTTAGATTCCAACCCCCTCTCCCCGTCCTTACGTAATATTTTTTACATTGCATTTTTCAGTTATTACAATTCTTTTAAATATTTACATAATTCATTTAACTTGATTTCGGAAAATTTAAACAAAAATTACTTTTCTGGAACATTAATGATAGAATTTGTAATTATTGAAAATTAGGTTAAAAATATCAGGAAATTGCCCCCCCCCCCCCCAAGTCTTACATAATTTAAGGACGACCCCTAAGTCAAGCTCATTTGACTTGGTTTCCAAGTAACGATTTCTACTATGTTTGGTATTGTGCCCAGCACTTAATCTTCAAAATACCTACTTGATAGAAACTACAGAATAATAAATGTTATTTATGTATATATTCATGTTATAGTTGTTATCAATAAATGCAATAAACCTGTCAGGTTTTTATCATACTTCTAGGGAGTTATGGACGCGTAAACAAAGCCATGATATATTATAGAAATGTATGTACTTATACACTTTTACGGTTATTATATTCAATTAAAATGTTGAACATGTTAACAGTTTATTATTATTTATATTGACCGCATTAATTATCGCCTTAACAGTTAATAATATATATCGCACTCAATGTGGTACAGTTAGTAGTGGTAAGTGAAATATAAATTAGCACAATAATAATATATATTAGCATAATTGTTATGTTAATTTATATTTCTGTACCATTAATAGTACACAAGGGTTCAACAAAAATTTTAAGAAAATGAACCATTAAATGAATCTAAAGGAAGATTGAAATTCTATGATACAGTGAAACGATTTTTCAACATTATTTTTTATGGAGTAAATTATTACAGTTATGTATTTAAGAAATTTGGTGAACATCTGCTTCAAGAAATCGTAAATCGATAAGGCTCGTGAATATAACCGCATAAGCCATGTTTTTGTTACATTTATGTACTGTTTAGTGAATTGCATTTAATAAATGCTATGTACAGATCGATTATTCACATTTATAAAATATGTAACAATAGTCCATAAAGGAACAGTTTCTGCTTTGTAATACAAGTTCATATTGTTATTTAATGTCGTCGCATATAAGTTATAACCCTAGTGCCTATGAGAACATAATTATTTATTCACAAGAACATGCGTGACTCCAACAACAATATTTATGCATTTCATACAGAAAAATTGGATTAAGGAATATATTTTATTTATCGCTTTCTAAAACACTATGAACTGATGTTTCTCTGTGTAAGTACATGTATTGTCGTAAAAATATAATTTATTATAAAAAATGAATAACTTAATTACACAGAAACACCTAACCAAATTGAGAATGATGTGTCATAGTTAAAGAACATGTATTGCACCAAGTAAATGATCAAATACAATTTAATTTTGATATCCATCTATTCCAAAATTACCTTCATTATGAAACTCCCCCCCCCCCCCGCGCCCGTCATTTTGTACCAGGACTTTCGACTCACCGTACATACTAAAGTCGATACCTGTGTACATACGAGTAAGCAAATATCGTAAAGGGGACAATAAACACAAAATAACCCGTGTCACGATCAACCGCATTGCGCGTGACCTCTTTCCAGCCCCCAAGAACTTGCATAAGAGCAATTCAGCGGAATCATATACAGGGTGTCCCAGACTTGAGGGACACTCCTAGACACGCAATATCCTGATGCAAGAAGATATCGAAAAGTCCTTTACCGTTTTGTGTTCCGAGGCTTCGTTCTCGAGATATTAACAGTTGAATATTAGCGGAGAACTTCCGGGTCGCGAGGTTCAAAGCCGAAACAGCTGACGCGGAGCGGTCCCGCGTAGATACAGACTCACATAGGGGAGACCGGGGCTAGTTGATACATTATTCAGTTTTCAATTTTTTTATTTTTGTTTGCATTAATTACTTAATAACAAATATACCAAAATATTCTTTGGTCCTTCCTCTTTAATATATAGTAAACGAAAACTTGAGAAAATACATACAAAATGAATGAAAAAATGTTATTTGGACGAAGGCAAAATGTATCAAATTTCCCCACTGCGGGGCAAATTGATACTGCTCTGGGGCATGTTGATACATCTGTAAAATATCCGTTTAATGAATAACTACTAAATTTGAAAAATAAAATTTTAATCTAGATACCTTTCCAACAATATAGACTCAAAATGAACATAGACGTATTCTAAAAACCAAACAGATTTTTGAACAAACATAAAAAAACATTTTTCTTTTTTCTTTTTATGTCTAGAATATCCCACTTCAACATGAGATTGTCTTCTTCTTTTTGTTAATATATCTTAATAAACTCATTTTGTCAATATTGTATATTTTCGCGCTTTGCCTTAATAATATTGAGTCTCTTTCTATTGCGACACACGCTTTTTCAAAAATCTCTTGCGATATTTCGCCACGATTTGTCTTTTTGATATAATTTCGAACCGTTTTCCTAGAAATAAAAGGAAAAAATCCAATTAAACGTAGTCGGGGAAAATTGATACACTGTATCAACATGCCTTAGAGAAAACGTATCAACTTACCCCACAGGAAGTCATTATGTACAAACATCTCCATAAAAAAATTTAGAGCATATAAACAAAATAATAAAACGTAATTACCTTATCTTCAAAAGACTCAATGTGATACCAAATTAATTCGGGTTATAAAATTCTCTATACCGCCTCAAGACGCATTGTAAAGTGAACACAACTATTTACTTTTTCTCTATATAAACGAAAACAGTTAAAAACGATTATTAACGTCAAGGTACACAGACGTACGCTGTATCGTAGTAAAGAATTGAACAACAAACTTCACATATCTCGCTGAAATGGAGCTACATATATACGGTGTCGAGATAATTCGTCTGTGTCAACCTGCCCCTGTATCAACTAGCCCCGGTCTCCCCTACAGTAGAACGGCTAGAAATGGGTTAGCAGCGCTTGAGCCAGAAGATCGGTTCTACTGTTGTGTCACAGACCAGATATAGGATAGACCCATCACGCAATGTAATTTTATTTCACACGCTCGGGGGGCTCGCGAGCCCCTTTACCATTTTCATGTCACACCCAACGTTATCGATTGAGTCTAAAATAAGATTGTAACGCTACGCGTGGTAGGAATTAGAATTCAACACGGGTAAAATCACAGACGAGGTATAGGATAGACCTATCACCCAATGTACTTTTCTGTCACCGGTTTGGGGGTTCCTAACACCCCCTTTCCATTTTAATGTCGCATGCAATGTTCCGGTCAAGTCTCGAAACAGATTGTAACGCTACGCGTGGTAGGAACTAGAATTCGGCACAGGTAAAAGTAGGTAATTTTTTGAGAGTCGGAGCCCGCGATATACAAATGTTTCTGTTAGAGTAACAATTTCAAGATCGTCTTATGAACACAAAAGAGGATGAAAATAAAACGATGTCACATTCGCCTTTTAACCTTTCTGTCCTATTCCGGTTTATTTATCTATACCTCGTCTGTGACAATAATTACACTACTGACGGAAAAGCGCTTGGCGTCTCCCATACGATTCCTCTTGCTCCAATGCGTCTCGACAGGAGCAAACACTTGACCTGACTCAAGCCGTTTTACGCGGAGATTGGGTAATCGGCCCGGGTGACTTACGCAGGCAGTGTACCAAAAGGTACACCCCCTACGCCCGAAACTTTTCCCTTTCGACCAGAACACCAGGGGATCAAAAACTGATCCACCCATACTAATTCCATGCTCAGTCACTTGCTTCCGGAAACGGAAGCAGCGGCCACCTCCTCACCGGAGATGAGGAGCCAGCAAACGAGCAACAAAGCTAATAAAATTCAGTGACTACTGGGCGATTTTACATGGGGCCTTAAATACTTTATAGTATAATAAATTAACCTACGTTTCCTTAAATGTCTTCTACCACTACCACTTTTCACCATCACTTGTTACTCGTTTCGGTTTAAATATATTATTTCATCAACTCCCTTCCCCGCGAAACGGTAAACCTGAAAAGCTGAAACACTCAACTACTGAGAGCTGAAAATGGAAACAGATTGATGAGATGCATGACAAGGGCACCGAGTCATACAAAACCATCGAAGAAATACCTACCCGAAACAGAATAAAATTCTGATTAGCTACCGAGACCGAACCAAAGTCACTGAACGTAAGTTTGGCTCGATCTGGGCACTTAACGTAGATCGTAGGCTTCGGTCTTTGATTCCGTTTCGCAAGTCGCAATGCTTGGGAAACGTTACCAATTGTCCGAGCACACCAACATGGAGGTACCTACGGAAGTGACCCATTTCTACGAAATATATTTCTGGTCCATGTTCGACCAATGCTTTGTGCATTTTGAAAAATTTGGAAAAAGTCTTACAACTAAAGCAATTCTTATATCTAATTAGAATATTTGACAATCACAGCTATCGGCTCGGTTCTGACCGATTACCAGGTCTCACCGCGAGGAGGTTGCTGCACTTGGAGACCCGTAGAGAGATGGATGGAATCAAACTTCCATCAATCTCCCTGTACATGAAACCCTTAACGTACAAAATCAAAGAGATGGATGGAAACAAAGCTCCATCGATCCCTTCGGTTTAGATATCGAATCTAGAGAACTGTCAAGCAATCACTCGATTGAAATAAATTCAGCTAAGAAGGAAAGACTACGGGTGAGCATGAAAGGAGTATTGGATGGCGCAGATCCTACCACCCTGCTGTCCGAGTCGAAAGGGAAAAGCGCTCGGCGTCTCCCTGGCGACTCCTGTTCCTCTGATGCGACTCGTCAGGAGCAAATACTTGACCTGACTCAAGCCGCCTTTACGCGGAGATTGGGTAATCGGCCCGGGTGACTTACGCAGGCAGTTTACCAAAAGGTACACCCCCTACGCCCGAAACTTTTCCCTTTCGGCAAGAACACCGGGGGATGAAACTGATCTATCCATACCAATTCCATGCTCAGTCACTTGCTTCCGCAAACGGAAGCAGCGGTGACTTCCTCATCAGAGATAAGGAGCCAGCAAACGAGCCACAAAGCTAATAAAATTCTGTGACTACTTGGCGATTTTACATGGGACCTTAAATACTTCAACTATAAAATTAACCTAGGCTTCCTTAGATGTCTTCTGTCACTATCACTTTTCACTATCACTATCAATATCTAGAGACGCGGTAGCGTCTCGACGCCAAGTACAGGAAAGACACCCTGTATATGTCGACTGTCGCTACCGCTATCATTTACTCGAGAAACGGCTATTCCAACCTAACCTGAAACTTATTTCATTAATATCACATCACGCCTGCAATATTTTCTAAATTTAAAGGCATTTTTCTTATATAAACCGCATATAAGCTTTCGCATAAGTTTCTGGAAATTTGTACTGTAGCGGCTTGGGCGATAGTTCGCTTTCTTGTTTAAGGGGCGAGTTTTGACCGTTACGCGGAGCGACGCTTGGGTTTTTCCCGCAGGCCTGAGTGAGTCAACAATACTCAGGTCAGTGGTTTTCAAGTGGTGACGCCGGAAAATTGTCGTGCGTTTTCGGCGTGGCTTGAGGGACGCGTCCCTCTGAGAGGGCTGTATAAATAGCCCCCCAGAGGTGACGCTCACTCTCACTCTCTCGAACCAGCCCTTAGAGGTAACGTCTCGCGTCGCGTCACTTTACCTATCTCTATTCGATACATTGGTTTGTATAAACTGTACGGTCATCTTCTTATATAAAAAGAGTGTGGTGATAGAGACGAAGTATTCATTTCCTCCATCCCCCTCAGTACCATGCATGTACAAAATAATACCACGCATGTACAAAATAATATATATATTGTAACAAATTGCATTGCATTTAAATTGCCAGATATTTTTATACCAGCAATTTAGAGTTTTTATGTAAAGCTTAATATTATAGAAATGAAGGGGACGCCCAGGACTTGGATAAAAATGAAGGGGACGCACAAGCTTGGATATAGAATTGAAGGGGACGCACAGGCTTGGATGGATAGATATGAAGGGGATGCACAGGCTTGGAGGTTCTCCGGAAAAGATTAGATAGATAGACGAAGCATCTTGTTTCGCACAAGTTTCTGGAAATTTGTCAAATCAGGTAAATCGACAAAATTTGTCAAGACATAGCATTAAGAATTATTAAGAAAATAGATTATGGTGGACTGCTTGCAATGTAGAGCAAGTCACATTAGTGAAGAAAGTACGCTGAAAACACATCTCCCTTAATGCTTTTCAATCTTTTGTGAAAAACATTCGTAATACTTTAATAAAATCCACAGCAGTTGCCACGCTATTCATTAATTCATTAATTTTTTAGATTCCCATTAACAATATTTCAATTCACCAATAAACATAGTAAATTAATTTTATTCCAACACCAATAAATTGTGTGTTGAAAATATTAGATCTCTTTGTTCATGTTCGCTGAATTATTACCATAAGCATTTATTTAAATTTTCTGCAATAAGACTTTCTGTCATACGCTCTTACCTCCTTCGGACACATTATGTAGTCTCTACACTCACTATAGGAAAAGGCTACTCTATTTCTATATAAGTAAGTTCTACTACGTTAAGTTGTATATAACTAAAATGTGGCTTTTATATATATTTACAGATAACCTAAGCAGAGGATGATGCAGTGTGATCTACGTCAGACTATGTACGCACAAATTTGCGGTAGGGTTTTGCATACGCAATTATTCATTCAATGATCTTGACAATGAGCACGTGTGATAATTTATATAATTAGTAAATGTGTCCTATTTTTCAGTTAACGATGCAGACGAAGAGAATTATTTCAACAGCTGAAAGACAAAGTAACCCTGCTGCACAAGTAAATAAAACCCATAAAAAAACTTCAAAAAAGTAAAAAAATTACGCCAAGTACATAAAAAAATAAATCACAAAAAATAGAAGACAATAATAATAAGTCATAAAAAATAGAAGAACAAATAAAAAATCACAAAAAATAGAAGATAATAATAAATATAATATTAAAAATTATCTGAGGTCATTCCCAATGCAAATTATCTTTGTAAAAAAAAGTGAGATCCCCATAAAAAAACTTCAAAAAAGTAAAAAAAATTACGCCAAGAACATGAAATCAAATAAATCACAAAAAATAGAAGATAATAATAAATCACAAAAAATAGAAGATAATAATAAATCACAAAAAATAGAAGATAATAATAATTACAAAATAAAAAAAAGATGTGAAATCAAAATAAGCTGCAAGTACATAAAGGTGCTTTCCAACTGTGCTTAAGATGACACAACTACATGTACACAGCTAAAATGCTGTGTTCATACATTCCATTACTCATATCGCGGACATTTTAATTCACCCATCAAAGAGAAAAATGTATTAAATAATATTAAGCAGATATATCTTTATACAAATAAATATTTTAATACGAATAAATATTTTATTCAAAATACTTGGCGCTGCGCCCAGAATTGGTGTTGCTAAACTGAATAAATATGTATAAATTGCATTAATCTTTTTCTTTTTTTCTTGTGCGTGCGTTCGTGAATGTGTGTGTGTGCATATGCTACGTATGATATTAGAATTATATATATATATGATGTAGAATAAATCTGACTGCGTTTCTAATGTATATGTTTATGTATTTTAGATTGTAAGAGAGTTATTGTAAATTATTAATACTAAGACAATTAACATTTTTTCAGTTTCGCAGCGCAAAGTATTTTGAAAAAAATATTTATTCGTATTAAAATATTTATTTGTATAAAGATATATCTGCTTAATATTATTTAATACATTTTTCTCTTTGATGGGTTAATTAAAATGTCCGCGATATGAGTAATGGAATGTATGAACACAGCATTTTAGCTGTGTATATGTAGTTGTGTCATCTTAAGCACAGTTGGAAAGCACCTTTATGTACTTGCAGCTCATTTTGATTTCACATCTTTTTTTTATTTTGTAATTATTATTATCTTCTATTTTTTGTGATTTATTATTATCTTCTATTTTTTGTGATTTATTTGATTTCATGTACTTGGCGTAATTTTTTTACTTATTTGAAGTTTTTTTATGGGGTCACTATTACTTTTCACTAGTTTTTTTAAATGTGTTATTTTATGAAAAAGGAGCAGCAACATTTGGCCCTCTTGTATTTTAAACGCGCCATTTCAATTATTTTACATTCCTTGCTCTCGGAATGGACTCGTTGGGCAAAGTCTTTTTGCGTGCAATTAGGTAGGATGCTTATCCTTCCAAAATTGCACGCACAAAGATTGCTATCCAGGAATACAAGGTACTCGTGTCTACTATCGCATGCAAGTACAAAATATGACTCACCGGTCAGCGAATACGGTCCACCCAGTCATCATCGCTATCTTCCAAGCTAGCATGGTGACCCTAGACCCTCTCTAGGGCCTATGCTACAGGTCTTCTCTAAGGCCCATGCTTTGGGCCCAATCCCTAGGGCCCCCCGTTTGGAACCTCTCTAGAGCCCACGCGCTAGGCTCTCTCTAGGGCCCCCCGTTTGGACCCTCTCTAGAGCCCACGCACTAGGCTCTCTCTAGGGCCCATGTCTTGGGTCTTCTTCAGGGCCCACGACAAGCCCTCTCTAGGGCCTAGAATCTCATTGGTAAGTCTACGCTGAAAATTGAAGCTAAGCGAAAATTTGACTCTACTTCCGCGATAAAAAAAACAATTAGAGCGCCGGTGCTCTGGACGAACTTTACATGCGCAAAAAAGTGGCTCTACTTTCGCGAAGAAATTTCAACTGGAGTTTCGGTGCACTGGACAAGTCACAAATACGCAAAAATTTGACTCCAAATTCACGGTAGTACTACTCTAATTAAGAGCCGCGGTGCTCTGCAAAATACGTAGATGGACGCGAAAAAAGCGGGGACTCTACGATCGCATTACGCGCGATCACAAAGGATCTTGCTAGACTGCAAGATTGCTAGGAAGATTGGTTCCACTTGGAACCTTTTCAAATTTTTCAACGTGACTCTACTCGACTCGATCAATTCGATTATTTTGCGAATTATTAATCGGAATTGTAAAAATCGCGAGCAACTGTTGTATTGATTTAATTTTCTGATTTTAAGACAGATACATGCATGTCACTATCTACGAGTACCTTGTATGGTCGGCTCATTGGATACTGCTCTTTCCAACACGTATGTGCAGCGGTTAATGGCTCATTTCATATAATTGGCATTCGTTTTAGGAACATTTCTGCAATATTTCGTGAATGTGGTTTAGAAAAGAGCCACGTCATGAGGCTACTGCCTAGACGCCCTAGACCATATTCGCGAAATATTGCATAAGAACTCCCGAAACGAATACCGACCATGTGAAATGGGCTCCTGTTTGTCGCGAATTTGTGTTGGAACGGCCAGAATCGAAAGAGCTGGCTACGCTACATTTTCTACAGAAACCATTTTGTTCTATTGCGTGCACCCACATTCAAAGAATTATAAAGTAACGAACCGTTCGCTGTCATCAAGACTACTGCATCTCTGCAAACTCATAAGCCCTGACCAGCAACACCGAGACCAGCACCCTTCTGACCAGCACCCATTTAGCCCTCAGCCCAGCAGCTCTAGTTGGACTCGTGCATGACTCTACTTTCGCGGTGAAAAGGCTATTAGAGCACCGGAGCTCTCGACTAGTTTTACTTGCGCAAAAGCACTGACTCTACGATCGCATTACGGGCGATCACAAACACTATTACTGAAACAAACAATATGTATTTAAACAAGTTCCAAAAAATTTCCTCTAAATTCCAGGCAGCCGTATGGAGCGCCACGCAATTCAGACATTAAGAAAAATTTCGAGCAGCCACATTGGGCGCTTAATGATTCTCAAGATTGATAGAAGAAAGGAGTGGCCCCTTTGAGCGTCTATCACTATCATTTTTCACTATTAATATTACTTTTCACTAGTTTTTTTTTAAATGTGTTATTTTATTAAGTCTCTTCCCAGCGAAGGGCTGAACCAGAAAAGCTCAAACAATCAACTACGTTATGTTTGTAATGATGTGGTCGGCCTGGAAGAAAATTAAGAAAACACTTAGTGAGTTGGTGCCAATCGAGATAATTTCGACCTATACATAGATGAGCACGCACGAGCATGCAAAACCATCGTCGAGATACATAAATAAGAGCAGGGAATGGAAACAGATCGATGAGATGCATGACAAGGGCACCGAGTCATACAAAACCATCGAAGAAATACCTACCCGAAACAGAATAAAATTCTGATTAGCTACCGAGACCGAACCAAAGTCACTGAACGTAAGTTTGGTTCGATCTGGGTCCTTAACCTAGATCGTAGGCTTCAGTCTTTGATTCCGTTTCGCAAGTCGCAATGCTTGGGAAACGTTACCAATTGTCCGAGCACACCAACATGGAGGTACCTACGAAAGTGACCCATTTCTACGAAATATATTTCTGGTCCATGTTCGACCACTGATTTGCGCATTTTTGAAAATTTGGAAAAAGTCTTACGACTAAAGTTCTTAAGCTAAGACTTATTGCTAGATCTATGGCTAGTTGAACCCAAGCACGCGGACATGTTCTTCCGCGATGTATAAAACTTTAGGTTTAGTAGCATAAAGTCATTTTAATGCTTGGGAGAAAGAAAGTTAAGTTTAAACACCAGCCACTTTGGCAGCTGTCATTTATTATTATACTATTATTTTATAAAGGCACCATGTGAGGTCCAGATACGAGGAGGTAATAGTGTCATTTTTTTATTTCTCGTAACATTGCCACTAGTGTTTTTAATGTCGGTGCATTATGATTTTAATATTGTACGGAGAGAGAAAAGTAGAAGTAGCGAGCATAGTGACCACGTAGTACAAATATCAACTGTCAATCTTAGTTATTATTATTTGTATGAGAAAGAACTTTAACTTATATAATTGAAAATCCGTAATAAATTAATGCTTTCCATTCACGTTTTATTAAGAGAATCTAATGACTCGAATGTAATTAAACTTGAGAAGTGTAACTTGTAGAAAAAATGTGTGTCGTGACGTGCTTTACAACACTATATTTTTTAAAATACAGTTTAACAACATTTAATTTTCCAATATTTCTTCGCGTTTGGACAATTCTTTTTCGCATTTTCGAGCGCTAGTCCCCTTATTGCATCCGAGCCCTCAATTCAGCTAACTCCAAGCTTGTCTTATATGGGTACCCGGGTACCCCGGTTATCCAACAAGCGTGTATATAAGTTTGAAGTTTTACTATTTAAAATTTTATGAATACATTTTTATTTTCAAAACGTAAATCGACGTAAAAATGTCTACAGAATGGGGAGCCGAAGCGGTTTGTCGATATTTTTACAAGAACATTAAAAATTGTTAAAGGAAACATAGAAATGAGTACCCGGGTATCCGGTTGCGTACATAAGGGTTAAGTATGTATTCGTGGTCACTACGCTCGCTACAGCAATAATTTTGTTCGATGGCATGCAGAAAGATTGAAAGAATGAAAAAGTAGGTATCACTCACCGTTCGTTGCAACAGTCTCACTGCTATCCATGCAGACAAGCATCCCCCTTCAGCAGTAGCTATTCGATCTGCAGGCCATTGTCCCGCAGCTGCGGGGTCAGTACCGAATAGAACATGTCACACTCACAAATATGTCGCATTAATTTCGCGATGAAGAAGCAATAAGAGCACCGGTGCTCTGAATGAGTTCCAAATGCGTTAAAACACTGATTCTACGGTCGCGTTCACGTTACTAACACGCAGGGCCACTGTGCACTACGAAATACTTTATCGCGAAATAAGCACTGACTCTACAATCGCATTGCACACGATTACAAAAGCACTTCACGCTTTTAAACATCTCTCAACAGTGGAAAGATGTGTTCGGACTCGAGTAAAGTGTTTCCAAAATAGTCCTCTAGACACTGAGTGTAATGTAGTAGAATTTTGTTATTGGGCCTTCCACATAGTCCAGTAATCGATGGAATTGATGCAGGAATCGTGAAATGACGAAATAATATCCACCGTGACTGCACAGATATTTAGTGATCCGATCACCGTCGCGGACAACGTCGAACTGTTAGGGCACACCGTTCGGCGATGTAGTGACTTTGGTAGAGGTTGTTGATGTTTTTGTCGCGCTCGGCCGACTCCCAGCTAACTTAAAATTCGTCAAGACCAGAAATAATATTATATAGCAATGACCATTGCAAAATTTTCACTTTTCACAACTACAGTCGTGCACCCCGCACCTTCTACACGTATTTTTATCACTACGAGATGTGATCAAAGACTAGACAACTCTTTGTCAAAAAGTCTACTACATGATAGGTATATTCTAGTGAAATCTTGTTAAACGGTCTTCTATTTAGTCCAGTAGTCGAACGAATTGATGTAGCAATCGAGAAATCAGGAAATAATATGCACTGTGACATTCACAGATATTCACCGATCCGATCACTATCGCGGATAAAGTCGAACTGATAGCTCACACCTTTCGTCAATTTTGTCACATTGGTAGAGGTTGCCCTCGACCTCAACTGTTTCCCATGCAAGATGAAATTTCTCAATTTCTAATGACTCGAATGTAATTACTGTTAAGAGAGAAGATTTGAAAGATCTCACACGGAAGAGTTCAACTTCAGATATTTAACTCGTATTCGATACATTAAGCATCCCAAATGATTGAGAAATTAAGAAATCTAGTTTAGAATGTTTGAAACGCGATATTAAAACTTCTATCGCGAATTTAAAATTTATTTATTGTATGTTTCTACGCGTATTAAACATCTGGAAGCACACGCATTAATGTTACTATTCACGAGTACTAAGTATGTATTCGTGGTCACTATGCTCGCTACAGCAATCATTTTGTTCGATGGCATGCAGAATGTTTGACAGAATGAAAAAATAGTTATCACTCACCGTTCCTTGCAAACAGTCTCACTGCTATCCATGCAGACAAGCATCCCCCTTCAGCAGTAGCGATTCGATTTGCAGGCCAATGTCCCGCAGCTGCAGGGTCAGTACCGAATAGAACGTGTCACAAATATGTCGTATTAATTTCGCGATGAAGAAGCAATAAGAGCACCGGTGCTCTGAATGAGTTCTAAATGCGTTAAAACACTGATTCTACGGTCGCGTTCACGTTACTAACACGCAGGACCACTGTGCACTACGAAATACTTTATCGCGAAATAAGCACTGACTCTACAATCGCATTGCACACGATTACAAAAGCACTTCACGCTTTTAAACATCTCTCAACAGTGGAAAGATGTGTTCGGACTCGAGTAAAGTGTTTCCAAAATAGTCCTCTAGACACTGAGTGTAATGTAGTAGAATTTTGTTATTGGGCCTTCCACATAGTCCAGTAATCGATGGAATTGATGCAGCAATCGTGAAATAACGAAATAATATCCACTGTGACTGCACAGATATTCAGTGATCCGATCACCGTCGCGGACAACGTCGAACTGTTAGGGCACACCGTTCGGCGATGTAGTGACTTTGGTAGAGGTTGTTGATGTTTTTGCCGCGCTCGGCCGACTCCCAGCTAACTTGAAATTCGTCAAGGCCAGAAATAATATTATATAGCAATGTCCATTGCTAGACAAAATTTTATTTCATAATGCGTGTTTGAAAAGTAACTCGATTTGCAGTTGCATCTAAGCACCCCACGACACTCATGCATTATGCAACTTTCTGCAAGGCTTTTAAGAATTACAAATAGAATCCAATTATTATTACTTCACTAGATTGATTAAACAGTACATTAGAAATTTGCGGGAATGTGAGTAACAGCTTCAATTTTTAATACTTTGCGGTGTACGATACGTGAAAGGGTTCTACTACACGCAAAGTGCTAATAAACAATGTCATCTTGCAATTTATAGCTCGCACGAGCTTTGAAGAAATATCATTTTTGAGCGCCATAGTGTCTTGATCCCTGAAATGGATTTTCGGAGAGACATCCGCATGAGTCGTTGACAAACCGAGATAAAGTATAGCGTAACAAAAGCCTGCCTTCTATGTCAAACTCTCTCCCTCTAAACAAGTCACACGTATGCAAGCACACACACCTTTCAGCATTTCCACACATTTCAAAGTAGTTGCTGAGTTGGACGCTGTTCATGAGCAGATGCCACTACATTCAGTCCTCAAATTATGGGTCGGTAACACAGTTTGGGTGGCGACACGATCATCCATAAGGTGATAGGTCTATCCTATACCTCGTCTGTGGTTGTGTGAACTTGTAGTTACGCGCGCCTCCTGCGTGCGCGCGCGAGTGTACGCTACCGCGCGCTCAACTGACTACATATGTGTAAAGTAAAACGCCGCTTCATTTTTCTGTTTCAGATTACCTACAAGATAATTAATATCAGGTACATAAGCGGACGACGAATTTTGCGCGACGTGATGGCCGATCATGCACAACTCCTAAATTTATCATTAAAAATTAATAAAAAAAAACTGCAACTTCTTCAAAGATGCATAAAAACATGGTTCAAATTTCAGATGATTCGAATAGCTAGTTTCATAAAAAAAAGATTTCAAATTCTGCTATGTTTTTAGTTCGGAAAATAGGATTCCCCTTTAAGACGTCTTAAAAGTTTGAAATGGGCATCTTTAAGACGTCTCTGTGCTATTTGGGATCTAACAAGGGGACATCGGTAACTCGAAATTTCCGATATGTTTTAAACTTTGCAGGCTCCCAAATAAGCTCGTCAGAAGCACCAAGCAACTTCTCGCGGTTATTGTTTTGTATTCTTTAAAGGCGTTGAAAGAACGAAAAACAGGGAAAAAGTGATTTCAAATTTCAAGTGTCGTTATCTTGTCAAAAAATGTCATTTTTTGTCATTTTTAAAGATCCTAAAGATCACTTATTTTTATGGGCTCTGGACCGGAACCACCCCCTAATGAAAGCTAAGGTGAATGGTATAATGTATCGCAATCGCTCATTTCCCTTCTCCAATTGCTACTTTGGTCAAAACGAACAATGAAAACGCTTTCGTTATAATCAATTTTATTTTTCTCGCTTTCCTACATGAGACAACCTGTACGTTTTACAGGAAAGAAGGCTTACAAATAATAACGAACGTTGATACGTTAATACCTTTTGGACATTCGCGTGTCGAAATAACTTAACGACAGGCAATACCGATACATCTTATAGTACACATTAATCAATGTCACATATTGCATATACAGGTGTATACGTAGATATATTATAATGTTACAAAGGTCACAAATATACGTATGTACAATCATATGGCATATATACAGGGTAGATCAGATGAAATGTTACAGATCTTTTTTCGAGGAATATTGGAAATAACAACAAAATGGGTTTTAGTTTTTACAGTTTAGTAGGGCTTTTTATATGATAGGTATATCATGTAGAGTTCTCGGCTCCGAGGACATCGAGGATCACGGCCTACAATTTTCTTAAATACAATGGTATTTAAATTTTCACAGTTTTGGATAACCCTTTCAACAACGAGCAATGTTTACTTAAAACATTTGCATAGTTTTTCGTAGTCAAAGGGATATAACAAAAAATACTTGTGAGTATGAGAATATACAGGTGGAAATGAGAAACATACAAATCCGTCAATTTAAGATAAACAACGTATTTTTAAATATTCAAAATGGTGTCCATTTTTTAACCGGCTTGCACTAATTTTTCCTGCGCCGGAAAACATTTACTTCCAGGTTATATAATAGTTTTTGAGTATGCTGATTTTAAATTTGTGGCCATCGTTATAAAAACAGAAACTGAGTTTCTGTTTCACTCCTGTAAACCTTGCTACAACGGCCACAATTTTCACATCAGCACCCTCAAGAACTCTTAAATAATCATTTTTAATTCCAATCTACGTGACTGTTTTTTTGCATTCTTTGTAGGTTTCAAAACATCACTTCCTTTTACAATATTTAGACAACTTTACAAAAAGATTTCCGTGAGTGTGGTTAGCGTTACTGAAAATTATAGATCTTTAGCTTTAATTTGCAACTTTGCCTCATGTTAATACGTTGTCTGGTTCTTAAGTTATGAAGGAAAACACTACCCCCAGTCTAACTCGGGGTGGTCCATTTTGGTACGATTTGGTTACCCCGAGTCAGACTCGGGTTAATCCGCAAGCCGGTTAATACTATTACTTCTAACATCTGACAGCGTCACATGCGATACAAATTCCTACTTTTATGTCTCCCGTTTGTACATTTCTTTCGTTTGATTCTACCGAACTGTAAAGAAATTAAAAAAAAATTCTTCCCAATAGACCTCGACAAAATAGATTGTAACGTTTCATATGATCCACCTTGTACACACACACACACACACACACACACACACACACGCATATGCCCAATATACGTGTGTATAAGGAAGTTACTTATAAATAGAAGAATTATATATATGTAAATTACGGGCTAAAACATTTGGCACTGAAACCATTAACGTCGTAAAGGAATTTATCATAAATCATAAACTTGCCATGATAAATACCAAAACAATGTTGTCACAAATCTAATAGTACAAGAATTTGTGGTAAAGTGTGTATTTGCTGTGTGGCAATAAACAAAATCTTTCCTATGAATCTCTTAATACATAATTATAAATACAGTAAAAATTACATTGTGGACTAAATAACTGAAGAACGTGCACACATTTGTTTCAGAATACATAAACTGCTCTTTTCATTATTATTAATGTTCAACGTCTTATTCTTACCTTAAATGGAGATTAACTCAAAATTCATTACCAATTACTTTTATTCATTACTAATGACATTACTAATTTTAAATAGAAAAATTCCCAGAGTTGCGATTCTTAATAAAAAAAAGTCCTTTTAAAAAACCTGAATTTTACAAGTCATAATATTATATTCGCAAGTTTTCAGAATTCCCTTAAGTTAATGCTAAGATAGTTAACCTAAGATAGTTAATGCTTAAGATAGTTTACTATTCGTTAACCACTAAAAATTTTTATCGCAATCACGATTTGTTTCAATAAAAAAAATTTCTTGTGTTACGCGTTCTTCCTTTGATTAATACGCTGTCGCAAATTATTAATTGAGGGGCACTAACTGGCACCAGCTCGTTTTCAGTTCCAGCAAACAATAGTTCTCAAAAATAAATTCCATTCATCATCAGGATAAGTGAATTTCCAGGACAGTGGGTATGAGGCAGACATAGACGTAGGAAGACAATTCTCTTGTAAAAATACAGTGTAAAAATGTACACTTGGACCAGCTATTGCTTTTACTATAGTGAGGACAAAATCAGCTAGCCACTGAAGACCATTCGAATATTCTGACTATACCATTCGACTTCATCATGTACATCATGCAGATCGCTCTATGAAAATTGGAAAATTATTTCACTAATTTTTAACAAATATTTGTCCGAAACTTTATTCAAATATATTATTCTAATAACTAGTCACCTTTTGTAATAAATTGTCTATTATATTCATATTGTTCGAATAATTTTTCGAAATTTCAACTGTTGTTTCGAATAGTTGACAAATTAAAAAGGTATACAAAGGCACAAAAGAGGGTATAAAAATAAGTGGCTACTTGACTCTGCCTCAACTTGTGGGTATAATTATTGGACAACCATCTATAATTGTTTTCACAATTCAAGTGGATTGTGAATTTGTAAATTCTGGCGAAACTCGTGTCAATTAAATTTTTTATCACAACAACATTATTTTCTCCCCGAATAAATCGAAATTCATAGGATACGTAGAACGTTAACAACCTTCTGTTTCATACAACAATATGATGTTAAACAAAGTGTCTTGTGAATTCAAGATTTTCATAAACACGGCAGAAACTGACTTAATGGACTTCATAAAGATATCATAAAGACTAATCAATTTCCCGAGTGAGGCAGTTATTTATTAATTGTCATTGAAATTCAGAAAAGCACAAGGACGTGCAAATGATATATTGATACCTAAATAAACATATTGTGAAAGAACTTTCTTGACACATTTCCTGTATAAACTACGATTTGTTTCAAAATAAATAGCAACTAAATCATGTAAAGATAAAAGGATTCTTTTCTCTGTTTTTACGTGGACCACAATTCATTTAAAAAATGTAAACGATGTATATAGAACGACAAAACTTTTGATCGATAATGCATTCACAAAAGTGTGAACAGATTGTTAGCTTCAATAACCACGGCTAGTGATCCAGAATCACTATGGCGGCCATGTATTTACGCACAACAAAGGCTGTAATTTGCCACTTTTGAGTATTTTCACAGGAAACTAGTGTAGCGTTGAAGCTATTCTAGAAAATTGCAACCTTATTATGCACACAACCAACTGTATTTTCATTTCTTCAGGAACATTAGAAAATTTGTTAATATTTCAATCCAAACTGTAGTTTGCTTGGTGTATGAATACGTACAGTTAATCACAAAAGTACCCGCCCACCCCATAAGTGTAGGATATTTTACTAGTAATGTAAAATTCAGAAACACCCATTATGATTTACATTAGTATAAACATTGACTAATATATTTCTAGTTATACTGCATTCCACTTAAGAGTAGACTCGTTCCGCGCAGGGATAATGGATATACCTACTGTTGATTGGTAGGAAACCGGCAGGGAAAGCGCTGCGACCAATCGCGTGTTTCAGATCCCTGAGAGCTGCAGAGATCGGTCGCAAATCGATAAGGGCGTAGGTCTACTCTTAGCTGGAATGTTGTATAGGTATATAGTACCATCTACCAAATAAATTTTTCTAAAGGAATGGAACAAGAGACGCCCGAATCCCACAGAAAATTAGCGAATTTTGGGGAGCATCAACTTTTGGTGAGCATCAGATTTTAGGTGAGCGACAAATTTTGGGGAGCAGCAAATTTTGGGAAGTGACAAAGTTGGGGGAGCAGCAAATTTTGGGTAGTGGAAAATTTTGAGAAGCGTCAGATTTTGGGGGAGCGACAAATTTTTGGGAGCATCAAATTTTGGGGAGCGATAAATTTTGAGCGAAACAAACTGGAAAAGGTTTAAACACAGAGGCTTGAGACAGCGTTTAAGACAATTCCCTGTTTTTTCATGTAGCAAATTAGCAATGACTCATAAGTGAGTTGCCATTTTGAATTAATTTTGAACTTGTCTCGACTCTTTTAAATTAAAGTATTTGATGATATTTCGCTAATTGAAGCTATGCATAATACACAGATTAAAGTTTATAATAAAATCGCAGGAATATTAGAAGAATATTAACTTATTGTAATTACGTCTGTATAAATTAAATATTGAATTTGAGCGAATATTTTTTTGCACTATCTTTCCTACTTTCACGGATAATAATTCGTATTTAAATAAGCTGTGTACAATTTTGCAATTGAATGCATCCAAAGCAAAAGTACATTAATCAAGGTTTACATTAATGCGAATTAGGCTGGGGGCACACGAACGTTTTTTTCGACGTCCGTCGCGACGGACGTGCGTATACACCGCACACTAGCGTAAGTCTAATAAATATACTACAATGTATTGTCGTAACGTTCATTAAAAAACGCTCGCGTGCCCCTAGCCTTAGAATTGCAAATTCATATTTTGAGGTTGATTTAATATGTAAAATATGTTACACATAGGATGGACGGATACTTTTGTGAGTAACTGTATATATATAATGGCAATAAGCAGTACTTACAATTACCTCAAAACGTCCACAGTACAGTACAATATTCTTTAATCGATATAAAAAAAAGGCGAATAGTGTTGTAGAAAAGGAAACAAAATATCATGGCAGGCCAACATCATCAGATGTGATTATTACACAAAGACGAAACGTAAATGCAGTAAAAGTAATGAAATCCAATAAAGTATCAATAACTACCCCCAAACAATACAAGGCTAAGTAGTAAAAATATTTTCTATGACTCGTACATTACTTCATATGAGGTAAATATTAAACCATATTATCACTGAATTACAAATGAAATTTGTCCTTACAATTTTAAATCAGAATAAATGGTTAAAAGAAATTGCTTTTCTTCTTGGTAAAATAGGTTCTAGTTTATAAAATATATATTCAGCACTTGCTTTAATTAATCATCCGTTTTTAGTTAATAACAAATTTAGTTAATCGATAGTTACTCTACATAAAAGTCAAGAATCTATGAAATTTTATTTTTTAAGGTGTATGTAAGTACTTATATGCCCACCACTGTGCACAAGGTGTATGTATATCATTATAGTTTGCATGGTTTTTGAGAGATTTATGATAATGAGATGAAAAGAACGTTAGGTAAGCATACCCCTATCTGCTTTGAACGTGTAACAAATTGAAGTAAAAATTTTCCAAAACACTCTTCATATTTAATGGTCGCGATGTAAGCATGTGCAACGAGTACCAAGTTAAAATAATTTACCATTTCTATTCATAATAATATTTACAGTATATTGTGTATCAAACAAACGTAAAGAAATATTTGTGGATATCGCAATATGCACTGACATGAATTTTCCTTGATATTACCTGAATCTACAATGTGTGGGCATTTGTAATAGTCATGAATCGCCAAATCTGTCTCTGACTGATTTCTGTTCATGGAAATATACATATGAGGCAGTGAGAGCAACAACGGATAAACCCACATTTTTTTCGATATTGAGTTAGTAACAATAACGGATTCCAATAGGCTCTACTAATCATATAATTTTTTTTTAATGTGGGTTGATCCGTTGTCGCTCTCACTGCCTCATATACTGTCTAATCAGTACCCAGATAACACACGACGTCTTAAAGACGTCCATTTTAGGTCGGTTTTTAACCGACTTTAAAACAAATCGAAAGAGGTTCTCAGTTCGACGTGTTTGTATGTATTATGTTTCTCCGCGAATTTCTCCGCAACAACTGGACCGATTTTCGTGAAACTCATTGTATTTAGTTTAGCTTCAATCAACTTAGGTCCTGGAGCAAGAATTACTCAAATTGGTTAAGTAGTTTTGAAGTTACACCAAAAGAAAAAATCTGTTCCATTAATATTGGAGTCTTCCGTTTCTAGCAAACGGTTCTTTTTTTACGAGCAGCTGCTTTAGTAGGCCTGCCCATATTTTTTAAAATAAATGTAGTTATACAACTTAAGTAACTAAACAAAGTAAAAAATAAAATATTTTTAAAAAAATTAAAACCGACTTCAAAAAAATAAAAATGCACAGAAAAGTGCAAAATAAGTTTTTTTCCTTATTCAATCTATGACTCAATTTTTTTAAGTTGGCGCCAGACTTACACAGTTCAAATGATGAGGCGCCGACATAAAACAAATTGAGAGTCATAGATTAAATAAGGAAAAATTTATTTTTCACTTTCCTGTGCATTTTTATTTTTTTGAAGCGGTTTTAATTTTTTTTTTTAATTTTTTGGTCTGAACGTCTGACGACCTTATTAAGACATCTGTGTGCTATCTGGGTATAGAGAGTGCGCTGAAGTTACTAAAAAAATAAAATAATTATAACTTAGAGAACACAGCATCCAAACAATTGAATAGTAGGAATCCACGATAATGTGCTAGAAAAAGCAAAATTTTGTGTTACAAAAAGTGGCATGCAATTGAAACATTTGCGAATCTTGTAAAACACTAACTGATCCATGTTCTTTTAAATCTTATATTAAAAAACTGGAATTGCATCGATATTTTACAATTTTAAAAAACGAAAACACATGGTCCTATCTAAAAGAACTCAAAGTAACATTTTAAATTTTTGTTATTTTAACTTGCTACTCGTTCAAATTAGATAAAATTATATTTGTAACTTCTTTTTTAGTACACTATCCTGTATATTTTAAGAGTCTGTTACGAAGTATATCCTATATAGTATATACGAATGAAATTTTATCTGACTTATAGAATTTACAAAATTATGAAACAAGGGTATAAGATATAAAATTTTTTTGATATTTGGACATTTTTTAAGTGATATGATTTTACAGCTAATTTTGTTCCACGAACACTTGACTCGATGGGTTATCATCTCAACGTAGGTGTACATCAAATTTATATAAAAAAATATTTACATCTTAGTACGATCAAAATCTGCTCGCTTCTCACGTGTCGGCGTATTAATCACAGATGTTGAAATACCCGATCCCTTTGATTCTGACAATGAAAGAAACACTAAAAAATGTTATATCTCTACTATCTTACTATAGTTACCGAGCGTGATAATAGTATTTTAATCATTACTCACGCATTCACTGTCAGAGAGAGCTCATGCACGTTGGTGGGAAAAATCGAACGATAAGTTGTAAAAACGAAACCTATTGGATTTATACAAATATACAGCACACTATTTTTATTATTATCATCTTAGCGATAGTAAATAATGGACGTCTCGATTACAACCTGTGTAATTAATAATTAATGCAATTCCCCGTTTTCGGCATATTGAATGTGCACGTTATTAATAGTACTTTTCACACGTATTAGATTAGACAGTATAGAAAGAAGCAGTATTATTAAAATGAGGAAACGGAAAGCAGAAGCAAACAGAATTATCATATTTTACCTGTAAAAAGGTGTAATAATTGAAACGTAGTGGATAATCGTAGAGAAAGCAAAAAAACACGTGTTCTGCAAATAAACAGTAAAGTTTATTGCTGATTATGTAAGATTTTAACTATAAATAATAAATACTCTAAGAAGTAATAACTTAATAAAAATACTCCGCGTAGAGTTTACGTATGTGGAGAATTTATCCTTTTTTTTTTCTAGAAGCCTGTGTGTAAACCGTCTGCCAATCGTAATTAAAATAATTCTTAAGGCTCACTTAAAAAATACGAAATCTTCTTTATACAATACATAATACATTACGCATAAATATACTACATACGTATATATACACAATACATTTATAAAACGCAATATTACATTATCGTAATGTTATCAAATAATATTAGTTAAAATTATTGAAATAATATTACACTGACATAATATTATTTAACAAAAATCACAATTCAGTGTCAAGTTCCTTTCAACTTAAAGGTCCGTATATAAATAATCATTTTCACAAAACGATTTTCCCACCACGATGCAGAAGCTTGCGTAATTCTGCGATGCGTTTCACGCATAATTCTTATATCATACATATTTAACTTTCTCCGTACACCGATAATAGTGAAGAATTATTTTGTAACGGGAAAGTTAAATAAATACATGGCAGTGAATACGTTCACAGAAAAAGGGGCACAACCCTGTATCCAGGTTTAAACATTGTCCATCGTTCTTGTTTGCTTGTAAATATCAATCTCAACAACCCATGGTCTACGACAATTTCTTCTTTTTTCATTACAGGGATCATCGAATTATTGAATACTTCGGAATCCAAGGTAAATGTCCCTGTTAATGACCATGTCTCCCTTCTTATCGATCACTTGTGTTTACTTTTCCATCAAAACTGGAAAAAGTATTTTTTCCATTTAAAATATTCTATCTCTTAATTCGTTGATGATTTCATTTAATTTCAATTCTATTAACGATTTTAATAGACATTATTTTATTCATTGATACGTTGACACATTTGATGTCAGACATCTATTAAATTTAATTAATTAATGGCTTACTTTACATTGATAAATCAATAAATAAAATGTAAGAAATTTATTGTTGTATAAAGAACATTTTTGTCATAACTTAGTATTTCGTATCAATTTAATCTGTGTTAATAGAAAGTAAATATTTTTAAACAATTATGTTTTTTTGCATGCCATGTTATAGGGGCCATTTACCTTGAGATAAGGTAGTAAAAAGTAATTACAAAGTGTTGATTATCGATCGTTCCTACAATTAGTCTAGGTTCACATGTTCTTAGCAATTATACAATTCCATTTCAATAATATCGTAAAATATTCTACTATATTTGCCCTGCAATTTCTAGCTTTTGCATTATTAGATTTACTTCAAATTCCTGCGATCCAATATTTATGGAAGTAAGTATGAGTGTGCATATTAATCGATAGTTCATTTTGCAATCAATTAATGGTGTTTTATCAAAAAATAATCGAGAATATTTTTCCTAAATACTGGTTATTTTTTCTTTCCTTAACCCTCTGGCTGATGAGTATCTTTTACCCTTCGTAACTTCATATTTTATAGACTATCCAGACCTACGTTAAAAAGATAACTAAACAATCATGAAATCTAATTTTAATGTATCGAAAAATTGGGAGACCAAATTTAGATGATGTCAAAGAATGATCACTTGATTCAGAGTTATTAATACAAATTCTTTTCCAAAGTTCTTGCACAAAAAGCTTGGTGTAATTCTTTGTGTATTGCAGATGATAATTAGAATAAGTTCACTCGTGCATCATAATTGAACTAAAAATTCCAAAACTCAGAATAAACTACCGAAGCATTACCAAATTTTATAGTTTAACTGTATGTCTATTATAATAGAGGAAGTGTAAAAAATATATAGTCTTATAAAAAAAATCCCTGATGTCATTGACAATTCTAAAACACTGACAGGACAGAAATTTTTTAGCATCTCTCTCCTGCGATACCATCCGAATTTGAACCTGCACGTTACCCTGAAAATCATAAAATATGCTTAAAGATGCACCTTTAAACACAATGGCAATGGCGGTAAAAGAAGCTCAATTCATATGTACTGTTTGAATAGTCGAAGATCGAAAATTCGTAAAGAGGGCAGAAAATTACTCTGAACAGTCAGAGAGTAGGTATAATTTCTTGGACTTTTCTATTTCTTATTCAAACTTCACTCTCGACTACTGCTATTACATGTCAACGGCACAAACGCTTGCCGCTGATTCGAAATTCATCTTCATCTACAATGTTGACACGTTTGCACCTAGACGCGATATGTGTTCACTTAATCGATAGAGTGGCTTAGAATTCATATTTGATGAGGTAACACTCTTCGATTCGAAGACGTTTCTCCCGATGAGAAGAGACGAGTAAGACTCCCTGTATGCCCGATTCATGCCGATCACTTAAATGTTCACGTATAGTTAAACGACGTTGTTTTATAAGTGAAAGAAGAAATTGTAGCATTTTTCGTTATCAAACATAGAATACAAAACACAAACGCACATTAAACAGAAGTATGTATGCGTGTACATAAACGAAAACTTCATGTTAATCGATACCAGGGCTCCAAGCTACGCACAAGTATGTTTGTTCATTGTAACAACGCATTAGACTGATAAGAGAAAAGATTTAATACCGAGATCTCTTTCTCAATACAATACAAAAATAGTATAAATAGAATATATCAATATTGAATATTTTCATTAGTGTAGTCTTTATTAGACATTCGTCCAAGTATTTAGATCTAGAACTGTACAAGGGGGTATGTCCGAATGATTTCTTTCTATCTTGAGTAATTTTTAGGAGAATTAATTATTTTTCTATTTTCTATAGTCTCCGTGGAAGCATGTAATTGAAAGCTAGTTTCTTCAGAGATTCTCGCTAATTTAATTCTTCAGTTAATACTTCTTTGTACTGGACCATAATGATATACATATCTATTTAACTTTTAGTTATAAATATCCAAATTATTCTTCTTTGTAGTCTTATCATTGATGATATAAATTCTATATTATAGAAAAAAAGAAATATGGTAAGTCAGAATAAACCCTCTTTTCAGCCAACAGTAATGCGCAGTTACGTCGAACAGTACTGTATAAATGAGTAATATGACGCAAGTACAATAGAAAAGTATTGAAAAGTAAAATGTGTGATTCAAACGATTGGCCTTCGGAAGGAGCACACAAGTGATACTGCGAAGAGAAATTCGTTATAGAAAATAGAAGAATACTATTGAAGACTAGTCGTGATCACTGTTCGAGTAAATCGCCATCGGATCCATAGATTGCCGATCTCTGTCGATCATTGTCGAAACGTGATCGCTGGCCTCTGCATCTCGTCTACGTAATATACCTATCACCGCAAACGCTTGAATGATCGTTAGTGATCGTGATCATGCAACGTTCGCATGATTATATCGTGCACCTAATTAACTTGAGTGCACCGCTGACATCTTAAAAATTTCTGCGATCCGAGTGAACAGAACTTGTACAACTGATTAGTATACTGATTCAGTGACCACTTATCGCAAATTCTGACCATTACGTTAACAAGCCACGAAACTTGCGTCGTTACTATATGGCTCATTTACCATAAAAGTGAGACAATTCAAACTTCGTCGCGTTTTAATTTTATGAGCAAATTACAGGATGTGAATTCTCGCTTTCGTTTAAAAAAGAAGTTTTTGTTAAATGCAACATGAAAATGAAGAACACTCCACATTATCATTACGAAATTATTAAGTTTTGATTGACTGATGAAGCACCAAAGGAGCATGCAATCAAATGAATCGATAAGAAAACGAAAGAATACACGAACAGATTTATCGACCAATTTTATCCACGTGTTCTCGTTTGTTCAAGTTATGTCCACTCGAAAATCCATTGGAATTTCGAAAACGGGTAAATATTGCACACGCGTTATGTATATGGGTATCGAATGGTTTAGAACCACGTGCTTATGAAAAATATTCAATAACATTAACATTTATGTATATATAAATGTATATATATAAATAATGTATATGAATATATATACATTTACGTATAGGTATAAGTATTGCCCAAAATATGAGTTTCATACTATATATGTATGTATATATAATAGTGTAGAAGGATTGTGAAACTGATATGCGTCGAAACAGTAATATATACGTATCACAGTGCTGTGATTGAGAATATGTATTCATAATAAAGTTAGTTTTGTTCTCCTCCTTCTTTCTTCAATACTTGTTTCTCCCTTTCCCATTTTCTTTTTGCTCGGCCTTTCACTTCGTCCTCGACCTATCTTAATTGTGTTCCTTGCGTCTCGCAGAAATCGCGCTTAATTTAGATGTCGACAGTTTTCCGGTTTAAGATTGAATTCTCACGATCGCGTTAAAACCGAGAAAGACGATGTAAGGGTTGCACTTCCTGATCCCCCCTCATCAGTGAATCTTACACATTATACATTGTATTTATATAAGGAGACACTTCACGTCTGATACCATTATAAAGGATTATTCAATACAGAACTTCTTCCAATGTACGTAATTGTGAAACCAGATTTATGTGACAACTTTATACCTAATTATATGATGATTTTTAATTGTGTGGCACTAAACGTTTTGATATATTTCAGACAAATATACATTATGTTAAATATGTCACAAGAGAAATTTATATTTTCATCGAATTTGCATTTTTCATCTTCTTTTTTAATAAGATGATGCATAAATTCTCTGTATATTGAATTCTTTCCGTAGCAACGTCAAAAAGCAATTTAATAAAAATAGAATTCCGAGAAAAAAATATGATATTTACAATCTTGCTGTACAAAGTAGAGCTCTTACTTTTTGACCCGTCGGGTACCCGGCTACCCGGAACAACTTCAAGCAATTGAATGTTGTATTGTTTGTGGTATTGTTTGATGTTAACCAAAAATGATCGAACAATACAACATTCAATTTTCAATTTGAAGTTGTTTCGGGTAGACGGGTACCCGACGGGTCAAAAAGTAAGAGCTCTAGTACAAAGTAGTTGATGTTGCCGATTTAAATAACAATTGGTATACCCAGTCCTACACATGTGTAATGTCCAAGATTCATAAATGTGTATAATGTCATACTCGTATCTTTCCTACTTATTAAAAGAATAAGAATTACATATTCTTTCCTGAAAATATTTCGTTACATTAGTTCGATTATTAAGTTCCTAATTTCAATTCCTAGATTGTCCACAATTGCTTTTAAGACTAACTACCCTGGGTACAAAACATAATAATTCCTTGTTAACAAACTGCCAAGTGTGGTTCATACCTTTCTTTCACATCTCTTGCATTTCAAATCGTTTCTGTCGTGAAGTTCGTACCGATGATTTCGCTGTGTACCAAAAGTTATACATCCACACCTCTGTATTAAGCGCGCCAACGTTAACGATACGAATAAATTTAATTGTAATTCTTA
Organism: Andrena camellia; assembly: GCA_029448645.1. Lineage (NCBI taxonomy): Eukaryota > Metazoa > Arthropoda > Insecta > Hymenoptera > Andrenidae > Andrena > Andrena camellia. The sequence continues at coordinate 54,650,008 of CM055676.1, read as the reverse complement.
TGAATTAGCATAGTATCCCTTTAATTTTTGGTCTCATTTATAACTTACGCCTAAATATTGTCTCATTAGAAAACTAAATTTTTGTTTCACAAAAAGCAACGACAAGCAAGAGTGAAAGACAAAAGTGTTGCATCTTCTTCGATAATACATATAAACTGTGCACGTGAAATCATGAAGCATTTCATATTTTTTCATAAAAAGAGAAAGTAATGAAAAAGTTCTCGCAACTTGTACGTTGTAAGTCACAATGCTGTGGTAGTAACTAAATGCGGCTAAAAAATCGGAGATGAAGAAAGTCGAGCACAGTACTGTTATCGGTCTGAATTGAATGAAGAATAACAGAGTTCCAGGCTTTCTAGCATCTCTACTAACCGAACATAGATATAGATTTGTCTCAAATATGGTGTACTTACATACACGTAAGATAAAGGAGGAAATAAAAAGGAGGAAAAAAATCGATTTTTACGAGGTTACGAAGGGAAGGCTTGCATATAGTAGAAGGCACATCTGTCCGAAGTAATGCAGAAAGCAATGCCCAGCAGGAGTGTCTTATGATCATGTTTCTTCTAGGTAAGATAGGAGAAAGGTTTAAAATAAAAAGGATCACAAATCTTTGCAGTATCCAAAGGTAGCAAAAAGCCTGGAATAGTAAATGATACATAGGAGGTGTAGTGGAAGTTCTTCACGTGGATGAATAGATTAACACCTAAGGTCATGCACCAAATATTATTATAGGAGCAGTTGGACGAAAAAATCTAGTACTGCCACGTTTATTAGGATGGCATGAAAGCGTATGATGTAGCATATGTGGACATACTGGGACCATAAATGTGATGGTGCACAAAAGAAACCATTTGCCATGGACATTATAAGAATGAAGCTGACTGATACCACTATGACTGAGAGACTATGAAAGGTGAAGTATTTGCAATAATTTCGTAAGACGATGGCGATATTAAAACGGGTTCGCCTGGGATAAGGAATTAGATGCATTTACACTATATTGCTTATACCGAAATGAACTGCAAAACTTGGTTATAATTAACCTGGATTACGATTCCAAGCGTATTGCACTCCGAATGGAGGACTGGAGGATACCTTGTTATGTTGTTGCGAGCTAGTATACGTGTCATCTAAACAAACTCAACGCTTTTGTCCTTCACTCCTGCCACTCACTTGTTCCGCGTGAAATTCTGAACAAATACTTTTCACCCCGTGATACTCATATGATTTTACGTAAGCTACAATTTCTCAATCGTGAACAATGGAATACAATTGTTTTGCTTTTACGTAATATTCAATATTCACTTATACCATTAGAAAAGGCAAGCCTCTTTTGAAGTCACAAAGGCATTGCTTATGAAACAAGAATTGTGTATTTAAGTATCGAAGCATCGTAAATAATCGTTTTCGTGACTTGTTTATCGGTACATTTAATGCACCTCTCATTTTTGTTAAAAAATATTTACGAAATTTGTATCTACATCCAGACACTATATAGAAAATGTTTGAGAATTTTCATCGTGATTATTAAGATATAAAATAAAAGGATTTGAATGTAATTTTAAAAATCACAAAGACGAAAGAATATTGGGAAGTCAATGTCAAAATACGTATAAAAATATTGCAAAGTATGCAGTGAATTCTGAATGTAGATACGTAATGGTACGTATTCGCGTTTTAAATACATTTCCTCGAAAATACATTGACTGCACCTTACAAAGCGTTTTAAGCTCATTTAAAAAACACGGTCATAGTGTTAAATCGTAAGATAATTCGAATCTTAGACGTAAAAAAGCAGCAACGCACATCATTACATGTTACCTTGTTACGAGCGTTTAACATCAAGTTAGTTTGTGTCGCTGATATCTACTGCTTATTTTTTAGTTTATAATATTTACAAATTCGATAGCAAAAAACGGACCATCGTTTATCAATTCCGTATTCCTTCTTCTTTACGTTTATCAGTTCGATCTAGAACATTAAGAACCTTAACCCCTCAAACTGACTGTCTCGCATCTTTAACAAATGGATTATATATAAAAACAGTTTCTTTAACGACATGACTAAACAATATAAATTAAACCTAAAACGTTCCGAGTGAACTAAAAATTAATAAGCATATAATCCATATGTTTTGTAAGTAAATTATATACAAATAAGTAACTTCTTCCAATATATAATATTACATCTTCTGTACAATAATACTAATCACGCAAAATTATTCTGTACAACGAAATAATTTGAGGGGTTAATTAACGCCAGCCAAACACGTTTAGCTAAAACTTATTCCCTAACTAATAAACATTTTATTCGTCCACCAATCGTTTAGCGGGCCACGGTACGACTTATAATTTTTACATGCTACACCAATTCATTTATGGTCTCGCATCAGTTGTCGATAACATTTTCGCAACGTTGCATTTTTTTACTGAGAAATTACGATCGATCGAGGCTCGAAGCAAAATAACAATATCAGTAAGTCGTTTCATTTTCTTAAAGTATGAGTAATAATTTTCACAGAGTTTCGTTGATTAAACGAAAATTTGTGAAACGTTTAAACTACTTCAAGGTGAACTTCTTTTATAAAAATGTTTTCTTATTCTCGTATAAGAATTTTAAATGCAAGATGCAATATGAGATTGATACGATATCGATTGTGCAGTGGTTTCTGTTAATATTATGAAGTACGATATACGTAAATACATATCAAGAACTTGATATGAACTCTTGCATGTTCTGCAAAGTTTCGTAGAAAATGGCGATTATATCTCGAAAATGGTTTTGAAGTGTTCACTCATATAAATGCATTATAAAACAACATACTGGAATAAAATATGTAATTTGCATCAGTAGATATCAACGTGCTAAAATATATTGCATAAAAAAAAGCATTGCAACACTTCGCAGAATTGCATCACAACCAAAATGAGTGAAAATAATTGAAACAACCATTGTAATGAATCCTTAAATGGGAGAATCAAAGTTCTTGTGTATTGCCGGGACAAATAAGAGACCATAAATAAACAAATTTGTAACAATTTTGTACAATCGTACGGTGTTAGGGCCCCCCTGGTGGAATTTAGATCGATTTCCACTGCGGTTTGTGGGGACCCCCCCTTAAACGTCAGGGAAGTCCTCTAGGAACCCACAGCGCTTTGCTTTGTTCTTCATCTACCGAGGCTTTCACTTGCGTACATATATACGCTACATTTACTCCCGCTGGAATTACAGCTAAAACAAATCAAAAACAAATCTGACAGTGCAATAAATACGGAATGCAATATTAAAAACGTATAAATAAAACATTTCTGGTGCACAAAGCATATAAGACTTTAACATGCAATGCAATAAAATAATTTTTATTTTCATTCAAGGAAGAGAAAATTATTCTCACCAGATATATATTGCCTATATTCAGATTCCATCTTCAACGCTTGTTCGTACATCTCCTTGGCAGCCTTAGCACTAACTTTATCGCTTGGATATCGGGAATCTTTTACTTCCTTAATTTGCTTCGTACTCTTAAACTTGATCAACAAAACTATAGGATAGATCTGATGTCGATGGAGTCGCTCAACAGACGCAATTGATACATCCAAAATGCAATGAGTATTCTGCAAATATAAATGTTAACGATAATGTGTTGGTGAAATATTCTAGAGGAATGAAAATAAATCCAGAAACTTATATAAATTTTAGACGACACCGCTTTTAGTTATTTAATCTGGTACAGGGTTGGTATAAATAGCGTTATCAATATTATGTACGCACTCGCTAGAAAAATACCTTACCTTCTCACAGATGTCCTTGACAGCTTGCACTGTGGTACACTCAAAATAGCTTCCTTTTTTCCTGTAGTCCACATAAAGCGTGTCACGCAAACCTTGTTCCAGAGTCGCTTGAGAGCAATGCATCGGTTCCGCGAGGCACCTAGTGAATTCTCCTGGAAATTCTTGCAAGAGTTTTGTCACTACACATTCACTTAGCGGTCCAATAATCAATACTGGCCTCAAAGCTGGATCTGTACCAAAGTAAAAGCATCGATAATGATGTAACAATTTTCTACAGATTAAGTAATCATTAGTTACAGAATTTTCACATGTATTTCCCCCCCCCCCCCCCCCCCCCCGTCTCGCTCTAAGTAAACTGATCTGATGCTAAATATATACACAAGATCAATACACGAGATGATAAAACATAAACTGTACATTTCCTGTTTGTGTGGTTACGATTTAATTCGGTTTCCAAAGTTTTCAATAAGTTTCAAATTATCGTGCTGACCTTGATAGTTTTTTTTTAATAGGAATATATAATTTGTTTGCTATTGAATGAGGGCAGCACTGAAAACAAAGTTAATGATGCAAAAAGAAGAGTCAATTTTTCCTCAACTTGATAATTTGCCAGTTAAGATATCAAGGCCATCTTTATAATTTTAATTTTTCGAAAATTTTTGAAAATTAGTATAACTGTAGTTTATCATATGTTTCTATTTTCTATTTAATTACGAGAAAGATGCTAAATAATAAGGAACACTTTGTAGAATTAGTTGACTACTTGTTGATATGAGAAATACTTACAATCTAATCTCTCAACTCGTTGGTAGCTCGCTGGTAGAGTTTCCTCATTCAATGTCCCACTGTCACTGTACCAACCCAAATTTACTCCCGTAATGTGAGATAACTCTTTACTATCCCTACTAGAAGAACGTTGATGTTTCTTTCGGCGGAAGAAGCTTCTCCTTGCGCTAGTACTACCCCGTCTAGTCGTATCTGTTTCCAAATCGCCTAAAGACCGCCGTAAAAGTAACTCTTCTTCGACCCTAAAAACACAGTATTCTTGAGACATGTATACATGTCGTTTGATAAGTGATCCGACAGAAAGATAGTAATCCTACTTGAAAAAATAAGTAGAAAATATAGAACAAAGTTCTAAAGTACTTCGCTAAGAATTGGTTCCATCTTAAAAAACAATATTTTTCCATTTCTGTACTGATTTCTCTACTACTTCCCTACTTAGTTTTTCATGTAGAATTACTTCCATTCCAGGAGCACTACCCATTACGAAACACCATGTATAATTTAACAGCATTACGAAACATAATTTCACTCGATTCTAACTCACTTAAATTTGCTCGGAATTATTCCACACATCTGCCTTCTTCCGGTTTGGTCCACTAACCAAGCCCTCCAATGACCCGGAGTGCCATTGAACATTGTATTGTCGACGTATAAAATATCATCCTTATTAAACCTAAGCTGTAGACTATCTCCTACTTCGCCTACTCGATCGAACAGTGCTTTCACGTAAAAACTATCGCCAGGTTTATCCTTTACTTCGTTATACCTTTCAGGTACGTATTGAGCGATCAGCGTTACTTTATCCGCTGGCCTAGCCAATTCCAAAGCCGCTTGTTCGGCGGTTGCTTGCCTGAGATCTACACCGTTATATTCTAGAATACGGTCACCAGTGCGCAGCCCTGCTTCTTCCGCAAGGCAGCCTGGTTGTACAGAATGTACAAATATTCCAACACCATTACCACCCACAAGCGAAATACCTAAATTCGAACACTTTCTGGTCTCGATAAACAGATACCTCGGCTCGCTAGGTGGCGGACTTTTCCGATTTTGGTCTTCTTGCGTTGGACTTCTTACGGTCGCATTCTGTCGTTGCAACGTAGTCACTGCCTGATTGAGTTGTGCGCGTGTAAGTGTGTTAGCGGTAGCACGTAACGTGTCGAGAGTTGCAGAATTCCGCATATTATCTAATGTGACCGAACTACGAAGTTCCGGCTTCCTAATGTTTATATCCAAAGATGCCGATGCTCTGATCTCTCGCTCCCTGTCTTGCGTGCTTCGTACATCTAAGGATGCAGAATTTCTAATGTCCCTTTCTCTGATCGTACGAGGTGGTTCCAAAGTGTTGGAAGTTTCACGCATGATAGTCAAGGTATTCGAAGCATCGCGCGTTGCACTTAAGTTAGTGGAAGCGTCACGTTCAGGTTCTGCGCTTTCCAACGATTCGACAGCTGGCTTCCTTGGCGCTTCTGGACTATTGCACGGAGTTGGCGACCCACTACGAGTACCTCCTTCAACACCACCAGCTTCTGATGAACTCGAGGAAGCAGATCCTTCTAATTCGTTGTATTCTAATAAGTGGAAAGGTTGCATATAGACATGATATTAGATTAAAGTAGAACCCATGCAATAACGATAAATGATAATCACATTTAACGAGAAATGTGCGAGACGTTTGAGAAAAGGTGCAAGTTGTGAAAGGGATATACTACTCGTTGCAATAAAACACTGTACTCACTGTCCGGACTATACTGCACCAGCATCGTAATGGAATTACCACACTGACGCAACACATTGGCAGCTAGTTGATAAGTAGCACTCCTCATGTTGATACCGCAGACTTCGAGTAACTGATCACCAATTTGAAGACCGACTTGAGACGCTAAGCTGTGCTCACTAACAGTGGAAACGAATACACCGCCGCTCTCTAAGCAAGAGATCTGGATACCCAACGGCTCAACCGATTTATCTATATGTACTCTGCGAAGTTCTCCAGGTGCTGGCCTAGGCTGTGAGTAACAATACTCCGGCATGCTGGCCCGTTTATTGCTGTTGCTGCCTCTAACAATTCCACTAGAGCTATTTCCATTGCCGGTACCTGGACTAAGTACTTCCACGTGGAATGTTGGCATCGGGCTGCCCCTTTCTGAAGTCCTTTCTATACTGCCGGTGGACAATTTACCCACGCTGCTTTTTGATGTCACACTAGGATTTGATGGTATTCGAAAACGTTGATTTTCCTTTTTTCTTGGAAACGTTCCACCTTCGTAGCCATGCGTGTATGCTGGTACGTCGTATGTGATGCCGATCGGTGGAGCGCGAGATTTGTGATAATGCAAATCTACGGAGGGTGTGTGCAAATGCCCGAATCCTGTTTGCGGGCCGGGGCTATACGAAGGTTCGAAACAATAAGATCGTGCATCGGGAAGTCCTATCGACTCCCCGGACTGTGCAGACGGCAAAGACGGCGGAGAAGGGTATCTCGAAGGTAAAGAGTTCTGTTGATGGGGATGCGGATGCGAATGTGTATAGGGAGGAAATGAAAAATTACCAGTTAACTGCTGCCTCGTGCCGCTGGTAGACGAAGTTGACGATCCGGCCCCAGAATAGAGCTGTGATTGAGTTCTATTATGCTGCAACGTCTCTACTTGGCTCTCGTTGTTAGGGGTATACTTTTGCGCCCTCTTCTTCGAGAAATATTCTACATCTTTCCCTGTATTACCCGATTTCACGGAGAAGTCGATACTAGTTTCGGACGGTGTTAACGTAGAACTGAGTCTATTTTCCGGGTTCTCGAATTCGGTCGCCGGTTTCTTATCTATCGGGATATCTTTGAACTGCACCACTGGAGTAAAGGATTTCTGACTAAATAATGGTCCAGTCTTAAGGAAATTTGGTAATGACTTTTCTACTTGTGGAACAATGGACTTATAAACTGTATGTCGATTGTTCACATTGGAGAAATTGGTTAAAGGGATAGGATTAGAAATACGATTATAATTATAACTTTCATACTTGGGCGGTTGATTAAGGAGGACACTTAAGGGCAGCCTTTCTTTTGTCTTACGTGGATGTAAAATAGTACCAGTACCATTCTGTATCAGAGGCCCACCTCTGGCTTTCGGCCACGTACCTCCATTTTTCTCAACTTTCTCGGGTCCGCGACGTTTACTTCGTTTCAACACCCCGTTATTTGCTTTCTTGTGGTAGCTTTCGATCACTGAATCCAATTCCGCTATCGCATCTTGCTCTTGTTCGAAGGTATTTGGGCTGGAGTTACGGTGTCGTTTCTTTTTCTCTTCCCGATCCTTACTATGCTTACGTCCTCGTACTATGTCAATCTTCTCGCGTATATTGTCCCAAGCGTTGCTTATTCCACTAGGTTTCTCATTACTAATTGACTTTGACACTTTGTAAACACTTCTATCACCAAAATTCGCCGCAAGGTACCGCCTGTCGTAATCGTCCGACGCTGTTTTCAACATCAATCTCTCTTGTTCCGTCTGCGAACAACTATTCACCATCTTTTGCTTCTCTGTACTAAAACTACCATCAATGGTCATAGTTTCGGAACTAGTCGCCGAGGGCAATGGTATTCCTTTCAACGTTGTAATAGTTAATACATCCGTGCACGTATCGTTCAAAATTGCCATCGCTTCGTGACTGGAATTAATACCTTCCATAGCTTTGCTATTAATCTAAAGAACAAAAGTATATCGTTACTGTCCAAAAACAATAGATTTACCGTAAACAGCAAGAAAATGTAAAATACACGCGTAAAACGTACATTTAAAACCCTATCTCCAACGGCAAGATTGCCATCCTTGGCAGCCAAGCTGCCCGGAGATATCTTCGAAATATACACCCCAAGTTCCAAAGATATCCCATGAGGAACTGCACCAACAGGCAATTGCGTTGTCCTTAATGATCTTCTAGTCACGCGTCGCCTCCTCACCGTCAACGTAGCTGGCCCCACTGAGCAGGCTCGTAATGTTTCCATTATTATACGTGTAGAAACAGATGTACAATCGACGTTGTTTACCCGCATAATGCAGTCATTAACCCTCAATTTGCTATCGACCGCACTACCCGATACTACTTGAGCAACATAAACCCCTGTATCATTCGGATAATATGGATTGTCACGACCTCCGACCAACGTTAGCCCCAAATCACGATCTGAATCCAAACAAACTCGACTGAGATCCAAATGAATGGTGAAAAGTTCCCAATCACTGACATCAGAATCAATCGCGGAATCATGAGCATGCGTTAAACCCTGTGTAAATTGACTTGCCCTTAACGCGTGATCACCAGATTCTATCTTTTCTTTCAGATCCTTCAGCTCTTTCGACGCCTCGTTCCGTTGCTTTTTAATATCGTCAGAATCGCGCAAAGCACTCGCCAACTCTGAAACTGCACGGTCACGTTCTTTCCTTAATCTATCACATAAAGTCCTAATACTTTCCCTCTCTAACACTATTTTATCCCTTTCACTGAAAGCCCAATCTCTTCTTCGTTTCGACACCTCTGCCTCTTGAAGGGCTTCTTCCAGTTCCGCTTGTAACTTATCTACAGTTTTCCTCAGTTTATCTAGCTCCATGTTCGCTTGATCCAAGTTATCCATACGTTCCTTATCCCGTTTAGTATAATCTGCCGTATTATTCTCCCTTTCCGCGTCTTTATTCGAATTATCCCGTTCGCGATTATACGAATGTAGTTCCATGCGATTCTTGTAATCTCTATTGGAACCTTCAGAATAATCGCCAAACTTTTGACGTAATTCATTGCATTGTTTTAAAGCTTCATCTCGATCTTGTAAGGCAGATGAAATTTCTCTTCGTAAAGTTTCAATTTGATAGGATAAAGTTTTCTTCTAAAAATAGAAGGAGTAAGTATTAAAACATGGAACGTTAATTTAAAAATAGTACACGCAGTAGCAAGTACGTATACAGTATATAAATAACCAAAAACCAATATAAAATACGAGAGAATATAGTCGTAATAGAAGGGAAATTCTTATATTTTATTATGTACATCCATGTAATAATCACACTACAAATTTCCATAATAAATGTAAATAATAAGAGAACGAATAGAAACACTAAAATCATTCGTAGTAAAATTGAACAAAATCTTTACGTTTAATTTGGGCAAGCTTACCTCTTCCATAAATTGTTTATTCTGATTTTCCAAATGTGTGATTTTTGTGTAAGCTTGTGTAAGATCGTCGCCAAGCTTTTCCATCTCCTTGTGTACTGTATCTCGTTCACCCATAATTAAACTGTATTCTTGTAACGCAGCGTTTCTTTCTTCTGTTAATCGTTTCATATCTTTACTAGCCTTCATGCGTAGCACCATTGCATGATTGATTTCCTTCACCGCTTCTTCGTGTTGTTGCTGTACTTTAGCCAAAGCTTCGCGATATTCATTCCTTTCCCTCAATGCAATGTCCCATTGCCTAATTGCAGCAGTACACTGTTGTTTCAAACCATTCCGTTCACGAACTGCACTGTTACGTTCCTGTGCAACCTCGTCGTACTGTTTCTTTAACCTGACAGCTTCTTCTTGCGATAGTTCCAACTATATTTAATCGCGTGCATGAAGTTTCATAAAACTGCGAGAGTAATTTATACCAGACATATACCTCATTTTATACTTACCTTATTGACGGCCGACGAATGCGATGATATTAAATCATCGTACCGTTTCCTAAGAGCATCATACTCGTCTTTAACTGCTTCATATTTCCGAAGCGCAGATAAATAGTGCTGATTCATAGTGTCGCTATTACCAGCATCAGAAACAAGAACTTCTTGATTCTGACATCGTAATTCAGACACTTCCTTCTGCAACGCTTGAACCTCTCGATCAAGGCGCTGCTTATCATTCACTAGGTCTCCGTACTTGCCCCGCAACGCAGAGCTCTCCTGCGATGTTGCCTCCAATTGATTCATGACTGGTATATGTTGTCCTCGATAATATTCCAATTCTTTCATAGTATGTTCACACCTGCGTTACAAATTACTTTATTAAACGCACATATAATCGTCGAGATTAAAATTGCTTTACGAAAAAGATCAAGGGTAATAGCACAAACCAAAGAAGCATTATTAGTTTAAACAAAACTAAAACAAACCGTCTTATAGTATCTGAGTGCTTATGCCTAAGTAGCTGAAGCTGATGCATGGCTTGATCACATTGAACTTGCAAGCCATCGTAATCGCTATGACATTCAGGACCACCAACAGGACCTCCAACACTGCCATAGCCTCCACTATCTCTCTCTGCATGCCACACACATAAGGTATATCGAACAATGCAAATTACAAAACTGTCGAACGTAACGCAATTAAATGTAAAAAGCATCATTTTAAACCAAAGAACGATATCAACAAAAGTACAGTGCACGTTAAACCGAAAATAAACATTTACTAAACAAAGATTTACATAATTTGCTGTAAACATTAATAGCAAGTACATCTCTTAATAGGGGACACGAAAAATAATATTAAAAAATGATAAACTACTTCAAACAAATAATTCATTCATTCTAAATAAACTATTCTGGAGAAGGAAACTATAGGGCACAATACATTCTTTTAATACCACAAGTTGTCATTCTTTTTTTTAATAGTATCCTTACCCATATTGAGTGCTCCATCTGCAAGAAGACAACAGACAAAAATTTAATTAATTACAAATACAAAATACCGAACCTAATATAAACACAAAGATGAAACGACTATGTTTATACATTGTGCAGTGTGTTACGATTGGTAGAACAATATAATAAGAAGTCTTGCTAGCTTTCACCAGGAAAGAAACTCTGTGTCACGCATGTAAGCATCATGATTCACTGTTTTTTGCGAAGTGAAATTATAAGCGTTATTTAAAATATCATGTACACTGACTCAAGTAATTATAAACACATAATAATATCTTTTCATTTTACATATTCTAATACTTTTTCCTTTAAAAAGGCTTTAACATCACTTTTTAATATATACTTCACTTTTATAAAAAGAAACATCTTACTCTATAACATAACACTGATATTCGTATAAAAACCATCTCATTCTTAATAATAAATGAAATACTATTGTCCTTATCCTTTTCATGTTGCATTAAAGATTCGATCTACTCCAATATCTGTCCCTTTTGTACATCAAAGTTCCCCGTTCGATTTATAGTTATAATATCACGTGAGCGATACGACTGACACAAACATATATTTAAACATAGCGTAGAAAACTAAAAAATACACTCACCACTACTTCCAGCACTATCTAAGGAAGATGCGCCAGAAGCCATGCTCTTGATTCACCGAGGATCTACCACAAATACTTCTCTAGCAGGGTATGTGCTAGGTATTGCCTGGAAAGTACCCATACGCTGTACTTCACGGAAGAGCGAACCCTTTGTGAATTACTAAGAAGTAGCCTTCGGGATGACATTACGGCTATGGTCTAAAAGGTGCATGGCGTTCATCAGAGGGATGCAACAGTGCACCTGGCACACATACATACGCACACCCGCACGCGCACACATACACGCATACAGAGTAACTCTTACTCCAATACAAACACGTGCCTTGTAATATCGAGACTTTTCATGCATCACTTTTTCCGCGCGGTTACTGATACGGGAGAAACAACGGGGGGGACGTATGTTTTCTGAATGAACGTAATAAATTAATCTACGTTTTGCTGATGTGTCTCGATTCCGAGACCGCGTCGTATCCGTTTCTTTTTCCCCCTGTCAAACCGCGAGGTTATCGATCCCCGTTTAAAAGTGTCACAGGCGAGCAACAATCGCCGGCCAGCTCGTCCCTAACAAACTGAAAACTCGTTATCACTGTGAGAAAAAAAAAGAGGAACCAACAAGCCTTTCAGCGGTGATCTTGATCGCGCACCTCTTCAAATAATCCATTAACACGCTCGACAACACTGGAATCGACGCAATTTTCACTGACTTCGGCCGCTCGGATCGCCACGAACTCTGTACCGTTCATCCCAAAATGACTAATGTTCCGATATTAACGATAATTGATCGCTCACCTGCTGCACCAACGAACCTGACAATTAGCCATTTTCATTCCGCTACTACAGTCTGTTTCGCATTGTCGATAATAAACATACGTCGTGGACGTGCTTGTTACTGAGCGTTGCGGCGCTAGTATCCACGGCGGATCGGTCGATTATGTCGTTTCCGAAGGAATCGTTCTAAAAATGAATCGCGTAAAATTTGAAACGGGGGTATTCAAAATGAAGTAGCATTTCAATTGTCTTTCGGAAACGTAGGAAATAAATTCATTTTTCATATATTATTTTAAATAAATAGTCTAGATTTTCAACATTTTAAATGAAATTTCGGCATTTCGATAAAACAGTTATAAAGGATTTTAGGAGTGGTGGAAATACAGCTGAAATAGGCTGTAAAGAAAGAGCGAGTACTATTCGAAATAGTATTTTGAATAAGACGCTGAAAAAGAATAATGTTCTTTTCTAAAATAATTTTCGAAATGTAATATGGGAATTTAGTGAAATAATCTTGTTTGAAGAGCAAGTAAATAAAATATAAGTATTTCATTCTTAATATGGTGAAAGTAGAAGGAAATACATGTTAGTTATTAAGAATTATATATTTATAAAAACACATACTCACATTTGATAAAACAGTTCTTATCTTTAACAGTACAGAATATGAAAAAGGTCCTGCATTTTGATGCAATACTTTCACAGTGTATTGCCACGAAGCATTAAAGAATAAAATGAATTTTAAGCTGATAATGATTTACAAAATAATTTGTACTTAAAGCTTGTCCGATTTAGTAGAAAATTGACTATCAGAAAATATTTTAAATATTCCGAGACTGAAAACAATATATTTTAATTAACAATATAAAAGCATCAATTATTGATGTAAAGTACTTTTATTTAATATTCGAGTAAGATTGTTTCATTTATTAAGCTTTTCTATTATGATTAAAATATCATTTTCTTTGCATTACTACTGAACATACATTATTTAAAATTTCATTTCGCATTATACCTAATGACAGATGTGTTTATTTCAAATAAATTAATTTAAGTAAGATGCTGTTGTTAAAGATTTGACTTAAAAATTTTTTCATTTCAATTTTAGCGGATCTGATACTTTTTATATTTTTAATTCATTAAGAAGTAATGCATCAAGTCACTATATTCGGGTCAAATAACATTTAATGGTATAAATAATTTGTTCTATAGAAATAACCAGTGGTGAGATAAAAAATTAATTTGCACTTGTGAGATTAATATAAACTTATATTATATATGTTACTACGTACAGATCATTTAGAAAAATCGTGAAAATAATCTTTCTATGCATTGACACATAAATTATCATGAACAGAAAAGGTGTTACATAAATTATTCGAAATGTTTGTATAGTTCTGGAAATATTGTAATATGTATTCAAAAGGTTAATAAAACGCAAATTTAGCAAGATTTTTTATGTCAGTATATGTACCATTACATGAAGTGAAAATATAACAAATTTGTCCTATTTATTTAAATAAATTCAATTAAATCATAATAAATAACAGAACTTGGTGCATCGCTGCTGTACAGAACTGGCAGAAAGACATTTAATATATGGTAATAAATGCGAGTAATTTGTTTAAATCATTTTATTTATTGGCGAACATCACTACCACTGATTTTCAAGTAGACAGTTGTGCATAGAAAAGAAAAAATAAAATGCGAATACTTACACCAGTCATAAGAAATATATACTTTCGTGTCATAGTGTCAGAGAATAATAGTATTCGCAGTTCTGTTAGATAGATTTGGGCGATTAATATTAAATACAAAATATATATATATATATATTTATAGCAGTAATATTTTATCTCTCTCGCGCGCGCACGCACGCACACACATACACAACCTCTCTCACTCTCTCATAATATAATAACACATATCTCTTTGTAATATAGATAATCTTTCTTTGATTTTGCAAGGCCAGCATAGAAATCACACTAGAGAATGGTAAACATAGTCATTTTCCTAGACTTTAGAGAAAGAGGCGCCCTTATCAAATGACTCATTAATTAAACGCAATTTGTGTTATATACACATGTAAAATTAACCATAATTAGGTCAGAGCTTCTCATAATTATACAATTTAATTCGTAGTAATGGAAACTTTTCAAGAAACCTGTATCTAACGATGACGATGTAAGACATTTAAAAAAATATTTAAATCTTATGCTCTGCGACATCAGTTGTTTTCTTAATTGTGCGCGTATAAGTGCCTTTCTCAAATCATTTAGCTTTCACGTTAGCCATAAAATGGTATACTTCGAAACAATTGTAGTACGCATCTTTTAGTATTTGTAATGTTTCAATTTTTATAGTCAAATAGTTTATCAATTTACTTGATTTCATAAATTTTATCAGTGATATCAAGCATTTAGGTGAATCATTTTAACGTTCTGGTTTAAACAACTTTCTAAAAATGTATTGATCCCAAACTGTATAGAATATGTCGTGTGTTCATTTTTACGACAGTTAAAAGTAACATTACTGAAAAGTGTTTACAACAGTTGCTGATTCTTGTACGTTTATTTAGAAGCATTATTTACCCAAATATCTTAGCCGGCGTTACAATGACCATTGTTCAAAATACCTTTAAGATAGATCGTTCCTAAATATCAGTTTCAAAATGTAGTTTTCTGACAACAAATTTCATCTATCAAATTTCCACGAAACTTGATCACAGTTCTCGTGGTTGGAATTTATAACGTTTTTTCCGATATCAAGTAGCAATGCAAGTAATTCAAAGAATTGTATGTCATATCAGAAAATCAGAAATATCATGTATAATGGAAAAATATGATATACTCCAAAACGACATCATATAGGCAGTGATAATTGTGACATATCTGCAAAGTATTTGTAAGGGTATATAAAGCTTTGTTAAAATTCAGAAGGAAAATTGTACTTGTAGAAAAAACCTTTGATTGAGAAAAAGTACATGCTATCTTATAATCTTACGCCAGATTTCAGAGGCAAATATTGTATGAAAAGGAATGTAGAAAATTAAGAGAAGTAGATTTTACTATGATAAACTTTGGTATTATATGAGTGAACGTTCGTGTCCCTCTATCCTTCTTTTTCTTTAACGCTTTCGATCTTTCTGCGAAGAAAGATGGCCAATTATTTACAAAAAGGAATTACATAAAATACAACGTAATTAGCAATAATAATATTAATAAATCATACTAATACCATCAGTGAGAAGTAATGAAAGTAAAGTGCATAACTAAGCAAATTAAATATACTTAGTTTACTTTGGAGATTAGTAAACAATGGACGATAATACGTGTTCTATTCGTACGCTATTGACACATCGATACGTTGCGTGCCGTTAAACAATTTGGTGCAGCTAAATCGTCGCGGCCGTTCAAACGGCTGGAGAAACCTAATCGTATTCTATGTTGGCTAATGATACCGGAAAATTAATCAACAAGGCGTTCGTACTTCCTAAAACTGTCGTAGGCTAATACTAAAAAAGAACTAGTAATGGTTTCGGTAAGTTTACCGCGATAAATACTGTAATTAGCGATACATATCCTTGTTTCAATGTGAGACCTCAGAAATATATCGGTAAAACATATGTATTTCTAAAGCCCATAGGCGCGTTGATACTTACACCACTTGCTTTATACTGTTTTTTTTCTGGGCCAATACGCAGTTACCTCGTTTTGAAACAGCACGAGTACTGCTCTAACATATATATCTCAACTTTTGAACATTTAATTGTTACAGATAAAATATGATATATTAATTTCCGTGTGTCTGTGTATGTGTGTTTACTCTTTGTTTCTGAAACACTAAGTCTAAAGGCCATTTTATTTTTATTCTAAAGTTTCTAATATTATAATGACAAGATGAACCTACTTCTTTTAACGTTTCTATCTATATTCATGTCCTTTCTTGTGTCCGTGTGATAATTTACTTTGTAATTATATTGACTATTAGAGGTTAACTTATACCTACTAATAAATTAATAGATAAATAATATGGTTAAAAATTAAACAAGTGTTATACTACAAGTAACACAATTAGCGTCTACGCAGCGAATGCAGTATATCCTCTCCCTATGGGCTCGCGGCTCGGGGCTGGCGGCGAGGGGTTACAATTAGCCGCTTAGCGAGTACTGGAGGCGATTCCGAGGTGCCGGTGGGGCGAGTCACAGAGAACGAGAGCGAGTTAGAGGGGACGAAAGCGAACCCCCCAGCGACATACATACATATAATACTCGCCCGAATACTCAAAAAAATGATGAGGATAGCAACGAGCGCTTAGCCCAGTGGCCGAAGCGAGCCCATAGCGAGAGGATACTGTATTTCGAAAGACGCGCCGCTATAGTTATAGTATATCGCAGAAACATTCTTCTTTTTTCTTTTCTAAGTGTCGTTCACTAACCCTTTCTCTTATAGCATACAGCATTTGTACCGATTTCTACCTACGGAAGTTTAACCACAGAGTTAAAACAAAACGTAAAGCATTTCGATTGCAAGTTTCAAACTCTCAGCAAAAGGTGCTTCGGAAAGTTTTCTTTTAAAAGAAGCGATTCCGAGAGGTGAAGTTATACAGAGTTTTCAACTACTGCGCCCAACTAATTATTAAAATCTAATAATTGCAACGGGAAGTTACTCGCCAATAGAGATCCACTAAACACATCTCAAAGAGATCTTTAAACGGTCGACGTCTGCTGGTTATTGTTATCCAATGGAATACTTGTCGAGCATTCTTTTAGCATTGCTCGTAATCGAAGGATTTCCTTCGAAGCAGCCGCGAGGTCCGACTGCAATTGAAGCTCCTTTTCTCGTAGGCGTTTTATGTCACGTTGGCAAGTCTGAAAATTTAACAATTGCGATTACAGAACTGCCCAATGAGACAATTGTAATAAGTAAGGTGATTTAAAGAAAGGAGTTGAAGAGTTCGTGTCCAAGACAGTACATACTCATAAAAATAGACGATACATGTTCGGTTAACAAGCGTCCTTAAATTAATCCAGATAAAGGTGCAGAGCATTTATAGAAATTTAAAGATTTAAGGGTACTCTAGTGTAACTGCCCGTTTTTCAACGCCATCTTCGGGAATTTATTTGACAAAAACTATATACTATCTAGCGCTTTGCCTGTGTGTTGAAGTAATACTCAGATTTTTTTGATCTAGTTTATTGCATATGTACATAGATATAGTCGGTGGCACAAACTTCTTCAAAAAAATTCTTTTCCGACGGGCGTTGGTGTGGGAACGGTTTTAGTTATCCAAAATGGAAGAACTAATTTATTTTCCTTATTACGTTTGTCGCTATGTTTGGAACCACGGACGAATCTCTATATTGTATAAAATAAATTCTACGGAACGAAAACAGCTAAATTTATCAGAAAAAATCGAACATTTTTTTCAAACTGCGGTCATTCTACAAATTTTTATTGTTAGGGGGCCTCTGTGGTTCCAACCATAACGACAAACATAATAAAGAAAATAGACCTTATTTTTTTCATTTTGGAGGACTAAAAAAGTTCCCACACCAACGCCCGTCGGAAAAGAATTTTTTTGAAGAAGCTTGCGCCACCGACTATATCTATGTACCTATATGCGCGATAAAAAAGATCAAAAAAATTCTGTGTATTACTTCAAATATACCTTAATATGCGGGAAAAACGCCAAATAGTATAATCTTACAGTTTTTATTAAATAATTTCTCAAAGATGGCATTGCAAAACTGGCAGTTACACTAGAGTATTCCCTTAAGAAATTTACAACAAATATCGCGTATACTTAATGCACTCGTCATTCTTACGTGCAGATCTACATAAAGATTTTGGCAGACACAAAACCGTGAACTCGATTTTTTCGCAGGTTAAGTAGTGCGCCCTATGTGTTTAACACGTTACTATATGTAGGGGGTATAACGTAACTACGTGCAAAATTTTATCCAAACTGGTCATTCAAACCTCGTGTACATTTATTAGAGCGACAAAAAATAGAATGCTTAAATGTACGTATGTACATACATAAATCTATATTACGAAGATCTTATGCTCGTATCGAAATATAAGGCAAATAAAAGATTTTGTCATAAAAGGTTTGTTTTAGGAATCCAAAGTGGGGTCTTACCACTACTCTGCTCTACTTACCACATTTTGCCTGAGTAGATCCAATTTGTCGCATTTGAGCCTGGTAACTTCCATCCTCAGGTTTTCATTTTCTAAAACACCATCTTTGGTGGTACACCTCGCGGTGTCGTGAGTTTCTGCAGAACTCATCGATTCGAGACCCGTGTCGCTGTCCGGATACACAGCCTGGTCCAGTTCCAGCTCGCTGTTTAACGAGCTGTCATCACTCTCCGATATAACACGCTGGGTCGTCTCCGTCTTCTCCGATCTCTCTTGTTTCCGCAAGTTTTCGTGAGTCAGTCTTTGAACGGACGGCACTGAAGTTTTCTCCACCACCGGTGTGTCGTTGCTGGCAGAAACTGCCGCGTTCGATTCCCGGCGATCAACCTCGTCCTGCTGTAAAGTGGCCAAACTGCTATCTTGATTGTCTGTGTTGGACAAACTACTGTCCTGACTTCCTAAACTAGGGCTTTCACGCTCCGAATCTCTTCTGAGGGTCAGATCTGGGGAGCCCAAGGGACTCGACGGTTCCACCGAACGCTTGCCATTAACCTTCGTCGTCGATTGCCGATTGCTAGGCGGACTAGGCTCCGATTGACTCTTCTTCGATAACTGCTGCGGTACGCTTTCCGTCGACGCGTTCCTAACGCGCGATATCAGCGCCTTTCGAACCGTATCGATAAATCTAGAACCGCTACCTCCGCTACCGGACCCTGACGCGTCGCTCGCCGTTGGGCTTACTGGACAATTTCCACCGAATCCCAAGCCAGTACTTCCTAAACCAATCGCTCCCCCAAGAAAATCGGCGGTCTTCCCTTGCAGCTCCTCCGTCAACGACTCCAAAAGGGCTGACCTTGTTCTTAGCTGTTCATTCGAAATTTATTTCATTAACACTGAGATTTAAATCGGTAGACAAGCTCGAATCAAATTTATTATACATAGGCAAATTGGGCAAATCGTAATGAAACGAAGATAATGATGTGTAGTAATTACCTCGAGTTTCGAGAACTTCTCAGCTTTATACGCCGCATTTTCAGCATTTACTAATTTCGTTAGAAGGAATTCCTTGAACTCCACTCCTCGCAAAAACACAGCTGGCGTTGGCAATGATGGACCAAACCAGGGAACATCGTTTCGCGCTGTTACGCTTACTTTGTACCTGCGTTTAGAATATTCATGAATGTTTAAAAATACGATCTATGACCATAATAATACTGTTATAATAAAGTTTAGTTTTATGATTAATGGACACGTGGGCATTCGTGTTTTTCGTCGTAAAGATCCCAACGCTCAGCGGACTATTTTGAACGAACGTTTGCTTAAAATTGGGAACAGTGATTGGGTAACTGATACATCCGAATTTCGCGCTACCTCGCTATATGGGCACAGTGCATACGAATCTAAGAATATACCTGGTATTAGGAGTGCAAGGGTCGACGACTTGTACCACGATGAATGCATGTAAGAAATGGCTGGCGATCATATCTGGACTGAAAGGAGTCGCCTCCTCTTGAAATATTATGGCGACGATGTCATTGCCGATGTGTCTTTTACGCTGCAATTGCTGGGAGTCCCCTGGACTGTATGGAAGAAGAGAGGCGACATGGAACAACACTTCTCGCCCTCGAAATACCTCGTATACCGCAGAATCTCCAGTCTGCCCGTGTCGAGTATCCAAACCTCCGCGGTATCTGCGAAAATCAACATTTAAACTTCAACATCGCGAATATGCAGTTAAAACGATATTATTCTTGTAAAGCAGTGGGGCTTTCAAGGTTTATACTTTAGCAGTTGATTATGTGATCCTATATTTAATTCATAGTTTCAGTCTACAAATTAAAAAAGTTAACTGTACGTGGTGTTCGACCACAATTCCGATATTTTCCCCATTCTGTTTGACCATTCCATTTGGGGAGATTTAAATTTTACTAATAGTGTTCGTGTAATGAACAAGAATTAAATAAAATTGTGAAAATAAATTATAGAACTAATGCGACAGAAATAATCACAATTCAATTACCAGTTTAAACATTGCAATATTTCGCAATTATTCAGTTCACTGTAACATACACTGTTCGAAATAATTAGAGGACCATCTATGCAAATGAGAAAATCAATATGTTACACCAATATATTAATTAAACATGCCAGATTCTTTTACTAGATAAATACTCCTCTTCCTCCTCTGCTAGCTCCCATTTATCAGATTTCATTTACATTTTGTTTCCTGTATGTGTAGCTTGAAAACCATAATAGATATAAAAAAATTAGTAGAATGAAAATTGAATGGTTGTTTATGCTATATACAAATATGGAATTAAATTGTATAAAATTTGTAGTTTACATAAAAAATCGTTCCCCACTCAAAATCTTAAACAATTTGATTTCATAATTTTATAGAACATAAAAACCGATTAAATTTACATTCTAACAATTGTTTTATATATATAATGTGTAGTGTTCAAGATATTTTATTTATTTATTTATTACTATTCACGGGATAAACCCTACGAATGTTAATTTTTCAGACAGAAATCGCAGAATCCACCAACTATTTCCAAAAACGCGCTTTTACATTTTCGATGCTACAGCCTTGATAAAAATATAAGCCAGAAATACTGTATAATGAGAACTTCTAGAACCATCGTTACTAACCCCTTATGATCCTTTAAATCGATTTTCTGACCAAGCAAGTCAAGGAACTCCTGAAAAGCAGGCGTGATTTGCCTGTTTCCAAAAAGTTGCTCTTCGGTCACCTGCCCCACACGTTGATGAAGAACGCCGAACTTAAACCTGGACACCAGGGCGTGCTCGTCATAACGCGCTACCAGTGTGCCAGCACCGGAACAGACAACAGGCATCAGCGTGCTCACGCTCAGGGATTCGTTGATAGCCTGTAAAAAGGATCCTACGTCAGACAACGAACAACACCGTATCGATAGTCCAACTATATTTATATCCTTTCATACATAAAAGCAGTCGTTCGAAACGTTTGCGTACATAAATTGTAAATTTAAATTTACGTAAAACGTGAATAAGTAAAGTTCTTTAAATATTTATCAAGTGAGCATATAGCAGCGTATTTTTCAGGACTATATCAGGGGTCTCGATAAAGGGACGTAGTTGTACAATAGTTGTAAATGCCAATTGCCACGAATCAAGTTCCTTCAACAAGTTGTTAATATGCTTGCCAGTACCTAACGGTTGCCCAAAGCAGTTGTGCAAGAAAAGGTCATAAAATTTACCGTCACATAATAATGAAAATTTAAACAATTCCTTATCTTATCTGTCATAATGGCACGTGTATACTGTAAAGAAATCGTGAAATGTTGAGCATTGCGTCGTTTCGATGTCTACACTGGCACTTATGAACTACTCGCGAACTACGTAAGCAATGCAGCTTAACAAATTCATGCGGAACTGTAATGTAGGACGTCTTAAACAAACTTCTCGTTAATCTATTAAATGTGTACAAACGACGTGCAAAATGTTTTGCTAATATATTTATTCCACTATTTGTCCCATCATTAATTTCATTATTCATAGAAAAAAGAGATGATGTATACTTTTACCGTATCATAAATTGACATCATCATAAATTCTATTCTTATTTTACTTTTGATAATTTGTAACTGTTTTTCTTTCACGAATAACATTAATTTTGCTGCGTACTTTTCAATGGTTTCTTGAGGGGACTGCAAAATAACTTGTGACTTGTGAATATGTACGAATGCCCGGAATTTTCTGTGATCAATTTATAAGATATCTTGAAAATACCCCAAAGCTTTTGCGTCAGTCTTGTTGCTTTGAAAGCCTTGGCGCTCGGCCAGTTGTATGTTCACAAGAAAGGAAAACGCCAGGCGTTACTTACATTTTGAATTGAAATTTAGTCACAGTGGCATGATATTAATTTTAAGAGCAACATTTACTTTCATTATTAGTGGTTCGAATTAAGCGGGCAAATATAAAAGGAATTAAATAACGTTGTCATTATTTCAAGCTAATCGCTTAAGACACTTCTTTCTTTGGGTAATTGACACCGTGTTCTGCTAAAACTGGCAGTGCTAACACTGTTAATTAAAAACACTTGACAAAAGTAGAATATTTAAATCGCATACGTTGCAAAAAAGAAATCAGGAGTCTAGCCAATCCATCCGTCTAGCGGCAACTGATTTCAGTGGTCAAGTGTAATTGAATATTAGTACATTAAGGGGTTATGACTACCTGTGAAGTCTGAAAAAACGTGTATATTCGGGAATTTTTGGGGAAAAAACGTGAAGGCTTTTTTAATCAAACCTTTATGTATTCGAAAGTGCACATGTTAAACTACTTCTAGTAATTTTTGCGATGAAAAACATAAATAAATAAAAGAAATATCAGCGATCTTCCCGCAGCGATTTTTTTTTCAATAGTTTGCGGTGACCACTCTAATTCTGACCTGGTTCATCCGAACTAAAAAATTCGCGGGAATTTAGTTACTATATTAGATTATCTAGTCCTTAATCGTTCATTATCCCGAAAAATTAATTGAAAAATATAATGAAAAAGCCACGATTAAGGACTACATAGATAATCTAATATACTAACTAAATTTGGTGGAATTTTTTATTTCTGATGAACCAGGTCAAAGCTACAGTGGTCGCCGTAAAGTGCTTAAATAAAAAAAACGCTGCCGGGAGATTGCCTATAATTCCATTATTTATTTATATATCGTATTACAAAAGAAACCACAAGAACATTAAAAAGTCTTCAAGTGTATAAAAAAAGTCCCGAAAATACTTGTGTTTTCAGATCTTACAGGCAGGCATAGCCCCTTAAAGTACAGCGTGCTTCGTAACATGTGAGCACAACTTCAGAGATGAGTGCGACAAATAGAAATAACGAAAGAAAGCAATAATTTTTATTACAAATTGAGCCAACGTAGTGCCTCCGCAGAAACCTTTCCCCAAGAAAGTGCCCGAAGCGACCACTTTCGGCTTCAATACAAGCCCAACCAATAAATATTTAAATAATTGCGAAAGTAGTTACGCTAACTCTATTTGTACGGAGAATAAAAATATTGGAACATAAAAACACCTATAACTCGGGAGCAGGTGTCCAATAGAACAACCGTCAACGCGAACATTTTTCGTTATCTCTATGTGCCTCACTCATCGTCCACCTGGAGATATGATAATTCGTTATGAAACTCGAGACACCGCGTGAAGGAGATGTCCGCGCGCAGTGAAAGCCACTAAACAAAAGAGCTGTTGAGCGTATCCCGTCGAAGAGAGAGGAAACTTCACCTTGACCATTTTCGCGGGCGATGGATTCGGGCCGAGGTTTACGGCTGGTACCAATTCGTGGGTCGAGCCCGCTCGCAATCGCAGCAAGACCCGCCAGTGCTCCTGTCCAGCGACCGTCTCGGCCTTCACCGAGACCAGGACCGGCCCGTTCTCTCCGTCCCTTCCCACCAGGTTCACGTGCTCCTGCAAAAGAGAAAGGTTAAAGCGAGACGAAACGGAGCAGGGCCTTTTTACAATCCAGGGCAGCCGATGAGTCGCGGCCACCCCGCGTAAAATGCACAGCGACCGCCACTCGCCCGCCGACTTTGACGCTTTTGCGCGCCCAAAGCGAGTGAAAGGCGTAACATTTCCGTGGCAGTCAAAGAGCACAGTTAAGGGTGCCCGTGCCGCGGCTGAAGAAAAAGTAGTAACCGATACCTGATTGGTTAGGGAAGAATTGTCTGCAGGGACTACCTATTCGCGAAATAACCGGAGCGGATTTCTGTACATGAAATTCTACGTCAGTGATTCCCAACCGATCGGTGGCGAAGTGTTTTCTGAGGGGTCGCCAAGGTTTTTTTTGTTTTAATATCGTTAAGTTAGAATTATAATCTGAAATATCTATTTTTAATGTGTTTTCTTTATCTTATTAAATTTATCTTATGGGATAGGGGGTCACAGGTTATTTGAATATTATAAAAGGGGGTCGCGACTCGAAAAAGGTTGGGAGACACTGTTCTACGTGTTCGTCAGGATAGATTGAATTAAAGGCGATTTTAGTGCCTTCAACTTGAGCTCCCATAGTTAAGAGAAATCTATATTACTTATTGCTGCCCATTTTACAACAGTTTCATCGAAAACGGTGGATATTTCTTATTAGTTAAGATTGTAAGCACTCGGAAGGAATTTTTTGATAAGGAAGAAATATTACATGAAAAATTACAATTCTCTTGAAAGAAGCTGTGAAGGGTATGCAAACTAGATTCGAATACCATTAATTTCTTCGAATATTCGTGTAATTAGGAGTGCTCAAATTTCGGATTGTACCGAATAGGAAACTGAACATGAAATATTTTTTCACACTTTATTGTGGAATTCCTTTCATATTGACGGTTACAATTATTTGTTTTTCTCTATTAATTTTTGGTAAACTATTAGAATACTTAGATTGTTCGAATATTCGTTACAGCCCTAGTGCAAACGCAGACTTAATAGTGACCAATGGTTAAGTAGATATGTGCAATATGAAAACTATTTCGATCGTTTCGCCAGCCCTAAACAACTTAACTAGTAAGCTTGGATTTCATTGAAAGTAATCCCGATTCTAATCAGTCGTGAAAGGTTTAAACTTTCAAATACGCCTTGCGTTTCAAATGATGTCATCGAAAATACCAGTAAAAATTGATAATTTATAATATGTAAATAGAAACCTATTTATAACTAAGTTCCCCCTTTCATTCAACTACTTCACATTTTCATGAGAAAAGTTCAGTATGGTTGCTAAACGTGTTAGATGATACAGTGAACCACGTGTTTCAGATTACATAATATATATTCTGGTATATGTACCAGGCTGCGGTATGTCATTATCGTATGTTAGAGTAACATGTTGCATTATATTACAGTACACGGAAAATGCCTATTAAAGTAAGACGTCATCGTACGGCAAAATAATGGAGCCACGTATGAAACATATCCTCACCGTTAACAAACCTTACACCATGTACTGCACGTATAAATACATATGTTGGGACATAAATTTTAAATAATATTGTAGTGTTACTTTTGCTACAGTTAAATGTAGAATACACTAAGTAGACTCTAACTTATTTAATTTTCATTATACCTACATACAGTTTATCTTCTAACCATAAATTGTGCATTGGAATGTCAGTATTTTTTATTTTTCAGTACTTGTCTCGGACAGATTATATTTCCAATTTTTGAACAATAATTGAATGTGATAAGCAACAAACTATCAACAGTATAATAGTTTAGATATAATATATATGTAGATTCGATATTACATTAAAAAGAATTTCGTTTGATATCTCCACAACTGTACACCGTCTTCTTCATTTTTTAATACTTATTTTATAATGTGATCTACCGGAAAACAGAAATATCTGAACGAACTGTGTGCACGTTTTTTATATTTTATCATCCAGCACAATTAGAACTCGATTCATAGAAATTATATCGTTTTTATTTTCAAATACTTAATCAGGGATTTTTTGTAAACTTCTATGCTCGAAAAGAAGGCACTTCTGTAAAGAATAGGTACATACCTAGTATAATATGTACTTGTAATCCTTGATGTGTTATAAAACTTTTACCCATCTACTCGTCGATTGCATTTCACGGATCAAAGTAGGTACCATATGGCAGTGAATTATTTTTATCGCAATTAGCTTAAATATATTAACAAAAAAAATTTATTCGACATTTTTCACCTTAGATTTCAGAACATGGGTTATCTAATATTCTGGAGAATGTTTCATTTCTAGGATTAATTAGAAATTGTTACAAATGATAGTCTGCAAGTGCAGAAAAGATCATAACTATAATTTTCTGATTTCCTACGATGTATGTAAGTACAGATACGTATTCTGTAGGAATTTTACCTTTTTGCTACGCTCCAAAATTAGCTATTTTTTACCACTGTTTTCTGTAGGTTGTTTCGACATTGATAAAATATACTCAACTTGCTTTATGCTCATAGACAATTAGAAATGGCTAAAATACTAATGGGTATAGATTAAACAAAAGAATGTTTTGTTCAATTCGTATAACCATATGCTCGTTATAAGACACATATGTATAAAATGTTGCAAAAAGAAATTGAATTTAGATGAAACCAGATGCTGTTCGAAGTCTAGAAATGTAAATTCCATTTCAAAGCGTTAAATGATCGACGACGTCATTTTTTATTCTAATAATATCTGTGTAATATGGCATTTCCTCTTTCTCATAATTAGCACTAATCAAATCCTGCTGAAACCTGATGTTACGTACTTTGCCTCGCGTTATTTTTAGTAACTTGTTATTGCGCAGGTCCAGAGTAAGTTCAAAACCACACGAGGAAATAAATATAGGACTAAAATTTCCCACACTATTAAACATAAAATCTACGAATACATTTTTCATTGTTTTAATTTCTTAACCTGTTTTCGATACATGATTATTAATATAATCACCATAAATAATGGCGATACATATATACCATACTTATGGTATAATTACCATAAAGAGTATTAATATTAACATGATTTTGTGAACTATACATTTCTGTAGTGTTTGGCTACTTAATTTGGAATGCGAATAGTTTCGTAATTAGGTATTACGTAGGTACTATTGTGAGATAACGGTAAAACTGTTCGAATTAGTATGTAGGAATATTCAAATATCTGGGAATACAATCTGAGTAAAGTTTAGGCTGTTGTAACTAGCGACTGTGTAGGTACTTAAGTAGCTTAAAAACATCAAATGCTTCGAACTTCATTTCAATTATTCCGAAACTTCAATTCACGCTTTTCGAGTACTCGAACACCGCGAAGGGTATATTTGCGCAATTATAATATCGAAATATTTTGTATAACCGTCATATTTTAATGAAAACGGGGGAGGGCTTAAAAATTGTATTATAATGATATTCGTCGCACTTGAGAGAAAGAGTCAATAAGGTGTACGATATTGCACACAATAGAACCACGCTATTAGCGAATTACCTGTCGCACAAAATGGGATGGTAGCCAACATTGTCATAACTCTATTCTTCCTGAATGTGTCGCGTGTTTTTAAATTAAGATTGACCATTGATCGCTGGAAATAACGCAGGAGATGAACCGGCGCCGACCTTTCTAATTATTTCTAATTGAGTTAATCAGACACTTGATGGATGAAATCCGCGTCGTTTAATTTCTTTTCTCACACTTGCGGCATTGCGGTGTAACTTTGTGAGGTCACGCTGGCGGAAACTTTTTGGATCCACAGCGTTAATGGTCCCACGAATTAATGCAATAGTTTTTAGTAGGTGCAAACTGCAACAACTTTTAGCTACTAGAAAATGTAAAATGCGTTAAATTTTTGTATTTAAACCTGACCTTTTTGGCTTAAGAGCAAAAAAAGATATCGAGGAAATCTATTGCAAAACGACGATAAAATACCTGTTCAGATAACATTGTGGAGATTTCGCTTCTTTCACCATGAGCAGAACCCATAATTTACGTGAAATGAAATTATGTGTTTTTAGATTAAGCTAAATTACATGAAACTATTTACGTGTTTTTAGATTAAGCTAAATTAAGGTATAAGTATTTTTTTTTTGCAGCAGATTTCATCTTCATAATTTCCACAATATGTGCGAAGATATAGAAATATAGAAAAGTTCACATGGAATCGATAACACAATGTTGCATAAATTTTTATCGTAACAAAAAAAAATACGATTATATCTTCTTGTATTTATTATCATATACCAATACTGGTAATGAAAATAAAGAACTGCATTGATTAGTGCATCCATAAATGAGGTTCCATTTGCAAAAATAAAATGCGTAAAAGTAACGTAAGTATATGCAGTATTTATAACATTTTCGTCTATTTTTAACCATTTTAAGGATACCAGCCATCCCAATCGCGTTTAGACATAGTGTTACATGACTGTAATACGGTAAAAAATGTTATCGCATACATAAAAAAACCTTTAGTAAAACAATATTCCTGAAAATAGTGTAATGAATAAACTACATTACTGACTGGACAAATCTAATAATTTCGAATATTTTTTTAAGTAAGGAAATTTAGTAAAAAATTTATCAAAAAATAGTTTATATTGTAATGCATTAATACAATTTCTTACCACAAAATTTCTTCTACTAATATCACTTTTTAACTGCGCTTAAACGACAGAAGAAGCAATATTAATTTTCTATAACATCGAAATAAAACTACGTTATGCGTATGCAAATATTCTGGGGGGTACTGGAAGTAAATTCAAAAGGGTTCATCTTCTTATACATACGTAGGCAAAGATTGTATACCTATACTTCAGTTCATATCCAATAAAGATCACGCCATTAGTTTAACTTGAAGTGAAGCAGCTTGTCGGATGAGAACATTTTTCATAGAATCATTAGTGTTACTTCCTTATCATTTAATGGCCAATTGACTCAGTCAATACGTACGCCTCGCTAGGAACTGATAGAAACTACTTTGTCAACGTGTATAAAAAGTCTCCCCTATATCCACGCTTTCCCTCTCGCATGCGACTCTTGGATTCAGTTCTACTTGGATAAACCATGGTTATCGTACACCGCTGGCATATTTACGATGATTCCCCGACGTTTCACTATTAGTTATCGAGGCGCAGATACTTGGGGAAGATAGATAAATGGAGATAGGTAATTGGAGAAAGCTTTAATAAGGGTGGTCTTAAATCTCGCAGGATTTTTACAAACATGCGCCTGCCTTCCTCTGTGTACTGTGGGCGACGTTCAAGTTTCCCGGAGGTGAAATTAAATTTACTACTTTGTACTCTACTAAATTTAACACCAACTTGTAAAACATAAAACACCCCTTCCTAAATACTTTTCTAAGTTTTCTAGTGCTAGGAACATTGGATTCATCGAACAATAACCTTACGAAGAATCCATAAAATTTAAAGATTGCAAAGGCATCATGTGGATTTCACACGAATTGCTAAAAAAAAAAAACAGCTTCACTATATATGTATGTATAAATATAAATAATCGAATCTAAGAAGAATAGATGCTCCATAAAAATCCTCGACTGACACGAGCGGAACTACAACACAATATTGAATTCATCACTCATTGCAAAACACGTATAATATTGTACATGTTGCAAGGCACAGTCTCTAAATAAATACGAAATAAATGAGAAATTCTTATATCACGTGAGCTATGGAAAGAAAGATCCAAAGCAACTTAGTACAGCCGGAAGTTAAGCAGGAACACCAGTTGCCAGCCACGATAAACCGTTTCGTATATTATTTAATTACAGGAAAAGACTAAGCCAACTATGTATTGTCGTAATCGTGCCCCGTCTTTCACACTTCCGATGCAATTTCCACGTTACTACTTCTAATTGGCCATAGCGTGCAAAGACAAACGATTTTGGGAAAGGGAATATTTATATCCATAGAATTGTATGAAACTGTAAACCAGCCGATCTAACGATAACAACACTGACAATGACTTGCATGCAAGCGTTTGATCAAGATGGAGTTAGAAAAGTTTTGTAGACTCTATTCAATGCAGAACACTTCTTTTAAATTTCTGTTGAAGCTTGATTGTAAACCAACACCGCGGAGTTTTCGTTTAAACCCCAAAGCACATTGTTCCCCGCGATAAATTAATTAAAAAGTTGCTCGCGCAGTATGTTGGTTAAATCTGTAAACAGAGAAAGCTAATCTTCACTTCGTTAAAAGGAACGAAATGTACTTAGTTTAAGGGAGTCTGTACAGGGACGCTTAAAGGCACAAAGTTGCATTGCTCGCGAATGCCATTTTCGCAACTCTATGAAATTTTTAGCAGCGATCAAAGTTGGCCTTTGCCCCTATTCGTTACTTTTACGCAAACTTTGTTTAGCGTGCCTGTACTTAAATGAGAAGAAACTCGAAAACCAATTATAATACTAAAACACCAGTTTCAAGTTATATCAAAATTAAATTTCTGGTTTAGTTATATGTACTTACATATACGTAAAAAATATACATTTACTTTTAATGTCAGATTTATGGATTTCGGAAAACACGAAATAACGATAGAAAGATTAATTAATGAATGTTGGAACTGTACAGAGTAATTAATAAAGTTTTTCGTTTGAAGTAGTAGGTACTAATTATATTCAGGGTAAATGTGTTTGAGAATTGAGAGTTGTTTTTTTTTCTCGAATACAAAGCAAGTTTTATTGCACTTTATTTTACTTTATGAATTTGCTAACATTTCATTATATCTGGGCGGAATTGTATTTGTATGCCGTATTCTCGGGTTTCCAATCGACTTACAAACAGAATACTTACTTCAATCTCCATTTTTAACTTCCAACTTACACACTAAATTTAAAAAAAAAATTGTTTCATGTTTTGTTCAATTTATGAGATAAATTTTAGTCATTTACACATTAAATTAATATGCATGTCTAATTATCTGTAAGCCAACAACAAGCAATTTCAATGTATACTTTTTGAAATAACGTTTAGATAAAATTTGCATCAATACAAGCATTGAATAAAAATTCATCAAGCATTGATTACTAAATGTTAAAGAAGCACTTGCATAAAATTGTGTAAATTAAATAAATGAGATAGTTTCAACATCAAATGAACTTTCGTTACATCAAGAACTGAAAAATAACGCATAAAAGAAAACTTCAATTTTTCTTAATACCCAAAGTTCCCCCATTAAAACTCAAAACAATTTCATGCTTAAAGCATTCACATTTCACTTGTTCCGTACGGTTGCAACAGTTTAAAAGAAAATTCTTCACAGCGGCATTTCTCAAAGACCCGTGCAGAACGAGCTGTGTAACACCCGATTGAAATTAATGTATCGTGACCGTATAATCGTGATTTTCGATGTACTCGCATCGTGAATGGCCGTCGTAAGAAAGCGCCTGAAAGCGAGAGAAAGCGGTGTGTTCCTTGGTATCCCGAGCGAGCTGCGGATACTTGAATGAAAACCACAGAAAGCGGGGAAGGAAAATTCCGGAAGAAGCGGGTAGGAACGCGATTGAAAGGTTTAAAACAGAATCTAACCGTGCCCGTCACGGTGTTGGTGTCCATAGAAATAACGCGGAGGAGGTAGAAGCAACTGACGAGGAAGAGGGCAAGCGGAAGAAAATCGGAGGCCATCTTAAAAGCGGCTAAGGATGAAAATCAGGGATGTTTGAAGGGGGTGGGGGAGAGTTTCTTCTTATATAGGCATTGCTTGTAGACTATGAGAACGTTCCCACTCCCACGCCCGAAGTGCTCTTTTCCTTTTCCTGCGCCTCTTTTTCTCTCCTCTTCTCTCCGCTTCACCTCATCATCCTCTTCTATCTACCTTCCCTGCTCTACCGGTGGGTACGTTTACACTCACCGACCGCACGTACCGGGTGGTCGTAAAGTAAGCTCGTTTTTTCAAACGGAGTACAGAAACGGGCTTGTTTCTTTTCAAATTGCTTCGACGCGGAAGGATTTCGACACAGAGGTTCAGTTTACGAGAATACGATGCACATCTTGATGCAAGTTGCAAGTAAAGTGGGGAAAGATATCAATGTGTTAATTACATCCATTTTAGGAAATGAACCGTTGCCCTTACACATTACACGTATTGCACCATTTTGAGTATTGATTTTAAAGTGGAGTGGAGCTCTTAAGGTTCGAATCCACGGTGAGATTTTACATCAGACTTTTCTACCATGTGACACAAATCTCAGCAATAACTAAATGCAAATAGCCGCGGGATATAAGATTTTTTGAAAATATAACGTGAAGCTTGTCTCGTGAGAGATTAATTTATTTAACACTTACTTAACACCTGACAAAATAATTAAGAAATAATAAAATAATGAAATAATTGTCTCGTGAGATTAAAGTCTAATGCGAGACACGATATTTTTGTCCCATCGTGGATTTGCACCTACAGTTATCTGCCATGTGCTACCTGAAATTCGTCGCAATAACAATTTGTTATATCAAACATGAGAAGATATTGCTTGAATGCGATGCAAGGATTTTCTTGGTATTCTCGGTGCAAGTGATTCGATTAAAGTGTAAACAGCTCGGTGTAAAAGTGAGAATGCAACTGATCGGTTTCTTCGTTGAAATTGTGCTGCTCGATTGGCAATGAGAGTGGAAGCGTATAACTATTTGCTGTAAAGGTGCACTTCACTTCTGAAAGATTTAGAATGCCACTCGTTTTGCAATGTGCAGAGACAGCCACGTTGTTGCGGTGGAATACGCGTCTTGGTTCGTTTCCAAGACTTTTAACTTGTAAAGGGCGACGATCACTATTTAATCGGCTAAAACCATTCGGGTTAGTTAGAGCAAGAGAATCGATATCTAACGGGTCACATTTAGGTAGAGAACTGATCTGTTAGATGATCGTGCACAGAAATATAACGCGTTCCTCACAACTGCCATCATAAGATGCAACCACGTAAAGAATTTCGATTTAACAAATATTGAAAATGAAGTTACAAAAATTATGTAGACATAAAGATTTTTAAGTTAAATGATTTTATTTAATTTGATCGAAAATGCACTCAAAATTAAAAAATAATTCTTTTCTTGTACTACAATTACGATGGTAATGTCACTTTAAAGAAAATCGTAGCGCAGGATATTTAATCGCTTTTATCGCTTATTTCGATGCTTGATTCTGTAATAAATTGATTCATATCCCGTTACGAAATATCCTGCCCCACGATTTTATTGAAAGTGACATACATATCGCCATTGTAATTATAGTACAAGAAAAGAATTATTTTTTAGTTTTTAGTGGATTTCTGATTATATTAAATAAAATTGTTTAACTTAATTTTTTTTCATTATTTACTTCTTAGTGTTCGAGTTTTGCAACTAAAAGCAACTTGATAAATTGAACTTATTTACGGAAATCGCGATGCTAGTATTGGACAACGCAGCGATTTTTTGTCGTTTTCAAGAACATGAGAGGCTGATTTCAAGTCTATTGGATTTGTGATTATGAGTTAAAATTGTAGGGGATGCAATTTTTTCACACTCTCGCCGGTGTTTTTTTTTTAATTTTGTATTGTCATCAGAACTACGTATGCCTGCAAAGTTTCAAGTCTATTGTATTAGTGGAAGTGGGTTAAAATTGAATCGCAAAATGTGAACCAAACATACAAACAATCAAACGGACAGACGAATGAAGCTAAATAAAATCGTTTAAAAATAGATGTCTGACTCACAAGGGAAGATCCCGAACCCGAAAATTCAAAAAATTCTGGAACTTTGTGAATATGTAGGGAATTTCCTACTGATTACAACGCAATTTTTGTTTGGTGCCCAAATTCACTCGAAGGGGATGAAATTAACTTCTGAAAATTCGGTTATTTTCCGATTTTGTGTTATAACTCGCGAACTGTAAAATAATTTTTTTTACCAAATGATAGATCTAATTAAAAGAAGTAACTTTTGTCGTGAAACTTTTTTTCTATCTCTTATAGTTCGCGAATTATAACAGAAAATTTGAAAATAACCGAATTTTCAAGGGTTAATTTCACCCCCTTTGAGTGAATTTGGGCAGCAAACAAAAATTGCGTTGTGATCAGGCGGAAATCCCCTACATATTCACAAAGTTTCAGAATTTTTTTAATTTTCGGGTTTGGGATCTTCCCTTGTCAGTGACTTCGAGACTTTCATTGGCTTACAAACGAAAATTTTAATTTGTATAATATAAATACCTATCCAGTATCTACATCAATTGACTTTACAAATTTTGGGCCATTTCTCACGATACTCTCTTGTATTCACACATTTCCCACTATTCTCCATGTCTATTTTAACGAGTTCGAAATATCAATCACAAGCCTCAGACTCGGTTCATGACAGATTGAATTTGACAGTTGTAAAATATACTAAAAATGTCATAATGACACTTGAAATCTATTCAATCTTCATAATTTAATAGTGAACCCGAGAAAGTATTGTTTACGGATCATACCAGTTTTCAACAGTTTGAAAAAAAAATAATCAGGTGTTTTTTAATTTTTGTTTCTTTATGAATTTCTTCTTAAATTTCTTCATTATATTTGATCAAATTTAATGAGATAGAGATAGTTAAAGGGAAACCAGCTTCCACCAGCTTCGCAAGAAATATTTGAAAAAATCAAACCTAATTAATGCCGAACCCTGAACGTCGAACTTATTTTCTAACCACCCTGTACTTTCTGAGGAGCATCGTGATCGGCGGCACGCATAGTGTTTTACATGTGCATACCTTGCCCATTAACCGTGCTTTAAAGTGGCTGGGAGAGAACCAGCAGTGCTTCGCGTGATATTTCACGAAATAAATGTGGGTCTCCATAATATGGTTAATTATTTGCCAGCCACGATTAGGGTCATGAATTCTTCACGCTTGTCTTTATCATTTATGCTCGTAGCAAGCGAACAGATTCAACCCTATCAATAGAATACTCTTTAAGTGAATATCATTTTAATGCAACCACTGTAATTACTATCTCAAAATCCAGTTGAACAAAACGAGCTAAGTACGAATACCGTAGAAGCATAGCAACAGTAATTACATTTTTCCCTTTTAAATCTGAAGTGATAAAAAATTTACACTAAGAATAATATAATTTGTTAGTCTGGCCACTTCTTTATAATGCATTCCATACAGAAATTTCATAGTTTCCGTAGTAGACACGCGAGCATTTGAATCATGCTAGATATTTTAGGACAATGGCCATTTTCTTGTTTTTTTATGAACACCTCGTTATCTGTCATAGTATACTGATCACGTTTCAATAGTTTATTATAATTCGTTATTTTAAGGATAGACCTTCGTCTACCTCTTACGGAGACAAATGATTTTGAATACACTCTATGTTTCATGTAATCCCATAGGAAAAGATAAAGAGAATTTAAGTCCAAGAAACACAGTGGCCTGGATGTCAGCCCCTCTCCACTTTTAGGTGTGCAGAACCCATTCCAAGCGCATGGTCGACCGTGCAGCATTGTTACTATATTCCCCTTCATATTGCAAAAACGCAAGAATTAGTCTAACACTATACTTACACTTAATTATTATGGCTTTACAATTTTAGTAGTATTCGGAAGAAATTAAGGGGACCTTCCACTATTACACCCTAAAATATTACAGTTGTTTGGAACTTTCTTTTGTCACAAAAAGAATGAGTTTACTAAATTGAAGTTTTTTTCTACTTATTAATACGTGTTTTGAGTCTACAAAACATTTCATATTTTTTTATGCTTGCTTTCGCCAAAATAGGTGAGTACCGTAAACTGGAGGAACATTGGCAGTGCGGGGTAACATTGGCAGGTATTTAACATCCATTAAAGAAGGAAAAGGACAACAATTTTAAGCATTTTGACACTTGTAGTACAATCACAAAAGATGCAATGTTATGATAGTGTACTTAAAGCAAATGTAAAAATGTTCATTCTTATATCATACAGCAAAATGTTCCCCCAGTTTATGGTATAATATGCGATGTACAAAAAAAGACACGCCGATTGCGCGGTCGATTTTAGTGGAACTATGTATGTATCTGGGGCGGTGGAATCAGGGAAGTTTGTACTCATTGTCAGTATGACTGTCGTTATGGCCCGAACTAGAATCCCACATTTTCGTTGTTTTTTTCTCATCTTTTGCGTCGCAAAATGAATAAAAAATTTAGCTAATTTCGATATGCGAACTTTGGAAGTGCTCCATTTTATTAATCCTTCATCGATCTAATCAAATCTAAGTAGATCGGGATATAGCGACAATAATGTTGATTATAAATCTTTTTGGTGTTTAAACGATTTTATTTAGCTTCACTCCTCTGTCTGTTGGTTGGTTGTTTGTGTATTTGGTTCAAATCTTGCGATTCAATTTTAACTCACTTCCACTAATCCAATAACGCTTAACTTAACTATAACTTTGAAACTTTGCAAACGTACGTAGTTATGACAATACAAAATTTTAAAAAAAATTCTCCCCCGAGGGTGAGAAAAATTGCATCCCCTACAATTTTAATCCATAACCACAAATCCAATCGACTTGAAATCAGGATCTCGTATTACTCTCGAAAACGACAAAAAGTCGCTGCGTTGCCTAATAGTAGCATCGCGATTTCAGTAAATAAGTTCAACTTATCAAGGTGTTTTTAGTTGCAAAATTCGAACGCTAAGAAGTAAATATGAAAAAAACATTTAAGTTAAACGATTTTATTTAATTTGATCAAAAATGCACTAAAAACTAAAAAATAATTATTTCCTTGTACTGCAATTAGAATGGTGACACGTCACTTTAAATAAAATCGTGGGACAGGATATTTCGTAACAGGATATGAATCAATTTATTACAAAATTAAGCGTTGAAATGAGCGATAAAAAGCGATGGAATATCCTGCCCCACGATTTTATTTAAAATGACGTATCACCATCGTAATTGCAGTACAAGAAAAGAATTATTTTTTAATTTTTAGTGCATTTTTGATCAAATTAAATAAAATCGTTTAACTTAATTTTTTTTTTATATTTTTTCTTATTTCAGATACATGGTTCCTTCAAAATCGACTGTGTCATCGAGGTTTCTTTTTACACCGCAATTACACCCACCTATTTTGGCGAAAGCAGGTACTTAAAAAATGACAAAAAAAATTGCATTCTCAAAACACGTATTAATAAATAGAAAAAACTTCAATTTAGCAAACACATTCTTTTTGTGACCAAAAAAGTTACAAACAACGGTAATTTGTTAGGGCGTTACAGTGGAAAGCCCCCTTTAGTACAACATATTACTGCTAAACAATAATTAATCAGACACAATGGATATTATAATTGAATATGACAAGTACCCACGCTTGATTATTCTATGGAATCAGGTACTAAATTGATTTGAAATGCTCACCAACGAATCGTTATCGGGTTCAACTAATTCTTTTAATTACAGTTGCGACGCCAAGCGTGCAAAATATCAGTGCAATTGAACATGATCACGTACGATGGGTGCTGGTCGATAACCAATATTGAATCTCCACTTGGGGTAGAGTTCACGCAACCTTAAACACATTTGCAGCCGGTCTTCCGCGCCTAGTGCATTATTAATTAACTTCTGGCAAATCTGAGGTTATTATGGCTTTGCGAAACGCCTGCAACGTGGGGCAAAGACCTGTACCATTGTTATATGTGATTGTATCTCTTCTGAAAATGAATTACATTCGTTTCAATTTCCGTTAAACCTACAACACGATATAGAACGTTATATGTAATTACAGCACGCAAAGCTTCCGTATATTGTACTCTGTGAAAGACATTTCACAAGATGATGGCTAAAACGCGAGTAATTATTTTTATTCTTTTATGAATTGTAATGCAGGACACTATTTTGTAAAATTAAATTTTATGCGTGACTACCTAACAATTTGAAACATTCTATTCGCGGAACACATTTCGGGAGAAGACTATATCTACAAATTTAAATAATTTATTTCCCTTAAACGATACTTTTTTATATCAGTTCTGATTGAGTAATGAATGCTATTATATTACCTATACATAATATACGAGGTAATAATTTGAAAGCGATCGAGTAGCTCGAAGAAATTCCAGTTAATCGTTTGGCTTTAACACGCTTGAGCACAAGCAAGAATTTTTTCAAAATTCCTCGAATGATCAAACTATTTGGAGTATTACGTAAATAATCTTCAGCATTCTGAGCTTGAATTTCGAGGTCGAAATCAATTTTGCAGCACCCTTTTTTACCAAATTTCCATTAATTCAAACACGTAACACCTGTGAAAACGTCGATAAATGTTTCTCCAAACTTTCCCGCATATTTAACAAATTTTTTATAGAAACGTAGGTAGTTCTATGTGATTCAAGTGTATAAAATAAACGTCGTATCGTACTTTTTCAAACAATTGTAATCTATTTGAGCAAAATTAAATTATTATTTAACATAAAAGATGTGGCCGATTAGGTACGGTTCTATATTTTAAATTACTTACACAAATGTAAATTTAATCTTTCGGAACAAATCAGTCTGGGTTAATTATTTAATTAAAAACGTTAACACATTGACTTGAAATCGCCTCGGACACAAGCATATTATAGTAGGTAACAGTTCACTGTAAAACTAATCTTAATGAGTTCATATTTTCGGAAGAAAAATACTAAATGGAATAAAGATTTATAATTTGGTACCACTGTAAAAGATTTATATTTTATACGGATTTTAGTTATTTTAGTTTTCTTTCGTTTAGTTTTGTATGCAGTTTATTTTATTGTGTTATATTTGTGTACATCCATAAATATTAAATGAACTCAAAAATAGTACGGATTTGTACGGATTTTAGTTAATTTATTTTTTAGTTTTTTTTTTTGGTTTTGTATAGATACAGTATATTTTATTTTGTTATATTGTTGTAATTCCATAAATATTAAGGAAACTGAAATTTTTTAAAATAAGTACAAATATTTATTTACTATTTTGATTATATATTTTTTGTGAAAATTCGAAAACCGGTTCAACCGGATTTTTGGGAATAGTGGAATTCGAAAACCGGTTGTTTCAAAAGTCGGTTTTTGCGTAAACCATAAACTATATATATGCAGAATTTTAGCCAAATAGATGACTCGAACCTTGTGCACACCCAATGTTATCAAATACATAGAAACTTTGCTGGAGGTGCGAGCGCATTGGAAAAAAGACCCCAAATAATTTTCGTATACCTTCTAATTGAAGAGCTCTATCGATGGCAGACACGTCAAACGCGGGGAGTACTCTCGAGACATAATGAGAGTGTAATTTACATACCCTGCCGACGAAGAATCGCCTATAACACTTGGCCGTGTCGTCTTGGTCTATCCTCGGTTGCCAAGCAGGCTGTGCCGGAAGTAACGCCCTGCCAGCGGAGTCGAGGGCGTGCCGATGATCGGAACCGTCGACCCAGTATCCGGGTGGTGTCACCACCAGAGGTGGTTGAGATCCGGAACTGCCTTGCTGGAGCGCAGCCTCCATAAGAGCCCTGCCGACCGGTGCATCCCCAACTGGCGACGGAGATGGTGTAGGTGTGTGATTATTCTGATTACCGGGGCTCGACGCTGCCCTGTCCTCCCTCGGGGTCTGTAATCATCACGGAACAGTTCGATATGAGAGCTTGAATACCATCTTCCCCTCAACGTTCTAAGCCTTCCGAACTTTCTACAATTTTAAATCGAATACCATTAAGAGCTATGGGAGTTTCTGAATTTTAATAGTTGGGGCCATTTCATTCTCATTTTCCCTATGTCTCCTTAATTACGTTGCGGAGGGGCACAAGTATGTTGGCTATCCGATTTTTCGGAATGGTATCGAAAGGAGTTCGGGACGGAAAGTGTAAAATAAATATCGCGGTGTTATAAGACTTTTACGTTAAAATGGTATTTTATCGTAAAAAATTTGTTAAACCATCCTAAGAGAAGGAACTTATATCCTTATAAAGAATTAAGCCAAATTTTTACAATCTTATATTTCTCTCACTTTCTAATTAACCCTAACCTAATTAAATATTGAGATACACTAATCTACAAAATCTAGTCAATGAGTCTGATTAGACATATATTTTGAAAATATAAAATAGAATTAATACTTTCTATTAACTGTAAATAACTAATTGAAAAAATAACTTCAATTGAAAAATAAAATCTAAATAAATTAAAACATAAGAAAGAAATTTCTTTCAACACACACACACATGCGCGCGCGCGCACGCACACGCACACATTAATTCATCATACCGGATACGCGGTATAACCCCACGAATCCGAACAATAAAAAAATATGTTATAATCAACTAAAAATTTAATACTAGTTTGGTAGAAAAATTATAAATATTAATGAAATTAAAAATCTTATAAATATAATTTTTAAATACTCAGCCATACAAATTAATACAAACCCACCTCTAAAATATTCTCATCAACACTTCTCATAGTTTCTAGGTATCAAAGTTTAACGTAGAGAACTAATTATCGAGGTAAAAGAAGATCACATAATAATGTACCTATCTCAAATACTTTTATGTGCTGCAAGCATGATTTTGTTCTTATAAATATAGGTACAGCCGAACGTCGAAGGAAAATATGTACATACGATAAGTCCTCAGTTAACTGTACGTTACGCGCACTTTGCGTAAAATTTTTATTCACCCGTTCCACCGTTACCGGAAACCGAGTAATTATCTTTCTTTTAAGGTATTATTAGAGTGCCGCGGCTGGCGCCCGCACGCCTTTATATGCGCACCTTTTAATGAATTTCGTTTGCTACTGTTACGAACCGTGTATGGTCTTGTGCTACTAATGCGCAGAACTTTTTAACGTTCTCGTGTGTTTTGCATTTCTCCGTTATATCACCCTTTTTGTGGTAATTTGAATAGTTTCTGTTGCATAAGAGACAGTGATTAAGACACAGGATATTAATACCAACGACAATGCAACGCCCTAAAGGCAAAAGAATGATGCAACAATTTAATTAACAGTAAACCGATGGAACACCGTATTGCACATTGGTAATAACTAACGAATAATATTGAAACGTTGTCTATCGTTATGAATTCGTTACTAACGATGTTTGTTACAAACATTATTCGCTATATAATAATGTTTCTTCAGGAACTCCACGTTAGAAAGTATCATAAATGATGAATAGGGGTTATTCGATATTTTATGCAATAATAAACGTCGTTAATTTTAACATTTCTACAATAAAATAGACACGTGTTATAAGATTGAAGATTATGAGATCGAAATGTGATAGTGAAGTTTGTAGAAAATACTGGGCATAGCAATTGAATCTTATCGAATTTAATAATAGGTAACTATAATATATGGATAAGTTCGTAATAAAAGTTATTTTATATCTGCAACACATCGAACTAATAATTCTAATAAAATAACAAAAATAAAACCAGTTATATTGATTAACTTAATGACAACTTGGATTAAATGCCATTAATTTGTTGATAATACTTATTATAAATTTATGTGAGACAAGTAAGAATATTTCCAACACTTACATGAAAAAAATAGTAACTGCTGAAGAGATCACAGGGAACTTAATTTCTATATCATTTACTACAATTGTATTTTAAATGTCTAACGTGTTCATCCATGTAAGTACTACCCGCGTACATCGCTTGATCGCGTTTTATGTACTACGTTACATAAATAAAGATACGCTTTCGTACAATTTCAATCGGACGCAATATTGCTGCGAGCTATCGATCGACCAGAAGGGAAGTGGTAAAAGAAACGGGCGTATTACAGGAAATCGAGATGTCTTCGACGATTCACTGTGATCGTGAAACCAGAACGATTGAATGGCTTCGTAAATTGGAAACGGAAACGAAGTAAGTGCATTCAGAAATGTCATCCAACATAACTGTCATATACATACTTCCAATGAACACGTGTACGTGCATTTAATAGATTAATTAACTGTTACAATATCGCAGCTATAGATATTCAATATCGAAATTTTCATTTTCATCAACTGTATCGAAGCATGTGCCATCTATTCCATACGAGTCTAACAATGGCCAATTCTAGCTAGAACAAATGGTAATCCCCCAGTAAATAATGTTCACGAAACCTATATTCTATATTTACGAATCGCAGATCCCATCGCGGCAATATCCATAAATTTCCGTTTTCCAACCTGCTAATTCCAATTAGTTTTCTGAACTATTTAGTAGGAACTGTAATGCCAGAATACGAGCATACGCTGCCAGTGAGCAAATTACATTCACGACCGTTTACTGGCACACTGTTTCAGACATTTTCAACGCGCCATATAACTTTACAGGTACCTTTAAAAGGTCAGGGCGTTTTACTGTTCTCGGTTCACGATCATCTTATTGACGGAGTTTTAAACTTGTTGTTGCTGCGGCTCTTTACTGCCCGGGGAAATTTCTGCATCTTCGACTTCTGCCCTATTTACACGAATTTCACGACACATCTTAAGGGGTTATGCCTAGTCAACTTTCGAAAAAGGACGCGATTTTCGGGAATTTTTTGTGGAATATCTACTGTATATTTTTTTTTACAACTATTGGTCTTAAAAAGTGACGTAATCCAATTTCAAGGTGTGATTCTTGTTTTTTACATACGTAGTTTCTCGCTTTTAAACCTTTAAAAACTTAAATTAAAATAGAATTATTAAATTGGTGGGCGAGAAACGACGATTATTTCAAGAAAAATAATTTTAATTTTTTATGAAAATCTAATATTTGTACGGACCATATCAGAGGTTTCGCGGGAAATGACACATGTTTTACAAGTCCTGTAATTTTTTCAAGTCGATCTAAGCCTCCGTTCATTCGCAACCAGCCGCAAACGAGAACAAGAGAAAACAAAATTCGAGAAAAACGCGTTTAAAGTTTCTGGGCAAAGGCGAGGCTGTAAGTTGCCGCTGGACTTTTTTAGCTGCTAAATCCACAATTTTGCAAATTTTAATATAAACCAAGCGGCATTTTATTCAGAAAAGATAGTACTTTCGGAAAATGCAATAAAAAATCAATTGTTCGACTGCCTAGTCCCCTTAAATGTAAGTAAACGAATGGAAAATGCAAGAAGAAACATGGCACACCTAGGTATTATTTCTTTCATC
This sequence comes from Andrena camellia, assembly GCA_029448645.1. Classification (NCBI taxonomy): domain Eukaryota; kingdom Metazoa; phylum Arthropoda; class Insecta; order Hymenoptera; family Andrenidae; genus Andrena; species Andrena camellia. Next base: position 54,606,636 of record CM055676.1, on the reverse strand, counting down.
AAAATGTTTGTTCAGAACATGATTAATTGCAGTGTTGGATTGGTGTGAAGATGCAGGGGACGATAGAGCAATAGGAGAAGGAATAAGAGATGGATGGGCTGGAAAGGAGGAGGGAGGAGAGAAGAGTGGGGATAAGGGACGAGGGAGGACAGGTAAATTAAAATAGGAATAGGAGGATACGAAAGGGAGGAGGGTAGAAAGATTTAGATATAAGGTGGGGTAGTAAGCAGGAAGAAGGCAATAGTGAGTAGGAGATGGCAAATACATAAGATAGATTAAAACCATAGAAACTGCAGTAAGGATAGCAAAAGGAATGTATCTACATATGGTACAGAGAGAGAAGATTGTAAATCCGTAAGGAACAATAAAGATGTATACATATATCGCACGATTAGTTGTAGAATATTTTGTAGACAATTTTGTAGAATATTTGGATTGATTTTTCAAGAATTCCTCTTGCGGTACAAAGTACCTACAAGCTGCGGACGCCTGGGAATGTAATTATTAAATTTTATCGGGTTTCTTTATCAGTACCCCATCTCAACTAAAAGTTCCACGGGCCCCTTCTAAACTGGGTGGTTCGTAATGATACAATCGAAAGGTATGGAATATGTAGAATAAAATTTGTTGATAGGAGACTTTCTGTTCGAGAAGATCGGTTTTGAAAAATTGTCTGATTCGCTTGCACTGGGGGGGGGGGGGGGGGGCACCCCGAAGCCACTAACAAAAGACAAAGTTAGGGATTTTTTTGTTCGTATAAATAAAAATATAGAGCTTGAATTTTTTTTATATAGTTTTAAAGCAATCTTTAGCGTAATATTTTTTTGATATTTCAATTATTCGATTTTTTTACAAGTATTTCAGTGCAAATTTTTATGTAAAAAATTAAAGTCAGTTCTTCAAACTGCTATAATTTCCAAAATAATTCGAATTTTGAGAAAATCCTACGCCACATGGAAGATAATATATTCTAGTTTATATATCTCATTTGTATTTCCTTCTCAGATGATCCAGTCATACCTGGGATGGAAGGCCAGTTTTTTTTGCAGTGCTCCGGGAAGCCATTTTGTTCGCCGCCATTTTGTACAATTTTTCATAAAAAATTTGTTTCCTAGGAAAATAAAGATTGCTTTAAAACAATATAAAAAAATCCGAGCCCTATATTTTTATTTATACCAACAAAAAATCCCTAACTTTGTCTTTTGTTAGTGACTTCAGGGTGGGGTCCCCCCTTTAACTAAAATCCATCAAAATTGGTCAGCAAACATCGTGCAAAACAAATGAATCCTTGTTTAAAAAATAAGCCGATTTTGCAATATAACTTTTTCTCAATTAAAGATGGAATCGATTTCTAGTCACAACGCACGTGTATTAAACGGATTTTCAGAATCGATTTCCTCGAAAGCAAAGCCTTCTTCAAAAAAGTTATGCTACGATTTTAATTTAGTTTTCTACAGGGATTTATTTCAACCATGTTTATCTATCTTTTCATTTAAAATTACTGCCCTTTCTGTCGCACTATCCATTGCATTATGTATGACATTTCTATTTAAACACTGAACTACTGCGAGAGAACCGTAATAAAAGTCGCGCGAATTTTTCCATCGGTGTTAACTGTCCGACAGGCGAGCACTACCATCGTTATGGTTAATGTCATCCTTCGAAAAATAAACGTATATTTACTTAACTGGCTTCGACCGTCACTTCGATAGGAACTTAAACAGCTCCCGTAGGAATATAAATTCAAATTGAAATGCGCCCAGATGTCAGCGTAAAGGACGTGCAGTCGTGCACACATCCAAAGTGCACAATGTTAACAACGCTCTAATGCGTACATACAGGTAGGTAGCGCACGATTGATAGAAATGCCTGTAGTTTACTTATCGCCATCGCATTGAAACATTATCGAATTGTTGGCACCGAGCACTATTTACATAACTGTATTCTAACCTGGTCATACGTTTCCTTTTCGGAGAAGTTTCGTTATTATTTAGATCTAAAGTAAACCTGCCTACCCGACAGCTGTACGTCAGATAGAACTGCGAAATACGCGGACGAACGAGTGAGTTTGTTTTATAACATTATTGCTCTCGGAATAATCATTTTTTATATGCATTTGTAAGATTGAAAATTCACAAGCTTAGGCAACGAATTTTCCAGAAACGGACAATCTAATGCGTAAATAACATTACAAATTCATTCGCATTTTAACTATGTTTTTAATTAATTTCATTACTTCAGCTGTATCTAATTATTTGTTAAAGCAGTGGATAAGTTCAATATTATATGTTAAATGTAAAATACTGTTTATGATGGAAACTGAATTATTATTATTGTAATTACATTTGTTAAAGTGTTGTGAAGTTGTCTTTGTTCTTTGCAAACTTAAAAATTAAAGGTTTATCTAATAAATATTAATCCGTAACAAATTTTACAATATATTTGCAATTCTCTCTGCCTAAGTGACAGCTAGTTTCTCACATTCTGATAAAGAAAATTAAAATAATAAAATAATAGCCACAGATGTGTGAATTCCTGTAATATCTTTTAATTAATACTAAATATTTTTCTTAATACATCATTGTACTAACGCTCGACAGAAAAAAAAGTATTTCAAGCGTAAGAAACAAACGTATCGTGCATGCAATATGTAATGGAGCACGTATGTATGTAGTACATTGCATACTGCATGGAACACATGGTGCTGCAAGCAGGTGGCATGTGCTACCGAAATATCAACGGTTGAATACTATCATATGTCGCGTGAAGTATCGATTATCGCTGACTGAACTCTACAAATTGAAAGATACGCCTCTCTTAATTTCTTTCGTTAATTGTATTATAATGACGCGATTAACTGTCTCCACGCATTTTGCATCAAGTATTGCTCATTTTTTATAAAAATGGCGTGCACACTGCTCATGTTAAATTTCCATTACACCCGAAAATAAGTTGTAAATTATTTTACATTAGGAAAATTGATTCCACCAATGTAAATAAATGATAAATTAAAAATTTCTTTATAATTTAATGTCAAATTTAGACGGAACATTAAGAAACTTACCAGATAGTTATTCAAATTATAACTAATTTAGAATTAAAGAGTATAAAAATGTGGGAGGCAGTTTTTCAATTCCTGGAAAACAATTTATTTAGATAGTGTTTTAAACCGGGTCAAACTTTTGAGAAACATTTTCTACTTATAATTCTTGATGCATATTCATACAATATTATTATCACACCTAAATTAAAATTGCATAAGAATTGTACTGTATTTTATGATATTTATTTCATCTTCGTGTGTCGGTCACCGTATTGGTTATAAAGTGTATGAAATAGCGATGGTGGAAATGGATTACATTGCGAGACAATAACGGTATGCAGAATTTCCTGAATAATTCAATCCGTTTGCTAACATTAATCAAGCACTGGAATTTGACTGTCGCGTGTATGGGACGATATGAAATTAATTGCAATTCGGTGAAATCTCCATTATAACCATAAATTGGATATTTAATAGGCACTCATTTTTCGCTGTACTTTTGATGTGATACGCGTCAACACTGAATCACAATATTGCGGGTACGTAGATGGAAACTGGAGCAGAATAGTACATACTTGTTCTATACCTTATTTTAATTGCTGATTTAAGCCACGTAAATTTCACAAGTTTCATTACACTCTTTTCTAATTCAAGGATCTGCAAATCTTTGTAAATCTAAACATCTATAAATATTCATACAATTCCTACTAGGAGTCAGTATGTTCACATAGAATAATAAATTAATAATTATGAGCACTTCTAACCAGGCAGTAAGAAGAAAGTTATTGAGAATTTTCTATAGCTCCATTAACATTTGTTCAAATTCGGTATTCACAAGATTCAAAATAAAGAAACTCAGCTTTTTTCCTTTTTTAATATTAAAAAAATAATAATAAGATCTTGAGTTATGTAACGCAATTTTAATTTGCCAGAAAAGTGAAACTAAACTATTTTCCTTTTAGAGGACGAGAATTTCATTACGCTGGGGCTCTGAAAGGAATCAAGGAAACGCAATTTCCCGTATTTCTTTTGCGCCTGACGTTTATCAACTTAAATGTAATTTTCAAGAAATAAATAGATGAACCGGATAAAAACAACATCATAACACAAACACCGTAGTATTGATACACCATACCTCGTAAAATAGTGTTACATCGTGAAACGATTAACTCTAAACGAACAAGTAGAAGAATCCAGTTTGTTAAATCGTCCGTTCAGTACGCCACTTTGAAGCCTTATCCCAGCGAAGTAAATCGATTACCTCTTCGTGCTCCGTTCGATACAAAATACTGCATTTCCTGCACGACTAAATTGACTTTACGAAGCAAAAATAATTTTGTCAAAAGCGTAATCATTCTGCAATATATGAATGTAGAATACGGTGAAAATGGCATGCACTGACCATAAAGGGCGTTAAACTCTAATATAATAGAAGCATATGGTGTAGCGGCAGGTGGCACTATAATATGAACGACTGTTCATGAATATCGCCACTCGTGTGACATCGAACAGGAAATCAGTTATTTGAGTTTCCAGCTGGTTCTGCTCCCTCACTACGCTATTTCCTGGTCTAAAATATTTCGTAAGCAAACGAAACGATCTCGCTCCCGAATACTGAAAATGCCAGGCCCACTTAACTGCCTATACGTGGAATTCCTTTTTCATTCATTCATTTTCTGTACGTTGGAATCCATGATAATAGATGAAACATTTGCAAAGGTAAGATAGATACTAAGTTCCCATCGATTTGGTTTAAATTTTGCATACAGTTAACTATGTATAATAATATAATAGACAGGTAGGATGTACTACTTAAAAATTTGATGAAGAATCAGGTTCGATGATTGCCTCCTTCGGACCCTCGATATGTGCACTAATACGTAAACACCTTATGTTAGATATAAATGTTTGTTCATTTTATATTTCATTTTTAACACATTTATTTTGTACATATCGTCATTATAATTAGATGTACCCATTCTCTCTGAAGTTCTAACTGTATAAACTGTGTGGCACGATGTTCCGCCACTACATAATGGTAGGAAATTAATGAATATAGAACTATGTACTTCTTATCAAAATTTGTGGCGGCTAATGTTAGTTGAGAACGTTATTGCTCCACTGGGATTCTGTGATAGCTTCTGCTTTCCCTGACGCTACAGCCGTTTCGCTTTGAATCTTTCTTGCTTGAGATGCTTTTATGTTAGCGTTAAAGTGCAATTTTATTTCAGAGCATAGTTTATTTTGTTACATTAATAGACTTTGTGTTGCTGATTATATTCAAATGTATAGGTAGAGATTTATTTTTTAGCAAGAATTGTAATTTTTAAATTAATTATGATTCTAATATTTTATAGAACACCATGATGACACACAATTAAACAACTCGCGGCAATATCCCAGTATTTATTCCGTCAAGCCCGAGTGTTTTATAGTAAAGGGGTAGAAAGTAAATAAATGATTATTTATTCGAGAACGTACCGGAGGCAAATTTGCTCCTCTTAATTAAATAGTCGACGCCTGTTCCTGCGCGACACTTTAACAAGCCAAGTATTTATATAGGTACTTCAGCCTCGCTACTATTCATTCCGTTTTTAATTATGCGTAACGAGATTACAAACGTAATCTTCATTCATTAACATTCGTTCTGTTGGTTAGTATCCGAATAACCAGAATGCAATTAATAATCCATTTATTGCCGTGCAAATTCAAATGAGAAAGTTGATTGGTCAAAGTGTTTATGAATTTTGAACTGCAATGTAGTTGTTAAAAATAATGAATTGAATTTACTGTTCATCGTACTTGGTGAATGACCCTGTGTTAAACACAAGATAGGAAGAAAAAGAAGGATAAAATAATAATAAAAAAGTAAAATAATAGCAAATTATAGATATAAGCAAGTTTACTATAGTAATAAAAAATATTTTAATCAGACAAATTACTGAAAGTATTTAATAATTATAAGTGAAAATATAGAGATTAGGTAGTTCGGAAAAGCAAGTAATTTGTGTAGGCCATACTGCAGTTTACCTAGACTACCTATTTAGAAACTAGCACCACCTAGAAAACTTTTTTTGTAATGCAAAAATCACGTTATTCCATTCCAATTTATCTGTATTATGTGTTTGAGCATGTATTATAGTTTCCACACATAAATATACAGGAAAATAGATTAATATTTGAAGAAATTAAGAAGAAAGAGCTACACTTTTATGTATTATTTAAGTAAACAGTTTTTTTTTTTAAAGCTATTTACGTAACCAGGTTCCTTAACCAAAAATACACAACTTCGTTATTTAAATCGTTTTTAAACGATTTTATTAAACTGTAATAGTTTCCGAGATGTTTGATCAAATATGTTTTCCATCTCCACTTTGGCGGCTGCTTTCGCCCTTCCATCATAGACCTAGACCCAAAGAAAACAAACCTGTCACATATTTTGGGGGGAACTACATTCCTTGTACTTATCATCAAAATCAGCGATTGTCCATTCGGGATATTCCCTTGTTAGTTTTTTTCCACCTAGTAATTTTCAACGATTACTCCTACTCCAAGATATTAATAGACAATTTTGGATAAGAATGGCTTGCTCGAAGAATTATTTACAATGCTAATAATTATCTACAAAGCGGAGCACAAAAACAACCAAAAAGTACCTACTCTCTGTCAGACAATTTTCTGTTCACTGCCGAGTCCGTGGTTCGCTCGCCCTTTTGAACTTGCAAGGCACGTACGTGAACCTCCTTCGAATTTCCCGAATACTTTCATTACACGAAGGTACGGAATTCCCCATAAGACCAAGGGTCCTATCCGAGGCGATCTAATGATAGTCGAACAGAGGAGCCACTCCTCGACTTTTTCATCGACGATCCTTTTCCCGCCTCGCGAGTGTCCCATCTTACACGAGATGCTTCGGCCCCGGTTTATATTTGGCAGTGGAGAAAAGGGAGCGAACGAGAAAAACGACGGCGAGCCGAAAGATCCTCGTATTTTTCCTTCTATTTCGTCGAGGCCATCTCGTAAATTTTTCTTCCCTCCATCTCGTTGTTCCCTGTCGTACACGAATTTAGAGACACTTAAATTAGTGGTGAAAAGACAGCAGGGAAACGCGAGGCGCACGACGACATCAGAAACTGCAGGAAGTTTAAACAGCCAGACGCCAACGAAGACTTTGAAACGTAATCCGAGCGGCCACATCCGCATTACTTTTAACTGTACCGTGTCTTGCGCCCTCTCGCCTCTCATTGTGTCGCTGCGAGACCAACTACGCTTCGCTATCCTTACCCCCCATTTAATATTTTCCTTTTCTCCAATGCATTTCGTCGGTTGGGCCCCTTTCAGTCGCGTTCCAGTACTCGCTGGCTCGCTGCCTTGTTAAAATCCCATTCATTCTTCAAGCCCGTTCAGACGGAACCGCGCGGAACGAGAAAGTTTTCCGTCCACATGCTTGCATGCGCGCGTTCACGCATTCCGAGGTCCGCTGGATTTTTAAACGTTTTTTTATGGGTTAGGTGGGATCGATTGAGCGAGAGAAATAATTTACAACGGTACGAATGTTCATCCCTAAAAGTTAGGAGCATTGTGAGTGAGCCGGTGAGTTCGTTTTCGCGAGCAGCGATCGAGGAGAAATCAGCCACCACTAACCATCTGACGATCGTGGATTTGTCAATTGGAGTTTCACGGCCCTTGCAGGGTATGGTGGGGTAACGGGAACGCTGCTCTGCTCCGCCTGAACCTAGCCGTTTGGCTGTTATTTATTACGAAATATACGTAAGATGTACTCTTTTCAGTTGACTAATGTTTAATAATAAAAGATTATCTTTTTTTTTCTAGAAAAAATTCCGAAAGAAGCATTTTGCTTTGATCGTTCTAGGTAGTAAAATTCAAAGAAATAACGGTGTTATAGATTACCCCTAATAAATCCTAAAAATACAATGTGACACTTTGCAATCTTTACCCTATAATTCTTCCTTAAATTCCACCGTAAACTTGTATCTAAATTAATTATAAAATTAAACGTAAGTAGGGTAGGGTGGGGCTAAAAGTCCCCTTGTTCGTATAAACCTATGTAAAATTTAGTACTAACAATCTGGAGTTTGTTGATACTGTTATTTTCTGTTGAGTTATACCACAAAATGTTTGTCAATGCAAAATGGACTTCTTACCCCACGCACGGGGCAAAAAGTCCATTGCATAGGTTAGAAAGTCCCTAATGTCTTTTTGTGTAATATTAAACTAAATAAGTAAAAAAATCTTTTCAAATCAATAAATATTTATTAAACCAATTCTTTTTGGTATACAATATTGAAAGGAAAGCATGACTTCTTTACCAAAAAATGAAAATATAAGTCAGAGGCTCACTTTGAATTAAAAACTAAAAAAAAATCGCTCAACTGAAATAAAAACACTATTTAAAGACTTTGGCATCATTTCTTTTGGCCATCTTATTATGAAAACAAATAATAAAATATATATTTTCAGTCTGAGGGACTTTTTGCCCCAATGGTACCACTATATTTTCTGCGATATATACGTTAGAAAATGTTATCATTCAGCAATAAACAATATCATGCACACATTACTAAAGGAACACACAATCTTAACGTACTTGGCTGATACGCTTTTAAACTGTGATTTACTTCGTATAAAACAACAAAGACGACGTATTTCTTTTAGTTTTCGATACATAAAATAACGAAGGCGTCGTGTAATTCGCACGAACGTCCAGGAATTTTGAATTCGGGACTTTTTACCCGGCGGACTTTTAGCCCCAGTCCACCCTACTCGACAATAAAATTTTACTCCACACTTTTGTATTACATTCTAAAAAATTGGTACCTACCTATGTTAATATTTAATTGAGAAATATTGAGTGAAACTTCATTTCATTTTTCAACAAAAATTCCTGCACGCGATGGAGATATACCTAATTAAACAAAATGAGAGTGGCCGAAATTACGAATCCAGTTTCGACATGTCGCACGCGGGTTTAATTAATGCCCGGAGCAAATATTCCGCGAAGGCTCGCTGGTTTATGGACCGCGAGCGAGTAATGCCACTAATCGGCGCAATATTTCGCAGTCAATTGAACAATTTAACGGCGTATTACATTTAAAGCCGTGTAACCGAACCCGAATAAAACAGGAGGATTGAACGTGAAATGGTTTCAAGTATGCAGAAGCTTTCTTTCCCGTGGAAACTGCGCCGTGAGAAGAGAAAAGAAGGCGCTCCAGTTGCCTTTAGTAGGAAGAAATTATAACGTTATAGCGAAACGGACGCATTCTACAATGGAGGATGACTTTTTTCTAGGGACTTTCGTGTTGAACAGTAACGAGAAGCAACCAACAGGATGCCCTCGATCGCGGTTAAAATATTTACATACAGCATTTTGCAGTATTGTGTACATGAAAGGTATACAATTCCAAGATGACACAATAGAGAATTTCCATTTTGTAATTTTTGTTTATTAATGATTTTGTCGGCATTTTGAGCACTCTTTGAAGCAAAAAGACTTTGGATATTTTTTTCTGTATAAAAATACGTTAATTAAATCGCCACTAAAGATTATTAGTTAATACTTTTTAGGGTTTATACAAAAACTTTTGAAAAAACCGGTTTTCGAATTCCACTATTCCCCAAAAACCGGTTGAACGGGTTTTCGAATTTTCACAAAAAAATATAATTAAAATAGTAAATGAATACATGTACCTACTTATTTGAAAAATTTACAGTTTTTTTTTAATGTTTAGGGAATTACAAAAATATAACAAAATAAAATATAGGTACTCTATCTTTACAAAACCAAATAAATAAGAAAACAAAATCAAAATAACTAAAATCCGTACAAATCTGTACATTTTTTGAGATCATTTAACATTTATGGATCAACAAAAAATATAACACAATAAAATACAGTGCATATAAAACCAAACGGAAAAAAACTGAAATAACTAAAATCCGTAGAAAATATAAATTATAAATCTTTATTTCATTTAGTATTTTTCTCCAGAAAATATGTACTCATGAAGATTATTGTTACAGTAAACTGTTACCTACTACAATATGCTTGTGTCAGATGCGATTTCCAGTCAAAATGATAACGTTTTTAATTGAATAGTTGATTCATTTTTACATATTAATTCTAGTATATAAAACCGTTTTTTTTTTTAAATTTAAACACCGGTTGTCGAATTTTACAAATTTATAAAAAGAAACCGATTTTTAAACCCGGTTTTTAAAAACCGGGAAACCCTACTACTTTTTCTTTGAACTGTTGCCTTCTCTTTTTATATTTCAGCGAAATGAGTATGTTCTCATACACCAAACAATATGGTGCCAACCATCATACTCCTCATACGAAATACCATACACAGTATTTTTATATAGTATTGTATATATATATATATATATATAAAAATATATTGTAATGTCTGAACCAAAGATTGTTTCCATTACAACTTATGATAACTATGTGTAAATATAGCTAAATGGATCAAAGAAATAAAATTGATATTTTTGTCAACAAAAATGAATACTGTAATTTGTTACGTAATTAAAATTGTTACAAAACCAACATATTCTGCATGTGCAAGCGTAATTCAGTGTTACGAAATTCATGTTCAAAGAAAAGAAATGATAACGGTGGAACCGATTAATAAACAAACAAGCACAGTTTTATTTATTAATTCTCATTTTCTGCACCGTCTTACGAATATATATATTTTTTTCATTTTCAAATGAAAGAAGATAGAGACGACCGTATACAGGAAGTAGGTTTCCAAATAAATTAAGCAATCTTGTTAAATTATCGGCAATTACGAAGAGACATTGCTGCGATTAAACATCGAGCTATCGGCTTTCTGATTTACATTCGTTAATGCAAACGTTACAACCAAACAAATAATGTCTGCTGTCACCTAACGCACACGTTGCCGATTTACACGTTACAAAATTAATCGGTTACATCGTATAACCAGCAGAACGTGGGTTCCATTAGAAATAAATGTTCGATTACCAACATATTTGGTTTCATCGCAAACTGGAGGAGACGAAACGCTTACGTATGCAAACAACTTCCATACATGTATTGCCATGTGTTCAGCAAGTTTCTGCAAAACTCTTTTCAGCGTGATGTATGTATACAGTGGCGGCCATATACTTATGGACACATCTTATTTAAATTTGGAAGCTTTCTCTATATCTAGAGAAAATTGGTTATGGTGTAATGAAACTTTTTAACGGAGAAGCTCAAGTATCCAACGACGAATCGAGATTTAATCGATTTGGATTCTGTGGGAGGAGTGTGGGGAAGGAGCTTAATAAAATAAATTGGTGACGTATCGGAGCTCGTCTGGGGTTCCATGAATAATAATAATAATATTATTATTATTATTACTCTAATAAAAATAAAAGAAAAACAGGATTTACAAAGGCACAGACAAGAAGAGTAAAAAGAGTATGAATGGTACAGGTCGAATTCATCAAATAAATGGCATTATGGACTGATTTGTGTATTTGAGTAGAAGCTACCATTTGCAAGGAATTACATGCCGGAAGATTGGATCTACTAAGCGGATAATGATCCGAAACATCCCACCCGTATAGTTAAACAATTTTTAATTAAGCGATCGGCACAATCACCGGATTTAAATCCGATTGTGATGCTGTGAATTGACGTAGAGCGATATGCAATAAACTCTCGCTGTAAGCGCGTTTTAACTCTACGTTGTATGCGCGTGCTATGCCCTGGAATCCTTCGGTCGAGAGTGAGAGAACGTCAGAGCGAACGAGAGGGGATGAAAGAGGGAAAGCATGATGTTACTGCCATAGCTACTTTTCTTCAACAACACAAAACGTTTGTAAATTTAAACCAATTGTATCCGTACGTATGTATATGGCCGCCACTGCAATTAATTTACTTATGGAATAACGACGAGAATTTATTGTAAATGTAAATAATGAAACCATAAAAAATTATGAAATTTGAAATATTTTAAGTAATTTATGTAGTGTAAATTTCAATGTCAAACGAAAGGAACGACATATAAAAGTGCAGTTATAGGTGAGAAAGTTAAATTGATAAAACTATGTAATATTGTTCTTTAAACTCACATATTCTTATTAATTAATATCCTTCTTAATTGTAGATATAAAATATAAAAGAAATGGCTTCTTGTCTTAGTTACGCATAAGCTTTGAGTAGATACTTTATTCATAAGTCCAAACGTAACTGACTTTTTAACGAATTCAGCTAAAAAATTTGGTTCGTCTGTCAATTTTTAATCAATTGAATATTTTCTTTCAATTACATGTATAGGTATAGTATGCCAAATAGGTGAATAAATTAAAGAATATTGCACCCTTGTAGTCAGTACACGTTAACTGGGGACTTGAAGAACATCTGCTCTTTGTTATATATATGAGGCATTGAAGGGCAACAACAGACTACCCCACATTTTTTCGAAATTGAGTAGCAATAATGTATTTCAATAGGCTTTACTAATCGTATAAAATAGGGGAAAAAAGGTTTTTTCAATGTGAGTTAGTCCGTTGTTGATCTCAATGCCTCACATGTATTGTATGCCCCTGTACAATGTATAAAGACTTTCTAACTCAAAAATCTATACTATTAACTCTGAAGAAAGACGTGTGTAATAAAAGTTGCACAGTATAAGTGTTACAAAGGGTCTAAGTTGACCTTTGCTTCTTTTAATAGAAACATGTGTTTTATAGGAATAGTGAGGTATGCAAGCGGTGTTAAGAGCAGAGGGTGAAGTCTTTGGCTAACAGCCACCCAATACAGTATGCTTGAACACTAAATGGCATGCTTCGAGTTACCATCGCTATCCCTACAGACTGACAATGAGCGCTGCGAAGCTCTCTTCTGACTGAACATGCGCACTGCAAACCTCCACTAGTGCTTGACACACCTGAACACATTAATATTAAATTCAACCATCGTAACTTTCTTTGTTCAAATTCCTGCATTTCTCTCCAGGAAGAAGAAGAAAGAATATCATTCCCATAATAACAGAGCATATATGGGTATATACGTAAATAAAACTAATCAGTAGTCTTCCCTATCGCATCTTAATGTAGTCTGTTACTTACCTGTAACTTAAAACTGCAAAATCTAATAATACGTGCGAACCTTTCAAGGCCAAAAGAAAAGATCGGTGCTGGCACTGCCCTCGATTTTCATTTAATTCTAATTATCATCCTAGCTGTCAATGTTTCAGTCAGCTATCACCATTTACATAAGTCGACTTTCTACCATGATTTATTATACAATAGATACCGTCCGTCATCGCAGCTGTAGAACGTGTCCGTAACAGCGACATTGAAACGCTGTTGTCAACGAGTATCCGCTTGTGCAACTTCGCCTCTACTTCGAGGGTCCGTTTCGTTGCGCAATATTCAGGGGCGTATTTAAAAATATCCTGGAAAGCTGGTGGCCAGCATTTTTTCACAAAGGCGTCAGATCGCCGCGCGTATATCTATTAATATCGCGAAATAAATGTTACACTCGTGGCGATCGTCGTTACGTTTTAAAGGTCGCGTCACGCGTCCGCCCAGCGGGATTTCTAACAAGATAACTCTTGTTCCTGTTCCTTCTCCTGTTCCGATAATGAACACGTTATTAACCGAGTTACCGCCAAGCGGAACACCGCCCGTGCACAGGCGATAGCTCGCGATTGCGCGCGCGAATCTTAATTACACCCTTTATAATCACGTTCCGTGCGCACCACTTTTTGTATATTAATTACTCCTGTATGATGCGCGGCTTTTCTCAGTGTTTTAATTCAATACAATTATATTCGAAAGATTTACGACTGTGAAAAACGTTTGTTCCAAAGGAATAAACGTTCGCGTACGCTGCTACGGAGGTAGCAAGATACCGTCGCTATTTTCCTTTTACCTCGAAGCTAACGGCCGGTCGTTTTGTAATTTTAAGAAACGCTGGGAAATATTTTACCTTCATAATCGGTTTGTCTACACACAAATACTATTACAGCTAAAATTACCCACCACCTTTAGATCCTACACAATAGCATGTTTTGTTAAGAAAAATATAGATCGAACGATCAGGACTCCCTTGTTCACTGTGTTCTATTTAAGGGAGGAGACCACGGTAATGGCCCGAAAAGTAAAGGTATCTTTGGAAATTTATTAAAAACGAACTACGCTTTAAACTTTCTTTAAGTTTTTTAATTTTTTTAAACTTTCAGGACTTTGTATTTGATATTTAAGTTATACGAATGACTTGGGAATGGGGCTGCAAAAAATTACCGCTGACATAGTTGACAGTTTGCCGACGAAACGGTTCTTCGGAAATCAAAAAATCAAAAAGTTTTAGAAACTATATGCGTATGGCTATGGCACGACGGGTTCGATTTTGAAAATTTTTAAAAATGACAAAATGGTGAACCTCTGAAAAAAATTGTGAAATTTGGTTCGAGTAAATTAACCTCTTTCGTTGAAAAAGAAATAGAAGGAAACTACCAATCAAAAAACACTCCCGGCGTGCCATAGCCATTCGCATATAGTTTCTAAAACATTTTGGTTTTTTGATTTTGGAAGCACCGCTTCGTCAGAAAACTGTCAATCAGATTTTTTGCAGCGCAAAGTTACTGGTCCTGTACAGCTTGTAAATCAGCTTTAAATAAATTTAACAAAAAAAAGATATTCGTATGACTGAAATATCCAATAAAAAGTCCTGAAAGTTTAAAAAAGATTCATTACGTAGTTTGCTATTAATAAACTTCCAAAGATACCTTTACTTTTCGAGCCATTACCGTGGTGTCCCCCCGTGTTTTTTTTTTCAATTTTGTATTTTGTCATTCGAAACATACTTTCTGTAAATTACATATATGTATACGTGTGCTAAAAAAATCGTCTGCAGGCAAACTATCACACATGCAAATGAATTTATTAAGCATTTTAAAAGCAATTTGTAGTTTTATGTTAGGGTTGAAACATAAATTCCGTTTATTTGTAGTCACTTGCATCCACTTCACAAAGAAGTACAGTACTTATTCGCTAAGAGCTCGGTTTAACCTGCACGTTAAGAGCTCGGCGCTATCTCCACCATTTCTGCCTCACTCTGACCGGCGAAGGCGAGAGCGAGATGGAACGAGAACGAGGTGGAATGAGAGCGAGATGGAACGAGAACGAGGTGGAATGAGAGCGAGGAACGGTACAGGACAGATGACGCGTGGATACTTTGTCTCGCTCCGTCTTTCGGACGCCCGATACTCCGTCTTTTGCGTGCACGGTGGACATGAGCGTTTAGATTCGCTCTCGTTCCATTTCTCTCTCGCCTTCGGCAATAAAGAAGCGAGAAACGATCGCTCGGAACCGTGCCCCCTCTACGTTAAGTGCTCGCCACAGGTGCCAAGCCGCGAGGCTATTATCGAATACAGACTGTAATCGCAAGCAAGTGACTTGAGTTAATGAAGCAGAAAATCGGCATGGGGATCCATGATAACTGAACATTTTGTACCCATTTCATTGTGAACTCCCGAATTCTTGACCTCAAGCAAAACTGTAACCGTGTATTGATGACTCATGTCAATAGCTTCGACCTAGGGGGACCTAACACACCTGTCTTTTGATCCTATTATTTTCGATGGTACAACGTTAACGAAAAATGATTAAGAAGTTCTGCGCGGAGAAGGATTGGGTATCTAGGGCAGGCTGGCCAAGGGATTAAAGTCTTTTAAGATTAAATTCTGAAGAGGAAGTGGCTCTCGAGGCAACGGCCATTTTCCTCCACGTGTACGTGTGTGCGTGTACGTGCTGCAAGGAAAGTGCAGGTAACAATGCGGGAAATACGTTGCTTTCCCGCAGGTAGAGGTAACGATAAAATCGCAATGCTCTCGTCACTCTAACAGGTCATAAAGCCGGAACTATAATGCCACCCGCCTATCCCACTCGTTACAAACCAGCATTTTCAATGTGAACAATGCTCTCCAGCGCACTTTATTACGCTTCAATATACTGATACGCGGTTGTTATTTGCATTGCTCACCATTTTTGCGCCACGCTAAACATACAGGGTGTTTCGTAGTGGCGGGAACAATCGAAAAGATAGTATGATAATTCTATACGGAGAAATAAGTGATAAAATGTGAAATAAGTTCCTAGGAGGCGCCCTTTTCGAGAACACCAATTCTCGGAAAATGATGCGCTTGACCGAAAATCAGTCGAATTTATCAGTAAATGTGGTACAACTGTAACTATGAACATGTACATTAACTTTCTTCGAATGGGGCTTTGTTTTCTAGAAAATCAATTTGGAAACTCGACTACATAATTATAAGAATGCCAAGGATTCACACGCAAGAAATTATTTCATCTGCAGTTGTACCAAATTTATTGATAATTTTTAGTTAGGTGTGCGTGTACTTACTGGATGAGTTTTCAAAATCGATTTTCTCAAAAATTACTTTTTGCGTATACAATCACTATCGCTCCAGTTCTGCCACGTATTACGAAACATCCTGTACATAATTTTTTCACACTGAACCATGCCAACTTTGTTATGCATTTCTCACGGACGCTGACCGATACGATTCATCACAACACTCAACATGTTTAAAACAATGTCGTTTGAAGAAATTGCCGTAGGTGAATTTTTTTTGTTAATTTTCTGTATTTTGGGTTTCCACTTATCAGAAAGTAATGGTGGGAAAAAATATATATAAAAAATTTTAAGTTAAACGATTTTATTTAATTTGATCAAAAATGCAGTAGGAATTAAAAAATAATTCTTTTCTTGTACTACAATTACGATGGTGATATGTCATATTAAATAAAATCGTGGGGTAGGATATTTCATCGCGGTTTATCAGCTGTATTAAATTGATTCATATCCGACGATATTATTTAAAGTGAACATATCACCATCATAATTGCAGTACAAGAAAAGAATTATCTTTTAATTTCTAGTGCATTGATCAAATTAAATAAAATCGTTTAACTTCGAAAATTACTTAAAAACTATAAAAATGTAAGTAAAATAAAGTAGTTCCACGCATTAAAAAGTCACGGTGTTGTCGTAAGTTAGAAAAAGAGACAATGTGAGACCTAACTGTTCATCAATTACAGAGATTGATGGAGATAGTAGTCAAGGTTGCAAATCGAAGTTTAAATCGATCTTGTCAGTAAGATTCATTGTTCAACTATCGCTTAACTGTTTTTCAGGCACATGAACAGCAATGAGTCAGCAGGAGAAACATGAGATTTGGTATTTGTAATGCTCCTGCAAAAACAGTGCTAATGTTTATTCTCCTCAGATTACTGCATCCCTTTCCTATGAAATATGCATAGAACAAATGTATTCAAACGTTTCGCGCGGTTAAAGAGCAAGAATAGAATACCTTAACGGCGTTTTAAAATCTGTTGAACAAATACCTACAAGATAACACATAATTCTTTCAGTCGCAAAGATTTTTCATGTCCCCTTCAAAAAAATTTCAAATTTTCTGACTATAATCATTTGCCTTCCATTTGTTTTCCCCCAGATACCTTCACATTTCTATATTTTTCTCAAAATCTTCGATTAGTGGTCGACTTCATATAGCTGGCCGTTTTCTCACGAGCATGTTTCAGCACGGCATTTAACACAGGTTCCCGTCTAGAACACTTCAATTTCGCGAGGAAACGTTATTGTCACACCATTTATGTTTCGTTGCTTTGGTTATGTATACTTTCCTATTGTTAACATAAAATAACAGATGGTAGATTTTGAAATAAATAAGTACGTATTTTTTTGTCCTACACGTTTTTACTAAGCGTGATACATTTTCTATGAAGACTGCTACGAGAAGTAATTGGTACTTTATCAGCAATAAATTGATGACTGACGTTAAGAATAACTTCAATGCATTAACTTGAATATTGCATATGCATCTGAAAATCAAATATTTCTGTGTAATACAGCCTTACATGAAGCCCCCTGCTTTTGCCCATATCCTAAAATTGCAATTAGCCTTTCCCGGAAAAGTATCGATATTGTCACACATTAAATTTCCGTAGAAGTACCTACATCACACTTAGTGGCCAGATTTCAATGAAACTAAACACGATAAATCGCATATGATGAATTTGAAACACCCAAAGTAAATAAATCATCAAACTAAATAGAAGTGTTCTAGAGGGGAACCTATGGCGTCGCAATGCCCTAAAGTTCTAAACCATATCACGAAATATTGTACAAATTATCGCCAAAAGAAGGCCAACCATTCATACTTCAAAGCCGAATCATTCTATTTGTGACTATGTATAATAGTCACAATATATATATAAATCAGTGGAAAAATATTGATTACATCCGAAGCAAGAAAGTACAAGGAATATGAATATGTTCATTTAAAAAAGGCATAACATAGGTATGTCTTTGTATTTTCTTTTGTTTCTCAAAATAGGGCCAATCACTGTCAGGTGGCCAACCATTGTAGACACTCTTTATCCCTACCAATCGGTACCCTCTACTTAATATATCGTTCCCAACAAACAACTATCAGTGAAAGTAGGTACTCAAACATTGGCCACGAAAGAAAGTTATGTACCAGTTAGGAAACTGTGGGTCTCAACGCCATTGTGTGTACCAGTCTTCTTCCTCGCGATAGGTATTATATCTCTTCAGTAAAATCTGAGCTCATCCCCTCAGTAATTCGGGAAGTATTTCGCAGATGGATGCTCTTCTGAAAATTACGGCTTGTAACCCCAGTATTGTCTCCTTGTGTGTCCATATTTAGAGGTGGGTAACATGGTTATAACGAAGCTACGAGCGGTCCTCATCCGAACAATGGCCACCCGTGGGCCGTTGGCACGTGAGCGGAGAAAATTATTCGGTCTGGATAATAGGTCGAAGGTAGGGAAAAGGTGGGAGGTAGATTGCGATAGATACGACGTATTACCTATCTCCCGATGAGAAAACAGTGGAAGAGGAGGAACTTATGACTCACTGACTAGGTGTGTATGTATTCAGGAACGCACAGACATCGAATCTGTCTGACGTGCGTATGACTCGCTCGATTTATGCCATCTAAACTTCTGCCATGCTTTATTCCATTAATGAAGGGTAAACATAAAACATATGGTAGGACTAATTCTTTAAAATGAGCTGCTGCGAAGCTTTCTTACTATTTGGTAACTTTCACACATCGGTATGTTCTGTTCAAATAGTAGAAACTTCCAATCGTTTTTATGATAGGTTGATGTACAGGGTGGGGCACGTAACTGGAGCAACTTCGATAAGTCTGTAAATATTGATCGATCGATTGACAAAAATTCATATCAACAAATATTACATAGCTTAAAAGAGGTCACGCCGTTCACTGTTACGATATCATTTGTCGCTTATTACCTACTTGGCAACATTTTAAGATCTCCGTCGGGGTTTTATATGGAAATCAATATTTTTACAGCGAAAGCTTTAAGTGGGATTGAGATGAATTCGATCGTGTTAGGTAATACTGATCGGGTAACCTTAAACTACTTCTGCTTCAGTCACTCTATCTTGAATTTAATGATCCAGATATAGTTACATTTACTTCTTTCTCGCAAATAGTTTTGGAACACAATTAGACTTTCCTTCTTTTAAATTTTGTAAATAATGTTCAAAGTGTCAAGTATGTATTGTTCTTAAATCTTGACACATTCAAACGTCTACTGATATCTTTTAAATGTCTTTTATTTTATATTATGGTAAACAAGCATTAGTTCAGTTTAAATAAGTTCATTAGTTAAATTTGTTTAAAATCTCTTAAAAAATCGTATTACATAAAAAGGACAAACTCCCTTTTCAGTCTCAACATTGTCACACGTTGCAAGGAATAAAGAAGAATTGTTGATTAATACACCACACTGGAAACTTCTGTAAAAATACTTTTGGAGTTGCCGAAAATTATTGCTACATGGCTGCGTTTTTCTAGGCATTAAAATTGAAATGAAAGAAGTCAGATGACGTGTCACATGACGTGTCACATGACTACTTCTGACTTGCAATCACGCCTGTGTTTATAAACATTCCTACACTATCACTGTTATTACAATTAATAAATTTAGTTTCAAAATATAAAATTGTTTATATACTTTGCACAACACGAAACGCTACCTATTTATTATACAGAGAATTGCTATGTAAAGCTACGTTTCGTATTATAAATGATCAGACCCGAGTCAAAAACCAACAATAAGTCAAAGAAGAATCTATCAAAAATTGTGATTCAAGTAATAAAATAAACAGAACAGAACATCGAACAAGCATAACCGAAAAACAGCAATGAAATTTCGTACGAAAGGAAACCGATGATAAGCAAAACTTAATACATAGCGTAAATATTTCTATAAGTAAAGAATATTTTTGTGCATTTATAGTAAAATCTGTCAATATCAAAAAGGAAACGTTATAAAAAGTGCACTTGATGAAAACAAGCCATAGACAAATAAGACACGCTATAGAACTGGTAAAGGGAGATAAAAATAAAATACAGATGATACGCAAAACACACAGATTTATAAAAATACAGATATGAATACAGAGATTTATAGAAATATAGCAGACGCATGTAGATACCAAGATTAGGGCATTCGATAACCATGAAAACCTTCCTCACTCACGACACTAATAATTTATACGACAAATCTAAACCAGGAAGCAGCAATGAAACGTAGATTGCGAAAAATACAGAGCAATCATCGCTGTCATAGCGGTGCTCAAGACTTCAATCTTCCAAATTCACCGAGCGTGGTAATTCGCAGACAGAGAGCGTACCCCATCACAGACACCACATTCATTCAATTTATTGGCGATATCCGCATTACTTTCCTTATTCACATGCAGTAGGCATAATACGCCGAGTGCGTGTCTTATCGAATGTATGCCACCCTGGAGCATCGATGGGACAGCATTTCCGCTTGAATTATAAATAACGTATACGCGCGCCCAACAGAAATAACGCGTCGCGTTCGTTTCTGTGGAGCACATTTTCGAAAACCCGCTGGACCGAATGCATACATAAATCACGTTCGAAGAGGGCCGTTAATTTCTTCGTAGCCCAGAAAGGGGCGAGGAAACGGTGATACTGATAGGCGTAATGGCGGGGACGGGGAATTGAGAGAAATATGGGAGAATGGACGAGTGGGACGTTGAGGGCCAATGAGACAGAGAAGGGTAGTGGGTAAGCGGAGAAATTGAGAAGCGAAGAGAGGGAAACGAGAGACGTACAAGGGAAATAAGACTTCGCCAAGAGGCATAACCGTGGTGTGCGCCGTGACTCATCGAGTGGCAACCGTAGAAAACCCTCGATTGCATCGACAACGAGGAACACGAGACCGGTGGACCTAGGGAGAGGAAACTGCGCAAACTAGCAGAGTGGATGGCGGACCATGAAGCGGGATTCAGAGGGAACGCGCGGGAGCATTCGTGTTTAGGAGAAAGTTCCCTCCAACTCGGATGATATATGTATATCGTTGACTTGCACACAATCTTCGGGGAAGGTCCCCGTTTAAAGTGGACCTTCAAGTTAGTGATCCAATTTACGCGATAGTTCGAACGACTCGCAGATTGCCCTGTCGACAGACAATAAGAAATTCGTTAACAGTTCGAAAACTGCTGCAGATGCGTATAGGTATATATATATATATGTTAGGCATGTGGCTCTTATTTCTGAGTTTTTAATTTTCTCTCCCCCCCGCCCCCCTCAGAATAGTTACAAATAATAAAAAAAATCTGTGTAAAGTTTGAACCCTATTTGATAACGGGAAAAGGTGACCCTGGACCCTTGAACGTTTAAATACTTATTTAACAACTCACAAAACCGATTTTATATAATATCCTCCAAGTTATTGATTACATACAAAGATATGTCAAACAAAAGTTGTAGATTCAGACAAGCAGCATCTGTTATGTTGTATTACTTTTTCTCGTGCGACAAACGGTTTTCGAAAAAAGTCCGAAAAACTGGAAATAAAAAGTTTTTATTTTTCAAATTTTGAAAGTTTAAATCCTTCTCGAACACTTTTTATTTATGAAGGCGAAAAATAAAATTGTAATTTTTATTTTCGAGGACTATTTCTTAAACATTTAAGGGGGGAGGGCGTATACCGTGATATGCCAAAAAGATAAATAAGGCCACCGTAGTATGTGTATACCTACCCCTACCGAATACGCTTTTTTTTTAAGTAATTAGTATTTGTTTAAAGTGTGGTTGAAGTAAGATTGGCATACTTCTTTGCTTAAGAACATTTAATTCTACGAAATTGTATCATAAAGAGGCAAGAAACTCTAGAGAATATCAAGTTGAATAATGGATGATAATATTTGTATGAATTTAGATATTTCCTTTCCAGTTTTATGCTAGCTGGAATAAAATTCATCCACAGAGGATATGCATATATTTTGCTTTAAATAAATTCCTCTCGTGATTTTCAACGTGCAATATGAATTATCCAGCAACAGTCAGTTGACGTATTAGCTTAAGGGATTACGCCAACCTGAATACATTTTACGATACTATGAGGGTGAAAATTATTTCTATACTTCTTATGTTTAGGGCATGTATTAATGAATATATTGAAGAAGCTGCAGCGGTCGGGACGACCGCTTCTACAGAGGGGGGATATACAGAGGGGCTTCGCGATGGCGTCTGACTCTCGAATGACAGCTCGAGTCCGATCGCCTTCTTCTCGCTGTCTTCTCGATTCGGTCGCGAGCACCGGTGGGCCATGGATTCCTATCTGTGCTCGCAACAATATTGTATAAATATGGTACAGAAGTATTAAAAAATGGCCGAGTTATGTGTTGTCCCGCATGAACGTCCGGAGGGGGGTGCAAAAGGGGCAGTTATCCCACTCCCCTGGCTTTTGACAAAAGATCGGTGATTTTTAAAAACTGATTATTATTATAGTAAAAAAGTGAATATTTCTAAATTACGGATTTAAATTTTGAATTAAATTGGCACTAGAAAATGAGTACAAAAAAGCAAGCGGGCTAGTCGTTTTTTCATTACTATATTTTTCTTCACCGTCACCTCAAAGTTGCCCCCTCCTGAAAAAAGTCTACGGACGCCCTTGTTGCCCCGCGAAGCTCCACGGAATCACTTTTTCCAAATTAGCTAGCAGCATAACTTGAACAATTTTTATTCGATTCACTTGAAATTTTAATAGTATCTTCTATAATAGATTATCTACAGAAGTACATACAGATTTTACGATTAGTTAAAAACTTTTTTGCTACTGGCAATTTTAGGCATAATTTAGGGATAAAGTTTTAGGCAAATTCTCCGGCTGAGACTGATATTCTCTTCAATTGCCCATCATTTTCAGAAAAATCGATATGTTTACAAATCGCTATGTACTTCTGTAGTAAAGTCATTTAAATACGTCAAAGTATACGGGACTTCTACTGCTAGCCGTGGAGAGTGTCTTTTCAAAAACTGCAAGAGTGGAAGAGCACAAGCAACGTCATTTTGTATAAAACAAATACTTACAACTTTTTATACAGGCACCATAAGACGCGTAGAATAAAGCCCTTAAAAAAGTTTTTTCATTTATTTTCTAATTTCGTCCAAAAAGATTCTGAAACTTACATATGATTTTCAGGCCTCCAAGGTGGCCTAACACCTTAATACAAGCAACTTTGTGTTAGACCTGTCGCTAAAAATATCCACGCATCAACCCCGTGTCCCTACAAAATATTTAGGATATAAGCTCCAGGTACCGAGCGAGTCCGTCATTAGTGGCGAAGCGAAGATCGAAGAGGGAGAGACACCCTTGACTATATCTTAGTCATATCTCTCTTCCTGGAATTTTAGGGGAGAATGCAAACGACCGTACGGGGAGACGGGACAAAAAAGTTTCCTAGGCGAAGACCAGTAATAGACGAGTCGAACCACCCCTCCATTCGCTCCTTATGCGCTGAGAAGAAAGGAAGAAGAGACTACCGGCTCCGCAAATCGATTGAACCACGGGTAGTCGCGATAAGAGACCAATTTCGTGTCTGACTCATGTATCGCCTGCAATACTGGCGCTGAATTTAACCAGGGAGCATAATACTTTGATAAAGCCCGATCGAGGAAAATGGGGTCCGTGCGAAATTTAACTGAACAAATCTATCTCCAATATTGTTATTTGACTTGCTAGGGTTTTAATGAGTTCTCGCCTCTGCGAGATCTTCTTTTCTTCAGACGAGGCAGAAAAGCCTGCCGACGAAAAATGGAGTATATCTTCAATACATTTTATCATTTTTAACTATTTAGTCAAGCTATAGTTACACAGTAGTGAGTAGTGTCTTCCATATCCGAATACTCGAATATCCGAACGTTCTATTACAGATGTCTTCATAACGATTTAGTTTAGAATAATAATTTATGTAATTTAATAGGCAAACAGATATGGGATTCATAAATATTTAAACAAACTATCAATTTTCCTGATCTCTTTAAATAAGTGAAGTTTAATATCAGAAAAGTGAGGGTTGTATTAAGGTAGGCTCTCACTACGCCTCGCCTCGGCGCAATTTCTTTTCGCACTCACATCTAAATTGTCAAAATACATAAGAAAAGCATAGGAAGAATAAAATAAGGCGAGGCGGGGCAAGGCGCAGTGTGAGTCAACTTGTCAAACAACATAAAGGTGCGTAACGACTTCGCGAGGCTTCCTCGCGAGGCATGTCTCGCGGAGTGGAGAGTCTGGAGACTACCTCGACATGATCACTTTGATTTGCCAAGCCTCGCAAAGTCGATACCCTGCCTAAGAAAAGCATAGGAAGAATAAAATGAGCCGAGACGAGGCGTAGTGAGAGCCTGCTTTTATCCGATAATTTCCTTATTCGTACACTTATGTCTCCCTATTAGTTCGGATACGGGAGTCTCTCACTGTATTACGGAATATAGAAATAATTATAGGATACCAAAGTTACTAATTTAGGCACGTATTATGTAAACACTGCAACTCCATTACGATTCATTTTCAAATGGGGATTGTATAGCATCGTTCTTGGTACAGTTAAGAAAAAAGTAAAGCTTTTTTTGCTGAGTGGAAATGCTTGAAGAAACAGAAGATTTGCTTAGACACCAGAAGATTACAACAATGAGATAATACTGCTTCGAGCTTATTAGTTACATCCTTCTTAATTGTACGTTAGAGGCTAGAAGCTCTTAAGTAGGAAATATGACGCATCTAATCGTAATTGCAAAGTATGTCATCTCACGTGGGAAAGAAGAGCAGTGTTAATATTTATTTCACTGCAACGGAAGCCTTATTTGCAAACATGATGGATAGAAGCATGAAATGGAAACCGTTGATTAAAATATTCGTCGCAAAGCAACCAAATCAACGTATACTATACACGTTACACTCTTCATACCGGGCGATTAAGAATTAGAATTACATCCGCTTACAAGCAGTGTTATTAATAATATTTATTTCGTAATGTAATAGCTGTGCTAGGTTTTATGGTTTTATTTACGAGTGTGCGACATAATGTTTCATTCGTAATCTTCAATCTCTAATATACAAGCTTATTCCACGATACGTATGAGTAAAATTATATTGTAGATCAAAATGGACGGTGCATCCGCCAGGCGGTCGAATACCAAGCCATCTGCCGTCCAAAGGTTACAAAACCTTAACAGAAAACTTAACTTTACACTCGAATCGTCCTCAATGCAGAGGCGTAGGACACATCGGTAGTAGAACACCTCCGAGTGCTACCGGTGACCGATAACGAACTACAAATGTTTTCTTTAATGAGAAAACACTCATTAGGGGAACCGAAATGACGGCTATTTCTTCCGACGTCGACGAATCGGCAGGTCGAATGAGTTTCGAGCGGCACGGCGCGGCGAGCGGAGTCTAGCTAACCGAAGAACGACGAGAGCAAACAAGAGGCCGAGGAAGAGAGAGAGAGAGCGAGAGAGAGAGAGAGAAAGAGAGAGGGAGAGAGAAAGAGAGAGGGAGGGAAGGAGAAGAATAGAAAAGGAGGGGGAAAGGGACGGGGAAAAAGCAAAGAGATGGAAAGGAAAAGGCTGAACGCAAGTTGCGTATTAATAACGCAGGTCGCGAGGGCGAGATGGAAAATGGGCAGAAAGAGGGGCCTTTTTAACCCCCCGACAGAACCGGGGAGTTTGCTGCATTATCCCTCGACCCTAAGCAAACTGCGTGAGTACAGATTCATCGTTCTTCCGCCCGTCTACCCTTTATTCTTCTTCTCTTCACCGTATCTGTACATCGAGGCTCGTCTACGCGACCACACAGACGTTGGTAACGCGCGCACGTATTTACTTGTCCTATCTACGTGTGCCTCATATTTACATACCTTTGTGCAGGTACTTCTGTAAACGCAGCTCCACGCCCCCGTTTCCCAAAGGTCTACGACTTTCTACGGACAGTCAGACACTAAATCGCGCTAGGAATAACGCGACGGCGGCGATCAGTCGGTGGATGCGGATGGTGCGACCGTCATATATGTACTTCCATTACTTTGGGCTTTTACGGATGTTGAAAGGAGGAATATTTTTTGTGTACTGTCGAGCGAATTTGCTCCACGGAATTTGAGAGAATCGATGAACATGCATTGTGGCATTTCTGCTATTCAGCGTTCCTACAATGTAGGTATCTTAAGTATTTAAATAATTCGTTACCCTTACAAACTCACAGGGGAAGATCCCCAACACGGAAATGCAAAAACTGATGAAACTTTGGGGATGTGTAGATGATACAGTATAGGTATGTAGTGCGCAATTTTTTTGCTGCCTAAATTCACTTTGAGGGGGTGAATTTGACTCTTGAAAATCCGACTATTTTCCGATTTTGTCGTATAACTCGCGTATTACTTTTGCCAAATGATAGTTCTAATTAAAAGAAGTAACTTTTGTTTGAAAACTTTTTTTCTATCTCTTACAGTTCGCGAGCCATAAGACAAAATCGGAAAATATGTGGGCCTTCAGGGGTCAATTTCACCCCCTTAGAGTGAATTTGAGCAGCAAAAACACTGCGTAATACATACCTATACTATATACTCTACATATCCCCAGTTTCATAATTTTTTGAATTTTCGGGTTGGGGATCCTCCCTTGTCAGATTTACGAAATTGTTAGAGGTGTGAGTTACCTTTAGCGATCCACGTGGATTACTAAATACGAAGATAACTTTACTATTTGGAGCATTATGGGGCAAATATGAGGATAGATAAAATTTGCTAAATATTCGTTTCACCTACTTTCTCTTCATCGTTGTTACGGACATCGACATTTTTCACGGGAAACTGATCTGATGAGCGATTTCTGGTGGAGGTAGGAAACGATTTCAAATGAAAGTAACTAGGAAGAAAGTGATTGCCGGTCTTTGTTAGTTTCCTGTAGCCAGAGCATCTGTTGACTGCAAAAAGCCAGGATTTGTCTTCTTGTTAATGCTCGGAATGTATTTCGATAAGAAATCCACTTGCATTTCTTTTACAGTTTCTGAAGCAAAATACTCCACCACAACAGGTGTCGGTTGTTTTTTAACAGGTAGGTAATTGTTGATTATAGGAATTTCTAATTTAATTAAACTTCCGGGTATAGGTATATCGAGTTCATATAAAGGGTAAAGGAAAAAACAGGGAATGTCACAGAGCAGCTTTATCGAGAAAATTACGTTTTAATATTTTAGCCCACCAGTAAATAAACAAGGTTCAATGAATTTTTCTGCATTCTTCATAGCATGAAGCTTATACCCTAATTAGACATCCGAAAAAATAAGCAATAAAATAATAATTGTTTTCTATTATTTTAATATTTTTTCAAGTTTGAACAGGGCAGCATACTGACACAAAATAAGAAATTCCCACTTCGATTATTATCAAAACAAGGAAAAGCATTCGACTGTTCTGTAGTTCCAGTAGCCACCAACAAAATATGCTATAAATCGCAAAAGTTATTGTTTGCTAGTCACCCAGTAGTAATGCCTCGATATTAGTCTGCCAAACCTCGAATCTAGTCGTCACACTATCTCCAGAGAATTCTGACTGTGGAGTGGACAGAGCCCTTTTCCATCTTCTACTTGAGCATGCGCTTTGAAGCTGTCAATATTGCTCAGTACATACAGTTATAACTAGTTGTTTGATCATTAGTGACATTGTTGATACACTTAATTTGTACACCCACATTGTTGGACATCAGAGTTTGAAACACGATTAAATCCGCGATTTTTCAAAATATGTAGTGCACTGTTTTTTTATAGTGGACAAAAAAAGAACAGAGATACATTATCCCTAAATATTTTACATTTTGTAACATTCTTATGAAATAAAGTAACTAAAAATTAAATAACATATGTAGCCGTTAGTGTGCTTAAACATAAAAATTGATCATGAACTCCACCACTAAAATACTCCCACTTAGATAGACAAAAATCACTGCAGATAAAATTTGTCACCATGTAAGAAAACCAAATCACATTATGCAATAATTTTCAAATATCAAAATCTAGGTGACAAAATTTTAAAGCCAATTTATACGTAGTATCATAATAGAATGAAAATCAAAATCGTTTTCAAGAATCCAGTTGATCTCCCTAAAATTATTTTTATAGAAAATGGGGGGTTTTCGTTGATGACTTCCAGAATCTCAAATAAAAAGTTAAAGCCGTCGTTAGAGGTCAATTCGCCCGTGCATACAAGCGACACAGTACAATGGACGCGTAAATGAATCTGCAAATGTCCTCGCGAAGCTCCGCCAGAGACCCACCTACGTACTGCATATGCAAAGTCACACTCATGCGTGCAAATGCGCGTCGCCGTACGCGTACACGAGCGGCTGCCTATGGGAATTGTGGTAGGTAGGAAATGACAGAAACAGGTAAGCAGACGGAAACATATGGAGAAGGTGTCTGGCAGAGAGGATATTTGTCATCGGAACACGACCCTCAGCGAAATTGATACAGCCTGGCAAAAATAGATTCGTTACAGTGGCGCAACTCGGGATTTAATATTAGGGGGAGCCGAGTTGAACGGATAAAAATATTGATTATAAAAATTTATTTAAAGAATAAAATCCAGTTTTCTTGTCTTTTTACGAAGCCCCTTTTTTGGAGGGTGTCCGAATTTTCAAACACTGCAGAAGGCTAAAAATAATTTCCTAAATGCTCGCCATACTTCTTAACACAAAATTGTGTTTGTTGCTAAATAATTATATTCCTTCTTTGGTTGAGAGAAAATTCAATTTCCACAGAGAGTAAAAAGTTAATAGCAAGTCGACAGGCCATTTCCAAGAAAATCGTGATTAATGAAACGTTATTTATAATTATATTAGGGGACGTGGATAAAGCAAGTGGAACAAAATGTAAGAGAGAGAGAGAGAAAGAAGAAGAATGGAAGTGGAAATCCGAAGAGAAGATCGAACATTTAAAAACGGAGTGAGACTGGTGAAAAGTGTACTTAAATTCTGTTGCGTAAGTAACAATACACGTACGGGAGTGAAATATATATAACTGTATTTACGAGAGCGGATTCGAGTCACGCAAGCGGTGATGTAATAAGGGGAAACAGAGCAATTATATCGCATTGGCGATATAACTCAGAGTGGGATCCATCGCCCCGTGGAGATTTTAAACAGTGCTGAATATAATTGTCCCGAGAGAAAAAAGGATTGATGATCTTTCGTGTAACTGTGTTAATTGTGTGGACGATTGAGAATACACCGATCACGCGTGATAATTAATTCCAATGTAACTACGTTGGGCGCACCATCGATCGGCAATTAATCTTATAGCTTCTCGAGTAATTAGTAATCCCGATCTCCGGTTTCTTTCGTTTTTCATACCAAGGCTTTGCTTAATTAAGCAGCATCGAGTATGATCACTCTATCACACGCTGACAATGGCGTAACGGTTTTAATTGATCACTAATAACAGACGCTACAAAAAGTATTCCAGAAAAATTACAACATGTTAATTTAATTCTTTTCTACCATGGTGAGACCATTCGATTGCTTTATATGTACTCAAATGTGACGAATATTCGTCGCATATTGCCACATACTCTATAGCTATACTGAACCTCTTCTTCTCTGATGTAATACTACATTCAAAACTAATCTAACTAGTTCTAGGTTTTACATATGTATTTGAAGAATGGAGTGACTTCAGGAAAAACCAAAAAGTAAGTGTACGCGTTTCGTTCGTCTAAAAAGCATTTAAATACCACCAGTCCTCATTATTAGACCTAATCATTTTTAAGCAATACATTTTCAAAAATACATCAAAAAATTTTCATATGTAACATATTTTTGATATTTTTTGTTACGCGATGACATATTTCTTTATGCCATCGACAAAATATATATGTGCTATTATAATTGACACAAATAATTTGTAAATGGAAGTTTAATTATTCAGTTCCCGAACAAAATTTTAAATTATTCAACTTGCAAATTTTTAAACCTTTCACTCCATGTAGATTACCTGCTGCCTAATTCCTCGGGAAACGAGATATTTTAAACGCATCAGTACAAACCTCCACCAAAACTTTGTGAAATTCGAAGAAAAATATTTATCTTTTATAATTTTCCTCTTTTTTTTTCGTATCCCCACATTGTAAGTTTTGTACAAAAACAAATCACTGAAAGCAAGTCTGTGTGGACATTTAATCGGTAGAGAATCTTTCGTAAACTGATTGCAGTAACACAAAAACGGGGTAAGCGAACCTCGGACCCATGCTCATCCTCTGTTCTCGTGGGAAAAAAAGGTCTGGGTTAGAATCAAGAGTGCCTTCTGTAACTTTTTTCATGGTAGATCCGCAGCAAGTAAAAAGCACAAATTGACCAAGTTCATGGAAGAAGAAATCCAATTACGCAGTGCACCGAGTTGCTTCCCCCTTTCTTGCAAGGAATCTTTATGGAGCCACTGATGGCCGCGATTACACTAATCGCGGGAATGTCTGTATTGCATGCCTGCTCGAGTGTTAGTTTTTCGTCGTGGAAATTTATTGAATTAACGGACTGTTTTTTACACCTCTTTACGGGATCACCGTTACGAGATTTTTCTTCTTTTTGTGATGACACTATCCAGCACTACAAGCAATTAAAAAACTCAGAAGAATACTTAGTGTGATTACTAATGTAGCGAAGTTGTACACGAAGTTCGATTCGATAATAGTGTTCACTATTGAAGGATTTGCGAACGAAACGAAAGGATGGGTCTATTTAATAAAAGTCAAGAAAGTAAGTTTATAATAGTAAAACAGTAATCAAACAAATTTGTAAAAGTAAGTAAAATAACTTTGTACATACTTTACAAAGGAATTTGATTTCTCATGCATTTAGTGCATTATATAATGTAATATTGAGAATTTCCATATATATATATATATATATATATATATATATATATATATATTGACTTTTCATATTCTGCAATATATTCCGTTTCTAAAATATGAAGCAAGTATATACCGACGTATGTATGTCTCGAAAGAATACCTACACTTGTCAAGAACTTGCTGGCAAATCTGAAAACCATTCTTCAAACATCCCGAAAAGCGAAAAGACTTGGACTGCTATCGTCGAACAAGACCGCGTGTCCCTTTCGATCAAATTTCCCGACTCGGGGAAGCGTTCCTATTCGAGAATTTCTTTTAAAAAATCCGTCTGAAAGAGGACAACACGCCTTCGACATATAGAAATTCCGTGCGATGGAATCCTTCCTGGCAATCGGGGCGCGCGAGAGAAATCAAAAAGACGATTCCGCTTCAGGAGTTTGCAGAATATCTCGCGAACGAAAGGACCGGATTTCCTCTCAGCTGGATTATACGGTCGAAAAGAGAGACGGAGGAGGGAGGGGAGATGAAACAGGAGGAAAGTCGAGGAAAAAAGGAGCTCTTCTCCCTGTCCGACGCGCGACAGAGAAGGAGAAAGAAACAAGAGGGACGCTGTTTCCCGCGGGGATGAATAATTCAGTACGGGCGCGCATAGTTGGACGCGCCCATGTACAGTCTCTCCTCGTATATACATAAAGCAGAAGGTGTGCCAGGAATGAAATTGTTGCCGCGAACCGCGGTCATTTCCACTAACGATACCCAATCTATGTATGCTTTGCACATGATCGAATGCCACCAGGTCGAACATCGTCCACCGTTACGAGCAGTTCTGCCCCATCACTTATAATTCGCCAGTCCTGGCGACCTTAAAGCTGGAGTCACGCATGTCGGCTCCGTGACGGCTCAGTGCCGTCAGTGTTAGTGTGACTAACCGAAATTTTTTTCCACCGAACTGATACGTGTCAATCCGCCTTAACGCTTTGACGACCGAACCTGTCGGAGCATACCTACTCCCGCTGCCGATATTTTCAAATTTCCCGATTATTCCGTTGGCTTTTGGAAACTAGGAAAACAGCGTATTGTAAATAGAATAGAAATTTTTGAATGGTGTATAGTTTTACACATTCACGAATATGAAATGAGATTGAACTTTGAGGATTACAGAAAGTAATAAGATCGAAATCGCGAAATCTCGGACAGCGGCCATCCAAGTGTTAGGGATGTACTATAGTCCTCCGAAAAATGGGTAGAATTTGAGAATTTTCTTTGAGAAAAGTATAAAGCGCACACTCGTCCAATATGGCATATGTCTTTATCCATAATTTAGCCACGTTCTAGAATTTTTACAACTACAAAGTCGATATGATATCGGATCTGCATACTTTCGCGTACAACGTGTTCATAAGAACATGCCCGCATGGCGTGCACTCTTACTCCTCCAAAAATACCCTGAAGCTATCAGCTGAAGCTTATTTATAATCTATATGGATCGTCTCATCTACTGAACCTAATCTTAGGAATAATAGACAGAAATTGTCGATTAACGCCACTCGAAACAAGAAAATCATTTTTAGAATAATTTTTCAACGTTTTCGGAGGTTAAACAATATCTACTTATATTTTGCTTAGGTTTAGTAGCCCAAAAGAGTGTTTTCTTCAGTAAAATGAAGAGGTGAAATTGATTACTGTACTTGCTTTTGAGGTATCGTGTACGCCATTCTGAGAGATGTAGTTCTGAGAAAAGCATATTTAAATATTTTTGGTATAGGTACAAGCTATATTGCGTCGATTTTGATCCATAATAGGATTTTACTCGGACAATTCTCAGAATATGCTTTTACAGCAGATTTAGAACTTCTTCTGATATGAAATCTTCATTTACTTAATCCTTTCGCGACGGCGATGCTAGCCGCCAATATAAATATTACATATATATATACATATTTTGGAATTGTTTCGTGGACGTCGAATATATCCGACGCTAGGCATTTTGGACCGTTTTGCGGACGACGGATATATCCGACGTTGGTCTATTTGGGATCGTTCCACGGACGTCGGATATATCCGACGTTAGGTGTGAAACGGTTAAAGTAGTGGTGTTAATAAATGATAACTAGTATAAGTAGTACTGTGTGGATCAAACTAGATCCTGCGTTACCCGGGCGAGGGTTAATTTCTGCCCTAAATATAATTCTCATAACATTGAACATTCTCACAATGGTTTTGAATACTTCTCCAAAAATGGACGATGCTAAATAAGCAGCAATAGCGATGATCCTTGATTCGTAGTACATGGTGTATTTCTGCTCTAAGCATTTCCCTTTATTATCTTTTCTCACAGACCACAATTTCGTGTCCATCTTTGTTAGAACATGTCCCCCGCTTTCTACAGGGGGTGTGTATTTATAAAAGGGTTGTGAGCAAATGGATTAGATCTAAAAAAAAATGAATTATTTATGTGTCTACCCCTCATTCAAAGTTTTATAAATTTCATTAATTTGATGACTTTTCCCATAAAATTTTACATACATCTACACACTTCATACTTTGAGCAAATGCAAAAAAATCATATATTTTCTTAACCCCCCAAAGTACTAAACTACAGAGACCCATTATGTAACCCCTAGGACGATTTCTGTCGAGCTTCACTTTGGGAAAGGGGCGGCACCTAACACCCTTTAGTAACGTACACGGGGATCACACGAATGTTGCGCGCCGATTTTAACGAAGCAATATTAATAGTTTCCGAAATATTTAAGACTATGAATACCGATGATTGATATGTATCTATTTTTATCAGAGCGGTCAAGTGACAGGCATTTGCAGAAAAATATAATTTAAGGGAGAAATGCCGTTCGCATATTACAATAAAAATCACGTAAAATTGAAGGAATTGCACCGTCATAAATTTCAATGATTTTTATTGGGGATTTCAGTCTACTTGTTGTTCATGCCAAGTCCTATCCAGCAACTGTCACCTTAGGGAAATTCAGGAATTCTTTGCCTCCTACAGACTATGCATTTGGGATCGTCGCCTCAAATCTTCTTTCGTCGCGTATCCTTTAGTATTCAAAACACTGTCGCAACACATTTCCTAATCACGTAAGGGAAGATCGCAATGTACCCTGCGTTAAAAGCTAAAGAATGCAAATGACATGCCAACGTTTCGTAACGCCAGTTTGGAAACTGACAAAAGCGACTCAACCATAGATGAAACCAGCTGCGTATTTGGAGTTATACAATACAATTGTCGTACTATTCGTACTATACAAACCTATCCGCAGAAATAATCGATAAACTATATACAAGTTACTTTTGCGTCTCGTGGAAACAGTGAGTTATTTTCAGATCTGTAGTGTAAGTAGGCACATACGTGTCTCAGAATGCAATGTTTCTGGTTATAGAAAATTGTATTAAAGGTATCCTCCGGTCAAAAATCTTGAAAAATACGTGATTTTCATGAATTAAAAAAAAAGAAACTGAACAGCATACAGTAAAAAAGCTTCTTGAACATTATTACTTTATATTTGAAGAATAAACAAAAAAATGATTGTTTGAATTTTATGAATTTTTGCCTCAGATATGCAGCATTCATTGTACCACTGTAGAAATTAGAGCTCTTGGCGGGCGCCACTGTAAAAAGCTTAATTATGGACCGATTTCAAAAACTTTTACGGCATTCTATTCATAATTAGACTCACTATCGCCTTATCCGCAAACAGTAATTTTGGATCGCCCATTTTTTCTTTATGAACAGATTTATGAGTAGAAAAACTGCTTTTTGCAACATTTTGTTTAAACATGTGTTTAACATTCACATATATTTTAAGATAATTTTTAGTTTTTTTATTTCAGGCGATCCTGTCACGAGTTCCGATGGCGCCCGTCAAAGGGCTCTAATTTCCACAGTGGTACAATGAATACTGAATATATCTAAAGCAAAAATTGATAAAATTCAAACAATAATTTTTTCGTCCGTTCTTCAAATATTTGAAGTATGTAATAATAAAGTCCAAAAAGCATTCTATTGTATATTGTTCAGTTTCTTTTTTTTTTAATTCGTGAAAATCGCGTATTTTTCAAGCGTTTTGACCGGAGGCTACCCTGAAGTGTTACAAGCTATAACAATTTATACGTTTGAGAAATTAATATTCGGTCTAATGTTAACGAGATCCAGAAAGATACAAGAATGCATTAGGAGTAGATTATAAAGGTAGTTTTAAGTGAATTCTGAATACTGTGAAAGCACAAGAATAGGTTAAAATTACATGCACCACAGTAGAATCATTTGTCCTTTCGATCGATGTGTTTACGAACTACGAGGTATTTGAAAAAGATATGTAGATAAAGGGTGATTGATGGAAGAGAACGGTTTATCTGGAGACACAGAAGAAAAATGATGAAGAGAATTTCACATAAAATGTGCATGTTCATCGGGAAAGTGTATTTTTGAAGAAATATCATAAATTCTTTTATATTACAAAACGTCATTATTTATTTATTTTCTGACTTTATGCGAATTAACCGAATGAAGAAATTCTCCGCCGAGACAATCGACACAATGAACTTTAGAGAACTTGTGCGTTAGCGCAGAGACACTAAAAAATAGTAAATACTTGTCGTGGGACTTGGACTTATCAGATATGGACTAACTCTGAAGAAAGGATAAGATATATGTTTCCAGGATATCTCAAAATTAGTAAACTCTTCTAACTCAATTATGATAAATAATCCTCTTTGGAAAGAAAAATGCATCAGTCAAATTGTCTCCTTGTTGGAAGATTTGAAAGAAGCATAACGGAAATTATTATTCCGCGCGAAGGACGGTAGAATTTTTACTATTCTCACAGCAGAAACACGACATCCAGATTTTCTGTACGTTTTGCAGTTCGATGCTCTCGGTACGAAAGATTATAATAATTGAAATTAATAGAGTACGGGCTTAATAGAACACCGATCAAATACATCTAACACAAATTAACGAGCCTATGTTCATTAATCGCTAGAGATTAATGAGCTTACCACTAAGAGGTGAATGGCATTTAGAATTATCTATCCATTAGCTGTCCAACTGCTCTGTCCAATTGTTGCGCAGATAAGCAGGATGCGCCGTAATCCGTAATACACCTAAACAGGATGATGTACACCTTCTCCTCGAGCAAAAAATCTTCGAAATTTTGTGATGTTTCTGTGGTTCGTTTCACCCAAAGCACTTTACTTCTTCAATAGTGTTTTCGATGATGTATTTATCCCCAACAATTTAACGCCTTATTAGTAACGCATTAATTTCTATAACTGAAAAATTACACAAAGTATTTGTCAAATTCAATCTCGTATATTCGATTTACTTTCTCTTAAATTCAGAAATCTCGAGTAATATGCTTCTGTTTCGCGTTTTGGGGTCATTTTGTTACGAAAAATCTCCCTCTGTCTCCATTTGTTGGTAGGATTGACGAATTATACAATTTAAGAAGCTAAGTATTTAGAACGAGGAAGCTACTCTAACAATCGGTAAGAATGAAATGCAGCAGAGATTTCTAAAAATCTTTTCCCATGGCGAACGTATACCGTGCATAGCGAACGAGGAGAAATCTAATGGTTTATTCGACTCAGCCTAGGTGGCCTAACCTAATTAATCCTATCTTCCAGCGGACGGGAATTTTTATTGTGTTTACCGTGTTGCGTTTTAGAAGGCAAGCGTGTGTATGCTCGCTGAAAAACTAGGTTAAGGTCGAAAACGAGAAATTAGTGGTTACGATCACACGAGCCCCTCGCGAACGTGGCCCGCAATCGTGTTAGAATATATCAAGCTGTTTTCATGCCGCTGAATAAAACGTTCGATACGAGATTGCACGCGTGCATACGGTTTTTAAGCCAATTCAAACACGTTATCTTTCGATCCGCCTACGATAACCTTTCGTGAAGCTCTCGACGTTCATTTGAATTCCACGATAAGATCGATAATTACAGCGATGGTGTGCATTATTATTCCTGTGAAAAGAAAGCCGCACAAAAGACATGATTGGCTGACCAAAACAATTTCTTATCAGGGGAAACGTTCCTCCATTTTATCCCACATATTTTCAATAGTTCTATTATTTTTAATCTGGGCCCTTCCGATCAGAAAGGAAATTATACGAAATTTAATTTCAACTTTATTCTCTTTAGTGTATCGAAAATAAACGTAAGTGAGAATCTATAATGATCATCACAAGTATCAAGGCAAAGTTCGAAAAAATGGTCACCTTTTTGTCCAAGTAATCGCAGGAAAATAAAGCTTCATATATTTATTATTTAACGTCGAATATCTTTGCACATATCGTGCACTAGCACAGTAGCTGACAAAAATAGAATTGCTTCGCAGTGGCAATCTTACTCAATAATTACTCCGTTGCGAGGTGTTTCCATTTCTCATTTAGGTTCCCTACTAACTATGAGTTAAGTCTACCAGTGCTATGATACAACCATGAGATAACTTGTACCTATACATGTGTCTCGGTAGAAAGAAGAAGTCAAGTACAGACGCCGCGAACGTGTTAAAATGTGATATTAAGAATTTGAAAGTCGATTATCTCGAAAACGAAGCGCAATATCAAAAAATGTTATTCCTTTTTCTCGACACATTTACTTGTTATAAGTCGAAAAGAAAGAGTAACTTTTTTTTATATCTCGCTTCATTTCCGAGAAAATCGACTTTGAAATTCTTCTCAGCGCATCGGTTTTCTTGCCGCCGGGTGGGACCGTGCGCGCTATCGAAAACTCGATGCCCGCCTAGGAATGGATCGAGTTTTCGCTGTATTTCGTTAGCTGGAAAGCAGACGGCCCAGCAGCTGTGGGGTATGTTTGCACCTGGCTGTCAATATGGCGGCCGAGAGCGAGGCGAACGTGTCGTTGCGACCAGCGACTTACTAAAATCTCTCTCTTCCGAAGCACCTATATGCCCCTGCACGCGGCGCCGCCGCCTTCACTTCAGGCCTTATACGTCAAAATAGGAAAAAAAGCGAGAGAGAGAGAGAAGGAGAACCGTACGAACAGCTGTGCGGCCCCTTTTGCGATGTGCCTTTAAAACCAAGCTGAACCGCTACACATACGCGCGACCAGCTTTTACAGACGCGGTGCGCGTCTTCCATATACGCGTTTCTTACTTAGAGAACTTTAGAGGAGTTACATTATAACTACGTGGCAATTATTCTTCCCTTTGAATAATATCACATTAGGAATGTAATGGAGATCATTTATTGGTGCTCAGTTATTAGAATACCGAACGCACTTTAGTATGAAACTATACTTGGCCTCTGATTCTATGGTTAACTCTCGCCTTATAGGCTCATAAAAAAGATTATTGCCTGGCGGATACAGAGTCCACTGGGGCCCTTTATATGAAACAACTCACGTTACTAACTTGTTACTTAACCTTTGAACGGTGGATAGTTTGGCAGTTACATGGCGGATACAGGGTCCATTTTAAGCCATTGATAGTATTTCGTTCATACACATCTTGGAATACGATTTTAAATTATGCTTTAATTTTGCTGTGATGTAAAGTTTGTATTTTCTTGCAAAGCGATTCTATCAAGTAACAAGAATCGTAAATAGTTTGATATAGATAAGTAAGAGGTCCAAATGGACCCTGTATCAGTGCCGTTTTAACTTGGAGGCGAAAGAGACAGCCGCTGCCCCAGGGCCCCGAAGCTCAGAGGGCCCTCGAAAAAATGGAAAATTAAAAAAAAATAGGATGGAAAAAGCTAGGAAAAAAAGTGGAAATGGGCTCTCCAACTGTGACG
Organism: Andrena camellia; assembly: GCA_029448645.1. Taxonomy (NCBI): domain Eukaryota; kingdom Metazoa; phylum Arthropoda; class Insecta; order Hymenoptera; family Andrenidae; genus Andrena; species Andrena camellia. The sequence continues at coordinate 54,567,506 of CM055676.1, read as the reverse complement.
AAAAGAAAATAACGAATACACAGAAATGTAGACTTTAAAATGAGGCCCTCTTTTCGTGGAATGGACCCCACGTATAATCTTATTTATTTAATTGTTTAAATACTTATTCACTTATCGTGTTACTACGGCATTTTGTATTTTATTTCATTTAGAATAATTTAGAGGGCCACATATGGAGCTTACCTCAGGGCCCCCGAAAACGATAAGACGACACTGCTCTGTATACGCTAATTGTAAGTGAAGGTTAATAGTATCATTTTTTAAGAAAATACGAATTTCTTATTTAAAAGCGTATTCTCAAATGAATATGTAGGGGGTTATAGAACGGGTCAAAATGAACCCCGTGCTAGACAGTCAAGTAGCGCGCAAAGGTTAAAAATATGACAGAAATCCGATCAGATATATTTGCTTGACTACAATGCATTTCCATCAACGCGATACGATTGCATCAATATCCTATAAAAGTTTTTTTTTCAAAAGTAATAAAATTCATGAATATCTGTTTTGCATCGCTTCCACTATTAGAGACTTTCACTTTCTCTGGATCTTTATCTGGAGATGATGGTGATGGATGAAGGAGATTTTCATTATACAAGTCGTTTTAGTCTTTCAAAGTTTTACTTGTGATGAACCATGTGATGTGTGACAAAGAATAGTATAACGCCTATTCATTAACTATTAAATTCAACGACTCCAATTTTAGACAGATGTGACCAGAGACAATTAAGAAAACGATATATCTACAGTCGTTTAGTTTGTTACGTTAGTTACTTTTCAGTTTATTTTTTATCATAATAGTATACAATAAACTGAGACATGTATATAAATAGATCTTTTTGAGTAGTTCTTCATAATTTTAGTAATATTAACCTCTTTGGTATTAGCTACTTATTAAATTACATACACATTTTTTTAAGCATATGATAAAGGGATCCACAAAATACTATTCTTAAAATACATGTACACAAATGTTAAGGCACAGAAAAACGACAAGATAAGAAAGGCTTGAGCACATTAAAGGTGAGAAAATTGTACGAAGATAGATAAATGGGGTCAGTCGCCTGAACAGGCCAATCGGCGAAATATTTTAAAGAAACGGGTCGAGTTATAAGTTTTTCTTATCTTTTCAATTCCTTAATTATTGGGTTACCTGATATTTTATTTACACGAAGATCTCTCTGTATCAGGTTTTCACTTCTATATTTAAATTAATGTTCAAAATAACATAAAAACATGAAACTGACAAATTCTCAAAAAATTTACAGATTTGCAGAATTTATGTAAGAAAAGCAGAAAATTTCAATAATGCATGTGAATGATTATATCAATTGAAGGAGATACTTGAGTTTTACATAAAATTTCAGTTGAAAATTCTTATTCAATTCAGTTTTGTGTGTGGTATGCATCACCGTGCAGCCAGTTTCGTTTTAGTGAAGTAGACTGCACGTAATGGAATACGACAGTGTAGTAAAAAATGTAAAAAAGGCTTCCACGCTGCTTCCTCAAAATACATACGACTACTGCATGAACCATTGAACCCGCATTTTCAACTACAGAAAAAGAAAATTATCATCCCCAGTCGTACTTATGTAAGTATGTACATACTTACGTTGCAACGCTTCCGCGAATTTTATGTTCAAATTATATAGGTATACCTACGCAGTCCACGACGATTTAAAAAAGTGCAACCGTCACAATTACAACTGCTTAACATCTTTGATTTTAAAAGTTTTGTTACCTCCATTTTATTTCTGTCTTATTTAAATCACAAATAATATGTCGTGTCGTTTTTCCATCTAAATGAAACGTATTCATAGATTATGAAGGGCATAAATTATTGACCATAAACTTACTAACGCACATTTTACTGGTCGTAGTTTTAACTCGTCCATTAGTTGCGTTACATTTTGATACAAATAGTCTCCAAAAATGACTGTCAATAAATGTAATCATTCAACGAAAATTGTATTTTGAAAATTTTATTTTATTTTATTCTATGCGTAATTTTATTTCTACTACAGACAAAGAGTCGTTTAATTACGCGTCTTTGTACTGTTAAAGAAAAATGAATCGAGTATAATCATGACTGCTAGAGATTGCTGAAAATAAAGCTTCGAGGTCAACATTCATCCCCTCATCTTTTTCGAATCCATTTCAAATCCGTTTCAAATATGGTCCAAGTCCCGCGGGGAATACAGTCATACTTATTTTGTGATCGGCAAGTCGATAAGTAGCGTGTGTATCGATACAACCAAGGCCGCAGTAACGTAACCAGCGTTCTAAAATATTCGCTACATGAATTAATGTCATGATCTCACTTAATGCAATTTATGCATTTTCAATACGAAAAAACATTACACTGAATGGTAGTAAACCGTCAGGATTTTGAAATCGCTCGGAAAATTTATTTTATCGGTGTTGTCTACAAAATATTTTTTAATATGTGTGGCTGACATGTGAACAATGATTCACAGAGGGAGACTGGATATTTTCATTATAGAATTTCGTTTTTATTTTTCAGACATAGAACTATGTTATGCACATTTTTACTGAAAAAGAGCTTTCACTTAATAGAGAAACTTATTTTACGTATGTTGGGAAACATCCCTCTTACTACATAATTAATATGAACGGAAAAAACTCGAAAATGAAAGTTAATTAACATTTTTATAGCCAGTCTCTCTCAATAAATCATACAGGTTTACAAATTTGCGCTACTAAATCCAGTTACATATTCCAATACCACGAATTTAGGGAAATTACAGTCGCCCCTCATTCGCTAAAAAGTTTCTACTTAAATATTAGGTACAGAGAATTTATGATAATCAATGAACTTACTATGAAAAGATTTCTGAATCGCATTTTGTCTTTCATATTTTGAGAAACATTAATGAGTCAGTGTATCAACACACGTTCGCAACATTTGCTTCCATATTCTTCAGATTCGTTCAGTAACACCCTCGAAGAACGAAACATTAAGGCGCGTATTCATCTGACAAGGGAACCCCGTGAACCCTTACTCACCGATTGGAACGCAACTTTGTGGGTTCATAGAGTGACTGAAGACAAGAGCAACGGTATGTTTCATTCGTGTGCAATCGTGCATTAAGGGGATGAAAACTAACCCCAAAGTCAAATAGGCACTCCCACGTTTTCGCATATAACTCCAAAAGTACAAGAGACAGAAAAAAAATTTGAAACAAAAGATGAATGGTATAATAAGCGCTGCAAGCTTGCCTTAACAAAATTTTGAAAAGAGTTCAAAAAAATTCCTGACGAGAAAAAACTTTTTTCAAAATTTTGATACAGCAAGTTTGCAGCGCTTAGTGGACTATTCAACTTTTGTTTGAAACATGCACAGTGGTCGACAGTGTGTAACGGGCCTTAGAAGTGCCCCGAAGTCGGACCCCCGACTTATTTTGTCAAAAGGAGTGATTTTAGAATACGTCACGACACAATGGAATCACGGTTATTCACTTGTTATTGAGCAGTGACGTGATGACGCGTTGATTTCTATTTTTGTGATCTGTGAAATTGTTTATACGTTCCTCCTCTCGGTACAGCTTGGCTTCTTAATTGGTAAGTATTCGTATCTCACTACTAATTTGTAGAAATAGGATAAAAATAACAATCTACATCTGTATATGGTTTTCTAACTGTTTCTTAGAGGTAATAATAAACAACGACATGTTTCCAAAAGAATTCCCTTTTCCTATGTCGGATCCTCATTTTTCACAGAACATTTTGATGCAGACAAATTATCTTCGTTAATATTAAAATAATTATCGAATTAAGGATTCATGGTGGGGGTAACTTGAAAAATATGGATTTTTCAATAATTATTTCTACGCAGTTTTGCAGATATAAAAAAAGATGCAACTTTTATTTATACGTTTTTTTTTTTTTCGAAAAAGAATATTCTGCATTTTTTCAAGGGGTGATTTCGCCCCTCAAAACCGCACCAACAAAAGATAAGTTTGTCTTACGCATGAACTACTTGCACACAAAGTTACATAATTTTCCGAATTCCCGGGTCGCCTAACTTCCCTTGTTAGCGGCAAAACTAGCTTAGCACTGGTGAAATAAACGAAACTCCTACATCTATATACCGTAAGAACCTACAAAAACATCTTATCAAGACAACAATCGATGTATGGAATGAAGAGTGGAAAAGTTGAAACCTTCTAGTATACACAAAGTTAGAGATAACGTCTATGATACTAGTCCAACAATCCTTCATTATCACCAAAGAGAACCCAACTATCTGCAACATGTGCGGCACAAAAATTTCCATTGAACATATTCTGGTAAGCTGTCCCAAATTTGAAACCAAAAGGATGCAACGTGATATCTCGACGAATTCACTAGACATACCAAAAGAAGGAAACTCTTGCAGGAAAGTCTGTGGATTCTTAAAAGATGTTGATATATTCCACTTAATTTGACATACCAATTCAAGAATAATATCGACGCACTGTATATAGATAAAGTTCGACATGCACCTTATAAATTAACCTTGAGCATGTATTGTGGTCACTAATAACCTACGAAGGTACATGTGACCTTAAACATTGAATAAATAAATAAATACTCCATAATATTTGCTGCGTTCAAGGAGAGCAGAATGAGCACAGAAAAATATCGAGGTCAATGTATTCTATTGGGACTTACAGCCACCGATATACATATGTATTGATATCGTGTACGAAGGAAACTAAAGTTGAAGTAAATCAACTACTAGGTAAGTAATCTTCTACAGCCCATGTCACAAGCACTTTATTTCGGGATAATTTTGTTCCTACAGAACAAATCTATTTTCATTGAATATAGAATTTCTATTTGGTATGGAAAGATTTCTGAAACTGTACAGGATATTTACGTTATTAGTGTTCAATACTTGTCCATGGGAAGCAATACTTGTACACAAAGAACCTCTAAAACAGCGCTGCACAAGGAGCTGTTTTCGGCGCCTAGCGGCGAGCAACCCGCCTGTCCCGTTGCTAAGGTAGAATCGGTGAGGAGAACTGCAGTAGAGTATGTGCATTTGGTATGACTTGAACCTAGCCGTAAGTATACGCTACGAGTCTACGAGCAGGCACATACGCTACTGCAGTTCTCCTCACCGATTCTAACCTTAGGAACGAGACAGCCGGGTTGCTCGCCGCTAGGCGCCGAAAACAGCTCCTTGTGCAGCGCTGCTCTAAAACCATATCCGTTACCAACTCCAACTTCAGCATCTATGTATCCTTTTTTCATATCGTTCATTTCTAACCTCGAGTAGAGTTGACCATTATTGTGTCAGACGTTGGTGAAACTGTCTTGATAATTGTTTTTATATGACAAAAAAATTAAAGCTTTCATTTGACTGGATAAAATTTTACATCGAGAATAAATCGAGAATGTGGGATAATATTTTATTTATAGAAGCCTCTGTTTTCGAGAAACTCAAGGCCCTATTTTAAGAGACTTATTTTGCAATTTCGACTTATTTGCATACAAGGATTCACTCACAAATTTTTAGTCAATTACGCATGTACCGGATGTTTATACAAATTCGACTTTCGCGAGAATGATGGTTCATATCAACGAATTTTATTCTACATTTTCGATTTGTTTTTTACAGAAGGAATCACCCCACCTGGGTTGGGGTGGTCTGGTTGTACCACCTGCCCTCGCCTACCCTGTACCTATACAACATATGTGTAATGTAGGATGAAGCAGAATAGGGTGAGCACAACAGAGGATGAACAGAAATATTTATTTTCCTAAAGGTGGCCCCTTTTTCGCTCACCACGAATCATAGGGCACATTTATCGCCGTAAATACACTTCTTTTCCTACAGCAATGAACCTTATAATGTTCGTTACATTCCCGACGCGCAAAGTTGTACAGGAGCACGGCTCGTGTTGCAACAACAATTACGACGACAATATTTAATGAACTGTTGGACAATACGAGCGTATGAATAGCAGTTTCGCAGACATAGTGTCGGTTGCAACACGGACATTCCATCCCAGCGAGAACGTGCGGGCTCTAATCTATTACCATGCGCATGCAAATGAAGAAATTTCAACGGGCGAATCCAGTTGTGTCTATTTGTGACTCACAACTGTTTTTGCGGGGCACCGAAGGCTACTTTGGGGTTACGGGAGATGAAAGCACCGCGGAGCTTCTGAAAAGGAAATTTGAAAGTGAATGGGAACGTCGATACAAAATGCAGCTGCATAACGTCGAGGGCGTAAGGAGATAGAGGGATTCCATGGAAAATCGAATGAATGAAAGTGGAGCTACGAATTTCGCGTGCAAATTGCACTCCCGGCATTCCCAACCACTGAAATAATAAATTACGAATTTTACGCTAAGAGAAATGCGGTTGTCATCTTTTAAATAGAGAACTTAACGAAACACAAACGTTGCCAACATCTCTACGACAAGAAGAAGCAGAAAAATCGTAAGTTTCTTTATGGAGGGAATTAGCTGGACAGTGCTAACAAGCTGGCAAAATTGGGGCTGCTTCTTTGCACACTAACTAAAAGGAAAGCCAGAGAATGCGCAATAAGATAAAGGCAGTGTGATTTAAATCGGTAGTGTTTAAGCGACGAGGAAAAATTGTTAGTTAAACTACCTACCGACAACCTATTACGTAATTATTATCGACCTCAGTGTCACGGTACTGCGAAGTGGGCAGGACCGATGAATCACGTCCAGGGAATCGATTATTTCTTATTACTCCCCAGCACGATAAAAAACAGATTGTACCTTGGTATGCAGAATTTGTTAATTTTTAGAAACAAAAGAAGTATTTCAATTATTATCAATCAGAATTCTAGTAGTATTCAAATGGTCACTAGTTAAAATCCTGCCACCGAGAATTTTTATTCAAATATTACGATTTTAACTAGAACAATATTAGTAAAAGAAAGGAATAATAACAAAATAACTGCTCCTATAACACGTTGTTAAAATCTGAAGAAGCTTCTCATTAATTGGTAGTTGTACAAGACACTCATTATACCACTCGAGTTTCGAGTCACTGTGTACATTATCGTCGATGACATTAAATAAAGATATCAGGTAGGAGCCATTGATAAATGATTACCGATAGAATACTAAACTCGTGTCAGAAATTAGCAGACATTTGTACCAACAAGTGTTCCTAGTAATAAGTACCTAAGTACAGTAAATCGCGACGGCGCGGCAAGACCTTAAAATCTCGTTCAGTTATTAACTGCTCAACAAGAAATTCTCGCCAATCAAACTGGTTTCAAGCTGGTTCTTGTCAGAAGATGAACACGTACTGTTCAATCGTCAAACAGACGTTTAATTCGTATTGGGAAATAACCTCTTTGTCGTGGTACATTGAACCTCAAGGGTTGGCAGATGCATTCAAAGCTAAATTGATAAGACTTGCGAATGACAGATTAATCTTAGGAATATGTAAGATTCCCAACATGCAGTGCTGGGTATTTATTGTATCACTCGAATAAACACGTTATCACTTGTACCTCACTTATTATTAGCACTGGGGAAATATTATTTAGAAAAAAATGTGTAGCTCATTATTTTGGCCAAAATGAGTTGGATACGAATCATTTTATGAATCATATTGCAATGCCAATTGTGCGTACTACGTAAATCTGAAAGTGATGCGATAAATTAATATTTCCAGGACTGTATATGTCAGCCAAAAACTTTATTACACTTTTGTTTTGCAATCACATTCTACGCCAACGCAATGCTCCAAAATCGTCGAAAAACGAATAAAATGTCACGAAGTAGAAAAATAGATTCTACCACTTTCAGTCGTATAAAAGGTACAGATAAATTTTGATAAATGCAGGTCCATCATGATTATTCACTTTCTCGATACATTTTCAAGAAAGTTCCCGTTTCTTTTTAGAGAAACTCCAGTGGTATATGAAAAGTGTCTCTACATTTATATTTCATCTCTGAATGAACGTAAATTCTCTTCTGTATGGCCGGATCAAGTGAGGGAAGAACGAGTTGAATGACATCGCATGTGTTGCGCCGCTGCTTGTAATAAAAACATACTAAATGTTATGGGAGTCCATTGCCTTGAGCTAACTCGCAATCAGCCTAATTGTCAAAGAGCAACATATTGCGTATATTTATACGTTGCCCTACGAAAGCACAGGGATTTGTTGATTCATCGAAAACCAATTACATACTTACAAGATTACACTCTAGATTATATAGTGAAATTAATAACGCTGATCTTCGACCAGAGGGCACCTATGTATGCAAAATAATATTTCTCACGCACTACTAAAGGAATAGTACCTACGTATTACTTTATTGACAAGCTGATTGATAGACGACGATGCTTAATTGCACATCACTGTTTCAAACGAGAAATGTAGAATAAGGCCGTTCTCGTCCACCGGCGAAATGCAACTGCAATTTGACTAAAAAACAATTCCATGCAATGTCGCGGGTATAATTCGAGGAAATTCGTTAAATTTTTCCTTAAGAGATTCGCGGAAAAGAAGCTGTGTTGTCGAGAAACAAAACCCTGCGAGTGATAGATGAAAAAAAAATCTCTTGCTTCCCTTGTTACATGAATATAACCTATTTGATCTTAATTTTTTCAATTATGGCGAGTAAATGAAAAAGGAGTACAGTATGTGATACACGATGTAGTGATTTAACACTTGTACTACACAGAACAAAAAACTCAATTATACCTAACAGTGAACTAGATGTTTCATAGTTTATACAGTATTTAATTCATAGGACGATTACCACATTAAATTCACAGCGCTGTTTACATTTCTAACAATAGAATCATTTGTCTGAATTGTTCGTTTCTTCACCATTAATGAACCAAAATATTTCGATCATTTTACAATAGATTGCAGTGGGTCGATTCTCTTCATATAAAATGATATATCCTTAAGACCACTTTCTCTTAATTCGGTAGAAGCTCAAAAAATAAAGCCCAGACCTATGTAAGTATCTGCACCCGCACATTTTCTTCTCGTATTGCACTCCAGACGGACACTTTGAAACATGTGGACGCAATTTCTCGGTGGATTCAGTTTCTCAAGAAATTACAGTAGTTTGTCCAAACGTTTATACAAATTACTTTTCTGTTATAATACCACAAACGCCACTCAACCCCTCCCAATGCCACGTTGCATTATCCGCAACCACCGCCACAGACGAGTATACCAACGTTAAATCAACAATTATACCCACAATCCCCAATTATACCTTATCGCACGTAAACAAAAACTTTGTTTTGTATGAACGCGCATGGCTAAAACAGGTGAAACTCGCGCAGTCACCCGATACTTACGATGCTCGAATTACACAGTTCGGCAGCCATCTGGACTTGTAACATTCAATAGCCGTTTCTTATAGGTTTTCGTGCGCTGAAAACGAATCCGCAAACCGTTTGTCGCCATCACACTCAAGTTTCTGAGAAATTGGATTTTGAAGAAGAATTCAAATTTTCAACTTCGAACATTTTTTGTGTCGAAACACTAATAGTTATTCGGTTGCTTGTTGCGTCAAATTATTCTGTGAACCCTCCCGAATACAACGATATAAGTTATTAGTGCATTGTGAACAGTTAAATATGTTTAAAGAACGATCAAAGGGAAAAGGACACCCGAAATGCACCAATTTTTGTAGATATCTTTCAATTTATTTCCAAAACTAAGGGTCTGGGAGAAAATCTGACTACTCCACAGTTTTCCTTCGAGAAGCATCAAACGAAGGGGTAAGTCGCGTTTTGTTTTCATTACAGATGCGAAATAGTTTGGCAAAACGTGCGGCGCTGACAGTGGTAGTCACGCGCGTTAAGGGGAGGTACCGGTTTAAATGTCGATTCTTTTTTTATTTCATTTTTCGAATGTTCCACCTTTTAGGAATACGTGTTTAAAAGGATTTGTTGAAATTCGTCAAATTCCCGAAGTTATAGGCATTTGAGTAGCGGCAAATGCATGGGCAACAACCGGCCACACGGCGCTCACGTAAAACTTTAAACGCGATTTTCTCGAAACTGTGTTCTCAAAACGGTGAAACCTATATCTCCAATAGTTATTATCCGATTCGACTGAAACTTTTTTTAATTTGAAGAATATACTTCTGGCTAGGGGGGAAACCAGACAAAATTACAAAAAGTTGAAAATTTATAATTTTCAAAGGCGTTAGAAGGACGAAAAATATAGGGAAAAAGTGATTTCAAACTTCGAGTGTCGTTATTTTCTACAAAAAAATGTCATTTTTGTAATTTTTTCTGGTTTCCCCCCTAGCCAGAAGTATATTCTTCAAAATAAAAAAAAGTTTCAGTCGAATCGGATAATAACTTTTGGAGATATAGGGTCCCACTGATTTGGATGAATTTTTTGACGCCTTGACTTTAACGACTCCCTAGTGCCCTCTGCAATGCTCAATTATGAAACAAAAAATATATTTCTATAATCTAAGACAACCATAATGCAATGCAAAAAGTCCCATTAAATTATATATAGTAATTTTCCTTTAATTAATTCCTGACGATCACCTAGTTTTATGGACTCTAGACCGGAACCTCCCCTTAAGCGATTGTGTTACGCTGAGCAGCAGTGAATCGCGCGCCGCCGTTGACTACCACTGTCGACAGCGCACGTTTTGCCAAACTATTTCGTTTCTGTATTGAAAATAAAACGCGACTTACCACTTCTGTTGATGCTTTCTGAAGGAAAAATGTCTGCTGCATCGCGTGGAATAGTCAGATTTTCTCCTAGACCCTTAGTTTTAGAAATAAAATGAAAGATAACTGCAAAAATGGTTGCATTTCGGGTATTCTTTTCCCTTTGATCGTTGTTTAAACCTATTTAACTGTTCACAATGCACTAATAACTTATATCGTTGTATTCGGGAGGGTTCACAGAATAATTTAACGCAACAAGCAACCGAATAACTGTTACTGTTTCGACACAAAAAATGTCCAAAGTTGAAAATTTGAATTCTTCTTCAAAATCCAATTTCTCAAAAACTGAGGGTGATGGCGTCAAACGGTTTGCGAATTCGTTTTCAGCGCACGAAAACCTATAAGAAAGTCAAATTTTGTCGAACTGTGTTATCGCCAAGATGGAGGAGAACGAAGAACCGACACCGTACAAGCTGACGCTTATAAGTCCTCGTTCCAAGCCCTTTAAACGGGCCTCCGTTCGACAACGAGTGTAATTCTTACCAATCAGTCTCAGTTCGTCTTCGGCAGGAATTAAACTGCCTGTCCTCGAGCACGTGCTGGCGAGTCGTTAACAGCGAGCCTTTAACTCGCTGGACGACCGGTGCCCTTCGAGTAATTACGCATCTGTATGGGTTTCCAGGTGTACGTGCACACGTGCGCACGCATGTGCCCGTGGCAGCGGAGCGAGCATCTTACATGTAGCCAGCCACTCGGCCGGTCATGAGAAAATAGGACTTTTTAAAACGTCTCGCGGCGCAGAACGATGGAGTAACGGGTTGTTAGAGGAAAATTACCACGGAGCCGATCTTTGTGGTTACAGTTACCGCGCGCTCGTTTCTTGGCATTGCTCCCTTCCTTTCCATCCTCCTCAGCCGCGGCCCCTTTCTTTTGTTTTGCCGCTGTTTCGTCTCCGTCTTCGTGGCGAAAAGCTCGTCGAGCTCGCGCGCAAAAAGCGTAACAACGGCGTTCCCTCTTCGGACGGCGCGGCGCTGCAACGGCCGACGCACGAAAACGAAATGTACGCGGAAGCGCGGGGGGCACGCGTAACTGTGGGACTTGAAATGGTGGACAGATCGTTGCGGGACGTGCCGAGGCAGCAACATTTAACGTGTAGGTACAGCAATAATCTATCGGTACAATTATTTAATTGTGACATGGAAGGGAAGTTGTATTAACCAATATGTATAAGATACCGATACGTTATCTCAGGTCGATTCTTGTTACCTTCTAACTGCACATATGTTAGTCATTACTCACTAACGCCACTACTTGAAGGAAATAAGAGTATTAGACTATGACAAATGCAAAATCTACTATAAAAGCTTGTCCTGGAAATGATGAGAACAGAACTCTATTATAGAGGCAAGTGTTATAGGCATTCCATCGATAAGTAAAAAATGTAGAATACAATTTCTTGCTCGAACATTAATTTTATAAAGAATCAATTTCAAAGGTTCATTGGATACCAAACGGATCTCATGAGGAGGCTATGTTAAGCGTTACGCCTGGATTTTAACACTTTATCCGCCGCTGTCACGTATGAGTGCTTTATATGCGTGAGCCAAAAAATTCGATCTTATTTCATATTTAATCACCGAGAAAACTGTACCACTGAAAGATCTCTATTGTATTAAGACGGTCAAGTTAGGAAGGTTCTCGAGAACCAAAGAATAACTTGGAAATTTGAGAAACAGCAGGACCAAGCGTTTGCTCCACACGTGCTGTCATTTTAGTGATAACAAAATTCCCTAAATAGGGAACTGAAAAATGAGCTACATTCCACTGTTTGGGTAGACAGCCAATAGTTCACGAGAAATTTAATGATAAAGATCGGGTTTCGTCCCCTAGTGAGTTAAGCACCCTTGACTTCAAACTTCCTTCTAGTAAGGCGATAGGGTTCCAGGTTCGAGTAGTTTCATAAAAATATATCTTTCCACTAAAGCTTTGTTTGAATTTCTACTTTATTGTAAAATATCATGTAAATTATTAAGTATCTATACAACTGACTAAACATGTGTCGAATATTCTCCGATTTTCTATCTACCTATAAAGTGTCGCCAAAATGAACGCGTAACTATTCGCGCAATCCGCTTGTGCAAATAATATAATATAAACCATTATTTTTATTCGTTTTAAATGTATGAGCATGAGAGGGTCGTAACGCACAGGTTCTCATAATTAGCAATTCTTTACATTAAACATATTAGTTCAAGAAATTTTTCAAATCAACCTCTGAATATTAGATAGCCCAACTTTCAAGAATTTTTCCTCTGCAGTTACAGTGCTACTGACAATCTGCATTCACACATATTCCAAACACATTTCACCCCTTTCTCATTACTGTTGTCACTAATATTCAATATATCGATAACTCGTGTCACCAATATCTATTGGTAATTTGACCGTTACCACTTGAGCTGCAGAAACATGGTTGCCGTGGTCGAATTTCTTGTTTATTCGTTTAAATTACGAGAAGCTATTTCAGTCGAATCGCGTGGATTCCATGGCATTTACGCTTTATCCAACGGTATCTTGTACTCTTGCCAAACGGCGAAACGTTTCGACAATTTCGCCAGATGTTCGCTGAACGTTATTGTTGGAAATTTTGGAATCTGTATCGGCGGGATAAAAACCTTTCCTCCTATTCAGCGATTTTTTACTTACAAGAGAAGATCCCGAACCCGGAAATACAAAAAAATTCTGAAACTTTGTGAATATGTAGGGGGATTTCCTCCTGATTACAACGCAATTTTTGTTCGCTGCCAAAATTCACTCGAAGGGGCTGAAATTAACTCCTGAAAATTCGGCTATTTTATGATTTTGTGTTATAACTCGCGAACTATAAGAAATAGAAAAAAAGTTTCAAGACAAAAGTTACTTCTTTTAATCAGATCTAATATTTAAATAACATATTACTGATTTCGGCTATCAAATTCTCCAATTAATGTTAAAAACAGAACAATTTTTTATAAAAAATATTGCTATGTATAATAACATTTTTCTGTCATACACATATATATGTCATTGATCTCATTATGACAGCCATTTCCTAAAGTATTAAAAGAAGAAAATAATTACTTTGCAATTAAATGAAATTGAAGTCTCTTTAGTTCCTGTTCTTTATTTGCACACACGTCATTCGTATGAATAAATACTCTGTACCAAAGCTGCTGACGACTTCGTATTACACACTTCGCACACGTCTACTATTCATTAATGTAAACATAAAGATGTTAGTAAATATGCGATTGGGGCCAAAACATTTCCAAGTTATAAAACATTGTTTTTATGTCTTCTCCGACGACTGAAAGATATTGTATACATATAATCGACATCACTTCATATTTCAGAAGAATTGAAACAACAGATTCAGAGCTGTTGTTGAAAAATGGAGGAAAAACCTTGTGTTTCAGCGCCTGCGCAATCCTCAGCAAAGAAACCTGCTGTGCGGAATACGGCATATCACTTTATGACAAATAAACACATCTTTATTTTATATCTTTTTATACCGCTTTTCTGTTTAGTATTTTGATCACTATTACAATATATTATAAAGTTTAGGTTCTATTTGAAACATGGACCGTGGAACTTTTTTAAAATCTTCTCACATTATAAGTTCCCATGAGAACTTACAAAGTAAAAGTTCTTACAGATAAAAGTTCTAGTTGGCATGGAACTTATAAAATATAAAAATAAAATTCTATAACAGGAAGAACAGATATTTTGTTCATCAATATTAAAAAAAGTTGTCAATCATTGTAACAAATACTGAATACGATTCAACCAATAGTATTACAACAATAATAAATAATTATTACAGTTAAATCGATATTCTGAATGCGTTATTTATTTGTAATATTTACCTACGTAGATAATTTCTACGCAGATATAGAATTGTTGTGTATTTTGGTTCATGTAAGTTATAAAAAAATGTTCTTTAGGTATTATTCTTGACAAGCCCTCTTTTCTGTTCAATACTTCCTATGAAACTATTAATTACTTATATTCTGATTTTCATACCTTTTATTAAATAAACACGAAGAATATGATATTGTGTTGTCAAATAAAACTAGTACCCAATAGTTTAGTACCACTTTCTAAAAAAGTTCCCAAGGGTAAAGTTTCTTTCAATAAACATTCCACAGGAACAGATATTTTCTTAAACGAAACATGTAAATTCTAACAGAATTTTTTTAAAAATAAGAGTTCCAGAACTTTTTCTATCCCTGATTTCTAGTTCTACCAAACACTTGGTCAGTGCCAGTCACACGTAAAATCGTCCTGAATTTTGAAGTCATCGACAACAAAATTTCCTTGGTATTTATTATTATACGTATGTACTTAGATTATGTATAGCGCATACAAAACTAGAAAAAGACGGTCAACCGGTTTTAAAAACTTTCACAATCGCCATCTAGTACCACGTACTGACGAACCACATGACAAAATCATCGTGAAGCACCATAATTTTAGTTTAAAATAATTCATACAGTTTTTTTTCACCCTACAACATTCCTAAATTATGTACTATCAACAACAAAACTCGGGCAAACAGCTCACTCCAAAGGAACTCTGAAATACCACTTCACGATGATATTCTCTAGAAACATTTCCACGATCATAATATATGTGTTCGTAACATTTCCATTTATAAATGGAATGTGTACGTAACATTTTCATTTATAAATTCAGTGTCTACCGACATGAATTTGGAGTAGTAAGTTATGCATATTAATTTTTTTCGCGTATTTTGCTTCCACAGTTCTGCAGATATCAACAGCAAAACCAGCGTTCCCTTCAATAAGATCAAGACAACAACCAACACCCGTCACGCATTTACATAAAATGAAACCCCTTCTAATCTGAAACGACGAAAGCCACGAAAGAGGAAAGAACGGGTAAAGTTAAGCACCCATATGTTCGTTCCGGTCGTTTCGACCGGAACTGTCTGTAAATTTTCCAGTGGATTCACATGTACACGACAAGAGGACCAACCAGGTGGTCGGGCCACTTCCGAGAGCGCGGGAAAAACTCACCTGCGAAATAAGTTTGGGCAGTGTGTGGGTGTGCGCATGCGCATGATTATTATTGTGCCCTGTGGACGACCGGTCGCTGGTAGGCCGTTGTTGTTGTTGCTGTTGCTGCTGTTGGCCGGCATCCGATCTAAGATCGTGCCTCCACCTCAGTACACCCATCATAACCGTCGGATCCGTGTATCACTCGATGCCCGCGAGCTCCGCCGATACTCCACCAATCGCGTATCCTTTGAACGTCTTGCACTACGGGGAAACCAGTTCGATCTCGACGCTCCGACCTAACCTAACGCGAGTGTCCTGTTGCACCCCTTACGCGACTGCACTGATCCGCGAAACGGTAGACGACTTGCTCGCAACGTAGGGGAAACGGGGGGTCGAAACTCTACGCCGATCAGCACAGGGTGCTCGAGAAATCCAGCAGAACATACATACGCGATACTCTTAAGACACTCGCCGTGTTATTCTGGCCGAGGGACGCGCAGGAAAAGAGCCGAACAAAGACACTTCTTGACTGTGCAGCACCGAACGGACACGTGAATTCTTGCCTTTCTCCAAGACCTTCGGCGAATGCGACGCGTAACTCAGCGTGCCGTGCTCGCTGACATTATACGCGCTTATAGAATCCGCGTACGAGCACACCGCAGGAGGCTAGGGTCCCATTTAATCGTGGTTTCACTTTGGGCTTGGCCGTGCGATTCTCGGAGTTAACGTTCACTGTCATTCTTGTTGTTTGGTCGCGTGATCGTGTCGGGGACAGAGCGCGCAAGGACCGCGCTTAGCGGCGTGTCACTTTTCCCTGGCCGTTCTGGGCTTCTCCATTCGTCGCCCACGTTTCGATCAGCCGACTGAGGTCAGAATAGAAAGTGTTTACACCGTGGGCGCGTTCGGCAGAGAGGACCCGTGCACACACTCGCAAACGCAACACGTAGGCTCGTGGGAGAAGGAAGAAACACGCGCATACACCTCGCAACGCAGAAGTGCAGAAACGCGACTGGCATCGAGGACCGTACAGTTCGAGAGGCTTGCCTCGTCTGCCGTCCCTGTTCCCCACCACCCTGACCCGTCGCCGCCCGCCCCCCTTCACCGCGCAGCAACCCTCCTTGCGGCGCACCTCCCGTGTCGCCGCAAGATCGCTTCAACGTCCTGCTGTTCTTAAGGGGGAAGCCACTGTGAAATTTTTTTTTTTTCCCGATTTTTTCTTTTTTGCATTTTCTTAATGATTGTGTTCTCAAAATCATACCTGCACAGTTTCAAAGTGGATTTCGAAAAATTCTCGGAGCTACGGCAGGTTTTCTATAGGTAGTACAGCGCTCGGAACCAAGTGCCCGCGCGGGTGGCTTGGAGTCGATCGCCCGGACAGTTTATATCCATGAATCCAAATGTAATAAGAGGGATTATATGTTTATATATTGTTTAGATGTATACTTCTGCTATCTTTGAGTTGCAAAGTGTTTTATTTTCATCTAGCAATTTTTAAAATAATGTTCTGGCTGGAAAAGTCAGAGTTTATTGTAAAAGGGTCCGAGTCTTGCTTTCCTTGCACCCGATAGCCCCCGAGGTGTTGGGAATTTCCCGAATAATAATTGCAATAAAGACGCGATGCGCAAGGGTGTGGGAAATTCCCTAATTACTGGATCTGGGAAAAACGCGGTTTATTGTTTTACTATCCGTCCGCCTCCGCGAAGTGGGGATTCTACCGCTGCACCAATCAGTCAGAAAGAAATACCAGTAAGAGTCAGAACAAATTCTCAGTACGCATTAGTTAAGCCAAGGTGAAATATGGATCGCAAAGGCAAACGATACCAGAAACAAACATCGGATGGCAAAAAAAAAATCGGCCCCCAAATCGGTTTGAAATGCAAAATAGTGTTGAGAATAGGAGTACATCTGCAAAGAAGTTGAAAACATGGCATACCGACGTGATTATTGATCAGTCAATTGGTTACAGAATATTGAACATTTTTACTGTTTTTTCCGCCGTATGTGAACATGTGAGTTGTAAAACGTGCGGAGGTGACATTAAGTTCAAGGAATCAAGCATACGTGGACTTGGATTCAAATTGGGTTTAATGTGTGCAAATTGTGACGCCAAATATATTGATTCGTGTCCATTAATTCGCAATGCTTACGAAATAAATACCAGATTTATATTCGCGATGCGTCTATTGGGAGTTGGCCTTCAAGGAGCTGAAAAGTTTTGTGCTTTTATGGATTTACCACGACCTGTATTTCATTCGTTTTATGATAGTGTTGTTAAGCGTATTCGCAATGCAGCGAAAACCGTGTGCGATTACTCGTTATATAGAAGTGGGAAAGAGGAAATGGAAAAAAACTGCAGAAGCAGAAAATGTTGCAGAACCGGTAGGGCTTACTGTTTCTGGCGACGGAAGTTGGAAAAAAGAGGATTCAGTTCGCTCTTCGGAATAGCGAGTCTTATTGGGTATTACACAAATAAAGTTCTGGACGTAATTATAAAATCCTCTTACTGCAGAGCATGTGTTTATTGGGAGAAGAAAAACAATAGTGCAGAATATGAAGAATGGTTAGAGTCGCACGAAGAAGAGTGCTCTGCAAACTATAAAGGCTCCGCAGGTAAAATGGAAGTGGACGGAATTTGCGATATGTTTAAAAGATCTGAGATGCTTCAAAATAAATATATCAACTACATTGGAGATGGCGACAGCCGGACATACAAAGGAATTATAGAATCGTGCGATTCAACTGTAAAAAAGAAAGAATGCATCAATCATGTGCAGAAAAGAATGGGCGCAAGACTTCGTGTGTGCAAGAAAAATACTAAAGGGCTCGGGGGCAGAGGTAAGCTCACAGGAAAACTCATAGACGAGTTAAGTGCTTACTACGGACTAGCAATTCGTAGAAATGCCGATTCTGTGGATGATATGTATAAAGCAGTGTGGGCCACTTTATACCACAAGACCTCAACAGATAAATCGCCGAAACATCACTACTGCCCGGAGGGCGCGGATTCTTGGTGCACGTGGCAGAAATCGAAGGCCAACAATAATTGGATGAATATGTGCATAAGACGCCATTGCAACAGGATGTTGTTGTTGCCATCACACCGATTTATGAAGACTTAAGTGACAAAGAACTATTAAAAAAATGTTTAGGTGGATTCACTCAGAATAATAACGAGAGCTTCAACGCTCTCGTTTGGAAATTCGCACCCAAAACACTATCAAGTGAGGCCGTCATAGTACATTTAGCTGCTTATTTGGCCACAATTCTCTTCAATGATGGTCATACTGGTCTCCTACGGATATTGGAACATCTAAATGTTAAAATTGGGCCAACAGCCGCTGCGTACCGAGACAAGCAGGACGCGCTACGTATATCTGCTGCCGACCGAAAAGCGCAGGCAGCGACACATGAAGGTCGATTACGACGAATACATAGCTTAAACGAGGAGAAAGACAATGTAGCTGATTTACACGATCTATTTTATGGCCCTGGAGTGGATGCACTTTAGTAAGTTGAAAAATTCCGATGTTATTTCCCAAATAACTTCTGTCAAAACTTTAAACGCGATTATCTCGAAACTACATTTTTCAAACTGGGTGCATTGATAACTCAGTCAATTTTTATCGGATTCACTTGAAATTTTAAAGGGAATATTCGTAATACAATTATCTTCAGTTGCACGTACCAGTTTTTTGATCGAATAATTCATTCAATAGTAACATTAAAAAAACATGTTGATTTTTGATACTTTTTGTTCCAGATTCCTTCTCAAGTCCGCCATTTCGTCAAAAATGAATATTTTTTTAAATCCGTACGTGCAACTGAAGCTACTGTAATATACTTTAAGAAACCGTTCGAATTTTTCAATTCGGATCAAATGTTGGAAAATTACACGTGCACCCGTTTTGTAATTTTTTTGCAGAGCCTAACGTTATCGTATGCTGTGGCCATACTATTGAAAATTTTTTTCAATCTGAGAGCATTACATATTAGTTAAATATATGTATTTTCAGTTGGAAATAAAGATTTTTAGTAGAAAGTTACATTTCATTATAAAAGAATGTCTTGAAAATAGCCTTTATTTTCGACCGTCACAGTGGCTTCCCCCTTAAAACTTCCTCCACCCTGCTCTGCTGTCGTGTCGCGAACAAACGTTGCCATGGTCGCCATCGAGCGCGTAAACTCGATTCCACGGGAACCTCGATCATTTTTCCTTCGCGGGAATAACGATCGATTGCATTGTTCAATTTTCAAATTAACTCCAGGAGAGGTGTGTTTAATGGGGGTCAGCGTCGCGCACTTAGGAGTCGTCCTTAAATTACGTAAGGCTTTTTCGGGTGGGATGGAGTTCGCGAATTTCTTACGTTTTCTTGGAAAGGTGGGAAATTTTTTTATATAAATAAAATTTCGAATAACGAATAAAAGTTTAAAAAATGATTCGTAATTCGAATAACGAATAAAATTTTTAAAAAATGATTCGTCATTGGAATAATCTTTTTTAACTTTTATTCTTTATTCGAAATTTTATTTAAATAAAAATTTTGCCCATCCCTGGTCTAATGTAATATTTCTTAACCCAATTTTCAATATGACTAGCCTAAAAAACGATTCAAAACGAGTTAAATGAATTATACGAAACCTTTAAAGGAATTTTAATAACTGAAAAAATGCAGTGTAAAAAATATTACGTAAGGACAGGAGAGGGGGTTGCAATGTAAAATCTAACGAATTCTTATACAGGGGGAGGGAGGGGATAAGAAAACACCAAAATGAGCCTTACGTAATTTAAGCACGACACCTTAAGGCTAAATGCGAATTCACACGGTTCACTTTAGTTGAACAATGAGATTGATTAAACAAAATTCGAAGGAAACTGAATAGAGTAAATCACCATTCAATCAAAGGGACTAACCAAATTGAACATTGAAAGAGGTTGATAGACTTTCAACTTTCGTTCAATGGGGTTGTCCAGTCAGGATGATTCATCCGAATTGAACACGTGTGAACACGCATCGTGAACGTTAAAAAGTTTTATTTCAATTGCGGCGACGTATTTTTTGTAAACAGAGCTTGCTATTTTGGCCAGAAAATTGTTTTTAGGGACAATAACGATATTATAAATAATTTGTAGTATCTCTTGATTTTATAACGGTTATAAATGGAGAGAAAAGCAGACTCCATTATTTCTCAATTTCTACAAAACCATGAATATGTTATAATAATAATGTTCACAAATTATTGCAAAACCGGCACGTAGGCGCAATTTGCATCGACGGCATTTTTAAGCGAAGCAGTTTGGTCGATTTCATTGAAATGTGTAAATATTTGTCTTTCAATTTCATTGGTTCAATTTCGTTGAATCAACAGCATTGTTCAACAAACGTGAACCGTGTGCCTTAAGACGCTCTGTAGACATGGCATACTGCGCTGATCAATGATGCGTTCTATTCCGCACGGTTTTCAAACGTTAACCGTCGAACGATCTGTAGAAAGGGTCATGGCTTGTTCAAGTGACATTTTCCCGTTCTCGTAATTCCACGAAATCTGAACTATTCTGATTTTTTCGTAGTTTTTAGGCTCTGATAGATAATTGGATTTGTTTATAAAATTTGCAAAAGTTCAAACGTATCACGACATCAGCGCATAATGAAAATAAAAGAAATATTTATATACTGCTTTGCCCGTTACAATTATTGCAATTTGCAGAAGGTAGACGAAACTATAAACTAGGGTTTATAGAAAAACCGACTTTTGAAAAAATCGATTTTCGAATTCCACTATTCCCAAAAAACCGGTTAAACAGGTTTTCGAATTTTCACAAAAAATATAATTAAAATAGTAAATAAGTATTTGTATTTGCTTTGAAAATTTACAGTTTCTTTAATATTTATGGAATTACAAAAAAATAACAAAATAAAATATACCTACATTATCTATACAAAACTAAATAAATAATAAAAATTAAATCTACAAAAATATAACACAATAAAATACACTGCAAAATCGAATGAAAAAAAAATAACTAAAATATACCTTTTAAAACTCATGAAGATTAAGTAGTTTTACAGTAAACTATTACCTAAGTAGTACACTTTGCTTGTGTCCGAGACGATTTCCAGTCAAAATGTTAACGTTTTTAAGTAAATAGTTCATTCATTTTTACATATTTTAGTATATAAATCCGGTTTTTAAATTTAAAAATCCGGCTTTCGAATTTTACAAATTTATATTTGTAACAAAACCCTACTATAAACCGAATTCTTTCATATTCTTGCATGAAAGGTAATGTGAACCTGCCAAAAGGGGCTGAAACATGTATGACCCCAGTTTAGCATTTACGTTGCATAATTACGCAGAGATACTTTCTCGAAATCACAATGCAAACTCGGGCATTTCAATTTATGTATATTGTATTTTATGGAGGGTCGGATTAAGACCTCAAAGCTGGGATTTCCAATGCGCGGCTCGCCGCGGCGGCGATCCCACTAGTGCAAGGGAGAAGACTGGATCTGTTTCCCCCTTGCACTAGTGGGACCGCCGCCGCACAGTGTGCGATTTTGGACAAAAATCGCTCGACAGCGCAAATCTTGACCGATTTCAATAATTTCTTTTTTAAAATACTCGTGAAGGACTCAGCAATAACGGAGGGCTGCAGTAAAACCTGTATCTGTTGGTCTAATTTATAAAAAACATTATTTAACATAATATAACATAAAAACGTAAACTTTGGAGATTAAAGGTATTAAAAATTAATGTTTCCTAAATTTAATATTAGCTATAAAATAAAAAATTTACTTGAAATTTACCAAATTTATGTTTTAAATAAACTGTAAGTATAGTTGATTTAAATCTAATATTTTCAAATTGTATTTCAATTTTATTAATTTTGATTTTATGGCTAGCCGCGCATTGGAAGTCCCACCTTTAGAGGCCCTAAGCACTGAAAATATGTTGAGGCCCCCGTGTACAGGGTGATCACTTCAACGCAATGTACGATTTCTTAGGCATTTCTAATAATTTTGACTAAAAAGTGTTTTTAACAAAAGTTAGATTTTAAAATTCAGAAAATTTCTATGCTGCACCCCTTTCTCCCGATGCCCTAATCACGCTTATTTTACTTATTGGTTAATCCAGCACTGATTTTATGGTTCGTAATTTATAAGCATACGTTCCTGGCAATTTAATCTTTGCGCTTAATAAATGACTCTATTACAAGAACTGTAATCTAATGTAAATTATTGTAGCGATATGTAGCGATAACGTGGAATGTTTAAATCTCTGAATGTAATGTAGATTCTTGTTTTAATCTCATAGAATCGTTCTAATAACTCTAACCATTAGAAGTCAGTTTTTAAATAGAAAATACGAAGTTTCCATAGAACAAGGGCTAGAAACGATGATATCGGTATAAATACGTATCATTATTTATTGATTAATGCGATGAAATGCTTCAGATACGCGATATTATCGATTAGATCGCAGAAAAGGAAAAGTTTAGAAAAGTTATGTTTAAAGAAGTAGAAAATGATTTCACACCCACGTTGCAAATATTCTTTAATGGCTGAGAATTGAAAGGCAATTAAATAATACGATTAGGATCGACTGTGAGGAATTATTACTCGCGATCCGACTTTCGTTGCATATTTTGAAATCAGTTTCGAAACGAAATCGTTGAGTATGTTGGAAAGAAATAATAATTAACGGTTGCTTTAATCAAAGTACACTAAGAATATTTTCTCCTGCAACAATTATGTAAACCCATCTATCTACTTATGTATATCCATGAGCGGTATGCATCGATAATTTATTAAGTTTCTCGATACTCCTGACAATTTTCATAAATTTTCCAACTAATTTACAATGATTTGCATTTGAATTTCTAATATAAGTATTATCTACATACATTGCTTTATTTTACTGCTATACAATACTACGATTTATAATAATATCTACGGTGAATGCTCAAGTGCTTACGAGTGATAATAATTTACGAAGTTTCCTGAAAGAGAACTTCATTACACTTTTAATTGAAGCATATGATTTTACATCTATTGTGTCCGAACTTGATCAAAATTAACTAATTATAATTATTATACTCGAAAACGAAGCAGTTAAACATACATTATTTTCAGGTTTAACTAGGGTAGAATTGAAATGATATTCGACTTTATTCACACTGAATTCGTTTTGAGTGGAACTTGACTTTTATCAATAAAAATATAAATAGATATAGGGCACATTGTAAATTTTTAATATAATCAGTTGTTGCACCTATTTATTATTCATCAATGCCATTCATTTATCTTTGCAAGAAAAATCAAGCAATCTATAGATTCCAATTAAAAGTAATGTGATTTCATTTCATGAGCGTGAAATCGTGGAAGCGAAGTTAAATATAACGAATGGAGAAAAATGATGGAGACAGCACCTGTCATATTTTGAAACATCGATTATTAATTATACGCTATAATTTACGTCAGCCCTGTCTGAAGCCTTGAATTCCTCGAACGCCAAATTCCCTCTATAAGGGAAACAATCCCTGGAGGATGCCCCTTTATTCAACGACCATTCAGCATGTAAGCTCAATTACTCTTCCTGCGCTTTGGGTTTTCCTGTGGTTTCTACCAAAAAAGATTCGTATTGTTGGCGCGACTACACAGTTTCTCGCATTATTACGTGCCTCTGTTATTTATGTAATGGTAGAAAGTTACACGAATAGATGGCAAATTATCGTTAACTCAACCGTTCATTAATTATTCGTACTACGCGCGTGCAAGTTTTCGCGTGCATGTTGTTTAATACGCGAGAATAGGAGTTCATGTGACTGCCTCTGCACACACGAGAAACAATCGTTTGGTTAGACATATGGTGAACGTTACGGTTCGAAACTTTCAAACTGCCATTTAACTTTCAATTTATAGTTTATAAATGTTTTCTTATTCAGCGTCGTAATGAAAACACCTTAAGGGGTCATTCTACTTTGATCGGCCGAAAAATGAGGCTATTTTTAAAGATTTTTTTCTCAATACATACAACATATAATGAAATAAATCTTTTTGAAATTTATTAAGCTACTCTTACATTATACAAAATAAATTAAAAAGATATTTTTAATTTGTTTCAAATGTTTTTTAGTTGCGTCAATGTGACACCTACAAAAAAAAGTATGTTGGTGGCGCAGGTGATTTCCCGGCTCAGAATTATCTCAAACAAAAAATTCAAAAAGATTCTGTATGAGTGTCGCTATCGCCCGTAGCTCAATTAACAATTTTTGTAGAGAAATAACAAAATGGCGCCGATTTGAAAGAAAATATTTCCCAAAAGGGTGTTTCCTCGAATGTTCCCCGAAAAAAATCTCGGTTATTTTTCAACAAAAATTGTTAATTGAGCTATGGACGAAAGCGACACTCATACATATTAAGAATCTTTTTAAATTTTTTGTTTCAGATAAGCCTGAGCCGGGAAATCACCTCCGCCACGAACATACCTTTTTTATAGGTGTCACATTGACGCTATAAAAAAACATTTGCAACAAATTAAAAAAATCTGTTTAATTTTTTTTTGTTTAATATAAGAGTAGCTTAATAAATTCCAAAGGATTTATTTTATTATATGTTGCATTTATTGAGAAAAACGTCTTTAAAAATAGCTTCATTTTTCGGCCGATCAAAGTAGAATGACCCTTTAATTCCTACTACTTTCATACTTGAAAATATTTATAAATGAAGTTGCACGTACATTTAATCTAAATTGAAATTTGAAGCATCGTAATTTGTCTATTACTTACAAAATAAGTATTAACAGTACGCTTGATTCGTAATTCGAATTTTACTTGAATTTATTGGATCGGAATCTACTCGAAATTCTGGAGTTGGATTCGGCTCTTCTATATGTATAATTGAGTAAAACCGAGCTCGGTGCTTTCAAATATTCGGACGGCTTTCATAAAGGGTGCCACTCACTCAAAGGTACGCTTCACAGTAATAAAAGAAGACACTAGAAACACTGGAATATTTTTGAAAATTATCACAACCTTGGGACTTCTTGCACTGTTTTGTGCAAAGTTCGCCATTTATAAGTGGCTGCATAAAAATAATAAGCGAAATAAAGAATTGTTGTTCACAACCAAAGAATCCTCTATTTATTAGAAATACAAATGTGATAAAATAATAGAACAGTAATGGGATTTGAAATCAATTTATCATCAAACGTTAACGAAACAAGCGAATTCAGTATTCTAAAAAAGCTTAAAAGTTTATTCAAAGTCAGCAATAAATTATTTCTTTCATTATAAGTGTATTATTCATAAACTGAGCGATCGATAGTGCTTAAGTGGAAAGGAAACGAAAAGTATTCTACAGTTTGAAAAAGAAAACATCGTTTCAGAACTGTAAAAAATAATAAACAGAAGTAGAATGTCTTAGGTGAAATTAGAGTAATGTTCGATATGTTAACTAAAGCTTATACTCCTACAATTATATTCAACGAAAGAAACTGCAATTATCGTTAATTTATAAACATCAGGGCAAATGAATAAAAAATCGCAAAGAACCAGAAAATATTAAAGAAAATAAATGGAAAATAATTAAGTTTAATGGCTGCCCATTTTATGTATATTAATTGAAAAATGTTGTCTTTATAAATACGTTTAGAGATGAACAGTGGAAAATTAATAATTTCCAGCACCATTACAGATCATGAAAGATTCAACTATTCATTTTGTTGATAGGAAATTGAATAGAACCAGATATTCAGGTTTTATCCAGTTGGAAATAAATACTCACCAAAATTCAATATTTAATTTACACAAACGTAATTACAATAAGCTAATATTCTTCTAATATTCTCACAATTTTATTGTAAGCTTTAATCTATTAAACATAGATTCAACTAATTTTCCGTGAAAATCGAGCTTATCTTGGTCCACTCGTTTAGCAAAATTTTTATCAGCATTTCATTGATAGATGACAGTGACTAAAAATATATTAATCAAGGTTTATACCACTAATGCAAATTACAATGGTTAATTCTGAATTGTCGCGAAACGACATATCTGTATCATAAAACAATTGAAACACGGACGATAATACTACTTGACGAAAAAGAGTTCTCAAGCATCAACCGATGGGCGAGGTCGTGAAAGAACAGATACCCTACACACTTTGATGCCGTTGGACGTACGTCGTACACAGTCGCCCAATTGAAGGAAATTTGCAACCACGAATACACGTATAGAGAATCCCACATTCGAAAGCAGGATTGCACGGTCTAGCCACGCACTTCCGTTAACTCGGAGCCAAGACAAATTCTTTCGTGTCTGAAGGTAACGACAGGTGGAGGAAGGTGAAGCCAAGAGGAAACAGGCTGTCATGGCGGAGAGAGGATAGCAGGAGAGCGGATGTCATTTCGTGGTCGACTTATTTCGCTGCCGGTAGGTAGCCATACCGAGGCTTCCCATTAATCCCATTCCTTTGTGTCCACCTCTTTCATTATTTTACCCAACTTCCTGCGCCCGAAAACGCTCCGCGACTACCAGTGTCTCCCAATACGTCCCTCCACTTGCTCCCCTGCCCCTTCCAACCGAACCCGCGACCCACCGCATCTTCGTTGTTCTCTGCAACGTAGCGCGACTCTTTGAAGATGCCTAACCTTGTTCCACCCTTAACTACTACTCTCGAAGTCAAAGAGTGAAACAACAACAAGCGTCGAACGAACGAAATTCCGGTGTTCCCGATGGTGGACCGAGGCTCCTTTCTTTATTCACGAGGAGCATAAAAATTTCTGTACGGAAATAACTGGTTGGCGAGTGCGACGTGCGGCCCCATTGCGCGCGGAAATTCTCTCCTCGTAAACGACAATGGAGTGCAGAGTGTCTTGAAAAGAGTTGGGGCTGTGGATGATACGGGGGGTGCATAATGTTCGGGTCATCGATTTGGCGAAAATTTTACTTCGGGCCGTCTGTCCGCGAAACGTCGCTTCATAGACGCCTATTAGACGCGACGTCGCTTGCTGTACGCTTCCGTGCAGCGGCCAATGTAACACAATGCATGCCCGTCCACTATGCGGCAGTGTCACCGCTTTCGTCGCGATCTACATACATTCGTCATGACGCCCAGCGTACGACACTGTCGGCCGAGAGGTCTACGTTCAACGTTGTTGTGCAGATTATTTCTCGTTGCGCCGTCTCTACTGGTGTTCGCCTATGTATATATTTGGGGGCAAATTTAAACAATAATGAGTTTAAATTCTCGTATAACGAGAATTCACTGTAATTGCGAGCGAATTTTCAAATAGGATAATACCGTGTATATGTCTAAAAATATATAATTCTCAAAAATTGTAAAAATTTAAATAGATATCACAAAGGAGGTTTAAACCATGAAATTTTAAAATAAAAACATTAAATTGGAAGTTGTGGAACTCATAGACAATTTATTTCATACAATATTTGCAATGAAGACAGAGTGAGCTAATCGCTTAGAACTGAAGGCTTAGAACGTGCCCCCCCCCAGCCCTCCTTTAATGCGGATAGGGGTTGAAATGGTTCTAAAAATAACTGTTTCAAACTGTTATACAGTAAATCCTCGTTATGAGCCCGACGAACGGGGCTGGCGGCGGGCTCTTAGCGCGTTGTAGACACTATTCCGCGTGGCCAATGGCGCGAGTGAGAAAACACAAGAGCGAACGAGAGGAAACGAAAGAGCCTCTCGCTCGTTCCCGGGTTCCCCAACTCTCGTCCGAAGGATTCCAAGAAATGGTGGGGATAGTCGCCGGGCTTCGACACCCAAAAAAAAGTTTCAAAGTTTCCCGAAATTATTTACTACGTATTGAGTTTTTTTATACGCTCGAAAATGATGTGACCTATATCATGCTGGGCGCTAAAGGGTTAATCTGCTATGCATCTAGTATTGCGAATAATTTCATCGACGCACTGCGTAATACAGCGTTATAATACTTATAATCGTTTCGCGAGGCACGACAACGATTTCGTAACGTGCTCGAAGCGTAACGATGTCAAGTTCGACTTCTGTTTCACGCTGCGTTCGGGGTCAATCCCACGTAAACGCGAGGGGGTACAATAACCTGTTGTGCACTGTGGACGTCGCCAAACTCTGATCTCCGATCTTCACGGGTAGCGAGCAGGCCAGAGATCAGAAAATCTTCCCGGCCGTTCGGTTAAAGTCGCACCATGACGGGGCCCTCGATCGTGCCGGCTCAACCGGCACTTCCGGCCCGCGTACCTGGACGGCCGGAAACGTGCTCCTCCCCCTTACATCCTGAGGATCTGCACCTTGTTTCACCAATAACGACGACCCGCATTTTCAACTTTCTTTTTATCCGGTGTCTGTGTCGCCTCCGGCAAAAATTAACACTTTCAGTGGGCGCGAGCTTTGGCGAAATACCGTTTCGAATCGCTCGCTTCTACCAAGAAACTTTTGTCTAGCTCGCTTCGGTTCGAACGCATGTAGACACTAATGGAAATTTAAATGTCTATGCTCTCTATTGCATTCTCACGAGGGTACTGCGACAGATGGGCAAAATTTTTATTGAAATAAAAATTTCAAATAGCGAATAGGTAAAAGTTAAAAAAATTATTCGTCGTCTGTCGAATAATGTTAACGCGGGTTTAAAATTAACTTTATTCGTCGAATAATCTAAAGATAAAAGTAACTTTTATTCGATCCGTTATTTAAATAATTTTTTATTCAGTTAATGCCTAACTCTGGGCACTGCCAATGAGTGAACGAGGGTCTTGCGATGCAAATAAGCCGAAATAGGTACCTTTATCATTCAAACTATTTTCAATTATACGTAACTGGAATCACTTCTAAATTCCGTAGATCAATTTTATTGTTGTAACGTTCGAATACTCTGAGACGATACTGTCAATGCTGTTCAGAATATATCCACGTGGAAACATGCCGAAGCCTTGCAAAGGGTGGAAATCTTTCGGTGTGGAAACACGACGACTCCGCTCAAAGTGTTAAATGGATTTCGTAATCTGCTAATTGCTTTCGGTTGACATTCTAATATTTTCTTTTCTTAAGTTGTGTTTATCCTCGCAGTAACTGCTTACTGACAGGCTGTGAGCGATAGGTCCTAAAGAAGGTGTATTATGTGCTTAATTTTAAAAGCTGCAGAAAATTACAAATGGTCTCTGGAGCTTTGAAGTTTTCTTTTTATTTAGATTTTACTCTACATTGCGTACGCTCACGAGCGAATCTAGGGCAATCTGGTATTATGTTTAAGGGTAAAGTGTTTGTGACAGAATTCGTAAAGTGAACTAAAAAGATGTATATGTATGTATGTGGCGTGAGTGTGCTTATAAAAATTCTAGTTAATCCTACCAGTGCTTTCCTGGAAAGTTTAATGATTACTTTTCTATGAAAACAAATTTTCTAACATTTCTTGACTGTGTCTCGCGCAGAGATGGGCAAAAAATTATTTGAAATAAAAATTTCGTACACAAATTTTTATTTCAAATAATATTTTGCCCATCTCTGGTCTCGCGGATAATCTTTTCCAGTCCTTATTCAAATTTGTTTTCGAGCATGCTGTTATAGTAGTAGGTATGTCCCTGATAGTTCACACGAAGATTTCCTACTTAATTATAGTTTGGTTGCTTCTTTAACTGTTGAATCTGCTAATTTGTTGCCATTGATACCAGTACGTGCCGCGATCCATATGAAGATAATTTTCTTATCCTCATCCTCAATTAAAATAGAAGTTAATTTCAACAAAATTTACGAACAATTTAGCTCCTCCAACTTCACATTTTAACCTAATGAATTAAAGTGGAATTTAATTTCATCAAAATTTGCGAAAAATTTAGCTCCTCCAACTAGAAATTTTAACGTAATTAATTACAGACGAATTTTATTTCAACAAAATTTGCGAAAAATTTAGCTCTTCTAACTAGAATTTTTAAAGTAATGAATTCAATCGAAATTAATTTGAACAAAATTTACAAAAAATTCCCCCCCCCCCGGCCCCCTCTAGAAAGTTTATAGTAGTGAATTAAAATAGAATGGTTGCATTGTTTGTATATTTGTTACTAATCCATCCTAAAATGTAAGTGTATTTATCTTGTCAGAAGCACTTTCTGAGTCGCAAAATATGCATTTTTGTTCGCTCTTATGGAAAATAAATCTGAGGGTGGCTATGAATTCAGCAAAAAGAATTCAACCACTATCTCGAAAAATGTCAAAAGTTTTGCAACTGAAATAAATTTTGATCATTCAATAATTTTATTCTTTTATGTTCTTCCTTTTTTACTTTTGACAATTGGTAGTATTGAAATGAAATAATATACGATTTCGTTGTTGTTACCGATGTTGTGCAGTTTAAAATATTGAAACGTATTTGATACACATTATTGCGAAGTAGCATAAAAAGTGAAATATTTTACGATTCAGTAACGTGTACAAAAATGTAAATGACACAATTAATAGCTATGTAAGTTTTTTACATCTTCTACAAGTAGATAAAATATTTTAATTCTACGTGTTGAAATAAATACGAATGCGGTGCTTTATTAACACATACTTGCTAAATCTCCTTTTATATTGTGAACATTTACGCAGAATTCACTACTTTCTTCTTTTAACGTTCATATACATATTTCTCTGCACATGTGACAAAATTTATTTGAACTTGAGTGAAGACATTGAAAACGAAGGTGAATGAAGAAAAAAAACTTTTATAGTACTTCAGATTTAAAAAAAAAAAGAAAAACAGAAATTCATTGTTTTCTTATAACGACAGAATGTATACTACTTAATATTACTTATAAAATAAATATGATCCTTGATACTCTCTGACTTTTGTTTCGTAAAGTAAATTGGTCGAAAAGTGAAACAGAGGTCGCAAAGTCAGATACCTGAATTTACTGCAACTAATAGAGAAGATTTCATACTAACCGGCATTTGCCTACTGTCGGTAAGTTACCTTTAACACCCGTGTTTATCTGCGTT
This sequence comes from Andrena camellia, assembly GCA_029448645.1. NCBI lineage: Eukaryota > Metazoa > Arthropoda > Insecta > Hymenoptera > Andrenidae > Andrena > Andrena camellia. The sequence goes on along the minus strand of CM055676.1, from coordinate 54,535,812 downwards.
TACTTTATCTATGTGCTGTATAGAATCCTTCTATACCGGTAAATAGTAAGTTCTTAGTCTATTAAACAGACTTTCAGGAGCAGGCAGCACGGACATTCGCGAATTCAAGCTTCTCACGATGTCGCCGCCACGTGTTGCACACACGATTACGAAAAACACATTTGGATGCCAGATGAGGAACTGGCAGAAAAGGATAGGATGTACTACACATTTTGTCTCGGTATAAAAACCAGCATCTACATAACATCTTTGAGGCTGCATAAATATATATGGTGTTTCAAAGAAATTGATTAAATCTTTGAATGTGAGTTGTCACATATCTACGTCGAACGAAGAAAACAAATTCAGATGAATATTAGTGGGGAGACGGTTACTTCTGAAATTATTATAAAATAACATGAGTGAGAAGCTGGATTCGAATAAGATGAAGGTACACCGCCAAAGCAGAAAATCCTTCTCTGAATATTGAACGAATAATGAAAAATTATTCGGCACATTTTACGTATTATTACATTCCCAAACCATTGAAAATAGCGTAGAACCTCGAGTCTCCGAACGTTGTGTTATCCGAACACTATACATATTTTCTTTCACGATTACATATGTAGTATTAGGGGTGGCCCTTAGTTATACGAGTCGATTTTTTTTGTATTCCTTCCCTCTCACCCCTTAGAACGGCGCCATTTGATAAAAAAATACTCCCTGGAAAAGTTTATTGCAATCGGACAACAGAAAAGGGTGCCGACCAGGCTTTAAAGTTTAGAATTCATCAATAGTTTGAACTTGAAGAATTTCTCAAAAATGGTAAGTCCTATTGAAATTTTGTTGAAATAATATTAAAAGAGCATGCAATTTTCCACAATTACTGTTTATATAATTTTTTCGTGCTTTCAACCATTTTTTATATAATAGCGTTTGAATATAGAGAGATCCGCAGAGTTCACGCGTCCTATCTATACGCGCGTAGTGCGGACCTCTCTATATTCAAACGCTATTATATAAAAAATGGTTTGAAGCCTGAAAAAATTATATATACAGTAATTATAGAAAATTGAATGCTCTTTTAATATTATTTCAACAAAATTTCGATAGGACTTACCATTTTTGAGAAATTCTCAAAATTCAAACTATTGATGAATTCTAAGCTTTAAGGCCTGGTCGGCACCATTTCCTGTTGTCCGATTGCAATAATCTTTTTCAGGGACTATTTTTTTATGCAATGGAACCATATTAGGGGATGAGAGCAAAAGAAATCACAGGTTGAAAATAAGGGCCACCCTAATGTAGTAAATGTATACCTACCTATGCCCTTTATTAGCGAAGCAGATACGAAAGTAGCAGTAAACAGGCACATTTCAATATCTTTCGATTCATTTACCTTCTATTTGCTAAGATTTCTTATAGGTAGTCAACCTTAACCTAGTATCAGGAAAGAAAAGAGTAGGATAACTCATTTATCACAGTTAGCTATCAATAGTTCTACACCCATTACCAAAATTCTTCGACCATTGTCCTCCCATGACGCGATGCTCCCTCCTGTCCATCAACCACCCAAAAATACCCATCGAAAGATGGCTCTTTGGTTCTCGCGAAACCATGCCGGCTACCCGACGGATTTGCGGTATCGGTAGCAAACAAAAAGAACCCGACAACGGTTGGTTAGTAACCGATTGCCATGACGCGAAGAGACGGTAGACAGCAGGATGAATGAATCCCGCGGCTGGTTCCGGCCACGCCGACCCTCGATTTGGAACAGTTTAGCACGTGACTGGCACGATTCACCCTTCGAGGCCGGTGGACCGAACATTTTATAGACACCGCGCGGAGAGACAGACGAGCGAACAATCCTGATTGAAATTCAAGCGGTGCGTGTCCAAACGATTCGTCCTAAAGGTTTTTGCTACTCGCACCGTGGATGATGATGTTCATCTATCTTCGAGTCGTTCGCGATAGACAGATTGAGATCCCGGCTGCGCGTGGACCACGCGGGGGCAAGTGAACGCGCAAATAGAAATCGAGCTTGCGTTTCAAACAACTTTTTAAGTTTAACTTTTAACCCACTCCTGGCGAATGCAGGACCCATCCGAATTTTTCAGTTACGACAGGCATTACGCATTTCGTAATAAAATTTCAAACTGCTTCGAACACCGTGACTAAAAAATTTTAAGTCAATATTACTTTTAATGACTGGTATTTCTAAGCTTAAAAGTGAAAAGTCATGTCAAACTCGCGCAAGATGTTAAAAATAATATTTGTTTATTACACTTTGCATCCTTCAAATTTACAAAGATGAAAAACTGCAAAATTGTTCCGGACATAAGTTTCAAAAACTCCACAATAATCTAAACTAAAGAAACTATTATTCGAATTGGGCATATACGAATCACTCTGGATAACTGAAATTTTATTGCGCTCCATTTAATAACCTTGTGCAAGACTTTATAAAAATCATTTGAAGGTATCATCGAATTAGATGTGACGTAAATAATTTAGGGCAAATATAGAGGCACAATAATCAATTATTATTAATTACATGCTTTTATGTGGCCCTCAACTAGTGGTTACGATAATTAGTAAAAACTATATACTCGTGATGATTCTGTAAAGGGGTGTGTGACAGTATTTGGGAGGTATACGGGTGCCGGTATGGTATTAACTCCCTAATTCCCTTACTTGTGCCCCTTAAAACTTCCAGAAAGCGTAGATTCGATTTGATAGAGTACAATCAGAATAGTTGAACCTGTTTCTTACCTGAGAGAAGTACGGTGGCAGGACGCATCGTTGATCATCGAGACGCGAACTCTGCACCCTCTCGAGTAACTCGAATAAATCTTGCGTGGTGCTCTGTAACAGAAGAGCGTAGCATTGTTTCGTTGTTCAAGCTGTGCTTCGAGCTAAACAAGTCACAGTTTTATAAATTTTATAAATTACGGCTGAATCGTTACAAGCACAACTGTTTGCATGCGCTACACACGACGAGTCTGCCAAAGAATTGTTGGCACAATAGCTCCAGTGAAATTGGACGGAAATATGGCCAATCTGCGGAATAATTGCAGCAAGCAAAATTTTTGTATAGGCCTTTGTCCCGTCGAAATAACATGCCAAAAGTCCCCATCGACGTGACCGCCGCTAAAAATTTTATAGAGGGTCAAAGGTAAAAAAAGAACGGCTTTTAACCAATGGTTACTCATAGGAAAAGGAAACTCATAGGTAGAATGAGTTTTTTGTAGAGAATTTGCTAAGTTACAAATTTCATAATAATTATTTTTATCGTAACACTGATAGGGGACGAGGTATTCGCGGAGAACTGTTTTCCTTTACCGTTAACCCTCTGTAAAATTTTTAACAGCTGTCACATCGATCGGGACTTTTGACATATTGTTTAAAACAGTGTTTCCCAGCGAGGGCGCTGAGGAGATTTGGAGGGGCGCTGCTGCTTCTAGGGACATCACTTGCCTTGAAGGCACAATAATTGTTCTTAAATGGCCCCAGGCCATTTTCTTTAATCATCCATAACTCGAAACCTAAGATATATATGTAGCACATACGTTCATATGACGTTTTTACTTATATTAATGTGTAGATTTCTGATTTACCCCCTGAAGTATTGACAAGCATTTATAAATCACCCTGTATAGTTCATTGCTACCTCCATCTCTTGCCCCCCATCCCTAGGAATTCAACTACACTATTGCCTGAAATTAATAAGGCTGCTGCTAAAATGAATCGTTAAACATCTATCAATAAAAAATGTAATTTTTGCAGTTATATTTTATTTATATGCATAAAACTGTTTCTAACGCGTTGGTGAGATTTTCGTAGTGAAAATATACGAAATATTGCCTGAATAGTGCCTGAATAATTCCCAGCGGTGTTATGAGAAAAAATATCAAAATTCTACTACACGCATGGCTGCGGTAGCGTTCCCGGCTGGCGGTAATAGATGAGCCAAGGGTCATACTCTGTTATTCTATCTCCCGTCTATTCTGCTCGGCGAACAATGCGTGCGAGCACTGACACAAATGCAAGATAATTTGGGTTAATTTCCAGAATAAACATGGTGTCACATCCCATTCAAAAATTATTGCTGTCCCCGCTCCGTTATCCAATAGCGAGAAATTGTCGCATTATTTTCATTATAATTACCAGAAACTACCGATGAAAAAGCCGTGTGCATGCAACCTATTTGTCTCGAAATGCATTTGATTCCTTAATTGAAATGCAACTCATGTATTTTTCCATAATTTTCTACGTGTAGAGCAGTTAGTTTCTTACTTTTATTTTTTCCGGGTTGGCACCTTGAACATCCTGCCTTTCATCCTCGACAGTGCTGCGTCGGGATTCGGACTCGCAGTAGACAGACTGCTCGAGCTGTTGTCTCCTGAGAAAATAAAAATTCGTTATTAAATAATGTTTAATATATTGCAGTACAAAGAGTAATGTCAAAAGTACATTTAGTTATATAAAATTGAATAATCATTCATCTGTACTTCACTTAAAATTCATAAATATGGGATAGGGATTATTTCATACGAATAAAAAATATTTATTTTAACTGAAAGTAAACAATAGCTAAACGTAAGTAGCAACTCAGCGTTTATCAATAACGAAGCCACGTTTTATAAGGTAAATTTTATAAAGTCAGATTTTTCAGAACTAGATGTAGCTGGGTGGAAAGAAACAGAATTGCCAGATCAGATTACTGGCTCAGGATTCTAATCCTGATCTTCCCTTGTCGAACAGATGTTCTATATACCCAATTGAGCTGTCGGCCATGTTCTTCTTACATGTATAATACCTATTCGACCTGGCTATCAGGTACTATTACCAGCACAATTAAAACTTCAAAAGTAATGAATAACTTGCAAAGCCATAAGGAATTTGAATTTTAAAAACTACAATATTCCATTAGGAAGAAACTGCAGTGAACGACTTTACGTTTCATCAGACACCAACAATAAATAATATAGTAGTGATTTAAATTACCATAGATTTCATTTTACGTAGGATATTTCATATCACGATCTCCATTTTACAAGAATTATTTGTTATTTGTTCATTACGTATTTAATTTTAATATATAAAGCAGAAAAGCTTCTATATGTTTGTGTGTTTGTCTATCGCCTAAAAACTTTCGAACAATAAACTCTGGGAACTCATTATGCCTTACCTGACTAATCCAGATGAATGTTATTTCCACAAAAAAAAATAATTTTTTTTATAAAATCAGAATCTAAAGTTTAGGCGAAGCAGAGTGTTAAAGCTAGTATCTCATATTCTATTCATTCTATGAACTGCATCTAACCGAGTTCTATTCTACTTTCGACGTTATTCATCATTCCTTATCGCCAAGCATCAAATGATTTAGGGAATGGACCATACTGTTAAGTGTTGGAGAGCAGATGGGCCGGAACATCGAGTTAAAGACTTTTCCCGACGGTTCTCGAAAAAGTCGTGAAGATTGCCTAATTCGAGCCTCCCCCCTACGAAGACGGGACTGTCTGACTTGTGAAACAAATGTGCATCTGGCAGCAGCTGCAGACTTTTCGGCCAACAACGATCACATCTTGCTGTTTCACTTCTCTCTTTGCTTGATTATGATACGTAACATTTTAACTACCGACGATACATACGGGGACTATTGTGAATTTTTTAATTTGCTTGTTTTAAATTTGTTAAAATCTCATATTTCAATTTGAATATTTCATATTGCTCGAGAACAAATGGAGCAAATTGACACGTCTGCGCTCAAAGGTCAAGATACTTTCAGCAATTCGTTGCACCAAGCTGCACCTTTAGTGTGATTTCAACATTTTTTTATTAACAAGACAAATACATTTACGTGTTTTCGCGAAGTTTTATAAAAGTTTTATATTTCATGATATGTTCACTGTATATGATTTTTAATAGTTAGTAAGTATTTAGGTACCTTTTAGTAAAGGATAGGAGTTATTGGTTTAAAATTTACGGTATAGGATTATCTGTTAAAAAATATTTCAACAGGTAGGTATGCATATTATATAAAACTTGAATTTTGTGGTGAGGAATGTTTCATATAGTTCCTCATATAGTACCCTAGAGGGTTAAAAAAACAAAAAACTACTGCAAACGAAATTTTGTTACTATATCCATCGAAAAAATTATGTATCGTCTCATTTATAACACCACTCAACTGTTGCCACTTCTTAAAAAATACAAGAAAACTGTACGGACAACTTAACTACGAGTAATTCACGTGGTTTCGACTCGACTGTATTTCATTTTTTAATTATCAGCTTTGTTATTAAAACTAAAAACATTCCCAGGTATTTAACTGGATTTTCATATATTAAGTAAGTATTTCCCCGATCTCACGAGTCAATTGTCAAATTTTATTTGCGAGCATGAAGCCGAAGGAAATTGCACCGACATATTCCAACCGAAATGTCATGTTGCAAACGTCAACCCAATAGTTTAACCCACACTTAAACATACATTTAGCGATGGCAGCAATGTTTTATTATAATAAAATTTATTCATTTTCGCGCCCTGTCACCCCGGGCAATGCAATTTCTTTCAACACAGCGCTTCATTTCAAGAGACATTCGACTGTAAAGGGGGTCAGATAAACTCTCGTTTGCCGCGGCTCTTCACCATCTCGCGCGGACAGAAAGACGCGAGGAAAGAATAATCGCGTCGTATACGCCCTGGATTCGTGCAACTCACCCAGCCTCTCAGTTATTCGAGTACAATCGATCAAACCGTCTTCCACGGATCAATCGATCCCTCTTGGACGCGTTGCCAATATTTCGTAATACCACCGCCACGGATAAAGGAAGACTTGTTCTCTGAACCGCGGCGAAAGAGAGACTAGGCGACATGATAGTAATTTAAATAATCGATCTGCAAAGGAGTTCCCTACCGATGTGTCTCGCGACTGTTTCTTATTTTCTTGGCGTATCAGTCGTTGCACAAAGTAACTGTATCAAATAAATAAGATACACGCGACAATCCTACTTCATTATTTCACGTTCTATCGACTGCAGATTCTTTTCGCCGTGTTTATATTGTACATTTTCTGTTAGAGTTTTTTCGTATAAACAGCAATGTGCGTTCAACAGTTTTTATGTTGAGAATTTTTTTTATAATATTTAGCTCTTTCATATGTTGCCTTTTCCTCTCAATCGCTATATTTTAAGTACAATCTATTTTTATAAATCTGAAATTTCTAAATTTTAAATTCTGCACTTGGACATTTTAAGTCATTTAAATAATGCTTTAAACAAAGTCATTAAGCACACTAAGCGGAAATGATTCGCATAATAAGACCAGAAATAATTTGAATAACGTTTCATTTCCATTAAAGATTAAAGTATCTACCAAACTTTTTAGATTCCAACACACTGTGTTGCCCCGCTTTCCATTTATTCAAATGGCATTAACGTAATATTAATTATTCAATATAAATTAAACATTTGAATTTGTAAATTTGTAAGAGTAAATTTATATAAACAGAAGCAAATTCAAAAGATTTTACTATTTAAGTAACCCCTCGTCAATCCACCAAATTCAGTTAAAAATGGTAAGTTACTTCCCAAGTATCCGTATCATTTATTTCTCCATACCAAATCAGGCAAATAAAAAGTATGATTTATGAAGTAAAAATAATGCTAAAATTATTGCATGTACTCAGTAAACTACACAGATGATGCAATATGCGAGACTGAAAAGTTGTCTGTAGTAGATACATTTCCAATTAAGTTTAGCCTAATTTTGCCATAAGTTCAACAGAGCAAAAAGGAGCACAGAAATCAATATAACGATGAATAATTAACCTTATCCAATTCAAATTAAAAAATCTCAGAGTTCTTAACGAATTTTCGATTTTGCCTTTAGGTACTTAGAACATCAAATACATTCACATACATAATATAGGCAAGTAGGTACACATGAAACATATAAATAGACACCAGTTTAAATGTTCAATTTTTACCGTCCAACAAACCAAACTAGTGACAAAAAAGACTTTGGAAGCAATACCACCCAGTAAGATCGGAGGCTATAAAAGCGTAAAAGTCCCAATGGTTCATCGATCAGGTCGGTACCTACGAATTGTCATCCTCCTCGAGTAGTTTACCAAGTACCTTCGAAGATGTTGTAACGAAGCAATTTGTGTGAAAGGTTTATTGATCAGATTTCGATGGAGGATTCCGAGATTCGATAACAACGCGGCCACGTAGGTAACTAGCGATTGGTCGTTGCGAAAGAAGATCGAACGGGCGAGAAAGTGGACAGCCAGCCGGTCTGCCTCGACAAGGCAAATCGGCGGGCTTCTAAAACGAACTGCAATCTTTCTGCGACTGGCATTTATCGTCGTATCTGTCGATAATCGCGCATTCCTCTTCGCCGTGCGCCATAAAGGACCCGATGGCGCGGCTCGAGTCGCGGGGTGTCGCTCCATAGCTGGCTCGCTTCGCGCAATCGGACGTTTCCAAAAAACAACTACGGGGAAAGTAAACGCCCCGGTAGTTATTTCGCCGCGATAGGAATACCTTTTCCCCTGTCCTCTGAGGCGAACAAGGTGCTCGGAACACGGCCACCACTCTTATTCACGCTCGTCCTCCACTTTAATCCGCCCCGAGCGTTAAAATCTTCAATTTCGGGGAGGGGGAAATAGAATAGTCTTTATAAATGAAGGCTCGTACAGTTATTGCTTCTAGGATGCTCAGTTCTTGGGAAAAAGTTTCTTTTATATTTTTGTGATAGAAACGGCCAGTTTTGTAGTTTCATTTGCACCATTATTCGTGACGTGAAGAGAGAGGGAAAAGATATGAAATATGACATCAGGATGAATTTCAATCTAACGGAAAATGTGAATGAGAGTAATTCATAACGAGGCATCATTTTCCCGAGATCGTTTATTAATAGCTGTCACGCTGAGTTTTCGAAATATTCGTCACTCTACCCTTGCTTTATGGCTTTGTAGCTGCAATTCTCAAGCTGCTGTACATATTCACATTAAAGACCAAAAGAAGATACTGGAACAGATCTACATATTGAGTTATCAATAATAAATTTATAAGTAGGAAGTTGCGGGGAAAAAGTACCGGAAAAAATGATTTTTTTTCATCATTCCAGAAGTGTTAATATTAAGTGATCTTGAATAAATATAGTCTCGATATTTAATCGTATCTTGTATGCGCAATGTATGCGTTCTGATAAATATAAAATCAGACTCTAACTTTATCACTCCATGCAATCCTCTGAATTTTTCCTCAGAGGACTTGCCACAATAATAAAAGGTTTCCAAACGATCAGATATGCTGACATATCAAGCAATAAAAAATATCCAAAAAAAATTCTGAAAGGGAGTGCCAATTTCATTCAGTGATATATAAATAGTTATGTTAAACAAATGTAAACATATAGGGTGTTACCTGTAACATAGAATATTATAATTAACATTATAACACAGGTGTTTCCAACAGAAATTATTTGAACTGTTGACATAACGAAAATCAGGAACGAAAATTGTTGACTTTTCCTTTACTTTAAAATTCACTAGAATAGTCACTATAGGCGATACACCTTGCGAATTACGCATACAATTTCTTCTCCTATTTAAATTACCTATACCTACATGCTCCATTAATTGCTCCCTTGAAAGCGGACGCAATCTTGTGCGAAAATAAAGATAAAGGATAATAAAAATATTCCATGCTGTTAATGATAACCATCCGTTTTCACACGACATGCGAGGTACACAAGAAAATAAGACTATTTGCAGTCCATTTTCAGAGTTGATATTCGGATCTACGTTCATACAAAACTATTTAGCTTTTCATTTTAGTGAGCACTGTATAACTCAAAGTTCTCAAACACTTTTTCAACGACGTGTATAAAATGCTCTTCTCGTAAATTTTCTTTTTCCCCTAGAAACAGTAGGAGTTGGGTGTTTCTTACTTGTTAGCTAACTGTCCCATCGCTTATTGTTCACTTACAGCATCGGCTATTAATTGGGAAGCGTGAGCACTTAAGGAAATTGGTATGAGATTGTAAAGAAAGGCATTGGTATCAATCTTGTCCCGCCAAAGCAAACTGCGATGTTTGCGAAATGTCGGAATCGATTTCCTGGGAATGATGATCAGTCTCCAGGTGATAAACTTTCGAGTCTGTATTATCACGTAAATACAGAAGAAGTTTTCGATAAAGGGTTTCAAAGTTGAGCTGTTACTGCTCGTCCAAACAAGTGCAAAAATCCTAAAACTAATTTTTATTAAAGTATACACAATGATGGAGATAAGACTCATCACTCTTAAGCAGATCGCTATTAATATGTGTCACAGATGGGCAAAATGTTTATTTAACCTGGCGTTGGTAAGGTGGAGAAATGTAACAAGAGTAGTAAGGTGGGATCCCACAGACCCCGCAAATAATTTAGTGTACCTATTATAGAAATCCATATCTTTAATTAATATGAGATTACGTAGTGGCGTGAAATTTTACAGAATAAAAACGCAGATACATCAATTTGAATTTTTATTACCCAAAAATACATAACTAATTAAACATCTTTAATATTTAACAAAAATATACTCTTCCTAGCTTATATAATGAACAAACTAAATAACGACTCATTGCCACGCGATGTTAAAAAGTTATACTCAATTTAAAATCTTTGGTGTCTGTGAGATCCCACCTTAACAACACCAGGTTAAATAAAAATTTCGAACGAATAAAAGTTAAAAAAAAAAAATTATTCGTCATGTGTCGAATAAAGTTAAACCGGGTTAACTTCATTTGACGAATAGAAAAATTAACTCGTCGAATAATCTAAAGTTAAAGTAACTTTTATTCGATCCGCTTTTTAAATAACTTTTTACTTACTAATGCCCAACTCCGATAGGTATACGTTTACGAACCATACTACAACCGATTAGTTTCATAGAATTAAAGGTGTGCCTTCTTAAGTAAACAAACACTATTTAAATTAGCCTTGAAATAGAAAGAATTCACATACGAAAAATACCTGCTACAAAAGTAGCACATAATGTATCCCCCACATCTGAATAAATATTACTATTAGGACACAGACTTATGAACACTTTGTCGCTCGTTTAAACGAGCCTTAAAAGTGTCTAACCCTATGTTTGAAAAATCAAGTAAAATCAGCTGTTAATTTTCTGTAATCGTAAAAAGCTAAAAGAAACTGTGTAATTTATATTTATATAACTACTCTATCGTAGTGCCAGTAATACACTTTGACCAGATAAAATACTTGCTTTGAAGTGGCTAACAAAAATACTTGCCCCGTTCGCCTACAAAGAAGCTCCAGCTTCCTACGTCTCGAGAAAAGGTAGAAACAGAGAAAAGAGAAGCTTTCGCTCTTGTACGCGATGATGACTTAATTTCTGGAATTACACCGATTATAACGGGCGCGCGATAAGCATCGGCACATAATGCTCGCATCTTATCGATGCAGCGGAGCTGTCGGCAATTAGCTTGGAATTACCGTGCGCCACTTATGCGAAATGGATGAGCGGCAATGATCGCGGTTTCGATGTATGTAGCTCGTCCAACTCGTTGCCAGCGACATCGATCAGGACAAGCGGCAGTAATAACAGTCGTTAGCTGGATAGTGAAACTAATCAAAACGAGACGCAGGGTACAGTTACTCATCGTACTTATCGATCTATACAGCCACTCGGGATCATTGATATATCCAACTCAATTATCCACGCATTGTGTGCACAAAGCCAGGAGAAGTTTCCATTTTTAGTACCAAGTTCAGTCTGGTTAGAAAAATTCCAGCGCTGGTCAGCTGCGGCACAGCATACAGAGAACGGATAAGCACAATCGCTGACCTAAATAGCTATGATTTTTGTAAATTCGACAGTCGCTCGGGAACTCGAGCTTGATTGATTACGATGCTTTCTTTGGAGCATGCGCAACTTAGCCACGGGCAAGAGGGGAAGTGTTGGATAACGATTTTATCTGTTTTTCAATTTCTATGATATTAAACGATATATTGAATTGTAAATGGCACGATTAATTTATTACGTTTCTTGTTGGAAAAAGGTTTTTTGAGAGTTTAGGTTATCACAATTTTGATGAATTTCTTGAATCCAAGGATACCTAATGTGCGCTTATGGTCGAGCAACGTAAATATTAACCATTTCCAATGCAATTTCAGAGAAATCGTTTCTACTTGCGGCGCGGTGGAGAAAGAAGAAAACTCTAGGGAAGGTGACTGCAGGTCAATGTGCAACTTGCGCTCGTAAAGCTTTTTCCTTTTTTACACTGGCTGATCCACTAGATATAGGCCACTTTTATATCCTCTGTGGATTATTATCACAAGAAAAAGTACATATGATTATAAAAGAATTCAGACCAAACGCGACGTAGCAAAAGTTTTACTTTGAAATCGGTCTCTTGATGTGATCAAGAGTACGAACGTTTTTTAGTGGAATTATATTTTAATGATTTTAGATGTATAGTTACATTCTGACGTACTTAGTGAAAATGATAGAATTGGGTAATAGTGTTTAATACCAAGGCAATTATCTGAATTTAAAGTGTGAAATTTTTTTTCACAAAGCCAATCCTTAGCCTACTATTTTAACCTTTTGATGTTTGTTGATGCACGAATAAAATTGGTTTATAATGAAATCACAATTAGAATATAATGAATATTTTGATTAGCAACGATGTGTAGTTAATTCATTTACTAATTTATTAGGTATTCACATTTATTTAAAATTTAAAAACCGAGAGTAAAAAATTTGAAAAAGTATTTTATGCACAAACTGCATACTACATACAATGCTAAACTCTGAATCTATGTAAAATAAAATTACCATCTGTGTTTACTTTTAAAAAAATTTCTCATTTTTAAATGTATTCACTAAAACTAATTTACATTTCAATGAAATTTAGAAAAAGTTCGTATCCAGATTTTCAGCTGATCAATATATGATGGTTAGTAATGGCGAAACACCTTGTGCACACAAAAGACTGGAATAATTGACACATTTTGTTCGCGTGAAAGTAATTTGTTTATTTCCAAATGAGCCGGAATCTCAAGGAGCCTGCGCGCTATCGCACTGACTATCGATAATTGCACATTCCTTTTAGTCGGCTACCGTAAAAGATCAGCGTGCCTGGGCACCCAGGTATTTCGTGGCATGTTACTACGTTATGCGGTTGTAAATTAAATTATACTAGGCCAAATACTGAATCTTATCTTAGAACGATTTTCAGCTGGGTGAGGCGCGTTCTTTTGCTGCCTTGATATACATACATTCATGCGTGAAGCTTAAACATTCTTTTGCTTCTGTCACGCCAATTATTATCTTTACTTTAAAAATTTGTAATTTAAAAATGCAACCTTACATTAATATCGACGGTGCTTGCTTATGGAATACTAAATTGTACTGTAGTACTTAACTAATGTAGTACACAGTAAGGATATACCCTTACTATGTTTACTAGAACTTAAAACTGAAATTGAGCTCACTGTAATATTGATGTTTCTTTTAAACTTTGTAATATTGTAATTATCTTTGATTTATTTCATCGTTCCATCATCCGTTTCGTTTCTGCGAGAAATGGCTGCTTTTGTTGCATATGAGCCCAGAATTGCAACCGCGATATTGAACAGTCAACATCTGGTAATTCATGCCTACCTGCATTAAGGGGAGATTCTCGTGTAACAGCCCCCGAAATGTTTTTTTTTTTTTCAAAAAACTTGTTAATATTGCATTAAATTCTTTTGGGATATAAGGAGGCATCTTTAAACTTGTAGAATTTTTGTTTTTATGTCGATCCTTCTTATTATTAATTAATTATTATTGTGTAATCGTATTAACCTCTGCGACGATGTTGGCGCCAGATGTAGCACCTGTCATAGTCATCTGATTGCAAAAAGAAGAAAATTTTCTTAAAGTTAAATAATTTACGCTGGGACTTGACCTAAAATTTTAATTTTAGTTTTATTTATATCACTTTCTTCGTGGATATAAAGAATAATATGAAAAATTTGTTTAAGGGAAAAACTTTTTCTTTCAAACGCTATAACTCTTTCAATTTTTCATTTTTTTTTCTTTAAAGTGGACCAATCCCAGCGTAAACTATCTAACTTTAAGAAACTTCTATCTTTTTTGCAATCAGACGACTGTGATAGGTGCTACACATCCCACGAACAGGAGTTACATCGTCGAAGAAGTGAAAAAGATTCCACAATAATTAATAGGTAAATAATAAGCAGGATCGACATAAAAAAAATATTTTCTGCAAGTTTAAAGATGTCTCCTTATATGCCAAAAGAGTTTAATCCAATATGACGAACAGTTTTTAAAAAAAAAAAAAACGTAAATATTAGTTACTTTTGGACCTGTTAGACGAGAATCCCCCCTTAAACCCCATACCTAACTTTTTCGTAAATATATTTTCAGTCTTCATTCATTTAAAAATCTAACGCCGCTTGTCTATTTTTCGGATGAAACAGTAATAATAATAATAAGAAGAATAATAATAATTAAAGAAATCACTATACTATACTATACACGACACAAGTGCTTGAACTTTGAACCCTTGACTACATAATATCGAAAATAAAATTCCTCAAATAATATTTTTGGTGAATTTTCAACGTGACATTTTATTTTCAATTATGCAAAGTAACGTTTAATATTAAGTACCTATCACTAGCAACATAAACATTCGAAGAATTTCTTTCACATGCCTTGCCAATAAAACTCCATAATTACGATGTGCTACTGAATTTAAACTACTTCTTAAATGAAACGATACAATCTACATATATGTCTATATACATGATAATCCAAAAAGCATGTTCTCTTATCAGTCCGCGTTCTCGGATTCTGAAGAAGTTTGATGCAATGCTAACGAAACGTTGGAGCGATTTCCCGAAAAGCCATGGTTTACAGACAAAGCTTGCAACCTCGGCTTTAATTATGCTCACAGCAGAGGGGAAGAAGGAGGACCTACGAGACACGACGAAACTACGAGACGACACCCGTTCCCATAGGAATCGGGTTTCCGCGGGAGCTGCACGTGCAGCCGTCTCGTGAAATAAAAGGACGGGTCCAATTAAACGGGTTAATTTAATAAGCGTTTCGTGACGAGGCGGACAAGCCGAGTGGACGCTCCGGAACGAATAAAAAGACAATTAACCCGCGCCAGCCTGACAATCAACATCCTAATAGATTTCTCATTTTCAAGCGCATTCCGAAAACAATTGGAGCGGTACGGAACGCCATCGCCAACGGTTCGTTACGATTCTATAAATCGATCGCTGCCTCGAACAAGTATTTTATCTCGTGAAAGTTATCGCACCACCGTTTAAATTTACATGAACGCCGCGAGTTTTATCAGTTTCGAGAAAATTCCTTTTTCCAGCGGTCGTGTCGAAAGTATGAAAACCAATCGCGGGTTTCGAGTTTCAATTAAAAAACCTGTCCTCTGTTCCAAACACAATCGAGACTCTCGTTTTTCTAACAAACGGCTCGTACCACCAGGCACCTTTGATACGCGAAACCATTTGGCGCAGCTAGTGTACCTCCTCTGAATTTTCTTTCCTGGAATTTTTGCTATTCTGTAGTTTAATTATCGTCGGACGTCAAGTGTTAACGCTATTATAAAGATTTAGGCACCCTTTTAGGTGGCAAATATTTTAAGTTTTTACACAAAAATCCACGGCTATAGGAATAATGTGTATTTGAATCAATTTTTAAAGAACCTTTAGTAAACTTTTACACAACATTTATAAGATACCTACAGGATTAAATTTATTCCGCATGAAATCAAACATACGAAGCAGATTTTTATTAGAAAGAAAATTAAATTTATTCCACTTCTTAATAAATCATTTTAAGAGAATGTTGATAATGCGCGTGACAATTTTATTCTCGCAACTCACATCGGAGTGCGATCGAACTTGCTGGTAATTAAAGAGTTAACTTTAACATTCAAAGACCGATATGCGCTTAAAAACTAGATTTGAAAATTAGATTTGACCACATTTAAAACATCACTCTGGTGTACATCACCCATTAGTAACTTTGCACAGATATTCTCCGTGTCTCTTAGAAATCGTACATCTGAAGACATGAGAGTAAAACGTGCAGGCTGAATTCTTAGAAGAGAATCAATGACAGGCACATTTATTCGATCTGAATCCCTTAATATTCCTCGTTTCGTGACTTTTCAAGCGTTTGCAGCTTTTGTAGTACGTTAACGCGACGCGAAAAGTGCTCAACTTCACCTAAAGAAGTTTCAATTCCTAAGAGGTCTTTCAGACTTGGTAGATTTCGATACTTCCAAATGTAGTAAACCATGCTTGGAAAGATTATTCTGTCGTTTCGCCAGTATTGCAACTAGTTTCGTCAGAGGTCTCTAGACGCATTGAAACTCGCTGATCAGTGAAAGGATGCACTGATACTCACTGATCAGTGAATGGAGACACTAATGCTCAGTGATCAGTGAAAAGATACACGGATATTCCCTAATTAGTATCAGCGTGTGCTCACATCTCTGGCGAGGCTAATTATTTATGCCAGAACCGAAATGTGGTAACGTCCTTTCAAAAAGAACCGGTTTACACCCCGAGGCATTCAACAATATTGACCGTACAAATTCCCGTGTCCTATTTCTTGTAGTATTGGATAGATAGAACGGATTATGATTATAGACCCTCCACTATCCGAATATCTACCTGATCACCCGAACGTTCTACTATCTGAATGTTTTTATCATTCACGCATTGTATTATTCGAAAATTATATTTCCTTCTATGATTAGGTATGTTGTATGATCCTATGCCCATTACTATCGAAACAGATACGGACGTACTATGTCAAATTGAAACCAAATTATCCGAGCTTACTTTAAATATGTGGCGTGAGTATCTTTGGCTTTCCAGCGGAGCAGAAAGCCGCCAGGCATTGGGTCGTAAAGTTGAACCGAAGGTTTCGTGGCCTTGGTGTGTGAAACCTCCCCTTTTTCGTGACTCGGGGTTTTTCCCGATTTAGCGCACGATACGCGTTTCTTTCGGAATCGGAAGGAATGCCACCGTTGACCGGACATTGGGTTGACAGAGTGATCGACTCGAGCGGTAGTGTTTTTGTACCGTTTGCTACTCTAACGTAGAATGTTACGTGTTGCATCTTCTCTAATAAATATTACCTTGTTGAGTTTACTTAGACGTCGATTTTATTATCACCCTCACGTCTCCCACCTCAAATACTTTAAGTGGTTCTACATCGATATACATATGTATAAATTTAAAGATATAGTGGTTGGTATCCAGTTATTTAAAATTATCATCGGTCACGTTAGTATCCCCTTCCCTCTTATTTTGTACCGCTCAGTTTAAAATTAATCATTGCAACGCGTAACTTACTGCCAGCATTTATTAACACTCTTAAGGTGCGAGTCCACGATGAGATTTTACATGAGGCTTTTCCATCATGAGATAAAAATCTCAGTAACAACTAAACGTAAATAATGGAAATAGTCGCGGGTGGTTAGACTTTTGAAAATATATCATGAAACTTGTCTCGTGAGAATCTAATTTCATGCAATTACTGACAAAATAATTAAACAATAATAAAATAATGACATAATTATCTCATACGGGATTAAAGTCCTATGTGAGACACGATATTTTTCTCTCATCGTGGATTTGCACCTTTAAGATTTAAACTTACATTATTTCTCTAGTTCAGTCTCGTTATTTAATCGTTCTAATTTTTTAGCTATCTTAAATAACTTTCTATACGTGATCTATTTTTCTCTTTCTCATTTTCATATACATTCCTTTCCCTCTGTGCGGCATATACTAGTAAGTTTTCATATTCTTACTATTATTCCAAATATCATATTTTTAAATAGTATGCAATTTCAAAATGAATGAAGTCCTCGTACTCTACTTATCTGCTGCATTATACAATAACACCGGAATGCGATGCGCGTGCACGTTCTAATTGTTAACGGAACCGTGCCAGGAAGAAAGTGGACGATCGAAAACACAAGCAAACAAATTGGATGAGTTTCATGCAACAGTTGCTTTATTACGGAAGTCGATTCGAGAAGACATTCCTTATTTATTCAGTATTCTGTTCTACTTTTGCATTTTGCATCTAACGCACGCGACAAATAGAGATAGAACGCGACGGCTGGAGGGTTCAACGATGAGATTGACGTAACAGACAGATGCGTCCAGAGAGCACGCGTCCTAGCAATGTCACACATGAATATGTTAATCTTCTAATGTAATATCTCGTCCGTTAGTGATCTGCCAGCAGGCCACCTTGATGATGGATTACAAAGCTTCCGCGCGCTTTCTCTTCCTCCGTTCTCTTCATTTTTAACCGACTTCAAAAAGGAGGAGGTTATAGATTCGACCCGTATGTATGTTTTATGTTTGTCCGCGCATAACTCCTCAGCATATGGACCGATTTTGATGATCTTTTTTTAATCCGAAATAGGGCGATGCTTCGGCGGTCCCATCCTACACTGCATCAATTATGGCTCAATACTTTGCCAGTACTGGTTAATTCAAACTTTCGCCTCTTTACATAATTTGTATTTCATGTATTCTCGCATTTTAGAGTATTTCCGCGCGTTGAGTTGTAGACTCCATATAACGAATTTGAGACATACTGATTCTCACTTTTTCAAGTCGCTTATTTTTGGAATCTTCCGTTTCTAGCAAACGGTTCTTTTTTTTAGGAGCAGCTCTTTTTTGTAGGACTACCCATATTTTTCAAATAAATGCAGTTATATCACTTAAGTGACTAAAAAGTAAAAAATAAAAGAAATTAAAATCGACTTCAAAAAAATAAAAATGCACTACATATAAAGTAAAAAGTATTTGTTTCCTTATTTAATCTACAACTCCCAATTTTTATATGTCGGCGCCTCATCATTTGCACTGTGTTAATCTGGCGCAGAGTTAAAAAAATTGAGAGTCTTAGATTAAATAAGAAAAAAAATGGTTTTTTACTCTTTAGTACACTTTTATTTTTTTTAATTCGGTTTTAATTTTTCATCATCCGTTCCCCATCCTTTCCCCCATTCCCCACTTTGCCACAAGAGCAACTACGACACGAGGACACGCTTGGTTCGTATTGTCGGATCCGATCACGAGATTTCACGCGGTCAATCTATCGATCGATCATCGCGTCTCAAACACCGTAATACAGTCGACGTAGTCATTGTTGATAAATGCATAGATGCACAGCCCGTCGTGTACGATGACTTTATTATGGTCCTCGCAGTGCCCATATATATGTACGTGGGTAAAGTAGGAAATCTGGATAAATTGAATTTATCACTATATTTACATTTTTTAATATACACAAACGCGAAACATCTTGAAACGAAAAGATTTACGCCACTTTCATAATCACATAACTGCTAAATTTACGACTTCACTATAGGTACATACCACCAAGTATATGCGTAATGCGTGTTATAGGACATCGATGTTTAATCTTTGGATGGTGAATATCTTGACAGACGGCAGCGGATACGCGGTCAATTTTTAGATTTACCCATAATAAAATTTTGTTCGTACAATTCTCAGAATGAGTTATTATAGTAGAACTAGCTTCACTACTCGGCTTCGCCCGAAATTTAGATTCTGATTATATAAAAAAAATGTTTTATTTATTTTTTTGTGAAAATAGTTACATTCATTTGGATTAGCTAGGCATAGGTAATGAACTGGGACACATTTTGTGACGCCAGAGTTTACCGTTCGATGTTTTTTATATGAGGCAGTGAGAGCAACAACGAACTAGCCCACATTTTTTTTGAGTTAGTAGCAATAACGTATTCCAATAGGCTCTATTAATCATATAAAATAGGGAAAAAAAACTTTTTTTTAATGTTGGTTGGTCCGTTGCCGCTCTCACTGCCTCATACATATATTAAGAAGAAGAAGATTTGAATTTATGACCTTCTTTATTTGCTTACAGAAGTAGCACTAATAGGCAATTAGTAACATTAGTGTTGTTGAATGGATCAAAATGGATCCTGCGTTCACTGGGCGAGGGTTAATGTAGCAGCGGACATTATAGTATCCGTTAACCCTTTACCGCCGGCGCCTAAATCTCGTTGAAGGAAAAATATCCCGTTTTCCTTTTACCATTAAAAATGATCTGAATTTTTATATTTTCATATAATTTTTTTCTCTTTTTTTACAGGTTAAAATGCATAAACCAAATGAATATAGGGTTCAGGTAGGTCCACCCTCCTTCAATGAATAAAACTAGATACTCTAAATATGTAATACTTAATCTGGTACAAACTGCGAATTGCGAGTGTAAATTGTGAAACGGCAGAGAAGGGGAATGTATCATATATGTATGATACCTCGGGCGCTAAAGGGTTAATATGGAAAGAAATGGACTCGCTAGAGGTCCCAGAGGTGTTCAGCTCCGAGCGGCTCTTTGTACATACATCTGCGTTAGAGCATCAATTAAAAAGAGAACACGGCGTATAGACTCTCCCAATGTTTCGCGCGGCCGCGAAATTATTAGTGAGTTTGGGCTTTGTGTAAAAGGAGCGGATCAAGAGTAGAAAGTTTGATTACAAAGCGAAACGACAGGTGCGCCACAGTACCTTTTAGTTACCTCGTGCTTTGAAACACTTTTCGTGATTTTGTGCCGCTATTAATTAACGATATTCCCGCATTTCACTTCTCCTTCGATTTCATTTCCTGCTTTCCTTTCCTTCAAACACGTTTTCTGAAATCTTTGAATTTGCGCACTCTGTATGTAGGTACTCAGGCTCGGACGAAATTTGAACAAAATTCTTTTACAATCTATTATCAAAGTAATAAAATTAGTGAAGGGCAGAGAAATTTCGTATGAATCGTTAGGAAGCAATATTAACCGTAAAAGGGCGGAAGATATTTGAACCAACCAACCAATAGTGATTAATAGTTTGAATTTAAAAATATTAGCCACATTCTTCATATAATATAAAATGGTTTAAGACTTTGATCAAGCAAATATAAAATTATTCTTGGTTTACTTAAAAGCAAACTCTTAACGACTTTATAAAATTACAAGCATTCTGTGTACAGAAATTGTTAAAGTCTATTAAAAGGAATTTGCCAGTATTTATGGAAGACTTGAGCTATATACTTACATATTTTTCATTTCGAGATATTTCGACTTTCGAATTTTTATGTTTACAAAAAGACAAAAAAGAGAGCGATTCAATTTTTCCAAATTTCTTATTCAGCCCCACTTTCATAGGCACTAGTACAAATATCAGCTCAGCAAAACCAATCACGAGTATTCGGAGAGGCAGGATCAGCCGGCAGAGTAAGCGCAGAATATTCAGCGTATAATCAATTTCATCGTGTGCAGTCGCAACACGTATTCCAAGATCGATATTCATCCGTGTTCGATTCGGCGTGCAAATATTTGCTGCTCCGCGAAAACGTTAGCGGCATTGATCAATCACCGAAACACGGTACACCCTTATAAACTACACCCGATCGTTTCCTTCTCCCTTCCTCGATCGTAACAACTTCATCGCGATGCATGGAAAATTGACGAATGGATTAGGGCGATGCATCAACGCCAACAGGCGTTTCCCACTGTGATTTATAGAATGCAAGTCGGCTGATATTAACGATACTGTTTCTGCAGCGGGGGACTTCTGAATGGGCCTCAGTGGTCCGCGCGCTCGGTGACCCCAGGAGCGATCGGACAATCGAAACGGCGCGATTGTCCCCTGAAAACCGCATGCGTTCTCTTGCGTAATTTCCTCGACGCCCACGTGCCCGACATCGAGAAGGCTCGTCAAAACACGCCCAGCTCGAGTACGCGCTACTTACTCTTTTGCATCTACTAGTATGCGACCAGTCCTCGAATAAACACGCAAATATATTGACTCGAACACCGGACATTCTGACGACGCGCAAGATAGGCGTCCGTTTCTCCTCGGTCTTCCCTTGGCTCCAGATGCACGCACACCCTGCGATTATATTTCTAATGTAGGTATTCGAATTCCATAGAAAATTCTACGCCTAACGCCTCTACGAACTACAAAAGTGGAAGAAACTGAGAAGGCGGGTTTATTTTCTGAATGTAGACATTCACTTATAGTGAATGGAGTTTCCCGATTTGGAATATATTTTTGTATGTACTCATAGTAACTAAGAAAGCCTGAATATTATATCTGCAATGGACCTATTTTACTCAGGTTTACTACACGACAAAATTCTCTTATTTAAAAATAATTAGCTAAAACCTGACATCTGTATGTTTTTTGAGGTGCTGAATCCGAAAAAAGTATTTAAAAAATTCTCCGGCTTTTTCTTTTTGAGTTGTCTCTAAAAAAAGCGATTTTTTATTAAGAGAACTACCTTAGGAATTTTTTTTTACACAAAAAATAACGTCATATTCGAATTCAGCACCACAAAAAAACATACAGATGCCAGGTTTTAGCCAATTATTTTTAAATAAGAGGATTTTGCCGTTTTCGCGTACGCCTCAATAACATGAATAATATAATTGTAAATATAATATTCAGGATTTCTTAGTTACTATGAGTACATTCAGAAAATATATTCCAAATCGGGACACTCCATTCACTATAAGTGAATGTCTACTTGTGAGAAGCTTTCTCGGACGTTCTTCGGAAAGAATTCGAAATATGTATCCGAATATTCGGAATTTAATCGCCGTAATGATTCAATTACGTAACGACATAAATAAGACATAAATAATAATGCTTAGTTACTTCGGGACAATGTACGAGTCTTTCATTAGAGATGAAAAATAAATAAATCGGGTATAATTAATACAATTTTCAAAATTTAATTTAATTTAATCTCGTCTCCTCGCGGTTAACAGTTTGAAGCCCCTGTCAAGTGCGCGTGACTTTATCTTTTCGGCTGCCGAAAAATCTTACTATTCACTTAAATTAACTCACGTTTGTTTAGGTATTGATCTTATATTAAATATGCATTATAACGTCTGCATTTATGATTCTTCGTAATAATATTTCTAGTATCGTCATATGTTTTATATTTGTTTGCAACAACTAATCAGTTTAGAAAAGTATAATTAAATTCGCCAAATATTATACTTAGGTATACAAACAGTGTTTAGATCATTTATATAAATTTACACCTTCCATGTGTGTTTCAATTGATGTTGGCTATTATTGATGAATTAGAACCGATGCTATCTATCAACATTTACTGTAGATTCATGAATGATTAAAAGACCAATATTTTTTGTCTAAGAATCTTGCAGTAGTTGCTTTCTTAGAACTGTTATTCTGCCTTTACAGTTTTATCACTTCCTGACTATCACTATCTACTATTAATAAATATTAGTATTTACCTAAATTTGTTAAGATAGTAATGTTTACTCATATTCCACCAGGCTACTTCGTCTATTCCAAAAATACATTGTTTACCACCAAATGCAAATACCGCAGTGCGTACTATCATACAAAAAAAGTTTTGTATCGCAATTTTAATACACAAATAATATAACACGTGTGTCCATAAATTAGTCAAATTAACATGCTATCCTGAACCACTAATAATCTACAATTAAATACCCAATGCTTATGAAAACATGATCCCATCATTTTTTTCAGCAGTGTGTAAGTTATTTCATTTCAAGAAATATACATATGCCATCCCTATTCCGTTACCCTCGTAGCCTCCAAACCAAACACTAACATTTTTTTCTTTCGCGCCCTCTGCAGTATAATGCATAAATCGTAACACTCACCAAACATTGTTCGATGTCTAATACGAGGTCGTCGCATATTTATTTAGCGTTAACAAAGCGCAATTACTCATTCGTACACGAGCGATGCGATTAAATCCCTCGGAACGGGTACACGTGGCACGGTAGCAAAAAAGAGATGTCAGACAAACGTGTCTTCACACGATGGACTGCGCGATTTATTTACCTTAAAGTAATTAAATAAAAATGAACATCCACCCGCGAAAACATCGCATCGGAATGTATGTATATGTATCGACACGTCGCGCGCCGTATGTTTGGACAGAGGGTACCGCGGCGGAGGAAAGTGAAATAATAAACAGTGGCCCTCGTAATTTCGGGGGTTCGCCAGCTTGAGGGGTTGACAACGACGTGATATATGCGCAACAACCCCGCCATGGAGCATATGTCGCCTGTACGTATAGCCGCGTGCCTTTAATCTACACGAGAAAAATATGAGAGAATCTCTCTCTCTCTCTCTCTCTCTCTCTCTCTCTCCCCCCTGTCCCCTTCCCCTGTTTACGGTCCTCTCGTTCGACCTCTCTATACGCCTCGCTGTCCTGTCTCTTCGGGCTCGTCCTTGCATTTGCATAGCCCATATTTCTTCCTTCATTACCATTATTATGAGTATTTCGGCATTGTGCACTGAGCATAATGCGGCCCGCCGGTGTCCCGTTGACATTTGCATTCCGACAAAGAGAGCATTCACGCCTCTCGATAGCACCCTCGAAATTCTCTGCTCGAGAGACTTGTGGGTCCTCCGTATCGGTCCTCGTCGGGCTACATTATCAGACGTTTGCGCGATACGTTTGTCTGGCCTACTGTGACCCGGTGGCGCATGCACGCACAGGATGCGTGTGTCTACTGGAAACGCAACAGAATCGACAGCTTCTGCCTGTATAGTCCAACACTGTTGCCGTTGTATTTCGGACACCTAAGTAGTGAGTTTATCCGGGGTGATAGAGGACACCTTTTAAACAGTCCGTGAGAAGGAACTCACAAGTCGAATTCATCGGGGAAAAGAAGGTTGGGAAAAAGATACAGACGTTGAAAATTTCTAGTGATTTACATCGCTGTGTTTGGAAGCGTTTTGCATTGCTTCTGGGTATAGTATACAGAGAAGTGGTCAAAACAGTTACTCTCTTTCTGTGTAGAAGTATCAGCTTTTGCTTAACCTACTTCCTCGACTCTTTGAGGTGTTGGTGCGATAAAAATCTTCGCTATTCGATTTAACGAAGAAAATAATTATTGGATGAAACATAGTTATAAAGCAATCATGCTGTGTGCAGTGGCGGATTCAACAGGGCGGTCAATGAGCAATTGCCACCTGGGCCCCCTACTCGCAAGGCCCACCCAGGGCCCTACTCTTAAAAAAAATTATGATTTTATCCAAAGTATATTTTTTTCTGTATTATTACATTGAGCCCGTTTTTAGTAAACTACCGCTTTATTTTCCCGAAAAATGGGCCCCTACTGAGAATCCCCCCCTAGGGCCCAGTCTTCAAAAAGAAATTATGATTTTATCCAGCATTATTTTTTCCTATACTTTTCTATACACTTATCCCCTTTTAGTAAACTACCTCTACATTGTCCTCCAAAAATGGGCCCCTCAGAACGTTTGCCACCTGGGCCTTTTCTCTTCAATCCGCCACTGGCTGTGTGTACCAAATATTTCAGATGTAAAGTAATTCGGAAATAATAAGAGAAACTAAAATTCATGATTTTTAAGTTGTTGATGCAGCAAATGAGCGATATATCTGAAATACCAGTTTTGAGCCATAGAAGTGTCTCGTATAAATAGGTCTCTATTTTCACTATCGCTATAATGTTAAATAGGTGCAAATATTTTCCTGTTACTATTCTTCTAGAGTCAATTGTATGCACATATTATACAACCAATTGTATCCTTTCATTTTATAAAAATCGTTCTCTAATATTACAATCTCATCTGTCCGAAATATCGTAATTTTTTTTCCTTTATTGTGTACCTAAATTTAGCAACAAAAGGCATAAACCACGTCTGCACGAATACTAGACAGAATGCTCGTTTACCTTGCAACACGTCCACGTTTGAACGTTCCAATGACAGCATTGCAAACATTTGTTACTTCAGACGTGACTCGAGCCTTCTACAACAAAACAGCTACGTCATGCCATACATGTCGATGGTCATTCATACACATTCCCCGCGATATTCTTGACTTTCTAACCACCTGACCATAGAAACAACACTTATACACGCCTTCTTGATCTAACACAGAATAATATCAAAATAATCGGTTTTCTGCCTACCATAAACTACAACCTTCCTCTTATACTGGTTCATTCCGCGGCAAATCGGTTGCTTTTTGCAGTTGATGTCAGGGATTTTGACGAAATTAAAATACAGTGTAGCTTATATGATATTATAAAGGGGCGGTTTAAGTGATAATTTTGCTGGTTTGAAATTTGTTTAAAAATAATTACAGATCGTCAAAATTTGCAATTTATGAAATATTGCTATAAATGAACATTTCCAGAATTATCAATCGCACTAACCTCGCTCTTGCATCATTTTAATCGATAGAAGAATTAGACTATATCATATTTCATTTTCATCAAATTCGCGGACATTTACCGTAAAAAGTGTTCCCATTTGGCGTAGAATGGCCCATTACCGAATGTTGGTCCAGTGAAATTAGGATCTGACAGCGGAATAATTCCCTGCAAGCTAAATTTTTGTATGGGCCTTTATTTCGTCAAAGGCCCATATGTCAAAAGTCCCCATTGATGTGAC
Source organism: Andrena camellia (assembly GCA_029448645.1). NCBI lineage: Eukaryota > Metazoa > Arthropoda > Insecta > Hymenoptera > Andrenidae > Andrena > Andrena camellia. The sequence goes on along the minus strand of CM055676.1, from coordinate 54,509,268 downwards.
CGCCGCTAAAAATTTTACAGAGGGTCACAGGTAAAAACAAAACAGTTAACGATTTATATCTCGTTATCTAGCAGTTTTACGACAAAAATAGTTATTATGAAATTTATAGCTTAGCAAATTCTTTACGAAAAAGATTGCATAAGCTTTTTCGTAGGCGTGACCATTTTAACGTATGACGGGCTTACAAGATTTCAACCCTTGTAGTTTTAACAAGAAAAGATCCCGAACCCGGAAATTCAACAAATTTTGAAACTTTGTGAATATTTGGAGGATATCTTCCTGAGCTCAACTCAATTTTGTTTGCTGCCTAAATTCACTCTAAGGGGGTGAAACTAACCCCTGAAAATCCGGCTATTTTCCGATTTTATGTTATAACTCGCGAACTGTAAGAAACAGAAAAAAAGTTTCAAGACAGAAGTTACTTCTTTTAATCAGATCTATCATTTGGTAAAAAAAAAATTATTTTACCGTTTACGCGTTATAACACAAAATCGGAAAATAGCCGGATTTTCAGAGGTTAGTTTCACCCCCTTAGAGTGAATTTAGGCAGCAAACAAAATTGGGTTGAGCTCAGGAGGATATCCTTAAAATATTCACAAAGTTTCATAATTTTTTTAATTTCCGGGTTCGGGATCTTTTCTAGTTAAAACTATAAGGGTTGAAACATTGTAAGCTGTCATACATGAAAATGATTATTCCTACGAAAAAAACCGATATAATCTTTTTTGTAGAAAATTTGCTAAGATACAAATTTCATAATAACTATTTTTCTCATAAAACTGATAGATAACGAGATATTCGCGAGAAACTGTTGGTCATATTTCTGGACTAATGTCACCGAATTTCGTATGCTCCTCATTACGAATCTTATTACGAAGAATGATCATCCCTTTGCTACGATTTCTCTTTACAACGCTTACGGTAACCCAATGCTGCGAAGGTAAGGATGTAAAAACTCCAAAAGGGGAGAATAACGAAGGCCTAATTAAAGTTGAACACCGCGGGAGAGGAACGATTCCACGTGACGGAGGTGCGCGCGTGTGCAAACATTATGACAGCCGTCGAAAACAGAAGGAGCCGCTGCTGCATTTACATACATGCAACTCAGAGCGGCGACGCGTCGGGATTACGCTATGTCGGACCGAAATCTTATTAGGCGAGTCTCGAAAGCACATGACGGTCAACTCGCGAAGCGAAGCCCGCGCCGATGGCATACGGTGTGGATTACGTATCTCCGTTCTCTATCGAGATAGAATCGTTGGCTCGCGTCGTGTCCAGTCGTATGCACGTACACACGCATTGCCGATGCACAAGGCACACAGGCCCACGTGCTCGAGGGCCTTGGCCGGGCCGGCGTTTCCATTCGGCCAGTAAAACAACCACACGCGATTATTGCGAACGCTTCAACACGCTCCTCGATCGCCTGGCACACAGGCAACGAGCTCTGCAACGGAACGTCCATATGTCGAGACTATGATTCAACTTAGAATATATTATTACACTCGCAGGAATTTCATGTAACGATAGTGAGTCTGATACTGTGTTGCGCCGTGTCCCGCCGGTAATTACCCTGTATTGCTTGTAAGGCCAATAAGGGATCGGCGTGACCTTGAAGCCATCGAACGTCATTGAGTTGGAACGATCGTTTATACTTATTTGGCTTTGCTGAAGTGGCTTTGCTAGATTTATTTATTTTTTTAAGAGTCACCTGCGATACCTCTGATCACAATAAAATTGGACAAATTGGTACAAATTCTGGTTGCAATATAATATTTTTGTTTTTGAAGGATGATACACGAATTTCGTATGTGTTTTAAAATTAGAAATCGTTGACAACTTCCTTAATCCTGAAGTGAATTTCTTACCAAATTGAATTATTTTAAGCTGTTTGAAGAATTATTTCAATAATCCACCAACGCTTTCGCGACATCCATCGTCGCACGCTTTTAATTTGTCAATTCCTTTGTCATGTTTCTGTATTTAAAATATGTACATAAGTCTCAGGGATGGTAATAAAATACAAACGATAAAAGAAAGCAAATAACATTTTATTACCCAACGTCGTGTGTGTAAAGCGCATATCACGAATACATCGGGCATGTTCGGTATAACGATGAACGAGAATTATCATATCCTTAATTACTGCGAGGGCAGAAAAAGTCGGGATTCAACTTGCGCCAAAGGGGTGGGTTTAATATCGCATCGTTCTCGTTCCTACACGCGAGGGAAGGGCACGCGGCGGAATTCCTCGATGCATGATGATTCAACGCGTGCAACTCATTATTCCGTGCGGCGTTAAGCTCGTTTACGTTGCGCGTTGCCGCGATACTACTTGGTTCGTTTTATTGGTAGAGGACGTTTCGCCAGGCGTGTCCGATTGACACGCGAAAATTCTCTGTTGCTCTCGGCACAACAGAGCCAGCCGTCGCTGTTATTACCGGATACTACGCGTGTAATCCGCAGTTATTTACACCTCGTCACGTCCCCATATGTTAGATTATAATATCAGTTTACCGACTGGTGTTTTATAAATACAATAGGACACGCGCGCGGCACTTTGGGGTAACTCCGTAATTCGACGACTAAATTTAGGATGCTAATATCCGACTTATGTTAATTAACGATTACATCTAGGTTCCAGATGTACCGTATACGTGTATCTACCACTTATTGTTGTATAATGTTGCCATCGTATAATTAATATAACGTGATCTGTTATTGTGCTTAAAATGGGTAAAATTCAAATAAGTAATTATGCGTAAAGCAATGGTCATTAGGAGGCATAAATATAGGTATCATTGGGTATTAGAGTGATGTAAAATATTTCATCAGAAAATAGAAATTAATTGGAAATGTAGATACATGGATAAAGGAAGGAGAGTGTTTTGTTCACATATATCGGGGCTACAGGAATAATTGTGGATAATTTGGGAATAAAACAAATATAGGTTACAATTAGTAAGAGAAGCTGGGGAATGTTTACAGATAGCAGGGAAATACAGGGTAAGTCACATAACTTCTACACCTCGAATAACTTCTAAAGTATGAAATTTAAAAGACCAATGAAATTTTCTATAAGTAAGTATCTATTAAGCTTTCTTTCTCCTGAACCTAATAGTAGTAACAGTTGCATGGAAGTCAACGAGCATCACATTGCGGACCTACGGTAACTAAAGTAAGTGTCGAGACCGTGCCCTTTCACTGCCCTTTTCAATTTTGATACAGAAAGGTACGCATTCCATTTAAAGTACTCCGTGATAGCTCGTAAACAAATAGGTTATTTAGAAAAAACGTTTCAGCATCATATGTTCCCTTCGATACCGTACAATTTCTGTATAAAACACATTTTTATTGAGCGCATACTTTAGAAGTTATTGTTAGGCATATACAGTTCTGGAAGTATTTATTGCATTACTCTCAACATTATAATAATAATAATAATAATGATAATTTATTCACGGGACAAGCCCATTAAGAACAAGAACACTTAAAGGAAAAGATAATTACAGTAAATTACAGAAAAAAACGCTAGTCATGAACATAGATTGTCATTATGTAGTTTTCACAATTTTCATAGTAATCTGATTGATAACATATCTACGGGCATAAATTATTTTCGCCAAAATGGTGAGCTACACATTTTTGCAATAAATAAATTTTGCAACGATAGTTACCCCGTTCGAATAATAAGAGAATTATTTACAGTGATAACGTCTTTATGCTGGTGATGCAATAAATATTTCCAGTAGATATTGTAAATAAGGAAGGAAGGGAAACATAGAAAAACAACGGAGGTAAAAACAAGCGAGATTATGACGAAGGGTGGAAGTGAAGTTATAGAGGTAAAGATCAGAGAAGAAAATTGAAAAAGAGGTAATAAGGAAATTAACAGGAGAGGGTGGGAGGGCGTTACAGGAAAGGACGTTATTAAAAGGAAGTGAACAGTGGAGAAGAATTTGCTAAGAGAAAGATGGAAGACCCACGAAAGTAAAGCAGTCAAGGCGACTCAAGGATCCTTGGAATGAAAGAAAAGCAAAATTACAAATATCAGAGTATACATATTCCATCTTAAAGTACATACATAATAAATCCCAATGTGATGAATGACATGAAAAAATAAAAAATAAATATAAATTATTAATTTTTCTTGTTCCTTTTGGTGTCAATTGGTAGAACACTTTTTTTAAAATTTACCAATTATATACATTGGATTTCTGTAAATATTCTGTCGGTCCCTAAAGGGAATGCATATTCAAACCGAAACGTTGAATTAGGAAATATCGTAACTTGCTTTTCTCAGTGAGTTTATTTAAGTACTTACTTGTGCAACAATTTTGTAGGAACTCATATTATTTAAGTATTAAAACTTATAATGTATAATGATTTAGAAATATAGCATATCTACTCTTTATTCGTACAGAGGATTTGTCAAAGTTTTGAAATCTAGCCTATAAGATTTTAAAGGTTTATAAACCATTTCTTGTGCTTTTGTTTCAGAAGTGTTGTCCAATTCTGGAGGTTTTCATTTTTATCTTGCTTCTCTTATCGTAATTGGACCAAATACATAGGTACTGCATTTCCCATATCTGCTGTTCCAATTCTATTTTTTGCGTGACCTCTCTCCGATTTAACACGAAAATATGAATTCCAATTTTGTCGGTTGAAACTTCCAATTACAAACAGAATGTTCTCTATAAATATATCGCTTCGGGGGGGGGCTCTTGATTTATTATCAAACAATATGCCTGCAACCGTTTGGTTTCTCTGACGAAATTAAAATACATTTTTCTCTCATACTAGCTTCTGCAGGAATAAATGAACAATGAAGCACTGAATGATAAACGGTTCAGAAATTAATTATTTAAACTATACGCAATTGTTTGTGATTAATATAAGACTAGGTAGATATATTTATGCTGATTTCTATTATATTATGTTACGAAAACATTTTCATTAACACAAGCAAATGTTATAGCAAATACCAATTATATCACGTCAATCATTTCATACATATATAAATATATTGTTCCTCCAAATATATAATATTTTACTTTGAAAAAACTGTTTCACACGTATTATTATATATATTTCTCTACACCTTTACGTCGTTTCGAAAGTATCATTTTTTAATAAAGATCATGTAGCACGTACTCTTTTGATTGTTACCTAAACAGGTAAGAGAAATCAAAATAAGGAAATATAGAAATCGAAAGTTCCCTATATTTAATGTTTTTTTTTTTAAATTAATCGTAAATCATACAGTCAAATTTGCTTAGAATTTCCAATAGTCTGTATCGTTTGGATAAACTATTTCATTCGACCAATGACTAAAAACTTTTTAGTAAAAATTAGGGCCAAATTATGAAACAGGCATTATAGACATAGTGCCAATTTTTTTTTAAGCTTAAGGAATGTGTATTAGAAATGTGTAGGTAGAAGTCGTTAAAAGACATCATATCAATCGATGTAATTCAGTTCATCTTCACCTCCTTTTCGCACGTATAGCAGGGAATGTCTCTGGGGCCTACGACTGCCATAATTCGGACCTAGCAAAAATCGCGCCTGTGTATTCGCGTTGAGTTTACGGTACGCAAGGCGAACACACGTGTCATTACTCACTTTTAATTACACGTCGATACAAGAGGCACCTACGATCAAGAAATTCCTCGGTCAGAAGGGTAAATAACGCGCCTGCAACGTCAAACATCTGTTATGCATCGCTGCGTAACTACGGGCGAACGTTTGGCGCGTTTTTTTACGATTGCCAGCGGAAGATTAATCCCGCGCGTGGCTTTCGATATTATCAGCGAAACCATCGGTAACGCACCGCTGCCTCATCGTAACCCCAGCTTATAATAAAGTCTGCTTATTATTATCTGCGGTACTCTGTTATTTCGCTGTAACGTACACCAACAATCTAATATCAGCAATAATCTTCTGATACTACCGCTCACCAAACTTTCTTTTGCAAATCACTCCTAGCTACACGAATGTACATGGTGTGCCAGAAACAGGTGGCCGAATTTTAGGAACATGTTCTACTCACCGCTAAGAGTGGAAAAAAGTTATAAGAGCATGACTCTGAAAGCGCTACCTTTTCCAGTTCCAAGTCCCAATTTTAATCCACAAAAATTTTAAAAAATTCACTAACATAGAAAAATTCTCAATCCGAAAATTTTGATTTTAATGTAACTTCGTCTCAATGTAGAGCATATTGAAGTACGCAAAGAGCAATTTTTTCTTTCTACAGAAATTCAATTTGAAGGCCTTAAAGATATCGCGTATTTTTTTTGTTTTTAATATAACTTTGTAACGTTGCGAGATACAACAAAACTTTCAGTCTGAGAATTGTTCAGTTTCTTATGACCTATCACACTACAAAAAGTCACAATATTAAAAATGCGAGAAAACGTGATAACTTCCGCGACAATTCATAATTACCTTGTAATTATGTAATGACATTGTAATTTGCATTAGTGGTACAAACTTTGATTAATATATTTTTAGTTAGTAGGTACCATCTACCAAAGAAATGCTAAAAGAAATTTTGCTGGAAGAATTTAACAAGATAATGTATTTCGCAGAAAATTAGTTGAATCTATGCATAATAGATTAAAGCTTATAATAAAATCGCAAGAATATTAGATGAATATTAACTTATGTAGGTACGTTTGTAGAAATTAAATATTGAATTTGAGCTAATAGTTTTGTGCATGATCTTTGTTATTTCCACGGATAATAATACCTACTTTTTTTTAAATAAAATGTGTACAACTTTTCAATTGAGTGCACCCAAAACAAATGGTATATTGATCAAGGTTTATACATATTAATGCGAATTAGAATTGCGAATTCTTACTTTGAAGTCGATTTAAGGGAGAACACGACTGTGACCAGAAAAGTAAGCCGTTTTTAAGAATTTTTTTCAGGCATAAGTTACTGTTTTCATAAACAATTTATATTACCTACCTTTAGTACAATGTCTTAAGAGACTATAAAAAAATAGAACAACATGCATAAATTTTGATATATTAATTAATCTTCTAAACCCTCCACGCGCGCTGATCGAATGTGTAACTATGGAACAGCAGGTCCGAAATCAAATTTCATTTTTGTTTTATATAAATTATATTAGTGTACTTTCCGTTGCACGAAGAAGTATTGGGGCAGCATTGATGTAAATATAATCCAAAGCTCGACTAGCATGATTCTCTCGATGAAATCGGACGAAACCTCGACGTTAACGTGAACCGATGAAATTTCAGCGAACGACACTGACTTGATCGAGGCGTGGTTGGTACGGCATGTTTCATTGAATGACAGGTTCACTGTTAGAAACAAAGCCCCAACACAATTTCAGTGAAAGAATGCTTTAAATCCTTGAAATTGAAATGGTATGTTACATTAAAAATGACAAGAAGATAGTTAAAAGAAGATTTCGGTCTAAAACTTGGGGTCTTCGCGTAAGGTTTTGAGAAGCTTGTTTAACTCCGTTTTGAATTAACAGGATTATATTATTTTTGCTGAAAGTATTGATATGGCGTTTGCTAAAATGGTGCTCTCTATTAGATACATAAAAATAAGTTTATGTTGATAATCCTAATTTACACAGGAGCTCCTACCATTTGTATAGTTTTTAGTTCCAATAGACTAGGTGGTTAATCAATTATGGGTGCAAACTGCGAAAAATGAGGGTAAGAAACATGAAAAAATGGATTGTATAAACTGAATTGCCGACGACGATGATCGCTGGGGGTTGTTGCAGCGGATGATGCATGACTCACAAAGTGCTCACTGTGCTGTACACCCTGCCGATTATCATTACTGTATGACTACAATGGGCCCAGTGACCAGTTCCTACCCGTTCGTTGCGTAATGGAACTCATATTTCACGTTCGTAAACGTAATAACGTAAATAAATCAGAACCGTTTTACATAATACCGATATCTCCAGACAACGTGCCCACTGTGTATTCTTAATTAAAACTGACCCTGGGCTAGATCCGAACATTCACAGAAATATTGTAAACCGCCCTAAACCGTAAGTTACAAATTCGAAAACATATTTGTCTTCCTCAAGCGACCCCTAAGCATTCGATAAAAGCACACAAATACTGTACCTAGCAGTTACCTTTCAAATGTTATATCAGAATTTTAAAACCATCATTTACCTGCAATTACAAATATTAAACCCTTCGATTTACTATCACGTTTCGCTCAATACCCCCTTGAACGCTGGGTTTCCTTCGTCGCAAGAAGGTTAACAGAAACGTTTGCTATAATAAAAAAGAATACACTAGTGACAGTAGTGACACAACAATAATGTGCAGACAAACAGTAGCCATTCGATTCGAATGTACGTACCTCGAACCCTGTGCCCGATGCAATCTTCACATCTCTCCGGAACGATTCGACAGAAGTGAAACGAACGAGATAAGAACGAGAAGAATATGAAACCATTCTGCGGTAGAGACTGCCTGAGTCCTATCGTGATGCGTATTTGAATAACAATCGGTCACTCGTTCAGCGTACGAAAAAGTGAGTAGAAAAAAAAAATGGAAGTGGAAAAAGTTTGATGGTCAGTCTAGGAGAGGAAAGTAGCGATGGCTCGCGGCAGGGGTCGCCGATGATGATCTCAAGAGGGGTGCACCAGTGGATGATGCGTGACTCACAAAGTGCCCACTGTCCCGCACACCCTACCGATTACACCATTGTGAAAGCTCGTGGCGTGGCAGGGGTGGGAGGGGGCGAGGGCGCACGGGGCCCATTCGGCCTCCCTTTGCAGGCATTATGCTCGCGCTTCCGTACGCAACGGAATTGCGGTTACGGTGTACGACTCCATTCAGGAAGATTACGTGCTCGATAACGGCTGTTTTGTGCAAACATGACTCTCTGGGCCCGACATAATCGGATTGATTTAATAAAGCGTACGGCATGGGACACGCCGGGCACATTAACGCGGTTACGTTCGCGACTTTAAGGCGTCCCTGCAGTAGCTTCCTGTCGCGCAGTGACCAACACGGACAGTTGCCGTTCATAATTGCTCCAGGAATAATGAATGTCAGCTTTAGCGTAGTAGGCCAGCGACGTTCGATTATACCTTGGGTCAACAATATTTTACTTTTGAAAGATGGACGTGTGTTCCATTCATCTCCTCATGTAAATACAGCACGCTTATTAGCTTCAGTGATCCTTGTGACAAATCTGTTCCAATGTATCACTTTCCCTGAATTGTAATACGCGAGGCGATTCAAAATCCAAATATTAGTCAAATATATCTGTGCTTTTAGAAAAATTAGTTTTAGTAAGTAATTTTATTTAATTAACGCCCGATGTTCATTTGCAACAAGTGAGTTCAACTCGTGGCTCAGATTGGGTTGAAATACTGCATATTTGCGACAGTTTGCCGCCACGAGACGCGCGTGAAATTTTTCTAGCAGTTCACATGAACGGTTTTGCAACGCCACGATTCGCGTTCTGCGCTTTCTTCTTCTTCTGTGTTTATGGATTTGAGAGAGACATTTTCCTGCGTTAAATAAACGCAAAACGCTCGTGTGAATTGCTTGTATATAAAACAATGTACTGCTTCGCCGCATCGCGGCAGCGTTCATTCGCGGTGAAGCAGTTCGTGCGTTCGTCAGAACGAACGCAAACATGCCGCCTGGTAGCCGCTCAAGTTTGCGTCCCGTGTGAACTGCTTCATATAAATCTATGTTCTGCCAAAAACGTGGCGGCAAACTGCCGCAAACCGCTCGTCTGCACCGGGCCTAAATGTACTCTGTTCTATGTGATGTACAAAGCGTTCTATGCTAACGTATGACACGCCACACTGAAGTTATCCTAGAGATTAATTCTGGTCGTTTTATTCAGAGCTTCTTCAAACGATTCGCACCAACCGATCTATCTATCTAATCCAACTTGTTTATCTATCTTGATTAGATTCCACGTACATGGAAATTCTCGGAATGAATTTCTTCGTAATTCCATGGGATCAAATGGTGTTATCGCTCAGCTGGTAGCTATTAGTTCTGCTCCAGTTACCTACCAAAATTCTGTTGATTTTGGTGGAATTGCAATCATGCCTGCTTAATGGCTTGATGAGTCAAGCGCAAATGATGTCGCACGTCTTATTGTTAGTGGCGTTGCGTTTGATTTGCAATGTAATAATTTATTAATAGTGATATGTACATGACTCCTATAATTTTGATATTGCAGAATGCCAGAGGGGCCTATTCCATCTTTCTTCGACAGACGAGGACACGGCAATGCCGACCGTAATTTATGGCTTGTTGCTGTCACGTTCCCTCTCACTCGCCATAGTAGAGAGCAAATGCAAGGCGAATAGACTACCCGCCTTGAAAAGTGCTCGCGCCCGATCCGGAGGTGCGGGTTCTTTTCAAGACAAAAATGTATTTTGGTTTTAAAAGCAACGTTCTACCAACATCTATTCAATCAACCATATATTCAGTAATTCTTATTAAAATATTGTGTAAAAGTGTCTTTAATAGTGAAACATTTTTAAGATTATTGAGCTGAAACAAATGCTCTGTTGGTTGTGTTTCTCAATTTAAAATGCACCATGTCAGTACAAACAACAAGAATTCAATTGAATAAGAGAGTAACACATTCCATGTCACATGGGACACTACAGTATCTCTGGATATTCCATCAAAAGGAAAAGCATATCCTTCGAATCGAAGTTGACATAACACAGAGGAAAGTAGAAGCTTACCTATGCTACAAAGCATTTAACGCAGCATCCACTTTCCCATAATTTCCCAAATATTGTAATCGAATCTTTTGATCAGTTTAAGTAGCTATACAGGGTGTATCGTAACTCCAATAATTCTTAATAGCGAATTGGGATAGTGTAACTGATTCTACTAAATGATTGTATAACTCTTTGTAATTGGACATATTTCTCGTAAGCAATCAATTGTGTGAAGTATTGGAAGAAGTTCGTGACTTGATGTCGTGCATACATCACCAAATTTTAGTCACATTTATTAAATTTCTGGAGACACATCTGCAACACGACGACCGGAGGCTTGCACTCAGGGCGAAGGTGGACAACCAATTTCGAGCACTTCATATAAAGATAAGGAGTTGCACAGTACTGGAGTACAAAAATGGTTACAACTAGGGAACAGGGTCAAATAGGGCCAGAGTTGGGCAAAATGTAATCTAATTACAAATTACGATTAAAATGTAATTGTGTAATTGATTGCACTTTATTTTCTGTAATAAATAATTTAAGTAGTTGACGAAGTCAACAGAAAATACAACACAATTACATTTTAATCGTAATTTAAAATTTTTAATTAGATTACACATTTTGCCCAACTCTGAATAGGTCACACGTTTATATCAGCTTTCTTCATCGTTATTGTGTCCCCCCGTCCACCGTTGAAGTGGGTCCTACATGTTAAGATACACCCCGTATAATTTTGACCGCCTAGACTTTTCCACGAATTCCCCAATCCCACAGTCACAGGAATTTGTTGGCTGGAAATGAGAGAGGGCAGCTAATTAGCTTATCAAAGGCCAGCAGATCATGCGCAATCGGATATATTCCCTTTGACTGCCCCGTATCGCATGCAACCCTGCACAAACGAGATTTGCGTGTCAGATGTCAGATTACTAACTACGGCAGTGAACGTGTCAAATGCAATTTACAAATCTAAATTCTAATCGTTTCGTACCTATCCTAATAGAAGTACCTACGTCTCACCAGCGTGTTCAAAATATTCAGGTTTCCTAATGGCGCTATGTTTTATGTATACAAACCTACGCGTTTGCTGCACTTAAACGTGACACGAGAAACGCAAGTGCGCGCCGCCGTGGCAGGCATAAAGTCAGCGGGGAAAAGATTTATCATTGACGCTGGGCGAAGGGAAAAGAAAACGAGAAAGAAACGCTGTTGCCGCACACGAAGCCGTACAACCAATAAACGACCCTCGGAAATTCGAAACCAGAACAGGAAAATCTGTTATCTCGGCTAGGGTATCTGCGGGGTAAATCAATTTTACACATTTTCGATTATTCGATTTCTCCCCGCGAACAGTGCGAACTAAATCACCGACTTTATTGCGGTGGCCCGAGTCCACGGGCATAGCCGAGGTCGGCACTTATGGCATTCCAATCACGATCGCTTTACACAGAGCACACCATGGTCTCGTGCCGATTCGTGAGCGAGTTTACGACCTTCTGTCCCTCTCCTTTTCTCTTCCACTTTCGTTCTCTTTCTCTCGGCTACCCCCCGGCAACATGAGACGGCACTGTCTCGTATGTTGCTTCTTCTCTTGTGCGAGATAAGCTCGCTATGGCCACTTAATTGCTCGTTTCCTGTCCAGAAGCGAAGCCAACTGAACGCCTCTCCTCCGGCAGAGTCGGAACTACGTGTCCGGGCACCCCCGACCAGCTTCGCCAAACACGTGCCAATTAGCGGGGACACTGATCACTGCCTAACGATAATATTTCTGACACTTCGGCGATTGGGGCGAGATTGCAACCGCGTTTCACCCGCGAGGACACGCGTTTTTGGAAACGCGTGTTTTGAGAAACTTATACGAATTCTGACAGTGATCGAGGACTTAAAAAATGATTTTTATACAGACTGGAACATTATTTTGACGGGAAATTCAAAGGTGTTAAATTTCTGTTCCATTTTCGTTCAGCATTTAAAATGTATTTTAATGAAGAAATATATCCCACCCCAGTACAGTGGCGGCCTTGTGAAATCGGACACTTTTTAATTTGCTACATTTGAATGCTCCCCTCGGAAGTTGGAAATTACTTTAAAAGCAACTACCAAATACTTCAAAAAAAAAAATGTATATAAATAGGTTTCTTTAATGTATAAGTTTTCAATTTTCATCATGGCAGTAAGTATTTAAATCAAAAGTTGTAAAGTAGACAGATGTGCTATAATATTGTTATGCTGAACAAGCGAAATAATAATTACCCCAGAATAAAACTAAGTGCAATGGCTCCGTAAGATGTTAAAAAATAAAATGGAATGATCTTTATACCCCTCTACATATGTATATGTATAGAACACAAAGTTGCATAGTAAATCATTTTCGTAGAAATACAAGTAGTATCAGTACCAAGAACATATTGATTCTAAGAACTACACAAGAACTGTATGTTGCTCCTTATAGCAAATACCTACTACAAAATTAGAAAAAATACCTACTCTGTATAACAGTAAAGGATATATAAAATTTTAATGTAAAATGCAAAAGAAGAGTCCTGCTCCGTCTTTTAGTCGCTTTTCATTTTTAAACTCGATCAACAGGTTTGTAAACAAAATTTTCGATAAGTTCGAGGAAAGAAAGATTAAACGTGAGCAAAAAAAAGTACATTGGAAATTAATTATATTCCATTAAGCCCAGCCTGTGTGCCTCATTTAATCTCCAACACGCAAGCAAACATAAAGTTTCTACGTTACTACCTACTTCAAATTTTCATAGGCTATTATTAACACATTAGTTGAGTTTTGAGTTCTAGTCGCGATTACATTCTTGTTCAACAGCTATCAAGGGCGTCACATAGTAATGAAGAATGCTCGTTTCACCGAGATTCGACCAAGCCTAGCACAAAGTGTTGAAGTGTACAGCGCCTGAATAACATGAATATTAATCAGCGTATGTATTAATTATAATTACTGATATCCATAATTATTGTCACGAGGCTTTCTCGACAGTCCAATGAACCTTTCGTGCAGTGACCCAGCGGAAACCAAAATTCATGAGAATTTATATCGAACAGACTGACAAGGGAATACCGCGAACCCGCACTCACCCATGGGAACGCAACTTTGTAGGTTCATAGAGTGACTCAAGACAAGATCAACGGTATGTTTCATTCGTGCCCAATCGCCCTTTAATTGTGTGAAAACTAACCTCAAAGTCAAATAGGCACTCTCACTTTTTCCCTTATAACTCCTAAAGTACAAGGGACAGAAAAAAATGTTTCTAACAAAAGTTGAATGGTGTAATAAGCGCTGCAAACTTGCGTTAACAAAATTTTGAAAAAAGGTTTTTCGTCAGGTATTTTTTTGTTTAAACTCTTTTCAAAATTTTGTGAACGCAAGTTTGCAGCGCTAATTGTACCATTAAACTTTTGTTTGAGATATTTTTTTCTGTCTCTTGTACTTTAGGAGTTATACGCGAAAAAGTGAGAGTGCCTATTTGACTTTGAGGTTAGTTTTCACACAATTAAAGGGAGATTGGACAAGAATGAAACATACCGTTGTTCTTGTCTTGAGTCACTCTATAAACCCACAAAGCTTCGTTGCAATCGGTCAATGTAGGTTTGCAGTGTTCCCTTGTGAGGTTAGGTGAACAGGAATACGCATCAACTCGCCGAAGACAAATTTTAGAATTAGGAAATTTCATGAATTTATTTATCTGTCGAGAAATAGAGTCTTGTAGGAGAACGAGGCTATTTAATTTCGGCCCTGCTTCCTCGTGTCTGGCAAAACGGAGGCGTCTTCCTCGCCCTTCGCCCAATGCATCTTTGACCCGTCTTCATTCCAGCGGCGCGCAGCCTTTCTCTGCTCGTAGATTGCTCGCGCGCAATGCAGCCAGCTCGGATGTCGCGCGGGCATCATCAAGGGCCAGCTAGGCCAAGGGAGTATAAGTACACTGGTGGATACGCATTCCTTTCGTTTTCACACTCGGCGACAGGACGTTTCACTTTTCTACTTTTCATTGCTTCACAGCGCAGCGAGCAAATCGTGCCCGTGGTTGAATCAGGGACAACGCATAGCACGTTCAACTGTGCCGGTGGCTCGAGAATACTTACCGTTCGACTTGACGGAGAGATGCTTTTAACTTTCGCATCATTTTTTTTCAAGTTCTATATACGATAGTTGCAAAGTTGATCGTTTTTATGACTTTCAAGTATAATATTCATATTACTGCTCCCATGAAAATTCCATTTTTCATGCACAATGTGTAGACGTCTAAAATATTAGTGGATACAAAATAGAATCGATAAAGTGGGGAGAATGAACGGAAGTTCCAATGACAGCCTATGCGTCATCGAATTGCACAATTTTCAATGAGTAGTGACGTATTAATGCTTCTCATTTCCTAGCCCCCCCCCCCCGCATTCTTTCAAGGTTTTGCACGCGAAACGTCTAGCTTCGATGCAACTCACAGAGCATTAGTGTTCCGAGGGAGGAAGCAGATGCTTAATTAATTCCACGCTGCTCTTAATGGTAAGCTACGTTTCGTCTGATCAGGCAAGTGGTGACGCAATGCTTTGAACAACATTCTTTTTCCCCGCGATCAACGAGCAACTATCTCCCTGGATCTTTGACCCGCCTTAATTCCGTCCAATTTTCAGACGCGTTCCACATTCCTGTCCGATCGTGTCACTTCTTCCGGTCTACGTGACGCGCGATGACACGACGGAGTAACAGGAAGGAAATTTTTGCTCTTCCATGTACATATGTGCCAATGAAACTTCTGCGTATACGTATGTGGTTATCCCCATTTCAACAGCTAAATCGTCTTGAATGCTAAGGCCACAGAAAATGTAATGAGTACACGAAGCTGAATGGAATAAAGAATAAAACAGTATCGCTTCTGAACAAATATTAAGGATAATATCTGCATTTAATAATTGTCGTCTCAATTTAATTTCTCTATAATTCATTTTAATTACACAGTCATCCAAAGAAGGTTCTTCATTTGGCCATTATACATAATGCAGAATTGTTTCAAAAATTAATTTTTTGACAAGAGTGTGAATGCAGAGGAGTATGTTGTGATTACAATACGATGGAAGCTAATGTGATAATTAGTATGCTGTGCAACGAAGATTTTGCTATGATGTGCTGACAAATTTAACCAATCAGCAAAAAATTCGGGCATGTGGACGAAAATGGCAGGGGGCATACATAATTCGAGGGCAAAGAACGCGAAACAGACCATATGCTTTCTTCTACTCGGCAATTTTTCGAAATTGCCCATGAAATTCGGGATGGCCCGCCGAAATTCCCCTGTCATTCCTCGTAACCAGAACGGCACGACTAAATGCAAACCGAATGTTAGCTTCGCATGATTGCACCCGATTCATTTCGCCCGCGCTGCAAAATGTGACGGCACGACAAATGCATAGAAAATATAAAATGCTATAATTTTTATTTTTCTATCTCGCAGTTTTTGCTACAACTAAAATTCAAAATTACTAAAGTTGAAACTTATGGAGCAGAATACACAATATAAACGAGCCATTTAACCTTGTTATCCTCGCCAAAATTAATCAATTGAAAAGTGAGAGCTTCATCGATCAAAAGATAGAATTTACTTCGTTAATTCACGAACTTCAGACTTTAAGGGCTTAAAAGTAATGCTGTACTATTACCTGCTCCTATTAATTGCTACTGTTATTAAATTACGCCAACAAGGTGTAAAAGAAATTTAAGTAGGTGCCACTCTACTAGAAATCAACTGTAACATTATAAATGGAGTGAGACGTTGGCATTGCTGGCAAACGTGGATTAACTGAGATCTTGAAAAATGAATAAACACGCGGTGGCTAAATGCGCTAGGGCGTAACTCGAGCGAGCAGTATCAGGATGTACGAGTGCCAAAAGTGAAGTGCATATATTAGAATGTGCCGTCGTGAATCCGGTGGACGCGCAGCCGACTCATGAAAATGACACGTCCGTTCATAATACCGGGGCTTCGTCACCCCAGAGCGTCGACCTTAAGCCGGTGGTAAGCCTCCCTCGTGATCCGGATTTTCGAATCGGGGGTCGATCAGCAGGCAGATCCTAACGCAGACAGAGACTTTTGGTCGAAGGATGATTTAGTGGTAGCCCGCATTCAGGAGGGATACGTACGATCTCGCGCCACGTGGGCGGGACTAGTGGGATTAATGCCACCGCGCACGTGCCTCTTTTGCATTCTACAGCACCTACACTATTCTGCGGATACATTTTAAAACAATTAAGAGATCACCTTTCTGAGGTCAGGAATAAGACGAGGAACGAGAAAACACATATTCTATTGAATAGTGACATTGAGAAATCTTTCAGATGAAAGTTGAACAGTTTCGTGAAGTTATTACACAGTGGGTGTGACTTCTGTATAGGTGGATGTGCTTCGGACATTTAAATGTCAACTTTTTTTAAATAGGATCGTGTAGGTACATTTTTTACGTAATATGACAGTGCCAGGAATGACGAAACGAATACCTGCATTGGTGGAGGTTATTGAAGATCGTTTTGCCAATTATTGCAGTAGTTTTGGACTGGTTGAAAGTAGGAAGCTTAAGAACTTATTCGGTATGTAAAATGAATGTGTGCTAAAATTCTCTTCTGGTAAAATATTTATTTTAAGAAGCTGTGGCTGGATATAATGTATGGACTCTGAAGAAGTGCACATGCAAATGTAGGGAAGATAAATAAGTAAGATGACACGCATGGGTTATTACCTGGGGGTTAAAGCGTGAATTTAAAAAGCTTTGCAAGCAAATTTTTATTCTGTTTGTGCTAGTGTGTCATATTCTGTATTGCACAACCTACAGGCGGTTGTGCGTTTGGACCATTCGTTTCGTTGAATTTCGTTGCGTAGTTTTTATTTTACGGATGAAAAATTATGAAAGATAAACAGTACTGTGACGAAAATCGTTACTTTTGTCATGAACGGCAGGCATTTTGTAGCAAATTAATTTTCCAGGATAATGAACAATCGGGCACTACATAATCTAATGTAACTACTAACTAGATTTGAAGTAATAATGCTTTCTGAACGAATAAATTTTTCCCCGAGTTAAAGCAAGATGCAACCAGAGATGGGGAAAATTGTTATTTAAATAAAATTTCGTACATCGAATAAAAGTTAAAAAAATAATTCGTCATGTGTCGAATAAAGTTGACACAGGCTAACTTTATTCGAGCCATAAAGTTAATTTTTTTATTTAAATTTTTATCTTCTTAGAGTCATATTATAATAAAATACTTCAACAAGTTATTTTACAATTGGAAATATTACTTTTGGTCAGGTTTTGAAGCAAATTCTCCACTGTGCGGTGGCAGGAACGCGCGTCAGAAAATTATTTGACATCGAATTAAGTTAAAAGTTAAAGTTAAAAAATTTATTCGACGCTCTAATTAAACGTCCGACGAATAAAAAAATCAACTTTATTCGTCAAATAATATAAAATCAAAGTAACTTTTACTTGATCCCTTATTTAAATAATTTTGTATTTAGTTAATGACCAACTCTGGATGCAACCATATTCACCTGTTATTTTGTTTTACTATGTTTTCTTCACCTTCGTCTAACAATAGCGCTATCATTGCTAAATCCACATGGAAAAGTTTTTAAACATGGCTGTACTTTTAAATATAAAACGAAAACCCAACAGACTGTGAACTAATAGCCGCGTATTCGTCACATAGTTGAGCGTACTGTGCCACAATACGAGGGTGAGCGTCACTTGAGCGTCGCGTCCCGTGAACGCCACTGGGAAAGCGGGAATCACCCCTTATAGGAAACACGTGCCTATGTGTAAAAATAAAATTATACAACTCTTTTATCAAAAACAATATGGAGCAGTCGTTGTTAACGTTGCAAATCAATCTTTGGTACGCAACTTGACGTTTTAGATCGTGCTTTTCCTATTCTACAAAACTATTACTCACTGCTGCTGTATAATCCTACTCTAGGCTGGAAATCACATAATTCATTGGTTTCACAGTTCTGGGAATCGCACGCGAGGAATCGTCACTGTTATTACACAAAGGACCATTCTATTCCATTATTCCTGTTCCGCGAAAACCTCGCAGAGATAAGCATATCGTTGCGATGCAATATACACAGTTAAGAACGGGGCGCCTGTACGCCTGCCTCGAATTAATGAATGCAAAATAGGCCAACGATCTAGACACGTCTTCCGGTTTTTATGCAAAATCACAGGTCGCCGGAGGAAAATCTTTTCGTTGCGATATTTAGGTCATTTTTCTATACATAAACACTTTCGTAGGGAGAAAACGGAAAATATATCAAGATTGCTAATATAATTAGTTGATAAATTACTATAAATATTCATTTTCAAAATAATGAAATAAGGATTACGAAGTTCAAACCCTTCCTTATTCTTTTGGCAATTATATCTTGGATTACATCAATTTTGATTTATTAAATTATCTTATGTGGCGATCGATAACTGGTGTAGAGAAATTAAAAGAATATACATATTTTACTTTTTCTTTATATTTTCAGGTTGCATATGGAGTGTATGTTATTTTGTTAAAGTGCGAAGTTTGTCACGGTACGTGTTTAAGTTTTAACAAGGAAGACTTCGAAGTTCGAATGACTGCAAAATCGCCTCGAATGACAAAGACAAGAAGGTTTAACGCTGATAAGAGATAAGGAGTGACCGCGTTTGAAACTTGTTTCCTATCGCCTATTGCAACTAGGGAAGTTTTACTCCTAAGACTTCAACGAAAGCCTAAAGAAGTTATAGATCTTTGTTCTTTGAATATTATCTTTATGAAATGAATAAAATTGAATATTACCTTTATCAAAGGGAACTTAATCAATGGCAATGATATATACATAGTTATATTAGAATATTTAACAATGAAGGGAAATTATTTTTTCTGAGAATGATTTTCGAAGTATAAAATATTTCGTATGAGGGGTAAGGCATCCGTACGATTTACATCAACGAAACTAGGAACGAATTAGGTCGTGTTATGCAGGTATATAAAACACTTGCAGATTTATACATTTTAATATTCAATTATGGAAACATAGGCGGTGGCAAGGGTTAGTTTTTGCATAAAATTGCCGATCAACAATGGGTTAAATTGGCCTTTTCTGAAAGTGCAGAGTGCCCTTATTTTTTTCTCTTTCTATTTCCCGGAGCTGTTGTCTAGTACGAGAATTAATTAAAGGTAACATATTTTCAAATATGAAAAATCTTTGATACTAAGAAAAAAGGTCGCAAAGACTACTCCAAATGCTCGAGTTGATTCTATTACGCGGCACCAATGCCACCTTTTATGCTTGTTGAGTAATAATAAATATATGAAGCAACGTAAAGGAATAAAAAAGATCTTACGCCATTGCATCTTTTATTCAGGTTCGTCGTTATCTTTGAGGAAAGTTTAATTTCGAACTTTCTGATACCTTGAAAATTGATATAATCCTTAGTAATGAATCATTTTCTCTGTTACTCGCAAGGCCACTATATCGTAAGAAAGATATGTGATAACGCAATGGACAAAGAATTCAATTATGTCGCTATCCTCTCTTAGCTTCAACGAGTATAAAATAAAAAACGTTAAAGTATTTTGTTCCATACGTTTAATCCTTGTAATTTCGTTCCATATCATTTACTCTTATTTAAATTCTTTTGCACTATTCACAAAGCACTGATAATAACAGAAATTGTCAAAACGTGTATCAAATGAAAGTAACTTTGTTTTACAGTCGAACCTCGATAACTCGAAAACCTCTATAATACGAAAATTTTCTTCATTCCCTTCCGCTCCGCTGTAAACACCTCTACAACTAGAAATAAAACTTCCCTAAGTTGAACTATATTTTGCATGTTAAATTATGTATTTCACCTCTACAACTCGAATTTAGAAGAACTCCAACCTTTAAAATTCGAAGTTTACTTCTACATATGTATTGCGAAATTTCGTCCAAAGATCTCCAAATATTGAAGAAAATGTTTTCTCTGCATTACTCACGATTGAAAATGCTATCGATTTACAATGCACTAAAAGACTAGCACAAAGCAAAATCATAAATTTTTTTTAATATATAATTCGAAGATTCTTTCCCTTCCCTTGAGATTCGAGTTATCGAGGTTCGACTCTATATGTAAATAAGACAAACATTTACGTGATAATTGTTTAGACTATACGTATAAAACCCATAATTCCAAGGAATGAACAACTAATTGAAGAAGCCTTGTAGAAAAGACTGTAAGTGCCAAAAATCAAATTCTATATTATAGTATTACCATTAACCACGTAGAACATTACCCGATAAAATTTATATTTTTAATTTTGGCACTGGCCGAGGAAGATTACATATGTCCAGAAGTAGTTGAAATAATACCTTCTTCAACCACCTTCTGCTAATACCTCATTCCCCAAGTGGTCAACAACTATGTCTTTGTTTAAGCAACAACAACTATCTATGTATAAGAGTGAGACTATGATTGACAGCCACAGAAAAGCACCGCTGTACCGAATGCCCCAGCGAGCCCTAATAAGCGCAGATAAATGTAACGTCCTTCAATTTAATATCATAATCCAACTATCGCATGCAATGTAGTTAAATAGAACGACCACGTAAAGTATACGTTTTACGACGGCCGTATTATGAACTCCAAGGCAGTTCCGAATCAGCGGGTTTAATGACACAGTTTCCTTCCTCGTGATTGCTCGTACGATCGAAAATCCGCTGGATGCTGTACGATCCACAGAGGTTCGATTCATTGCAGGGGGTGAAGGCGGGGGCGGGCAGGGCGGAGAAACGATGTAGACTTGGAGTGAGACGGGAAAAAGGAACGACAGGCGTAGACGGAACTGTGGCAGCTGCAGCTCGCACCAACGCGGCCGGAGAGACAGAGAAGGACTGGGTGGAGCGGTGAAGATATCACCGAACATACGGTCACTTGTTCTCGACTTACATGTTAATTTATATGTGTGTTTCGGCCTCCGAGGCTTGTACCATGGAACTGTGTACTTAACAGATATTCTCGCGACCGATCTCGAATATATAAAAATATTTAACATTTCCTTCAGCCGACTGTCTCCTCGAGCGCGCAAGGTGTAAATCATCCATTGTTGTCGGGCTACGCGCGTTTCAATATCTCGCAAGATATCTTTCACGCAAAGGTAAAAATATGTCTATTGAACTTATTCAAGTGCTTGCTCATCGTATGTACATAGAATGCCACTTTACAGTGTCTCGTGGCATGTTTACCTACTTGTTTGTTAGCCAGTTTGTGCCATGCAGGGTGTATTAAAAAATGTACAAGAATTTCAGAATATAGTAGCGCGACAGAAGCGAATAAATAAATCTATGCATATGCAGTCGTGTTCAATAAGACACTCAGAATTAGATAGTGTGCATTATGCTAAGTAGTACAACACAGTGAAACAATATTGATCTGTGCTAACATTACTCAGATTACAGATACTAACTTAACACAATAAATGTGTAAATTAGAAGTAAAAATTTAAATTCATGGATTAGTCTAGGATATTTTAAATTGATGATGTTAATACTGGGTTATGGGGGTTTAAAATTTAAGAATACCGCAAACTTATTTTTCTGCTGAATCATTCGCAAAAAGCTCACAAGTAAATAGAATAAACAATTGAGAAAAATATTCTTACACTTTTTTTTATCTATTACGGTACCCTCCGGTCAAAACGCTTGAAAAATAAGCGATTTTCACGAATTAAGAAAAAAGAAACTGAACGACATATAGTAAAAATGCTTTTTGGACTTTATTACTTGAAATTTGAAGAATAAAGAAAAAAATTATTGTTTGAATTTGATCAATTTTTGCCTTAAATATACAGCATTCATTGTACCACTTTAGAAATTAGAGCTCTTGACGGGCTCTACTGTAAAAAGCTTAATTATGAACCGATTTCAAAAACTCTTACGGTTTGCTATTCCCAATTAGACTCGCTATCGCCTTATCCGCAAAGAGTAATTTTGGATCACCCATTTATTTTTTATGGGCAGATTTATGCGTAGAAAAACTGCTTTTTTGCAACATTGTGTTTAAACATGTGCTAACAATCGCCGGATTGTTTGTTTGCAATGAAGACGGAAAAGGCGATAACCATTCACATATATTTTAAGAATATTTTTAGTTTTTTTATTTCAGACGATCCTGTCACGAGTTCTGATGGCGCCCGTCAAGAACTCTAATTTCTACAGTAATACAATGAATGCTGTATATCTAATGCAAAAATTGATCAAATTCAAACAACAATTTTTTTATTTGTTCTTCAAATATGTAGTAATAAAGTCCAAAAAGCATTTTACTGTATGTTGTTCAGTTCCTTTCTGTTTAATTCATGAAAATTACGTATTTTTCAAGCGTTTTGACCGGAGGCTGCCCTTAATTTCAAGCGGCATATTTAGAAGCATTTAGATCACTGTTGTCTGATTCAATTTCTATACTCGTCAATCATTCCTTTACGCCACATAATTTCATCTCGAATGAGACCACACATTTTGGCTGTCTGACCAGCCAATAACCGCGCAACCAATTATGTACCCGTAGCAGAATTTTTCGGACGTAGATGAGTCGTATTAAGTCTTCTACTCCGGCGAACCAACATTTCCAACAAGATCCTCGTGATATCGTGGGCGCCTGACCGACCAATAGATCTCCGCTGACGATAAACCTAGTTGCGGGTTTGTAAGATGAAAACGATGATGAAACCTAATAAAGCGATCTTAATAACAACGATGATATCAGCGTGTCTAGCCATAACGGAGCACTTGCGAGAGTCGAAAGGATAATAAGGCGCTACGAGACACAAGGTAAAAGAACTCCTCGATTAAATTTACAGCACAATTAAAGAAACTGGCCATAATAAGTCGCAGCTTGTCTCTAGATGTGGCGTTTAAACATACGCATGTAAATGTACGTTAAAACTTTATCAGCGGGTCGCAAGTTATTCCCATTTGAAGCTTTGATAGTTATCTGTGGATTATGGATTACATATTTCGTGCCATTACGTTTGGTAGATTTATCCAAATATTTCAAATTAAATGCATATTTGTTCGCTCTATGGTGGGATATTCCACAGGATTTCCTACTCCGGAAACCACCATACATAACGTCATAGAGTAATTTTAGGTTACCTATAATAGCAGCGAAGCTGTGGCTTGCCTTTATACCACGCACATACCTATACAGGGTGTCCCGGTATAGATGGTCCAATCGGGGAGGGGTGATTCTACATGAAAAAAATAAGTCGAAAATGTAGAATAATTTTTTTTCATTTGCGGCTTTGTTTTCGAGAATATCGACTTAACGCATGCACTTAACGCATTTACGAAAAGTGACATTGTCTATCTCTGACTGTTTAGAGTGGGTTTATGAATGAAAATAAGACAAAGTCTCAAAAAAATATAATCCTCAAATGAAGAAATTTTATTCTACACTTTCGACTTATATTTTCATGTAGAATCACGCCTTCCTCGGTTGTACCATCAATAGTGGGACACCCTGTATATTCTGGTTTATTTCTCCTTTCCCACATGGTGTAATAAAGACGTTATTATTACAAAATTGATAAAGCAATAGGTCTAGATATTTAGGAAAGAAGAATTATCCTATTTTGCGTAGATATACATACATAAGTGAATAAAACAGTAAATACTTGTGATCGCGATAGCTTTGTATTTGCACATTAAATGAATTGATAGAATTGAATGAATCGATATCTACTTTTCTGTAATTGCCTTTTCACATACTCGGTTTCCTACGGAGTATTTGCGAGTACATATACGTATTTACTAGAGGAGACGTTAAGCAACGATAAACAAGGCGTGGTTCGTGAACACAGTTACCTACAAATACCCTCTGTTGGAGTTGGAAGCTTAATAAACGTTGGCATGCAACGTAGGTACAGCATAAAATTGGATAAAGTCTCACTTTGTACCTACTCGACACACCGCTAAAGTTCCTTTCTGACTTCGCTGCTAAACTCACAATTTCTCGTTTTGCGCGCGGGATAATTTAACCGAGTTGCAAAAATTGCAATGTCAATATTTGAGATAACTTGCGTTATTTTTACAAAGCTAATAAAGACTGCATTTTCATTTAATAGTATACTCTATAAAATAACCGAAAAATGAAATTAATAATTACAGCTGATCTGTTTGCTTGGTATAAATTTCTTGTTTCATAAAGCTGTGTTTTACTGGGCGACAGAAATATCACACAAAAAAATTAGCATTAATAACTATTTAGTCGCTCTCAATGAACAGCTACATGTGCAGATAGACAGGAAGACATTTATTTATCTAGAGATTATCGTTTATAGTACTCTTGTTACTAATGTCCACATTTTATAAAATGACATTGCCATTTCCTGTAACGAACTTTGAACCAATAAAATCCAATTACAAAAAAATTAAAACGTAGAAAAGATAAGGAAAGATTGAAAACGTACAGAGTGACTCGATGTTGTACATGTTCTGATGCTACTTAATATTGTGAGCTTAAAACCTTAGTTTAAATATTTAAGTAAGTATTTAAGCCGAGCTTAATTCTATTTTTGGTACCGATGCTTAGATAGCTCTAATAGAACCACTGATCATCATTGATGTAAATAAACAATGCCCTCATAAATTTAAAACATCATCGAGAATCACTTATATGTAAAACATCAACATACATGTTCGTTCTCTCTTATCCTCACGAAAATAGACAATACATTAAAAAATACCGTTTCATAGAATATCGATATAGGCTACATAGGGTAAACTGTACAATGATTGGCACCCTAAACGGAAATTCCAAATGGAACGTCTATATTTTTTTGTGACGTTTTCATATGGTCTTAATTTTCAGTTATTATCAATGAACATGGATTTCTCATTAAAATAAAACAGCTTCAGTACCTATTAAGTCTTTTATTTTAAAAATATTCAATGAAAAACAAAAATAGGCATAAAAGTACAATCATTGGCACCCTAAAATTTGAGGTTATATAGAAAAAAATATATGTAGTTAAGAACAAAGTTTAAAGTGTTTTAACAGACTATTTCATTCACTAGTAAATATCTACAACACTTAGTAAATCTGTATTTCAATCCATTACTTAGTTATAAAGCGACGAAAAATACTTACCTACCCCTTATCAAAATTTTAAGAAAACGCGTAAAACTCAGCTCTTTGTCCCACTTTGTGGTGTTGCTAGATGTAAAATGTGCAGTTCAATTACTAGGCTCTGCAGTGTTGTAGTGAAAGAAAAATAAGAAATTGTAAAAAAGTACTTTCGAAGCTTGTACTTCTTAATATTTGGCTTTTTAATAAGGAGTGCCAATGATTAGTGCAGTGCCAGCATTAGTGCAGTTTACCGTGTATGAAATACATAGGAATACACTATTAGAACGCGCAATGAAAAATGAATGATATGAAAGAGATGAATAAAATGCCATACCTCGTGAACGTTACAACCCTTGTTGGTTCGTCGCGATATACGTGATAAATAATTTTCCGGGGTTAAAGCCTAAATGTCTTCATAATATATTGCTAACAGTATGCACATATGTAACCACGTGACATCTCGCGTTAAATGAAACATCAAAGGGCACTCGCGCCATCCCCGTGCGTTTGGTACGTAGAAAAGGAAAGGGCTGAGAATTTATTGGTTCACCGTCGACTTAACGTTGTCCAGCTTAACCGAGTTTTGAATGAGCAGACACGCGTTACCCGAAGGAACATTTAAAAGGGGTGAAAGGGCCGTGTTTGCCTTTATACCTGCATGCTCGATCACCCCTTTCCTCATCTGTTCGACTAAATCAGTATTAATGGCGATAATTCCCGGGGCCCAACGTGCGCGCGTGCGCGATTGCGATGTCATAATTCCTCGTGACGGCGCAACGGTGTCGGTCAATTTGCCCTGTCGATGCATTTCCCTTGTACGTACTTGGATCAAAAGGAAATTCGAGTCATCGAGTAGATTATCGCGTTCGCGTGTAATCCGACAGAACAGTTCGTCACGCGAAGGGTGCTTGCTGCTACACACATTGCCTCCGATGGTTGTTAATCTTGCAGACATGGATATGGCAATTTCAATAATGCCAAGTCATTCTACAACGCTCGTTGTACGAGTTAATTGGGGTGTATGATATTTTAGAAAAGTAAGTTTATCTGTTGATGCTTATGTGTTTGGAGAATATAGTAAAAATAGGAAAGGCAATGTAAAAAAGGAAGATAAAGTATTTTACCTTATATTTATGTGTTATCTAGTAAGTTTATAGACCGGCTTTATGTGTGGTTTGTGCTTCCCACCACTTTCAAGCGGGAATCGTTTAAAATATCGGAGTCGATGACTGTACACAAATCCTATAATGATAACTGCTAATGAACTAGATACGATTTTTATTTTAAAAGTATGGATACCAAGGATAAATATTAAATGACGTCCGACCGACTTTGTCGCAATAAGCTTCAAGAGGCACAATAGTCGAAAAGAACACGACATTTTGAGTTAACAATGTAACAAGAGTCCGTAACAGACTACATGTTCTATTAAAAGAAGAACAGAGAAAAACACTGTGTAGGATTATGTACTTACATAAAATGCGTTAAATCCCCTTCCCCCAAACTCTTGATCTCATCCCCTTAACACTATGTGATAATTTAAGTTTAGTGCATTATTATAGGTATAAGTAAGCATTGCGTATTAATTAGTGATGGCGACAGTTGATTTTAAAATATTATATTGCGATATAATTGCTGCAATAAATGAATCAGTTGAACTTCAGTTAATTATTACAAACTTCCATGCTTTGTATGTAATTTTAAGCCCAGGCAACGCCGGGTACTCTAAGCTAGTATAATATACCTAATACTCAAATATGAAATTAGATAGATCGAATTTTTAGGTCCACGCGCGGTAACAGATCGAGATAGTGAAAACATGATACTTAATACGTGACAGCGGCAGTTAAAGTATTAATTCAGTTTACATCTAAATCCCAATTTATATCCAAAAATAGGTATATTTGGTCACGTTAAAAATAATACGTATATTCTACTACTATATATTTTGGAGAAATATAAAATAAATTTTTTCGAGTACCTACTGATGCATAGCAATTCAGGTAAGTATTCATATTTCTATGACCGCCAAATCTGTTGTCACGCAATCGCTATCCAGGGATTAAAAGAAGTATGATTTAGAAACAATCTGCTTATGTATTAATATTTAAGAATTACTATGCGTTCAATTCGTTAAGGAATATACAGAACGCATATTCCACGCTCCACATCCAAATATAGCTATTAATGCGCAATCGCGGGGTGGGTCACAAATAACACCCATTTAATATTCACCGAGCCGCGCGTAATTAATTACGCTACAAATGCCTGATGTCATTTGTTTCATACGCAACCGAGCCGATTCATTCGCCGTACCTACGTCGCAATATTTCCCCCGTCGCCGTGAAAAAGATGCCCGCGAGTCATCAGGCGGTTTATCGTATGCAGTCGTAATCGGATACGAAAAATTATCGCGAAGGGCCGCCTGGAATTCTCATTTTGCTCGCATCCACGTCTATGTAAACAGTTTAAGTACTGTGCATCCGGATGAATATTTATGGCGACGGTAGGCAGAATACTCTTCTCCCTCGAATTAGCATAATTCTGTTTGCATAATTGTCATAGCCATATATCACCATTTGGGGGGAAGGGTATAACGCCTTGTGAGCTTGTAACGTGAACACAA
Source organism: Andrena camellia (assembly GCA_029448645.1). Classification (NCBI taxonomy): domain Eukaryota; kingdom Metazoa; phylum Arthropoda; class Insecta; order Hymenoptera; family Andrenidae; genus Andrena; species Andrena camellia. The sequence continues at coordinate 54,480,785 of CM055676.1, read as the reverse complement.
TTTTCCGTGTTGTAGGTCTAGGCAGAGGACACATTTCTACCTGACCTATTCTTGTTAATAATAATTACCCTGTTCTTATATCTATACAGTGAAAACGAAATCCGACTATAATTGGCACGGTTTAGTTAGCGGAATTTATCGCGAACGAATTATTCTTTTGGGTGCTCACGGGAACAGGTTATTACGTAACTGGAAGATTAGTAGAGGAACAGTAGATATATACTTAGATAGGACTAGAGTAGGGTCGGGCACGAGCACATTACGTCAATGTTTTCCCCCCGATCCTGTTTTTTTTTTTTTTTTTAATTTAGTGCCTGCGTGTACCTATAGGTGAAATACAGATCTCTGTGTTTGACTTGGACCATTTTGGCTGATGGGTGTGCAATAAAAGACGCTGCGTGTTTGTGGGAAAGATGGTTAACCTTAACCCTGCACTGCACACGTGGGGCCTGACAGGCCCAAGTGAACATTTGAATGAATGCAAAAAAGGAACGTTTTAAATAAATTGTACATCTTATGTAGCTTTCTGTAAACCTGTTCTCATGATATTCAAAAAGATGACCCGTAGTGTGAAAGAGATATTTGTTCAGTATTCCATTTTGTTATAAATATTTTTCTTAATAAAGATTGAGTGCAATAAATTACGCACAGTCTAAAAATATTCTTTCTCTCGAAATGTCCATGCATTCCTAGATTTGAAGATACAGGGGATGAAATTTCTATAAGAACACTATAAGTAATGTATTCCATACATGTTTATTAGTTGTAGTGAAGTAACAAGAATTTTGGAATTGCCGGTGACGTGTGCAATGGTGTAATTTTAATTTACGTGTGCACCGTAGGGTTAATGATGGACAGTTTTGATCAGTGAATGCGTGTCGAAATTGATGCGAGCATAGTTTAAGACGTACAATGTGGAATTTTCTTAACAATAATTGCTGATATTAATAGACTGTCACACGTTCAAACGTATGTTCTTGTCACTGTAATGAAATGCTACTTGGGATGGTTTAATTAAAATACCGTCACAGTACATAATATGGAATGTGAGCAATAAGGTTTAACAGAGTGTTGTAAAATAAAATTTGTTATGACTAGAATTTTAACGTTACCTTAAAATTTGTTATATATACTCAAATAAGATAGTTAATAGTTTAAAAGCTATCCATTCTATGTAGGCTAAATAATGGGATGCAAACTGTAAAATATATAATACATGGTTTTTCTTTTTCTCTTATTGATATTCCTTCAAAGCAGTAAGTATATGTACACATAATTCTAAGTTCCATTTAAATGAAGCAATTGATCAAAAAACCACATTTTCAACTCCTCCATATTTTATGCAGACACTTGTGACGAGTAATTCTGCTTTCTTTGATATTTCGAAAATTAGCCATTTGGATATGGATTTGCTAATATACAAATACATGAAAACATATCTACCGACGTTAGAAAGATATACAAATCGAATCGCGCGTGTGTTTCTGTCTAAAATTACAAAATATTTTCACAAACTCTATCCGATTAGTGATTTTAGAATTTTGGAACTATTCGAATGATTCAATATTTGGATGCGTCGCAAGTACTGGAATCTTACGAATATTTATCGAAAATTGAAAATTTTCATTTCCGAAATAATTGTATGTTTAAAACTGAATAACTTTTATCTCAAACATTTTTTAATTTAATAAATAGTAGTTTAGCATTAATTAGTAATTATTGAAAAGGTGTTTCAATCCCTTAAATCGCTTATTATGAGAAATGCAGATGTTCCTTTATAAACACAGAACTAATCGAATCTAATATTGCAATATTTCATGATTCAGATCACATTCGATTCAAATATTCGAATACTTATATACAACTTAAATTCGAATGTAATATTCGAATATTCGAATGGAACAAAATTCGACAAACAGTCGCAGCGCAATCCTGATTCCAATTTTATTCGTCACAAAATGGTGGAGAAACATCGTGAAGCATACGAAAAACCAGTTGCGGTTTCGGGTGAATTGTAAATGAGTATTAATTAACGTTCAATATGCATCGGAAACATCCGTTTTCATTTCCATTTTCGAGATCGTCAAATGACTTTCGTTCGGAATCCAGCGAAGTCGCGTATAAAATCGTGATTGCAGCGAAGAAAGGAGGTGAGCGTCAAGACAAAAAAAAAAAACGGAGAGTCGATCAAACCCGTAATCACAATTTACGAACGAAATATTTATGGACTGTCATTTCGTAAATTACCGCGAGATTACCGCTCGTTCCGTGGCTTCATGCAAAGTTGACGGTGCTCGTGTGCTCCTGACCAGGATATAACGGACATAGTCTAAACTCTTAACGACATGCACCGTAGGAGAAGAATACCTGGATAGACAAACTAATTGAAGTGCTACCCTAAACATCGCACGTTCGTCTTTTTAGAACACTGAGATATTATCAAAGAAAATATATCATGGTGATTGTTGTTCCGTTTCGTTTTAAAACTAATAGTCATTTTTATTTGGATAATGCAAAGAAAGTATGCTTCCTATCACAGGTCTAACAAATTAGGTGTGCAATTTAAGTTGTTAACTGAGCCTTTGGTTGGCCGAAAACCCCTCTAATATTAAAAGTGAATTATATAACACTATACATATGTCGATATTAAATGTTGCACACGAGTTAAAATATTATTCACTGCTTTTGTAGAAATGGAGTTAATATTAGTCGCAGTTTTTCTGCTATACAATCATTTGCATTCATGAAACGAAGATAGCCTACTTGCATGTAGATACCTATTATTTATCACTGGCCTGTTTATAATGTTAATAATCTCGTTTGTGATTCGAACGATGCCACTTAAAAATATAGGTACATTTCTTTAAAAGAGAATCTAAGAAAATTTTAATTTCTAGTAGATATTAAAATGTCTACTATGAGCATATAATTTCGAGCTCAATGTGCTCACTCGTAGTTATATTAATAACTAACTTTACTACTCAGCTTCGCCCGAAATTTAAATTCTGATTTTATAAAATAAAAACAATTTTTTTTAGGTTTTTTTTGTTGGTGGAAGTAGTCACATTTATCTGGATTAGATAATGAGCTGAGATACATTTCGTGACCCTAGACTCTAGAGTTTACCGTTCGAAAGTTTTTAGGCGACAGTCAACATACCTACAAACATACGATACACTCTCTGCTTTATAGTATAAGATAACAAGCTGCACATGTATTGTACAAACTACAAAATGTTGATCACGAAAATGTGACGCTAAACTATGTTTCATATGATTATGAATTGTTATTTGTAATAAAAGTATGAGATATTTGTAGTGCAAATTTTTGCAAATTAACGACATCAAATTGGCTGTATGTGTGATTCGGGAGGAGAGGCCAATATTTTGAAAGGTAGAACGAATTCATATGACCACATCAAATTTAAATAGTGTCAGGTATATTGACTCCTACAAAATCATTGACGTAGTAATTAACCCTTCGTTGACACTCTGGGTGTGAGCCACCTATAAGCTGATTTTGGCGCTCTGTACCTTTTATATGCAAAATAAATACCTTTTTTCCAAAGCCAACTTACAAACTATTTTTTCTCTCAAAATATTATATCTGAGCAATAACTCTGTAGATTTTTAGCTTCTAATATTTAAATTTGTAAAAGTTACAGTTTTTTTTTAAGATTTTCTTCGTGTTTTCTCGACATATGGTAATCTAGATTTTTTTACAAGAACCGTGATGAAATTTCAATAAAAAAAACTATTGGAATACATTCTACAGACCATGAAGCTGACCCATGATTTTTTTCATAACGATTGGATTCTTCAGATGAGGATAGCAGTCGTTCAAAAATTGTTCTGGGTGTGAGCCACCCAGGTGTGTTAAAGTTGATCGAAAAAAGAGGTGTGTCAACGAAGGGTTAAAGAAATCATCTACTTCGTAGAAGTGAATATCATCCAAATGAGTCAGGCTATCGCCCAGAGTTTACTATCTTGAGTCTTCTTTTTGTTTGATGTTATTTAAAATATGAATTAAATATTAGTAAAAACAGTACTTTATCCTTTACTGTAATTCAGTATTAAAATTTATCGCAGCTCATATAAACTCTTTTTCCTGTAATGACCGACATTACCACTTCCCGAAATAGTAACATTTCCTTTTCCCTGTATACGTTAGAAACAATAGAAAGATAAATTTGTAGTATTCAGAAATGTGATCAAGAGGTTATATCTACCTAGACGTCCGAAAAAAAGACACGAGTTCAGGAATTCTTTTAGAAAAAGGTATACGTGAAAATCATATAAATTTTTACTAAAAGCTGTAATAAAATAAAGGAGAAAACATGAAATTTCCATTACAGTTCTATTTTTGTAGTTATCAAAAAATTAAAATTGAAATTTAAGAAAGTGCGAATGTCAGAGGCCTCTATTTCCAATCTATTTTTAAAATCCCTTCGAGTTTTCGTATTCAGACATACCGTTTAGGCTGGAAAACACAACTCCTAAAAACAAAGAAATCCTGAGTCTTTTGTTCGGGTCTGTGGGTAGATTACATACAACCCCTTAACACAGTCCAGTCACCTAACTACTGATCAGGAAAAAAATCTCATAAATTACCGTTTCTTGGAGAGTAGAGTGTACGACTCTTTGGAGCCGGTGCAAAGCCTCATCCGCATTTTGCGAGCGGCCCTGTCGACACCTCGCTTTTTAGCTACACCCCCTTCCAAAACTGGCATCCAGGCGTGTTCGACGCGCGTCGATCGACAACGAAAACCGAGGACAATCCTGCGATCATTGAACACCGCCCACGATCACGAAGCACAGCACTCCCACGTACTTCAAGCTTTCGCTCTCTTGCCTGTGAAAACGTTGAATCCACGGGCCCCGGCCGTGAATAATCGAACCGACGATTAATCGTCTTCCAGTCCGGTGTGCACGGTAATTATTTTGTAGATGGTTTTTCCTAGCCACCAGTAATACTTATAATTTACTGCCGGCAATTCTCGTCCGTTGCTAGTCTTATCGGGGAGAGGATAGAGCTCGCCCTCCACCCACGATTCTCTCTACCCATAAACGTCACACACACCCCTTACCCCTCGCACCGATCCTTCTCCGCCGCCGGCTCTTCCCGACAACTATTACAGCGATAAGCGAGCACGGCCTTTGGCCAAAAGCGTTCCCCTCGATGGGGCACACACTCGTGACACGTTCCTGCTCTCGCCGCGACCCCCTGCGCGGAATCGATTTTCAGATCGCGGTTAATGCACAGCGCGAATCCTATCTAAGCGATGGTTAGATGGCCCCCGGCCTGAAGACGGTGGAAAAAGGGCGCGCGGTCTTATAAGTGGCCTTTTTACTTCTTGATCGGAGCAGCACCACCACCCGGCAGATAAGCGTAAGTGCAGTGGCAAGAAATCATGCTCTCTGGTAGCCGATATCAAACAGCAGCCTTGACAGCAACGTGCTCCAGCGTTGCTCTGGCTCGATAGGATGCTATGGCCCCTGTGGTGGCCTCGAATTCAAATCCACCGCGTGCTACTCGAACGAGGGGCACAAAGCGTCGCTTGTATCGCGTTCCTTACGCCACCACCATGGATTTTCCTTATTCTCCCGGGGTGAATTTTTCCTCGCTCAGAGTCGCTGCTCGATCTCCCAAAATCGTTGCATCAGGGCTCGAGTCTTCGAAAAACTTTCGCCACTAGGGTAACAAGCGATGCCGCCAAAAAGGATATTCCGAATGTTCGTAGACGCTTCTTGCACGGGTCGTCGCTCCTTCCTCGCGATTGAGAAATAAACGGAACGAACGGTACGCCAAACTATGAGATACTAATTCATCATCCGTCCCCCGGCACAGAGAACCGGCACGTTTTATCACTCGACGAGGATATCCTCGTGTTGGCGATTAAGGACGATCCACGACAAATGGCGCTGCACTTATTTCCGAGTGACCCAACGATAGCGAATAAGACGGTCGTTCCTCGCTGCTTATCGCCCGAGACGCGCTTCGGTCAACTTGCAATTTGTGAATGGAACGTCGACGACACTACGGGCACTCGAGATCGTCGATTCCAGTCTAATTGTAACACGCCGCTGTAAAATGCTCCAGCTCTTCAAACGTTGAGCATCGATTCTTCAAGAGGCTTTTCAACAACTACCACTGAACATTCGCAGAGAAACGAGTCACTGATTCACCGCCGACAGAGCCTGTAACAGGAAGTCCAGTTGGGAGAAGTTCCATAAGGCACTCACAGAAGCGGAGAATTTCTAGAACGTTACTTTGAAACGGGATCACTCTCCTCTCGACGTTGGTAATTAAAGGTATATCCCCTCAAAGCCTCCGGCGGAGGAACTTGATGAATTTTTAATACAATTGCCACAAACTTCCTTTTGCCTCTATTCTGTTTCTCTCTCAGGTAAAGGGATACTCCGAACAGCAAATTTAGCGTTCGAATAGCTGCTTACCCTCTAGGTTGGAGGCTGGTCGTGTTTGTGGATGGAAAGCAGCACGTTTAATTTTCAATGGAATCACAACGACCGACAACGAGGCGAGCGCGAGGCTTGCGTCGCTCTATACGAGCAGAGTGTGCCGAACTGCCGATCGTCAGACGCGCGAACGTAGAACGTCAGCGATAGGGGGACGGGGGGGGGGGGGGGGGCAGGGTGCCCTCCAGGCCTCCGATGGTAAAAGTCAACAAGAGCTCTCGTCGCGGTCGCAGAAAAAGTTCAAGACTCGGATATAGACACTACCGAGTTCCCGCGCCGCATATAAGCGTGTAAATATTGCGTGGATATCAGCAAGACGTTCTCTATGACGTCATGCACCGCTATAACACAGCCCAAGAAATTTCTGAGGCTTACTTACCGAGCACCTTCACTAGCGAGATGCAAACGCGAAAATTACAATGTCTGCGAAGCACAATTCGTCCGTATGTCCCCACTCGAAAACACGAAATACTGTTCGCACGTGTGCACATGAAACGATGCGAGCGTAGAAAGAGAAGGGTAGCCGAGGTCTTACGAGACGACGTGTCAACTGTATCGCAAAGTAGACGAAATACTGGAGAAAATTTTAGAAATCAAAATAAACAAAGAGCCCTCGGTAGAACAGCACGAGAAGAGCACTTTTCAAACTTTTTCTACGAATATGTTCGATTCCTGCGGCCTGGAGTCCTTCGCAATTACCACTCGGATATTTTCACTCGCGATGAAACTTTTTCCTGTGTAATTATCGATTACGAGGAAAACGTCACGGCAGTGAAACACAACGGGGGAATAAGAAACGAATCGAGGATCGTGTTCTGTATCGTACGCGTAAACTGTAATGTAACTTCTCGCGAAACGCGCGCTTGAGGTATGGGATTCCCGCACGTACAAACTGAATGGGCCTCGCTGAGGAACGCACGTGCGTGCGCGCAGCTCGACGAAGCGAGTATGAAACAAGAAGGCATGCGTCACGCGCTCGTAAGGCCCCGATCCTAGTGCCGCAACTGCACCGGAGGGGGTAGGGCGTTGGGTAGGGCGTTGAGGGGAAAGGAAAATCGACGAGTGGGCCTCCAGGGTAGAAATATCTTTCCCCTCTTCACGGTTTCCTTTTCTCTATTCGTTCACTCCGATACTGCCTTGCAATTTTCCCCTCTCATTCGCTCGTCTATTTCGTGTATGCGTTCCTTCTCGTTCTACCATTTTTCTGTCGATTGAATCGCCGCTTTGTTTGCTATCTCATTTCCGCCCTCATGATTTTTCTTCCCATCGAACTCTCGTTATTCTTAATTTCTCGTCACGCTTCTCTTTACTATCTGTTTCCATTGGCCAAGCTTCAACGTGCTTCCTCATTCATCTGTTACTCGATCTGTGGAGTATCTGGCACCCGTTCTGTCTATTTCTGTCTTTATCGCCGTATTTCTGCCCGTGCCTTCGATTCCATCCGCTTCTTCGACTCTCTGCTTCTCTCCGCCTTCAGTCAGCCAGCATCTCCTTTCATCTGTTACTTTCCGTAGGTTCACCCCATGTCACGTAACGAGCGCTCGGTGTGCCGTTATGTGTTAAATATGTGCAATGTGCATGCATATGTTTTCTGTGACTGTTGAGCAGCGAGAAGGTTCAGTACCGTAGGTGGTAATCGTCGATCATGCAAATCAAGCAGACTTTTCACCACGCACAACCCATTTTGCGATCACAGTACGGCAGTCGATGTGTTTCGCTAATTTTGGGTAAGATTGCGCAACGAAGATCGCTGTGTTTGCTTCTGCAAAAATTGTGGGCAATGCGTTCCCTATAGTTTGAACTTTTAATTCCCTGAAAATTGATTGCGACCTTTTGCCATTTTTCAATATAAACAACGGTTGTCAACAATATTTGCTTGTGTTCGAGTGTAAAGTTATAATAAAATTTTCAATCACTATTTCAAAATTGGCTGACGAATAATACCAACAAAGCAGATTAAATTAACTCCAAGAGGATTATAGTCACCGTTATTAAAGACAGAAATATTAATGTAACGAATATAATTTGTAACTCAAACTGAGTACATGATTGGTAAAAGCTGTTCGCAAATATTTAGTTTTGACTAGCAGGCTTATTTTATATTAACATATTGTAGTGATAAATATTCCATGCATGGGCAATTACAGTTATAAACGGTCGTATACCTACCAACGATTTGTTATTTAAATTATGTCCCAAGATTCATTATAGTAAACTCAAAAATACGCGAACGTTGACAACCTTTTGACCACTGTGTAATAAGATACTCTACAATCTGTTCCAATAAAAAATTATAATAGCCAACAATAAAAAAGAGGTTTAATGATATTCGTCACAGTATAAACGACACTTTTTATCGCTCGTAAAAGTTTGTTAAATGGCGTTTAAAGTAACAGCACTAGTAGCACTAGTAGTAGTGGCGTAAATCATAACTGTAGGTCATAGACTTCGATGCTAATAACCAGCCGTTTAATTCCCTTTCGGTGCCTCTCACTACGGCTAATAAAATGCCAGAAGACGCGGAAATGGGGTCATATTAATTATAGCGTGTCAACAGAAGCAAATCGAAGGAAGCACGCGTCTTGATCAATTACCCCAACAAATTTCCATTTATGTAAATGACGGATAGGAACAAGGACGGCGTTATGTTAAACGTTGGCAAGTTTTACGGATTCAAAATTGACGCGTTTCAGCGTACGTACAAACTAGAGCTAAAGGTAAGCTCCCAGAATGTATGATTTCTAATTTTTTTTAATAATCTCGATACGACTTAAATATTTATGGAACAATAATATAAAAATTGTTCAATAACATCATCTGACTATACAAAATAATCTCTTGTCAATCATGAGTACCTAACGTCGATATGCATTCAGCTGAATAAATAAAGCTTATGTTTCTTCATGTATACACGTTAATCGTCTTCAATGGCTACAATCTCATAGCTTATCGTGTGTGAACACATGTATTTACACACATATGTATACAAACAAAACAAGCATATACTGAAGGTATGTAATAACACATACACGTAGACAGCAAATCTAGCCGTCGGAAGCTGGAAAAAATCCTAAATTATGAAAGTCGGATTTGTAAGTATCGATTATTATTTTCTTGTAGACACTGAACCAATGTATCTTGCTATGAAAATGGATATATTTTTCTCTTTACTACGGGAGAAAACTGCATCTGAAGTAGACCTTTCGTATTCCAGCTGGATTCTTATAGATTCCTAATCCTGAAGAACTGCAAACGGGCACTCTACACGGTCCTCTACAAACCCGCACAGTTTCAAAAAAATCGTTACGTATGTATTGGAGAGTGGGGCAAACACGAACGCGGGGTAATCGCGAATACGATGTTACGGCGTTTTAATAAATAAAAACGATGTTCCCTCTCCACTAGCTAATAGTTTAGGTCGTATCCAACGCCGGGCAGAAAGTAATATATACAGAACGCTCGTGCTATTCAAGATAAACACAATTTATTATTTTCATCATGTTTCAAGTAATATTTTGTCCATTTTCAATTGCATGTAATTACTCTTGAATTCATGATACAATTGTTTTTTTTTTAGTTGAAATAAAGCACTTTTTTACCAATATTTTGTGACCAAGGCGTTGCTTGAATCATGTTTCTAACCTCTGAAATAAATTCTTTTTTATTTTTTGATGTCGTGGGGTATTGACGAACAACTCGGATGGGATAATCTGGAACCTTCGAGATTAGCAACGTTAACCAATTTTGATGAAATTTTCAGCATGTATAAAACTTACTTAAATCTACAAAAGGGATTTTTGAATTTTCATTACAGGCCCAGAAAAAAAGTTTAAAAAATGACCTTTACTATTTTATTCGATATTCCGACAAATTGCAATTTTTTTTAACGCACAAGAAGATGAATTTGGAAAATACCGTAGGTATAGGTTGTAGCAACATTTTTTATGGGTTGACTATGGAAGTCGCGCTTTCTGTGCGACTTCCGCGATATTTAGCACTCTGTTCGTGATTACCCCACGGCAATCGAATAATCACGAACACCAAGGGTTTTGCTTTTTCACTATAAAGTTGATTTTTATTATAATTTTTCAACAATTCGTCACAGTACTTTATAGATGAATAGTTTAAGTATGTTTGTAAATAATAAACAAATTCATTTCTCATATAGTTTTCGTTCTGTTTGTTTTTTTTTTTGCTTAGGTGTTCGCAATTACCCCACTCTCCCTTATAGGTTTTGTAAATATTTTTAAACAAACGTAACTGTTGTATATAAAGTAATGTATAATTTACGTATGTTAAAATATTACTTTATAACACAATCAGTAATATTCTGTGTAAAAGAAATCATATTAAATTATTTCTTTAATATTGTATTAAGTTTGGTGTTTAAGAAGTAATATGAAAAAAATTATTAAAAAATATCGAGAAATGCTGAAGTTCTGAGTTTTCTTCCACTTCTCCCCTATGAGTCCGACCACTGTGCGTCGTTTCCTCAGATTCTCAGTTTCGGTTGTTTCATTTATTTATTAATTTTACATATCTACTTTCATATATTTTATAGTGGAAATTACACTTTTTTCCACCGCATGGATACTGCAATCCGAATTTTGGGAATCGTGCGAATAATTTGCACCCGAATATTCGAACATTTAATTGTCCAAATTATCCAGATATTTTACGGCTCAGATTTTTAGACCTCCGGTACAGACCGTGGATAAAATCATCGGTGATGGCCGCAGGGGAGAATGCCACTGCGGGCACGCACATTTTTCCGCTGGCACGGAATTCAATGACCTCGAGGGTACACCCCATTATTCGCAGACCATAAACTTCCACGTAAGTGGAAAAACGCGCTCGCGAACCCCTTTCAACAAAGGTGACAATTCTCGAGGGTCCTGCTCGACGGCACGCGACATATGCCTCCCGACACTCGATCCCGCCAATTTCTGGCGGAATTGTCGGGAAAGCTCATGGCCCAGCCGCAAAACCAATGAAGGCGGCGGAGTGGTGGGGGGGAGTGAAAATTAAACGCTCGCCCATTGTTGTCCGATAATCGACGATGCGTCGATCCGTGAGTGATTTCGATTCGAGCCCACCGGACGTTTCGGTCAGAAATCATTATGCGACAATGGGCCTAATTCGCTGCCAAATCGAACCGTTGTTCCCGCGTGCAATTATTCGAGTGCGTCCTACCCGCGGCATTCGCTAATTCCATCCTTCCTACTGGCCGTTCATTTTCGAGGTCGCGATACACGGAATTTTGTTTCGAAGATCAGAACAATCTTCAATATTCTCTGCTCGTTCTCTTAATTTTTTATGCCTCTGTTGTTTTGTTTTCTTTTTAATGTAAATTGTGCTGGAATGTTGAGTGGCAAATTACTGTAATATGTAAACGAGAGGAAATTGGGTTTCCCAGTATCGGTGTTTACTTTATTTTTAAACAGGATTGAGTTATTTATTACACTTGACACTTCTATGAATTTTACTTTTTTTTATTTATATTTTTGAATGTGATTTGTATTTTTGTTGTGTATAAGAAATGTATACAATTATCTTGATTGAGCATTAAATATTATAGCAGTTGTGAATATTAAATCTTTCTCCAGGCTTATCTGATCAAACAGTTTGAAGATAGGATTTACAAACATATAGTAGAGTTAATGTTATAAATGTTCATTCAAATTTTTTAATTCCCCTTTCCTTTCGACATGATGGGTATTCGGCATCTAATATTTGAACGGAAATAAAATTGACTTTATTCCACGCCAACCAAAAAAACAGTAAATGTTACATTTTAGAGATACATAAATATCTACCTATAGAAAGCTGCGAAAAAGTCGATACTTGAAAATATAGGAAAGGAAGCGAATTGTCGGAACCAATGATACGGCGGTGATTTAGTTTCTTTTATAGCTAATGTCGAGTAGTATCTCAATAGCAATAACATACCGGGTGACACTAGAGCATATGTGCGGTACTCATAAACTACACGAGCACAATGCTAGGCTCTTCGGTCTGAATGCTATTGTTCCAAACATGTGCGCGCAGAAAGAAAGTCGACGATCCTACAACACTTGACTGTAATACCACAAGAATATTGTTTGCACCCGATATCCATCGTGAAGCATACTTTTGTAATTCACAGTTTCACTTTCGTGAATTGATTCATTCAAGTGCATCAAAATTTGTTGCAATGGCAGTCCTTGAAGTTTTAAAAAGACTTAATACTTAATACTTCACCGTCTTAATTTTATCGATATTATACTGCTTTATTATGCACAAATATAATTTGTTCCTTGAGTGTATAACGAGATATTTGTTATTACCAAAGTTTACAAATTTAAGTTAGCACATTAATGGATTTTTATTGATATTAATTTATAATAACTTTCTAATGTAATAATTCTCATTTTATGACTTTAACCCTTCGTGGTCACACTTCTGTGAAGTTCCGCGGTGATCACACTGGGTCCAATCGACCCGGCCGATTTTTAAACAGTTGCCGCACGAATTGTATCAGACCAATCGAGTCCCAAAAATTATAATATACACTTTGAACATTGTAGAATATGGAACAGTCGCGTTTTAGTAAGAAATGAAATGACAACATGTAAAAAAAATCGGAAAGGTGTAAAGTCCTGGAAAATGATTTTTTTTACTAAAACAATCATAGCTTTTGTATTTGTCAATTCATTTTTGTACAGATTGTGGCGGATACTAATAAGATATGGTCCTTTTCTAAATATATAGTTTCATAGTGTACGTTTCAAAAACGGTATTTATTTTGAGATCTAAATGTATTTGTAACGGTTGCCACTCAGCAACCGGCGCTCTGATTGAGAAACTGACGGTCTCTAGAGGAAGAGGAAACCTCAAATTTCCGTAAAATGCCAGGTCAATGCCATTTCAAAGCCAGGAACTTACCGCTATCAAGCTCCAAAGTTAAAAAGCGGGTCTATCGGACCCACAGTGACCATGAAGGGTTAAAAAAGAATGTTACAAAAGTTATATGTTTTTGTTATAGGGATATCATTACAGTTTTCATTAAATCGTGTTTATCCCCAATCCCTTTGTCGGAAACGTTAAAATAAATAAATATATATAAAATTATTCTTTAAAAAATCCGAATCAATATACAGAAGTACTAGATTGTAGTATAATTTTTTACTATAAATAGCTATCTTGTCAACATTTTCTGCAACTATAGCGATGGAACAGAAATTAAGTTTGGCGATATCCAAGCAAAGAAAAATATGCTTGGGCATCGTCAGAATTTTTCGAAATCATACTATTGTATAACATTTTTCAATAATATTACAATGTTAAAGTGATTTTGACTTTAGTACATCTTCTACTATTAAAACAGTTTGGCAAAGTCTTGAGAATTTTGGTAAATTAAATAAAATTAAAGTTGGAAGAATTTGATGTATTTAACATTAAATTCTTATTCAATTCTCCACTAATTCTTTTCTAATTATTAGTATCATTGTTATCTTTATAACATCTATATAACATTAAACATTCAAATCTACATAACACATAAATTTTAATATAATTTGTGTTGAATTATAATTTCATGTGTAATGAAATTCAAAGATCAGTTTTTTAATAAACGATGTCTGCAGAAGAATAAATAATTATATTAAATATTGCAATGATATAAACTATTTCCATTGGCAACAGCATTTTATTTACAATAACGTCTAAAATATTTTTTTCTCGCGATTTCAAATCTCTGCTTCTTGAACATACTCTTTCAGTATTTCACACCCACAAACCCAATTCACACCGTATGATATAAAATGGCACTATACAATAATCAACTATCGATGCCGCTGATTCGGTATTTTTCCCACAACTGATGACACGTGCTTGCAAGTAAAACAAACGCATTGTCACGTGCAGATTAAGTAAATATCCAGATGCGTCTGGTTTGCTGGCGAACAAATCAAAGGAATTTTTTTGTAAACTGATAATAACTGATATTAGTGCCACGGCTATCTATTATTCCCATCGGTAGCCGCATCCTGCGCATTCATTTAAAATCACCGATCCAGCACACGAGCGTCAGTGTGCACACGCGTTCCCTCTACCTACACGTAGGCAGTAGCTTGCCCCAGGTATCTGCCTACCTACCTACCTACTCACCTACTCGCACCTATCCATTCACCTAACCTGTCCCATTTCCGCACCGCTTTGCTCTCGCTTAATGCGAGCAAAACTACACTGCAATGCACGCGCTAAACGGGCAAAAGCCTTAAAGGTGGCGTACACACCGACGTCGCTACCGATCGCACTATTAAATGCTGGGGAAAGTTCTGCGACTGTGCAGGGAGCTTTGACAGCAGTGATTCGGACTGCTCTTATTGGAGGATTACTCATGCTACCGACTTTATCAGTTACGAGAAGCGTGCGCAAGGTTTATATCGCTGATTCGGCTCTAATTTAACATACACAGTTGTTCCCGGTTAACTTGATACATTTACCTCGGTTAGGTCGACACGAAATCATCCCCAGTACAATTTTTTGGAAGAAACAAAGATATCGCTAGCCATTAAGGGGTCATTTCGGTCAGACGGGTTGGAAAAATCGATTTTTATTTTAAACAATTTTCGAAAGTACATATCCTCAAGAATGTACTGCTAAATTTTCATGGAAAATTCCGATTATTTTAGATTCTACAGAGGCGTTTTGTAGGGAGCGCAGAGGCTCGGCCTCTGTGGATGAAAACTTTGAACGCGTTTTTCTCGAAACGTCATTTTTTCACATCGTGCAAACAAAATCTCAAAATCTACCGAACCGATTGCTTTATAAATTTGACTGCTTATTTTGCACACCTCTGACTCTCGCAGGGACTACGATCAAGTATTTTCATTAAGTCTAACCTACTTTTAAAATCGAAAATAGCAAAAGAAAAAGGCGAAAAACATTTTTCTTGCATTTTACCCGCCTATTTTGCTAATTTTGAAAATAAATCACTAATTATAGTCCGAGTGATAGCGACAGTCATAGTGATCAAGAATCTGTTTGTATTTTTGGGTTTAGATAAGTCTAACAGCTGAAATCGCCTTCACGAGCGAGACATGAATTTTTAAACATGTCGTCAAGATCGCTTTCAAAAGCATTTGAAAAGCAATAATTTTATTACTTTTATATTTTTTATTTACCGCAGAAATGTAGTTTAATAAATGGAAAAAGTGTTATTCCATTACTATAATTATTTTCGTCGCAATAAATTCCTGAAAGTCGCTGAATTAGTCGCGGTAACCGGAATGACCCCTTAAGAAGTGAAAATAAAAATATCAAGTTCCGCATTTCTCATCGGATGTTCACGAAAGTGGCACCAATCGATTCCCTATGTTTCCTCGATTAAAAGACAGCGGATGCTGTGTAAATCGGGCTAAAATTAACGAAATTACGTGAAAAATTAATTTACAGAATTTACAGCCAGCTTCGTTAAAAATAGTCCGATTTACGTCACTTTCGTGAAGATCCGACGAGAAATGAGGAACTTGACATTTTCACTTCTTAATGGCTAGCGTTATCTTTGTTTCATGATTCTTCCTGTCCCCTATTCTCGAGCTCCGAAAGCGATAAAACTCATTGCCAGTGGAGCGTGAAATCGGAGGTGTGAAATCCGCCTATCTCCCCGAATAAAAGATATCCTCCGGACCCTGAGATTAACCAGGAACATCTGTGTGTACAGTAGCACGTTAATTGAATGCATAAGACGTGCTATTTAAATACGACAATGAAACAGGGATTGCTATATTCGGGCCGTGGCGTTATCGAAGGGGGCGTGCATGTTCTTACTTTCTCGTTGCTGTGGAAAAAGTTGCAGTGCAGTGTGCTGCACGGGATATGTGGCAGATTTCGTAAACAACAAGATTAGAAGTCGGTGCACGAATGTGCGGAATATAAAGATAAATGAAGAGGCGTGAATACAACTACGCTGCCTCGCAGCGATAACGTAGATGCCGTAGGCGATAACCTGTATTATGAATCACAATGCTCATTAATATGAAAATGATATTCGTTATTTCTCTGCGATTCGCTTATCTCGCGCGTGTACGGGCGCAAGAAAGGACAATGCACTCGCGCGGACCTGCGCGCGGGAAACGCGTTTGTCCCGCTAAAGAAGAAAAAGAAACAATAAGGGATGTTACGCAACGCGTCGGGTGCATTGCGATACGTATGTACACCAGATGTGTAATGAGAAAAAACAGCGACACATAAAGTACCTACGTGAAATATAATAAAGAAACTGAATAACATATGAGCCCCTCGGAAGTTAAACTGAGCTTTGTGTAAGTTTCTCAGTGTTAGTACTTGAGCATATAATATGTGTTTAAGTTAAAAATTTCCTCTACTTTTCCTGTCATAAAGTTAATCAGTTTATCTTGTGAGAGACTCACATAATAGACAAGGCATTATGGATCTACCTCCGGATTTCCACTTTATGCGGGCCCCAACGGGGCGGAATTAGCGTTAACAAAGGCTTATAATAGTTGAGTTGAAACAGTAGTAACGTAATAGCTTCATTGATACGACAGACTGTTATAATATGCCTGCTAACTTTATAATTAAGAGAATTCGTGATATACATCTTTCGAAGATGAATGTCAGGCTTAATGAGACCATTTTGTAGATGTCGATGTAAAGATGGTATTACAATACAGAGCTTACTCTATTCATCTTATAAATTTATGATTCTTTAGTGAATCGTGACATACTTTTACAGAATAATAATTCCTACGGATTATACAGGGTAACTCACCTAAATGTGGCCACCTAAATATCTCTTTCATTTCTGATGATACAAGAAATATTTTTTATATGCAATTTAAATGGTGCCAAAGGAGGAATACGCTCCAAAGAATATTTCTGTCCCAAGGTCATTTTTTTTTAGTTTTCCAGGTCATCGATGTTTGTATATACGTACATATTTTCTATATAAAATCAGCTTGTAACTGATATTAAAATTGCGTTCAGAGATGAATAATCACATGACCTTGAAGCGACCTTTGACTTCATTGTGATTACACTGTAATGTATATAAATTATAAACAATGAAGAGATTATGTATTGCTTAGCATTAATGTATTCCCACGTAGTATTACTTTGGATAAAAGAATTTCATTTCTATATGATCTTACGCAATGTTTAGAAAGAACCCCAAAAGGATCGCGTTTTTACAAAATTTTAACTATTTTTCATTTTTACAAATAATTAATAGCAGGACGATGTAAAAAAAGAATCAAAGAATTTTGGGTTGCACAGGACTCACGAAAATAGACAAAGAATGCTCAGTTAATATAGGACCACAAATCAACGAAGATAAGACGAGATAAATACGGATGTTTATTCCAAGACAGATTATTATTTCAGTTTGCCTTGGAAAGATGTTCGTCTACCTTCTGTTTCAACATACATAAATACATATGCACGGGGTCTTCGTACTACTGCTGCATTTTCTCTATACATTATCCTATCTCGGAAATATTTCAGTAAATTTTAAACTATTTCTAAACTAAAAATAGTTCCAGACATTTTGGGATAGCCTGTAATTTTTTTGCGTTTCTGTAACACTTTTTGAACATGTTGATTATGTTTTATTTTGTTTCAAATCTGTTTTGGAAGCTGTGTACGGTTTCTAAACAAAGGATGTAGGATAACTCGAAAATTAAAAAAAATCAAACATTGCAGAAATGTAGTTCAAATGATGCTAATAACGTAACTATTTTTTGTTGCGGTAATGAAACAGTCCTAGTGGAAACATCCCCTGAAAGAAATTGAAAGTTTTCATATTACATATCGTAATATTTGGTGAAACTGTAAAAGATATTGAAAAAAAGGTTAATCTAAAGTTTGATGGTTTGTGATATTTTACGCTATAGTAATACCTCAAGAATTTTCGAAAAACTTAATTGTCTCCTTTATCCCTACCACCCTTTTTTCGAGAACTCTTCATCACCATATTATAGGATATCAAAAATTAGGGGTGTTTTCACCTTTCATTGCCGAAACAAAAAATGGTTATGTTATTAACATCTCTTGAATTTGAACTAGGTACTTTTCTACAAAGTTTCAACTTTTTTCAAATGGTCGAGTTGCAGTACATTATTTGCAAGCTGTTTCTATTTCAATTTAATTTTAAAATTATGTTTCATTTCAATAATCTGTTAGTATCCTATACAATATACAGCAACAGATGTAAATATCAGGGCATACCAACAGTTTTTACGTAGCTATATTTCTAGAAATTCTATTACCAAACCAAGCACATGGAGAAATAAATTGAATTATTAATCTAATTCCCCTCCTTTTCAATAAATTATTCCCATCGTGCATACATTAAATTGGTATAATGCTGTACTTCCATGAAATACGACAAGACTTTTAGAAAGTCCAGATATCTGAGGATTGCTAATAGAAGTAACCATATTATACTCACGAAAATAAAATCTAAAATTTCCATCGACTGTAAACATTTTTGCCCTGCAGTTTACAACAACGGCGTGCCCAAATCTCGCGCATATTGTGCGAACCGAAGACCAGCAGGGAATCAAATACAGAGTGACGCCAATCCATCGATCGAACACGAGTTCGTTCGACCAAGCTCTTCTCCCTCGGAGAGCGACATGGGGAGGGAACGAGGGTGATAGTGAAAAGTAAGAAAAGAACGAAAAAAGTGGAACGACGCTCGAGAAGCGCGAAAACAAAAGGGAGGGTGGAAGGGGTAGTAAGCCCCCTTTCGAC
Source organism: Andrena camellia (assembly GCA_029448645.1). Classification (NCBI taxonomy): domain Eukaryota; kingdom Metazoa; phylum Arthropoda; class Insecta; order Hymenoptera; family Andrenidae; genus Andrena; species Andrena camellia. The sequence continues at coordinate 54,461,550 of CM055676.1, read as the reverse complement.
GGGTGCGTTGCCGTTTTGACAGGCCTTGACGAATTTTGACACGAGCCACCACACGGCTGCTCGAATTCGGAAAGCCGCACGAATGGAATCCGGCCGTGGAAGGAGGGAGGCACACGCCGTGGCGAACGAACAATCGAAATAATAATGTAACTCGCACTCGATCGTTCTCGCTTCGCTGTTGCGTCGCCACGTTGCAACGGAAACAGCATTAGGAGGACGGATGGTTTTGTGAAGTTGCACGATCGCGATCATGTTTGGATAGGCGATACACCACGCACCCGTTGTACAAATTCATGGGTCTGTACGGAATCGGAGCTGGCAAAACATTATCAAATCTTTCGAGCAGCTGGATGGGAGGACGCGGAAAAGTTGGAAAAATGCGAGAGACGAGACAGTCTGGGTATTAAAATCGACTATATTTGAGGCATTGAGATAAAAAACGGACTAATCCACATTGAAAAAAAATTAATTTTTCCTATTTTATATGATTAGCACAGCCCATTGCAATACAGTATTACTACTAACTCAATTTCGTAAAAAATGTGGGTTAGTCTGTTTTTACTCACAATGCCTCATTTGTTATCTATACAAGTACAGAGTATCTGCCCATGGCAAATGTGCAAAATGTTTGACATATTTCGACAATGCTGACGTTAGAATTTCTTATTCTGACTCACGTCAGAATAGGTAAATATTGATTGATATATTTTTAGTTAGTACTATCTACCACAGAAATTGTCAAACGAATTTTTGGAGAAGAATGGAATAAGGTAAGTGCAAATTTCACAAAAAGTAATTCAATCAATGCACAGTATATTAAACTTCTAGAAAAATTACGAGAATAAAAAATAGAATTTATTATCTTTAAGTTTATATAAAATAAATGTTGAATTTCGATGGCTACTATTGTGTGCGATCTCTGATATTCCCACAGATAACAATACATTTTTAAATAATTTCATATGAAAATTACTTTATCTGTCACAATACTTTAATACTGATTTCTTAGGTGTACCTAAGTCATATTTTATGTCGCTCATATGAAGAAGGACAATTAATAGTTTTCTTTTCGATTTTGAATTACTCTGTATCTATTATGACATCGAATAAACATGTTAATGCATGTACATATTAATCCATGTTATCAATTATATGTCTATTGTGTCGCGGAACAATTCCTTCATCAAAACTTTTTGTATACTCCAATAATTACCAGACAAATGTGATACAAACATGATGTAAGAATTTTATCTCATCTTAATTACTAATTGTACAATCTATAAAAGTTATTTAGCAAAACATCCTTCTTATTATTTTCAGTCAGATATTTGTTATAGTTTCGAAATAATTCTCGATTTGTTTATTTGTAAAATACCATTTCCACATACTTTTCTATTTATAAATCGTATCTCACAGCGGAAAATCCTGAAGTGACAATCGCCGATTTTGATGAAATTTACGTAAAATGTAGTTGTCACAAAAATACTTGACACGTATTTTTTTATCAGCCAACATTCACGTTGAACGGATGAAAACAGCCCTCAAAGTTGGGGGTAAGAAACACATTTGGTCTAATACCTTGAAGACGACTAAAGCTAAAGGAACGTAAATGGTAATGTATTTTTTAATAAGGATTCCATCACCGACTCCATTTGTCTAAATCCTTTTACCTTCCCAACACAGTAACTCGACTGAAAAAACACAGTAACCCAGGTGAAAAAATGAAACTATCAATACCCTCAGAAAGAAATTATTCGATTAATGTGCAGGTTCATTTAAAATTCAAATTAGGAAAAACAACGTTACGAAAATAAAATTGTGCTATAATCCTCCGAGGCTCATCTAAGGGATTAAAATTGTTTTGAAATTGTTTTGAAATTGTTTTATAACCTGTCACTGTATATCCAATATATACGTATTTGTAAACCGGATACACAGATGACATCGCGTGCATTTCCATGCAGCGTAAATGACACGCGTCCGCATACTATCCGAGGAGGGAAGCAGAACGATTGGAACGCGATTGCTTTGGAAATAGGGTCAAAGCCGAGGGGAAGACAGGGCAGAACGGCTGAGCGAAGGCGAAGGGTGCCCCATGGAAACCTGCTACCAACGGGGGTATCTAATTCTGTGCTTTTATCTGGTCGGCTGACGCGTACGAACGGTGCTAGACCGGCGCGACGTGTAGAGGACAGTCGGGCGAAATGATGCGCGTGCGACAGACAAACGTATTGCGTTAATAATGACAGCGAAGGGTCAGTTGAGGCCGAACAAAACCTTCCAAGCGAGAAATGCACCTCCATCCCTCTCCCCTTCTGTCGCCGCGCGTCCGCGCCCCATGCTGCGTGTCAGAGTTCATTTTTTCGCGAAATCGTTTTCATGCTTGGCAATTCGGGAATCTGGGCGTTTCCCCGCCACTAAGGGTCTCTGCAATTTACCGTATTTCTGTATCTACTACGATCTGAACGTTACCACCGAAGCCCCAATCTCCGTGCCAGTCGTACAAAGTATGAATGTACGATGATTCGTTTCGTTCAACGATACGAAATGACAGTTCATTAATTTAATGCAACCCCGAGCATATGCACGAGAGGATATGATTCTGCGGACGTTAGCATCTTTCAAATGGTACATATTATTAAGTATTATGGTGCGAATAATTTATATATCTGTAATTTACAGTCTGTGATTTATAATTTATTTGTGTTAGATTTAATAATAACGCCCGTCTCTGCTAAATTTTTTTTCCATTTACATCACTGTCTTCGTCATTGTGTTAAAATCTTCTATTTTTCTTATTCTATTCTGCTATTTTTTTTTCATGTTTATAGGGGGGCTCGGCAACAGGTAGTAGAATATAAAATAGGTGAGTCCACGTGACGAAATAAGACGAAAATCAAGATTAACGAAATCGCAGTGGGGGCTTCGCTTTTTAATAATTAATGTTGAAAAATACGGATCAGAAACGCCTGAAGCACGGCAATTTGGTGATCAGCGCGTCGTATCGCGTTGATTAGTAGTTTTTTTTTATTATTTGGAACTATTCTGGGGAGTGCCGCGAAGAAAATTGAAAAGTCGAAAATAAGAGCCACCCTAATGAACACTCCTCATCCGCCAGTTTCCTAATTTCCGTGTACATAATCTACCATAATGTGTATTTTGCATTTTATATAAAAAACCACAATCGCCATACATCATGGATTCTAAAGATATTACAAAACATTTTGTCATTTTGGTCATTTCCTCATTCACTTTTTAATATATAGGTACCTATACAAATTTTTGTAACAAAGGTAATTGCTAAACAAGTATACACGCTTTATAAGGTATAAATAAATGTTTTGAAAGTAGTCGGTTATAATAATTTTATCTGCAAGCTATAAAGCTGTAAAGCTGAATCAATAATTTTAGCTTCTATGTATATACGTTTCTGTCATTTGCACAGATTTTGTACTTAAATAATAATGGACGTGGCAAAGTATCGTGAACCTAATGAGTTACAGAAAATACTTTAACTCTTTTGCAATCAGGATCACATGGCATGCTTCATCTGCTCTTACGAGAGGCAGACGTTGAATCAATGTAACGAAAGTTTTATGCTCGGTACCCTGAGAGGTAGGTAGATACTAATTGTAATTACACCCTTGGCGTACAGATAATTCATTATACAATCACGATGCACATACTGCCATCTCTCGCTTGTAATTGCAAATTTTCTGGACGGATTAATTAATGGGTACTAAGCAATAATAGAGGGCGTAAAATGTAGCTGTTTTTGGTAAAGATTGTAGCCTTAATTGTGTTGCACAAAAAATTTATACCTCGTTGCACAACCGTTGTTCGCAATTCTTTTTGGACATTTATGTTTCACGAAATAAAAGTTTTTAACGGTGCAAGCAAAGATACATTATCATACGATGACGTTTGAATTTCGTAAGGAAATGAATATAATACCTACGTAAACATAGTTACTCATGAAACTTCCAAACTTGTCCTATCAAATTCCAACTATGAAGAATGGCGTGGAAAAGTTTTACAATTTTCAGAGTTTCTGTTATTCAAGCAGTTGGACTACTTTTGCAGATCAAACAGGACATAATAAGCGACATGCAGGGTGACTCAGAAGAAAATATAAGTATGTACTCCGCGAATGGATTCTACAGTTAATCCTAAATTATAAATAATAAGAAATTTTAATTTGTCAATGTTTGTTTAATGATTGTTTAAGTGCGGCAATAATACCAGCAATTTATTCCATATAAGAATATAATATATTTAGATATGGTATTTATTTATGACATTTCTAATGTCACATTTTAATGTGAACGGAGGGTAGTAGAAAAACGCCAAATTTATGGTTCTCCGGATATCTAAAAATTTAATAAGAGATAATTCTCTAAGTTCCAAGGAATTGTAACAGCATAATTACTTATAATTAACAAATTGACAAATTGGTATTTTGACTGTAAATAATCGTAACTTCCAAGCGAATGCATGAAACACAAAAATTCGAATGCTATTTTGCGGAGAAAAGTCGAAACATTTATTTTACATAAAAAAGATTAATTAACAACCATAGAAAGCGATAAATTAACGATGCAGATATTCAGAAAAAAGTATTAGCCACTGTGGTTGTATTTTGATTCTCTATCAAACAACCACTAGGATTTGACCATGGCAACCTATGAAACACCTAAAAAGGTTTCATTTAATCTATTTTATACCCCTTTTAATACCGTGTAACTTTAGTTTAATTTATTTTTTCTAAGCGTAATAATGTCATTGGAGTAGATGAAAGTAGATGAGTGTGATAATTTCAAATACCCCACCAATTCATTCCAACAACATCAGTGTCATTCGAATCACGTTTCACGATCAAACATTTCGCTTATTCCCATTTCCGGTATACAATTTCCGGGAAATTAAATCTTCGCTAGCGTGCGCATCAAGATCTTCGAGCACTTCGAAATTCTCTTCCTGCCTAACGTGAAGGGCGCTCGTGTCGAAGAACGGAAGCGGAAACAATTTTCTAGATTTGGTATTAAGCACCTTCGCGACACTTTATTTGTTGGATCACGTCACTGTGCTCCAAAGCGAGCGACCTTGTGTCTGGAAACTATTACATACCTACCTACCTTCTTTGAAGCAAATGAAACGATTTCTAACGGCAAGGAAATGAAGCGAAAAGCCAAATTAAAATTCCATTATAGCGGTGATATAACTCCATGGCTTTATGAACTCTTGTAGGTATCTGTTTTCGATTTTTTTGTTATTTTTAAGACGATAATAGCTAGTTAATTAGTATCAAATATGAGAAAAGAAACTTTAGAAGGAATTGATAATGGTGATAATTATAATTAATATCGATAATTCTTAATGATAATGATAATTAATAATTAGTGATACTCGTATAATTGTTATATAAAATTATACTATTATTTAAGAATAATCAAATAGTAGTTCAAATTAGTAGAGACGTATTTACAGATATAATTATATTTTCTTGTAAACTGTATAAACCATTGTTGAAGCTGTTTTATTAGTAATCTAAAGATGGAAGAAACATTGAGAAAATGAGGATGTTATAAGAGAAATTCTCTTGCAACAGGAGCATCTGAATTTAACAGGTATTCTTCCCGTCCAAGTTCTTAGCACTTTGGACCAAGTTAATCAACAATGGGCTAAAGTTCCATTAAATATAACCTATGTCAGACAAGCAACTGTAACGGGAAATCACTATTCAGTTCAAAGTTCAAACTAAGTTTAGTTTGTAATGTGATTTGCAGTTTCAGAACTTCTGCTGTTCTGAAATGTTGTAATATAACCACTGCTTTAACTTGTTATTCTGTCTTCCAGTCGACTGTTGAAACATTTTAAAAAAATATAGGTACTTCTACCCAAATATTTAGTTTCAAGATTAAAAATACAAATTCGTGAATTTTTTAGTTCAGAATTCATGCATTACACTTTAAGTATGTTATACAAGTAATGATATTATTTTATTCGATGCAACGAATATTCATTGCATTAGGGCATTCTTTATCAAATAATGAGTAAATAATAAATTCTCCATTTTGTGTGTACAGAATGCGTATATTATACTTTCCTCTGCATACTTTTCATTTAAATTTATTCAGAACAGGTAAATAAAAGCACATAATTAAGACAAATTTACGACTTGTGGTTACTATATCAGGAAAAGCTGATCACAAGTTTTATGCCGTGTTATCAATTATCGTTTAGAGCTCCATCAATCCTTTTAAGACCCTCCTCAAAAATATAAGACAGAGTGACACGCGGTTAGAAGGGCTGTGTGAACGGCGCATTATTTTCCGCCTTCGCTCACACTCGTGGATAAAACGAACGAGTACACTTGATCCTGGATGGAAATCCTTCTTCCTGTCAGCGGATCGTAAATCGACCTGACGTTCGTTTTCTCCGAGACAGTGACTAACGAGGTGTAAAGACACCCGGTGGAGGCGCAAGGAAGTTGGATGTGATGGAAGGGAACTTGAATCAGAATTGAAGAATCACGTTGACGCCGATGCTCTTATTTGCCCTTTTCCTTCTCATCCCCTAATATACAGATTCATATTATCCTCATAGAAGCTTTTAGTACAAAAATTTGTCTATTTTTCTATAAACATAATTTGTGACTGCGCACGTGTCTTATTAGTGCTTGTTAAAACACTTTGTGAAATGTTGCTTTTATCAAATCTGCTCTATCCCAACCCATCCACACATTTCCACCTGTTTCATTTCTCTTCTCGTCGTTCTCTCCTCAGAGTGAGATAATGTCAAGAAGGAAAACTAAGATGTCGGCATGATATATAGGGTAGGACAGGACGGGTGGTACAACCGAACATATGGTAATTCCTTGGACAGAAATAAATGGAAAATGTGGAATAATTTTTTTCATACGAGCCTCCGTTTTCGAGAAAATCGATTTTGTGAATTCGCGAGGTAGATATGGGTACTATCTGAGGAAAAATCAGCCGAATTTATCAGTAAATATGGTACAACTGTGAGTGAAATGAATTCTTGTGTGAAATTATATAATTACCTTTCTTCGTGTAAGGGTTTGTTTTCGAGAAAATTGATTCGACGGTGGAGCTTAATTTTTAGCCAGTGTATGCACTTCTGCTAAACTAGATTTTCTTGAAAACAAAGCCCAGATCGAAGAAAAATTATTTTACACTTTCGACATATTTCTGCACTAGGATTTATTTCACCCGCAGTTGTACCACATTTACTAATAAATTCTGCTGAATTTAGATCAGGTGCGCGCATACCTAATTTACAAAATCGATTTTCTCGAAAACGGAGGCCGATACAAAAAAATTTATTCTACATATTCGATTTATTTTTGTCCAAGAAATTACCATAAGCCTGTATATACCACCCGTCTTGATCCACCTTTTATACATATGTACCAATACATAAAAACTTTTGAGAGCCTAAAAATGTCCAACGGTATATCAAAGTGGGATCCTAGCGTGATTTTCAGCCGGGGTGGGTGCTTCAGTTGAGATTTGTCAGGAAAGGAACTTGCCATAAATCTAAGAAAAACTCGCATGTGCGTGTGCCTCTGTGCTCTGCGTTCTGCAACTGCACTATCTTTCCTAGATCATAACATAGAGTTCTGTTGAGAGACGTGACAACGATCGGAGAACAGATGCATCGTTGTTCGAGAAAAATCGTAGAATGTAACGCGCAGGAACACCTGTTGCACGCTTGCTGACAGTAAATCAATCGTGGTGGCAGTAATGCACTTTGTGGCAAAGCAGTAAAAGCTACGGTTACGCCTGGGATTTTCTTTCGTTCGATCATTGTTCGTTATGTCAGTACGTTTTGCGTAATGCAACCTACCTCGTTATGCATAACAATTATAACTGTCACGCGATACCGAAATGCAGTGCTTTACCCTTCAAACTCTTATCAACTGCATCCGGTTTACCACAGATCAATCGCTTTCACTCCTAAACTTACATCTGAGCTTTGTCCAGCGTAAAAAGATTTCGTTACAAGCATATGTTTAGAGTATACATACGTGAATTATTATTGAGGAGTTAATGGGGTAATTATAAATTGAGGAGTAATTTTTCAAAAGGGCAAATTTTCGCTATAAAGAACTTGCACAATCTTTTCTGACATTTTCAAAATATAATACAATGTTTATGGTGACTTTATTTTGCCACATTTAATTGTAAAGATACCACGACAGTGGGAACATTTTTAAACTAATTTAGTATATGTTTGAGTAACTCTATGGAATTAAGTTCCTTTTGTTTCGAATTCATAACAATTTCATAGATGAGTATAGGAAATATGCTCATTTTTTTCAGACTAAAAAATGATTTCACTATGTCATCGGACAAACTTGGAAATAAGACCTTCTGTATGAAACATGTATTTTCACTTCAATTTTTCAAAAAGGAATTAAACCTATTTTGTTGTGCTTTGTGCCACTGGGGGATGTAAGTTAACTTTATTAAGGCAATGCCATTAAAAGTTGCTTCAAGGTCAAAATGGAAATATGTCCTTTTGAAAAATCATTCCTCAATTCTAATTATGAATCAGCGATTTCGTTAATAAAGAATTATAATTTAAAGTACCAGGTTTATTGATTAAAAGTTTGTATGTTATTTAGATGATAGAGAACTTATGAAATACAGATCTTTTAAAATCTTTCACAAAAATAATGCGATTCTTGACTACTGTTTAACTACCATAATTGAAACTACAGCCTACGTTCTAAACACAACAGATGCAATAATAAATTGTAGACGCACAAGTCTATTTTGTACAAGGAGGAACAGAACATTTAGTGGTCCCATCACTCCTGTACCTTTTTGGCATCCAAACACGTTCGCATAGAGTCTCATTCATAATTGAATTGAAATGGACGCACTTCTTCGGATGAGAATTAGTAACAAATGTATAATAATTTTCCAAGCAACGTTTCACGTCCGAAAATTTTGTATGAATCATCCTTTTTTTTTGAGTAGGGTTTTATTTTAAGGTGGTCGCATCAATACTGGAGTCATTAACAAACAACCACCTCCGCACAATGATTACATATTTGAAATTTGGTTACAAAATTATATAATGCTCAATAATAAGAGGTCAAGTAAATTAATCGGTTTGAAAAATTTGATTACATTCTGGATGTTTTTAGATTCATTCTAGTTCAACTTCAAATCTGCTTAACATTGAATCGATTTCTTTCCTGGGACAACTTAGGGAATGCCAGCAAAACATGTTCCATGCTTAAGGATATTTTAACAAGACTCACATTCGGAAGGGGGAATCATACCTTTTTGTATAATAATGTATCTTACATAAGGTATTCTTTAATTACTCATTTCTTATACTTGTATTTACATTTGTAAATATTTACAGAGGTACAATGTACAGTATTGAACATTTTGACAATTTTTTTATTGCACACAGACTTGTGCTTAGGGAATTAAAGAAACATGAACCAAATCTAATCTTAATTCATTTATCTTTAATTTCTTAAATGGTTCTTAAATGGTTCTTAAATGGTTATGTGTTATTTAATCGCAAAAATTTGTTATCTTCTGTGTAACAGAATCTTTTACAACCAAAACTTTTCTGCCATTACGTATAACAAACCTTTGTCCCAAAGTCTTATGTCTAACGCAGGTATTGTATACATACAGTTGAAACACATTTCATTCTGTACTCTTTCTTGATTATGCCACCAATTACGCCCCATCTTATATGGTGAAAGTTCTGGAAGCAAAATCTCCAAAAATGAAATTGCTTTCCTTCTTCCACAGTGTCTATCACCCAAACGAGTGTCACGAAACTTCAAAGCATGTAGATGTCGCTGTCAGGCGTCACAGGGGGTGCATTTTAAAATGAAACAAAGGAAACTAGGATTCCTTTCGTTGCTTCCTTCCATGAAAGCACTGTGCCTATTTGCATCACGCTGCTTGTGCATGTATGCACATTGCACGTCCACGCAGAGACTTCTGAATACGTTTTCGGATCCGATGGTCATTTCTGCGCGCAGGGGAAAGCGAATTCTTGAAGCAGCCTCGTATAGGCCTGGATATAATATGCTGTGCATATAGGTATAGATATGCGTGCCTCTGTACGTGTATGCACAACGGTTTGCCCATGTATAGAGATGGCCGACGTTCTCGTTGCGGGCGTCAAGGGATTATTGCTCGAACTCACGAGCACGTCGGGTCACTGTACACTTCATAGGTATAGCCTCATTCACAAGAGGCTGCTCACTTGTTAGTGGCTTTGTTCGAGAGAAGCGGCCTATACGTAGTGTGTTTGCAGTTGCGTCTCGTAGTAAGGGGTTAACGATATCGCGTGGTGCAAAAGGAAAGGTGCTTCCTTGCTGCATAAGGCATCTATGAGCCGTTTTCTTGTACCCACAATGAAAATTAACTACATCGTTGTACAAATTGGCTTTTGATTCACGTTGAAATACTTGGCTTAATGTGCATCGAACATTAACGTACAGTTACTCACAAAAGTGTCCGGCCATTTTATACATATTTTAGATATCAAAGTAAGAATTCGCAATTCTAATTCGCATTGATACAGAGATGGGCAAAGTTTTTATTTAAATAAAATTTCGGATAATGAATAAAAGTTAAAAAAAATTATTTGTTGTGTATTGAATAAAGTTGACAGGTGTTAACTTTACTCGACGAATAAAGTTAATTTTCTTATTCGTCGAACGTTTCAACTTCAGCGTCGAATACATTTTTCAACTTTAACTTTATCCGTAACTGTAACTTTAACTTCGAAGAAAGTAGAAATAAAGTTAATTTTTTTATTCGTCGACTGTATTAACTTAACTTATACTGATAATTTTCAAGAAAGTTAAAGTTACAGTTACGGTTAAAGTTGAGGTTGAAAAATTGATTCGACTCTAAATAACACGCTTCTAACTAAGGAAGTTAAAGTTGAAGTTGAAACATTTATTCGACACCCGTGTTGAAACAGTCGGTGAATAAAAAAATTAATTTTATTTGTCGAATAAATTCTCGAATTAACTCTATAAATTCTTCTCGCATAAATTCTATGAATTAACTTTATTCGTCGTCTTGAAAAATTGTACACAATTTATTTGAAAAAGTATTATTATCCACAAAATTAGAAAAGACCGTGCAAAAAAAAACAAATTCAATATTTAATTTATACAAACGTTATTTATATTAACTTAATATTCTTTTAATATTTTTGCGATTTTATTATAACGTATAGTGTGGATGGATACTTTTGTGAGTAGCTGTATTTATCTATAATTTCCCCCACCTAGAATTCGCTTTTTCAAGGCAAATTTTAATCGAATATATTAATTTGTTAATTGAGTTTTTCTATGTGGAAATTAGGCGACTTTTATTCGACGAACTATTGCAGTTGATCATCGTTATTGGAAATTTTTCAATTTAGCCTGTTTTAAATGGCGCGTAAAAAGCAGGTATGTAACCAGTTAAAACGAAATTCTAATTGTATGAGCAATGATGGTCTAAAATATGTATATCGTATCAGCTGTAAAAAATTCTAAAAGTAATTCATTAGTTCAAGTATTACTTTTTATTTTATATTTAAAGTGCTTTTTGCCCTGAGTCTGCGATGTACGAACATGTTCCAGGTAGAAATAATTTTTGCGAAAAAGTTTGAAGGATAAAGTTGGCTCCTACGTTATTGCTCAACTCCGTTGATTCCCATTCCTTCAATACAGGGCGCGCAAGGCAAAAAGGAAACGAACGATTTGCCTCGATGAATAAATTACTCCTTGCACGGAACTGAAACCCGATCGCTGGCTCGTTGTACTTTTCAGAAAGGAGAAACGATACGAAAGTGACACTGGGAAAAATGACGCGGCGAAATCGCTGGGACGGATTATCTAATTCTATCTTATCTAGCTGTTACTTTCAGTCGCGACTGGTTCCGCGACTAAGCGAACGGTGCCGCACGGCTTGAATCGCGTTCACTGCCGTAATTATCTTGACACGGTCCAAGTATACAACCATTTGCAGCTTTTCTGCGTTCAATTGCGCCTGTACGCTTAAGCGTGACTCCAAATTATTATCTTTTGCCTCGTGGATCTGTAACGCGGTAAGAAATTGCGAAGGCAGAATTTTGCTTGAAGGGGGTATTCTGGTCTGACGGGCAAAAAAAATCAATTATTTCTTTTTGCATTTTCTACAGGTACATTATATGGGTAATATGTATGGAAAATAATTTTTTCCAATTTGTAATATTTGCAGAGCTACAGGGTGCAAAATAGGTAGGTACACTGTGCGCTCACTGAGCGGGACGGGCGACGCATAACAGTTTTGTTCCTGCAAGTTTATTTCGGCAAAATTTTGGCGGACTGTTCTTTTTTTTGGGGGGGGGGGGTGCATTTTTGTGCCTTTTAGAACACAAAAATCAACCATTTGGTTACAAAGAGACCGTTACTCTCCTAGTTCACCTTTCTGTCTACATTGTACGCAAAACTTTAAACGCGATTTTCTCGAAACCACGTTTTTCGAATCGGTGACCATGATATTTCAAGATCGACTGGACCAACTCAGTCCAAGTTTTGCATATATTATCAGCACACATGTGGCTATCGTCCCTACCAGAATTATGATAAAATATTTTGTTTTTAAACTTTCACAGACCTTTAAATTTGAAAAAATGTGCGAAAATCGAAACTTAATTTTCAAACCGCCGCCATTTGCTTAATTTTTAATATTTTTTTATCATTCTGGTAGGGACGATAGTCAAAGGCATACAAATAAAGAATCTCTTTACATTTTTTGTTTCTGATCGCTAGAACGAGCCCAATCATGGTCACCGTGACCCCATGTTTTTTTTTCACCGTTACTTTAAAGCAGTCAACTGCGTTTGATTTGAATTTTTTTCTATTGACAAAATTTGTAAAGATACTTCAAATATCAATAAGCGTGTATCAATAAACTAAATAATAATAAAATTTATGGGTTCTTTGTAAAAAAATTCCGAAATAACGCGACGAAAACGCCTCGTCAGACCAGAATACCCCCTTAAAAGTAAACTTGTAAAGAATACATAACTGTGGATCAATTATGATGAAATATCAAGACACTTGTAAAACTGATATTATGTTGGACATTATGGCACAGTTACGTCATGTTCTAGATAAAAAAAATTGTCTAATCAAAGAATACGTTATCTAGATAAAGAATCTCTCAAATAGACCATGTGTAATTAAAAATTCTTCGAATGAATAATGAAGGGCCCTTCGAATAAAAATGAATGCTTATTTGATTAAAAAAGTTACCAATGGAATTTCATTTTTTAGACAAGAGACTCTTCATTCTATATTTGGGGAGTTTCAATTAAACGTATTATGTTTATTCATCGAATAACAGAGAAACCAACTTAATCAACCGGCAGAAGTCCTTTTTTTATTTGAGAAACTTTCTTCTATCTTCACTTTTGAAGAAGCCTTATATTTTTAAACGCAGCTTTATTCGAAGTTTATTCAAGCAATGAATGAACACTGAATAAATTACATATATTTATTCGATTCTCCCTTCTTCTTTCCATTCTTCCTTTTGTATTAACATCAGAATGAAACATGCAAAATAAGCATTATTTTAATATATGTAAGTATACACTTTCATACTAAAAACAGAAGGAAAAGCTATTTTATTTATAATATTGTAACATGCATCCAAATTCATAGTTTCCACTGTTTACCATTATTCGAAGTTTGGAATAAAATTTGACTGCGGGTATAAGATCGATAAAAGCCTTACTCGGCAATAAAGATAGAAAGACTCTTAAATAAAAAAGTACCTCCTATTACTCTCTGAATACATTTACTTCTTCTTTTTGCCCTTAATCGACTTTTTCTGACCTATTATACATTATTAAATTGTTCCATTGAATAGATATTTTGACTTTCTCTAATCTACATAATATGTGATATGATATTCTGCAACACGCATAAATTAGTTCTATTTTCCTACTATGGTGCAAACATCTTCATTAAAACTGCAATTTATTACGAAATTTATGTGATAATGTTTGAAAGAAGCTATTTTCTTGGCGCAATCATCAATTACATGGCTTGGATGGTAAATAGGTTACAACATGTTCAAATAGAGGTACAACTTGCTTCCACTGCGATTCTTTAAAACTTTAAAAACTGAATAACGACATGTAGGTTTATAGAACAAACTACTTTTTTCTGAATGTGCTTAAGAAACCCTTTTAGAGTTTGTAACACCTGCAGTAACAAAATCTTATTCGAGTAAAATAGAATTCGTTCGTAGAAGTGTTGCTGTTTCAATTATAGAAAATGGAAATAAAACATGATTCAATTGAATAAAATTCATATGTGATAAGAACCATTGAATAAATTCGTGACAATAAAAAAAGAAAGCGTCATTGTGATTAGACGTACCTACAAGAAATATAAATTGATAATTTGTACACTGTAAATATATTTCCATCACCAGTTATATCTTTCAACATTTGCAATTCGTAGGTACTATTATTTTTGTCGCAGAATATATCAAATATAATTAATCTTAATTTCAAAGGTAGTCAAAAATTTATTTTAGAGATGCTATCAACTGCACATGCTGTAAGCAAGATTCGTTCGTTGCATAATAAACGTGAAAATCTCATGAATGTGTTGATTTTGGTTTCGCACAGCTTTCCAATTTGTACTAAATTCGCGAAATCAGATTTCGTTTTATCCAATTGAACGAGATTCTCATCTATACCTTGTCACGCAATAATCGCGTCGCGTTTAGCCACCCATTAACTGTGAATTATTGCACCTTGCCCATTGGCGACAAGTGCGACGTGTTCACAAATTGTGGCGCAACTGGATTTCGAAACCGAAAAAATAGGTTCCCGAGACAAGTAGTCTTGATAAAAATTTTATCTCGATGATAAGAGAATGTGAAACAAATCCTGTTTCTTACTTGGATTTACTACCTACTTACAATTAGTACTGCAACTGCTTTTGCTATATCATTTTGTGCACATTAACTTTCTATTATGTTATGTCAGAAACTTGAATCTCGTGAAGAATTAGGTTTGATATATTGCGCCCTTTAAGAAGATAATTCCGAAATTTTGGATGAGTTAATGGAAATTTCTCTCTTTGCTGTTACACATACATAGCTGTGCTTAAAAAATTTCTGAAAAATACAGATTTATATTACCACTACGCAAAATATAAAGACTAGGTAAATGGATTAATTAAAATGGAACAAATGACAACAAAAGAAAGAAAAGGCGTCAATGCTATAATTAGTAAAGCTGCTATGCTTTATTCAAAATAATGAAGTGTAGCAATTAAAAAGTTAAGCTCCAATTCTGATATGAAAATTTCAGCTTCCTGTTTGTTTCATTCATCCACACTACCAATTCGAATTCAAGGCTCATACCTATATATTTTTCGTGTTTAAAAATAATGTGAATAGCCTCCTTTGTTCCAAAGGACATAAGGTATCCCAAAAGACGTTATACAACCCGAAATAGGGTAGTACCTTTTGAGTATTTGTTATTATATTGTAATAGTAAATGTACCTATGCCTTATTTATACATATGTCGCTAATAACCTGTAGCAGTTGATGCGACAATAATAAGTCAATAATAATAATAACAACAACAATTTGTTTGTATAGGTTTGCCATTTTGACCAAATTAATTTTGGAGCGAGAATGTGAGCAACATTTTGGAATAGTGTCAAACGTCATGTGATCTATCCTGTTTTCATTAATTTCTAAATTCATAAACTGTATGCAATACTGCTAGAAAAAGTATTGTCCGTTGCACGTTTCATGCATTGTATACAAACGTAAAATATATCTGTGGCAAGATCCACGGAATCAATTTTCAATCAAATATTCGCCCGTCCCATGCACATATGTACAAACAGTTCATATTTTCTATTTTTGGAATATTTCCCCCCAGTTTGTTCTATATCTTTTTAAATACCTTGTGTGAAAAAATGTAACTGAGCTGATCCATGTCATTTAATCGATTACGATGGCCATTAAACTTTGATTAGCAGAATAATAATAGCAAAATTAACAAAGTGTTTACCTCGTTGATATACTTAAATAAATAATAATAATAATAAAAATAATAACATGTACTGCAATTATCGTGAGGTAAAATGTATCATAAGAATGTTAGTAAGAAATATATCAATTGAAAGTTATAATAACATAATAAGATAGAAAATACACTAACATAATAGCAAAGGTATAATTATGCAAAACAATAATAACTAAAGTTATAGTGTCTTGCAGAAATATAGAGATGTGAACACAGCAGGAGACAAAATCAGGAGGATTCGTTATAATTTTCGGAAATTATTACTTCAAGGGCCCTGAGGGACATACGAATCTAACGAAATAATTGCAACCCTCCACTATATAGGTGACGAAAGACACATTTGGTGGTTTGCACCTTCAGAGATATTGCTTTTCACGCCATTTAAGCGGATCCCAAGTTAGTCACTATGTCTCTGCAAAACTCAGTGCTTCTCACCAGTAGAGAAATAGTGAAATCTTGAATCAGCCACAGTCATAAACCGAAGTACGTTTCGGTTGTTGGCTGGTTGGACAAGGAAGAAATATATTAACAGAAAACATCCATCAAATATTTGACGCTGATTTCGAAAAAGTTCCTATTGATAGTTTAAAGAATATTATAACATTGTGTTGAATAAAACTTGATATCAATTTCATTTAGGTCATAACTTGCTCTATGGATATTGTTCTTGTCGTCAGTCACCTTTCTACATCTTCTTATGAACTTTAAAGGGTCGTTTTACACTACTGGCTAAAATTAAAGGAACACTACAATTTTCCGAAATTTTGGTCATTTTCAAATGGCTGTATCTCCGCGAAAAATGGTTGCAAAGAATATTTAAAAGAAGAATTTTAACGCTTAAAGTTTCTAGTTTTTGAATTAAGGACTCGATTTTTTTTCATCCATTATGATACGGTTTTATTAAGATGAAGCGCAGGAAACGAGGCTTCAATTTTTTTTGCCTAGTTTGAACGTATGTACGGGCTAACAAAACTTTTTCAGGTATATCCAATCGAGGGCTCTTGTAGAGCAAACATTTTTCATTAATTTCGTTTGTTTTTTTGTATGATTTTTATTGACCGAGTTATTCGCGATCAAAGCAAAATAGATACTTTCCACTTTGAACACATAACTTGCGAACGCACGATCGTAGAAAATTTCATGAGCTTCGTTTCCTGCGCTTCATCTTAATAAAACAGTATCATAATGCGTGAAAGAAAAATTAAGTCCTTGATTCAAAAACTAGAAACTTCAAGCGTTAAACTGCTTCTTTTAAATATTTTTTGCAACCATCTTTCGCGGAGATACAACCATTTGAAAATGACCAAAATTTTCGGGAAATTATAGTGTTCCTTTAATTTTGGCCAGCAGTGTATTAAAGAGATGTGCGAAATGATGAAGCCGTAACAATGCGTTTCGAAATAACCCCAAGCTTTTCAAAAGGCTCCTTTAGTGTATGAGGCTGGGCTGCCGGATATGTACGCCCCGTTGCTCGTTGCAACTTCCTTTTATCGAGCAAGGATTGCATGCACAAAGAATGGCAGGTTTAGCAGGTAGAGAGGGCCCAGCTTGTTCCCGGTTTCGTCGCTGTCTACGATCCAGGAGATGTATTAGATTAAAGCGAGTACCTGGCGCGCACGCGGATCATTTCGTGTGGCCCGTTTCAACGAGTGGCCTCTTTTCACAAGGATGTAAAACGAGAAGAGCGTAAAAATAAAGTGGGCGTGCATAAAAATATCGTTGGGACCCGCCGCTTTTGCGCGACAGGAACACGGTGCGCGCTCTTTAATATTCGAGAGGTGGAGAACTTTTTACTGCCAGCTGAGTGACGGTTGAACAGATTTCGCATCTCCGCGCACGTCATTCCAGGGCACAATGTAATAAGTTGCATCAAAAAAAATTCGCGACAAGCTTATTAAACGCGATAATATCTATGGTGTGACCATATCAAATGTTTGATCACTTTTCCCTCCAAGTGCACGCCTACCACGTGTATTTAACACTAGATTTGGCCATTATTTTAATAATTTCATGTGAACATTTATTGAAGACTATTTCTATATTATTTATCCACAAACCAATTATTTCTTATTCATAGTCAAAAGTTTCGTGCACATTGTTTAAATTATATATTTGATATTTTACTAACTTTGTCGAGCAACGAGTTTAACAATGAAAATATTATGTCGTAAAATATGCCACTCTACAGTTCTGGTGTGGGGTAATGGCTTTTGGAGTGCTGCATTGGAGAATGGGTTTACTGTGGATAACTGATGACAGCGAAGCTACTCCCCTAGCGTTTTCATATATTTTCAGAAATGGGATTTTCTTGACTGTTGCGGGTAATTTATGCTTAATTACAAACTTATGCTCCTAGTCATTACATACAAGGGTTTATCTTTTGCTGATACATATAGGTACTAAACTTTTATTCATTACTGGCGAATAAAAAGTTATTCGTTATTGTCATTCACGATTCATCATCCAAGTAGAATACTTAATACTGTTTAACAAAAAGTGAAAGAAATGTGTCTATGAATTTGTGTCACAGGCTTTCGCCAAACCGTATTATGTAAAATTATTGATGAACTTTCAACCGCGGAAAATGATTTGAAAATTACATGATCTGGCAATACCATTACATGTATTAAATTTTTCTATCAATTGGCATATCTGTAGATCGGCTCGTTTCTAACAATTCAAAAACTTAGTCTATTTTCACTGTACAATTATTATTTTTAAAGTTTGTAATAGAAATTTTTTAATTATATTGCAATAGTATTTGGCGTATAATTAAATTAATTGGAACAGTATTACAAGAAAAGATATAAATGAGACATTGTTTTGAAAAGAGGAGAGAATACTTTTTTTTAAATTATCACGATGAGAAAAGTTTTTTTTTGTAAAGAGAGGGGCGTATAATAATTGAATAATAAATTGAATATTGTATTATAATATCGAATTAATACGAACATTACCGATCAGCCTAATTTATAGGAATTGAAATGCTAGGTAATAAATCTTTTCCCCTGCTGTAAAACCAGAGATATAAAGTTATGCTACTATTAATGTAAATGCTATTAAGCTTTATCTCGAGGATATTTATATCCGTAATCGGGTTCGATGTATTGCGCAGCGATATAAATTCATTCGCGCACCATCTGATTTCGTTAATATTTTGCATAATATCGTAATTGTTCTGCATTCAGTTGCAATAATTTAGCAATATTTCAACTCTGAATCTGGCTGAGTGACGGTTAAATTGAAATCTCGTCTTTGCGCACTCGCTGCGTAAAGGATTTACATATGTAGTAGTTGCACCACGCAGAGAGATCATGCTGAGAAAATTACATCGAGGTTATTAATAAGCACAATATTGAAGACATAAAGCCGTTGATTTTTAACGTTTCTTCTAAATATTTCCGTGCAGGTGTATCGCGGGCAATAAATTTTACGAAATGCGCACTGAATAGGAACGCAAAAAGTGTTAGCCTACGTCCGTATTTTAAGAATACAAGTATTTAATACTGTACGTCGTATTAATCGCTGTCAAGGAAGATTGAAACCTATTGGAATTATTTTATAGGCACTAAATTGCAACACTATGATTTACAGTTCGTTATAAATATCTATAGTAGGGTAATAATCATCGATATTATGGATACCCTTGAGTACCCGTATGGTTTGTTATTTAAGGGGTACAATTTCGCACATAGCATTAGTTCTGGTTCAAGTTCGAAGAATATTATACATATAGAAGGACAAACTCTGAGTGCTGGATGAGTCATGATTGAAGATAATTTTAATCTTTATGTTTTTCGTTAGATTCTCTAGCAAAGTATCCCTAATGAATTAGTAATGTTTTGCCAATGAAAATACATTCATATTTTCAATTGTATTTCTAAGTTATTGAATTTTAATATTATATTTTGTACTTTTTAATTATATGTAGGTACTGTGCGATTTATTTTCAATGAATGATATATACTTGGAAATAATCTGAAGGAGGTCATATTTGACTTTAGTTTTATAAGAAAAATCTCACCATTATGTTGAGTATACTTCCATAAAAATAAAACGAAAATAGAAGAATTATATTTTTTATTAGTGGATGACTCATCCAGTGTCAAAATTAAAAAGAAAAAAAAATTGGAAAATGTTCTACGTGCCAATGGTAATACTATAGTATAGAATTTTAATGCAATTTCCCTTTGTGAATAAGTAGCCAACACTATTGGTCCAATAGAGATGGTCTGGCACGTCCAACGCCACTTTTGTAGAAAGCTATGTAAGAGCTAATTAGGTAGGGACAAACAGGATTGGCACTTACAGTTTACAGTAGTGCTTGCAAATTTACATGAATGGCACATTCAGTTTTCTCTACAACTAAGATATGGCACATTCAGGGTTTTCTACAAATGCAATTCTTTTTTTCATGACTTTCGACCATATTAATGCAAAAAATATAATAATTTAAAGCCACGGAAGTTTCTTCTCTCTCCTGAAAAATTTGATTTTTGCCACTTATAGTGTTTTCTACAAGGGCTCTCGAATTATGCAACTGGAATCTACAAAGAGCGAAAAGTTAGGGCCTTTTTACACCAGAAATTTTGGGGCCCGCTAATATTTCGAATAATTTCACACATTCTCCATCTTTTATTAGTTACCATTCTCTCCGCGAAATAAACATATCCGAAATATGTATTCATGAATCAGATAAGTGTTTTATGTGAAAAAGACCTTATACCTATGGTAGAACTGCGTGTATATCATTGATGACCTTTTGTTTGCGCAAACGTAATCTGATAAAAAACAAAGCAAACGAACTGAACTCAGACCAATATCGTATCTACTACTACCCAGGAAGTAGGCAGGAAAGAACTATTGAACGAACAGAGAAACTTCATATACGAACTGTTTATCCCCATCCGTCGCTCATATTGCGAAATTGCGCATTCGAGGAGCTTGCAACGAGGTTATTAAAGAGGATAATATCGGGACAACATCGGGTTCTGCTTCGTGCATGAAATTCCTTTCGAGAACGCATTTCGGCCGGAAGCAAACAGTGATCCAAAGTACCAAGGTACCAAGTACGTACGTAGCTAAAAAATGAATCTGTGAATTGATTTAGCCAGGTGGTCGCGCATCGTATAACAATTCTTTGATACTTCTTAGCAGAGGGAGCCCTTGCAGTCGCATGAGTGACTGTCGATCAGATTTCGCGCCTCTCCGTGTCGGTCGTCCGAACCATCCACCACCATACGATTACACGTGCGAAAAGATTGCAACAAGGTTATTAAGAACGATAACATCAAGGGTGTTATGTCATTTGCATACCTTTAGTGTTACACAGTTTTGCCGCTCACAAGCTCCGAGAGTATTATTTTCCTTTCTTAACAGTGTATGTACAATACATTACTATGTATGTAGGTACATACAATGAAATTTCTGATTATTGTAGATAAGGTGGAACATATTTACTGTGTAAAATTATTTCGGTAATATTTCGGTGTAATGTTAAATAAATCAACGAATTAACTGAATTTTGTATTTCGTTTCGCACTTTTCCGATTGAATTTGGCTGAATGATGCAAAACTTTTCTTGCTATAAAAAATTGCAGCATTTCGATGCATACCTATATTGAATTGAGCTTTTAAGAAACTAAACGTGGGAACTTTCAGATATAAAATTATCAAATTAAAGTGACCAGATACGTGTACACAAATGCATTGTATTAACGCCCCCGTTTCATAAAAAAAAGTAATCAGTGCAGGATTCGAAGATTTACTGGGATTGGACGTGTGTAAAGTTTTCCAGTTCGTAAATGGAGAACGCCCAGACCTTCAGATTTAATGTCCGCCAGAAGAAGAGTTACAAGTGATTAAGCTAACGGTTAAACAGATTTTGTATCTGCGCGTCACTTGCATTGTGAAGTATGTATTATATAGTTTCGTACAAACTGAAATTATCGTGAAACGTAAATGATAATGTTCAGTCAAAAGGGTTGAAATTTATTTCATGCACAGAACGGTCTTCGAAGTTGCTTCGTGAAGTGGTGGAGAAATCTGCCAAATATCTACATAATGCCATACAAAATATTCCAGATTTATAGCGGCTCAATATTAAACGATGTTCGAGCGAAAACGAAGATATCCTCGTGTGATCATTGGTGTTAACTTTATAAATTCTTGGAGGTACGTATAACGAATTCATCTGAAACACTTTCACCTACTTTTAGAGTATTAAATAACACATACTATCTACTATTTCCTTTTCTTTAAATTCATACATTTTTGCTTATGTTTTAACCGAGTTTTATCGAAAGTTGGCTATTTCTGATCGTTTATCTTTAATTTACCATACATTTCTGGGTTAAAATGTTCTTGTTAACATACTTCGAAATGTTTCTTTTAAAAAGATGCTACCAAGAACTTTTGCGTGCCATGTAATTTTACTTAAGGTTATTAAAAAACAATTGAAATTTCTTTAAGACTCTTCTTCTCCTTCGTCTTAAGACTTCTTAAGACATAAGAAATCACATGAAAAAAATCGTAGAAAGAGCTCCAAAATATCATTAACTTGGTAATAAAAAGATATCAAAACTGCTACAACAAGGTGGAAAACATTTTATGCAACTTTTAGAATGAACCATCAGCGTTGGAAACAATGTTCATATGTTTTATTTATTACAAATGTCTTTATCCTTTGGGTAAAAAGCATGGCACTTAGTCTGTTTTAACAATAACATTTTAAAAAATCATTTTCACAAACTTTTTAACTCAGAATTACCATATATTATCAGATACTAATGTAATATCTTGCCATTTTGTGCAGCCTGTGTCTTTTGAAACATAACTAACACATAAGTAAAGATGTTACAAATGTTACAAAAATATCATATTAGACATCAACTTTCTAAATCGTTTTACTTTCAATCTGAATATTTTATTTGCAAAATTCATGTATTATGTGAGCAGAACATAAAGTAGATATGAATGTATAAAATCACGATAAAGCTCGTCGCAACTTTAATTACAATTTTCCGAACAGAATATTGGAGGCTATATTTAAAATCGTTTTACTGGAATACGCAGATGAATATGAAGTACCAGAGAATGGGGAATTAATTTGTACAGCAAACCAATCATCAGTATAATTTTTAGCTTAAGAAATTTAGAGACTAATTTTAAGTCTTAAAGAAATTTCAGAATTCAATTAATGTTTTATGAAAGTTACACATTTGCGCGTTGTTAAGAGAAGAAGAAAAAATAATCGCATAAATCGTGTTCTGTTTTTCAAGACACTGTTGATGCTCTTCATACAGACATGTTTCTTTCTTGACAGGTAATTTGCTACACCATAATTTTCAGCGTTATATTTTTTACTTTGACTTCACTTCAGACAGCATGATATGTACATGGTGTCCCAAGTTTTTTCGGTCAAACAGTGGCAGCGTGTTCGCTGGTTAAAAATAAGGAAAAGATGTTATACGAACATACAGCCGTGAATGTTTTATGAAACAGTTGTAATAAAAATTTGAAATAATAACAGACTTGTTCGTCAGCGTGAGAATAAGTTGACGATATTTATTTAACCTAAGTAGTCACATGTTAACTACTTGAATTTGTCGAAGATGATAAACAATACATAGTTTCTATTTGCACTAAGGGTTATTATATAGTAAGCTGTATATACAACTTTCGTATCGAGATGCTGTGAGTAATTATTATATATGTCAAATGTATTGACAGGAACGGCCGACATCTTGAAATGGAATAATAATAGCAAGTAGTAAATACAGTTGGCGTATACAGATTAGATAACATCTTCAATTTATTTTCATGCTATATTGTATCACATGAAAATTATTATTTGTAATTTTTATTATAACTTTCCAATAAAACATTTCTGACTCTATATTTATATAACTTTTTTTTATTATTTTTATTTGCAGAACAGGCAGCCACAGTTTGGTGGGAAAAATCTGTGACACCCTGTATACAAGGAAATGAATTGTGGTATAAAATTTCAGTCAAAACGGGCTCTTCTCTCCACAGGATGACACTTTATCACGCGCCTACTGAATATTAAGAATCGGTTGGAGAACACTCAAGGAAGCAAAGGGCAAGAATTTTACAATATTACATTATATGATTATATAGAATATGGGATAAAACAGTAATGAAGAAATGCAATATAATCGAAAAGGAGATCAATGTTTCTGAAAAAGTACCTAAATCAAAATTACGAAACGAATCTTTTTATACGAGGCATTATTAACGAGAAAATTAAATTTATACACATCCCTCTATGCTCATTGATCCCTCGCAGGATAATCCCTATTATCAAGAAAAATGTCTTCGTAAAAATAACCTGTGTACTAATGGAACTTTTTTTCTTAACTGGCAAAACTAATTCTGATTATAATAATTTAATGTGAAACTCACATTGTACCTACCCATTTACATAGAATAATGGCTTCAAAGCGGGAGCGTGCAATGCTAACTATGGGAACACAGTACGAGATATGTAATTAAAAAAATTGGAAAGTAGACGAAAGTTCTGGAAAAAAGTAAAAGTATGTGGCATGTAGCAGCCTATGATTACTGATATTAAAAATGTCTTTATTGAAAAATTTCAATGCACCCATTATATTTCAATATTTTTGTTACTTTGTTTGAGTGTCTTATTATCAACAAAAGTACTAAAGATTTTCTATTTATTATTCCTTAAATAAACAGTCATCTCTCCCTATTATATCGACTAATGGAGAGTCTACAGTACTTTTATCTTTATCTATGTTCGTATATATCTCGTAATATTCTGAATATGACGTAGGAAAATGTCTTCTTGTCTGCGATGTAATAAAACTTCTTTCAAAAACTTCTATCAGTTCCCTTTGAGCTTTGGCCTATGTAACGTATTATTAAGAATATTATGATGGATTCCCGGAGAAGCCTGCAGAAGTAATGCTCATGTGAAGTAATCAGAAACTTGGATTAATACTGTAAGTATTAAAACGTATAATGTTCACTATTTTTAACAAATCTGCACACCTAGCAATATGTAGGTTAACTTATTGTTAGTAAGTAGTACTTACATACTATATAATAACATGTATATTCTACCCAAAGAATGTTAATGACTGGAGCACTTATATAAAAATTTAACAATTCCATGAGTTTTGCATATTATATTATTTATTAAAAAAATACCTTTTTAATATGTTCGAAACTTTTAATGTTACGTTCAATACTGGTGGACTATATCGTCAAGTTTTCAATTACATAATCAAACTACTATGTAATTGAAAACTTGACGATATAGTAGCCAGTCTATACACTGGCAAAAGTATCATTAATTTAATGTGTGCACATCTTTACGAGTGAGAACCGTGTTTACATACGTTTATTAGTGAAGTATAATATATTGTATTATATAACTTTACGGTTTTATTGCAACATATGAAATAACTAAAATAACATTAGTAATAAATTGTTTAACAAAAAGTGGCAAATTATTAGATTAAAAATTCAACTGGCTAACAAATTATGAATAAACTGTAAAAATGTGTAGCGTAACTTGTAATCATATCACCATCAATTTTGACGAATTATAGAGAACACATATGTATATCACGAATTTTCAAAATTGTTATTCCTCTCTTTCTAATTAACAACTTTGTATGTTCCATATTGCTAAAAAAAAATATTAAAGTTCTTGTTGCACTTGTTTAAACGAACGAAATTAAATATGTAAATCCAGTAAACAACCATCTATGAAAATTTTTTCATAAAACTACGTTCTTTTATTTTCAATATGATCGTGTGCCATGGTAAACATTTTAGGTATTAAAGGACTGTAAATACCTGGACATTTTGAAAAAGTCGATTTTCCTTAAATTATGAAGTCTGTAGAACATGTTCCCGAAGTATACATATTTTTAGTGTCCAATGACACAGGACCGCTCCAAAAGTCAAGAGTCATTAGATCCGACAGAATTTTAAGGCTATTATGTCCTGTAAATAGTTCCCTCTTTCGTTGCTATTATACGTACACTTCTCTAGGATGTTTTTGACCAGGAATCGGTGACCAACTTAAAATAGAGTATAATTGTCCTACGCCAGAAGTCCGACGATATCCTACATCTCCTACTTGATTTATAATCGCAATTTTCTCAAAGCCATATTTTTCAAGCCAGTGAACACGATATCTCGAGAAATATTTGACGCATTTACTCGAAACTTTCTGTGAAATTAACCGGAGTTAGCTACGTTCGAGTTCTTTTTACCAAATGTCTCCTCTAATTTTAATCGAGAAACCGATAACAAGATATGTAAAAATCGTTATTTAAGATTTTAAACATCGACATGTCGTTTTAGCGAGTAAATTTCAACATCATCGCGCATATCTACTTAACTGTAAAAATTTGTTTGTTCTAGTTTCACTTCAATCTTTTAACCAACAAGGTGTCAGTGATATGCATTAAATAGATTTGCATACATTTTTATATAGTAGGAGCACAGGTCAAAGATGAAAGGCAGCTAGAAAGTCTTTTTTAATTAACCATGTCGAAATGTTTATAAAAAGTGTTTTCTTTATATTTCTAAAATTCACACTCTGAACTTTCGCAGTTATTGAAAACGTAGTTTACAAAGTAAAGAGTTATGAATTTTTTTATGACTTTTCTGAGTCTTACCAGTCAGTGAAATTTTTACACATAATTCTATGATATTTTGTGCAATATCTTGCATCTTACTCATCGCCCATGAAAAACAGGGGACTGTTATCAATGTACCACGTCTTGGTTTGAGTTTCAAAATGAGGATAGGTTGGTTGGTCGACAGAAATATGTAGACCGAACCAGAATGTAGATATATTTTTAAATCCTTTGCTTGAACTCTGATGGAACAATTGAAGGCTGCTCCCAAGAATATGTACATATCTACACTGACCATGTCTGTGACACACTTTAAATTTTTAAATAAAATTTTATTTGGAAGCATTTTATTACGCGTACTTTTAAACGAATACAATCACTAACAGTTAGTAGTTTCCTAGAAAAAAAATTCGGTGATCCGTCTTATTTTTATCGCTCAGGTCTATGCAACTCTTTACAGGAATCTCATTCGAATAAAAATTTATATGATTAAAAGGACACTTCTCTTACTCGCTTTTTCATGCTTCGCTTGTATATAGGTATCTACTTTAGTTTCAGAATTCTGCTACGCCTCGACTATTTGATAATACCTAGAAGGAATGCCTGTGATTCTAATCATTTTCTGTAGCGCTGCCAGAGAGATGTCAGGTATTTCTATGTACCTGTACTCGCACAACATCCCTTTTTTTCACCAAAGAACTAAGACTCTCCTAGGAGAAGATGGACTATTCCATCTTCTCCACATTCACATGTCATTATCATACTTCAAAGACTACTGATGTGATGGATAGTCATTTTTTCTTTGAACATCGTTTTTAATTTTCCCCAAGCTTTAAGCCTCTGTTACTGCGTCGTTTTTATTGTGGGCCATCATTTAGAGTTTGAAGGCTGTCAGTCGCGTCCGGTCTACATATGTCGCGACAGCTTAGGAGTTAATTAATTAGGAGTTAATAATTAAAAACAGTTCTTCGTTAAATGCAAAATGCGTAAGATAGAGAAATGTAACATTGCTTCTTCAAAATCTGTTTAAAGAATGGTCTGTGTTACCAAAATCAACGAAACTCAGCAGTACAATGAGTATTATAAAATTTTGGCATAGCATCAGATGCAAATTTTTTACACAATAGTAGTGAAAAACATTCCTAAAAATGTTTGTCCTATTTAATCACGTTCCGGAATAATTAATGCATTTTTCAATGTTGTATTAAGGAGCTACCACACCTTGTAGGCCTAACAGAATGGGTAAATTTTAAATTTGTTTTTTAGGTAATTTTAGGTAAATTTGTTTTTTTTTTAGGTACTGACGTTAGGCAACATTTTAATTTTATTTTCATACATTATTTACATTGTCTACCGTCATGTCTTGTTAATTGGCCCCCAGCACCAATAGCGACTGGAACATTAAAAATAAGAAATTCTTATGCCCACTTAAACACTAATAGATTGTCTTCAATCTAACGTAGGATTTTTTAATAATTGTAAAAAATAAAGAAATGGCAGCTTTGTAAAGAAATTTTGTTTCACTGAAAAAGGACAACTTTGGAGACTTATAAAACTTAAAAAAATTACAATATGATACAAATTGTATGCTATATTGAAGAAAGTCTATTTTTCTTAAAGTTGAAATACGAATTTTTTATGCTCCAATCGTTTTTGATGCTGGGCGTCAGCTGACAAGACATGATATTAGACAATGTTGTATAACCCCGCCATTTTAAAACCTTAAGTAATTAATAATGTATGAAAATAAAGTTAAAATGTTGCCTAACATCTTCCAAAAAGATCCCGATATTTCACTGAAAAATTACGTGAGCAAACAAATTTTAAATTTACTCATTTTTTTTAGGCCTACAAGGTGGTGTACCCCCTTAATGGGGATTATACTTTACGCAACGCTAAAATCTTTGGGAATTTGTTCTGGAGAAAATTAGAAGCAAATCATTTTGAACCTTTTTAGAAAAAAAATTTTGGATACGAAAAAAAAATTTATGTCAAAAATATGCATTGTAGATATGCATTGTAGAATTATAAATAAAATTAATTTTAATAATTCAATATTGCATAAATAGATCAAAACATGTCCTCAAAAATCGTAATTTTTCTCTTAATATAATTTTGATAAATAATAGCAATATTTTTTTTATTCTAGACAGGAAATTGAAGGCACTACCACATCGTTTTGCAACTTCGACGACGAGGCTGTAGCAATTAAGATGCCTTGATAGCGACATCTGCAATGCATATTTTTAACATACAATTTTTTTTCGTATCTTCAAATGTTAAATATAAAGCCATAAAAACGTTCAAAATGATTTGCTTCGTAATTTCTCCCAAAAAAGTTCCCAAAGATCGGCCTGTTGTAGCGTAAAGTATAATCCCCCTTAACTAATTATTCATCTCACTTTGCAGGGAATGTCATTAAAAATTCTTGACATGGATGTTTTTATTAATACGGACTAAAATGATTTATTGGATATTTACACATACACATAGTGATTAAGACTTTTGAATAAATTACATACGTACGTGATACGTGAAGTGTAGACTTTGGGTTTCAAAGTACATGTAGGAACAGTGAGTTACGTCTGTTTAGTTTTCAACATAAATTACTGTATTAAAACTTTGAAATAGCTGTTACTTGAAAAAAGATCACTAATACAAAATATTTATGTAAACTAATATTTATTTGACATTCATCTTTTGCGTCTAAAAATTTCAATAAATTCAAGTAAATTAAGTTAAACTTCTATTAATAACTAGGAACACGTACAGCTCCCACTTTGGAAATACAAAAAGATTTGTTAGCCTAAAGAACAATATTAAAGAACAATAGCGTCGGACACAAATTTTCTTCCTAAAACCAGTTTTCCCGGGCGATTAAATGCCGTTAAACTACTTTTACAAAGTGGTAAAAGTAACAGATAACTCCATTGTAACAGGCACAAAGATAAATTCAGCTCTACTACATCTACAGAACGTGATCTCTAATTTAAAAAAGTATAATTAAATAAGATAGCTTAACATTTGGAATAATTAATACTTCTTAATAATCAATAATTGTCTGTCATTTACATATTACATTTTCAAAACGATTTATAGTATAAAAACAAGTACAAATTTTTGCATCAGATACGTCACATAGTTTTTTTAGTTAGATTTACTTACTCATTGAAAGAATCTTATCTTTGCAATTTTGAAGCTCGGATATTTTGCCATCCAGAAGATAAATTATAAGCCATAAGAGCTCCTTACCTATAACATAAAAAATTAAGTGTTAAAATTTCATAGCACAATTTAAAAGTGATTGCATGTTAGAAGAAAACAAAGTTATTCTATGCTTCTAATTAGTTGTAAATTTATAAGGACATGTATAACACGTAACAGATCATGAACAATTAATTTTATACATATTACCTAAACCCCTTATGTATATTTATATATTTAGAGTACCTAAATCATGAGACACAAAAGTTGATAAATAATTTAGCTGAATTTGGAGATACAAGGAATATTCAGAACAAAAGTTCAATAATGTTAAACAACAAAGACGTCGGACTTTATTCTTTTGACCATTTTCCCAAAATAATGATATTTATGTAGTTGAAACCCTTACAATATGCAATATATGTTATTTCTTCTTTGAAGATAAACACATTGTGCTCAGTACTTTTTTAAGACAACTTAAGCTTTCTTTAATAATTTTTCCTGTTTTTTTTTTTTTTTTTTTTTTAGAATTTATGTAAAACACGTATATATGTATATTCTGTTCTTCGTGACATAACTTGTAGAACCAAACATTGCTGCAAATCAATCGTACATAAAATGGAAAATACCTATTGCATCTTTATGTAAACCTCAACGTCAATAATTTGGAAACTATAAATTACGGAAATTTCTGCAACAATCGTAACGAAAAATCAGCAACATACACAGAAGATTATTTCTCAAATTTCTAATCGTGGTTCACTCGCAGAGACGGAAATGATTAATCAGGCAATTACGCGACATATTTAACGTTGCCTTGAAATAGAAAGAATATTAAGGAAACTGAGCATACACGTCCTTGGCAACTGGAAAGTTCACGTTACTCCATGTCGAGTATCATTGGTACTGACAGATTTATAGGCTCGATTGAAACCGAATCGTTCAGACCACGCCAGGCAATTACAGATTCGTTCATTACACAGAGCAAAGCCAATCAGAACGATAATACAAATGCATTCCTTTGTGTTAAATCGATTTAGTCGAATAAAACACCGCTCGTTTCGTGAACTTTCACTATGAGCTTCGATCGATCATGAGAGCGTCCAATATCGCTATAAAAAGAATTACTCGACAGTTTTTCTATAGATTTATGAAATAGCATACGGAGCTCAATTTAGAAGTTTCGTTCCGGGTAGAAATTTCCGGCCACTCGTCAAACTGTGGTTTAAAAGTGCCAAAAGAAATTGAATTTCTCCTCCTTTAAATGTACATGCTTATACGGATCAACTAAGGAGAAATAAGGTTAAATTATTCCAAACTCACACAGTGGTATAGCACATCCGTCATTTGAATAGAAACGTCGGAATGTGAGGATACGTGTCGCACGCATATAACGTTTCACCTCGTATTCTACTTTTCTGTGAAATGCGAAACGGAAAATACATTCAAAACGGTTAAAATTCGCTCTAATAATCTGAATAATTTAAACGCTAAATGCATTAAACGGTGTTTAAACGAATAGTCGTTAGTTAACATATTAAATAGTCGACGATGAATATTCCCGTTTTTATAAAGTAGCACATTTTTCTAAACTATTAACATTTACCACCAAGGTATTTGTAATGCTGACGTGTTCAGAAAGAGAATTCTACATATTTTCCTCAATTTACTTTGATTTTATTACACACCTATCTTTCGTTGCAAAGGTATTAGAAAATATCATTTACATCCTACACGTTCGTGTCCATAGTATTTCATTAAAAAACAATGTGAGAATTGTTGCTATAAGGAAGCGCAATTCTGATACTGTCATGTACATAATCCAATAGATATGTCATTTTAGGAATTCTTTATTTATTTGGGCTTTATAAACTAACAGAAAAAAAAAAGAAAAATTCGAGACAAAAGAGTGACCTAAGAAATCGCCTGTCTTTGGTCCCACGATTTTGGAACTGAATTTTATGCCAAACGACACCTTATGATGAGACATCAATCACACGAAATTTTCAAGTTGAGGTGGCAATTAGTTTCTGAGATATGGGTGGTGAAAGAAGTGAAAATTCGTTAACGCGTCAGCCCATACGCTTCGATGTACGGACCTAAAAAATTATTGCTCCGGTTTTTGTACAACGGCCTCGTTCGTTTTCCGGAAGTTAATACACCACAATATGTCGTCCACCACGAGTGAGGGAAAGTAAAAAGGACGAAGTTATTATATGTGATTTAGCGAAATATTACAACATATCTGATTGCGAGCGTCGCATATGCGATTAGACAATCATTCATTCATAGTATAAGCCGTAGATTATTCACTAGAATTGTGCAATGTGATAATGTAAACATCTGCACCTGAATAAAAACTCTTATAAAAAAAAATAAAAAAAAAACGGACCTTTATGTCAGTCCGATAATTTAAACAATTATTCCCAGGGGTTTTGCTGACTAATAAAAACGAATTTGAACTTAGA
Organism: Andrena camellia; assembly: GCA_029448645.1. Classification (NCBI taxonomy): domain Eukaryota; kingdom Metazoa; phylum Arthropoda; class Insecta; order Hymenoptera; family Andrenidae; genus Andrena; species Andrena camellia. Next base: position 54,429,127 of record CM055676.1, on the reverse strand, counting down.
TTTTCAAAATTAACAAAAAGCAAATAAAAATCAAGAAATATAAATGTCTGTGTAGTGGGTGATTTTGTTTAATATATTGTCCACCACATTGAATCGGCCATTGTGAATTTTGAAAATCTAAGTTGAAATTCGTTGTTCGGCGAAAAAAGGCCTCATTTTAGGGTCACTTTTTATTTATAAAGTGTAAAAGATTTTGATACGAACACAGATTTATGTCTGTTGTGATTGACTAATCTGTAAATATAAACAATTTAGATTTTCAATACCTTAAAATTTGATCCCGTTTATACATGAAACAAATCAGGAGGAGAAAAAAATATTGAATAAAAAATTCGATGTGTTGAACGTTAGTAATAATACATATGTTGATAGTTTAGAATATGACCTACATAAATGATACACTAATTATTTATCTTAGTAAAGTCATTTCCCAATCCAAAATAAAGAACAAAGATCTAGTAAACACAAATTTCAGTAAATTTGTTGAATGTAGAATTGTTTTACAGGAAATATTAGAAGGTATTAAAAATAAAAGTCTAGATAAAGAATATTCGTCGGATATATTTACCAATATAAAATACGTAAAATCAAAATTCAAAACAGTAAACAGAGAAGACGACGCTCATCGAGAGAGAAAGATTATAATAATGAATAAATACAAGACTTTTTTTAATATTAAAGCACTTTTAGAGAGTAATCTGAATAATGCAGAGAGATTCGTGGATATTTATAAAGTGGCTAAATTTCAGTATGAAGAAATAGTAATTTTGCGTGTATAAATGAAATTATTATTTCAAACCTAGGATTAACATACACCACTCTAAACAATTAATACTGTAATACTGTACAACTTTCGTTTGTTTTTCATGCCCTTTTTGCTGTTCAAAGCTATCCGTTCAATGTGCTTTCAAAACTTTGCTGCTTTCAGGATATAAAATTGAATTAAGAGAAAGCGCGGTGTATATATAAAGCAATTAATGCTTAGCGGTAATGTCTTCGTACTATAATATATGGCAGGCGCTAAATAGATAAAGGGTATGAAATTTAATGTAATGGTTACCGACTACAAATAGTGATAATCGTGTGTTCATTTATCAAGATAGATATGCAATTTCACAGTCGTAGAACACCACTAGAAATCACATAAACAGAGGGGAAGAGATTTATGAAAGTTTAATGCACCCAAGAGTAAAAGAAGTACGGGAATAAAATTCTTAATTAAAAAGAAAAGTAGATTGCTGCAGGAGCAAGCAGCGTATTGTATTAATCCTTAATTGCTGCTGCTACCAACCACAGCATGTGTTTCATTTATGCACATATATTTAATACTGTTCTATGTACCAAAACTAACAAGACAGTAAAGTGATCTGTAGACATTCACAGTTAGCGTGAATTTCTATAGTGTGTTCTACACGAGTGGATTTCTCACGTTACATCAATTATCTATGTTAAATATTTTAAAATTTTGTATTGTAAAATTTCCCAAAAAATGCATAAAAATCTCATATGAAACTTGCATATGCGGTATATAACTGTACCTAATATGGGACACTGTAATATCTCGGCAAGTGCATAGGTAAGTAACAAAATCAATCGGCAACAGTGTAAGATATTTCGTTAAAAACAAAGGATAATCATATTCTCATTTGAGCTTCAGTTGGAAGTCTATTGTTGAATGCGAAGTTGCTTGTTGTGTTTGAAAGCGTATACATTTTTTTGAGAGGCGAGTTCGAGTGAAATTTTTTAGCGATGGTAAGTTAAAAAATATTGCTTTTGCATGATTTATATATAATTATTATTTTTCTGTCGAAATACGTATGTACCCAATATTGAACACAAAAAATCGCAGTATGATACCTCTACTTCATTAGTAAAAAAGTGTCGAGTGCACATAAACATGATGAAGTTTCTAATTCGACTTCCCCCCATAACACAATTTTATTTAAAAAAAAAATTTATTCCACAATTTCGAATTATTTTTACTCGAGGATTTAATTCATTCAGAATTTTACTGTATTTACTGATAAATTTTGCTAGTTTTAAATCAGAGCGCGTGTATCAAGCTACTATTTAAAGTCGATTCATTTGAAAACGTAAACCCATATCAAAATATTTTGCTTTATATTTTCGATTAGATAGTTGCCAGATATGAATGTTTCGAATGTAATATCATAATGTTGTAATCAAATAATTTTACTTTCACTTTTTACATTTATTATACATTTATTACACACCCATATTTATAAGAAAATAGGATATCATTAGGCTTTCCTAATATTTGAAGAATGTAACCATATACCTACTATAGAATATAATATGGGACAGAATTTTATGCTTTTATCTGTACTCTCGTTTTGAAACGTTCTGTATACCTATACGCATGTAAATGTAAGTACTACCTAACGCATTTATCCGAACTGGACAGCCTTGCCAGCAAAGTATCGTTTCCACAAATACCAACGAGTGATACCTTCTACAAATTTGTCCGTGATCAATAATTTTTTGAAACTGAAAATTCAATGTTTTGATTCACTTATATTCGTAACAGAAAGCTACTGCAAATGTTTATGCGTTGTAAGCGATAATATTAACTTTTCCTTTTAACATATAGGAAACAAAATTTATACAGGGACCTAACACATGATGAAAGGTTTTACAGGTACACAATATTTAAAATAGTTACAAACTGTGCAGTTAACCTTTACACTCCAAATTAATTGCCCGTCGATCGATCAGGCATTTTTCACTCAATATTGCACATATTAATTGTAGAATTTCAGGATAAGAAAATGTATATTTGTGTTACCAAAATTTCAAATTTACATGGTTCAATGATATCAATAGGTATTTAGGTAAGTTTAATTAGAACTTTGGCGCCTGGCAGATATATTTGGAATGCAAAGGGGTGACACGGGTCTGCAATTCAACTGTATTCGAACAATAATTTAAATGGGAGTTATATATACCTTCATTCAACAAAGGAACCCTATTCGAAATCGACAGAACCTTTTTTTTAAATTTTTGCACATTAATAGGTCCACAAGTGAGAGGTCTATTCCACGTTTTAATTTTAAAATAACGGGGGTTAAAGTGGGAGTTTTACGAAATACATCGGTGGTCATAACTGTGTACAAAAAAAAGATATCCAAGCGTACCAAAAGATCACAAAAAGTCAAACTTTCTAACAATATAATACCTATAATTTTAAACACTTTAATTTTTTTTAATATAAGCTTTAACATACGTGTTTTTTTTCGAGTTTTCGTAGGTCGACAATTTTTAGAGAAACTACAATTTCCCAAAAACGTATCTCCTGATTTTGACAAAAAACTCTGTATAGGTAAGTAGTTTATTCTATGCACTGTCACATGGTAAATGCCAAACTTTGGGCAGATATCTCATTTTCGAGTTACGGCCCAAGAATAAGCGACAGTTTCAGTGCGCGGTGGAGTATTTGTTCTAGCAAGGGAACGTACCGAAGTGACAATCGCCGATTTTGACGAAGTTTATGTAAAAATGTAGTTCTCACAAAAATATTTCACACTTGGTCTTTTCTCCTCTCCATTTATACACCATTTTAAAAACCGAGAGGTACCACAAATTATGTATACTATTTATATTTTCTCTGAAACAATTTTCTGGAACAAAACAGCAAGCTTTGTTTACAAACGATACATCGACGCAACTGAAATAAAACCTTTCAATTTTTACGCGTGTTCAATTTATATGAATGATCCTGAATGGACAATCGCATTGAACGAAAGTAGAAACTCTGGCAACTTCTTTCAATGTTCAATTTGATCGATCACTATGATTGAAGGGTAATTTGCACTAGATATTCGGTTTTCTTTCAATTTTGTTGAATCAACCGCATTGTTCAACCAAAGTAAATTCGCCTTTAGAATTCGCCGCGAAAAGACCTTGCAAGGTACGTCGATAAAGTTAAACTCTGTCCATGTATGGTTCGAACGGTAGTCGGAATAGGTAATGAATGACAGCGTGAATATGTAATGATAGAATTAGTAGTCATGAATACACCTTAATTATATTTCAAAAAGTGACTCACTCGATACACAACGACGAATATAGTAAGAGACCCACCTACGCGTCGTGAACGTAGTCTCGTTATTAAAATAAGGCTGCGGCTGTTATCTCGACTGCTGTGCATGTTAACAACTAATAGCTTTATGTATTTCGTTCGCGATTGGAAGCTTGTCTGATTAATTCAATCTGACATACATACATCCTAGACATTTTTTATTGTCGCATAATTTGTTAGAAAAATTCACGTAGCTTTTCATTAACTTCCTACCGTTTCGTTACTAATAAACCAGAGCTACTTTTTCAAACCCACTTGTTCCAACTGTTGCGACTTCCAACGATGTCCACGATTTGTAGGTATACTTATATGGATGTTATATGTTGCGCCTGAAACTTTATTGATACTAAATTGTAGATTTGCGTATTTTGCCAGTCTTCTTTTTAGATTTGCTTAGACGGAATAGTACCACTTTATTATTAGTTTACTTTTAGTACAGCAATATAGCGAAAATGATGCGTGGTTCGTGACTATTTTACTACAATATTTAGAACAGTACTAATATCGACCAGACAATCATTTATTTCATAGAAATATATTTAGTCTTCACTATCTACTATTATTTTAGGTAAAATCACCATCTTTTTAATTGAAGAGTTCTTGTAGAAAATACTGCAAGTGCCAAAATAAAAAAAAATTAATTGGGAAATGTTCTACGTGCCAATGGTAATACTATAGTATAGAATTTGATTTAATTCTACAAGGACTCTTTAATTAACGAATAACCGTGATAAACTAAGTTTTGATCCTTTGTTGACACACCTCTTTTTTCGATAAACTTTGACATATTGGGTGGCTCACACCCAGAGCAATTTCTGATCGACTGCCATTCTCATTTAAAGAATTCAATCGTTATGAAAAAAATCATGAGTCAATTTCAAGGTCTCTAGAATGTATTCCAATATTTTTTTTATTGACATTTTATCACAGATTTTGCAAAAAAATTCTAGATTACAATATGTCGAGCAAACACGATAAATCTTCAAAAAATTGTAACTTTTACAAATTACAATATTAGAAGCTAAAAATCTACAGAACTGTTGTTCAGATATAATATTTTAAGAAACAAACTAGTTTGTAAATTGGCCTTGAAATAAAAAGGATATTTATTTTGCCTATAGAAAGTAGGTAATTGAAAAATCAAAGATATTCCACGAATATCCACGATATTCTACGTACCTATTGGAAAAGATACAGAGCCCTAAAATCAGTTAAAATTAGTTAATGGGTGGCTCACACCCAGAGTGTGAGTTCACCAGATGAAAAAGAATATCTTTAGTAACAATGTAATAAAAATAAAAGATAGAATGCAACTCAATCGAACTATACAATACAAGAATTCTTATTGTTTACTTGCAAAATAAACAGAAGTAAAATTGGCTCATGCCTACACACCTACACGTTTGCTTCTGGTCTTATGAAACAAGCGAGTTTATTACTGAAGACACACCGCAAAAATTCCACCACATAGTGAATCAATCATAATGAAGTATTCCATGTACGTAAACTACTGCAAACAGTGTTCTAATGCAAGAATTTTGGAACGTTCCAAAATTGCGCGCCATATTTTTGACGCATCTACTAGAAGCTAAAATAGAGCTTTGAGTAATACTGTATTTTCAGTAGCGTAATAATAAATTCGCTCTACTACCCTTGTTACTCTAGCGACTATTCTACATCATTTTCTCCAGAAATTACAGACACGAATTTTACACTGTCATATCTCATCCCGCAACTTTCTGCAGGATGTCATAGAGCTCTTGTATCCACTGCGACAAAATCCACGAGGATTTAGGATGAAATTTTGTAGCTTCAGCTTATAACCGTCAAACACAGTTAACGCAAAGAGAACATATCCGCAAACCCGCAATTTAAAAGCCGGTAGCCGCTTGATTGAAAATCCAACAGAACAAAGTGCTTGCCGAAATGCGAAATTTTCATGTGGCGATAGTCACGTGAACGAAACCAACGACGTGTAACAACGGAACGTGCACGTTGCGAGAAGCGTTCCATTTTCCCTCGCATTTTTTTTGTTTTCAGAAATACATTTTGCAGCAACTTCGTGTAACGTTTTTGCTGTAGTTTAACAAAATAATTTCTCAATGGGATCCATTAATTGCAAGAAATATAGATTTGAGGAAGTTACTAAATAATCTGATAAAATAAATTTCTAAAGCCTGTCTTTTAATTGTGTGATAGACACTTTCGATAGTTACGGGAAAGTTACCTTATCGTCATTAAACTGAATTGAAAGTTTCTGTATAGAATCTGTTCTGTACGCTGTTCTCGCGCGACCATAAAAGTAATCTACTTCATTAAAACGGAATATCGGATGTAACGTTTAGGAACACTTTCTGAATATAATTTTCATCGAAGAAACGAGCACTTTACTTGAGTGCACTTACGACCACTTACTTACAATTAGTAGAATTTTCAGCGAGAAAAATATCTCAAGATACTGAATGCAATACTACGTAATTTTCATATCTTCAAAGGAAATTAAGCAAGTATGACATTTCTGGCACAAGTATTGTGTGATTGTAAAATTATAACCAATAATACACTACAAATATAGGAATGAATTTTCAATTTTGTTCTTCATTTTGTCAGATTTCTGAAAATATTTTATATTTATCAACATATTTTCTGGGAAATAGAATAAACATAAAATGTAATTTTGTAAGATTAGTTTGACCTTTCTAGTTCTATAATTTCCATTCTTTATTAGCACATATTGCTTACAATTCTTTGTACTATATTTGATACAAATATTTTTACAACTTCGTGTTGATGTTAATATTGCTCACAATTTTGCATATTAAACTGTGTATAACCTATGCAACTGGGACGAAATTGTTCACTGAAATTGTGTAATTACCATAAGGTAAATATTACGAAATTACTGTTTCAGATTTCTGTTCTAAATAGTATAGATACGTATTCATTTAAAAGTATGCTATCAGTTATATTACAGTACATACATTAAATTGTACCGAACTGTATTTATCGCATACAACAATCGTTATCCCCAATCGTATAGATAAACTTAAATAGGTGCTTGTGCGAACAAACTTAATTTTTCTTCGACTTTTTTCTATTACTATATATAATCACGTTCTTTATGTATATATTTGATAAAAATAGTCATAATCATCTTGATTACTAATTCCATGTTTGAAATGTATATGAGGAAATCAAAAAAAAAAATTTTCTCGTAGTTACGTCAAAAGATTTTCGCCTGCCTTGTATAGTAGAATGCGGATTTAAAGATGCAGTTGTATGTCACCAGTGCTCCCATGCTTGGTGCTCAGAAAAATTTCACCGGGTGAAACCTTGTGACACCTCTGTGTGCCTTCCTGTCCGAGCGCCGACGACCTGGTTAGATCAATTTGCCAACGTTTTCCACCCACAAACCGCCCGTTATTTCATTGCAGATAAATTGACGGTGTGGGTCGCGATGAATAAACAGGAAATTAGAAAGGTATTCCCGTGGCTTGAGGCTTGAACTATTCCATTGGGTTCCATTGGAAAATTGCGCCTACAAATTCGCTGAATAGAGTGAGCGATAATTGATTTCAAACTTGCACTCTTTGCAATATATAGAATACATAAGAAATCCTATTTCTGCGCAGTTCAAGCACATCAACTAAAGAGGAGTTGCAAAATATAATATTGCATTTAATACAGGAATATTTTGATTGAAAATATAATTTTTTAACGATATAAAGAAGAACGTATAACCTTGACCAAAATAAATGAAACACAGATTTACGAATTGCTCTTATCGTTGAAATGCACGATTACACAGTTCGACAGCTATCTGGACTTGTAACATTCAAGGGGCCCTGGTACCCCCAAAGAAATAGGAAAAAGGAGATTAATGTAATCACGACTGATGTAATTCAGGAGCTTTGAAAAAGGAAAAGAACTGAATTTTATTCTTTAAATCAATTTTTATAATCACCTAATGAACTTTATTGAATTTGCATTAAAAATATTTTTGTCCCTTCAACTCGCCCCCCCCCCCCCCCCCCCAAGATTAAATCCTGAGTGCGCTACTGCAGATGAACTACATACACGTGGAGTACATTTACATACTATGTAATAAGAGAAATTCACAATTCCTTACAGCCACTTATTTCAAAGTTATAAAGAACTGTTTACGTATGTACTTATGCAAATACAAATTTAAACGTGCAAAGGCTACGACGAAATTTTACTTAGCCCAGGAATCTACGATTCGTCGAAAGAAAAAGTTACCCGACCACCAACCGTACGCGTGATTTAAAGAGCTGACATTTCGTCGGTAATGGGGCATAACAACATTTTAAGTAGCGTGTACGAGCCGTAAATTTTGCTAGATTTAAGGTTACCTGCTGGGCGAAACCCTTTACAAAATGGGGCCTGGGCTCGTTCTAATTCCGCCTTAAATTTTATCTACGTTAAGTGCGCTCCAGAGCCGTCATTATAGCCCAGGAGAAAAAGAATATCGGCCTTGTTCTCGACCGTGTTCATTAGTATTCTGGCCGATGCATTTCTAGTGGTCGACTGAGAGACGAGTAAAATGGGTCCCCCAATCATAATTTCATTCCAGATGCAAATACCCGGTCTGTTCCTAAAAGCTCGCCACGACGAAAAAAGAAGAAGCATATAGCACTCTGGAAATTAAAGCACCGGAGTGTGCAACCTTTTACCCGTCGTCTACGTAATTGTTCGAAGGTTAAGTAAATCACGCGCTCGCGCGAATATAATAAGTGCAAAACGTGGGACGGAGGAGACATTCTATGGAAGAAACGACAGACATTAATGAAGCATTGATTGTTCAGATTCCACTACTTTCCAGTCGATTTTATCTCACGTGCAACCAGTCTGCGTATCTATAAAAATTAATGAAGCAGGTTTCACTTCTGTCAGCTTTATATACTTTTATAATGCGTATCTTCCAAATTCTAAATCGTTCAGTAAAATCGCATACAGTGCCTTTCTAGTATTCGAAATTTTCGACGAAACAGGGAATTGCATTCCTCTCTTATCTTTAGTTACCTCCTTACTTCAATAAATAATCATTCGTTTTCTTTTCACAAACTGAGTATATTAATCGCAAACAGAAATCTCCCCTTACTTTAAAGCAATCTTTATTTACAACTTTAACGATTTCATATAATAACGATAAAAGGTATCTTTCTTTCCTCCGTTGCAAGAACTGAAAATTTTATCTACCACGGGGGGAATTTAGAAGAAAGTACGAGATTTCTGTACTTTTCTACCAACCTGAGTAATTCAATTACTCGCGCATTTAGCGTTACAAGGAGAAAGAATATACAACTAAAGTTTTCCAACGACCGCTAACGTTAGCTTCCAAATGTATTTTACTTTCTGAGTTGATGATTTTTGTTGTTCAGTAGGTATACAAATTATTCTGGATATTCACACCTGCACTAGCAGCCAAAAATTTAGAATCATTCGCCGATTTTGATTAAAATTATATCGTATCTATAACAAATATTTCCATAATCTGAAGTTAATATCCTAGCGATAATTTTTAATTTCATATTTTATCACGCGAAAAAATTAGTTCAATTTAGTTGTTTATCGCGACAATTTCTGCTTCCTGTAATTCAAACCCACTTCACATGTACGGCTCATAAAAAACAAGCAGAAAAACAGTAACAAACGTGGGTTTAAAACCAACTCTTTCCAAAGCATAAGGTATTCCTGTTTCTTTCATAGCACTCACAAGGAAACGTCCCCAAATTGAAAATTCTGATTTTAATGAAACTTCGTGTGAATGTAGAGCATTTTGGAGTATGCAAGGAGCAATGCTTCTCTGTGGAAATGGGTGAAATCAGTCCTTAAAATTATCACGTTTTTTTTTTTGCTTCTTAAATATAATTTTATTTTTCCTTTGGTATTGTGATAAAGCATAAAAATCAGGCAATTCTTGTGTTTATAATTGTGATCTATCTTGCATCGTTAGAAATTTATATTAAAAAACAAAAAACGCGATAACTTTAAGGCAGGGGTGTCGAACTTCCCCACTCCGAGAGCCGCAGGAGTCGGGCCCCCGGTCAACCGGTTCCCCCACTTATTTTTCTCCAGGAGTTGCACGAGACCCAGCAGGGGGAGAAAAATTCATCACAGTGATGTAGGTATGGAGGGGGCCGTTCTCCTACGGTTCTACGGAGCAGGCGAAGAAGAGAAGGAGCTACTGAGGCTCGCGAGCCGCTTGTTCGACACCCCCGCTTTAAGGGCTGATTTCACCCTTCCAGTGTGAATTTCCGTAGAAAAAAATGCTCCTTGCATACTCCAATATGCTCTGCATTCACACAGAATCTCGTTAAAATCAGAATTATCAATTTAGGAATGTTTCCTTGTCAGTCAGTTCTTCGTTAAAAGCTTCAATGGTATGTTTGATGGAAAATGAATTGGATAGAATAGACTCATTGCACAGCCTCTCCGTGTGGCGAGTTAAAACACTTTAAATGATCGTGTCGCAAACTTAATCCTGTATAGCTTAAAATTAATCTTCATGGTAGGTACCTAAGTATCGAATATCCAGCGAAGTGAATAAAAACATTTTAACTTTATATCTCGATAACGATTAACCCTTTGACTACTATGGATGTATACCTATACATATGTGTTTGAGAAAAGCTATCGGTTTGGAGTGTTCCGCAGTCAAAGGGTTTTACCTTGGAGTGATCCGTAGTCAAAGGGTTAACATATGAACTTGTGTGACGTTCATGTTTATTTTGATGAGTGGCGCAGTTTGTGCGTGAATTTTTAAACAGCCTGTGTAATTGAATTATAGTATCAAATTAAATCACTTTTTTTATAATCCTTTGTCATCTCTTCTATTTTGTTAGGAATCACAATCGAAGTCCTATAAACAAAACTAGTTGTACATGAAAAATGTTTTGCTCCAAGTTATCAGTGTCATTGGCAACCAACGTGACGCGAATGAAGAATGTGCTGTCGACCACTAGTGACCGACATAGCAGTGAACATGTTAAGAATTGATAATGCCCAAACGAACCCGAAGCGCTGTTTCATCCTACAGTTTTGTTTTTATTTATATTAAAATGTCCTATGACGTCGAGCGATGTCCATTAAAATCCATGGAATAACTAAGCGACGCAATGGGCGTAGTCAATATTGTGTCTCGTATAAAGCTGCCCAGAAATTACAAATTCAATTTAGACCGAATATCGGTCATCTCTATTAGCATAAAATAATTACTTGCACGTGCAAACGAACGTTATTGCGCATGCTAATCGACCTAAAATGAAGAATCTACGCCTCAGCTCGTCATTTCGCGACTGGACTTTGAATGAGACGAATGAATGAAGCGAAACGAAGGTTGAAACAACGTCATTTTAAATGCATAAATAATTAACTGTTTGACGTTATTGTAAAAAAAAAAGAGAAACACATTGAAATTTCTTTGAACAAAAAACTTGCACATACCTAGTTACTTAAAACTATTTAAATAATAATTGACGTTTATTATGCATTAATCGTTTCGTAACCATGGACCAGATATTTCGCGACACAATATTGTTCGTACGAAGCCACGGACGAGTTATCCCGCGGTATAATATAGTTCGTACGATGCCACGGGCGAGTTGCCACCGCGACATAATATCGTTCGTACAATACCACGGACGAGATATCTCGCGTGTTTGTTCATTAGGGCGAGAGTTCTAATTCGATGTAAATTTGTGTGACATAGGAGAGGATATAATTTCAGGATTACTACAAATATACTGTGGCGAACGAAAGAAAGATTACACAATTTAAAATCGCGTAACTTTTTTAGAATTGGCCCAAACGACTTAACATTTTTTTTAGAAGCTGCAAGGATTAGTTTGCTAAGTGACGTGTTTCGCCGTTTTGAAACAAAATTGCAATTGGTCGGAATAGCGAAAAAAATAGTAAAGGTCGTTTTTTCAACTTTTTTTCTGAGCCTGTAATGAAAAATCAAAAATCCGGTTTGGAGATTTAAGGAAGTTGTATACATGCTGAAAATTTCGTCAAAATCGGTTAACGTTGCTCTAAGTACAAAAGCTTAAAGATCGTAGAATAAGGTCGAAAATCGCAAAGTTCCCGAAATCAGCGATTTGGGATATAAGGAGGCATCTTTAAACTTGCAGAAAATATTTTTTTATGTCGATCCTTATTATTATTTATCAATAATTGTAAACCTCTTCGACGATATTGGCAGGTGTAGCACCTGTCACAGTCATCTGATTGCAAAAAGAAGAAAATATACTTAAAGTTAAATAATTTACGCTGGTACTGGACCTAAAATTTTAATTTTAGTTTTTATTTATAATACTTTTTTCGTCGATATAAAGAATAATATGAAAAAATTGTCTAAGGAAAAACCTTACTTTTTCTTTCAAACGCTATAACTCTTTCAATTTTTCATTTTTTTTCTCTTAAAAGTGGACCAGTCCCAGCATAATCTACCTTTAAGAAACTTCTATTTTTTTTTACAATCAGATGGCTGTGATAGGTGCTACACATACCGCCAGCAGGAGTTACATCGTCGAAGAGGTGGACAATTAATAAATAATAAGAAGTATCGACATAAAGAAAATATTTTCTGCAAGTTTAAAGATGCCTTCTTATATCCCAAAAGAGTTTAATCCAATATGACCAACAGTTTTATCCAAAAAAATTCTTAAATATCAGTTACTTTTGGGGCTGTTAGACGAGAATCCCCCTTAAGAGGCTTTGGAAAAACCTGATTTGAATTCACATAATAACAACAGCTGAAGGGTAAGGGGGAAAACAGGGTATGCCCATTTTTCGTGATTTATAATATATAATATAATTATAATAAATATCTTTATGTATCTTTAATATATGCATTAAGATAATTAAATATTATTAAGCTAGAATTGTAATCTGAAATACCTATTTTTAATGTGTTTTCTTTACCTTATTTTACCTTACCTTATATGGGGGAGAAGTCGCAAGTTATTTGAACATTATAAAAGGGGGTCGCGACTGAAAAAAAGGTTCGCAAACACTGTCCTACTTAGAGCAAAGAATTAAGGGCTGTTCGCAGCCTTCAGCCAGCTGTTAAGATTGAAATTCGGTTACGCGTTAAAGCGTGAAAGACAGTGCAATCGCGCCGTGTGGTAACACTCACCCAGCGTCCCCGATGTAATCCAGCATGCGTATCTTCAGCATCTCTGCGGGATCACGTGCACCGTCACATACGGGGAGACCTCTGAAGAGAGCCGGCGGCTGGTGCCCCGTGGGAATCGCGATATCGTTGGAGCTCGCGTGGCGAGTAGCGTGGAACGGCGAAGATGTCCGATATCGGTGGAGTCTAACGCGACGAAACAAACGGTACCACGTCCCCGATGCGATGCCTCGAATCGAAAACTCGCGTACGTGACTCAAGGCCCGATGGACGCGTGTATGCGCTACGAGGATGTTTCAATCGCGTTATCGGCAACGCGGCGCAGCATTCAGCGGGTCGAAAAGCCCTTGGCCGTGGATCCTTTGCGGTACGCGAGCCTTCCGGCGTTATATCCTTCTCCCTTTCCCCTCGATCACTTCGCACACGCTTCCATCTGAAAGCGCGGCGAGCACGAAGCACGCGCTAGCAAATTATTTATCTCGGCGGCTTCTCTCGCGTATATTTATACGCGCTGCATTCGACGATCACGTATTCTCACCGGTATTTCACGGCTCACTCGCAGTGTTTGCGTTCGATGATTAATTTCAAATCTCGGGCATGGACGCCGGAGGCGGTGCGCAGATGCGTGTTCTTCCGAGCGGCGTTTAATTATCCAGCATATTCGTGTTAAACCAGCGTAAGATCGTTCCAACAGTACGATTTTCCTTCTTTTTTTTTCTTCTTCACAGTTTCGTTAGGCTAGCCTTGCGTAATCTCCGTTCGATCAGCGTTCTCCTCGTATTACATCTGAGTCCTGTCGAAGGATATAAAAGAAGCATACTGGCTCAGAATATTTCTGTCGACCATCCACCGCAACGAATAAACGTTACCCTCGCTTTTGAAATTCAAATTCGGATCGTGAAACTTTAATGAGGTTTTTACTTGTTTATTCTTTCTGGTCCAAGTGTCGGATGTAAGATACTGCACAGGGTATTTTAGAATCGTGGGTAAAGGTTTAACTGGCTAGGTGAGCTCGCAAAGCAACGAGAGAAGTCATCATAAACATAGGCCTGCAAGGTAATCGCTTTTGAGATATGCAACGTTTTATTTTGTATTTAAGCTTGTTGGAGCATTACATAGATCGCAGTACATATGACTGAAATCTAAGGGTGGTTAGAATATCAACAATTTTAGAATTGAAAAGGAAAAACTTTTTGTTAATAGCTGCAATGTGGACATTGAAAGTAGAATTCATTAGAATACATGTTTCAGCCAACTGCTTCTACAAACATATATGAACGTATAAGTTTAGAAATTCCTAAAATTCTACGAAGTATTCGACAGTCATCTTGGATGCACGCTAGCATTAACCCTCAAAAGTCACACTAGAAATTACTCCCGCTACAGGCACACATAGGTTAACCTAACCCAGAGCGTTTTTTTGCCCATATCTCTGGATTTACTGCACCGTTTTTAATGTTCTTTGTTTTGATAGATTCGTAGGACAATAAGGAAAAAGAACATATATAGGTGATTTAGTCGTAAATCGTTTGGTACTCGAGATATCTTGAAAATAAAGAGATCTAGTTAGTGGAAGTCCTGGAAAATTTGTTTTTATCTCTTTTAATCACAGTTTCTTTCAGAAAAAGATGCATGGATTTAATTATACAGTCATCGAAAGGTTTCGAGTCATACTTTAAGGGAAAAATGCTTTATTATGATTGGTTCAAAAAAATATAATTATTTAGCGAGGTGAAGTTGAGTAATCTTTTACTTCTGCCGAACAACTGTTCTCGGAAAATCGTCTTTTTGCATAAACTGCTACTGGCATTCACTATCAGAAGTAATTTCATTGATGTCTTTGAAAATCTAAAATGGCGGGTCAAAAATAGCGGCCACAGAATGCAGAAATGAAGTTTTCGGAAAAATTGCATGTACTTCGGCTGCTCGGCATGTCATATTCGGCTACTTTACCCTAAGTGTACGTAAATATGAAAATTTGATTTTTGCGTTCCCTTTAGAAAGAGTTAATACACTCTGTCACTTTACGAATATCTTAAGTCAGTGTAAATTATCTGCAATGAATATTTTTTTCGTATTAAATAAATAGTAATCCAAGAATACCTGGACATAATCTCTGCGTCGAAATCTTGAAATTATGTCACAATAATTGTGTTAAATTGAACATGTATAATGTATATACTATATAATATTTCTCACTCAAAATTATCTTTAAACTATCTGCAAAATGTACCGTCACTTTATCGACATTTTTTCTCGCAACACCTTGTACTTTGTTGCAGCTTAATCATCGATTTCTGATGAAATAAATTCTAAAACACTATCTATAGAGTAGCAAAGGAGGGGAGGCTATCCCGAGAACATAATAGAATTTGAAATTCTGCCAGAACTGTTGACTATTAACCTGCCGGACGAAGGGAGTGTTATGCGCTCGTGCTCTCGATAGTTGGTTCGATCCCAATTCCATAACTTCGTTAATTATGTAGATTTCAGCGAGATACCTTGGTGGAGTGTTTCCAAGAATTCATATTTTGAAACAAAATGAAAATCAATAAATGCTTTTTCAAAGGATCAGATGTGTCACAACTCCTTTAATATAATTATTTCCTAATCAACAAAAATACCGATGTTGAAAATCATGTGTTTGAGAATTTACTATAAAAACGAATTCTTCAATCCTTATGAAATATACAAATGTACCTACTAGAAAGGATGGAAAATTCGTGAACAAAATAAAATATACAGAATGCTTCGAAAATCTTGTAGGATAATTTATGGAGATATTCTATATTTTAAAACTACAAAGCACGTTCTAATAAATATGGGTCTATTTAGGTATAAACCTTTTGTTTTGGAGATACAGTCACTTTAGGTCTTCAGGCCCGGTGCCGGTGCAGACGAGCGGTTTGCGACAGTTTTGAGCCGCGTTCAATCGCGGTGAAGCAATATGAGTTTGTCAGAACCAGGGACGATTGAAACTGTTAAAATTTCCAATTAATTATGAAATAACTGTAATTTCATAACAATTATGTTTTCTGCTTCGAGAAAACTGTTATAAAATGCAGTGTATTAATTGAAACTTTTATTCCATACCTACATTTTTGTGTAAATAAGAAACTTTTACTTTCTTGAAAGTAGAAAAAAAGTTCTAAGTTAAATAGGAACATTTATTCTGCGCTGAAAAAATTAAAGTTGAAACGTTAAACCGTTCGATGAATATAGTTATATAAAAATCGCAATGTGCTTTCTCTTCTATATTTATCCTGGTTCCACTTCCTTAAATACTACTAATTAAAAGCATATTCCTAACTTTTATATTTTAGCCTTAAATATTTGTTCAAAAGTATATGATCCTCCAGAACTTTTATAAAATAACTGTTGAAACTGAACTCTTACAACAGGGTTAAAGTGTTAATGTATAAAGTTAACTTAAAACAGAAAAGAAATAATTTAACAGTTAAAAGTTCGATAAACAACTTTTATTTATAAAAGTTAATAGTTTCATTCGACCCTTGGTCAGAAGGGACGCAAACATGCCTCCTAGTAGCCGCAAAAATTTTCGTCCCGTTGACCTGCTTCATATAAAAATCTATGTTCCAAACCGTTCGTCTGCACCGGGCTTGATTGAAGCTCGAAATATCTACCATTGGAAACCACGCACGCGTTGAACGTGTTTAAAAGAATTCTATGGTCTGTCGCACGAGGTTGATCAGTCCCAGCTGATTTCCAACTGAATTGCAAGCATTAATTATTCATACCTGCAATTCATGAAGAGTCTGCTTTGGGATAAAATACATCAAGGACTGCGTTCTAATAATTTGTACGCCTATCTCACAATAGCCTGGTGTCATTCATGCTATAACTTAAAATATGTAGTTATATCTTCGAAATAAAAGGTCTTCGAACTCACGTTTATTATAACGTTTCTCTTCGTTCTGAGGTGCAGAAGAAACTTGTAAATTGTCCGACAGGTCTTTCGAATCGGCCTGTATATGTACCTCTGATTAGACATTGTTTGGGCAAACGTGATATGTACGACCTGTCGTTGCGCTGAAATGCCGGAACGAACTTACCTCTGCCAATACATTTCACTCGCAGTGTTTCGTCCGTTTGTCGCGTCCAGCGTATTCCGCCGCATTCAAACAGTCTTACAGTGTTTCGAATAGTGCATTTTAACTGGACAAAATTGAAAATTGATTTTGTCAAAAAATTGTTCTCTGCGTACCTAACAAGGGAAGATCCCGAATCCGAAAATTTAAAAAATTCTGAAACTTTGTGAATATGTAGGGGATTTCCTCCTGATTATAACGAAATTTTTGTTTGCTGCCCAAATTCACTCGAAGGGGGCGATATTAACCCCTGAAAATTCGGCTATTTTCCGATTTTGCGTTATAACTCGCGAACTGTAAGAGATAGAAAAAAAGTTTCAAGACAAAAGTTGCTTCTTTTAATTTGATCTATCATTTGGTAAAAAAATATTTTTACAGTTCACGAGTTATAATACAAAATCGGAAAATAACCGGATTTTCAGGGGTCAATTACACCGTCTTAGAGTGAATTTCAGTGCAATCTATTTTTGCGTTTACAGCTAATTTCGTGTAAAAGACTTACAAACAACATACTTTATTTACCACGTACTATCAACACGCGCTATTGGTTTGAAGTTGCGAATGTGTTGTTTTATAGTAAATTTGATATTTTATGTTGAAAAATTGCGACGACTCTCATTTGTTTTAATAATACATGATTTTTGTACATAATGACGTAAAAATTGATTTTTACAAATTGTTACTTATGCTTATAGCTTTTAACTAATGCAACTTTCAATATGGGCTAATGTGCGCAACTGATAATAAGTAACTTTCTGGTGACGCAGATTACTCTTTCCGAAAGCGTGAAGCATGTCAACAAACATGGATTTGACCGTGTTGCAACAAACAGGGATTCGTTAACAATGTCCTTAATTACAGAAAGAACACCGCCACATGGCCATTAGATGTAAGGAATTTATTAGAATTAGGTGGTAATCAATCAGAGGACTCTTCCGACGTAGCTAACAATAAGTAGTTCTGACAACAGTACAAGTAAATTGCACTACCTCTTGTAATTTAGTTTTTGTTTGAAACGAAATATTTATAATAAATATTGAATAATTTAAAAATAAAAAACATTAATTTTATGAATCCGATTTGAAGCCGAAAAATATAGTTTTATCCAGCTGGCACCTATCTATCGAAACACTGAGTCTGGGTGAAGTCAGGTGATGCAACCAAGCATAAGGTGATTTCGGGTGCAAATATAAATCGGAAATTAATAAATATTTTAGGTATGTGCTTCGATTTCGAGAAAATCAGGTCTGAAAATGCACTAAGTACCTATCGTGCATTTAGCTAAAAATGAGTTCCAGTCAATTTTCTCGAAAACAGAGGACCATTCGAGGAAAACTACTCTATAATTTCGACTTTTATCTGCACAACCATTCATTTTACTTGGGTTTGTACCATACTTACTGAAAAGATTCTCCCAATTTTGAAGTGCTCGCGTAGAAGATGAGTTTTCAAACTCGATTCTCTTGAAAATGAAAAACTTTATTTCTACATTTTCCACTTATTTCTGCACAAATAATCACCCTGTGCCCGATTTCACCACCCATTCTTGTTCACCCTGTACACTGTCCGAACGGACATATGACTTGCGTAAATCCTTGACGGTGAACTTGTAATTGACTTTGGAGCGCAGATAAAAGCGCGCGCATCAAGAAAACGTTTCGCTTACATTATCAGAAACCGGAGGCAGCTTCGGCAACCGTAGTCGTTTAAAGGGAGAGAAGCCTTTACAGCTCGAGCCCCGAGAAACATTTCTATTGCAACATTTACATTTAACGAATGATCCACTTAAAGGAGTCGATCGACCGGCCGTGATTTATGCGAGAACGTCCCGAGAAACACGGCTCCAAGACATTTCAATTACGTTATCGCCAAACAGAAACTGATGCTTCAGACAGTGCCAGTCAACTGACGACAGAAATTCTTGCCCTTCGAAAAGTTTCTTGAACTTCTGTCATGGTGTTCGTTTGTTAGTCAAGGATCGCCTCCAACGAATCGAGCGATAAAAAGAATCTTGTGATTTATGCTGAACTGTTTCGACGAGCACACGCTTCTCAGTTAGGTACTTGAACGCCATATTTCAAGTGCTTCGATTACCTTGTCGAGACTGTAAGATAACTATGCATTAAAACTTTTTTACAATGTCCTTGAACGATTTGTGCTCCCTCTGTCTCTTGCATCCGACACCGACATATCGACAGTCAGATGCATCCTGACTTTATTGTCCATTAAAAGTATTCAGTAGGTCATTGATGTAAGGACTACAGGTTATATGTTTGAGATCACTTTCACTGATATAGTATTTTGCAGAGTTCGGAAGAGTTCTGGAACTTTTCAATAGGTTCTATTTCGAACATAGACCGTGGAACTTTTTTAAAAATGTTCTCACATTATAAGTTCCCATGAAAACTGATAATGTAAAAGTTCTTGAAAATAAAACTTCTAGTTGGAATGGAACTTATAAAATATAAAAATAAAAATTTCTCTGTAACAGGAACAGATATTTTGTTCATCAATATTAAAAAAGTTCTCAATCGTTGTAATAAATACTGAATAACTATTCAATGAATAGTACTACAACAATAATAAATAATTATTACAGTTAAATTGATATTCTGAATGTGTTATTTATTTGTAATATTTACCTACGTAGATAATTTCTACGCAGATATTATAGAATTTTTGTGTATTTTGGTTCATGTAAATTATAAAAAAATGTTATTTAGGTATTATTCTTGACAAGTTCTCTTTTCTGTTCAAAACTTCTTATGAAACTATTAATTAGTTATGTTACGATTTTCATACATTTTATTAAATAAACATGAAGAATCTGATATTATATTGTTAAATAAAACAAGTGCTTAATAGTTCAGTATTTTTCTTTATCTTGTGGAACCTTTTTTTAATAAATGTTCTAATATAACTGTTTCCATGGAACTTTTATTATATAGGTTCTAAAATATCTGTTCCATGAGTACACTTTATAAAGAAGTTCCTAAGGGTAATATTTCTTTCAATAAAAATTCCACAGGAACATATTTTCTTAATCGAAACATATAAGTTCTAACAGAATTTTTTTTAAAAATAAGAGTTCCAGAACTTTTTCGATCCCTGGTATTTTGTAGTATAGTAAATAAGCCAGTATTTCCCAACCTTTTTTGAGTAGCGATCCCCTTTTATAATACTAAAGTAACCTGTGCCTCCCCCTCCCCCCCCCCTCGTAAAAGGTAAAGTATATTCAATTAGGTAAAGAAAACACGTTAAAAATAGATATTTCAGAATATAATTCTAGCTTAATAATTAAAATAAATAAGTGCTAAAAATCGCCAACTAAAAATAACTGCGGCGACCCCCCAGAAAACACTTCGCGACCCACAGGTTGGGAATCACTGAAATAAACAATTATAAGCAGCATTTAAATATGTGCCCCCCCCCCCGTAATTACCTTTCGTCTGTACGTATAATTATATTTTAATATTATGCTTTCAATACGACGAAATTTTTTAGTTGTGCATTTTATCCAAGTTAACTAATAAAAATGGGTAATAAAATGAAGGGAATAACATATAGCTTGTTGGTCATGTAAAAATATGGGTTTCGTAGACTGCTTGTTGTCAACAATTGGTTGGTTGGTACGTAAAAATGAAATAATATCTTATAATTATCTTGTAAATGCGTACAGGGTATTTAACCCTTCCCAAAAGAATAAGACCATTGTTACTGTACGCCAGCCCCTACAAAACTATGTAACTTTTGTAGCACACATTTTTATGAAATTTTAAATGTAGCAGAAATATTTCAGGTGATAAAATTAAACGAAACACCCTGTACATAGATGATTTTATAATGAAAAAATCTGTAATAATGAAAAATCTCACCCTCTTGCTTAGTCATTTTCCTATACAATATGAAGGTTTCATAAGTGATAGAATGTTACAAACAATATTTAAAAAGAAGATCAAGCCTTAGCACTGGATACGCATGGCACGCAATTAGATGGCAGTTAGTAGGGCGCAACGCTCAACTTTAATAGTTTTCCGGGTGTTCTCAAAAGCACTTTATATTTCTCAGATAGATGTTTCTAAAGATGATTTCTCACCACTGTATACGCGACCATCAATTGACAGACAGTTTGCGAAACATACATATTTTTATATTGCCGATACGATGTTTATTAAAAAAAAATATTCAAAGCAATGCGCGTTGTTATAAAAATTAGTGATGCTTCTTTCGATCAGAATATAGTTGCACGAATAAAAACGCAATGTCATCTCCCCCAAAATAAAAAAAAATGAATAATACATTGAAGCTGCGTAAGAAATATTGCAATCTATTGAATTTCCATGAACAAATGTTGCTTGGATCACTAGCGGTGTTCTCAAACTTATATTTAGTATGTGGTTAGCTATATATGTAAATAGACGACAGTATTTTGCCTCTTAAAGTTTCACGAGAATGTTTAACACTTTCGTGTCCAATTGTTCTAAAGACATCTGTAAATTATTAATTTCATGACTACATATCCATCCTTATATCAAGCAGTAATTAACACGTTGTAAATTTAAAATGTAAGCCATCAAGCAATACGAAGTGTATAATGATGCGAAACTTGAAAATTCAGAACAGAATATCTTGAAAGTGGTTACCAAATTGTTATGCTTCAACAGTATATTAAAATTTTATTCTTCTTCCGTTTTATTTATATCGGCGAGTTTTATCAAACGATTTTTATATTATACTTACAAAACTGAAATATTCTAAACATTAACTAGCAGAAACTGTAGAATACAGGGGTAATAATTGAAGAATAATTTATATGTTTATTCGAAGTATAAATAACCTGTTTACTAGTTACCCTAAATTTTTTAAGGGCCAAATAGTAAAAAGTTCTCAATTTCGTAAAATTTATAAAATAATAATTCGTTGATACTGTATATATGTATTTAATTGTAAACACGTTTCGAGTTATTTTGTATAAAAAGAATGTATAATTAACTACATAGATAAATAGATAATGGGATGGCCAACGTAGTAGATAACCATTTAATTAACTGATTCATAGCCAATGCATGGTTACGAAAGTGTTAAAAATTTCACTAATCACAAATGTGTCATAATATTTCACACTAATTACCTTTTTTTATAACTGTACGCTGTTGTTAAACACGTACGTTGCCCATTGGATTTTTAATGTTTGGAACACTGGATGATGCGCACAGTGCTCTCATTTAAATTTAATCAACGCTCTGCTCGGTCTACTTTAAAACGAGATTATATATCGCGACTTGTTCTCAATCTTCTTCTAGGAATGACACAATTCCGATATTAGTGTCCCGCCTTTTTCTCCCGCCTGGCAATAAATCCGTTAAAAAAGCTCGCTAAAATTATATTTCTGACACGAGGAATCCAATATTGGAAGAAACAAAAAATTTTGAGTCACTTCTCACCGCAGAAGTAGACTTCTATAAAACACCTGTTCATACTTTATAGATTTTCCTAACAAAAGCTTCACGTTCCGAAGAAGTCGAGCTCTGGCTCAACAGAACTAATGTATGTCAATATATGCACGTCCCGTTCGCTTTTCTTTCTTTAGCCTGAATTTAAGTAGCGATTCCTCTTGGACTCTCGTTCGAAACTCGCTTGGCCACTGAATATCTCCTTGATCCTTCGCCCAGAATAAACTCCAGCTGAAAAGATCTTCACGCCGAAGGTCCATTCAAATTAAGCCCTCTAGAAGAATACAGCTTAATTGCGCGAGAGATACAAACACCCATTAGCCGCGATAACTTCCAGGCCCCAATTTATATAACTATTAAATTCACTTCTCCCGTCGACGAAATTTCAGTAAAACTCCCTTTCTTTCACAGTTGTATAAAAATGCATTAAAAACCAAGACGATTTGTTATTAGACGCGGTTTAATTCACTAAAAGACGCACTGCATAATTCACATAACTAGATTCTTCACATCCGTCGAACAATACACACTGTCGATTCGCGGATTCTTTAAGACAGGCGTTGCACCGAAACGTTGCAATTAAAATTCTTCTTCGCAAGCGCGCCACCGTGAATTTCATTGCAGCGGCTCGTCAACATGGTTTAAGCGGCAGGAAGTGCTGAGTAGCGGCTGCGAGACGTCAGTGGTCTGAAAGTCGGGATGTCGTACAATCACGTTTGATGGCATCGAATCATGTTGCAGGAGTTTTTGCTGGTTACTTGGCCCGATGAAAGAAGCGGAGTGTCTTTCGAGGCGGTGGCTCGTTACCAGAGCACAATCTAGGGGGTAAGTTTACCGTTCAACGTGGCCGGAGTTGCTCGTTACGTGTTTCGCCGAATCACGTATCCGCGATTACACGTCCCAAGATACATCAAGATCCCGTTATCGTTTGCGATCGATTAACTCCCCTGATGCGTTTCTTCGCCGGCGCAGCGGACCGAGCGATCGCGGACACGGAAGGAACTTTCTTATTCTTGCTTCCTTTTTCTGCGCTCGGCAGTCTAGTGGGCAGTTGTTACCGTCTGGTGGGATCAGTCAAGAAGAGCAGTAGGGAGAGGCATTCAGCTCGGGAAGCACGCGATGACACTTGCTCCGATCTTCTTGCTTCCTCAACCAGTGTTTATGTACTCGCCTCTCTCTGCGCCCTCCACGCTTCTCCTTCTTGCTTCCTAAACGGACACGCTAAACAACCACGTCTTCGTTCGAGCGCCGTCGGAAGTCCGTACGAAAGGCACGGCTCGTCTTCAGCGATATGAAAGTGCGATACGTCTGCACGAAAGGTTCCCCGTATTTTTCAACATTGCCACTCTCCGAAACCTAATACCTCATCTTCTTCCCCCTTCATTTCGCATGAAACGCACCATCGCGGAAACGACATTTTCCCTGCAGCCGATTGCAAACTCGTGTTATTCATTCCCTTCCTATTTGTGCAACACTGGCACTTCGAGGAAACGATTGCCGTTTGCCGCACTGATAGCCCCCTCTCTGATAATTCTTGAGGAACGGCGATAAAAAGTCGCGATAAACAGAAATTAATAATCCACGGGACGTTGCGTTCGGTCGTTAGAAAGCAGACAGGTGATACGAAGCGTACGTTACTTTACACCTTAGAAATTAGCACGCGGACAGACCAGGAGTGACTACAGTTAGGGCTGCGGTAATTGCTACCAGCCAAGTAACTCGTTATGGCCGCGTGAAATGCGAATCTGCCAATATGGAGCAGCCTTTGCAGATCCGCTCGACTATCTTGCCATTGAAAAGATTAACCCAGTACGCTACATCAGGCGGCGCTAATTAGTTGTCGCTCTACCGATTACGAACAACTAGGGAGATAACATTGTTTACCAGCTGGTACATTGCTCCGCGGCAATTGCCTCGACCGTTCACTTTCGCGGTCGGTTTGCACGAGCAGTATCCCTCATTAAAACTCGATGCTCCCTCGTTGATCAGCTCTATCGATCAACTAAATATCAACGCTCTTCTACTCATAGAATGGTAATGGTGCCACATTTATGTTGATCCTAATTTGCGAGATGCTCCTTGGTCTTTCTCCTTGAAACTTGTCCGCGCGATACACAACGCCGATACTTCGATCGATTCTCGAATTTACCGCCGTTTCCAGAATCTTGGTGAAACTTTTCCGCGACGGACGTACCGACGCATGGTTCGGGTTGCGTTGAACGAGTCGCTGAGCATCGACCAGCCACGAGGGCGACTTTTACGCGCGCACTGTGCACCCGAGGATAGAAGACGCGATAGTATCGCGGACTTTCGTCGATCGACGATCCAAGAGGAACTGTCTGCACGGTCGGCACGCGCTACGCGACCTGACAACGGATCGAAGTGCCGGAGGACTGTTTTAGTGGCTGCTCAATGCAACGCACGCCAGTGGCAGTCGCTCCCTTCTCTCGATCTCCGACATCATTCTGTTCCCTCTTTCCCTCTTGCTGGTGTACGCCGCTCCACCTCCGCAACCACCTCCCAGTCTCAACTGGAACCTTATGAGGGGCCAATGGAGGGAACACCGTGCGAAATGCGGATCGCTTCAGTTGCTCGTAAAGTCCTGCTGTGTGATATGTACACCCATCCTCCGATTTACGCGCTACTTTTTACATGCTTTATTTTACGCGGAAAATAATCCCTCCGTCTACGCAGTACTTTTTGTACCTGGTCTCAGTTGTAGGCAGTCAGAAAATATATCTCGCTATCCGAAACCTCGATGTCGCAGCTGCCACCACCGAAAGCTTAACTTGCCACTGCAGCCGCGATTCCGTAATCTTGAAAAAAATCTTGTGGAAAGAGCACGCTGATAATGAGACTGAAGTAGAAATGCTATGTAAATATTTCTAGTAACGAAGATAGCAACTTCGAACCAATTAAGAAGAAAAGGTTCACTGTTTTGAAGTACAGTAGGTACCTACTGACACCGACAAGGAATAAAATTTAAATTTGTTTCTCTGAACTTTCATTATTATCGCTTCTGTGTAAGTATGTAAAATATATATTTTTACAACATACTTACACGGGATTTTCTCTTACGTATATTTTTTTATACTGGCAGACTCCATTTATGCGACTCTCAGCCACAGAAAAAAAATCACGAGGAACGAATATATATTCAGCGTAAATCGAGGGACGAATGTATCTACCCCTTTTCGCGAAACATATCGGCGAGACGTGGCTCTCCTTTAGAGAGTATTCCCATTTGACGCGTCGTTTTTGGGGTCATTTTTAGGATTTAATTTTAAAAAATGTAGGACCTAGGAAAATCGGAACTTTTCCGATTTTACGCGTCGTGTTTTTTGACAATCTCTGAGATTTAGTATAGAAAATATATTAGCTCGAAGGAATTTGAAATTTTCGACACATATTTACATATGTTTTAAGAAAGCATAAAGAAAGTATTATTTACTTTACAAGTTACGAAATATAGCAATATAGCAGAGCTTGATATTGTATAAGTATATTATTAGGTATGGTAAAATTTTCGAACTTATTTGAGTTGTCCAAAAACACTTTTTTCACATAAACAATTTCACTCCAGCTACATTTGAACATAAAAAATAGTTGAATAGTAATAAGTCTTGTAATAATCAATAATTGTGATGTGATTAAACGTTCGTAATATAGGAAATTTATGGCGTCATGATTATTTACTTACGTGTTAATTATTTATTTGTTTCTACCTATTACCTGTCGTCAAATTAGTTGCTGCAATCGTCAGCGTAATTACATGAAATTCTTTTGGTAAGGAAGTGAAGTTTTAAACTACCTTGAAGAAAATCCAGAAAATATATGTGAAGTTTTGAAAGTTAGCTATTGCTTTCCTAATTTTCGCTATAAATTATACATTTAATAGGCGAGCGTTATGCTTTCTGTATTTATTTATGCGGAAGTAGAGATTTCTAACATTATACCTACGCCTTGTACTACTTTATTTTAAACGAAAACTAAATATGGTATAATATTGACGAAAAGTCGCTCAAATGGAAGTGTCTTTTAATCACGATAGATAACAATACGGTAATGATAATTAGCGTCTCTCCATATTCACTTGTCTTATTATTTAAATTGAATGGGACATAAATATTTATGAATGGAACAGTATAATAAAGCAAGGTAATATTAATATTATTTCTTTAATTATTATTTCTCTAGATATCAAAATCACAATATTGTGGACTTTTTTCTTAAGTTACATAAATAC
Source organism: Andrena camellia (assembly GCA_029448645.1). NCBI lineage: Eukaryota > Metazoa > Arthropoda > Insecta > Hymenoptera > Andrenidae > Andrena > Andrena camellia. Next base: position 54,402,063 of record CM055676.1, on the reverse strand, counting down.
CACGGTATTGCCAAAGTATTTGTAACAAAATTTATATTAAGCTTGCATACTTAAAAAATAAAAACAAAATCCTCAGATTAAATAGCAAAAGATAATCCTATCATTAAAAATCAATACATGATCCTTAGATTAAGCAAAACTCTGTTAAATAAAACATCTTTATTCACATCAAAATTGATCAAAAACATCTTGATCTGTGGTAAATATATTTTTAATACCAATGTTCGGTTTATCATAGAAAAGTTTTGAAGGGAACAGTTAGGAAAGGGATGTCCCATCCACAAATCTGTCTTGTGTCCCATTCATAAATATGACAAAACAATTGAAAATCTAATCTCCACAGTTACAATATGAAACAACAGACACTTGACATTTCACTTATTGTTCTAGAATAAATATCTGTCTAGATACAGTAATAAATTAATCAGTCGTTGGTAAGAGCAGGTAACAAAAAGTTCTGAGAAAGCACCAAAGATTTTACTTTGTAGTAAGAAAAAATTCAACCGTGCATCGCCACCATTTTTTAAATGGCTTGCTTTACATGCGTTCGTGTTGCTACGAAACAAAAATACTTTCGTCGTGGGAAGATCCTTTACCTCTCAGATGATTACAATGTTCTGTTCAATACGTGCCCCTTCCACCCCACTTCTCTCCTATATAAGAGTAAATGAAATATGATAGAATTAATCACATTCCACTTTCAACTTCCGACAACCCATTTCGTAAATTCCGTTTCTCTATTCTGCTCCGTCCCATAGCGTCACCTCCACTTACATTTTCATCCTGAAGAAAAGGTTCGCGACACGAGTAAGAGAATTGGCCAATGCAAGCATGAAATAGAGGCTGCACGCCAGGCGGGTTCAATGGCGGCATGGCGTTTATTCCGCATTATTCTGCATCTTTAGCAAGGAAAAACTGGTACTTCTCATTTCCCTGAAAATGCCGGCGAGCGCGCTCCGTATGAATGCCATTCTTTCTACATACTTACAGTTCCCTAGACGCTGAAAGAGGCCACAGCAAAAAATTCTGTTTGGAAGTTGGCGAAGTTGTTATACATTCGTTTGATTCTATCATGCATAATATCTTCGTTCTTCTATCCTTAGTCTAGCATTTCAAAATTAACTGGATTATATAAGAACAATTTAAAATAATTTTCAAAGTGCACAGTTAGAATGGCTTTCGTTGAATTTCATTGTGTAATAGTACCTTCACTTGGTAATTTAACGTTAATATCGCTGTTCAAAGGAAAATGTTACAACAGGAAACGAGAAAGAACTCTGTTCACGAACATTTTATACGTGGCATGTGCATGCAGCCGAAAGACGGATGTTTCTAGAAATTCTGCGCTGTTCAACCTACAAAATTACGGAGAACGGTTTCGTACGCTTTTTTCACGTGAAAAGTAGTGCACCTTGTGTAACATTGAGATTATGCCTTCTTTACGCAGTAATCAGCTACTTGGGAAATACAATTTTCCGTTATCCACACGCAAAAGGAGTCATCCGCCGATAAAGAGTATATTTTACATTTTTATTGCACATATTCATGCGCAAATGTATATGCATATTCTCCTTGTTTGAAGTGTAAAAATATAATTTAGAGGGTAATGCCACTGTAGAGTCCCTAAAGGCAGCCTGATTTTGAGAATTTTTTATGCGAGTATAGTGAATGGGATATAAAATCTGTTTGAAGGCCTTTATTCTACATACCTTGAAGTATGATCACAATTTTTTGTTCATTTTTTTTAATACAAAATGCGGCGCCACAGCTCAACAAAAGAAGCTTCTTCTGAAAAACAGTGTTCCGTGGCCGGAAAGATTTCTCCTTCAATTTTTGATTATCTTGGGAAGTACATGAGGAAAATAAAAAATGCGGCTTTTTGTAAGAATGGTGCATGATTGAACAAAACATTTCAACAATTTTTCACGTCACTTTTTACCTCAAAATGAAACGTTTTGTTGAATCCCGCACCATTCTTACAAGAAACAGTATTTTTTAATTCCCTTGTGTACTTCCCGAGATACTCTTATATAGAACTCAAAAATTTTGGGTCTTTTGTTCTATGTCAAAAATTGATGGAGAAATCTTTCCGGCCGCGGAACACTGTTTTTCAGAAGAAGCTTCTTTTGTTGAGCTGTGGCGCTGCCATTTTGTATTAAAAAAATTTTAAAAAAAACTAATCATACTTCCAGGTATGTACAATAAAGGCCTTCGAACAGAGTTTGTATTCCATTCACTATACTCGCATAAAAAAATCTCAAAATCAGGTTGTCTTTCCGGGCTCTACAGTAGCATTACTTCATAACGGACGTACCTATATTTCTGTATTATGAATTTTTTTTAAATTTTGCTTACAGCTCTTTTAAATACCGTTTGAATGATTTAATCAGAATGTTGTCGAGTTCGTCTGTTGTTCACGGAAAGGCAAGATTCATTCGAAGAAAAATGCATTCTTTGCCACCAGCGGCTAAGGTTTACCATCTGAGGAAATTGGTAACCCTTCTCAAGTTCGCGACCACAGTCTAATTAATCCGAGATTTTTGGCTTTCGTTGGATTCGTCACCAATGGCAGCGGTTCTCTTTCCCTTCAGCTGCCACGAGCTGCCTCGCTACTCTTTAGCCCTCCACTTTTTTCTTGCTTTTTTCATTCTCGTGTTTGGAGGAGCTTGTGAGACCGAAGCAGAGGCTCGGTAGCATGCATGCGTGTACACCAGTGCGCGCGGGGACTGCAGGGAGGTATCGCATATTTATGGTGAACACAGGGCCCATACGGCTAACTGCGGAATCTATACTAACCACGTCAACGTCCACTGAATATAAGTGGCCTGCTCTGACCGATTAACCATAGGATACTCTACAGTCAGCTTGATTTCATGGCGAGTGGTCGATGGCATTCTAGCTTCCAGGAATTTATTCGCTGTCGACCTTCGGTAATCATTTTCTAAGTCCACAGTGAACAGTTACTCAAGAGAGTAATGACACTAAAATAATTACTGTTATACAGTGGAATCTCGATTATGCAAAATGATCGTGTAACTGTAACAGATCTTTCGAGTAACAAAATTTTTCGTATAGTCGAACAATGTCGTTCTAATGCAGGAATATTTATTTCTTAATATTCGTAGGCGCATGATGAACAGAAATTAAATTATTCAACTCGGTTTCTGTTTTGCTGTAGTAGTAAGAAACTTTAGTAAGTACAATATGTATAACTTCTGCTAATTAACTTCTTCTTAATATCGTAATTTCGACGGGATTACCTTCTCTGCGTACTGCATTCCACCTCAAAATGGTTTGCGAAGTAGTGAATGCCTCAGGATAAGTATGTATTCGTTATTTTTTAATTAAACTTGCAAATTATTCGTTTGCTCCGCAAAATATGGAATGCTGTCAGACATTTTGAAAGCAGGAGTGTCTACCTATATAAGTTTTAATGCTTAAAATGCTTTTCTGCTTTTTTAATGCGTAAAGTGATTGTGAGATGAGTATAAAATTGTTGCCATTCATATTTCAATTTTATTTGTTATTGTATCTATTCATATATATTACGTTCATTTTAAGAAATATTTCAAAAAAAAATATGAATGCTTTTAGAAAAATGGTCAAAGTTGTCAAACTTCAAAACTGTTTGAAAGTCAACAAAGAATTATAATAACAATTGATTAATAACTGCAAGAGAAATTAAAATTAAAGCTAAATAATGTCTTTCCCAGGAGAGCATTAACGAGAAGAAGTGATATTTTATTGACGGTCAATTGTATTGATGAAAAATAATAAGTGGCTTGCTTATTTAAACGCTTAACTTGAGGGTATCTAGCGCATTTATTCGCAGTAAACGTGTGCAATAATTGGCTCGACCGTTCGCCAAATTTTAAGACCAAAGATAGTGTGCACAACTTTTCTCGTGCTTTCTCTAAAAGTTTCTCATAACATAATTAAATAGCGGTGAACACCTTTCTACCCGTTCTGAAAATTGTCTGTGTTATAAAAAGTGTAGATACTACATACATGTACGTGATCTTTTCTCGTAATATTATGGATTAAAATAATGCATGGGATCATGCAGAGCAAATACCTAAAATGTGAAAAGTGTTGTAGCTTAGTGTATTTACAGATTCCGCTACATACAAACTAAATTATTTCTCTGGACAGAGACAGCAAAATATCTGGAATAAAGTAAAGTATAATTACATCACGTTATTCTACAAAGCGGGGAGGGAGGTGGTTGGGGGGGGGGGGGGGTGCATGAGTAGAATTTCTACGTTTCAGTAAAATTGCCAGCTCGGTAAAAGGTAGCTACGAGAAAATTTTTGCAAACAGGAGTGTATCATAAGTAAACTTTCACAACAACATGAACCTTTCCCCGTTACCAGCTTTCTAAGAGAACAGTTGAGCTACCTATCTTCAAGTTTCCACCGAAGGACCATATTTTCTGTTTAATTAACGTCGAAGGTGTACGATGAAATTAGTTTGTAAAACTTCAAAGCTCCTGACAAACTGTATACGAAAGTTTCAGCGGATAAAGTGGAATCCCATTCAGCTCGCGATCTCTCGTAAATCTACTATGGAAAGACGAAATATTGAGGCATTTATCCGACTTTGCTATAAAAGTAAAGAATGAACTAGATCAAGAGTATTCATAAAAAATTATTCTACTTATTTGAAATTCTTTGTTTTTCCTACTTGAATTATAACGAATCGAAGGTAGTAAGGCTGTATTAAAATAACAGATTGCTAAATCAAAGTTCTATTTACGAAGAAAATTTATTAATACATAATTTGAAAAAAATTGCCACTTCGCCCTTATAAAAGATTTATTCAATTTCAAACACAATGTAGTAAGAGCAATATAGAAAATAAAAAAATAAGTTAAACGATTTTATTTAATTTGATAAAAAATGCACTAAAAACTGAAATATAATTCTTTTCTTGTACTACAATTACGATGGCGATATGTCACTTTAAATAAAATCGCGGGGCAGGGTATTTGATCGCATTTCATCGCTTATTTCGACGCTCGATTCTGTATTAAATTGATTCATTTCCTGTTATGAAATATACCTGTACCATGATTTTATTTAAAGTGACATATCACCATCGTAATAAAACATCGTGATGAAACTGTAATAAAAATTTATTTAAGACTTATTCATAGGTCTTTATAAACATTATACCATTTTGAATGATAAATAGGCGCTTATTCTATTTTAACAGGATTGGACGGATGAAAATCATTTATACATCATTATACATATTGAGATATAATTATTTATATAAGAAGCTTTAATAACTTTTCCGGTTGAATGTTTCAAATAATAATAAACGGCCGAAATGGTTCCTTTAACACTTTTTATCATCCTACTGAGTAGAATACATTAAAATAAAAAAAAAACTGAATCTTGAATTTCGAGGTCAAGATCAATTTTGCGGCACATTTTTTTTAACAGGTCTCAACCGACCGAGAGATTTAGAATCACCTGTGTGAATAAATTTTTTCACCCTGTCCATACAGTACTGAAAATATTTAATGCATCACTCTCAAATTTACTTATAAGTAAGTAGTACGCACAATTTTCATAGCAATATGATTGATAAAATGAATCGTATCCAACTTATTTTCTTCAAGATAGCCAGGTACACATTCTTGCAATAAATAAATTGTGCAATAATATTTTCGTAGTATAACAAGGGACGTATAAGTGATAACGTGTTTATTCGAGTGATGCAATAAATATTTTCAGTACTGTATGTACATAACTTCGCCGTCGTCACATTGCGACATACTGGTGGATAGCCGAGGATTCTCGCGTGACGATTGCATGTTTTTCATAGTTGTCCAGGTCACGCTATTACATCGGTAGACCCACGATCATTTTGTAGTCATATAATACCACAGGTAAGAGACTAGCTAGCCTGTGGAACCAACAGGTACTAAACGTTGCCAATGATGCGCTTGGTTGTTTGACACTAAAGTAGATGATTGCTCAACTTGACTACATGAACTTTACAGCTTGCAGTCAATTCAGTTCTATAGCTTTACGAATCGTAGTCGTAACTGTCGTAACACACAATGTTAAGGTGGGTATTCAGTTGTTACGTATCCTCATATCGTAACGCCGTTGCGTGTCATCCAGTCATCCGATACGGTGCAACGTTGCGCGACTTTTTCCCGTATCATCGCTGATGCTGTTGCATATCTTCGCATCAAATTTTGATACGTAACAAGTGGATACCCGCCTTTACGTTGCGGCTATGCGATCCTAAACGTTAAGGCGCGATTCCACTGAGGCAACGCAAGATAACATGTCGCATGCGATGCGTGCGAGGGTGATTGAAAAAAAGATGCGACGATGTTGCCCATTGCCAAAACATTGCCTCAGTGGAATCCCGCCTTTAGTAGATAACTACGTGGAATGATTTAAATGGGACCTCCTGTATATGGCAGGGGGCGGTTGGAATAATTTGATAGAACTAAGGGACGGTGGCCTGAAAAAGTTTGAGTAACACTGATTTTGGCCTTTTCAAACACAATTTTTATTTGAAATGGTCAAATTATTATGGCCCTCGGCTCGTTTAAGCTATTTAAATGATTTTTTCTACAAAAAATCCGGTGAATATGCCTTTCACTTGATGTATATAGAATTTTATTTAACACAGAGTGTCCCAAAGCTAAACGATCAATCTTCACCAGTATGTTCTATGAGTAGAAATAAGTTTTGATACCAATAATTCGAAAAGATTCTCAATCTGTGTGAGTATCGCCATCACCCGCAGCTCAATTAACAATTTTTGTTCGAAAGTAACAAAATGGCGCCGGTTGGAAAAAAATTGTACTACAATTATTACCACATGTAGTTTTCGAAATTCTTATACCATCGTTAAGTTTTAGAATTAAAAGAATTCTTGATAGTGTTGAAAATAATGATACAAAAGTTATTAGTATCTGTGCAGAAAAGGAAAAATGTCGAACACATTTTCAACATTAGTATAAAAATCGATCTATTTGTCAGCAATGAAGTCGTTCGAGTACTCAGATAAACTAGTACAGCTTTACTCTGCTCGAATGTTCGAGCCAAGTTGGGTGCTCGAAATTTTCGAGTGCATAGTTCGAAACAACTCTAGTCCAAACAACTACAATTGGATTATTCAAGTAACTTGAAAACATTCGAGCACTAGGGCATTGCTGTCAGCAGCTGATTCAGGTTTAAAAGAATCGTGGGCAAGTTTTTTAATTTCAAAAGGACACGGTATAATCGTGTAGGTATAATCTAATCGCATAATCGTGGTGTACTCAACGAAAATAATGAAATCGGAAAAAAACAAACTTAACGGCGTTTCGTAACACAGTACGTGCTTAGTTTTTCGAATCTTTGAGTCTGCGCAAACGAAGATACGAGGATTGTTTGCGGTAGATTTTCTGAGGAGGACAACGACAGATAACGGCCCCAGGAAGTGCCACTAGCCATATACAGACGGTATTTTGTTTACATCTCTGGGAGCAGATAAACTAACAATGCTGTGGAAATTTTAGTAAATCACAATAGCTCTTTTTTGGACACTGTATACAATAATACACATCATATACGTGTATTTATAAAAAAAATCGTGTCTTAATAGATATTTGCGCATGGAACTTTATTCATTATGTACAGAAAGATTGTTCCTATCCTTCTCTTTTTACGGATTACACTAATGCACATATGGAAGCCTTTGCAGGGGCGTATTGCATTTATATGACGAAAGCACAAAGTGAGAAGTTGGATGACAATATGACACTAACATAAGGGGTGAAAAATTCATCTACTGCAATAACATTCTGCAAGCAATGTTTCTAGATAGCAAAGATGGGCAAAATTTCAAAGGATATTCTTCCGAATGGCCCCAGTTGGCCGATCGACACGAGATTAGAGGGTGGAGAGGGGGTGTGGACCCTATCTACAATTATAGCTTCGGACATAAATTCGAATAAATTCTCGCCGAATAAAAAAATTAAGTTCATTCGTCAAATAATCTAAAGTTAATGTAACTTTTATTTGATCCGTTATTTAAATAACTTTTTATTTAGATACTGCCCAACTGTGCCAAATAGTATACTTCAAAACATTTTTACTACCCTAATGTGAACTTTTGTGTTTCGTGTCTTGTGAAAAATCGAAGTAGTCAAGTAAACAAGAAAATATGCCTATTTCTTATTTGTATGTAATGTAAAACAAACATAGTATTCAGTTTTCAAGGACATGTGAATAATTTGCTATACAAAACGTTTGCTAATATGTGGGAAGTAAATACTACTTACAATTAGTGTACCTCATGGTGGATTGATGTTACAAAGAGCAGAAAAAATGTCCAACATGATTTTGTTTCTGAGTTACAGTCTAAGTACGTTTTTCGTTTTTTATATAACTTTATTTTTCTACTTGGCAGCGGGATAGAACATAAAAAAAATGAATAATTCTTATGCTTAAAGTTTTGTTCTATCTTGCACCGTTACAAAGCTTAGTTCTTAGTTTGAACGTTAGAAAAGCACATAACCCTATGCATTTCAAATTATTCGGTCCTGGTTCGAATAACGATCTTTTACTTAATACTGCACTTGTGTAACATCGTAATTTGGAATACGAAAGAATTGAGTATAGTGATTTTAAGTAGAAGTTACTAATTTCTGCAGTAAGTTCTACGAATCACAAATTCTCCAATTTTGCAAAGTTTAATGCTATTGGTATGCAATCAAGGCGTGGCTGATTGTGAGAGGCATACTTGGACAGCAATGGGGTTAAACAATGCAGTAATCACGTTAATACCATATTAATACAGATATAATCATATTTACACACTTAAATGTTATTCTCTACAATTTCAAAGTTCTCTTAATCTCTCTGAACACTCTGTAGCTTTTGACTCTTTAAAGACTCTCTATTACCTCTTTAAGGACTAAACTGTAAGGACACAGTTTCGTCACGCATTCACCATCCTTAACAAGCACACACACAGAGTTGCCTATCAATGATTCCAAACAACACGGTGACATCTGTTCTCTCAAAACTATCTCTCCGACAGTATTATCTAGAGAAACCTCAAATGGTTACCTCCTGCCTCGCGCAAATCTGTCCATTTAACCCTCTTTCTGGTTTGTGCAACATAGTGAATAGGGATTTTTCCAACGTGCCACGAGTTACCCTCGTGGGTTCACGTCACATTCCACTCGCCGACATCGTGATCCCGATTCATGTATCGAAAATGCAAATATGTATCGTTAAAAGGACATGCAATGCCATTTTTGTAGAACAATTCACAGTGTTACAACGTGATAGTCGATTCATAAAACCCAAGAATATAATTATTTAATTTTTAGCAATCAGACCCTTCATTTACAGTCTTATGCCTTGAATCGCGTCGCAATGGATGTTAGGCAACTCAAAAATTCAGAACTTTATGCCACTTTGTGTGAAGTAGAGTAGTTCATCCGTAACACAAACCTATTTTTGGTTAGTGCCATAGTGCGGTTTTAGGGGGTGAAATCAACCCTTAAAAAAATGCAGGATTTTTTTGTTTCGTGGAAAATCTTGGTACCTACCCCTACTACTATTTTTCCAGCTAACCTTTAAAACCCCAGGACATTATAGGAAAATTGTTAAACTAAAAGAAAATAAAAAAAATTGTTATTAACGCTAGTTTCCGAAACAGTAGTAAGCAACACTTTTTGCACCCTATCCAATATTACTTACAATAGGTAACCTCGTTAGTACAAATGTTAGAAACATATGTATAATATAAATATTGTCTGTACTTCAAGAGTCCCATTTAACGTTTAAAAAGAAATCAAACGCAGGTGTGTATTCTATAAATTTTTAGCACTCCATTATTTTCCTAAGTAACTATTTCATAGCCTAAAACCTTGTATTAAATGTGAAGCGTGATTTTATTTATAGGCATTTGAAATATTTTATACTATAGTTGTAAAACAAGATAGTGCATGAAGAAATCTGATCGTAATGCCACTAGCCCGACTACAAATGTCGCTGATGTTCGCGCTGCTCTTTTCAGTATCGACAAATGTCACAGAACTTTGTTAAGGGCGTACTCCAGGGTAATTGCCCGTTTCTCAACGCCATCTTCGGGAATTTATTTAACAAAAACTATAAGTTTATACTGTCTGGCGTTTTGCCTGCATATTAAGGTATGTTCGAAGTAATACTCCAATTTTTTTTATCTTTTTTATCGCACGGTGGCGCAAGCTTCTTTAAAAAAATTCTTTTCAGGCAGGCGTTGGTGTGAGAACTGTTCTGGTCATCCAAAATGGAAAAACTAAGTTTTATTTTCTTTATTGTGTTTGTCGCTATGGTTGGAACCACGGACGAGTTTCTATCTCGTATAAAATTAATTCTACAGAACGAACACAGCTAAATTTATCAGCAAAAATCGAACATTTTCTTCAAAAAGTTGTCAGTCTGCAAATTTTTATTGTTAGAGGGCCTCTGTGGTTCCAACCATAGCGACAAACAATAAAGAAAATTTTAGTCACATTTACTTCATTGGTATGACCTTTCCTTTTACTCTGCATATGTTCACAGTGGACCCCATAATAAGGTGATTGGGATTCAATATTATATTTTCGTTTTTTTATTTCTAATGTACCAGAGATTTTTGTGACATATACTGCGTTCTTTTATAACCTTCTTCTGTTCTTAATATGAGCGCAAGGTGGCACGGGCCCACAACTAGGCAATTGGCTTAGGTCCGTATTCGCCAAGGACGCTGCTATAGACGCTGATATCTCGGATCAGAGTGGGTTTCGTGGCCAGAATCAAACCCCCAGCACCCCTCCCGTGTAACCCATAGAACAAAATCCGTTTGAGCGATTCAATTACTGCAACAGGAGCAGAGGTAGTAGTATTATACGTAGTAGGGTTCGAGAGGGAAAGAGCAGGGTGTAGTAGGATGCGCATTTCGGGGTGCACTCCGACTAGAATAGTCAATTACGGGCACGGCGCGTGGGCCTTTTTTGCGACCAATCTCCCGCTATTGTGAAGACCAAATTTAGCGGAATTATCTTTCTACCTTCACCCTTTCCCTCTTCGTCGTCCCGATCATTAATCCTTGTCAGAACTTGTAAGCGTCCTTGAACCATGTGCCCCGGTACGATCATTAACTCTCGATCGAAAAATCGGCAGTTGCAAAATGCAGGAGAACCATATCGATTTCAAGGGACGTTGATTTACTGTTTTCGGGGAGGGCAGATTGAAGTAGAAATGGATAGTTTAGTTACTGCGTAGGATCACATAACGACATCAATAGGATAGCGACAGTGCATATTGTGTTTGATACATTCACTAAAAATGAGAAAGGAGAGAGGATCCTTCTTGTATATCCTTATTTTTTTTACTTCTTGGTCCGATTAGATCAAAAGAAAATTACGCAGTGATAAATGCAAAAATAGGTTCGATGAAGTATCTAATGATTTATTGAATAATGACAACTCCTACAGCTCGAACGTTATTATCATAAATTCAGAGGACTAATTCGTTTCATGTAACAACTGTGTATAGTAAATAATGATAATGCAATGACGACGTAATGTGACATAAACGCGCCCGAATGAAGAAGAGTTTCTATCAAGTATTAAACTAATCGTGAGTAACAAGTTTGTTCAGATTTCAAAAATGTATACGTCCCTAAAGTTATTATTCTTGCACATTGTTTTAAGTCCAAAGCAACCAAATCTATCTAAATTTAAGTAAACGCAATACTCGCTTTTATCCTGCAGAAAATAATCCATTATACACGACACTAAGCACTATCAATATATTAAATATTTGGCAGAAATCAGTTTTCCCATACAAAAAGAAGTTTAGAACGATAAACAAATATTAGGTATTTACCTTTTTCGCAAATATGAATACAATGCTTCACGTAACAGCGAATTTAATAAGCAAGAAATGTTCGCTCAAATTGTTACAAAAAATGCTCGTTATTAACGCACGTTACTAAATATCGGTAGCGACTGGACATCTGGACAACCTAATTTCTCTCGAATGGAAATTTAACATTTAATCGAAGTGCCTCGCACGATCCCGCACCACCTAGGTGTGTTAAATTCCCATTTCAACTGGTGCAGTATAATTTTGCTTCCAATAGTCGAGATACCATAATGGAAGCTCTAATTAAAATTCTTAAAATGCCCACGATAATGGATTCGATTTCATCAGCGGCAAGGCTAAGGGAAGTCGGATATTAATCCGATAAATTTAATTTGATTACTCGAGGTCCATAATACATATATTAATTGTAAAGGCCGAGGCCGTCGCGACGGCTGAACTGTATCGTCGTTTCTTTCGTTCGAAATGAAATTCCCGAGAAACTACTTCCTGATTCGGTTCGCTACGAGATCTAGGAAGCGAAATCTCGGAGCTGAAACGATCCTCCTTGGGATGCTCAGACGATTCCACGAGCATGCAATTCCTGAAAGAGAGAAGACGAGATCTGCTGGGCAGAATCACGGTATCTACTTTGAGGCGCAAGAGTGGACGGCAGAGAGACAGAGAGAGGCAGGAAACGGCAAATGGACAAGCGTATTTACCTATGTAGAAGATCAAAGGTGTCACAGCGTACACGTGCAATGTGCTGACGTTACTCCCAGCGGAATCGAGTTCTTCTCACCAACAAGCCGAAAGAAACGCGAGCCGAATCGAATTCCGAATTATCTTTTAATCGCAGCGAGCTATGTAATGATAGGCCTCCAGCTCGTATTTCCTCGTGACCCATTTTAAAATTCGAAAGGAAAATATTTGCCCGTCGAACGCGCCCGAAACGTCCCCACAGCGGACGTAAGATAAATGCCTCTCATGGAAACTTGTTTTCCAACGACTTGTTTAACTTTGGAATTTGTGGGAATTTCACCGCTGCATGACCGTGCATTTTCGTAGTGGGCGAAGATGAATTGTTTCAGTTACTTTGAACTACTGCGAATCGAATTGTACGATACACTTTCGCGATTCGATTTAAATAAATATGTAGTTAAGTCTGTTTTCAAGACTTCAGAACATCACACTTTTTATTTAAAAAAAACGCAATATTTAGATTTTTGTGACGAAAGTGACATTTTTCATAGTTAAACTTGGAATATAAAATTTGGTACATTTAATAAAAAAAACTTGGACTATTAAAAAATCTTTTAAAAAGTGATCCGAAGTAAAAACTCTTTTGAAATGACATTTCTTCATTTTGTTAGAACTAATTGTAATCTTACTTAATTAAAAATTGTTACGTATCTACTTTAATATAATTATAGGAATTATATTACTAGAGATCCAAAAAATAAACTCAAAGTGAAGTTTGTAATAAAATAATTCGAACAGATATATTATGTTCAATGTATAGAACATTTCTACACTTTTGGTCGTAAACAGAATGGCCAAAACATGTTATAAAACCGGTTTATTTGATTGATACTATGAAACTGAATATTAAAGTACCAAATTGTGGTTTTATTCCATAGTAGACATTGTTCCTCTGAATTTAAAAGGATTTGCAAAATTCCAGTCAACTATGCTATAAATATGTTGCAAACTCGCGAGAGCAAAAGATTGGAGGACGGCGGGTCGTTAAATTTATTATTCATACTAAAATTTGGATTCCATTATTTCGAATTTCGGTGACTAAACAAACATTCACATACAACATAATTCTCTTTTTGTACTCAGTTAAACTTTCAATATTTTCCTTCTGCAGAAATGATATTTTTCATTGATAAAATTAATTGTGTAAACATGTCATGCCATAACGTATCTATGGGTCTAAACATAAATGTAAAGATATGATATTATATAGCAGCAATATTCGCCATAAATAAGATATGAAAAATCAATTTCATAAAAATAAAAATAAATTTCATAAAAATAAAAAAAAGTCATAAAAATAAAAATAAATTGTATTGTTTTAAATGTATTCCTATATTTTATTGTAATATTTTAGTTACTTATGTAGAACCGAATAAGTTCAAACATTCGTGATACGAACCACGAAATAGAATTCAACGACTCGAAATAATATGTGTAGTATGTGTAAAAGGAAGTGTAATCTTGGCATCATTCAGTTCTCGTCTGACGAGAAATTACACCGTGAGCAATTCCACGGAACCGTACAATTACTTTAACTATTACCTTTCAATGCCACGACGATTGAACTTGTTTATAAGACCAAATTCAACGGTAATAAATTATAGACTTACTAGATTTGTGCATGACTATGACATACTGTAAACTGAGGGAACATTGGCAGTAGGGGGTAACATTGGCAGTTATTTAACATGTATTAAAGAAGGAAAAGCATAAAAATTTTTATGCATTTTGACACTTGTTCTCCCAGTTTACGGTATCTTAATTGTATAAAGCAGAAAGTGTTTGTATGCTTGTCTGTCGCCTAAAAACTTTCGAATGGTAAACTCTGGGGTCACGAAATGTATCCCAGCTCATTATGTCTAGTTAATCCAGATGAATGTGACTATTTTCACAAAAATAAATAAATATATAAAATTATATTTTATAAAATCAGAATCTAAATTTCGCGCGAATAATAATGCTAGTATCATATTATACATATCGTTGCCATATTATGAATAAAATCATATAGCGTTCCATTTAAAAGAATTAAGTTGCCCTTGAGATCTTCCCCATTTTTCTACCTGTAGAGAAACTATCTACATATGTATATAACACATAATGACCCCCTCCATATCAAGTAACTTTCGTAAGAACAATTTTTTAATACCTTCAGTCCCTTACGAGATATTCCACCATTTCCAGTTAAAACGGACAAACTGTATGTACCTATTTAACTGAAGAGGTTTGAGAGAGAAAAGTCTCGTAAACTGAATCATAAGTTGAACGAATGTTCTGAAAGCATACAGAAAGAGAAAAGAGAAAAGTTCCGTTTCCAACATTTCCGGACCCTGCTCAAGGTCATCTCCGTTCTTCCATCAGATTGCCCTACTTGTTGGCAACGATTGCATAACCTCCCGTGTTACCTCCTGCTAAAACTAATTTATTACTCAACGATCATCTCCGCTCGTCCGATCGACTATCGTGGGTGGAATGAGGATGTCCTCTGTACCCTCCCCTGGCGTTTCGCAATAAACACGACCCTCTTGGTTATATAAAAGACTGGCTATGTCCTATAATATACTAAATAGTATATGTATACAAAAATAAGGGTAATCAATAGTAGTAGACTACTACAAGTATTACTACCACTAGCAGTAGTAGTAGGCACGCGGAGTGGTAATCTTCTCTCCACCTGGTTAATGGTGGGACATCAAGACGCTGAACACATCAAGAATACGATGTTTTGATACAGTTTGAGACTGCCTTGCAATTAAAACCAGACATCATAACTGTTATAAGACAAATTTTAAAAGTTATGGTATAAATCTTTAATTACATAAATGATTTTGTTTGAGTAAACATTATAAATGATTAAACTTTTTTGGATTGCCGGTAATCATTATCGATGATGGAAATTTAATTTTGGGTACCAGTAATCAATATAAATGACGGGAATTGTTTTTGGTTACCGCTAACCAATATATATGAAAAATTACTTATATTTGCATGTGCTAAAATTATTATTTAACCAACCAACAGTTATAAATACTTGTATCCTGCGAGGTAATCATCCGCAACATTTTGAATATTATTTTAATGGAATTAAATCAATACTGATTGAAATTAATTATGATTGGGAAGATTAAATTATTGTATAGCGTACGAATCTCAATTACATATTATGAGTTTACAATCTATGTTACGTACATTATATTTTCTCTTACAAATATTCCTTTCCATCAGACATTTAAAAATTCAGAATTCGAATTTCGCGATTGTTTTAATCAATATTTCAAATTTAACTTTATGAAATTAATAGGTTACATTTTATCATATCTGTTACAATAATGTTTACTTTATATTCATTATTCAAATTCGATTCATTTCCAATAAGTCAAAACATGACTCATGTAATTTCCCTTTACCCTATTAAAAATAGATTAAAAGAAACAATTGCTGTAATCTCACAAAAATAAGTAAAATTAAGTAAACATCATATGTGACAGCTTCTGGGGGAAAGCCATGTCTTTTTGGAAAAATATTTCGATCTTTTGCTACCATTGCAATCAGCTTCATCAGAAGCTCAGGGACTTATTGGTACTGCCAGAGCCACAATTTCCCCCCGAAAATGTATGGGTCTTACTCTCTCGCGATTGCTACATAGAATTTTCAAGAGCTACTTAAACACATCAACAATTCTCAGGAAAACGATGTCTCGCGCGCAAAAAAAAATGGGGAAATGTATCAATCCAGTACAATAATTTTCTTGCTTATTCCTTGATTTGCACGTGTAATTTATATTGCATTCCTCAGACGCAGTGAAACGTATTGTTAGAACCAGTATTTAATCCGTTAAGGAATTACCGTGAAACAGGTACCGTTCGTTCGACCAAAGGAGGGTGGTAAAAAATTGCCATTTTGGGTACCACTTGGAAAAGAAAGATTCTGATAGAACATTATTTAAGAGTATGGCCTAAGGATTCGAGAAATCAATTAGTTATTCGAAATGCGATGGGAAAATTACAAGAAACTAGTGTAAACGTGAAAATGTGATAATAATTCAACTGACGCGTGCATTATGTTTTATTCTCATTTTCTTTAGATAATAATTCATTTTGAAAATAATTAGAGAGAAAATGTGCAGGTAAATCAGTGAAAGATTCGTATCAAGCGAAACTGAAGTACCATATGATTAATGCTACGTGAGAGCAGCAACCTTCGACGAGTTGCATCCGCATAGCTGTCTACAGAGTTTTAATGACCAAATGGTATTCCTTGAAAAGTAGAATTGATATAGAATAAGTGTATTTGAAACATATACTGACAAACTATGCATTATCTGATTAAGGAGTGCAATAAGATAAAATATTAAAAATAACGTTTTCGTTTAAATAGGTACTGTTACGTAAGTATTTTTTATAATCTGAAATATTTCGTGTAGGTACATATTAGTATACAAAGGCAAAACCGGACTTAAAGCCCTTATTGGACATGTCGGTTATTACTCTCACGTAGCGACAATCTTATGATAATTTGATGTTGCTTGATACCATTATTCTGAAGACAAATCATTATCTGTAGAAAGTGAGGATGAAACCTAACACCTAGGTACATATATGAATTTAATCATTCTTACATTCTCACATTTGCATTCTTCTTTTATAACTTTCTAATCACGTTTTGGATAAATGATCATGCTTTCCTAACTCCTTAGTAGATCCTCTTAAGGCTACCCTTCCATCAAATCACTTTAAAAATAGGTAATTTTTAGGATTTTATGTAAAAAGAAAAGTAAAGATCATAGTGTTAAAAAATTTATTAGGCTGTATTTGTACATCATTGAAGATAATAAATTTTTTTTGCATACTTTATCTAATATTGCTGTCTATTGGTGGTTGTAACTGTTCTGGTGATACAAAAAAATCTACGGAATTTATAACGCCTTGTGGAATTATCTGAAATCAACGAACCAAGAAAATTCTTAAAGTCTATAAGATTCTCCATGGGATTATCTACGATAATAACTTTTCGACCAATCTTCTTCTTTTTATAAACATGTGCGTGCGTAAAATTACCCGTTTTATTTCAGTTCGTGGTTCGAACGCCTGCAAAAACATGAGATTACAGTATTTTGGCATGGCCATAGATGATTCCATGAACAATCTTATAAACTTTAAGAATTTTTTTGATTTGTTGATTTCAGATAGGTAATTCTACAAAGGCGTTATAAATTTCACAGATTCTTTGTATCACCATGACAGTCACAGTCACCAACGGACAGCAGTATTAGATAAAATATACAAAAAAAATTATTATCTTCCATGATGTACAACTACAGTCTAAAAAGTTTTTTAACATCATGACGTTTATTTTTTTTTTTAAATAAAGTCCGAAAAAATATCTATTGTTGAAGTGATTGGATTTTTGGAGATTTAGTTTTGTCTTACCCCCCTAAAATGTGACACTTGGTGAGAAAATGATATGTACAAACTTTCAAAGTGATTGGACAACGGGAGTATTTTAGGGGGATAAGACAAAAAATCGGAAGTTGAAAAATAAGAACCACCTTAGACTCTAAAGGGTACCCTTAAACGTCCTATGAGAATTTTTCTTTTCCAGGTGATACCCACAATGGTGTTTTCTACCACCCTCCATTGCTCATCCAAGACTCTGCTGGTTCGATTATTTGAAATTGTTTTTGTACTAGGTGCTGTTGTATAAAAAATTCAGGTATAAAAGTAAATGTTGAAACAAGTCAAATTCAAAGGATTCAAAGAATTGTGTAGGATTCTGTGTAATCGGGATTTTGGATTCTAAAATATCTGTATAACCGATATTCGGGTAACCAGCGTTCCACCGCTATCAAAAGTCAATAGGATATGGTAGGGATTGAGGAATATACCAGTAGTTTTAATAAACGAGAGCATTCAGCGGTCCCCAGTTACTCTCCCTATCGTCGTTATCAATTCGTTCAAATACGTTCGATGCGCGAGCATACAAAAGGATTGAAAAAAAATCCTCACGTCCGACCGAATGTTACAATATAGGAACGAACCAACTCAATACGAAATGCACCTGGCGCAACTGAAACCTTTTCGCACCTTTATTGAAAAAGCTGAATAAGAAGGGTTTTTTTTATCACGAAGTCGCACTAAACCAGTTTTTTTTGTTCCTTTACAGACACTCGTGCCAAGAGAAGCAACAGCGAAGTTCGTGCTCCTTCTGTTTCGTCTCATATTTATTCAACAGGTTAGACGAAACGACCATAGTAGTGCAAACACTTGTTGAATAACAGTCAAGATTAGTGTAGCTTCCACTTTCTGAATATTGTCCACTTTTTTCTTTTACTTTTTCTTTTGAAAACTGGCAAAGTCGTGCTTGGCTAGTCGGTTATTGAAAATAAAATACCACAAAGAAAACTTAGACTCTTTCAAGCTGGTTTCTTACTATAAAACGAAAACAATCGGGGAGAAAGTGTGGACAAGCGTATCAAACGAAGATAATGCTGTATTATCGCCAAATGTTCCGGTCGTTTAATTAAATTCGATATGGTTGTCAAATTCTGAGAGCAGCTAGTGAATATCAGAGTGATTCAAATAGAAGGCGAGCGTGCACAGAAATTAATGCTATGCTTTGCGTATATGTGTGGGGAAGTACGCTAGAAACAAAATACCTAGAATTAAATATCACCCTCCGCAAAAGGTAATCACTATATTTTTGAAAACAATTTACAAAAAATAGTATAAGGTGTAATATTTAAAGAATAATGTAGTAAATAAACATGTTCCATGATTTCGGACGCATTTACTTGCAAAATGTTTGTATTAAAATATGTCGAGTCACGTTATTGCCTCACTTCTGTAAGGACCCTAAATGTTTATGACACGAGTGGCGTCGTATCGAGTATCTATAATTAGGTAATAACAGCTACAGATATCACATGGAGTGTTGAAAAAAAATGATTAGTTTGTTGGAAGATGGCAGGCTTCTATTGCAAATTATATTTCCTACAAAATATTCTAGGGAATATTGATTACAATCACGAAAAAGACTGCTAAGGACATTAGAAATAAGTGCCAATTACAATTCAAATTATAATATTGCAGGTAATAATTTCGTTTCATCAATATCCCCATTCATATTTGAAATCTTTCTCAATCTTTTTTAAATACTTATCTTCCTTCTTTTATTAATTCAAATGTCAGAGACAATTTGAATTTTAATTTGGCACCATCGTTTATTAAAAAATCAATCCCTGAAACATTAAGCCACTTGCTAATACACGATGGTAAATCTCTTTCATCATTTCTCCATTCATTTTGAGGAGAAACAACTCCAAGTTGTTATTTCCTCTACTGCGTTGAATAATGAGATACCGAGTACGTTTAAAATATTCACTGATTACTTTATGGAGAAAGAATGCTAACCTTTTGAGATGAAACACCTCAAACAGGGACTCACTGATTCATGGCACCAACATTTGATCTTCTCCTGTTTATCTTTCATATTTTTTTCGTGCAAAGTAGTTTTTGTGCTTTACCTGCGCGAAAATATTTTTCTGCAAACCCCTGTTTTCTTGAAGCATTTAGCAGAGTTAAGTGGAGGTGCCGGTGTAAAATTTATGAATAGCATTATGCGTGGCGGTTCTCACAGGATGCAAATTTTATTTTGCTTCCATAGGATGTCTAACGTAGCATATGCAGATTTCCGACACCGAGTACGTCTTAAAGTCAAAACGGATTGTTTTCGCAGCAGAGTTGTGTGTGACCTATTTTACCCAAAACTGTTTACCATGCTTATTCGCGTTACGAGCAGGAACATGGAACAAACTTCGACCACGACCCTGGTACTATCGTGGATACGTACATATGTACTCTGGAGACACGTTACTTTCGAGGAACGATTCTGATCGCGATTGCGACAATTTGACGACGCGGAAAACATTTCTGTGACACTGTTAGTACCCGGCAAATGTATCTCGAGGGCTAAACGTCATTTGGAAAATGCACCTTCGGGCACACGGCACAGACGGATGTGGGTCAACGAAATATAGGACATAGCTTAATCCATCTACATAAACATATCCCTAATGAAATATTCTCGTTTTCACTGACTTTTAATAGTACACGTATTGTTCCATATATTTACGTGTTAAAAAATTATTGAAACTAAGTAGTTTGCAGAGCTATATGAAACATATTTTCTCACGGACACATTTTAGTTTAAAATCGGATCTAAACGGGATGAAATGATTCTCAGATTACAGAAGTATTATAGAATATTATTTAAAAAAGACATTGTTAGCAGAACTGCTATTCGGTTAATTAACCGAAGTGTCTTCCATTTAGAAAATGTATAGAAAATTTTCTTCTGTAAAATGCCCTAGTAAAAGTTCAATTTTGCGTGAATTCCGATTTGAAATAAAATATTACGATTAAAAAGACGTTGCATGATTTATATGGTTTTATAATATACAATCAATAATGGTCGAAAGTGTTCTTCGGAGAACCAAATACTTACAGTCACAAAGACTAATAATAATTTATTTTTCAGTAAGACCAGTTTTTATCTTAAAAATATTTAATTTCATAAATGTTTCTTTTTCACGAGAGTTACGAAAACTCATTCCTATGTATCATACGGCGAATAAATATCATGAAGCAACGTGCACAAAGAATTGTATTTTTTGCAAAATCTAAGATTATCATTTTTTGAATCTTCTAACATAATTTATTTCTTTGTTTAACTTTTACATCATCCTTCTGTTTTATTGGGAACAATAAAAAAAAGTACGAAACCTCAGCTTCGCCAGGACTATTAACATTTAATAGATAGTGTCTTTAATATTTCCTGTATCAGATTTTTTCGAATTTGTAAAATCATTACAAGAACATAATGAATCTTAAAACATCAATGACCACAGTATACAGTTCAAGTTACGGCTTCAATAAGGTTAAGTTCTAGAGTTACCGATTAAATTCGTATATGGTGAGGATACAATAATAAAATCACAAATTAATAGCCTCTTACAGAGAAATACCTTTCTCAAAGGCCGAACCATTTGTACACATACATTTCTTGTACATTTTTGTACACATATTAATTTTTAAAATGATTTCCTCGGGATCAAAGTCTCAGATGAAATCGCGAAAAAAACTTTAATCCACGCTTTTGACCTTCCTTTTTAGAAAGGAAACTTCATTCGAGGACATTGCAGCAAGAGGAGTGCAGCTCCATTTTTGACAGTTATTGAGTTATGACGTGTAATATATACGTAAAAAAAAACTACATCGTTTGGTGCACGGTTGATGCAAATCCGACAACAAACGAGCGATTTATTGTAAATTTTGAACCTGCACCCATTAACCTGCTGCAAGTCAGGGGCAGCTCCAGATTTGAAAAATTCGCCAAAAATAGAAATAAAAACTTGTGAAAATATATATTTTTCAATTTTTAACTTTTTTCAATGTTAAGTCAAAGCAATAATTTTATAAGCAGTTTTCCGAATTAACTCGAAGTTGGTAAAGATGGAACTGCACCCCTGTTGCTGCAAGGTCCTCATTTGTAGCTGTATTTTCGATCTATTACACCCGATACAATTACCAAAAAAAAAGAAAGGTTTGCGAAATTGTATCCTCAAGAAGGAAGAGCGCGAATCTTACTTTGTCAGACATAACGCGGTTGAAGGCAGTGCGCGAGCGCGGTTACCCGGAATGAGCCTCCGAAGGATGCACTGACCCGGACAATTTCGGAGCTAGCCTCCCCCTGCCGGCAGCGAGCACGGCTGGCACACAGATCGAAATGGGCCTACCTGTGGATCGTGATTCGTGACTCCGGTGACGTGGTGGTTTGTCCCCGACATCCGAGGGCCGTGGGCACCTTGAGGAGGTCGCAGGACGACAGGTGATGCCCATACTCACGACAGTTCCAGGTGTAACCAGCACGGTCATCCTCTTTCATGGATTGCTGCCTCCTGGCGCTGGCAGTGGCATTGTCACCTGTATTGCCACCACCCTCGGAGAGATGCCGAATCAGAGGACGTCGCATGTCATTGAAGGAACTACTTCACCGGCACATTCGAAACACCAACACACGATTTATATGAAGCCTCGCGCAATCTGCCTGTATCGAAATAAATCCGATCTGCACCAGGGTGTTCGGATGGGTTACAGACGTAATTTGATCGACAGATCGGCAGAACAAAGAAATTCACGGTGACAATTCGCGGTTGACGTTGAAGATTACACGAATGTTATATGTGAAAATCGACTACCCACATCAATCTCGTTCGAATCCCGGAACGACGTAATCGCGGCACGACTCCTCGCGAGACTATGTACCACGTACTCCTTGCGCGAGTGTTTACCACTGTGCACCCCCTCCCCACTCACGCCGTCCCACCCTATCAGCATTTGTCCTATCTGCCACCCACAGCTTCAAACCGCACTGACGTCAAGCACGGGTGGTTGGTCGATAAGACAGATAGCTTCGCGGCATTAGAAAGGGCGGTCTGTTTTATCGACCATTTCATTTTCTGATCTTCTGATCTAACCGTCGGCCTTTTCACGTGACTATTTGCAGAAGTCAATTCACCGATTGAACCGTCATAAGATTTCTTTTACGCAAACATTAAGGAAACTCGTACAAGAATGTGATAATCGACAATCATGTTTTGTACTATTATAATCAATGGTGTGAACACAGACGAAGTATAGGATGGACTTTACGTCTTATGGGAGTTTGTACCACCGCAGACGAGGTATAGAATCGACCAGAGATGGGCAAAAGTTTTATTTAAATAAAAATTTCGAATAACGAATAAAAGGTAAAAAAAATTATTGTCGAATGAAAAAATTAACTTTCTTCGTAAAGTAATCTAAAGTTAAAGTAACTTTTATTTGATCCGTTATTTAAAACATTTTTTGTTTAGTTAATACCCAACTTTGGAATAGACTGAGCCTTACCGATCGAGAAATTAGAGACTAATATCACAGACCAGGTATAGGATAGACTTATCATCCAATGTAATTTTATGTCGCACGCTCGGGGGGCTCGCGAGCCCCCTTACCATTTTCGTGTCACATCCAACGTTATCGACTCAGTCGCAAATAAGATTACAATGCTAGAGTAAAGAGTACAATGGTTGGCCATTTAGGTTTCAGCTTGATACCGTTTTGCAAGTCGCAATGCTTGGGAAACGTTACCAATTAACCGAGCACACCAACATGGAGATACCTACGAAAGTGACCCATTTCTACGAAATATTTCTGGTCCATGCTCGACCAATGCTTTGTACATTTTGAAAATTTTGGGAAAAGTCTCACGACTAAAGTTCTTAAACTAAGTCTTATTGCTAGAACTATACCTAGTTAAAACTAAGCACGCGTGCAAGTTCTTCCGCGATGTATAAAATTTTAGGTTTAGTAGCTTAAAATTATTTTAATGCAAGGGGGAAAGAAATTTAAGTCTATATAGCAGCCACATTGGCAGCTATCATTTATTATTATATGGTAAATTTGGCATTTTTGATTTCTCGTAATATTGCCACTAGTGTCGCTTTATATTTAGCAGATGCAACGGTCAAGCAAAAGTAGCGAGCATACTGAGCAGGTAGTACCAACAATGACTGTCATTGTTAGTTATTATACCAAACTAATGCTTTCTATTCGCGCCTTATTAAGAGAATCTAATGACTCGAATGTAATTACTGTTAAGAGAGAAGATTTGAAAGATCTCACACGTAAAAGTTCAACTTCAGAAATTAAACTCGTATTCGATACATTAAGCATCCCGAATGATTGGGATATTAAGAAATCTAATTTAGAATGTTTGAAACGCGATATTAAAACTTCTATCGCGACTTTAAAATTTATTTATTGCATGTTTCTACGCGTATTAAACATCTGGAAGAACACACATTAATGTTACTATTCACGAGTACTAAGTATGTATTCGTGGTCACTATGCTCGCTACAGCAATCATTTTATTTGATGGCATGCAGAAAGATTGAAAGAATGAAAACGTAGGTATCACTCACCGTTCGTTGCAACATTCTCACTGCTTCCATGCAGACAAGCATCCCCCTTCAGCAGCAGCTATTCGATCTGCAGGCCAATGTCCCGCAGCTGCGGGGTCAGTACCGAATAGAACATGTCACACTCACAAATATGTCGCATTAAGTTCGCGATGAAGAAGCAATAAGAGCACCGGTGCTCTGAATTAATTCTAAATGCGTTAAAACACTGATTCTACGGTCGCGTTCACGTTACTAACACGCAGGGCCACTGTGCACTACGAAATACTTTATCGCGAAATAAGCACTGACTCTACAATCGCATTGCACACGATTACAAAAGCACTTCACGCTTTTAAACATCTCTCAACAGTGGAAAGATGTGTTCGGACTCGAGTAAAGTGTTTCCAAAATAGTCCTCTAGACACTGAGTGTAATGTAGTAGAATTTTGTTATTGGGCCTTCCACATAGTCCAGTAATCGATGGAATTGATGCAGGAATCGTGAAATGACGAAATAATATCCACCGTGACTGCACAGATATTTAGTGATCCGATCACCGTCGCGGACAACGTCGAACTGTTAGGGCACACCGTTCGGCGATGTAGTGACTTTGGTAGAGGTTGTTGATGTTTTTGTCGCGCTCGGCCGACTCCCAGCTAACTTGAAATTCGTCAAGGCCAGAAATAATATTATATACAGTGACTCGCATTAATATTCGGACACCATGCTGTATGCGAGATTATTGCTCTATATATTTGTTTACAATAGTGTTATTGAACTGTTTTTTTCGTAATATATTAAAACACTTATTGTAGTTAGTAGAAACATAAACTTTATTTATTTCACACACATAGTTTTTTGCAAAATAAGTGATAAAGTCAAGAATGTCGAAATTTAACATCGCAAAAATATTCGGACACAACAGTTTACTGGCTGTAGTAAGTCGTTGGATGCAGTCGGTTATTTTGCTAGTGTACATTGTTTGTAAACATAACGTCTAGCGTGCATCCAAGAGTCAGTACTGTTATTGACTTCGTTAATAGTGGACGTATTATTAGTGAATATGGGACGAAAAGGCAAAAATACATCCTTCGAAATTTGGTTATTTACCACAAAGAAAAGGGAAAATCATATCGAGAAATAGCCAAATTGCTAAATGTAAGCAAGAGTACTGTAGCAGATATTGTACAGAGGTATATTCATGAAGATCGAATCGATTCAATTCGGCAAAAGGGACGTCCAAAATTATTAGATTCTCGCGAAGAACGCAAGATTGTTAGAAAAATAAAGAATGATCCTAAAGGAAGTGCTATAAAACTAGCTGCCCAATTATTCCAAGAATCTGGAAAGAAAGTGCATCCCGACACAGTGCGTCGGGTATTAAATAACCATGGATACAACGGTAGGGTTCCACGAAGAAAACCATACATAAACGAAGTGAATCGTAAGAAACGATTAAATTTTGCTAAAGACTACGTTTCTAAAGACCAAACATGGTGGAACAATGTAATATTTGCGGATGAAAGCAAATTTAATCTTTTTGGGTCAGATGGACGAAGAACGATATGGCGTAAAGTCAACGAAGAATTGAAATTAAAAAATTTGAGAGCAACAGTGAAACACGGCGGCGGCAGTGTAATGGTGTGGGGTTGCATCTCAACTGCAGGTGTTGGTGAACTAGTTTTTATCGACGGCATTTTAGATAAGATGAAATATTTAGACTTATTGAAACAAAATTTAATCAAAAGTGCTGTTAATATGAACATAAGCAATAGTTTTAAGTTTTATCAGGACAACGATCCTAAGCACAAATCGAGAATCGTACAGGAATATTTACTATATAACTGTCCTAAAGTGTTACATCCTCCTCCTCAATCGCCAGATTTAAATCCTATTGAGAATTTATGGGATCAATTGGATCGTACATTCGAACAACACCCATAAAAACAATAAAAGAATTAAAAGAACGTTTATTACAAGAATGGAAATGTATAACACAGGAATATTTAAATAAAATTATATCCAATATGCCCAAACGATTACAGGAAGTAATAAGACAAAAGGGTCAACCTACGAAATATTAATACTGTTAAAAAAATATGTATATTTTATATAAAATTCATGTAAGTTATTCACTGTCCGAATATTTTTGCGATATTAAATTTCGGCATTATCTACTTTATCACTTATTTTACAAAAAACTATGTGCATTAAATAAATAAAATTTATGTTTTTACTTACTACAATAAGTGTTTTAATATATTAAAAAAAATCAATTCAATAACATTATTATAAACAAATGTATAGTGCAATAATCTCTCGCACACCATGGTGTCCGATTATTAATGCGTGTCACTGTAGCAATGTCCATTGCTAGACAAAATTTTATTTCACAATGCGTGTTTGAAAAGTAACTCGATTTGCAGTTGCATCTAAGCACCCCACGACACTCATGCATTATGCAACTTTCTGCAAGGCTTTTAAGAATTACAAATAGAATCCAATTATTATTACTTCACTAGACTGATTAAACAGTGCATTAGAAACTTGCGGGAATGTCAGTAACAGCTTCAATTTTTAATACTTTGCGTGGTATGATACGTGAAAGGGTTCTACTACACGCAAAGTGCTAATAAACAATGTCATCTTGCAATTTATACAGTGACTCGCATTAATAATCGGACACCATGGTGTGCGAGAGATTATTGCACTATACATTTGTTTATAATAATGTTATTGAATTGATTTTTTTTAATATATTAAAACACTTATTGTAGTAAGTAAAAACATAAATTTTATTTATTTAATGCACATAGTTTTTTGCAAAATAAGTGATAAAGTAGATAATGCCGAAATTTAATATCGCAAAAATATTCGGACAGTGAATAACTTACATAAATTTTATATAAAATATACATATTTTTTTAACAGTATTAATATTTAGTAGGTTGGCCCTTTTGTCTTATTACTTCCTGTAATCGTTTGGGCATATTGGATATAATTTTATTTAAATATTCCTGTGTTATACATTTCCATTCTTGTAATAAACGTTCTTTTAATTTTTTTATTGTTTTTATGGGTGTTGTTCGAATGTTACGATCCAATTGATCCCATAAATTCTCAATCGGATTTAAATCTGGCGATTGAGGAGGAGGGTGTAACACTTTAGGACAGTTATATAGTAAATATTCCTGTACGATTCTCGATTTGTGCTTAGGATCGTTGTCCTGATAAAACTTAAAACTATTGCGTATGTTCATATTAACAGCACTTTTGATTAAATTTTGTTTCAATAAGTCTAAATATTTCATCTTATCTAAAATGCCGTCGATAAAAACTAGTTCACCAACACCTGCAGTTG
Organism: Andrena camellia; assembly: GCA_029448645.1. Classification (NCBI taxonomy): domain Eukaryota; kingdom Metazoa; phylum Arthropoda; class Insecta; order Hymenoptera; family Andrenidae; genus Andrena; species Andrena camellia. The sequence continues at coordinate 54,374,086 of CM055676.1, read as the reverse complement.
AGATGCAACCCCATACCATTACACTGCCGCCGCCGTGTTTCACTGTTGCTCTCAAATTTTTTAATTTCAATTCTTCGTTGACTTTACGTCATATCGTTCTTCGTCCATCTGACCCAAAAAGATTAAATTTGCTTTCATCCGCAAATATTACATTGTTCCACCATGTTTGGTCTTTAGAAACGTAGTCTTTAGCAAAATTTAATCGTTTCTTACGATTCACTTCGTTTATGTATGGTTTTCTTCGTGGAACCCTACCGTTGTATCCATGGTTTTTTAATACCCGACGCACTGTGTCGGGATGCACTTTCTTTCCAGATTCTTGGAATAATTCGGCAGCTAGTTTTATAGTACTTCCTTTAGGATCATTCTTTATTTTTCTAACAATCTTGCGTTCTTCGCGAGAATCTAATAATTTTGGACGTCCCTTTTGCCGAATTGAATCGATTCGATCTTCATGAATATACCTCTGTACAATATCTGCTACAGTACTCTTGCTTACATTTAGCAATTTGGCTATTTCTCGATATGATTTTCCCTTTTCTTTGTGGTAAATAACCAGTTGTCGAATTTCAAAGGATGTATTTTTGCTTGTTCGTCCCATATTCACTAATAATACGTCCACTATTAACGAAGTCAATAACAGTACTGACTCTTGGATGCACGCTAGACGTTATGTTTACAAACAATGTACACTAGCAAAATAACCGACTGCATCCAACGACTTACTACAGCCAGTAAACTGTTGTGTCCGAATATTTTTGCGATGTTAAATTTCGACATTCTTGACTTTATCACTTATTTTGCAAAAAACTATGTGTGTGAAATAAATAAAGTTTATGTTTCTACTAACTACAATAAGTGTTTTAATATATTACGAAAAAAACAATTCAATAACACTATTGTAAACAAATATATAGAGCAATAATCTCGCATACAGCATGGTGTCCGAATATTAATGCGAGTCACTGTAGCTCGCACGAGCTTTGAAGAAATATAATTTTTGAGCGCCATAGTGTCTTGATCCCCGAAATGGATTTTCGGAGAGAAATCCGCGTGAGTCGTTGACAATCCGAGCTAAAGCATAGCGTAACAAAGGCCTGCCTTCTATGTCAAACTCTCTCACTCTAAACAAGTCGCACGTATACAAACTCACGCACACCTTTCAGCATTTCAACACATTTCAAAGTAGTTGCTGAGTTGGACGCTGTTCATGAGCAGATGCCACTACATTCAGTCCTCAAATTATGGGTCGGTAATACAGTTTGGGTGGCGACACGAACATCCATAAGGTGATAGGTCTATCCTATACCTAGTCTGTGCCTCTGCTCAGGAATGACGGTCAGTTTAAGAACTATTCCCCGAAGTAGCGGTGAGAAAGAGAAAGAGTTACGTGGAAATGTATGTGAGTTGTTTATGCGGAGGCTGAAACCGTTTGAAACGTTTCGGTAGAAAAACCCTTCACGCTAATTCGGTCCTGTTTTGCGCACGCGTCAGGGATTAGCTAGACTGCCAAGGATTTTAATCAAATTGTCCCATCTGGAATGAGAGGGGAGGTTTAAATAGAGATTTTGCAGGTTTCAAATTTGTTTAAAAATACAGGACGTGAAAATAGCTTTGCCTACTTCCGCTAATTACAAAACGGACTGTATAAATGAATTTTTGACGTAGGACTACGTCTAACAACTCGGATAGTGGTATCGGCCGACTTACGGCCGACCGCCTCTGATAGAAATATGTCAGAAATTGAAATAGTTACGTAGTATATCGTTAAAAATACGTGCCGAATAGTAAGCATATTCATGTAAGCATATTCATGTAAAGTCTGCATATTCATGTAAAGTTTTCCACACTTACCTAATGAACTTTTTCAAATAATCATATGCAATCTCATGTTATTAAAATCCTAATGTCTACAATTTCCGCCCCCAAGCCGCGCCCCTCAATGCCTAATGCTCCCCTAGATAATTCAAACGCCCCCAAGGGGGGCGGTAACGCCTGCTTTGAGAAACACTGCTCTACGTAGAGCCCCCGATCTGTGTGGCAGCAATTTAAATTGAACGTAAAGTGTATTCAATACTTCGTCTGTGGTGGAACTGACGCAGACGGACCGTGCCCAAGACGCTTGGCATGATGAGAGGTATTTGGAACTTGTACACCGAGTTCACTTGATTCCCGAAGACCAACTTGGCCCCAATATTGAATTTAATATCAAAAATCAACAGAAAGGTCATATAAATATATCTGCCATTTCATTTTTTTGCCGCATTATAGCCACTTATTTGTTGAAATTGTTATAAACCTAATATAAGAATAGTACAACTAATAAGGGTGTTTATAAAAATGTGGGAGTTTTTCAGGATCGGTCCTACTCATTAAAGTAATAAAAAAAAAGTTGGTATACGTCTATATCCAATAATGCTTAGTTTTGCAATTATAAACATCTCTTTATTCCATAAAGCATGAGTCTGGATTGCCCATTAAAGTGGCATTTAATGAAGCCCAGCTGTTTCCGCGGATCGATATATTGATTATCATTTCGCCATTCTTTTTTAACGGCGAGAAGCAAAGGATATGAATGAAAATACGGTATAGGCACCTATTAGGCAAACTGACGTACGCGCCGGTCAGCCGGTTGCTCTTTAATAGGCGCCCTGGACTGGTGTTTTACGGAATATAAAAATGCTTATAACTGCAAAACTAAGCATTATCGGGCGCGCAACTCCTTTTATTGTTTTGGTGAGTAGAACCGATCCTGAAAAATTTCCCACATTTTTATAAACACCCCGTATATTATACTTGTGATATAACATGAATAAAAAAATACATATATTAAATACAGAAGTATATATCATACATGCGTATATTTCAACACCTATAAATGCGTTTCGTTATTTTTCTGTAGTTTTCGAGGAATTCATAATGCATAAGCACAGCTCAACGTAGATGTTCGTAATGTTCTTTCCTTGAAATGTACTTGATATCTCCACCTACAACTATTTCTTCTGGAAATTCTAATGATTTGATTGACCTTCCTCAACCATCATACATTCAATTTAATCAACTTAGCATACCTCTTGAGGTATATCCATTTACACACGAAAATAGGACATCCTGTACGTACATATAGGTATACTAAATAAGGAAAATAGACATCGATCCTTTTCCGTAAGAGTAGTGAATTTTACTGAAATGTTAAATCACGGACATATAAATATGAAAAGTTGAAGAATAAATATTACATACAAATTTATTAAATATGGGAGGGAGAGAGCTCTTCGTTTATTTGAATATGTTACGTAAAGAAAATGGTATCCTTGAGAACAGACAACTGAGATCACTGACATACATAGCCATCAAGGCTTCAATTATGGCCGTATATTATGTATTAACGACATCAATGATTCATCATATGTATTTGGAAAAGTATCACGTACCAAGTTATGTCAAATTAAAAAAATTTATCAGCTCACTAACAAACCTTAATTTGAACTAACAACTATTATATTCTGCAAACAATCCATGCTACTGTATACGATGTGACATGATCTCTGTAAAGGATTATATACGTCTATTCTTAGCCCACACACTATGACTCATTTTCATTTATTATTTTACTGCCCCCGTACGTTCTACAAACGGTTCTTACTTGATACTCGACATTACTACTCGCTCACACTGCGCACGTTCCTTCAATAATTTAATGTGGAGGTCACTAGGAGGAAGACAAAGATTTTACTTATTTGAACACTAAAAATCATCGAAAACTGTTTTAAAATAAAAAGAGAAGATTGAATCGAACAGCAACGTTTTCATGTGTGCACGAACAATGCTCTATAGTATTGGACGGATGTCAATAAACATTATACTTCTTTCAGAACAATGTTTTATTACTCAAAGATAAATGTATTTCTAAAAACGCTGGTCGCAGTTCCACCACAGTTTCACAGTAACGGAGGTTTCTTTGGGATGTCTGTTGGATTTGGCGCATAAAACAATGAATCGCGCGTTAAAGCAAATATTGAATTTATTTGTTGTTTTTCGGAGTCATAAAATATACCGATCGATATTAATACCACTGACAGATCTTCGTGCCGATCGCACATAAGGTAGGGAGTAAAATCGGATGTAAATTCATGATCGTAGATAGGGTACCTGAAGCGCGCGCTATATTGTATGCCTCGGTCAGACAACGATTGTTAGAGGTGAAACAAGTGTGAAACAGTCGTACATTTTTCAATGCATGTTTCAGTCCTTTCATGGAATGAGAAAAGAAAAAGAGAAGATATCTAATTAATTGATCCACAACGAAAATCTTGGTAAAAGTACGGTTATTTGTTTTCGTAAAAAAATAGTCGATAGTCGATACTCGCCATTACTGAATGTGTCGGCAAACAGAAACGAATCGATACGGGGCGAAGAAAGATATAGAGAGGAAGGGAAACGAAGAAGGAAACGGAAACAAAGGGATTAAGGGACAAGCTAAAGTAAAGGAGTGAAGCAAAGTACGATAGTCAAGGAATGTTTTGAACATAGCACCACGTTATATCCTTATCACTATTCATATTATCACGTTACAAGCTAAAAAACCGTATTACTATGGCAGGCAATTGTACACGCGTGCGCAGATAATCCGTCACGAGGAGTGTAACCGAAAGAAAAAGAAGATCCTTGGAGGATGAATGAATGGGTATATCACCACCGTTGCGACGAGCTCCCTCCAATTTCGAGGCTTACGCGCTAATTAATGGTTCGCAAACGACCAATCGATCAACTGGAACCCGGGACTGCGCTCTATGTAACAATGCACACGCGTGTATACGCGCTTACGGATATATACATACGCGTTTACCAGCATGCACGTATACGAAGAACACGCGTACATGTAACGTTGTCTCTACATGGTAGGCGTGAACGTATCCAGTACGACGCCCGTAGCTGTTAACACGTAATTGCGTAACGCACTATAATTGAGCTACTGTTGGCCGTCCCTACGATTACGAGCCGACCACCCTATGTGTACGTAAATCACGACCAAAAGAACAGGGTCGTCGGATGTACCTGTACACGTGCGACGACGGTGCATGCAGTATGCATAGAACGCGGTTGCATAAGTGCAGGCGCAGGGAGCGCGTGCGATGCACACGCGTACGGTTCTTTTAATTTTAATTCGTTAAATACATCTATGAAAGCGGCACGAGACGCTCTGTGTGTACTCGGCTCTAGCAGCCGACTTGCTGGAGCATAGAGGCGAGCCGGAACACACGCATCCAGGCGAACATTCCTGTCGACGGTGAACGACAAGTCGCGCTCCTCGCCGACGAAATCGACGAACTCTTGTAGTCCGTCGACGCCGAGTGACGACGCGCTCCCCGTTTCGGTGTCGCGTCGATCGAGCAAACGTCGCTCTCCGACTTCCTTTCCTTCTGTTGGTGCTGCTGCGGCGAGTACTTCATCACTGAATAATCATCGGAACAATTAATCAGTTTCCGTATCATTTCGTCTCTTAATTTGGCGAGACGGATATAACTATGGGAATCGTGCTTTCATGCAGGAATCTTCTACAACGCGGAAATACCGACCAGGAAAATCTTTCACTCTGCCCTTTGTGTGAAACTCGTGGCAACTACCGTAACATTCGTTCGCTGTTTATAAGGTTTTAGAGGTAAATTCATCAACCCTCGCAAGGGTGCTTTTTATGCACTTAATCCTATGTGTTTATTTTCGATAACAGAAATAAGCCGTGTATCTATGTACAACTTCTAGCTTTCAGTTCGATAAAATAAATAAATGAAGAAGACCCAAAACTATGCAGTTTATTTAATTATATATAAATACAATTTACTATGTGAGAAAAGCCAAGTATTTGTACAAAAAAACATACCAATGTGTTCCAAAATCCAGGATATCTTTTAGTACAGATAAGTAAACAACTTACATCGCAGAGAAGAAGTTAATGTTTGTTAGAATTAAGATTTTTACATAATTCGCATAAATAAATGTTGGGTAGGTAGGTTGGTAACTCGTTTAAACGAATTTAGCTAATTAAATATATATTCTTTAAAGCTGGATCAAGCATGCTCGTTAAAATAAAGGTTAAAGTTGAAACTAGACTAACGATTTTATGACTGCAGGATGTAAGTCAGTATAGTGTGGTTAAGTAATGAGATTTCCGTATGTCACTGCACTACTTTTTTTCTCACGGTTAATGGTGAAATTCCTTTCACCAGCAAATCCTCTTTTGTTTAAGAGTCTCTAAGTCGTTTTACGCAACGGGAGAGAGTATCGCGGCCATATGAATGACATGCATGCACAAAAGTGAAAACATTAACAGCTTCCTTCCTCTCCAACTATTAAAGGCCACGGATATTTGGAAGCAGTGAAATTTGCATTCTAAAAAGCCAGCTATATTTTACGCAGATGTCACATCAACCTTGACTATGTTTATCCCAGATAAACGCTCACTCGGTCATGGTCGAAGATCCATTACGTGTGCATTGCAAAGTGCGCTGATATAACCACGGCACGGTAGGCGTACCGGAGGAAACTTTTACATTTTGATGAAAAACAGTGAAGATTGCAAGTAACAAAATAAAAGGACAAACTCTATATAGATGATAAAAGACTACCGTTATTATCGCGAATCCCTGCGTTTAGATTAAAATACTTGATCACTTTTCGCTTTGTTTGCACTATATTTATACGTATAATATTTTTACACACTTTGTATGGTGTAAGGTGTCATATAAATTAAACATGCATGACCTATATTTCTAAGTATAATACGTTATCAATATTCATGTATGTAGGTGAACATTTGTGTAAGTGCAGCTATTGATTGAATGAAAAAATTTTCGTGAATTTATCAGTCTCGCCTTTCGAGGATTCCTCTTTTCCGGGATTCCGAGAGTAGGCGTGCGTATATGTAGTGGGCGTTTTAAATGTGTGTTCTGGTTTAGTGAAGCGCACGCGCCTCTTTCGGTCAGCTGATTCCCTAGACCTACTTTTTGCCCGATGATGCAGGCTACAAATAGGTATAGTCACGAATACGCGTGTGGGTAAATGGGACATATGTATTCGTCGTGTTACAGCGTACGTGTGTATGCCTACATACGTTTGGAAGCTCTGTGCTCTAAATCATGCTCTTTGTCAGAGACCATTCTTAGTCGCTTAGTAGATTGGTTTTCAAAATGCACGTTAGGAGAAAATTACTCCGAATTATACTTGTTCGAAAAGTACCGAAGAAACAATTTTGTGTGTAAAAAAATAAATACTAGGTAAAAAGTTTAATAATTTAGAGAAATAAAGTACATCAGACTTTACAGAAACAACACGACTGTTAGTCATATTTTAAAAATAGACAGAATACAAACTTTCAACTGAATTCTTAATAGAAAATTTACAGATGTACGTTATAATTCACATCATGCAGAAGGTACGAATAATAGGTACGTTAAGAAGAATATTGAACGTAGACGCATTGCTTGTACTGTGCGGGCTCGTAAAACGAATAAATTACAAATCACAATGGGTTTTCGTCACGGTATTTAAAAGGAACCGTTACATGAATGTGCAAGTTGCCTGGAGCTTTTTTAAAACTTTGCGTAGTTTTCAGAAAGAAGTCTTGAATTAAACTAAATTTATATGAAAGCACGGCAAAATAAGTATAGACATGTATATCGACAATTTTCTACAATGCTTGCAATGTGGAAGAGTCCAAGCGTTTCGAAGGACCATGCTTGCAGGAACCCCGTTCCAGGCGCGCGCGATTATTTCGTATATCAATTCTCAAGGAAAGACCGTCGTGTCACACATAAAAAAGCGACGATATTACTTGTACTGTCATCTGTCACATTTGTCATTTGTGTTTACAATAGTATAACTGCTCAATTCAAAGCACCAAAAGTAATTATATTCAAGCGAAAGAAGCGATGAATAAATAAGACTCAACGCATAATCAGCAGATGTTCTTGATACATACCTGTGTGGATTTTATTCAATTCCTAATTCCTCGCGAAGAGGCAAACGCGAAGCAGCTCTATTTTGCTGCAAACCGTTCTATACTGGCTCGAGGCGCTTCGTGTAGTGTTCTGCGGAGCACGACGAGGTGCATTCGTGCGACAAGGGGACAGAGGTGAGAAGTAAGATAGAAACAGAAAGATGGAGGGAGAGCAGCGGAGGGGCTCACTTCTCACTCTGTTCTAAGCGCTGGATGGAGAAGTGGGTACACATCGACGCAATCGTTTCGACGACGAAGAGAGTTAGTGGGGGTATACTGGTCTTCTCCGTTATATTCCGCAGCGCCGGCGCTGCATCGACCCATCAGCTCTTCACTCTTCACCACCGATGTGTTCGCTTGAATGTACTTTCAAAGTATCTATCTATATTTTTCTGCTTTTACGATTAATGTTCGTATAGATTACTTCGCCGTTCACTTGTCAAAGGCACTTCACTTTCATCCATTTGATACCTATCCACGTACATATGAAGATTACAATGTCGTTTCGTAAAACACTTTTGACACGTGGCTCCGCTTCAAAGAATATTTCGAAATACGATCGCGATCCGAGTAATGTCAGCTATATGCCTCAATGACGAAGAACGGGGAAAAATTATATTTTAAAGGTCGTTACCAAAGCTGCGAAATGTTTTACATCGTACAAATCAGACGTCTACAACGTTGTTTTAAACAAATTCATTTGTGTTTAGTATTATGCGTTGAGTGTTGACATTGCAAAGTGTAAAAACTTACCTTTCGTTCGTATACCATATCGAGAAACGTGGGCTTTGTGGAGTGAACGAACTTCTCAGCGAATTCGAAGAACTAGTACTTGGAGATTTCAAAGATGAGAGCGAAACATCACTGTCCACGGAATGTGGTATATGACACTCCTTACTGTATGATGGTGATTGCCATGAATATCTGGCTTTTGCAAATGGGCTGCTGTGGACAGGGCTTGAACTTTGAGAACTCGAAACACTCAATGATTTTTTCGGACTCTTCAGAGTTCCAGAACTAAAAGCTCGAACTAATCGAAGTTTCAAAGACTTTTTATTTCGCACTGTATTGCTACTACTATCACTTAATAATTCCCGATCTTCGAAATAATCGGAATTACTGGCCATTTCGATCTGAAAATTTAATTGGAACTTTTATAAAACGAAGACAATTCCACGGTCTCCCGACTTCAAATGCAAATGTTTTTACTAAAAGATTGAATAGAAGCTCACACATCGCGTTACTTCCTGCCATTTTAACCGCATCCTTCCTTGCATTTATCACAATCGCCTTTAAATAGTTCTTTAGGATGAAACGATTCTATACGTTAAATTTATTACTTAAATATCACAATTGCATAAGTTTCCAATTAATTTAATTTATTTCTATTCATCTTTTTTTTAGAATTTAAGTTTTTCAAACTTTCATTACGAATAACGAACCGTCCTGTTTTATCTAAGTAATGCATACTACTATTTCACCATTTAATTGTGTGCATACAAATAAAATTGACACAGCTCTATTTATTGCCTATTGTGCACTTTGCTCGTTTCTTAATCCTTTTCAATTCGCTGTTGGTTGGTGTAGAAGAAAAATGCGATCATTACACATTCATTGTCGAATCTGTATTTTCGGGTTGTTGTGTTACAGATTAACAATCTGTTGTACCAATGTACAATCACAAATAAATACAGTGCACCATTTACGCATGGCTCAGCCACGGTAACAGAGCACCAGAATATCTTTAATGACGACGTAGCAGAGCCAGTTCTAGTCAGTTCTAGCCTGACTTTTGTCAATGTACATAATTACAATATAATATGCCTACTTACAATCAATAACAACAATTTGTCACTATACAGACTTCGCAAACGCTTGAGTACCAGATAGGGGAGTCAATGAATGAATTGAGTGAGATTTAGCGAGATGTCCATGAGGTTTGAAATGAGAATAGTACTAGTTTCCTCTACGACACCCGCTGGACACGTCTAGCGTGCTTTGTCATCTTTAACAAGTGTCTATCTTACTTTGAAGCTTGTTCAATGTATGCAATCAGATCACCTCGTTCTTGTGGTTTCTTCAAACCCGCAAACACCATTTTGGTACCAGGGATATACTTCTTTGGATTTTCCAGGTATTCAAATAATGTGTCCTTATTCCAAGTGATGCCTAAAATAATAAATATAAAGTTCGATAAAATTTTACAAATATAGTCGGAGTATTAAAACGTGTTTTAGTGAAGAAAAAAGGGTACCTTTCGCTTTATTGGCATCCGTGTAACTGTAACCAGGGGCTTGCCCAGTTTTCCTACCAATTATCCCATGTAGATTGGGTCCTACCTTGTGTTTGCCACCAGCCTCAATAGTGTGGCATTGAGCACACCTTTGCACAAAGAGCTAACAGAAAGAAGTACTTTAAGTACAACTAGTTACTTAGTGTAATAAAAACATAATAAACTGTAAATGCAATTTTTCATTTTTGCTTTAAATATACCGCGGAAATTACGTTATTGGTTATCACTGCTCAGAAAAGAGTTTAGATCAAATAGTATTACTGACGTTATCACGGAAGTGATAAATTATGACGTTTCATTCCGCGTATTACGTATTTACGTACGTATGTGCTCCGCGCGTCACGAGATTGGAATTTCGTGCGCAGTTACCGACAGATTATTTTAAATGATAAAACGTTCAAATAAAATCAAACTCAAATATAAAAGATAAAACATATTTTTCATTGTTACCTTCTTTCCTTTCTCCGTGTCGCCGGCGGGTACACCCATTGTAGTTTAGTCTAAAATAAAATTGAAAGTACAAATGTATAATACCTTCATAGTACACATATAGCAATGTTTTCTTTATCCTATCGAATTTGGATGTATATCAATTTCCCACAATCTTGATTTATGCTTCTTTTGTTACGTAAGCACGAGCACGTGTATAAACGTCTCACGTAATATCATTGCACAAGAAATTTACAGGAACGTACTTAAGTACGTATGACAAATGCAGTTGTCAAATAAAAAATGTGTAAAGTCAATAAATCGGAAGAAATATTGCACTGATACTAAAAATATTTCAATTTCTCAATCTGCACGTGACGGAATGTGCAATGTGCACGCGCGGCGATAAAACACAAAGGACGGCTAATATTCGATTTATGAGTTAAATGCAAGGAAGTGTGAAATGACCTAATGAATGTCATGTTTTTTGTTAAGTAAAGCCAAATGGGTTTAAAAGCAGTTGCAACGACATTGACGTAATTAGCATTTGTTTGAAGGTCAAATAAGCTCACTTGTCGCGTGCAGTGGTAAGGTGCTGCCCATTCTCATATAATCTAATCAGTAAAAGAATTTTACAGATCGACGCCTGCGCTACACCCTTACTTATGTTTTAGCATTCGCGCGATATTGACGACATGCACATGCTGTCGTCATAAAGGATAATGGGGCAACTACTAACGCAAGTACTGAGAAGTAGCGAGAAAGCATCGATGAAATCGAATGGGAGGAAACAGCATTAAAAATTAAAATCGAATTCTAGTATACCAATTAATTAGATTGACGCCAAAGTATATGCCTATTTAACATTCTAAAATCATGCAGCATTTCGTCATAATTTGAAAAAAATATATAATAGTATCCAAAGAAGAAAGTGTATGCCCGCACAGTTGAGTCGGCAAGTCATTAACATTAAGGTTCCATTTTCGTATTCAGATTGTATTTGAAATACGTGAAGGAATTAATTTGATATCAAAATTTGGATTTCACCAACGATATAATAATAGAGCACTGGCTCAAGGATAGTCGTATTACGTAACCCTTATCGCGTTGTACTTGAATAAAGTAAGTAAAGTGTTTAATGGGAATACGATAATACATTGTTTAATGCAGTTAGCTATGGGTTCCCAAGGAACGTGACTCAGTTGCACGTGTTGGAAATGCCATGTTCGCTAAAATTCTTACTGTTCAATTAAAAGATTCACACAAATTTGCAAAATTTGGATTAAAAACGGGCGTTAATTTAAGGACAACGAATACATTGATAGATGAATTCGAACGTTTTGGAAAAAACCGACAAATTCGACCTTACCTTGTGTGATTGGCACTCACGCGAGCAGAGTATTATCGAAGATGTCTGTAGCTCGACCGAGAATAGATGTTTCGATCGATGTGTAACCACTGGCTTCCTCTGAGCACCTCTGAGCTTGAATTCGGAGTATTTCAATGGCTGACGCAACAGTTCATCGAGCGCCATGAAACAATTTACCAGATGGCGTTCAAGTAAAGGACGGTTGGAGATCGTCCTACGATTGGTACAATAATTCCCGCGAAATCTAAATCTGGTTAAAAATAACTGCCTCTTCCAATGTTTTTTTAATGAAATGCGAATAAGAGATATATATATAAATAACAGGCATTTGACATGTTATAATATAAATTAATTCTTTCTATTTTTTATAACCAAGTTAAATTTTGTTTTGGCTTTATATAAGCGCGTGTATGTATGTATGTAGTTTAGAACTCATTGTCAGAGTAGTACATAAATACAACATTTGCACCTTGCAACGCATTCAATTGATCATCACTGAGGGGAAGGAGACGTCGATCTTTTATTATTCTCTAATTCAATTTGCGATAATCTACGCAAAGTCTATTTATTGTTAGTCGTGTTATACATTGCTGAACAAAATACTTGACCACCCCACTCTTCCCACTCGAGACACGCTACGGAAAACGGCATTCGCATCTATGACACGAGGTTCTGTGACCGTTCTGTCAGTAATCGACTCGTTTGAATTTCTGATCTTTCTAATCTACCAAAACTTCCTCGACTTTTACGCTTATAATAATGCTAATGCGAAAATAATATTACGCACAATAATCAATTGCAAATAAATAGCGCTACGCAATTCCTTTTTTTAACACGCAGAATGTGTTGCATAATCCGTTTTGGATAGTGTATATACGTGTGTAACGTAAAATATGTTTAAATTTATGCGCAAAATACTAACAATAGATTTAACACAGAAACCAGATAGTTTACACACATAATATATGTATGCAATATCTAAAAACAATATATGTAAATGTTTACAAAAAGGTGTGGAAAATATATTAAGAACGAACTAATTTTCTTTTTGTCCATTTTTTCGTTATTTTATTCTACAGAAATTGCCTTTGTATTTATACATCTGCTATCGAACATATTGTATAAGGATCTTGTATATATATCTTGCGAAATTATGACTGTATAAATATTTGATATTGAGAAAAGCTATTTTCATTATTGCGATAAAGAAACGAATACGTGCTGAAAAAGATAGTTTATGAATATTTTTCATAATATTCTATTCGCATTAGCATTATTATCAGGGTAAAAGTAGAAGAAATTTTGTTACAACAAAAGTCAGAAATTTAAACGAGTCGAATATTTCCAGAACGGACACATGCGTCTGTCGCTGTGTTCTGCGACATAGAACAGCGGATCATAGATGGGAATGCCGCGCTTCGTGCCTCTTTCACTGTGTGAGTGTCAGCTGTTCGAGATGAACTTTTCCCCGTGTACATACACGGAGTGCAAGCAATTCTCGGACACCAGCCGCACTCACACAGTGAAAGAGCCAATGAAAGTGAACCCTGTAAGTTCGCCTTAGCCGGCGCTCCCCTAACTTTGGTTGGCTCTGTCACTGTCAGATGCGGTTGGTGTCCCAGAATTGTATACACATGCATGTTATACTAGTAGCGCCTCTACAGATAAGTAGTGCGTACCAAACTGAAACAACGTCGTTCCAAATTATGTCAACTTTCTTATCTATAAAATAACTTAAGACGTATAAAGTTAATGACGCATGCCTGCCAACGCATGGAATGCATAAGTTTTATTTTTCCACTTACACCGAAAGTAAAACGAGGAAAGTCATGGTAAATGTCACAAAAGGTATACTGGTTGAATGGTAAGTATAACAAGTACAAATTGAATTATTTCTTTATTCTATATAATCTAAATCATCAGGAATGTGAAATTGTTTATTAAGACACTCTTTGGAAATGTCAAACTTGTTTTTGCACCAACTCTGAATGGCAAAAATATTGTCTGTCCATAAATTGGTGGCATCTTTATGTTTCTAAAAAACGGAATATATGTACATTTGATCAATGTAAATTTCACTTTTAATAATCATATACCTACCTGTGCTTTTTCTGCAAGCTGAGCTATAACTACTGGATCAACATCACTGAATTTAGCAATTTGTTTCGTTAACTGATCTTCTTTCGCCTTTAATTCTTCCAGTTCGTGCAATAAAGTTTGTCGTTCTTCTGTATTTTCCTTTCCAACCTTGGTATTTAAATTTATGTAAGAATATTATTATTTTATGCAGGAATAAAATATACACTCTTGACGAAACAAGGCTTTATAATGCTTTCTTTTATTACCTTCTCTTTCTCGCAAATTTCCTTCAATTTTTGAAGTTTAAATTCTGCCTCCACTATTTTTTTAGATGCTTCAGATATTCGTTGTTCAATCTCAGTAATGTTTTCACTATATAATACATTTATTCATTATTTATTTGATGAAATTATATTACAGGCATATTTTTATAGAAATTATATCTTTTATTTTTACCCTGGGAAAGTCCAGAAATACACAGAGGTACCAATTTTCTCTGTCCTGACTAATCCATCATCCACTAGCGCTTGAAGTACATCTTTCACTGATTGTACAACAATGCCTTTTTCTTTTGGTGCCACTTTTTCTAATTCTTTTAATGTAAAAAATTCTTTCTTCTCATAAAATATTTGTAGCATCCTTGCACGTTTTTCATCAAGGGACACTCCTTTTCTCTTCGACATTTTACATAAGCAGTTGTAATAAGTTACAAAATATAAAAGAATCTCTTGTATATTATGTTTATAGCGATGCGGCTATGAAGCAGTTCCTTCTACATCTGGATGAGACTTTTGCTTTAGGGCGAAAATTTATAATTCAAGACCTGGATGAAAGACATTTGTTTATTTCTGCTGACATTTTAGAGACATTGCAAGCAAAAGTAGATGATCTTATGGACCAAATATCATTTCCTTTGGCAGAAAAAGGAATATAAATACAGGCAACGAAGGACACGCTTCTTCTACATGAATATCTATAATTTGTTATGAGAGAATTAAACATGGCTGCAAGAGAATCTGGCAGAATAAAAGATGCGTATCAAAAGAGAATGCTCGATGATGCTGCTCGCAAGCGTAGGCAGAAAAAAGCGTTGGAAGCTTTGGAGCAAGATAACTTTCATGATGATCCACATGCAGATTTAGGTATGTTTATAAGTACCTATTTCAAGTTAATTTATGAACAATTCAGAAGTTCTTTCTTCATGAACACATATAGCAATATTTCATTTCCCAGTTTACATTATTTTATTGTTTGCACTGTCGTGAATATTTCAGTAATGAGCAAGAAAGTTCCAAAGTTTCAAGAGAGCTTGGATAATAGAGGTGGCAGGAGGAAAAAAACTAGATCGGCTGAATATTATAAGCAACGTTTCCGCAAGACTTTTTCACAATTAGTCGAAGAAGATCTTAACGTTAGCCCAAATCCACCGAACTATGCTTCTGCTCAAGCACCACCGTCACGCTTTCCCGAAAGACAGTTTTGTGCAGTTTGTGGCTTCCCGAGTAATTACACGTGTATTCCTTGTGGTGCTAGATACTGTAGCATGAAGTGTTTAGGTACCCATCTTGACACAAGATGTTTAAAATGGACAGCTTAACAAGTCATTACTTTTTTAATATACATCAAGTGCTGCAAAAGTTTCATGTGTGATTCATGATCGTGGATACATTCTTCGTGTAACTGAATAATTTTAAAATGTTCTTTCAACTTGCATTATTAATGATAAAGTCATTAATCGTATTTGCATTAGAAAATATATTACTTTCATTGTAAATATAGTAGTACTGATACAAATAAGGAAAAATATGTTTATAACGAATAAATTTAATTATTTTTATACTAGTAATTTGTTTTATTTCCCTGTACGTCAAGTTTTTTTCTAATAAAAGTGCACGAATAATGATAAAATCTTTAAAGAAATGTTACTAACACTTATTTCGTGCTTGCAATATTACCACAAATTATTGCAATAAATGACACCGAAGGCAGTGTATGTACAGTGGCGGACAAAAGAAAGTTTACATGGTTTAAAATCGCATAACTTTTTTAGAATTGGTCCAAACGACTTGAGTTTTGAGAAGCTAGGATTAGTTTGCTAAGTAACGTGTTTCGTCGTTTTGAAAAAAAATTGCAATTGGTCGGAATAGCAAAGAAATAGTAAATGTTTTTTAAAGTTTTTTTTGTGAGCGTGTAATGAAAATTCAAAAAAAACCCGTTTGTAGATTGAATTAAGTTGTATACATGCTTAAAATTTCATCAAAATCGGTTAATGTTGCTCTGAGCTATAAACGCTTAGAGATCGCAGAATAAGCTCGAAAATCGTTGATTTCGGGAGTTTCGCGATTTTCGAAAAATTTAAAAATTACTTTAAGCGTTTTAGCTCAGAGCAATGTTAACCGATTTTGATGAAATTTTCAGCATATATACAACTTAAATCTACAAACGGAATTTTTGAATTTTCATTACAGGCTCAGCAAAAAGATGAAAAAACGACCTTTACTATTTTTTCTGCTATTCCGACTAATTGCAATTTTTTTCAAAACGACGAACACGTCACTTAGCAAACTAATCCTTCTAGCTTCTAAAAAAAAACTCAAGTCGTTTGGACCAATTCTAAAAAAGTTATGCGATTTCAAAGGATGTAAACTTTGTTTCGTCTGTCACTGTATAACCAACACAATAATTTCTCTATATTAATAAAATATTGCATATTTTCAAACACCTATTATGACATTGAATCGTTAAAAAATAAATCTTTACTACGACATAAGTAAAATGTCACTGGATAGTTCGTGTTACTTTGTTCGTTGTTTCATAATTATAATGGCAACATAAATCCTTGAGAAAGTGTATAATAAAAACTGTATTGTTGTACATACCACGACGTCACTAAAACATTTTCTAATTTAGTCACATAGGTTATGATGTAATTTAATGAGAAAACGACGTATAAAAATATTGAAGAGGAACTTTCTGTCAAAACGTAGGTACGTGCTATATTAAATCTCGGGCACCGTACGACGTGCACTACGCAGAGGAGTCTAAGAACGTGGCGGGAACGATTTTCATTTGACAAAAACAATATCGGCCCTCTGGTGGAACATACGAGAATCCTCAGTAGTGTGGCGAAAAAAACAGCATTAGAAAAGTAGAAACACGTCTGGTGGAAGGACGTGCGATCGCTCAGAATTATGTGAAGTTCGTAATCGTGAACGTAATCATTCTTCCGCCTAATGTACAGACGTATTTGAACGATATTATTAACGTGAAAGTGTTACGCGCTCGAACACCTTACGCGGTGATCTGAAAGGACTGGTTATCGTATAGGTTATAATAATATCATAGGCATGTAAAATGTCATAGATGTAACAATTGTAAAAGAAGAGTGGCTAATAAATTGTTCTCCTGTTATTTCTAATAAATGTACGTATACCTGGTACGAGTTGCATTTTATGATTTTTTCGATTACTCAAAAAATCGATTCCTAAGAATGTTACGAGCTTTCTCGTATTCATTAATGAACGTACGTGTTAATACCTCGTAGTTGTAGCTAATCAGGTAGAGAATTGTATAAATTCGATCTAATTATACGAGTACCGTCCTTGCTAATAATGCATTTTTAACAGACCAACGAATGATAGGATTTGTAGGTAAAAGCGCGAATTTAGAATATTCAATTTCCACAAACACACTCTGCCCTCTACCGGGATAAACGAGTATTTTCACGTGATCATTTAAAATATCCGCGGGAAATGTTCGTTCTAATTTGCTGTACGTTTCGATTATCTAAAAGTGAATCGACAACTTATACCCATAAATTATTCAGTGTGATGTGAATTTATCTGTGATACAATGAATGCAATGTTAAAGAATGCGGATGTACGAGCGGAAAGGAATAATCGAAGGTAACATCTTTTTTACGGATGAAGTTATCGAAATAGTAATATTATCGTAACATTTCAATTTTTTCAGATAAATAATTATACGATATATTACAATTGCCATGAACGTGCATTTTCTAACAATGACAAAAATAAATCATTGAAATAATCGTAACTTCATGCTACCTAAATAAAAAACTTACTTTCTTAATTACAATCTCTTTTGAAGTGCATTTGAATGTGGACGTTACGACGGAAAATAAAATCTGTACAAAGCACGGTTCATCTATTTAGCTTTTAAAACGATCTGTCACTTTCTTGCAACGTGTCAGGATATTCTATCTTTATAATGTTTTAGAGTTTATTTATGATTTTCATAAATGAATATAGCTAATGAATTGACGCTTAATACAACGACAAAAACTTTTCAGACTCTGTGTTATACATATTCTATTCGATTAGTAATGTATCGCCAAGTTTCACATGCATTATGATATGTATAAAAATTGCTAATCTTATCATTATTTAACATCGTTGTAATGTACTATATATGCGAATGTATTTTTCACCGACCGAAATTTGTTTTTTTTTAGGCGGAAATAAAACAACCGAGGATAATTAGAGTAAGGTTCCATGTGTAACCGTTGGCGGCAGAGGTGGCATTCGCGGCGAAGATAAGATCTTTGTGAACCGTGCAACTCTTTAATTGCAGAAGTTAATTACTGCGTGCCACTCAGTGCAATAACGATGACGACCTTAGACTCGCAAGCCGACAAAAGTTTATGTCATCTCGATAAGGTTCCGAGTACGGAGTTGGCAGAAGTTCCGTTCGATTGTGGATTACATGGTGGAATTACTACACTGGAATCTCAAGTATCCGGACATTCGATCGACGAGAAAGGGCACACGATTGGTAAGCATCCAATTAAGTTAAACGTTTCCGCATGAGCCTATTGAAAATCGATTTCAATGGAACGTTCCCACATTTTATAGTTCGATCGGAAACATAGCAATACGAGATACTGTCACTTCCACGCTTCCTATCCGAGAACATCGGTTTTAATTTTTTGTCTTCAGCTTATTCTAATAAATAGCTGAATTTTTTAATATAAGGTTCGTTTGGACACATTTTATTTGTAAATTCTCTCAATATTATTATCAGATCTACAGGGTGTTTAAAATATTTATTACACGTTAACAAGATGTGATTGAACAAGCCTTCAGCTTTTAGAACCTTGGCAGTGAAACTGTGCGGAGTACTTACGCGCGCATTACATTTACTCCAGTGGTTCTCATTATACTAGTTTGTCGTGGTTTTATGAAATATATGAAAGTAGAAATTTATAACCGGAAAGTTAAAGAGTTGTAAATCGAGATTGTGATAACAAAGGCTGACATATTCTCGATTTACCAGTATATATTTTATTAATGGTTTATTAATTAACGAAACAAAAAAGGAACAATACTTATTAAAAAAATGAAACAATATTTACATGCAACTTTGTGCACTGTGTTAATCAAATATATGCGGTTTGAAGGTATTCTGCAAAATCGTTTGTGTCGAAAATGAAGGTCCAAACAGAAAACAAAACATAAGAAAAAGAAATAAAAAAAAAGGAATCTTGTGTTTTCGGAACGTACCGATTATCTTGAGATACCCTGTTTTTAAGGCCTTTACACTTTAAACAAATTTTCGTTCGCTGCTTCTTGCGTTTATACTTATTTTATCCCACGATATTGTAATTTGACAATAGGGTGGCCCTTATTTATACGTGTCGAAATTTTTTTTTAACAACTTTAAGTTTGTTAATAATGTTTCGTCTTTTCTAAACGAAATGTTACATTTTTGCTTTTGTTACCCGAAGGTATGAAAGTAAACAGATTCAATAGAGTTTAAAAAAGAAAGAAGAAAATAATTAATTACAAATACTAGATTCGCTCCTTTTATTAGAAGAACGTTACTGTTATGTTACAACACATTCCACATGTCTAAGTGTTAATGCAAATTTTGAATCTTTGATTTTTTTAAAGGGAGTATAAGCCTCTTGAATTTGTTTTTTAAATTTAAACTAAAATTAGAGCGTTTCGTTTAAAAAGTAGAATGTATTCTTTAAACGATCTTGAAGAACTTAAAAGAAAAGTTTTCTTCGATATTAGCAAATTTTTCATGAAAAATTATAGAGGAAAGTCGTCTTACATTGGTTTTATATTTTTTTTTACTGATTAGCAATTATTTTATATAGTACTTACATGTATGTACTACTTGAGACACATTGAGAAGTATTGATAGCATAAAATATGCTTTGTAAGATAAGCTATCATTAACTAATGCGTCTATTTGAACTGGTGAATGAGTGGCTAGTGACAATTCTATTGAGAGCCAGATACGTGCGTGTTAGAGTTGGTTGTGAACGGTAAAGAATTATGTGTATATATATATATATATATATATATATATATATATATATATATATGATCATACTGTGCCAATATATTTTAAATAGCAATGCAGAAAAACGTGTTTAAAGATGTTTCGTTAACATGTACATATTACATAATATGTACACAGTCTGTCTAAAAAATAACGGGACTGACAACATATCAATTTAAACACATTTTATTCAAAGTATGTGTGTTCCTTTGGCATTAATATGTACAACGTGTGGTCAACCAATGCATGGATAGATTTCTCGAGATGTGTTTTGGAATCGCCTAGTGTATCCTTGCCTCAGCTAGTTGTATGGTTGGAAGTAGTGCACCTATTTATCGTACCGCGGCGGTACACGAATTATTGGCCAAAGAAACATACCAGTACTTGCTTGGCTCCCTGTGATTATTTCTTATTTCCAAAACTGAAAATTCCAATGAAAGGGACTCGCTACGATGAGATTCCAACCATTCACGCAGCCGTGATAAAAGTACTCAAGGCGATTCTCAAAGCAGATCTCCAGAATTATATTCATTTATTGTTTGTTCAGCGTTGTATTGATGCCGAAAGAACATAGCTGCTTTGAATAAAATGAACGATTTTTATAAATATGACGAGTGTCTAAATTAATATACATATTAGCAATCCCGATATTTTTCAGACAGGCTGTGTATTATATACGATGATGGGAGCTTTTTCAATATGTATTTATGAGAATAAATTCAGTATCCGTTCCGTCTTTTGACCGAATTTTGTGTCTGGCGCCTGGAGTCAAATGTGTACCTATAGGTATTATATTTGAAGGCGTCAGTATTCTAAACCAAAGCACGACTTTTCATAGCTGAGGCGCCAGTTTTCCTGGTCCGTGAGGTAATTTTCAAAAGCCTCATTGTGCTCGATCGGCGAGAACCTGCTGGGCCTGATGATGGGTCAGAGGTCCTCGACGGACGCCGGCCTCCCACGTTGTCTATTTCCTGCGACGATTTTTCCCTTTCTCTGATTACTAATGGAAGGTCTTCGTTTGACGTCCTAGGTGGGGGTTATGCCGGATTGCACCAGTAAAATCACCGAATTTAATTTAACAAACTGAGCTCCACCCACGCAGAGCCTATGTTGTCTCTAGTTCCGAGGCCCCCATGAGTAGTTGTCTTTCAGCTCTCGTAGAGTTGTTTTCTAATTCTCGATCAGCCAACCTCTAACCTACCGTGCAATATATCCGCGCTTACGTTAGTGTTCTTGTAGTTTTGTTAATAATCTGGTGCTAGGAAATACAGTTCTTCCAAATTCACCTAGCCAATTAAAAGTTCCCACCGCCATTAAATTGCTGCTGGATTTTATACCTACAATAGTAGCATACGCGTACCTACGTTTGTTAATTGTTTAGCGACGTATAGTCGAAACAGTACCTAAACTCTCATATTCATATATTCTTAAGAATTATTCATATAGTGTGTAAACATATTACATATATCAAGTTCTAATACTATGTACTTGTATACTTGGACCCATCATTATTCATAGATGTTCGTCTTTATTATACATGTAGTGCTGTTTGAGTACTTAAACTCCACATCATAGTGGAATATTCAAATCATCGAGCTATTCGAAAAATTACTTTTAAAAATAAAATAACCGACTCGGTTATAATAAGATGAGTCTGTATGATTTGGAGTTTGAGTACTCAAGCAGCACTACATGTATAATAAGGACGAACATCTATGAATAATGATGGGTCCAAGTATACAAGTACATAGTATTAGAACTTGATGTATGTAATGTATTCGAATATTTCAACTAAGCTTAGTGTCTATTGTCTCTCTAAGTACATACCGTGCGCTATCCTATACATACCTATATGACACTGCAACTGATGACGAATAGTAAACAGCTCGATTTAACGAGTTAGATAAATATTGTCAAGTCTAGTATATCAATGGCAAGTCCGTACTGCTTTCTCATGCACTATGTTTCTACTGTAACGGTTCAATAAAATGTTTATATAACTTTCGGATCTCCGTTTATAAAACATTTTTTTACTCATAAAATATATTAACACAGTTTGATAATTTGCTTCGTGGGCATTCTGTACATGCAATGACTCATAGATCTGTTCAAAGAAGATTAATACGCTTACGCATCCTTACTATCTAACTGCTTCACATTAGAGTAGTTTTCATTTTGCTAGTGGAACTTCTTGGTTTTGGAACAAATACGTAGAATTTACGAACAACTTTGAATAATTAGAAATTGCTGAGCTATAATTTCTAAAATTTTGAAGTCGATCCTAAAAATATTTTCGTACTTTTCCTCCAAAACACACCATAAACTTATAATTTCCGTGTTACAATAATTATTGTTCGTGTGAATAAATTTTAAAAATCTACTGTCCGGATTTAGTTCCTCCACTTATGCTCCTAATTGAATACCTTGACAATATAACAGAAAAACGAAGGTAATATAATAATTGTTATTACTAGTTATGTTGAACACCAAATCTATGAGCCATTGTATTTCTGTCTGATAGTACTGATAATATAAAAGGTTGGTCGCTTAAATGTCGTAGGTATGTTACGTAGACAGGACGGTCGAGTACTTAAACCTGTCGTTAAACCATTGCTTGGCAAAAGGGAAATTGCGTTCTATGAAAGTCTACAAGCATCTGAAGACCCGGTCATGTTACAGTTGAAGAATTATGTTCCGAGATATTACGGCACGACAGAATTACCAATTTTTGGCAGACGTAAGATTTCAAGAACATCGATTTTTCGTCTTGGTTCCATATGATTCATATTTCCATTCTTTTCTGTGTCTTCCTTTTTCCCCTGTAGTTCTACATACATATGTTATTATATTTAGAAAATTACTTTATGTGAACTATGTTTATTAAGCATATGTATAGTACTGTACAGAGTGATTCACAAAAATGGAATACTTAATTGCGTCCTTCGTTAAGAGCATGCAATAGTGCTCAAGTTGAACGTATTCGTAGGGAAAATAAGGTAAGAGGATAAGGAACAATGTTACGTATATAAAGTTATTTCTGACCTAAGAACGTGCTGCCACTGTTGTATAGTATTGAAAAGCTTTGGTCAACAGGAATTGAATGATTCCATTTTTATCCCCATAAGCAGATGAGAACATGTGAAAAAAAAAACAGATTTAAAGTTTACAATTTTCAGGTTGCCGCCAAAGGAAATCGTAGGCGAAATGCACGCAGAACAGAATAGCGAGCGGTGTGACGCATGATATGGCAGTCGCGCTACCACACACAAAGCAAATGCATATAAAGGAATGTAACATTCGGTTTAATTGCATACACTGCCATGCCATTCGCCACACAACACGCCATTCCAATCCTGTGCGCACATTGCCTCAGGAACGTTACACGTGGTATATCAACGATATCCCCGAAGGTTAAACTATCAAATATACCTATGCTTTACCACTTATTAGAGGAGTGCAGTAGCAAACGCGGCACGCTTTTTGGTTACAAATCATTTTATAGACGGAGCATTGTAATTTTTCCAAAAGTAAAGTAATCAGAGACAGCAATACTTGTTCTCGTTATGGAGGGAATCCTATTCTTTGGGCTAAAAACATAGTAAAATTTGGGATTTTTTTTTAAGAATTCAGCGATTCGATTCAAATGAAATTTGGACCATGTTTTGATGCATCTTTGAAGAAACTGCAAGTTTTTTTTTATTAATTTTTAACCATAAATATTGTAGTTATGCATGATCGACCATCACGCCGCGCAAAATTCGTCGTCCGTTGGTGTGCATGATATTTATCTACCAGGTAATCTGAAACAGAAAAATGAAACGGCGTTTTATTTTATACATTTGTAGCTTGAAATTGGTGAACCAGCAAAAAAAACAAAAAAAAAATATTTAGCGGTGTGGAGAGTTTCCAAACTGAAAGGTCTGAACCTTTAATTTTTGCGATCCAATTTTGCGCCAATTTTCTTATATAACAAAAAAAGTATAGAACTTAGCGGTATTCTGGTTCATGAAATTGAAGTTACATATGTACAAAGTAAAACGCCGTTTCATTTTTCTGTTTCAGATTACCTGGAAGGTAAATATCATGCACACCAGCGGACGACGAGTTTTGCGCGGCGTGATGCATAACTCCTATATTTATTATTAAAAATGAATAAAAAAAAACTACAACTTCGTCAAAGATGCATAAAAACATGGTTGAAATTTCAGATGAATCGAAATGCTAGTTTCCTAAAAAAAATTCCTAAATTTTGCTATGTTTTTAGCCCATAAAATAGGATACCCCCTTAAACCATACCTATCTGATACTTTTCACGTCTAAATAGTTATGTATATTTTCTAATAAAATGATGTCGTTTTCCTATAAGAACTGCAGATTTATGACAGATAATTTCAATATTCTACGATACATAAATATTCTGTTATTAATTGATACATCATATTTTACAGTTATATTACTAATTAATGGGTAATTAACCATACAAAATTGTGCATCGTAGGGCATTGAATTCACATTTAAAAAAAGTCTCGAATCTTATGCAGAAAAGAAAATGCATTTACATTTGAGATAATATTAACGATCACTTTTTAAACAACTTTCTTGAATCTTTTCGTATTTTTTGGTATAAGGAATAATTAAATGTTTCGTTTCTGGGGGATCATCCTGTGTACATACCTACATACGTCAGAATTCGAGTAACTTATTTAATGTAAATAATGTAGTGTGTAGATTCAATTGCCTAATAATTGATGTTCCATATTACACTATTTCTCACAACGTCACTAATCATTTGCATAAAATATTAGCAGTAACATTCCTTACGCTGAAAGACATTACCGATGGTATGGCAGAACCATGTGTGATGGACATAAAGATAGGTAGACGAACGTGGGATCCCTTAGCCACGCCGCAAAAGAAGGCAACGGAAGAATTAAAATATGCCGAATCTAAACGCACTTATGGATTTTGCATAACTGGCTTTCAAGTTTATTGTCTCTCTTCCGGGCAGTTAAAAAAGTTTGGAAAACATTATGGCAAGACACTCGACGCTAAAGGTATCGTGGAAGGTATATTATAAACTTTAAACATTTTAAAAGCGTATTTACGATTACGGACATACTTGTAGTTTAGAAAAATGTATAACAAGGGGTGTGAGGGTACTTGGAAATGTCAAGTTCAGTAGTATCGATATTTTTATGGGGAACGGACCATGCCCTGCTAAAGGGTAATGTTAGCCTGCTGCGATTTCTATAGATACACCCTTGGAAAGGTCTCGCGAAGACAAATCGAATAATACCATTTTTAATTTCAAAGTCAGGTGGGATTAGCTTGAAAAGTGGTCCCAATGTTTGTAGTTTTGAGCTTTTGAACCAAAGAATTTGGGTTGGCACTTGAGGGAAACTCTAGTGATGTAAGCGATACTTCTGTAGAGCCAGATGCCAGGTGTGTCTTTAAAAGGTGGGTCCACATTTGTTACCGCACCGCGTTCCGTTACCGCGACCTGTTACTTATCTAACGATGTTCTGTTACTGCACACTGTTTAAGCCGGGTCCACATCTGTTACCGCACCGCGCTCCGTTACCGCGACCTGTTACCTATCTGAACGGTTGTGGTAACAAATGTCAACGATGTTCTGTACTGCATACTGTGACTCGTTACTTGTTTTGGCCGTTCAGATGAATGTGGAACGCCATGCAGATTGAAACAGATTCAGAAACGGGTCCTGCACCGAACCTCGTTACTGCTAAATGAAATAACACGGTGCGGTAACATTTGTGTACGCGGCTTAGTTGCTTCGGCCGTTCTGATGAATGTCTCGGAATCGTCCGACATCGACAGGCATCATCTACACTTGTTACCACAACCGGTCCGATACGTAACAGGTGAAATGTGTACCCGGCTTTACAAGGAACATCACCCAACTGTTACACGCCAATTTTGGTGAAACTCCGCAGACAGGTGGAGTACCTAAAACTATTAGACACATTTTTGCTTAGTGGCGGAAATTCGTGTTTCAGGGGGTGAAATTACCCTTCAAAGTTGGAGGTTTGAAAACTGTTTGGCTGAATAACTCGAAAATGACCAGAACTTGCGAAAATTACGAAATTTAAGGTCATTTTTCAAGGTGTTTCCAATTTGATTTTGAAGTTAAAAATGGTAACATCTGATTTGTTTTGATGAGACCTTTCCAACGGTATATAGACACCGTATCACGCTATAATAAATCACTCTACAGATTTAACATTGCCCTGTTTTGCAACTTTAACAGACATTCAAATTTTCGTGGTCATTTAAAAGTCAGCTACAGGAATCTAGAAATTTCAGATATTTCCACGCCTCTGTTTAGCATTCAAATATTAAGGTAGACTCTCACTACGCCTCCGTTCATTTTATTCTTCCTTTGCTATTCTTATGTATTTTGAGAATTTGACTCACACTGCGCCTCGCCTCACACGGCACGACTCCGAGCCGCGGATTCTTCCTCGAGAATATTTTGAAGAAGAGAGGCGAGGCGTAGTGTGAGTGGATGCAATGCCACAGCCTTCGGTGACCGCTAAAAGAGGAAGGAAGAGGTTCTCTGAGCAACTGATCAAACACATGAACTGAGGCAAGCTCAATAATTTCAGGTACGGAAAACCCGAGGCGACGCGAGCCTAGATGTGAGTGCGAAAAGAAGTTGCGCCGAGGCGAGGCGAGGCGTAGTGAGAGCCTACCTTTAGCCTGAACCAAAAATTTCGTTAATTATGTGCATATAATTATCTCATTAATATATCGGTTAGATCAGTACACGAGGCGATTGTAAATTTAGTACTGGAAGAACACTTTAAATATCTTGCTTGTTTCAATTACTTCGAATAGTCCGTTTTGTTTTCCACGCAGCGCTGAAAATGTTCCTGAACATAAGTCCGGAAAGACCGCCCTGTCGTCACTTGATTGTGCAGCTTCTCTCTTTCCTGTGGAAGATCTTACTATTCTTTCGTATCCAGCGGCTGTTCCGCTTTTATTCTAGTTCTCTGTTGGTGGCGTACGATGCGAAAAGACTGCGGCACTATATTCGTCTGAACAACACGAGAACCGATAGCTCCTCCAACCTCGTAGACAGATCACGGTCTCCTACGAATAATCATGCAGCCATATCGAATGTGTCCAAAGATGTAAATGACGCCACGAGTAACTCGGGAATCGCCGAGGTGAACAGAAACCGGACAACGGAAAGGGTACATTTCGTTAAACGAAGCATCAGTCTGAGCAGTGAATGCGATCTACCAGGAAAAGAAAAGACTTTAAATAGGCGTGGATCTTGCAGTCCAGATTTTAGAGTAGATCGACTGTGTCGTACGCATTCTCACGTTAACAACGTCGACGGTGACGTTAAGAGGATGAAGGAAGATTATGACGCACTGCTAAACGAGCTCACTAGTTTCTCGGAAGAGAAGCAGAACTGGGTTAGAATAAACATGATCGACTTCACGCACGTATTCCCAGCAGATGATCGGAATACCTTGGATTTAAATTATTTGGAAGGGATTGAAAACTTGATCAAACTCGTGGAGAGGTTCTTGGTCTTCAAGGATAACGCCGCATAAACTGTATTTATTGTAACGTAGAGGTTGCTGTTACACGTTTCCTTCAAAAGTACTACACGATGTGTCGTATGAAACTGTATTTTATATTCTGCAATAAATTGGGATTTTTTTATATTAGGAATAGACAGAACTGCATGTAGGAGGTTGTCATTTTCGATGACGTATGTTGTTACTGCGTGAGCAGAGCACCGAGGTCGGAAACGTTCCAGGAAAGCTTATAGAGTGCAACTTGCTCGAAGGGAAAATAAATGTTTATCGTTACTTTGGAGCTTTCACGTAACGTTTCTGTCACCTGTAGTCAATTTCATAACAGAAGCACTGAGAACTAACGATGTTAATTGTCTCGTACCAGGTATTCATAACATTCACGTCCCTTCGCTGCACTTCACTTAACGTGACTGCGCATTCCTAAAAATTGTGTTGATGGATGTCACTAAAACAAACGTCAACGTACGTATTTGATATTTACTAAGAACTGGTATTGTCATCGATTGTTCGTATCGTTTGTTTCCTATGTTGTTATCGTGCAAACAAGAATGTCGCCGCACATACCAAACACAAAAAATTGTTATGCTAATATAATAAATAAAATAAAAGAGTTAATGTAATATTGAGTATCTTCGATTTATTTTTACGAAAAGAATCGATCCTTTTTCGACTTTTCGACAAATTCCACCCCCTCGCTCCCTTCTTCTGGAATGACTTCTGCTGAGAGTAATTGTCTGTATGGTTTGTTGTAGAGTTGAATATTTATACGATCTAGAATTCTATGATGAAGATTGCTTTGATGTTTTTCCGAAATTGTATGTTATTCTATTTATGCATGTGGAAAAAACTAGTCAAGTTCTATCTTAATAGCGCTCATAAGGAATATATGAAAGAACAATAGTTTTACTATTTACATTTTTCAACGTATTGGTTGGCTACATTTACTCTCCTCCATTTAATAATTTAATTTGGTTGCTGCACGTAGTTTAAAATCTTCTTTTGTTAAGTTTTCAAAGGGGCACCTTATTCAAGAGAAACGAATAACAATTAGGTTTCTCGATTTTATTAAAACTCAACACCTAAAGAATTAAACAAAAAAAATATATTATACAAATGCGGTGGTTCCAAGCTTTCGTATCATGAACCTGTAGTACTAATCCCCTTTTTGTTTTGTTTTTTTTAACTTTAATTATAATACTACAAGAATATAGAGTTTATAATATATCACGCGGTGCGGAGACAATGCGGACAGGCAGCTAATTGTGACAAAATGTATACATATGTACACTACACGAGCTCCCGCTTACGACTCTGCAGTTTAGATGCTGTGATTCTTCCATTTCGCGACGCACACAGCAAACGAATATCCGTTAGTGGCATGGCTTGCTCACAGATGTCACTATCAAGACACTTTGCGCGTACATACATACAGCAAACCATACTATTGAAGAACTCTATAAATATGTATAATAAATAAATGTCAATGTATTACTTTGCTTTGTCTATTTTCGAGTTTTTTAAGTACAGGATATAAAATACACAGAATAATATTAAGTCTATAGGGTAATTTGGGTCGCAAAAGCGTATCACAATTACAGTGCCTCTACGAGCTATAGTGACTTAGGTGTGAGGTCACTCAGCATGGTCTTAACCGATACCCTGCTGGGTACGGGCCGCTAAACGTGCCCCCCTACTACCTCTTGCAGGACTGTGTTTAGGGAAGACCAGGACAAAACCGGGGTCCTAAAGATTAAATGTTACAATTTCGATTTTAATAAAATAAAAAATTCGTAATTCTAAATTAAAAGTTTGATACAACTCGAGCGGTAAAGTTGTATCAGTGGACACGTCCCATTATGGTGATAAGGATTACCAAATGGGTTCTAAGAATGATTTATTCGATTTTGCCATTGAAATCAGTTTTTAAATACAATACAATGTCTATATATCATGAAATCAGTCTTTTAAATACAAGTCAAATTAACTTTAAATACAAATCAAGAAATTAATATTTCACCCTCGACTGTGGAGCGCCGACCTCGAATCGCTGCAGTCGACCGAGGATTTATACCTGTTTCAGAAATAAAATAATTCTTTATTCTTTATCGTATCGATATGGAAGTGACACCGATGGATTCCTTATGTTTTTCCGTTGAAAATAATACTAAATTTTATGTAAATCGGATTATTATTAAAGAAGTCAACTTGAAATGATATAAATCAATTTTTCATGGAATTTCCTTCATTATGGTCCGAACTACGTCGTTCTTGGTGTTAGTTTTAGCGGCGAAACATAAGGACTCGATTGGCGTCGTTTTCGCAGAGATCTGATGAGAAATGCGGAAATTCTGGACATTTCTCACTTCTTAAGGGGGTAGGTAACCTTCAAAATTTTCGAAAATTCGATTTTGGGATTTTTGCATATTCCGTTAGCTACATCCTTTCTATGTATTTTAAGCGCAACCAGGCCCCGAAATTCCAAAAATTGAAGGAATTACAGCCAAAAATGTACGAGCTTGCACATGAGATCGCACAATGACAGAACTGCATATCCAACTTTAAATGTGATTTCCCAGAAACTACGTTTTCCAAAACGGTGAACATAAAATCTTGAAAACAGCTCCAATGATTTGCATGAAAATTTACAGGGAGGTGCAGAAAACTATTCCTCACAATGCGTCGGGAGCACATTTTCAATATGAATTCTTAAAAAACAGATAAAAAATATTTTTCCCACGAAAAAAGGATAACATCATATACATCAACATAAAAATTGTATTAATTTGTTTTGAATTTTGCTTCCGACAGAAGATGGGGACTGTCTTACAGATTATAAAAATACCTTTACTTTGTGTTTTAGGTAATTCACCTGTCCGGAATCATGTTCACCATCAGACGGCGCATCGCGCACACGCTCTCGCGTTTATACTTATAACTTTTTTCCTGTAAATATATTTAAAATTTTCTTTTTGTGTATTAAAGTCCACGAAATGATGATTAAAAATTGAAATAAGAATTAACTCTGTATTCATTTATTACTTCAGAATATGCGTTTGAAAAAGGGCCTGATTTTGGGCTGTTGGGGGTTACCTACCCCCTTAATGGTATTTCAATCCTTTCGAGGGTCGAAAGCCATACAATTCGGTGAGGCACTGCGGGGGTTGTCCTCGCCACGGAGTGTCAGGCGGCATCTCTTTGAGTTCAGTGGCTCGAGGATCACCCTGTATATGATTCAGCTGGGTCGAACCCAAGACCATTCTCTCAAAATTACGGTCAGCATTTCACTAATCTCTCATTACGGCCAGAGATTATTGAGCGAAATGTAACCGGTCAGTGCTTCGGTCTTGACCTCCTGCTTTAAACTTTAAAGTAACATGACTTTTATCTCCAACCAACATAATGATGTTTCAACTACTGCTAAACGCATGCGAGTTATAAAATGAGATCTCTTAACACTTTAATAACAACGTCCTCCGGCTCAGATCGGGCATTATTCGAATAAAATATTTTGCAAATGACTCTTTATGTAATATATTATTGTATGTGACTTGATGTTCTTTTCAAATACTCATGCATTATACTATTTGAAGAAGCAAATGATTTTCCCTTGGATTATATTGTTTATTGATCGCTAATCAAATGACATTCTATTTTATTTTGTATTTAAATCCGCGTCTTCAGAAATAATTTCGCAAATAGCTTCGGATAAATTTAAAAACAATTTCATTTCACAATTTCAATATTGTATTTTGCGCTATTTCTTCACAATACTTTTGTTTTATACACATTCGAAACACAATTTCTCAAACTCAAGATGATCCGTTATTTTATTTGGAACAGTTAATAAAAATAAAAAATTATTTTCAAATTATTTATTTGGTGTTGGCACAAAATAAGATAAGTTTTTTATGGTATTGTTGTCTTTCTGTGTACATAGTACTTGGAATACAAATGTTTCCATATCATGTCATTAATTTTAACTCCCAATTCAGTTAGCAAATATTCGTGCTGAATAGTGCTTAGGAAAATAGTATGAAAAAGTTGTTTCGCAATAATATGTAATTATAACGTAACCTATTATGTATATGAATTTTAAATGAAAATTATATAACATAAGATCGCACTCATCGGACATTTTTCAAGGTACCATTTTTAAAAAAAATGAATCACATACTTCAAATCTTTATAAAGTACTTTCTTTAATTACTTCTGATATATTTTAACTAAATTGCATTAGGATTCTACAACCAAGTTTCCCTGTATTATGTATCTCGATACAATCGCAGATGACACGTCTGTGACAAAATTATGTTTACAGAGGAGGGAATAATAAGCATTGTCTTAAAACTATATTTTTAACCAAACTAATTCGTCTATGAACATATTACATTAAATATTTTCGTAGAACAAAGTTACTGACTCCTTGTTCAACCTACATTTTACCACTATTCATTTATAATAAATTTACGCGTTTTGGTTTATTTATAAAAATCATGCCTAACGTCGCCTACATACGCGCATGCAAATCAATACAAAATTGATCATTTCTTATTAGTATGTGAATATTTCTGGGAAATTTATGGTCACACACACAGAATTCTGCATTTACATAAGACGGATTATACACTCGCAGTTTTTATTCTTTGATTTATTCGGCGGTAAATAATTTATTTCATCACATTCGTTTGCTCTCAGTCAGAATTTCATTCAACCTACATCTATTATTAATGACAAGATAATTTTTACATTATTTTGGTAATGAAAATTTGCGCGCAGTCCTTTAAAAATGCAAGCAAATAACATTAACATTCTGTACTAATCTCATTTCGTAATATTTTGTTAATAAAACCAAATCAAATTTATTAAAATCTTCCAAAAGTGTATATTATTAAATTGTATTGAATAGTATAATATGTATACCCTACAGTTTTACCAAACACAATAAGGAAATAACGTGTGACAAGTAAACAAATACTTTCTTCACGAATTTTTCAATGTGCTAAAGTGCAGAATGAAATATTCAATGATAGAGAAAAATGTAATTAATGCGAAATGCTACCTAGGTGGGAAACAATAGTAAGCTCATTGATATATTTTGCGTTATGTTTACAAGTACTGTAACCATTGTAACTGAATTACAGTTAGTACCTATACATATAATAAATTTAGCTACCTTGCTATCCGTATGTACAAATTTTACAATGAATTCCGTCAACGACGAGCAAATCGTTTATTCAAAGACAAGTCTCTTACATAAAACCAGTGTTTCCACTTTTGATAATTTCGATCAAAATTTTATCCTTAGATACAAAATTAATACTCAACCTTTTTATTGGTTTTACATGATGTGTAAAAGCCATAGATAAGTTTTTTTGTTCCCTTACAACGAC
Source organism: Andrena camellia (assembly GCA_029448645.1). Taxonomy (NCBI): domain Eukaryota; kingdom Metazoa; phylum Arthropoda; class Insecta; order Hymenoptera; family Andrenidae; genus Andrena; species Andrena camellia. Next base: position 54,340,644 of record CM055676.1, on the reverse strand, counting down.
TAATAATATGACGATTTTAATATACCTACTACATATTCGCATGTCCAATACATTTAACTCAATGTTGTATTGATTTTGTACATGAAAAATCGATTCTCTATCCAAATGTTCTGTACTATACGTATAATTGTTTCTATTTGTCGTTGACGAATTCAATTGTTAACAGATTTTATAATGCACGATCCTACTATACATATAAGAGATACAAGTGCACATAGTATATTTACATCCCAATAATTATTGGCAATCATGGAATAAGTAGTTTAATAACGAATTCATTAATTTCTCGGCAAAATATGAAAACAAGACACGAAGTTAATAATTTCGTAATTAAAGTGTTTATGTGTAGTACATAGAATGTCTTCGTATTTCTTATAGAATTAATAAATTCTTTAAATATATGTATTTGTACAACTCGTGCACAACAAATATAATGTAATAAGTCCAAGTAGAATCATTCTTTACTTTATGCACAAATGCAAGTCAATATAGTGTATATACAAATTTACTCTTATTAACTAATTAGCACAGAGACACTGTAATACTTTTGAGTGTTAATATTCGTGTTATATTTACAGATATATGCAAACAATTCTCCCTATGAGGAGGGGGGATTTACACGTAGCGTTCCTTTTTCGGTATTACACATTGTTTTCAATTTTTAAGTCCATATTTCTCGACCACGAAGCTCAGCAACTGACACATTTAAACCTTTCGAACACTCAACACAAGAACTTCTTCCAATACAACATATACGCGTTAATTATACAAAATTGTTTAATCGTTATGATTTATGCCGCCCCTAAGGACGTTGATGCGGAGACAAATGGTTATCGGTTTCCAGTATTCTTCCCTTTTTTCGCAATCTCTATAAGTAATATTGCACAGTAACTGTACACTGTATGGTATGCATATACATGCATATGTAGCATAGGATGCTACACTGATTTAATTAGACATCAATTAGGCCGAATATGCTTAAACTTATTGAACGGTTCGTGTAACTGATAAGTGTAAAACGTGCACAAGGTAGCATGCAGGTTTCGTAACGTTGTAAAACGAAATTCATTAATTAACGCGTAAGAACTAAAGTATCCATTAATCGAGGACAAGTTTGTTATAGGCTAGTAATGCTAACTGTTTTCTTTCTTCCTTAATCAACGATATACTGGAGGAATTGAAACATGAAAGGCTAAAGCATGGAACTTTGATAATTACAAGTAAGAAACGTTCTGTGAAACAATCGAACAAAAGTGCACTAGTGGAGTTCTATCATTTCCGCTTCTGGAACTGATGGAGATGAAAGGATCTCATTTGGCTAACGACGCGTATGATTTCAGAGCTTTTCACCTGTAGAACAAAGGAAGAAACGAGAGAAATCGATAATATCGGACGAAACAGACAAAGAGAACGACCGTTAAGCTGGAGTACTTGGTGATAGTGGAATGTGAAATAGTTATGTAGTTAGAATTTATTTAACGCCATCTTTGTCTAGAGCAGTGTTAATTTTATTTCTTTTTTGAGGGGCAGTTTATTGCTTTGAAGATTTATAGTATGATAAATTAATATAATGAAGTGCTACATGATATAAAATTAAATTATCTTGACTCAAGAAAGAAGCAAGCGAAATGTTAACACAGTTTGAAAAAATAGAACGTCTCCTAATCTATAAATAATTACTTGATATAAACAAAAAATTTTAATACAATTTTAACAAATAGTTTAATCAATGGATATAATTTTGTAATTTCATACTCTGCATATGACACAATATAAATAAGTGTTATTAAGGAAAATTTGTTCGCCTATCTTCAATCTTCATTATAGTCGGGAAGTCTATATGAAAGAACATTAAACATTTAATAAATTTTGCAACTTTCTGCTGTAACCCAGATAACACGACGTCTTAAAGACGTCCGATTTTACATCTGTTTTTGGCCTGAACGACCCTACGACCTTATTTGCTCTTAAGACGAATGTGAAATTTTGAGGGATGAACCTAGAGGTCGAATTATGATAGTATTCTGTAGAATATTTTGCGTCAATGCGTATTTTTTTATAAACAATTAATAATACTTATATACCTAGAATTTAGAAATTAAAAGTGTTTATAAGGAAGTGTGTTAGGTGGTTTGTACGTAGATTTTGCTACAAAAACAATAGTTATAAATAATTCTTTGCATTCAATGCGAATGTGATGCAGAAATAAGTGTAGGACGCTAGAATTCTTTCAAAGTAACAAGTTTGCATAAATTTATATTGTGTCTACATGAATCTTATAAATTTTATTTCTAAAATTTAAACAAACACAGGTAGAGTAAGATGTTTAAACAAAATTTGTCCGTGTTACATCTATGATTATTATAACTATGAACAATTATAATTATATGTTAAAACTTTGCTGACCGGTCACAAGTATACTCGTGTTGCCGTGTCCGAACGTTGCGGACCGATCACGAATATACTCGTGTTGCCGTGTCCGAACGTTGCTGACCGGTCACGAATATAGTCGTGTTGCCGTGCCCGAACGTTGTTGACCGGTCACGAATATACTCGCGTTGCCGTGTCCGAACGTTGCTGACTGGTAACGAGTATACTCGCGTTGCTGATCGGTCACAAATTATCTCGTTCGGAAGCGCCGGCCGCACGGAACAGTTTTGGCTCGAAAGCGCCGGTCAGCAAGGTGTTAAAAAGGAATATCTAAAACACTGCTCCAGAGTAAGAGTAACAATTAGTTGCGTAAATGTTGTTTTATTCTATGACGTTTTAGCTGCTTAAAAGGGAGCTAAAGAAAATAACAACGTTAATTGACAACATATTTAATTAACTCAAGCAGTTGGATGTTTGTGCTACAACTTTCACACAAGATTACTCTAAATTACTTGGTCAAACTGTACCAGTGTACGTTAACAATTATAATGATAGAAAAATGTCATTCAAATATGGATCTACAAATATCGCCGCTGTCAGTTGTAGCCTTTTACAGTTGCAAGTTTGAAGGTGTTCTAAAATGATTCCCCATGCAAGGATTATGCTTCATGGCCTCATATCATTGATTGTCGTCTCATTTGAACCTGGAGAAGATCCATAGTACAAGGTATATAAAAATTATATGTCAAGACCACCGTAGCGGGATTCTCCACCTCTGGATCGATGGAGATCCGTTAAAAAAGTTGCCGCAATATTGGCCTTGACCCAGTTTTTCACAGTCAATTTTTTTTATTGTGGCGTGTTCTACTCGTCAAGAGGAGACAAAGTATCAAAGGAACCCTAGGTCGCAACTCAACCGTTCTCTTAAAAAATGATGTTAAAGTTTTTCGATTATTCCTCACTGAATAATGATATATTTCCCTAACTAGGTAAACTTTAATTTTCTGCTACTTCGGCAATAACACGTTATTTATTCTATACTGGATTGTAAAATATTAAAGTAATATAAATAAAGTGAGTGTAAGAATTATCAAAACTTTAACATTGTTTTTTAAGAGAAAGGTTGGGTTGCGCCCTATGGTTCAGTTGACACTTTTTATCCTCTCAACGAGTAGAACAGACTGCAATAAAAAATATTGACCTTGAAAAACTGGATCAAGGACAATATTGCAGTCTACTTTTTTAACAGATTTCCACCGATCCAGCGGTGTAGAATTCCGCTACGGTGATCCTGACATATAATTTGCGTACACCCTGTACCTACGAATTGCTGCAAATGTGGCTTTCACTGGACAACGTCGCATCGGTGTGGAAGATTTTGTCGATAGAGGCGCTCTGCTTCTCTACTAAATATATCTATTCGCTCGGACATACGTGAGGTGCATATCTGTCACTTCACCATGATATTACGATTTTATGAAAAATTGCAGATGAAAATGCTGTTACTACAGTATTTCCCAACCCTTTTTAAAGTAAAGTAAATATTTCCTTCTTTTCATTTATGAAAAATCAGTGTTACATTATTAACAGGTTATGGCAATGTAACCATGATATTAAAATAAATAAGTGCTAAAAATCGTCAACTAAAAATAACCGCGGCGAACCCCCAGCAAAACACTTCGCGACCCACCCATTGAGAATCACTGTGCCACACAGTTATAAAATCTGGGAAATTTGCAGATAAAAATGCTGCTATTACTGTTATACTATCGACACAATTTAAAAATCAATACTGTCTTTCTTATTTTTATTCGAGGTCTGGCTATCATTACATTTCGCTATTATATCAGAACAAATAATATTTACATGTTTCATAGTTCACTTGACTGTTGCACATTTCCGATTCGGAAAAGAATCATTTACAGATCTATTCTGTATGATATTTTTTTTATCAATATAATTAGGTGCTGGAATATAGCGACCAAGCAATTTAGGTACATCCTGTAATTAAAAAATTACAGATTAAATATTTGAGTTCTTTTAAACGAAATTTTTGGATAAATCATTTACTTCTGATAGTTTCATATGTAAACAAAGTACATTATGTATAAGTATACCTACATACTTGCTTTTTTTTACATAATATGTAGTAATAAGCTTACACGATGCATAAATTGTAATAAGTCAATAGAAATGGAAAACTGAGAGAATTGTGTGATTTAATTACAGAAGGAAATTTTGTTTGCATTAAGTGATCTGGGACCAAATTTCTATTAATAATATACGTACAACTGTGTTTTTATTTCACAGTATATGCGAGAAATGGCGATATATTTTTTGAAAATATATTGTTACTATGATTTAAAGTTATACATTTAAAATAATCAGATATCTGACATGAGGAAATAGAAAAATACGTATCTCTGTTTAGTAATTGTTTGGCCATTAAAAAGTCGTGCTTTTATGAATTTTCCTCGTTAACTATGTGTTAGTAGAAAACGTATTCTACGGTCGGGATATATTCCCGGCGATGTTTTGTGAACTTCTTGTTTCCCTAACACGTTTACTTCCGTAAGAACATCCAAGTACCTATCCTAATGCATTAACCTTTTTTATACACGTTACTTCCCACTATACAAAATACATACTTCTTACGAGTTATACAGTGTGGCCCACGTAAAGAGTTACAGCTATTTTCTTAAAAGCTATTAATTTATAGGAAGATACTTTCTTCAAATAATTAACAAAATTGCTTCGTAATGTTTTCTGAACTCATAACATTTCTATCTTAATTTGTTCCATTTTACCTTAATAATTATTTAGTAAATATTATTTTTTTGAGACATTTCATGAAATACAGAAAACACATAATTAAGTGAAGGTAAAAAGAAATATAGTCAGTAGAAATTGTTACTTATAATAGTATGCAAATGATGGCCCAATAACAATATCATATATATATGACGTATGCCCTTCCAACTGATCTCAGAGCACTGTGAGATAAAAAGAAAGAATTTTCATTGTTTCTGAAAAGCGCTTCTTAACGCTTTATGTGGCCCGTCCTGTATACATGTTCTTGGCTAAAGTGTAAATAAAAAAAATCGCGGCATCGGAAAACAAGGATATGTATTACCTAAACGAAAATGGAATATAATTTCAAAAATCTGTAGAAAATATTTATCAGCAACATTTTTGGAAGAAATAATAATACTTAAAAATAAATTACGAGTAATTTGGAACGATTATATATATTTAATAACGTTAAATAAACTGTTTCTCTTGTAATAATTCAGAAGTTGCTTTTGGTAGCAGCGGGAACAATAAAGTTAACGTATCGTTTCTTTTATTGGTTGAGAGAAACGACGATGATTGGTGGAGATCTACATCTTCAAAGGCTTAAGTATCAGCTGCCATTTCTTAGTAGACGTTAAAATGGCAAAGTAATAATTCGTAACAAATAAATTAGTAATAAATGAATAAATGTATAACTACACTTTTCTTCATTCACTATAGTACATGGAAAATGAGTCGTCTATCTTTGCTTATTGTAAGGCGTAGTTAACTCTCTTATAATCAAGCAAATGTTTAAAAAATCAATCTATCGCACTAATAAACTTTAAAGACGAATCATTTACGTAACCATTTATATTTATACTTTGTAAACTATTCAAAACTCTACGAATTTCAAAGAATCCTACAAAAGAATTCCATTTTCGATCGAAAATAAATTCAAATATGGTGAGATGATAAATCGGATATAAATGGGTCATATTTGTTCATAATAAATAAAGAGAATAACCATCGATTAATTAAATGTACGAAAGCTAATTAAACGTGTTTCATAATTTGTTAAATAACGAGCAGCTGCTGCCAATGTTTCGTCCACGCAAACGTGCAGGTGGCACCGTCGAGTTAACGGTGAAGATTTTTGAATCCAACGTTGAATTTGACATATTGCCTAATTCGTCATGTTTATCACAAAATTCGTGGGGGGGGGGGGGGGGGACAAATTTAGTTCCGTTGATCGCAGTCACAACAGTCACGGCAGTAATGGCTGTCGTTAAATTTGTGCCGTCGATGCACACCCATTAATTGATCCCTTTCGCGGATGAGATAAATGACGATGAACAGGACGAATCTTGATCCCCGAAGGATTTTCCTCGAATAACCGTTCTTTTCGCTGGTAGACACTGACGTGACTACGACAGGGCAGATAGTAGGATTATGCAGATGGCCGTTTTAGATTGCGCCAGAAAATTCGAGCTAGTACCCCTGGATGACATCGATTGCGCCGTGTTGTCGATTCTTCGTGGTCGTACCTCGCTGTCGATGCTTTTTCGCCCTTTTGTTGCTACATCGTTTTCAGCGTCGTTGTAACTACCGCTGCTTGCTCTGCCATGAAGCCGTATATCTGGGGAAAAAGTGATTGATATATTAGTGACGATAGCACCAGATAAAATTGTTTCATATGGAGGGAGAATTTTTTCAGTCGTGCCAGTTGATTTACAATATAAAATCGTAGGTTTTCTATTTCATGCTATTGCATTTTCCACGTGCACCACTTATTGTACACATCTTAGATATTTATTAAAACTTATACTAAATTTTTAAAGTTTCGTTATTTTAATTTAATAAAATTAGTGTAAGGTTGAATAATTTAGAAGTCAATTATGCTGGCTGTATGACCGATGATAGATGTATAATTATATTCGAAAAGGTTGTATGTAATTATTTGGTATTCAAAATTGGAAAAGAGAACTTTTTGAAGTTTGACGAATGCGTCTGTGCATGGGGAGAAATACCGACTTATGTGAGGGATGGACAATGCATGATCGAACCGTATCGTTTAATTTTAATTTCGAAAGAGCATTCAGAGAGTTCATAAAATATTGATAGAAGTGGAGTGACTCTACATGGTAAGGTTTATGTTTATATAATACATATTAATGTAATTATCACGTTAGGTAATATATTCTCTGCATTGAAAGTGCCTCATTCCATGTTCCACTCTGATCTAGAACCTTCATACGTAAGTAGGGATTACGAATAACATTTTCTACAAAATGTAAAACAAATTTGAATTATTAAATAATTAGTAGGGATCGTAAATTCTAGTAATGTATATGGATACTGAAAACATAGAATCTTGGACAGGGATGCTAAAGCCTACTTATTATTCTTCTTCTCTCGTCGTGTTTTCGTTCTTTTAATACTTTTTCTTCCTCTACATTCTCCATTTTATGCATACCACTTATCGTTCGTTATTCAAGCGTATTTTTAGATTAGAGAAGCCACTTTAATGCATCATTCATTGCGATTTCTTCGTGTACCTACTTACTTTTAAGGAAGGGGGGACAGAAACCATTACGTTAGTATTATAATTTATGTATATAAAAATGGGCACGATGCGAATAAAATTTTAGTTATGAAGAAATATTGCTCCAATGCTAATTAAATTTAACAAATTTTAGGCTGTTGTTGAAGTAGAAATAAATATTTATTAAATATTTGATTAACTGCGACCCTTACTTTTAATTTTATTCACACTTTTATGTTTGTATACGTTGTTTAAAACTTTTAATTGTTGTAGTTTTTATTCACTGTATTTGGGAATGTTGGTTGTATTTACGTGCAACTTAATGTCTTAGTTATACGAATTTAACACAAAAAGATACGTACTGGAAAACGTTAATAGTATCCTATATAATAAGACGCTTAAGGTGTCTGTTCTTTGTTAGGAAATTTTCTCCAAAGTTTTTTTTCGTACTTCCCGATGACCTAAAAGCTTCAAATTCAGCATGAAGTTTCCTGGGCATCCAAAGTTGCCATAAAAATGTCAAAACCTGGGAAATTTGAAAATGGATAGTACCTATGGGTTAAAACAGGTATTCTGTTTATCTCATGGACCCTAAGGGTTTCAAGTACTGCTGAACACTAAGTTTTGGTAAATTTATTTTCCTTTCTTCGCAAATAACATAACATGACCTCAGAAAAGTACCCGAAAATTGAAAAATCAGTATTTCAAATTCCCTCGGGCACGTATGTGGCTTAGGCCCCTCGAAATGCCCTTCAGATGACTAATTAGAAGGTTACCCGGTTAGTACTCAAAAGTTGTAACATTTCGTATTTCGCAGGAAAAATTGTTTCTAGGGAGGTTTCCAACAAAAATTATGCTTACCTTAGGTGTCTTATTATACAGAATAGTAATGCCTGGTGAAGACAGGCTAAAAAACTAGTACAATATATGTTCGATGGTAAAATATCACGAAATAAAAGTAGGTATGAAAGAATACGTAACGACGAATATCCTAGTGCCTTCACTCCTGACGCGAGATTATAATCGAAAAGAGCATGAGATGTCGAAGAAATCTGTAAGAAAGTTCTGGAAACGAAAGATCAGATAACTCTCCATAGTTGACGCGACGTAGTGGTTCATAAACCGCATGGGATTTCATCAAAATCCCGTTGAAAACGCGGCGTTTGTCGCCTTAGAGAAGATCTACGGCATTGTGCCACGTTGCTGAAAGTTCGCGGGTAAATTTCACGCCCTCTCTCGAACTTTCCCTTCAAAAAGTTTCTCACCCCGCTGTGCGTAAGTTCTCGTATTACGCCGTGGCGATGATTTAAAAGGAAGTTCTTCGGAATTTCTAAGCCAGATAACGTATGTACGTATATATGTATGTGTGCACGTTAAAATACCCTAGTTGTTCCTACTTTTCGTCCGTTTTAAAGCATCTGATCTAATTCCATAATTAAATTCAGGAAGTGCAGCTCAGTTTCAATGCAGATGGTTTAGGTGAAATCTGAGAAATGTTCAATTGTGAACATTATCCTATCAACTCGCTTATAACGTATTCTACATTTAAAAATAAATTCGCGTGGACGATTTGAAAGAGTTTAATATCACAGCTGGGAGAAACGCTGAACGAGGCGAGAATCTCACAATTAGTGCGCCCGTCAACAGAATGCTGCAAGTTTAATTCGATTTTTGTTTGGCAAGTTTCGCAACGTGTAAGCGCGACTGCAGGCGTTTGAATATTTAATCTTGTTTCGACAACGCTGCAACTGGTGCTGGAATATGCAATTGCACGAATGAAACGAAAGGCAGAATTGTTGGCAATGATATCTGGAGACATTTAGCACGGAAGCAAAACGGAGGACAAGAGTATGAAATGGGCAATTGAAATGATTTAAAAGAGGAATACATGCAACCTGTATGGTTTGATGTTACATCTGTTGATGTACTGCACGGATGATATAAATTGTTATTCGATGATAAAAATTTATAAAACAGAATTCTAGTTTTTAATTATACGTAACATACATAATCTTACATTCAAATTTAATAGAAGGCAATATGCAATGTCTATTTATGTGTGTGTAAAGCTTTGCTTTTAAACATTTTAATAAGTTTGTTATGAAATCTTGAACGGGATAATTAAGTTACGTGGTTCAGATGAATTCGTTTATTTTTGCAAAAATTTGGAGGCACCTTCAGCATGCTATCGTTTTTATATACATTAAAAGTACACATATGTACTATACAGAAAAATTGTATGCATATTAAAATTCTCAATCTTCCTGAAAAAGTAGACTCATTAAATTTATGAAAAGCTTTTCTCCGAATATGATACTAAAATCTTTTTTTAAGCCCAATGGAAACATTTGCATATGGTACATAAATTTTCGGAACTAAAAAATAACAACAACAAAAAAGTCCCAAGGACTTCCTGTACATTATTGAAAATATGTGTGATGTCAATCTGCTTAGTGTTGTAGAAACGCAGGGAAGATCGGGGTAATGTGAGCTTTCTTAATTTGTTATTTAAAAATAGAATGTATTTACAAATTTTGGTTGCGTATTCAATGTATGTAATATAACAATGATAATTATGCACGTTCAGATATCGGAAAATTCATTTAAAAACTTAAAAATTAATATTTAGAGACTTCCAATTGGGTTTCTTTTCAATTTAGCTTCTTGGATAAATGAGTTATAAATATATTATTTCAACTCAAAATTGTTTATGCGTGTTTAAAACAAGATTATAAACATCCATGTACATGCGTTTGAGAAAACATTAATCCCAATATCATTAAAATATTAATTTTTCACTGAGTACATATTCGGGGGTAAAGTGGCCGGGGTAAACTGATTGTGAGCTACAAAGAAAAGATATGCACAATATCTAAAGTCAGTGTTTTCTAACCTTTTTGAGTCGCGACACCCTTTTATAAAAAGGTACAATAAATTTTTTAACGTACCGAAAACACATTAAAAATAGATATTTCAGAATATAATTCTGACTTAATAATATTAAAAAAGAACCCATGGCGACCCCCCAGGAAACACTTCGCGACCCACCGGTTGGGAATCACTGTCCTAAGCTATCAGTTGGCTAGGAAACCACGCGGCGTGGTGAAACAGAAACTAACTCCCCCAAAAAATGAAAAATCTGCCAGTTTTTGACAACCACGATGCAACAAAGCTAGAAGCTGACGTGCTACACGCACCATTCCAGCGCAAGGGGTTAATAATTACCTACATCCTTAATTAAAGTTCTTATTTTATTTCAGTCTCATGTGTGCGGGGCAATTTTATTTTTGCCCCTATACATGGGGTAAAGTTATTCTTTTTGCATCTTTTCTTTCAAGTTGAATTTTAATATACTCTAAGTTTGTTTTAAGTATTGCTACTCGTAATTTGTCAATAGTAATGTTTAAATTATATTATACATTTATTTCTCCACATTTTTATTGAAAGGGAAAAATTTTATTCTACTTCAAACTTTTTTAGGCTCACTTTACCCCGATCTCCCTTAATATTGTCATCCATGATCAAAAGGACGACTTCTGTCGATTTATTATAACATTTAAAGATAGGCTACTCTTTTGCATCCATATTCTCTTTTGTCGTCTCTTATTTTTTTTGATGAAAAATTACAATAATTCTAATTATCTGTAACAAAAATTTAATTTCTCCATTTTTATCATTATGTTATTGGATGTCAGGTGAAGTTGATAAGTTAGAATGAGGGATATTGTTATCATATTTATATTAGTGTTTAAGGCAATAGATAATTAATTATAATAAGAATTACTTACCCTCGTTTCTATCAATATTTGGCAGTGACGAATCCGTTATTTCGGTGGGGCTGGGCTCGGGGCTGGATGGTGGCCTCTGTCTCGAGTTCTGAATATTTTCAACTAAAAATCAAATTCAGTTAGTAGAAACATTATCAGTATGTCATACAATTTTTATGTCACATTAGCGTTTTTTAGAATATCGAAGCTCGGAGTATAGCTCGTAATTCTTTTGTTTACATCTCCGATTATACTTTATAATTTGCCAATGTAGACAGGTAAATTGTTATAATTGTATAAAATAGAACGTAGCCGATATCTCCATTGAGACCACGTCTTTATTGATAAGATCTATCGATTTGGGTTATTTCGCGTTGCTTGCTTTTGTTAAGTCTTTAGGGTGTGTTCTTTTGAGCCTTTGCAGGATATATTGGTTGTGTACATTTAAATCGATGCACTCGAATCTCTTTGAAACTGATGATGATTCTAAAAACTGTATCAGACAAATGTGAAATAAAGGTTTCAGAGGGCACATTATTTGATGTATGTTTTTCCTACGTGGACGCGTAAATGACATATGAAGGTCAACTTTTTTTTTAAAAGGAATCATATATTTTTTAATGCACTAATTTGGTAATGCAGGTCGGTATTCCCTACTCACAAGTACCTACATTAAAATGCGGTGTAGTTGATGCGAATCCATTTGGGAGCTAGGCTCTGGAGAACATTGGGATTATCGGGTTTGGGAGTGTGACACAAGAACTTTTTGGACTTTCATGTGAGTTACCACCTACTATATTCAAGGACCCGGTGTGGCGGGTGTGTTAACTCTAAGCTCTAAAGCAATTATTGCGTGAATCCGAGGATTCGTATTCAATGTAGTTCGATCAATAATTTCGATCGTCGTTAGCCACACTTTGCACGATATTCCACATAAAATTCAACTGTCCACTGTTCTATCCACCTCAAGCACAGATATTATAACTTCTGTATAACATAAATAACTATTGCGTAATAAAAACAATGAAAGTAAGGAAGTTACAAATATGCCGTTATACACAAAGTGTAGCCAAAAACTCAAAGGAATTTCAAATGACTATAACTACGTAGATATTGAAGTGGAAAGAACACAAGCGAAGGGAAATTTTTTTTAAGTATGCAAAACCAGTTTGATGCTGCATATCATATTTTTTAAGTAGATGCTGCCACAAAAAAACGCAAACAGTCGAAACATTTCAAAACGAAAAGTGTATGACAGATATACATATATGTATATGGAGTTTTAGGAGTTCAACTTAACTCAAGGAGTTAAAAAAAGGGTTTAATACTGTAGACTTATAGTATTTACTAGGAGGAATAAAACATGTTTAATCAACATAGGTCTTAAAATCAATCCTTTCGATTTCGTTCTCGAGATATTAACAGTTGAATATTAGCGGTGGAACTTCCGGGCCGCGCAGTTTAAAGCCGAGTCAGCTAAGCACGCGGTAGTGTACGCTCGCACGCACACACAGTAGAGCCGACCGCGCTAACCCATTTTCACGGTTTGAACAAGGGCGGTAGACTCTACTGTGTGTGGGGGTCTGTATCTACGCGTGCCTCCTGCGTGTGCTGCGAGCGGTCACTACTCCGCGCTCAGCTGTTTCGGCTTTCAACTACGTGGCCCGGGAGTTGCACCGCTAATATTCAACTGTTAATATCTCGAGAACGAAGCCTCAGATTTCAAAACGGCAAAGGACTTTTCGATGTGTTTTTGCATCAGTATATTGTATGTTCCGGATTTTGGGGCACCTCGTATCTATACGTAAAGATAGTGGCTACTTTTTACCAATTACTAAATAGTATAGCGGTACATATTAAACTGCAACATGTATCAATCAAATTAGAAAACTTATATTGATGAAATCTGCTTGTATATTTACCTTCTTCGATTGTGGGAACTGGGGTAGTGGTCGTCGTTCTCATTCGTGTTGTTGGTGTTGGAATATCTGGAAAACGCATAATTTTAGGAAAACAGTTAGTGATTTTTCAAATTATCCAAAAATAGTTTCTTATTAACATTATTGTTATCGCCGTATTTACAATTACAACTTGAGTACGAGTCTACTTGACGAATTATAGGTAAATTTTGACCAATTTATAATACAAATGTCTCCGTAACATGTTATATCTTTATTTGCGTTTATTTTTGTAAACGTGAAAATAACGACATAGATTTGTGCGTCTTATTTATTCAAGAACGTAATAATTTGATTTTCTCGTAACTAAGCTTCGGAAGAAAAGATTTTATTTGACACTTTTGATTTATTTTTGCATAAGGTAGGCTTGGGAATTAAGTGAACTTCTCGGCCGATTTTCAGAGGCAACGCCTCCTTTCTCCCGCCGCGCATCTTGGCCCCCGCGGCGGCCAAGCAGCTTGGAGCGCCTCAGGCCCGTACCACGTAAACCGCGCGTGGCGTATTAGGGCGACATTGTATCAATAGGTTTCCGCATCGTCCCAGAGAGCACGATTGTCGATGCGTTTTTGTTTTGTCAACGCGCCACGCGCGATTCATATGGAATGGGCCTGAGGCGCTCCAAGCTGCTGGGCCGCCGCGGGGGCCAAGACGCGCGGCGGGAGAAAGGAGACGTTGCCTCTGAAAATCGGCCGAGAAGTTCACTTAATTCCCAAGCCTGGCATATGGTATCACCTCCTGCCCTCTTGTACATATATACCATCATTTCGGCCGCACCGTGCTTAAGAGTTAACAGCTCAGGGATATTAACTAGCATAGTGTTTAAGTTTAGACGCCAGTACATATAACCCACTTCTCAAGTGGTGTCTAACGCGATATCCTTGAGGGTACAAACCACCAAATGCGTTCTTTGTCACTTGTTACAAGGATGCACTTGCTTTGTCTCATTTCTGCACACCCCAGGGCCTTAAGACGTATACACCTACTTTACTAGTGCTACAAAAGGTATGCTGAATACGCCCCTGCGCTCTTCATTTCTCGGCAAAACAGTCAGGGGCGGATTTTGGTATAGCTAACAATAAGTAGGCTGCAGTCTAGGGCGGCAAATTTTGGGCAGCGATAAATTTTGAGGAGCGGAAAATTTGGGGCCGCGATAAACTTTGAGCGAAAGTAATTGGAAAAGGTTTAAACGCAGAGTGTTGCGGCCGAGATTCAGCGTGCCGCTTCGCGCTGATTTAAATGTGCGTGCGAGAGCGCGTAAACACGGGTGACACACCGTCCGTTAAGACGGTACCGTGGTTCACACGTTTTTGCACGGGCTCGAGCGTTCGGCTTTCGGGAATTAGACCGTTAGTTCCACGAACAACTTGTAAGAATCAACAAACTCTCGCACGCACGTATCGCCAAGATCTTTGTCGTCCCGTGACCCATGGGTTTTAAACCTTTACGAAAACGGCCCGTCCAGCCATTGCGCCCAGCGCACTGTATATAGTTTTGTATATAGTTTTCCGTTGCGTGTTAACGTCGTGTTGTGTGAGTCGTGTCTGTTCGTGTGAGATCTACGTGGAGTGATCGTCCGTTACTGTAAACGACGCCCATTTGGCAATAAAGTATTGTCCCGTCACATCGTTGGATCGTTGGCGTGCATCTCTTCCCTGGCCCACAACAGCGGCGGTCCACCCGCCTTCACAAGGCATCCGAGTAAACACAGAGGCTTCAGACAGCTTTAAAAACAATTCACTTTTTCTTATGTAGCGAATTAGCAGTGCATATTGAATTAATTTTGAAATTGTCTGGACTCTTTCAAATTAAAATATTTGATGATATTGCGCGGAAAGGGCGGCAGACGCTCGTTAACCTAGGGACGCCAAATCTTCAAATCCGCCCCTGAAATCACTCAAGGGTGTTGCTAACTTTACCCTCGGTATTCTTACATCACCTCTACACCCTGCTATATAAGGCACAATATTCAATACTGAGTATTGCGAGGCTATACTCAGGATTACTACCGAAAAAACTTATTAATAGGAGAGGGCACGAATGTTGGGGTGGTCAATTTTTATGTGACTTGGTGCACTGGTAGATGCTCTCACCCAGTTTTGTGAGTCGTGGCCCTAATACTTTATGTCATCCATTTGTGTAAATACAGGTGGTTGATAAATCGTTCCCTATAATAAATCCCTGTTAACGCTTAGAAACACAAATGCAGAATGATACATATTTGAAAAATTTTCTATCTGAATTTTATCACAAATGAAACCTCATATGAAAAACCTTTAGCCTTTACTTCTAACTGATCTTTGCTTCAGATTCCATTTACTCTTCAACTGTATTTAATACAACTAAATACCATTTAATTTATGATTTACACATATTTACGTCCAAAATCATGCAAAGGTTACTGTATGGTATGTACGCATCAGTACGTTGTGCAATTTATGCCTGCTAAAATAATTATTAGACATATACCTCTGACGTTTAATTCTTGTAGACAGTAAGATTGGAATTAGCAAATTTGTGGATTCCCCTTTCGTTTCGATTACTCTCAACATCCTATTAAGAACCTAGTTTAATATGCAAATGAGCCTTAAGTCGCGACCGCAACTGAGCCGGTATTCAAGTGGCTTTTCCATAATCCATCGAGTCGGTAGCAGATTAAAGTACATACAAAGCCAAGGAGTTCGATTTATGAGTAGACCAATGGTGACTCGACAATTACTGTTTGATAGATTTCCGATTACCCGTGGCTTCTTTTCATTGTAAAATAGAGCGACCGCCAGAGTTATTATTTATTACTTAGTGATGGACAGTTTGTAGTACTTTTCAATAAATACAATGCTTCTGAGGAAATGAACCGAAAAAGTTAAGAAAACTGAAATCTCGGTTTAAGCCATCCTATTTTTGATCAGTATTTAAAATATGTACTTACTTGGAAATGAATAGTTTTTTTTTTACGTAAAGATGCAGTTATTTAATCATCCGAATAATTCCATTATTCAAACATGGTGTGCAACTTATACACGTTGTAAACTTAAGGGAGTATTCTCGTCTAGAGGCACGAGATCCTTTATTCTCCTTAGGGACGACGCACAAAAAATTACACGGTTTTTACCGTCATTTAATGATAAAATGACTCGTTTTCGTTTTGCTGACATTTTAATATAAAGACCATATGTTTCACTAATGAAATTCGAGCTGTGAATGCTATGTGATAAATTAAGGTCATATAGTGTGTTAATAAAGAATGGTGATTTGTAGAAAGCGAAAATGCGAGCAAAACGAATACACCGCAGTCATTTGTTTTCCTTCATTAGGAAACTCGGTCCGGATAATCGAATATTCCGTTAATTAGTGTTCTGATAATTAAACGTTTCGTTAATCTGTGTTTTGACTATCGAGGTTTCACTGTAGTTTCACACAAATGCTAAAATTATCTAGCCTTCTACAATTTTATTTTTCAATATATTAAGAAGGTTTAAGGTTTACTTTCAATTAATTGGGAAAATCAGCAAAAAGGACGTTAAATTAACTGATGTTTTAAGAATAGAACCACCGGAGCTACTTCTTCGTCGTTTATTAATCGAGGCCCGATTAACCCTCGTGGTACGCGGATTTATATGTATAGTGACTTTATCACTCACCAAATTAATATTGAGTTAATAGTTTGATGTATCGCGACGAATAAGAACTGGTTGGTCCGACTGATGACCAGACGAGAAAATGCGTTCTTAGCCGTACGATGACTTTAACGAGAATGCCTTCTAACTTTTTCAACGTTCGTTTCACTGTTTCGACGTATTCCGTAAGACGGAGCATTAATTCATAATTAAGGACCTTGCAGCAAGAGAGTTGCAGCTCCATTTTTGACAGTTTTTGAGTTATCACGAAAATGTGTAAGAAAATAAACTTTTCTAAAAAGCCTCTTTACTAATCCATCTGTAGCGTCACATATAATGCATATTTTTGACTAAACAAATATGTTTTCTTAAAATTTATGATGTTAATCAACTTTGTCTCAAAGTACCAGTCTCAGCTTCAATTTATTTCTTTGTATTTAATTGAAAAATAAATGCTTCATTTTCGACAAAAACGACTGCCTAGTACCCTTAAGGTAAAAGGAATAAAGGGGACGCATCACGTAATATACCTATATCCATAAGAAATATGTTTCAGCGTTGCTTGCATCGTCGGTATTGCAGCCATGTCGATACGTAGTCCATAAAACTTGCTATAAATAGACTAGATGTTTTTTCAACATAAGATTTATTACATCATAAAGCGCACTTTTAATTTTGATATATAGGGCATTGCAGGTGTCTCTGCATTAATATCTGGAAATGATCTCCTCCTGATTTAAATTTCCTTGAAATTTTCAAGGTGTTTTCAAATTATAGAATGATTAATAATAATTTAAAAACTTATGGCAAGTATGTAAAGATGTACATAAAATAGAGGAGAAAAATTTTCTGCCCTTTTTTGCACGGATTGCATAAACGTGTCAATCACGGCAAAAGTTTCTTTACGTTTCTCTAAATGACTTTTACCACGAAATTAAGATCAAGAACAATATTTAGTATGAAGCCTTTTTATCGAAAAAATTTTAAGGAACCTAGAAAGGGTGAGTCATAAGTTCTTATCCAGTTTACTGATTAATGTTGACTGATTATTGTAGTTAAATAGCATTATTAATATTGTTTAATAATGTTACATGTGTTATGTACAATGCAAGAAGAAACTGAATCAATTCTTATAGAATAAAAAAATTTTGTACATAAACTAGGTAAAAACTTATGACTCGCCGTCTGGATTTGGAACGAGAAACGCCTTTAATCTTTTTGAGCAATTAGAAATAAATGTTATTTTGTATTTTTTAAATGCAATAATAAACATACTTACGATACATCCTAATACTGCCATCTGTTTCTCCAAGTGAATTCTTTGATATGCATTTGTATGTTCCGTAATCGGACAATCCCACCGACAGTATTGTAAGTTTCATGTATACTTTGTATGTATCATCTGAGAGGGATTGTTCATACTTTTCTCCTGCAAATAAAAGATTCGGTTAAAAATTGACAAGCAACAAGTAGGTAATTCTCTTTTGATAAGTTTGTGCTCCATTTAGAATCCACGACAATGACGAATTCAAAACACCATGGTAGATATAATTATATGTAGTGATTATATTAAATAAAAGTTTCAGCTTCACAAATTATCAACGATCGAATATTTATATTGTAACTTAATTATAAATTAAGAGTGAATTTAAATACTCCAGTTATACAGTATCTGCAATTTAATGGAAAATATAGTACCGGACAGCGACAATTATTTATAATTACACAGCATTTCATCTAAAGCATCAGAAGTAAGAGCCATTAAAAGCAAACATATGCAGTTCAGTTTAAGAAATTATTATCGTAAAAACATGGACGGAAATGTTGGATAAGTAAAAACATACTTTCGTGCACATTTCGCGAAAGTGTTTTTAAAATGTGCTTCGAAGCAAGTAATTGATTTACAATTTTACAAGTAACAACATATCGCATCTTGAGTACGTATTGAATTTCTAAAAAAATTATAATAAGAAAATGACATTAGTGAATAAATATTAGCCGCGCAAGGTGATACAGGTCACACTCATTGTCAATAACAAATTAAAAAGATCATCATCTTAAAAGCTCCTCACGAATTAGGTGTACTTTTCGCGATGCCTGATAGCTGGATTTATGTGTTTGTTTGCATAGAGAAGAAGAAAGAAAATTGTTTAGTTGTTAAAGTTACTTTCCTCATTTTGGTTACTCATCATCTATTTATATGCGGTGTATTAGGTGTACTATATTTATCTTTGGATGAATGGAAGCCGTGTATTATCTGTGATCTAGAGTCTCCAATCTAATACTAAAAATATTCATGGGGTGTATTTATGAATTTAAATAATATTTTGAATAGAATATATTAAGGTTATAATTTGAATAGAGTTAACACAGTCTTGTAACGTTTACATCATTCTTTAATTATTTATTTTCGACAATAGGGATATTTTGTAATTATTGATATAAAAGATGCAACTACATCGTAGAATTATTAACAATGGAACTAGTTATTAACATTGTAATAATTTCTATACGACTTGTCATTATACGTATGATTCATGACAGTAAATATTCTGGTTCTCGTAGTAACGTGTAGCTTATGTTTAAAAAAATAATTAGAAATTATGATTGTAATATTTTTGATTAACAGATTTTAATAATAACCAAATACAGTATGGAAATAAAATGATGTAAGTATAAAATTGGTTAAATAATATTATTTTGTTTTAGTTATAAAAGTGAATATTTTTTAAGTGAGTCTCACTAAGTAAATATAAATTATTAAAATAATCCGTATAATTTCGCTGAAGAAAGTTTCTATCGATTGATTCCAGCTGCAGCTACATACATCCTTACCATCACTATCTAAGAAAAATGCCAGAGACATTTTTAACACAAGAGAAGTAGTACGCTTAAATGGTTTAGTGACTTATTATAGTGATTATTTATTGGATAATGAAACGTAAGAGTATTTCGAAATGTATTTGCCAATATTATTTGACCGGTTCATTCAATTTCTGTAGTGCATTTTACACTCGATCGACCATAAAAACAGGCATTAAGGTTTCTCACACGAGCGCATATCCATCATGGAAACTAGCGCTTTCTTCGTTGGCTTGGTAAATCGGTCTAACTCTTTATTTCTTATTCCTTCATACATTTGTCGCTGATTGTTGAAGCGTCAAATTATGAATATTTTAAGCATGGTTTTCAAGCCAGTATGGCAGGAAATTTTGTAACTACAGTGGACGGCTGTGTGTCGAATGCCGCGACCTGAGTCTAAGCCAAAAATGTTGAATTTTTGTCGAGTGTTGCGCGACGCTGAGATCCGTGGTTCGAGGTGAAGACAGTTTTCCCTCCGACTAGGTAATTTGCCACCACTAAGTAGTTCCTTCGCTCCTGTTTAAATTAGCCAATAGCAATGTTCAACTAAGGTACCGCATTTGTGTAAACCAGTGCTCCGCAAACTTTTCTCACCCTCGGCATACCTAAGTTCTTCCCAGAATTCCGCGGTACACTACAAGGAAAAATATGCAAACCATGTACAAGTTACAAAGTGTACATAGATAAATGACATTTATTTATTTATTCTACCTAACCCAGACCCTTCAAGCACGACCGCTTATCATTTTTTATTAAACCTGGAATTGAAAAACTTCGTTAACAAAAAAACTTGTGCTATGTTTTTATTTGATAAATTTAATTGGCCAAGACCCTTCAAGCACGACCGCTTATCATTTTTTTATTAAAACTAGAATTGAAAAACTTTGTTAACACAAAAACTTGTGCTGTCTCTCCTCTTGGAGGCATTGTGCCGCGGCACATTTAGCATCGTTTCGTAGCATATCGATTGAGGAGCACTGCTGTAAACGACCATTCACCTGGTATTTTCGAGATTTTTCTTGAACAAGACTTTTTTAAATAAACGATTTGTATTTTGTGTAGATTTTTTGCAATGCAATATATAAATAAATAAATAAATTATGGGCGATTTCCCGGCAGCGTACGATGCCAAGGCAGATCGAAGCAAGCTCTAGCAACAAGACAAAATTTCAGTCCACTTCCATTTATTCTTTTTTCATTTATTCCATTTATTCTATTACACCTCAGTTTGAACCTTTGTTAAATATAGAGTTTCATTATTGTTATCCAGGTGTAGGGGAAATGTGTCTAAAACGATCCCCTTAAGGCGTAATTCATATAAAAAATACAAATGCACATTATTTAAATAAAAGTAAGGTAGTTTTTGTAAGTTAGTTTATCTACCTTATTATCGGCTTAGATCAAATTTAGCTACCTGATTAATTATATTTTTTATTCGCATTTTTGTGAAGGCATACTAAAGGCCTCCGAATGATCGCTAGAAAAATGATGCGTAGGATCATTTTATAGTTACTGATAGTAAATAAGACGAACATTAAAAAGCATTGATTTATTTAAATAAAAACAGAAATTAAACTCAATCACAAAATATGCGAATATAATAAATTAAAACAATTTAAAAAAAAAAACAAATATTAGATAATTTATGGTACATAATCAATGAATAGAAATACTTAAAATCAACTAACAAACATAAGAAAATGAGATCAGCTTCACAGATTCAAATCTTTTTGCGCGCCTCCCGAGATTCCCGGGATCATTTTACCCTACTAGAGAGGGATCATATGACCCCAAGCATCCAACTCACATTCAATGGTTGAATATAACGTTAAATTATTACATTCGGTAAAGAAATATACATTAAATTATTGTTGAATTTTCATTAAATTCGCGAAAAAAAACAGCTGTCACACTAATCCGTTTATGACAAAAGTTACACGACATTGAAACAGACCTTACCTTAGATAAAAGGCAGTAATTTTGATTTTTTCTTGTTTATAGCACACAAAGCCCTGATACTTGCATGGCACTTCGTGCGACTCTTGACGACGTTACAGGCTGAACTTTTGTACATCGATATTAAGAAATAGCAGCACTAATAGCCGCAGAACAGCCAGGAATCATTTTACTCCGAGGGATCGTTTTAGACATGCTTCATGTTGTACATGTATGCCTATGTAATTGAAGCATAGCAATGCAACTAAAACTTTATAGTAATTCCTATTTTAATTATTGAATTTCTTGATATTTATGCCAAAATTATATCTACCTATATTGAAAGTTTAACATACTAACAATAAGATTACTAAGTTATTAAGCCTATTGTAATAGAGAATTGTGAGAATTAAATTAAAATAATGAAGAAATCTGAAGCTTGGTTTAAAACATTTTTTGTGTGGAAAGTTTTCTAGAAATTGTAAAAATAGTTTAGAATAAAAGCAGAATCTTAAAAATAGCTAAAGCAGTTACCTCGTATGCCAGTAAAGGTAAAATCCTACTGGTTTATCAAAAGCAACGGCTATTCATTTTAATTCAATGTACCTTTCAATTATCGCTGTTTCCTCTCCAGGTTCTGCATATTCATGCGCTCGTTACATATACGTAGCATCTAGATCGAAAAAGCTTTGCACCACATTTTAGCAAAAGTGAAAGAATAGGAGCTTTTAGTACTATTATGGATGTGGATCACGCTATACGCTCATTACCGCGGCGCGGGACGTCGGAACGGCATTGAAATATTATATAGAATCATGGGACTAATTTAGGATAGTGAGTAGCTATAACCAGCAACTGGAAATATTTTTCAAATTAAACTGGCTGAAACTCGATTTCATTATGCATAACATTATGGAAAACTCTGCAACTGTGTATCCGGTGATCACAAAAAAAGGTCACGTAATTTATGAGCATATAGGTAGTACCTATTTATTAAAAGAAGCAAAAAGGATCCGGTCAACACTTGATTACAAATCAATTCTGAACGAGATGTAGGCACTTCATTTTATCTGTTAAGGGATTTTTTCCCTCTAACGCCCTAGGGATTTGCCGTTCTTTGGTACTGTTTTTTGTCGCAAGAAGAGTGGTTTTGCTGTGTTGAGATTTTTTCTATTTGTTAAATCGTGTTTTAGGAATGCAAAGGGATTTGTGTCATATTTGTTTAATGCTTTCTTTCGCCAGAGTGGGTGAGTGGGTTTCCTTTGAGGGAAAAAGCGCCTCGATTGCGGGATTGATTTTGGAGGAACAATGTATCTGGAACGGGGGAATCACGGAGGTTTGTAATCAGTATGACTGTCGCTATGGTCTGAACAAGAATTACACATTTTCGTTGTTTCTTTCTCATCTTTTGTGCTGCAAAATGATTAAAAAGTTTAGCCAATTTCGATATTTCAAAGTTGGACGTCCGCTATTTTGTTAATTCTTGATCAATCCAATTAAATCTAAGTTCGAGATATATCGACAGTCATACTGAATACAAATCTTTTTGGTTTTTGTTTCAGCTACATGGTTCCTCCAAATCGGCCGCGCAATCGAGGAGCCTTTTCTTACAGCGCATATTACACCCATCTGTTTTAGCGAAAGCAAGCATTAAAAAATATGAAAAATTTTCTTTTGCATTCTCAAAACACGTATTAATAAATAGGAAAAACTTCAATTCAGTCAACACATTCTTTTTGTGACAAAAAATGTTCCAAACAACGGTCATTTTTTAGGGCGTTATGGCGAATTTTTTACAATCTTCGTACTCCCCCCCCCCCCCCCCCCCCCCTTAAGAAGATACCAAATTTGCATTGAAATGGAAGTTTCGGATGACCAATTTTATTTTTTGTTAACAGTGGTAAGTCATCAAAGCGTCAAATTGATAACTTTGCTCTTACTACTTTGTTCAAAATTAGTTATTCAGTGTTGCATTTACACGCCATTTTGTCTCAAAATATGTTTCCAAAATCAGGCCCGATAGCGCCTAGATAATTTCATATATTATCTAAAAAAAAATCGAATTTTCAATTTTGGATGATTCTGCACCGAACTTCGGTTGTCACCGCAAAGCCCCTAAAAAAGGATGTCTCGGGCATCGCATATAACTCACAAACCTTTCGATACTTTTTACCACAAAAAATACTGAAATGTCCGTAAGATGTACTCTTTCCAACAGACTAATGTTTAATAATAAAAGTTTATAGGTGTTTCTAGCAAAAATTCCCAAAGAAACATGTTTTGACCGTTCTAGGTAGGTCTCCCCCCTTAACTTCGTCTTTGCATTAGTTATAAGATTATATAAAATAAATATCGTGTGCCTTTAAAAAAATTCAATATGAAGTTAATATTTTAATGGAAAACGGAATGTTCCACATTTTTATAATAATTCGCAAATCGTTAAAAACAGGTATTTTGCATGTATTTTTTAATCGCTTTACTAAAAAAGTCTGAAAGTCCGTGTGGACTATTACGATGAACACGCTGTATAGGCAGCAGAAGTTTCTATCCACGATGAAAAAATATAACAAGTGGTGGCACTAATACGAAGGTAGAAAAACGGAAAGTAGTAAGATAAGGAAAGATTTTTTGCGATTAACAATTCGAGGTCGTGTGAGGATGGGACGAGAGTGAAATCTGTAGGTCTAATGATCCGTGGTAATGCAGAAGGATTTTCTCGGCCGGGTGGAAACTAGCTAAGGAATAAAAGCAGAGAAATGGAAGACAGGGGAAGGAAGGTATGTACTGTAGCAATGTGGAATGCATACAGAAGAAGAACTTTCACCGGCTTTGAGTTCGAAAAGCAGAGGAAAAAGTTTAACAGTGTTGAACTGTATTTCGGAGCATTATCTCGCTAGATATTCAATGGATTTTTGGAATAAAGCTGCTTTTACTCTGAAGGTACAGCTATACTATACATATAATACGCATTTTTCCATTTTTAGTTATCATCTCATGTATTTCTGAACTGATGAACCAGAATACCGATAAGTTATATATTTCTTTTGTTACATAAGAAAATTGGCGCAAAATTGGATAGCAAAAATGAAAGATTCGGACCTTCCAGTTTAAAAACTCACCACTTTCCTCAATAAATTTTTTGTTTTATTCTGGTTCACCAAACTGAAGCTACATATGCATAAAGTAAAACGCTGTTTCATTTTTCTGTTTGAGATTACCTGGAAGCTGGAAGATAAATATTATGCACACCAGCAGACGACAAATTTAACGGAACGTATTGGTGGATCATGCATAACTCCTATATTTATTATTAAAAATTAATAAAAAAGAATTTGCAACTTCTTCAAAGATGCATAAAAATATGGTCCAAGTTTGCAATGAATTGAATCGCTAGTTTCGTAAAAAAAATCCCAAATTTTACTGGGTTTTTAGCCCAAAAAATAGGATTTCCCCTTAAAAATAATCCACGATATATGGAGGACGATACAAGGTACATATTGGCGAGCTATAGAACATTTCATTGAATCTACTTTGTTTAAAATCATTCATATTTTAAAGTGTTCATGATTTATCCACGCATTGGCTTAAGAAATATATCATTAAATAAATAAATTTTTGCGCGATCTTAGGGACAACATTGGAAAGAAAATCGTCCAAATCGAAGCATTAAATTCGAAGTCGAAAGCTTGGATTTTAACACAGTTATTTGCATAAACAGTAATTAATATTTTTTATAGTACCTACTTCGCTGCAACATTTGTGCAGCTTTAAAGGAAGTGCAAGTATAACCGTGTTGACCTATTATGTTTGATTTTTCGAAATGTCATTATTTAATACATATCTTAATTTGAACCAACTCCGAGATCAAAATTTTCCAGTTACATACTTCCTATTAATAAATCCTACGGGTCGACAAAAAGTCAGTAGCTATGCTATCAAATCCAGTACGGTTTGACGTGGGATAAATCGAACGTGAAATGTCGATCGTACAAAAATGTTTTATTCAAATCTGGAAACGTCGATTACACAGAAAATATTGGTTGCGAATCGTTGCACATCCAGTATAAATCATTAAATAGTGATTGACGGTGTTTATATTCCAAAATAGAGACAAACATAGAAACATGTAGACATTTTTTTTCCAGTGATCGATGTAACGTGATTTTCAATAATAGCGTATTCGAACAAAGGAACTTATTAAGATAACTTATTCTGTAAGAAAAAACGTAAAATAAAGTAATATAAAAGAAAGATATTAAAACTTTTCAACATCAATGGAATTTTTAACCTTGTTTTTATAATAACACATTTGACCAGGAGCCAGAATAGTTAATATAATTTTAAAGCAACGTAATCCACATTATAAATGCAGTATTAATATTTGAATTTATTGTCAATATTAGACATTGTTGTCTAGAATTGTTGTAGAGAAATTTAAACAGAATGCATGTATCACATTGTTGTAATAGTTATACGTTTTTAGAGAGATCTTTTTCCTAAACATTTGTCAGAAATGATTACGACATCAAAATTTGTTTCTCAACTGAAAAATGAATAGAAATTTTACTTCTTTCAAAGTGGATTGTTAGAAAGTGAGATGCACATGTCTTCCAGCATTACAAGTATTTTCATGAAAAATCGTATTTTGCATATTATTATATTATTCGATTGATATGAACTAATAAAATTCAACATCTTTCCCTTCCTTTCTTAATAAAGTATCATGTTCAGTTATTATTCGTTGAAAATTTGTTAGAGAAAATCACTTTAAATGATTTATATAATTCATTTTGCTCTATGTTAAAGTCAGTAATATAGTATCTACTACTTTTCAAAATGTAATAAAAAGGTAAATTAATAATTTTACAACCCCTGAAAAATATTTTTAACTTTTCGTCAATGCTAGAGTACACTGACTTGGAAGTACTTAACGTATACGAACTACTTTGACATAAAAATTGAGTCATCAGCATCTGGGAAGAAAGATGAACTCGCAAAGTGGCAGATCCACTACCACTATTACAGAAAATGGATACCCCACATTGAAATTCGAACCAGAAGCATTTCGAGGTTGAAATTACATAAAAGAATCACAGTATTACAAGAATCCAGGGAAATTTGGGTTCACGACATCCAGGTGAGATTCGTTAGCTAAAAGTTTCAGCCGGGAATTAATAACACAGCAGAGATCGTTTTCCCTAGGTAAACCGCACGTTACCAGCGAAAAGGACGGCGCAAAGAGCAGAAGTCATGACAATCACGAGTCATTAAAGTTGTACACATGGTCCGACGAACCCAGAAAACGTCTGGTTGGAAATGGTTGTGGAGGGTGCAAGTCGTTGTGATGCAGAGAGGGCGGGTTAGGATAGTGCAGTGGCAGAGAGGGGAGGGTGAAAGGACAGTAATGGCATTGGTAAGTAGCTTGAGGCACGACACTCTCGTACAGAGGTTGCTCGAGCACCGCGTTGCTTTCCTTTAGCATTGTTCGCGCGGTACTTGACGCTATCCAATAACAATCTAAGATTGCACCGTTGCACGGATAAACGAAAACGCGCCCAATTGTTGAGAAATAGGGAAACCGAAGAGTCCGTCGTTTTCATCTTTTAACGGGCCGACCGCTCTTATGACTTTTGTCTGCGAACTTCTCTTCCTTCGTTCCTTTTAATTGTTTAATACTTATATGTAAATCATGATTCATTTCATAGGAATGTATTGTCAATTGAATATGTGACACAAACGGATGCAATTAATATGAACCTCTTTAGTATCTAAGAAGTAATAAATTTCTTGTAAGCAATAAATAATTGAGGTATAGCAGTCTCCAAAATTTATAGAAAATCGAAACTGTTCGGTCAATAATTCTAAGTTGGTTGGAATAACGGCCGGTACGTGCACATTATTAGAATTGGAAATAGAAACGCTAAATGGTAGAATATATTGTATATCGTAATAATAGTATGTGTACAGGTTGTTAAAAAATGATCTAAGACAATAGGGGCTTATAATGCTCATTAATTATTAGTAGCTCTTAAAACGTGAGTGAATCTCTTTATAATACATTGAATGTAAACGGGAAAATCGTTCAGAAGAAAATGGCAGGCACAATGTATTATAACATTTTAATGAGGTTAAAAGGTTATACATATGGTTTTAACATGATGGGGCTTGAAGTGAGACAATATTTAAATCGAACCTGTGGCGGATGGTGGATATGGCGAGGAACTCCAGTAGAATAGCCTCTTCGATCACCTTACTTGAATCCACTGAATATCTTTTTGATGGGGATACTTGAAGAATTTAGTGTACCCATCAACAATAAATAGTGTGGTGGGTTTAGGGTTCATACGTCACAATATGAGGCAGGGTAGAAATATTTGGAAATCTACTTACGTCGATCTATGCTCCACACAGGGGAATGTTGTACTTAAATTTTAATGGAAGGAATACATATCGAAATTATTATTCGGAACAAACTTTTGTATTTTACACCGAAAGGATGAAGCATTTCTTCCACTCGTTTAACATCCTACATAATATAAGATATTGAAGCTACAATACTGTTACGTTATTTGTCCCGTAGCAGATATGCTTTAAAGAATTATGAATTTTACTAACTTTAATTACCTTTTCACTGTGCGAAATATGTCAAGAAACATCGAGAATATCAAGCACAGTTCACTTTAAAGTCAGATTATAAAAATATGAAAAGTTTACTTGTTTATGGAATTTCTTTTCGCAAAAAGGGGCAAAAATTGCAATCTTTGATGGCGTGTAATTTTGAAACATCGCTGCCAGGAGATCGCTGATATTTCTTTTATTTATTTATATTTTCCATCGGAAAAAATACTAAAAGTAGTGTAACATGGACACTTTCGAATACATAAAGGTTTGATTAAAAAAGCCTTCAAGTTTTCCTCCCAAAAATTCCCGAATACACAAGTTTTTTCAGACCTCACAGGTAGACATAACCCCTTCATACCATTTAATGTTTGAACTTTATGTGACTATTATTTCTACATTTATTCGGTGTGAACCAAAGTTTTTGAATTTTTTTATTTTATATCATCGATAGCAATATGCCTACAGCAATGTTTGACATGATGGCTATTTTTTAGACGAGTGTTTGTATTTCTGACCTTTCAGCTTACATAAACATGCTGCGCAAAGAGAAACTGGGTCTTTGCAGGTAACCATTCAAAACGTTTCTATGTATCTTCTCAAATATACGACAATATATTTACATCCAACAGTATTATCCCAGTATATTTGTTGAACGAGAAAGCAAGGCAATTGAAACAGCCGGGGGAAATTACACAGCCAAAAATGATTAATAAATTTCAAGGACGGGTGTCATCAGAAAGAATATATACAGTCTTCTGATTGTTGAGAAGCTTTTGAGCCCGGATTATCGGGAAAGACCTACCCACCTCACTGTTTCGCTTTCTCGCAAACCTTCGGTTCCTAGGTAGTATACCGCCCGTTGACAGCTGAGAGCAATAAAACCGACGGGCCAGATAAAATGTTCATGTCTTTGATAAGTGTTGATAAAAGTATTACCAATCGAATTCCTTATGTCTTCCCGATGAAAATGACCCCAAAAATGATATACTTCGGACCATAATTAAGGAAATTACGTGAAATTTTTTTTTGCAGAATTGAAAGTCCACTTCGTTAAAAATAGTCCGATTTAAATTATTTTCTGTCCAATTAATCGGGAGAATGCCAGGAATCCATTGGTGTCACTTTCATATTGATACGATGAAAGAAATAAACAAATTCAGATTCTGTAGAATCGATGACACATCGCCGAGCAACGGCAACCGCGCGCGGCTCGGACCACAAAGGCTCTCGCCGGTTATTCGAGCTTCTATTAGTATAAAGATACAATGAAAGCTGAAACATTATTCGAATCCCAAGAGGAAAGGTCTTCCAATAAACGAAGGATCTTTCGCCGTCGGAGGAATTCCCGTGGAATAACCTGCTTCATCTGTGCCGCTTCGAATAAAGATAACTCGGGTGACTTTTATTCGACGACGGAAAAAGACGAAGTCTCTTTATTTGAAGTTATTTCAATCAGTTTTTATCGAGATAATGAGCATCTCTGGGCTCTACCATCGAGTACCGTACAATTTGACTGGTAACCACAAACGTCAGATAATTGCCACGACTTTTCGCTACCTTGGTGTTACGGTAGGCACGTTTTCTCAATCGTGCGTTAACACGCTATAAAAAAAAAAACGAATAATGCATATAAATAGGAAACAACTATAGTAGTGGTTATTAAACAGCAGTCAAGTCGGATGTTCTGTATTGTTCTTCGAAGTCTTGAGAATCTCCAGTAATATTGAAAATCGTGAGACGTTGCCAGCACCTCAACGCACTAGACATTTGTTTAAGCTGTGGCAGTTGTACAGCTTTAGATCAGTATTGAGTTGAAAAATATATTTGCGCATAAGAAAATGTAATGCTGTGTACCATAATGTGTATATGTATACGTGCATATACTTTTGACAGATTATTCTTTAAAATTGTAAACATTTGTGATCAGCTCTTTGGCCTATTAATACTCACAAGATCTATAAAGATACGAGCTATCAATACTTTTAAGACATTTTAGGTTCGAACACTATTCGAAGTAATCCGAAACATGACAATGACTGGATTCATTGACAATTTGCAAGAGATAGGATTGGACGCCCGTCACTATCAAACAAGCAGACTCATAAATGACAAAGCCCAGATCAGATCAGCAGAAGCCCCTGCTGATATTGTATGCGCATACATGATACAATGAATAACTTTCACCAACTGGCTAAGCAATAATAACAGCATTCTATAAAACAGAGATTGAACAAGCGCTTGCTCGAAAGTAACTTGCATTGATGAACTGAAAAGCTCTCACTTTCCTTCAGAATTACATATCTCAATAATGACAGAATTATTTAACGAATTTAAGACTCTGAAATAACAAGCATTTGAAAGGCGAGTTGAAAAGGTTTTCTAATTCGAATTGGCGCAGCGTGAGTTTAATATGTGGAGGACTATAAAAGCCACAGAATTACTGAAACGCGTCTCATTCCACGTGGGTCTCTGACGAATCACGATATTTATCAAAAATGTTCATCGATAGACCAGCGTGTGTTTTAATTAGATAGTAAAATCGAAGAAGGTGTAAAGGAAGTTAAAATTATGAAGAATTGAACACAAGTGATACCTTTTTATATTCGAATATCATAATTTAATCTTTTGTTGTGATTCAAATGTGCTTCCTAGGCACACACCTAACTAGATTTACGTTAAGCATCGATTACTTTACATTTGGCTACAGACTCGCCATCTGGTGTAAACATGAATAAGTATCCAAATTCTTCCAATGTACCTATACATTTTGCGTAAAAATGCGAATTTTTCAAAATCTTCGCATGAGACGCGTGCCCCGAAAATGATTAATTTTCTATGAAAAATCTGGATTTTCATGTTGCCACGAAACGTGTTAATTTTTGGCGACAATTATAAGCAGGGATACTTGAACAGCCACGTATTATGTGCAACGAGAAAAAACGGTTGTAAATCTCCCTTTCCGTTACTTTCTACAAGGAATATTTAGAAATCTCATGATAATATATTCTGGGAAAATTGTGAAACTTTTTCTTCTTATAGAAACTCAGTTCGTTTTCCACACACCCAAGAAATCCTAATGGAAACAATAACGGTGATTACGGCCAGCTCTACCTGTTCGAAAATTATCATCAGGAAAAATTTATTAACGACTTCTTTTACGCCTATGATACGTTAATTTTTTAAGCAGTGTTCATATCTTGTGCATCTATGAGCGGCAGTTTAATCGATTAATTAACGGCGAATGTTACTAGCGGATTGGAGATGGAATGAATGACTACCTCTGTTCCAACACTAATATATTGACAAGGAAATTTTAGTATTATAACTCGAGATAAAGTAATAGAGAAAGACTTTGTACAAAACGCCTCAGACGTTGTTCTGCCAGGAAGCAGAAGCTGGTGTGCAAAAATTGAATTTTACAGGTGGCAAGAAGTTGTGCCTAGCAGTGTGTAGCAGAAGTGTTTGTTTAGCAATTCTTTTAGAACTCAATCGAGAAATATAAAAAGCCGTACTTCTGATAGTATAAATCACCAAACGTGTCTTCAGTCACCTATTACAGAGCTGCACTTATTTGGTCGCATGCCTTCGTACATAACTTAATATTAATGTGATTCTACATGCCAAAATAAGAGAAAATTGGGATTGATGCTTCGTTTCCGAGTTCTTAATTGTTGAAAATACGAGTTTGACGCCTAGGACTTATATTGCTATCGACGCGCGTTAGTCATGTCAGGCATGGCAAGGGCAGTGACGTAGCGACCTAGAAAGACTCACTTGACGCGTGGCGTCGTATGTGATTACTTCAACTTCGAGGTATGTTAGTGGGATTTTTTAGGTAGCTACGGCACTGCCCGCACCGTTTCTGACCAGGCTAACTCTGTACTACTGCGCGCCGGCAGTAGTCTAAGTCCCTGCGTCAGACGCCTTTCACGCGTATGTTCAGCAATTAAATATGTAACTCGGAAATGAAGCCTCAAACGCAATTTCATCATTCTTGATTGTCGTCTTATTTTGGCATGTAGAATCACCGCTTAAAGTTTCTGACATCTGTTGCCGAACATCTTGTATAATAGTGTCGAAAACATGAGCCGAGTGCATCCCTGAGTGCTGAACTTGTCAACAAGATAATTAAAGAGGCTTACCGATTTTACCCCCTGCTACTTTTACGATATTAATATATGGTTGTAAGACTTTACACTTTAAGGCCCAGGGGCGTTAAGAAATATGTCCAGGTAAGTGGAGTCTTGTAATGAATGGCGAAGAACATAGTTAGTGGCGCATGTCTTCAGAGCTATCACCTTACGCATCACATGCTCTGGAAATACGTTGCTATATTTTTATACTATACGTTTACATATTCAGTTTTTTTTCTTCATAAAACACATATCTGACTCAATCCACCCACATACATACACTCATCTTGTTACGTTTTTAAGGGGACTAGGCAGTCAAATCGCTCGCAAATCAAGTATTCTTTGCGATTTAATTATAAGGAGATGAAAGCAAGCACAGGCTTTTCTTTTTACACAATGTTTATTACTATCACGTAGAGTCAGGAAATATTTTTTTTGTCTACATATCTATTTTACAAATGGCACCACATGAGGTTGTTTACTCAGTGATTTAGAAAAAGTGTCGTTGGTTTTGGTCTGATTTTGAGCTTCAAAATAAAGATACACCGGTTTCCTTGGAATATGTTTCTCCTAGAATCTTAAATTTTGGAGGGGACCACTGAAAGAAGAATTGAATAAAAATTATTAAAGTAACGACTAGGAGAAGGCGATTTGCACGAAAAATGTCGATTTTCGGAGTGCACAGATGGCTATTTCTTTTTATCTCAGAAACCAGACACTGTATGCTGAGGTACACTCCAAAAGGAGTATATTTTGAGCATGCTGTAAAAATTTCAAGACGATCCGATCCTCGGTTTTTTCGCAATCAGGACAAAACCGCAGAAAAAAACGCCTACATATCAGACGACTGTAGAGCACCGTCATATACATCTATAATATAATTTTTTTTACAGTTTATAGTATTAATAAACATTACCCAGCAGTGCTAGTCACAATTTGTATTCATCTCTTTATAATTAATTCGCAAAAATCTTCGAGCGATTTGACTGCCTACTTCCTGCCTACATCCTGTACAGTAGCACGATTAACTTCATCTTTAAATACCAATTAATCGCACAGAACTAATTGGGGCGTGCTAAGTACGCGAACAAGGTTCAGCGATGTGTTTCCAGCATTCCACGTACGCAAAATTAAAAAAGCTGAGTTTTATAACAGTCACACTAACAAGCTCGTCTTCTGTTTGCAAAGGATAATTAGGAAGCTGAAAAAGATTCTCCGTAGTCCTTTTTTAAAGTAATAAAATATTAACCATAAACCTTGTTACGTCGAATATTTAGTCTTATTATTACAGTATTTTGGTATAGCATTTATCTTGTGAAGTATATCTTACACTCGTGTAAATTGCTAATTATCGCGTTTTCTCATTATTACCTGACGCATGTTATTAGTGAAATTGCTTACCAGCGTGAATCAGTGATGTAGGTAAACGCATGATTTTGAACTGGGCAGTAATTATATGGTGTACGGATTTCATGCGAATGTGGTGACCTAATTAAACATACGGGTAGAACAATGCTAAGAGTAAATGAAGTCACTAGGAGTTAGGACCATCAGATCGAAATGTAGATTTTAGCGTTATGTGAGAAAAGAAGATTATTCGCTTGTAAGGAGAGAAATTCTGCGAAAAACTACTGTAATTTAAACTACTGAAAAAAGACAAAGAAGGTTATTCAGATGCAAGCTCAACCATTCCATTATAGAAGATAATTGCATATATTAAATATCGTTATGGATTAAGATAATTCAATATTATTAAATTAGAAGTATATTCTGAAATACTTATTTTTAATGCTTTCTTTACCTTATTAAATTTACCTTACCTTATATGGGGGGAGGGGGTCGCAGGTTATTTGAATATTTGTGGTCGCGACTCAAAAATGATTGGGAAAGAATATTATGTAAGACTGACTTGATATGTAACGTGTACCTACTTATTGTAGTCTTCGTAACAAATATGAACGACAGCAATAATTGAAAGCTGATAAAATATAATAAACCCTAATACACAACACATCATTGATTAAATGAATAAACCCGTATAAGTTATTTCGGTTGATATTTTTTCTCGTATGGATTACGTATGCACCATAAATGTGCAATTGGAATCGTTGAATTTGGAATGAAATAAATATGCATGAATTTTTTTTTCACTATCAGTTTGATTCGGTACTAAAATATGAAATATTTGCACAGATAATAAGCAGCAATTCAGCTGTAAAACGTGCTTCGTTACGCGTCGTCCTTCAATATAAAATTTGCATGCACATGTACAGTCTCTCCTCGATAACGTATTACACGATATTTCACGATTGTTCATATTCGATTTTTCACATAATATCCTTTGCTGAAACGTCTTCAAAAGTGTTAAATAAAATTATATAATCTTTATCAATGAAATAGGCATTGTATATTCTACAAGTTATGTAAATTAGCTCAGTGGGTGAGATTTGCACGATGAAGTCGATCATTTGTGATGTAACGTAAACTAACACAAAATTGGTTCTTGTGTAATTTATCGTTGAAGCAATTTATCACTGTAAAATTGTAAATACATACCCGAATCTGGCAGATTTATTGTTAACGAAGCTACATATCGTGTATCTGAGATTTGGGAAAAATAATATGTCAATAACTAAATGCATTGTTTATATTCAGTGACATCCCAATTCATCTTAAATACTAGTGGGTGTCAGCTGCCAATTTTTCGATTTTTAATATTCCACCATACGATGTTTCAATCCATCATTTTTTGGGAGATACTTCTTTATTTATATAAATTTGCATAACTTGTAAATCCTTTATTATAACATAGAAAAATCACTATTGCTATAGTTTACTATTTCTATTAAATACCTATTAAGTTGTCCACAAATTAATTAGGTGTCTGTTCTCGTTACGAAAAGCAAAACTACTCTATAAAGTACTCCACCTTTTTCAAAATGGTTGAAACCAGTTTTAGTTACAATAATTTAATATCATATGAATACCTACATATTATGATAAGCAAATAAGTCGGGCAAAATCTGGATTGCTGACTGCGATTTTAAAAATTGGCCATTATATGGGTAAAAAAATTGGAAAATAATGAAAGTAAAATGAAAGTGGTAAAAAAATGATTTCAGTAAATCAACAAATACCTACAAGTATTCAGAATTAAAGTATGACTGCACCGAAACAGTCAGATTCCTGAACAAAGAGTTTGAAACACAGAAAGAGTTTAATATTGTACATACATTGTTTAAGTATTCTCATAATTTTGACACTGATACTGTAAACATTTCAATTTTTTTTAAAGTTTGAAATAAATTTGTTGAGTTAGAGGGTCCAAGTAGTTCAGATTCAAAATTCAAATACTTCATGGTGTAAGTTCAAAACTTATTAATTCACCTAGTTTTAACATTAAAAAATTCAATCCCTGGAGTTTGAAACGGATATTAATTGAACAAATTAATATCATGCTATTTCTAAATGATAAATTTGTTGTTCAATGTATTCTTGGAGGTGTTAGATGACTAACCGACTGCTACCTCTGAATCACTAAAGGGTTTATGCCATACATGCCGTTTAGCAGCCGCGACCAAAACAAATTAGCCATCGCTGTACATATTCGCTTGCTACTCGAAGGTTCGAATTTATACAGGATCTAACTTATTCATCCATTAAGCACTAACGCCATCGTTTCCTCATCAAACACTTCAGCATACTGTATGTACTCCACACAAAGTGTTTCGTAATAGGTGCTGCAATTAAACAGGTAGTGATATTACAAGAAACAGTAAATAGGAAGTGTGGAATTTATAATTTTTCCTTCTCGAGACAATTTATTTGAAAAACTCATCTCACACGCGTGCTGCTGACTAAAAATCAGCAGAATTTATTAGTAAAAATGGCACAACTGGGAATGAAATGAATCCTTGTACAGAAATAAGTTGAAATTGTAGAATAATTTATTTATAAGAACTCAATACTCTTCGGAATTATTTTGCGAGAGTACTGTATAGTACGCAGGGAGTGTATAGGTATGTATAAGCTGTGATGCAACAGGCGAGAAAACATACTTGTAATTTTTACTTTGTACGATTCGTCATAATAAATGCGAATGCTTAATGGACTGATAATGTAAAATAAGGTGAACTTTCAGGTGATATATTACTTCCTATTAAAAAACATTAGCGTGTTTTTTTTCTATACGAAATGTGCATTTGGAAAAGATACAGTAATTTCGAAAAAATTACCATTGCACACTGAAGAGTTGCAGGTGTTCCATCTTGTAATTAATTAACCAATATCTTCAACAGTGTTGTGCTCAAGAAATGCACAATCTATAGTCAATGATTCATGTACAATTTGTACGTAATAGGGAAATATCTGTTATAATTTTTTACGCATTTGCACAATTTCTGTTATGAATATATAATTTTTAGGTTTCTCATCATTTAAATTAAAGATGTCAGAAATCACCATATCAACAACATGCTCGAGCGTGTAATAGGTATTAATATCAGTAGTAAAAATTGTGTTTCTCACGTGCTCGGAGATTTCCTTTATTAATTAAAATTTGAAGTATTATTGAAACCGGACTGATAATAAAATTAATAAATTCTAGAAGAACGGACGAGTGAAAACGAATGTCTTATAAACACACATTTTTTGTTTCTTTCACTTTTTATATTGTTTGTTATGTTTAAAGAATTTATTCAAAATATTGTTAACAGAATTTATGCAATAAAGTCTTATTGAAACTAATGCGCAAAATTGATATCGATTCCGTGCACACCATTGATCAGAAGGGACAAAACACAGTCCTCCTCTGAATTCTGTGCAAATAGCATTTGAAATTAACTTAATTATTTGTGCGATTAGTAACTGCCCATACCTACAGAGATTATATAGCATCTTCATCGTTATCCTTCTTACTCCATCCTAAATTCCCAAGTCGCATGCAGCTGAATGCATTTATGCGTCGAAGATGTACATAATATGGCAGATGCAGAAGTGGCATAAAATAAGCGATACCCTTCTGTTTCGCGGTCATATTTTTCTGTTCAGGTTACGTCAATTATCAGTTAATAGTCGTGCAGTGTGAACCATACAATTTTTTTATGAAACGTTGCATTTTGGATGTTGGTGAAACTCGAATATGTTGTAGTCTTTAGTGATATATAAACGTATCTCGAAGGATTATTCAAAATTTTAAAAATTGTGGATCTCACAAGCTCTTTGAAATATAGAGCTGACCTTTCTTCAATAGATTATAACTGTTGAACTAAGACATTGATAAAAGCGAGCTTTTGAGAGCTTACAGTGGAGACATAAAAGTATCTAATAAAAATCATTTCACTGTAAAAAAACAAATTTTTGACCATTTATTTTGCAATTGTTCTAAACAAATGTAATTTTATAATTAAACGTACCTTTTTAAAAATTTGAAAAATTGAGAATATAGTCCTGATTGTCCTCTTTATGGACACATTTTAAAAACTATGGACACTTTGAAATTGGCCAAATGAAAATTAATTGAATGTAACGCTGCGTCGATAGCACCGACTCGACTGGTTGACAAGGGACGTTCGGCAACCCGTAAATTCAGAAAATTATGAACCTTGGTGTGCATGTAGAGTGGTTCATCCGTAACGCGACCTTATTTTTTGTACGTGCCATAGTGCAGTTTTTGGGGGTGAAATCACCCCTTGAAGAAATGCAGAATTTTCTTTCCCGTGGAATATTTCGAGAACGGTGAGAGTGAAATTGACCCCTTAAATTCCGGCTATTTTCCGATGTTGTGTTATAACTCGCGAACTGTAAGGACTGTAAATTACCAAATGATAGTCCTAATTAAAAGAAGTAACTTTTGTCTTAAAACCTTTTTTCTATCTCTTACAGATTGCGAGTTACAAAATAAAATCGGAAAATAGCCGAATTTTCAGGGGTTAATTTCACCCCGTTAGTGTGAATTTGGGCAGCAAACAAAAATTTGCGTTCTTCATAGTTTCAGATTTTTTTGAATTTCCGGGTTCGAGATCTGCCCTTGTAAGCCAAAGAACTTACAGAGCACAGGGTGATACGCCCGCGACTGGACTCAAAGAGATGCTGCCCGGCACCACGTGTCGAAAAGAACATGGCTTTAACTTATGGCTTTCGACCCTCGAAGGGTCTAGAATACCTATTAAAAAGTGAGAAATGTTCAAGTTCCGCATTTCTTATCAGATCTTTGCGAAAACGACACCAATCGATTCCTTATGTTTCTCTAACGAAAATAACACCAAGAATGACGTAATTCGGACCATAATGAACGAAATTACATGAAAATGATTTACATCATTTCAATCTAAATTCGTTAAAAATTGTCCCAATTACTTGACATTTGGCACGTGTGCAATTGTCAACCAAAATCTGCTTACTATTAGAGATGAAAACACCATTGCTCCCGAATAATTCATGAGTGGATAATATTTTTACGTAACTTTGTCCTGAGCATAAGTAAAGTTATTTCCGAATCATTACTGCAGCCCGCTGTATAGAATAATATATATTGTTACGTACACAAGTGGAACGCCGAAATGTTCTGTAAATAATCCCCGCGCGTGAAAAGTTTAGCGCCGAAGTCTCATTATACGAAGTAATTATGGCTCCATGCATTTCCGCGTATCCGACTGCGACGTTGTTAGACCATTCCAGTAATGTACGGTACATATGTGCCGGGTTCTGTGCGTGCACTCGTTAATAAAACAGCGTTAACTATGTTGGCCAGTACGGTTCAATCGCTCTTCAGTGAATTAGCAGCCCAGGAACACGTCCATTACAAACGTGCAAACCCGAAAGTATGGCTGTGTCCGTGTGTGTCCCCCGAGCAATACACGAGCAAACTTTTCACTTCGTGCCATTAAATCGACACTATATATATATATATATATCTATGTAGACTCCGCTACTTTAGATTAATAGAGAAACATTGGTGATTGAGGTATAAGAGACAGAATTTTATTCGCAAATATGATTTCGTCTTTTTTTTGTAAAAACTGTCAAGCTTGGAGAGGAAGTTTGATCAGGACTTTGGAGAGGACATCAGTACCTATAAAGATGTGGGGTAAAATTTTTTCTATTATTACACAGTTCGACAACCAGACAGCCATCTGGACTTGTGACATTCAATAGCCGTTTCTTATAGGTTTTCGTGCGCTGAAAACGATTTTATGTAGCTCGGATTATCGGGGAAGACCTACCCACCCCACTGTTTTGCTTTCTCGCTGTGAGCGAGGACCTTCGGGGCCCCAGTAGACCGCCCGTTGATAGCCGAGAGCAATAAAACCGACGGGCCACATAAAATCTTTATGTTTTTGATAAGTGTTGATGAAAGTATTACCAATCGATTCCTCATGTCTTCCCGATGAAAATGGCCCAAAAAATGATACAATTCGGACCATAATTAAGGATATTACGTGAGAAATTTATTTGCAGAATTCAAAGCCCGTTTCGATAAAAATAGTCCGATTTAAATTATTTTCTGTCCAATTAATCGGGAGAACGCCAGGAATCCATTGGTGTAACTTTCATATTGATACGATGAAAAATAAACAAATTCAGATTCTGTAGAATCTGACCGGTAGGCGATCGCGCACGAGTCGGGCCGCAAAGGCTTTCGCCGGCTAGTCGACCTTCTAGAATAAAAATTGAATGAAAGCTGAAACAACGTTATTCACAATCCACAGGCCCTTGAATAACCAGCTTCAGCTCTGGCGCCTTGAATAAAGCTAAAGCTAAATTATCCTTATTCAAGCTTTGAGTAACGGATAACCGTAAGTACCTTTTATCTAGATATTATCTAGATATTATCTTTGCCCATCTCTGCCTGAACGCATCGAGGCACAGGGCAACTTGGTTAAGTAATACGGTAAGGGTTGCAATTTTCCCTACTTTCGCGAAACCGAGCTGTACTCACGAAGCTACCTAAAATTTATGTGCACTTTAAATATTATTGCGAGCTTTGAATCGATGGATATCCCAATTAGAAAACTTTATGTTTATTTTTCAAATAATTATTTGACATTTCAAAAAGTATTATTCTGAGGGTGCTAGAAAAACATAAATATAAGCTATTTATATTTATTTATAACAAGTTTGCTTAACAATATGTGAGTGTTCAACTAATAATTTAAATGCCTACTGTATATTGGCGTGTTTTAATGAATGGACGTGCAGTGTAATTAAAATCTGTTTTAATGTAAATTTACTATACAAATTCGAAATATACTTAAATATCGCAAGTAACGTGAAAAATACATGCTAGCTGGATTTTGTACAGTATGATTATATAGATAACGTATAGGACTATCCAGGGTAAATAAATGGAAGTAACAAATACAATGTTTAAGTTGCATTCAGAGATTGTTGCTACATTGGTAAGTAGTGTAAATTGTATTACGAACTGTAAAGATATGTTAAAATTTTGAGTTCAACGATATCAGTGTTGGTAGCATTAATAAAATTAAATTAGATACTGAATTTTAGGAGAACACTGTTAGTGAATAGAAGGGATTTTTGACACGATTGAAACAAGATTCGGATTATGAATCCTTTACTCCTTATATATTCCTTGTGCACTTTATGTAAGTACGATATGTAAGTAGTTCATTGATCCTTGCATTATATAACTTTTTGACATCCAACGAGGAAATCAAGATTTTGGAAATTTTTTACTCAATCAAAGTTTTATAAAAATCACGTCATTGATTAAAAGAGAATATAGAACAGCCAAGTGCCATATTTATTATAAACTGCTTCATTCATTTTCAAAATCGAAAAGAAGTTACTACGAGAAAGTTTTCCTTTTTTGTCCATTAGAAGTGAAATAATGGTTACTTGTCGGCTATAAGCCTTGCTTTCCGCTTTCGTTTTAAAAGTTAACTATTTTACCATCATCCGGCGAGAATTTTTGAAACTTCGTTAGTCACCGCGGGAAAGTTCGATATCAATGCGCCGCAATTTTCAGCTCTTTCAAGTAACTTTCAGGCAAGCAAAGAAATGCAAAGTTTCCAAGTACCTCCTTTATTTATGAAAATGTATTAATATAAATGAATAGTAAAGTGTTCTGAATAATACAAGACATTAAAAATGTCTGAAAATTTCGAACATAATATTGTTACTCATGTATTAAATAGCAAATATACATATCATTTTCAAAATAATCTGAAAACAGAAAATCACTAAACATGCATATTAGAAATGTATGATTTTGCATTAAAGATTCAATCATACAAGCAATGTTGCTTATACCAGTATTCAGTACGACATATTTTTTGTTCGATGTTCTTCGTTATCAGCAGATTTTAATAGTTCTAGTTTGTTTATCATCACGAGATCATAACTTATGCAATGTTCATCGAACATGTTGGTGCATGTTTTACAGGACTTGAAAAGCAGCGTCATGCAGTGTCGATTATGCACCAAGTTAATCAATCTCTCGGTACTGTGAATTTTGCTCTGTCATACTTTATTCGACTCAAAGACGCCATTAATTTTATTACTTCTGAGTGACTTTACTTTGTGTAATAAAATATTACTAACAAAATTTTCGATATGACTTTAAAAAATTGGTGTATTCTAATGATGTACAAATTTGTTGTGGTCACAGACTTAATAAAGGTACACAATATAATATGGTTCATAAAACAAATGTAAATATCATATTTATCTCATATAATGAATATCATTCTAATTTCTACTTTTAGTATAAATTAATTCTGGCTTAAGCTAAGTATTAAATACAATTTTATTTACCTACAAAATATGTATTTAAAAAAGATTAATAAATGTTTCAATTTAGACTTTAGAATAGTGTTCTGAGAGACTTAAAATTATAGAATCTCAAGCACATTATTCTCTATGAAACACACCATAGAATAATATTTTAAAAATTGAAGTTAACTTTAGTATTATTCAAAATATAAAGAATCTCAATGAAATTAAATAAACAGTGAAAAAGTCTAGAAACACTGATATAATAATTAATTGCTGGTTGAGACCTATCGTTTGCATAAAACCGGGGAAGGGGAAGCAGTTAGTACTTAATAAAAATTGAAAATCATTTCTTGGTAACCCAACATAATTCTTTTTTAGGTGTTCCAGGTCGTTCACTATTGTTACTCAATTGTGTATTATAAAATACATCAACTTATCTAGCAGGTGGTCTAAAGCTTGTGAAGGTCTGATTAGCTTTGTGAAATATGATTTCGGAGTGTGTCATTCTATTGACACGCCCTCTGCTGAGAATATCTTTAACTTTTAAACGTAATGTTGGGTTGCATCTCCCCAATTTTTTATAAAAGAGGCGGTATGTATATTTGTGAGGTATGCGTGGTGGAACAAAAATTATAGTTAATCGAATAAGGATTGTAAACAAAAGCGTGTTGAGGAATTGACCAACAAATTGCAAGCGTGTACAATACACCCTTGTGGTGCAGCTCATGGTATATTTTATAATATAATAGTTTAATCGTCATTAAATATACTTATAATGATTAATTCACTATATTTTGTATAAATTTCACCTCGTAATATGCTTTCGTTTAATATTGCAAAATGGCTATTGAATGCAATAAGTGAGTTTTCCTTGCTTGTGTAAATCAGACTTTAATTAATTGAGAAAAGAGAGTAATTTATTTTAAGTAAAGATATACAAAATATAATTTTAAATACCAGTTTTTATAATTTCGTCGTTCTCCTTCGTCCAATAATTAATAGACTTCGGGAAGGCTTCGGAATTACACTCCAGAGTCATTTCCTGTCCTTCCTGTGCTCCCACTAACTGATTTTGTATCGAAATCATTGGAGAAACTGCAAATTAACAAAAAGAATAGCAAATTTAAGATTTCATTTGAATTCAATTTAAGCTTTAA
Organism: Andrena camellia; assembly: GCA_029448645.1. NCBI lineage: Eukaryota > Metazoa > Arthropoda > Insecta > Hymenoptera > Andrenidae > Andrena > Andrena camellia. The sequence goes on along the minus strand of CM055676.1, from coordinate 54,297,172 downwards.
TTTAAGCTAAACAAAAAGGAATATTTATATGTATACGTGACGAATACTCACATTGTACTATGAGCATTATTCTTTTACTGACAGTGGGTGGCACTCCGTTAGAAGCGATGCACAGATACGCGCCCATCTGTAATCGATTTACCTTCATGATATTGAAGACTGAACCTTCTACATTTCTCACTGAAACAATATCGAATATTCATTAACGGCATGACAGAGGAACTTATAAAAGGCAAATTTATCAAAATAATTGAATATTCAGATGAATTGGACGAAACGAAATACTTGAAACAATATATTATACATACATATATATCGCAGGCGTTACGTGTAATGTTCTAATACCATGTATGTACAGCATATTTGCTTAGGACTCATTTAGCTTTCGTATCTCGTGCCAATTAATTTAAAAATTATATTAATTATGTCGCAGGTACATTATGATTGCATATTTCGTTGTAACGAAACTGAATTCTATTATAAAAAATATGTGCTCTTTCTTCGTTAAAGAATTATGCAAAATTATTAATATTTTTCGTCGCCTACTTATCTTAATATATAAAGCAGAAAGTGTTTGTGTGTTCGTCTGTCACCTAAAAACTTTCGAACGGTAAACTCTGGGGTCCCGAAATGTATCCGAACTAATTATGCCTAGCTAATCCAGATGAATGTATTTTCACAAAAAAAATGAATAAATAAATAAATAATTTTTTTATTATAAAATCAGAATCTAAATTTTGGACGAAGCCAAGTAGTAAAGCTAAGTAGTTGTATATAGATGTGTGGTACAAGAAAAATGTTTTGTTTAGATCAAGAGCCTAAATTTTAATGTATATGTACCTACACATTCATTTCGACAAAATTGTCTTAAAAAAATACAATAATTGCTGTTACCTATTTAAGTCCATTCGAATTCAATAATTATTTTCGTATTATACTTAATGACTTTTAGTTGTATTTATCAGCATCAGTAGGGTATCTCGATATTGGGTTTAGCATCAGGAAATAAGTTTGTTGTTGGCAGAAATCTTCTTATCTTACATTTAGTAATATACGGTAGCTCATTATAGAGTTTCGTATTTCGTCGATTTACATTGAATTGATATTAAAATATTTTTTAGATATAATCAAGTATCATTTTATATCTATGATTAGAATGTTTGGCCCTTATTTACGCTCTATGCCAAATTTACGTTATCCTGAAGATATTCGTTGAAGATATAGACGCAAAGATTAATCTAATAGCCTCTTAGATTAATTTGTATACATAATCTAAAATGTATATAGGTAGGTACATAAGTTGACGAAGAATTTAATAACATTAGTAATTAAATAAGGGCTAAGCAAGCAGTTATAGTATATCGATTTTTTGATAAAGTGCATCAAATACATCGAAATAAATGCTATTATTATTAATACTACGAAATATATTGAAATTATTAAATGATAATAATTCAATGAAATAAACAATTTCTAATGATAAATATTTTTAGATTTAAGTATGTCTTGATTAACTTAAGCAAAATATTGTATATATATGTACTTATATGCATACATATATAGTTTGTTCGTAGTAGTATTTATCGGACTGATAATTATTTGCGAAGCAGTAGCGTTGATTTTGCATCACAAGAAGTGCGTAATAGCGGGTTCGAGATTAATGTTAACCGACCGAGTCGCTCTTTGCTTCTACACCGTCGATAGTGCGAGCGTTCCTGCTTTTTGTTATGTCCTCTGTTTAATCCGAGTAAGCATTCGATGCTGTGAACGCGTTGGTGAATTGCATTGTGGTCGTAATGCTTGTTGGGAGATTTCTTGCTAACCATGGTTTACTCGGAGAACGCCTGATTATGTACTGTTATATAGTTTACGGTCTGATTATTTTCAGCCAGTCACAGTATGAAACACAAATGCAGATTGAACAAGAAAAATGTGAATTTTCCCATGCATTTGTTTCATTTTGCTGTTTCCTCTAACAACACTCGGTTCACAGTCATTTCTAAATAAATTACAAGCAAACATTTCAACTTCTGATAAAGAAAGTGGCGTATAAAAGCATTATGTAAAATTAAGAGCAAGGTAGTATCGAAAGATTTGGCCAACAAAGAATAATTTATTCTTCTTCAAGTTGCATGTTGCAAGTATCAGTATCGCTGTACAAATATCAACGTGTATTTGAGAGTGCGTTCCATTTATGCCCAAATCGCCCGCAACGCCCGTAATTTTCATTACATATCATGACCGCGCGTGATGTTTGGGCGTAAGTAGAATTCGCCCTGACGGTATCGATGTATCGATATCATCGTCTGTATCAATGTCCTCAAATGTCGATACCTCGAGCGTGCATACTAATACGAATATCAGTAATTGCTGTTTTCTTTGATAATATATTTGCGTTTCATTTCGAATGTTATTAATTGCATACGATGGAAAAGTGTGGGCATTGTGTTTTATTAAAATGTCACACCAAATGTCGGACAACTAAAGCCTGAGAACTGAACTGATGTTACATGATTCCATCTCAAAGTGTATGTGTTTGATACTTGATACAAATCTCAGATTATTAGGGTTGCCACCCGTACTATATCTATTATATAGTATTGTACTATATTTCGGTAAATTGTACTGTATACTGTTGAAACAAAATATAGTACGCAAAATACTATATTTTCAATTTATATTTAATTAACAAAAATTTAATTATCAACCTAACTATGCTAACCTAAGTGCAGCGAGTCTCAGTGCTCCGAACGCACCCTTAGCTTTTAACATTAAGCGACACTATGCATGGCCAGCTTAGGTTAGATGCCAATGCATAAATTATTCGTACAGGTATGAATATTAAAGGGCGAGAAGAAAGAATTAAGGCTACAATTAAATTAATAAAAATAAGCTATTAGTTTGTATTAATGTGAACATAAAATGCCGGGACTTTCATAATTAGTTTGTAAAAATTAATTCCTTGATACTAAAAGTACGAACTAACAACAAATATACTTGGAAAAATAAGTAAAATAAAAAAAAATAAACCTGTGCTTTTTATTTTTTTAAGTTTCCCTGAAAATACTATATATTTTCCAAGTTTCACAAAAATACTATATGCTCTAATGATCTAAGTATTCGAAAATTCGAATACCAGAGAATTCGAATTTGGGATTCGAATATTCGAAGAAATTATTCGATTAATTACAGCTCTAGTTCGGAGTACAAGATTCTCGTGACAGTCAGCATTGATAATGCACCCTTTTTCGTCTTAGTTATCGTTCGGCCATTTCAATTTTGTTAAATTCATCGTTCGGAGCCACCAGCTCCAGCATCATTTGAAAAACCCACTTAAAATTAATCTGGCGAGTTGCACCATGTCAGTCAACCGTGGCACGTACATTAAGTATGGTTCAAATTTGAAGATTATGCCTGTAAAATTACCTACTCTTTTTGCAGCATTGGTACCAATGAAGGCTACAGTAGTAACCACATATAAAGCACAGACCATCGTGGATCGTAAATCTTGCGGTGGAAAACTAAAAGGCGGTTACGGCGGTCGATCCCAGTTGAATTTTCGATTCATTGAGCTCTGACTTTGTCCACCTAAGCGCTTAATCTCTGCACAAAGCAATTTGTGTCATTGAAACGCCTGTCGACTCTGACCGTAATCACTTGCATACGAGATAAACTGTAAACCACTAACCAAATCAGTCAATACAGTCCGTTTACCCTCTTTAATTAATCACTGCAACCGATACTACTTTGCCAGTCAGTGCTCCATTATCAGCTTCGGTTATGTTTATTACTATTTTTCAACCTGGCAATTTCTTAAGTTAATACATTATGCATGACCATTTTGACTGCAAACTCTACATTTACTCTGTGTATTTGAATTTTATTCTGGATATTATTACCTGATAATGGAGTATTTTAAAGACAATGACATTGCGTTTTTACAATTTTGTACATGGGAATTGAGTCTATTTTTGGTGACGGAATGAATATCGTAACTACCGGGTGTTCATTTACTTCAATTGCCTATCATTTCTAAAATAAATTAGAATACTAGATTCTGTTTTACTTATTTATTGAATCATGATAAATTATAACGAACTAAGGGTGGAGAACACTTTTTATAGCATTTTGCATGACATTTTCACATAAAGCAATGAAAACTTCAGTTATTTCTGCACTAATGTTATCCTTCAGTTTGGCAATTGTTGCTGGATCATTCGCATACACTTTTTCTTTGAAATAGCTGCACGAAAAAAATCAGGAAATCTTGGAGGGCAGTCAAAACTGCCAGAACGAGAAAATAATTGATTTGAAAAAATTGTTTGCAATAGGGTGATTCTTTCAAATTATAATTTGTCATGATTAAAAAAATAAGTAAAGAAAAAGAATCTTGTTTTCTCATTTATTTTAGAAGTTACAGTCTATGGAATTAGTAAACCTTCATTAATACAACTTTTATCTGACCTATTTTTTTTCTCAATGGTAATGATAATGACAGAAATCGCGATAGTAATCGTCGGTGTCTTATTTTGTGTGGAGATGTTGGAAATGTAAGGGGCATTTTTGTTCTCATAGATTCAGCAGGTTCCTGCAGAGCAGAATATGGCAGGAATAACAGTCGGGCGCGAATAAAAGACAAAAGGATGATAAATCGTTATCGCATCTCGGTGTATACGAATAAGAACGTTGATGTCATTTGGTGTTATTGTGCGAAACGTGGAGCGCGTATATTTCATTCTGACGTCATTCGACATGCCAACAATATAGGTGCAACGACAGATTCGCATGGACCCTCTGCATCACGCGTCGCACTCGCTAAATAAGTTTGAAAGCCGCCGGTGATAAATTTTCATTGTACGTTCATCGTATATCATATATTCCTTAACTCTCTATTGCGCTCGTATAAACGTGAATCAGAAGCATGTTTTTTTTTCAGCCGTCCACACTGTGCACCTAACGCCGCGGACTACAGAATGATTCATCGACCATGGAATTGGAAATTTAGATTGGCCAGCGAGAAGCACGAATTGAATTGAAAGTCTATGATCCATTCTTGGTTTAAACCCAGTTCTCAATAAGTATTTACTAAGAATTAATAGAAAAATTATTTACACCTACGGAATATGAAAAATTTGACACAATTGGGTTTGCTTGTACTCAAAATGTAATAAGTAATGTCATAACGTAGATTTAAAGATTATTGTAAAATAGTCGACATGACGACCAATTCGAACTGTTCTCAGCATTTCTTGAGCAACTTCCTAAAAAATTATTTGACTAGGTGTTTTTCTTTGATTTAGTTTCTTTTCTGCACATTATGAACATTTTGAAAGGCTTCAGTTGAGAGATGGCATCTACTGCCAGCATCATACTACGATATATTGATGTACATATATACAAATGGCTTTATCTTGTACTTGAAAGTTCTAGTGTTCCATTTTTTCAAAATGAAGTTATGATACCAAAATAAATATATTTGTTTATAGATAGATGTACATCATGAAGTTTCCGCTATTTTTGACAGTTTTCTTTTCTAGAACTCTTAAATTCTTTACTTATTCATAACCGATTGCACGGTTTTTTATTGGTGAAAATAATTTTAGTTCCCTTTTTGCGACTCTACTCGATGCGATTCTTAAGAATGCGCGGCCTTGTTTTGACACTTTTTTAAGAATCAGCAAGAATGTAAAAAATGCCCACTTCTATTAGGTTTATATGTATAAGTAATATTTAGTGAACAGTATATGTATTAATAATCAAGTTTCACAACATTCATCAGCTTCTGGATTATTTATAAACTTTGTTAGTGCCACAGCTTTTATTTTTACTATGGAAAAACTGAAGCAAATCATTTTTAATATAGTTAACGTTTTTAGATCACGATTGTTAAAAGAATCTTGTATTACATGAAAATAAATCTCTGACGAAATAAGACTTAATGAGCCTACTAAATAATTTCCTGTCAAAAGGCATGGATTCTGAATAAAAAATGTCGATGTTACACAATCTGATTTTTTTTAAATGGTTTCTTCTCATTTAATTTTTCTGAAGTGTGTCTGATGTTCTGACCTAGTTTTACAAATATTAGAATAGATCGTAACTCGAGTAAAAATATGTGGAAAATATGGGCTTAAAAAATTAGTTTTGTTTCACTAACTGAATTTGGTCTTTTAATACATAGTGAACTTCATTAACTATTAATCCAATTGACAATATTTCAGAAATAATTTTTCTAACAAGCCTAATAAACATCAGTTGAGAAAAAGGTAAGAACGGAACCTAGACATACAATAAATCAGGATTGAACATACTTATTAAATTGATATTTTCAAATGTAGTCAATATTAATTGAATATTTATAAGAAATATTAAATTTTTTAGATACGCTGTTCATAACTTCAATTTTATTCTTGATTAACACATTCAGTCGTGTCAGCATATTTTAACGTCCGGAGGATTTTCACCTTGCACACTATTTCGACGTGTTTTCACGTCAATATTTACCGAGAAGCATGGAAATTATTATGTAATGCCCGAATTTTTGCTTTGTAAACAAACTGAGGTTGGAGTTCGCTTTGTATTTCCTCGCCTCAGCAACCCTTTCATTCGCTCGACAATGCAGCTTTCGACTACATAGTCACCTGCTAATAAAAATTTAAGTTTCTATATTTTCTATTAAATTTTCATGCTAATATCACCAAGATATTCGTGAGATTCTCCACACGAAAATATTTTCAGTCAAGTGACATACAGTTGGTCTAAGGAATTCAGAAGTTAATTTGTACCACTTCTGGTAAATCATATCGTATTTCGGATTTCGGATATCTTATCGGGTTTAATAGAAAATATTGAAATTTAAATTTTTATTAGTGTCAGCTTATACTTAAAGCACGGGGCAAGTTGGAGAAAATCAAATTTTTCCTATTTTAACACTTTCAAGCCAGCCAGCAGAAAGGGCTTGACCCATTTCACACGGTATTTCTTCAAACCTTGCATCACTTAAATTGTTAATTACACAGCTCAATAAATTGTTCCTTACCTTCATGGCCATTGCCCAGAAATATACTTTCTCCACTTTCTCGTCTCCATGTGATATTTGGCGCCGGGGATCCCGTAGCGGCACACTGTAATGTGACGTTGCTACCTTCTCTAACGACCATATCCGTGCTTGTTGAATGATCTAAAATATCGGGCGGAACTGTAAACAGCAAAAATTATTTGCATGAATAACTGTCGACATAAAATGATCACATCAGTGTTCCGTGAACAACAGTGCCGGATTAACTAATAAGCAAAATAGGCACGTGCTTAGGGCATCAGGAGAAAAGGGGGCACCATCAAAATTATTTGAATTTTAATATCTAACTTTTGTTAAAAACACTTTTTACTCAAATTATCTGAAATGTCTTAGAAATTGTATATTGCGTTGAAGTGATCAAAATCTTGTTAGTGCTCAGGGCCTCTAAGGGTCTTAATCCGGCCCTGGTGAACAAGGTGTTATTTAAAGGGGTGAAACTATGCGTTAACCGAAATTTGTATGTAAAATGTGAAGAGAAATTTTTCAATAATTCAGCACTTCTCAGAATTGTACCCCTTCGTCATGATGTTTAATTTACGTTTAGATTTTTGAACCAACCTACAACCTCCAGATATCCAGTTTGACTCTTCATTGGGTCGGTGTTTATCTGGCACATATAAGCACCTCGATCAGATTCACGTATATCGCGTATGTGTAGGTGCCACGTTTTGTGCTCTGTATGTGTCACTCCAATTCTGTGATTCTTGGTAATCACATGGTTGGCTATTGTCAAGATAGTTTGTGTATCCACCCGTAGCCATGCCACCTGTGGAAAAGAGAAACAGGAAAAAGTATAGTTATGCCTTTCAGATAATTTGGTAATTATATAGAAGAGGGTACACCTCACAGATTTTGATGACCTTGAAATATGTTGTAAAGGTCGTCATTCTGAACAACTTTTTCCTATACATGTTACCGAGACTTTTTCTTTGGCATGAGGTTTATTAACATCCTAAGCTTTAAAAAACATGTTTGTTTAGTCAAAAATATGCATTATATTTGACGCTGCAGATGGATCATTAGAGTTTTTTTTAAAAATGTTTCTTTCGTTTTATAGTGATAACTCAAAAACGGAGGTTCCAATCGATTCAAATAAAAGTTGAGCATGTTCACAAAATGTGTAGTTTCGAACCGGACCTAAATTACAGTTAATGAAAACTCTTATTGTTTATGAACAGAAACTAAGACCTCATTGATGAGGTTATACCCTCCCCCATGCCCCAAAAGATGAGGTCTTAGTTTCTTTTCATAAAGAATTTGAGTTTTTATTAACTTCAATTTAGGTCCGGTCCGAAACTACACATTTTGTGAACATGCTCGAATTTGATTTTGGAAACTCCGTTTTTGAGTTATTACTGCAAAACAAAAGAAACATTTTTAAAAAGTCTCTTTAATGATCCATCTGTAGCGTCATATATAATGCATATTTTTGACTAAAGAAACATGTTTTTTAAAGCTTATGATGTTAATAAACTTCATGCCAAAGAATAAGTCTCAGTTTCAAATTGTTTCTTTGTAATTAATTGAAATAGAAATGCTTCATTTTAGACAGGAACGACTGCCTAGTACTCTTAAGGGTAGCCGAGCTGGCCAGACCTGAGACCAAGGGTCATAATGACGAGGGACGTTCGTCAGTAGCGTCGCCTTCTTCACAAGTGGCGCGCAAATGTGGACGCTTGAAGAAGACACGGGAAGATAGTACTACTCTTTCCTGGCATTTTGGCGGGAAGCAGTGTTATCGTGGAAGCGTGGGGATCGATGTGGGACATCGATCCTTACGCAAGGAGATGCAGGGAACATTCTCGACCCAACTTTGCGAGTGAGAACACTGGATTGTCACGAGCAAAGAGTTTTTGTAGTACCGCTATTCAAGAGCATTGGAAAAGTATCTTACACAACTCCAATCGGGGCATATCGATTAGTTCGAAATATGTACATATGTGCGGGAAAACGACACGCGTTATGTCTGACAAAGTGTACAACTATACAGTTCAAAGCATTGCCCCGAGAAATCAGCATCGTACACCAAAGCATGGTGTACATTGTTGCTATTCAAACTGTACCAGTAAAGGCAAGTTATTGTCGAGCATAGCACAATTGGTAAATGCTTCTTTGTTCCATTGTACTCTGAGAGCATAGTATACCTAAAAGATCTCTGTTTCTTGATGACATAATAACACTTAATAGCATATAAATATGTGCTGGAAGTACGTAAGTGCTTTTAACGTGATGCATAAATTTGCATTTATTCATTAAAGTGATACGTAAATTATTTGTCACGCCGAAAGGGTTACAATGACATCGTACTGTGAATTAAAAGCAACTTTAGATATTTTTTAATAATTCATTACAAGCAGCGGTGTTCAAGCAGTGGTGTTCTGTAGAAGTATCGGAAAATGATTAACTACCTAAAGTTCTGAGTGGAAACAGAGTTTGTCAATAAACAAAATATTTTTTCTTTTTGATGGATTATTATACTTGATGTACAAGTTTTTAATTACAATACCAAATCGCTTTATTTTATTTGGGACTGATGTGAGCAATTGTAATTTTCATGCGTAATATCTCTGCTTATGGGACAATTAAGTGGAGAAGCCTGTATAAACAGTTTTTTTTTGTATCAATTTTTAGGAATTTTTTGCAAATATACCAATGCGCTAATCCTTTCGTAAGTTTAAGGGTACTTTATTTTATAACAGTAAAATTATAATAAATACAAAAGAAATAGATCAGTATCTGAAATAAGTATTTTTTCGAGATGCAAAACGGCGCCGGTTGTAGCGTCCTTGGTGGTTATGTGAAACAGGCCAATAATTTTTTTTCAATTTATGTGCCAATTGTAAGAATATGAACCACAATTGGTGTAAAAAAATTGCATGTTTTAAAAATGGTGGAACTTCAAACATTTTCGCCAAAAATTCGCTTTTTATTTGTTTAAAAACAATAATTAAAATTAATAATTTGGTTAAACATTGTAGTCCATATTCTGAGGAATATTATAAACTAAAAGTGTGCAAAATTTGAAGTTAATTGATCAAATAGTTTTTGAGTTATCTCCGGCGCCAATTTTGATAACGTGGTTTCGAGAAAAACGCGTTTAAAATGCGGTTTAGATATGCTCGCCGCTCGCAGGCGCGCTGACTCACCAGGCTATAGTATCGATACGGAGTTGAATTTCGGCCTACAACTTTGAGAATATATTTTTGAAACGTTTTAGAAGCGAGTTATGGAATTTTTTTTTATTTGTCATGGAAATAAATGTTGCCATTACAGTGTGAAAACTTGGTTACATCGATGCCAAACCTTATAGAAGCTGTGATACGTGCACGTGAGAACGTCACAAAATACTAGGTAATATAAATATTAAATTATTGTTACTTTCTTTGCAAATTCATAATGTTCCATACTTTTTTCCAGAACTTCGGTCCGTTCCATACTTATTACCAAGCAACATTTTATTCCTTTTATACTTTTTTTTAATACATAATAAACGAAATTCTTAATTATTTTTGGTGCTTTTTGCTTTAAAATAGACCACAATTTAACATTAACATGCGTTTCAAATGTGGACGGCCTTAGTTTCTTATCTTTGCGTTTGATTCCAACTTTATTGCCAGGGGCTGTATTGATGAGACAAAGATTGATAAGTTATTTAAACACATGGAAGTATTTAATATTTAGAAATATTGATTTATACTATCGAATGTGTTCCTTACACAAAAAAAAAACAAGTTATGCATCATTCAATTTCACATAATAGTGCTGAATGCAAGGAACAATCAATAAAAATATAAAATATTGCAGATAAAATGCAACACAATTTATAAATCCACCATTAGTCCATATCCCCCTATTCAATTATTGAATAATTACTATTTTTGAAACAGCATCGTCCTCGTTAGGATTGTAGAACACGTTATATCTAGTTCAGGATTTTGAAGTATCATTTAACATGTACGTTTGAACAATGGGCATCATAATGTATAGCATCAATACAATGCTGTTCTGACCAATCCTAATTTATTGGTCGCATTTATTATTCAGTCCGGGTTGCTGCACTGTAGCTGTAAGAATTTATTCCTTCCTCGGAAACATCTTCCTCGCGGAGAGTAAAGTGAATTCCCACGCTATTTTTGAAACTCTCTTCTTCAATCATTTCCATTTATGTTATTTTCCATTTGACCTCCGCCCTTCTTCATCTATTTGTCCCATTACTCGTGTCTTTTGCCCATATTTATCACACTCTCTATTTCATTGGTCCTTCACAAATTATTTACTTCGATACCTAAACCTAATCTGTTCTTCTAATTACTTAATGTTGGTATTATGTAATTAGAATTCATAAACTAACACAATTGAGATATGCAATTGTGGTAGAGCATGTAATTAATTCTATGTCTGACAACGGTTCTTTAAATTTCCTCTAATAACCTTGAAGAAATCAGCAGGAATATTTGTATTTCTTCCAATATGAGCATACCTAAGTCTTTTCTGTAGTTTGTGTAAGTAAAATGTATTGAAACAAAAAATGTATTAAATATAAATATTAAAGTTTTATCAAAATTAACTAATATAAATAATATTTATTATAAATCAAATTTATAATCAAAATTATGAACTCTTTTCTTGTTGTGAAACAAATGTGTTATTTAAAACGTAAGCAGTATTCTCCGTTCCTTTAGGTACTAGTACGTTCATTATAATTTCATTAAAATTGTGACAATAATGACACTGGTACGGAAAATGTGTTTATGAGATTCCTATGTCCAACAATGGGCAAAATTTCATTTGTATTTAACGGTTTTATGTATTTAACCGTAGATCTTCCATAGCATTGCGAGGCATTGAAAGGACGCGGTATCTGAACAGTAATCGCGGTAATGCGTTCGTTATATTTAATCAAGCGTCAAACAATCGTGCGTGTTGAGTTAACAGTGCGTCACACCCAGCGAATCGTTCTGCGTTCATGTTCTATGTGAACACGAGCCTCGATAAAATGGTTACCGTTCGAGAGGTATCATTTCTCTCTAGCAAATTGTCCTTTGTCTCGCTCAATGTCCATCACAATACTGTCGCGCAAGCAACCCCGAAACGGTTTCAAATTGCTACTCACTCTTCTGCCGTAATAAAATTCATCCTTTATTGTTACCCCGTTTTTTTCTTTCATGAGTTACTATTACTACAAGAAGTATGACTTTTTAAGATCATAAAAGTGATTTTATAGGTTTTAATTGTATTTATCACAATTGACATTTATGGTATGGTATTGCATGGCGAGCAACACACGAGAAGATTCAATAAAAAAACAGGTAGGTATCTTAGGGGTTAACCACCTTGGCCAGTTCAAGAAATACCGCATCTTTGCGAATTTATTTCTAAGCGACAAGAATACTTTTTCCGATTAACATTTTTCAATAGAGATAGAGACATCTTTAAATAAAATAGATTACTTTTTTCAAGTATTCTTTAGAAACAAATTTTCGAAAAAAGAGTTGCGGGGATGGATTTTGAAAAAATGAATTTTTTTAAATTTCCGAATTGCCGAGCATCCCTTGTTAATAAAAGCCCTAACCAGAGAATACAGAATAAATGAAATTTTTTATTGCCTTGTAAGATTTATAATGCATTATTCACAAATATATAAAATATAAAATAAAGTATATGCTGACTGTTGTGGAGGTGACGGGTTGTAAATGTTGTAATGCTGTCCAACACTCGGTTATCGTTATTTCAAATTAATAAAATAAACCCATGGTGTTGTGACTTATGTCCGTGAAATGTACACACGTTAAACTCTGTTGGCTAATTTATTGAAATTGCTATTGTAATTATGGAACTACGTGTGCTGTATACAAAAATGGTGTTGTTATTGTTCGGTGAATTGTGAATTTAGGGTGTGACCTACAAAATCTTATCATTGGTCAGTTGAACGCGAGAGTCCTGCGCGTTTCTCTAAAATCGGTAGAGTCTCACGATCACCGAAACCTTGGATGTTTCTCAGGAAAAATCCGGAGTTGCTCGTGACGTAGCAGGCTGACTAATGACACGACTTTACCACTAGTTCCCAATTGGCACCTTGGACTTGCGATGCAACAGTGTAAATATAGTATGTAGATAGTACATATTACTTTAAAACTTTTAAATACTTCACAATTTTTTTCAAGTTTACCAAAGTCTAGTAAGTGTCCTAATATTTTTCAGCGGTAAATGAGTGTATGTAAAAAATAAACCCTGAGTTGTAGCTGTATTTAGGTTATTATTTTTTGTTAACTCATTATGACTGTGTATTTATTGATGCGCTTTATCATTCACTAATATTTCATTCCTCACTTTGTATTACTTACCTTCCTTGTAGTAAAAGTTTGTTGAGATGTATCTCAAAGAACGACATTGAAATTCACCTAAAAATATAACAAATTGTACCTTTAATTTCATACGAAATACTGTAATTTAAAATATGTTCGTCTGGGAACGCCTCAAAGTTTATCGAAGAGCACGAACTGTGTGAAATCTTATTAGATCTTCAGAAATTAATAACAAAAATTATGTTATTATTCTTCGAAATGTTCAAATAAATGATATATGTTTGTCTGACTAAATATTCTATATTTGTACACTTGAAATACCGTCAGTTACGTTAGAATATTTTCATTTTCGGAACACTTTGTTTCTGCTTCGTTTTCCTTCAGAGTTGTTCGGCATTGAAATGCAAAATTCACTAACGATCGATCGTATCCACCGGGTGCGCAATGAATTTATTAATTCTAACACAATAACTAAACGGACTGCGTATGTATAGCTTTTTTTTGTGCATCGAGTGCTGGGAAATGTTTACTCCCGAATATTTCTTGCATTTCAATTTCCTAAATTGATTTGCATATATCCGATACAACTTTGACTAGATATATGTACTCTACGCAGGCAATGCTATCTATAAAAAGAATATATTTCTATTAAAAGAAAAATAAAGATCTCCTTCAAGTCTTCAAATTATTTCTACCTGGAAAGATTTCGTTTGACTCTATGTCACAAAACAATATCCCGCGGTCGGAAAGATTTCTCCTTCTAATTACTATTATCTACGGGGTTACAAATTAGATAACGTTAGTAGTTTACTAACGTCTTAGATACTTCGGTATTCTATATTACCAACAGTATTCCAAATATGCTGCACTTCCTCTACGTCTCGTATAACAAAGTAAATTAATACTATGTTACATAAGCATCTACGTTCCATAGTGTATGAATATTCAGAAGCTACGGAGATGCATACGTTCGCAAACAAAAGCGTAAAATGCCTCGTTGCTTTTGATGTTCCACAGATTGAATTTTTTGATAATTATGGATAATATTATTATTTTAGATGTGTATAAACTAATATAATTTACAGATTTATTATGAGATACATACTATTAAGTATTCAGTAATGCACGTCGTAAATTTGGGTTTCATTTGACACTGTCAATAACACCTATAATAAAAGTGATGGAGACGTTCTATATTATTATGATTCATTAAAGGTTCTTTGACCCTTGGATTAATGTTGTATAATAAGATTACATTCAATAATAAGATTATCATTAATATTAACTGGGGGTAATTACATTATAATGTAACATCATCGTTCTCGCTATAATTATTAATACAACGTAATTTCATTTAACTAATTATTAATACAACGTAATTGCAATAAAATTAATTTTGTTGCGGTTTCTCGATTATAAATCGATGTGACGTTTCATTATAGTGATAATATATCCAAAAACGATAGATTTAAACATGAAATGACTCATAAATAAACATGAAGAGATAAATTGGAATCTTTAAACTTGGAATAAAGTCAGGCGTCGATATTCAGAACAATAAATGAAGCTTCCAGAACATCGATATAATCGATTTGTGAATTTTTATAAAAATTTGCATAATGCAAATTATAAAGTCAGATCATACACCTCACATTTTACCATAACTTTAATTGAATTGAGTTATAGTTACCTTTGTGAATGTAAAATAATTTTGAAGAAAACTAATTTAATTTAATGTTTACATGCTTATAAACATAAATAACATAACCAATACGTATAATCAACGTATTACACTAGTTTAACGAGCGTTTATTTCGAACAATTTTTATTTATTATCATGAATGCATGCTTTCTAGAAAATGTATTGTATGTTTAGTATATGTAATATTGTGTGTCAGGAGGAATGCTGCTGAATTATCAGGAACAGGTACTTACGTATCCCTACTAATATATAAAAGTGAAACGTTGTCTGTTTATTTGTCCTTCTTTCACGCCTAAACGGCTGAACGGATTTCAATGAAATTTTTGAATATACATTACATACGTGCTAGATTAGATTATAGGCTACTTATTTTTTTAGGTTTTTTATTTTGGAAACATCATAAATAATTCCCGGGTGAAACCGGGTAACGGGTCAGCTAGTACTAAATAGATATGAAACTTAGCAGAAAGTCAACAAGTCTGCTGAAAAGTATCGGAGTCATATCCTAAGCTGTAGGTATTACAAAAGCAGGAGTAGAATTTTCGCAGATATGTATGTAAATTTGCATATGAACAAATACATATATAGGTACTCTTATTGAGGAAAAAGTAGAACATAGTAAAGCACACATTCGCCCAAAGATTTTCATGGAACGAAATATGCAGACTTCGGACCTAGGGGATTATGAGCTCGAGTTTAGACCTTCCATGTATAAAAAAATTTAAAAAAAAATTAAAACCGACTTAAAACAAATAAAAATGCAACAAGTAAAAAATATTTTTTTCTTTATTTAATCTACGACTCTCAACTTTTTTTTATGTCGGCGCCTCATCATTTGCACGGTGTAAATCTGGTGCCGACTTAAAAAAATAGAGAATAAGGGGAAAAAATATTTTTTACTTTTAGTGCATTTTTATTTGTTTGAAGTCGGTTTTAATTATTGTTTTTATATTTTTTATTGTTTACTTTTTAGTTATGCTATGGAGTTATGCGCGGACAAACATAAAAAAAAATACATGCGCGTGGAAACTATAACCTCCTTCGTCGGTTAAAAACTGTGAACATTTGAAGGTAAGAAAACTCAAAATTACATATATTTTTGTACCATAATGTATTCAGAATACTTTTCCAGAATTGTGTCCTCTATGCCAGATACCCATGCGAAAGCAAATCCTTAGTTAACCACACATAGTAGGTGGAAGAGATATAGCGAGCTCGTAAAAGCAGTGGAGATGGAAGAAGAGTAAAAAAAGGAAATATACTTGAATCTCAGGAGTTTAGAAGTTACAAAGTTTTTATGATTTTTCATACTATAAGTTAAAACAAATTGAACTATCAAGGGCCGAGCCCATCCATGTCCAGTTGTAGATACCATTTGGACTTGCAGAAGTATAATATTGTGGTAAGTACTTCTAACTCATTAGGGACATATGTTTTGTATAACAGTGCTATCATTTTTAAGCAGTATACATATACATAGATACGTAGAATCTTTTAAAGTGAAATATTTTTTAGCAAGTACACATTACAGGCATCTATAAAAGCCTGCGCATTATGAAAGCTTACAGGGGACTTAGAGAAGAATATTGCAGAACCGATCGAAAAATAAAACATAAACCGTTTCGTTTCAGTGTCCGGAAAATAGGTTACGCCCGTTACAGTACACGGTGGCTAGAAGAAGACCGTTTGGACGGACGGTCTGTGGACTTTTATTATAGTGAACTCGTATCTTTCGCGGATTATGATAGGTACGTGGAATGCAGCCGCCATTACCAGCGTGTGGAAATGTGCTAAGAATGTTGGCGAGCTACGATAATTCGGTTACGTACAGCCATCTTACCTCTTTCCCCTCCCTTTTTCCGTTCCCCGTTATTTTTCATAGTGGCCTTTTTCTTACTCAGCACGTGCACAGTTGCTACGAAATAATGAGAAGATTGGAAAATAAGAGATTGATAGGGAGCAGGAGAATGCAAACAAGTGAGGTAAATGCCGAGGAATGAAATGAGAATTTCAGCGCAGTAATAGAAATGAGAAATAATAACGTGGTATTTTTTCTATAAGCTTTGCTTTGTAGGCATATATGAGGGTAATTGACATAATGTAATTCGTCTGTCACATCCTTAAGGGTCCCTTCTACTTTGCCGGTCGAACAAGAGGCCTATGTTCATGAATTTTTTGTTCAGGAACTATTGTACGGATTTTAATGTTCTTTTTTGTTAAATATTTATTATTCCATGCTGTATAGAATCGTATTTTTCATATTCCAAAAATATAATTACAAATGTGTGGATTTAAGTCATAATGCTTCTGCCTCTGTGAGAACACAGGCACTCGGCGGAAGCATGTTGGTTTTTAGGCATTTGTGTGGGTAACCTTTGTCGGTAAAAACCAAGTTGATATCTAATCGGGCCTCAGAGTTATTAAGGAGTCCGAGAAAATAGGACCCTTTTTCACCCTCTTGGGAAATGGAATTTCAAAATATCCCTTCTTATCGAGCACCTACGTCGCAGAAGGAATATATTCTCCGAATTTCATGTTTCTAGGTTCAGCGGCTTGTGCTGGGTGTTGATGAATCAGTGAGTGACACATCAATTTTATATATACAAACAAATAATATACAGATGATAATCTAATGACAATTAAGTAATTCGCAGTATGCTAATGGAATTAATACAAGTGTTACTTACATTATTAAAAAATTTGTGTACATACGTACTTGACTGTGTATATATATATATATATACATAAATTATATCTACTACAGACATAACAAGTTAAATTCGCTGTTTTATTTGTATGTACAGTTTTCTTTTATTTAGTTTGTTTTATATTTACTTATGCCGTTTGAGATAATTTCATTATATTGCAAAATTGTTCATGTTTAATGTATTCATTATGCTGTGCCCATTGTTTCAGTACGCTGAAATAATGTTCTTCGTTTATTTATGTGAAATTCGCAGCTTTATCTGTAAGTTTATTGTATGCAGTCAACAATGAGATTGAAGCAAAAGAATGTCGGTAAAATTGTTAGCCGGAGGCATTGTTGCAACGAAATATAAAGCATAATTTATATCAGGGTTGACTAACTGGTGGCTCCCAAACCACCGGGGGCCCCTCCGCCTTGCTGCCACGCTGAACAACCCCCTTCATACCTACCAGACAGTGACGATCGCAGTCGAAAAGAGAAGGAAAGAAACAGGAATCGACTGCGATCGTCAGAGTCTGGTCGGTATGGAGGGGGGGGCCGTTCAGCGTGGCAGCAAGGCGGAGGGGTCCTCGGTGGCTCGCGAGCCACCAGTTAGTCAACCCTGATTTATATAACGGGAATTACTACTTTATTCATGAAAAATGAGATTATAAAATAGCCCCAATAAAGTCTTTAGTCTGTAAACATAACTAAGTAAGGTTAAATAAAGATGTAACGAAGGTAAATTTTCATGTTTCCTGGCCCCATGTTTAAGGCCTGCAAAGAAAAATTAGCAAGAGAAACAGAACAAAGAGTAAAAAAAAACAGGGAAAGTTTTCACAACAGAGTCGAAGCGATATGCAACAAAATATGAAAATTGAAAAGGTAATACTATTTTTGTAAATTGAGAATAGTAATATACCAAATTTATAAACATACAGTTTATTTCCCCCTGTGCAAGTGTACTCTTTCCCTCTGATAACTAGTTTGTCACTCGAAAGAAAATGCAAAATGAAACAGTTAAAAGCACGTGCGTAATAGACAGAAATGTTTAAATAAAAATGTGGAGAGCTGTAAGACATACCGAGGAATTCACATTACGTAATGCGTTCGTAGCGTATACCAGACCAGATGGTATGGTGTGTCACCTTAAGTTTTGCAAATTCTGGCCCTCGTCTAATTAAAAGCATTCGTTCCCCGTAAAGCCGGTTTAACCCCACCGCGCGTACTACTTTTACTTTAAACGCTATACTCGTTGGCTGGCACGTTTCATTCTCCCCGCCGGCATATAAAAGTGTACAAAACGTAAGGAAATGTCTATTTTCATCGAACGTCCAAAAGGAATTTCATTGGAATTTAGTTAAGACACGATTGATTCGCCGATAATTGTATGTTCACTCATTTTACACGCTTCATACTGTAAGATTTCCCAGAGATTACACGATTCCTATTACGTGATTTCTGCTTCGTCTGCTTATTCTCTTTTGTAGTCGGAGACAAAGGGACTTAATACCTTAAGCTCCGTTTCCTATTTTCATGCTCACGTCACAAGTGATTATCCGTAGCTTTTGCAGAGAACTTGCTAAAGGCGACGGTGACTCGGATCTCTTAGCAGTAACGGTGATATATTGCTTACACGTGGTGCTGTTTCTTTGTACACTTGATTTCGCGCTGGCTAAATAAAATCACAGTGTTTTTAAAGCACAAACGATCAGGAGCGGGTTTGTATATAGGCGGCAAATTTTGGGCGAAAGAAATTGGAAAAGGTATCGGAATGTTTTTGCTTGTAACTTGTTTATTTTTTCATCGACAATAATAGCATAGATTTCCGTTCTAAAATAAAATACCTATCTATCTTCTCTAACACAGAAAGTGAAGGGTAATCTTTAAACACAGAGGCTTGAGGCAATTTTAAAAACAATACACTTTTTTCATATAGCAAATTAGCAATAACTCATATGTGAGTTGTCGTATTGAATTAATTTCAAAGTGTTTCAACTCTTTTACCTTAATATATTCGATGATATTTATCGAAAAGGGCGGCAGACGCTTATTACGCTCGGGGCGGCAAATCTCCAAATCCGCCCTTGCACGCGATTAATAATATTATTGCTGAAATAAGTGATCATGTATTTGTGACACGTCATTACTATAATGGGATCGTACCATAGTTTCTATTTTATAACTCGATACAATTATATGTAAGTGTTGCTTTTAATTTATGTTTCTTTGATGTTTCGACATACTTTTACTTTTAATGCTACTATAAATATCCAACTGCATATAGTGATCCTCTTATAAAAAATTTAAATATCTTTTAGTTTATTAGGTTTTGGTATTTCATTATACCATTTATAAAAAATAATGTAGTTCATAGTTACACTTCCTGCTTGGTACATGTAAAAATTGGAATCTATTGATTTCTTGCTTCCTTTTCTTCCATGCTGATAAATAAATATTTTAATTGATGAGAGAGTCTATCAAAAACAATTTTATGATTTTAGATTAGGGAATCTGCATTCATATTGTTGCGAGAAGGAGATTTAAATACGAATACTTTCAGTTCATAACTTTTTAGTTGCATTATTTATAAATTTTAACGTTAAGTTAGAAACTGTCTTACAGAATAACAGAAGCAGTTGAATCCTAATCCCGTTTGCTTGCAACATTATCGTAGTATTCTTTTGTAGGGAAACGTTTTTTCATTACCTGCACAAAGCCAATATAAATTGCCATAAATGGAAAACAGATATCTACTCTCTTACAATCAATTTCGTTATCGCAAGGAAAATGGGTATTATGGTAATTCAAGCTTAACAGTTCATATTCACATATTCATGCACAAATTTAAAATACTAAATAAATAATATTTAACTTTTCCCTATAATATTTGCCAATTGGGATCAAGGGTATTTTCAAATAATAATCGTTTTGTTTCGTAACTGCCCATTTTTACTTCATTTATTTCAAGTCGAGTAATGCTGCAAATTTAAAATGTCACGATAAAATGAACAGATACGAATCTGTTCCATTTTTAACGTTTTTTTCTTTATTTAAACTCACCTGTATTTTAGAAAAGAAAGGACACGAAGAAGAAAGGAACACGCGTAAACCTGTTGATACCGGACATTTATCTTTCCGATTTCTCATTTTCGAGGCGCGCACTTCTATATGGAACGAAGGTACAATACTCATTGTCAGATACGTTACTGTAAGTAAGAATGAATTGCCGCGACGTAAAAGCGCATTGCTGTACCGTGGCGAGCAATGGGAAGAAAAAATTACTGCCGGACAAAAGTGGAAGATTTCGCCTCATAATGCGAAGCGAGAAAGAATTGTGCTTCGTCATGTTAGCGATTAATAAACGGGGAGAAGTTCCTTCCCCCGTTGTCCCCTTTGCCATTAATATTTCCAATTCTCTCGAGAAGAAGCGGTCGGAGCCATTGTGCAACATGTCACGACATGGTAAAAAATAACCAGGAGTGATGTGAAATAACTTCATGGATGGTCCTGTTTCTTTGTTGCCTACGTAAGTAATAGTAAGTAATATAAATTTCGCAACAAGTTTAATAATTTACATGTAATCTTAACTAGTAATCTAAATACATAACTATTTGCTAATCATTAACGTCTGTCTAGGAAAACACTTAAAAAACGCTTCGAAAATACGTGCATGGGATAAAGACCAAAACGTTTTTATCAATGGTCATAAATAAAATTCACCATTCATTGATCTATGCTTGCATATTTGACAGACAAATACTTACATATCGTACAACATTACAATAATACTTAGATTGAGTATCAAACAGATAAATGTTTCTATTCTGCAAAATAATGATAAATGAATCCTTTTTGCATTCATATTTGAGCAAAACTATTTAAACCTACACGATACGATACTTGTGAAATTCGAACTGTGGTGATATTAAGCCCTTACTTCCTACTTAGGTACATGTTGGAACCATTTGCAATTAAATCATCGTTGAAACGTTGAAACACTGTTATTGTTAACATATATTTTGCTGTTGTAGAAATAACATTTTTCGTTTGCTATATAGTATACACGCAATTGATTCTACGAACTTGCTGGGAGTTAACAGGTGGAGAGTATAGCAATTGTGAGAAAATAGGGTCGGTTATATTATGATCAGAGAGTAAATGTACCTATTTAATGACCGAGGAAGCGTGCCTGTTTCTGGTTACATGTAACTGGTTACAAGAAAAAATAAATGAATAAAGTAGATATGCCTGCCATTTCATATTTCTTAAGGCGGAATTGTGCCTTGCTGGGCCGAAAAATAGGTAATTCTTTGTGAATTTTCTGTACAAAAACGGATCGACAAATTAATTTGAGGTTTGGCAGGTTGTTTTATTGTATCTTGAACTATTGTCCTGAATTTTTGTGTGGCAGTGAAAAAAAACATGGTGGATACAGAGAGAGCGTTGAAAAATAATCGGGTGGCCCTAGCGTTGACGAAAAGTACTGTAAGGGTTATCCGAGACACAAAATGGAAAAGAGATTCTTAAACTATATGAATGTGGCTATGGGTGGTAGTAGATGCATTAAGAAAAATAAGAAAATGTGAAAATGGCAGCCTTTTGAAGAAGATGAAGCGCCCTGATTTGAGTCTGAGAAAGGTTTTGCCTAAAAATCGGGAAAACTTTTTAAACCAAACAGGAACGGTAACAGATACGGCAATAAATCTTCTACCCGCCATAACCACATTCATATTGTTTAAGAGCCTCTTTTCCTTTTTGTGTTTCGGATGACCCTTACAGTAGTTTTCGTCAACGCCAGGGCCACCCTATTATTTTTCAACGCTCTCTCTGTATCTGCAATGTTTTTTTTCACTGTCACACAAAAATTCAGAACAATAGTTCAAGATATAATAAAACAGCCTGCCAAACCTCAAATTAATTTGTCGAACCGTTTTTGTACAAAAAATTTCCTAAAGAATTACCTATTTTTCGGCCCAACAAGGCGCAATCCCCCCTTAAGTAAGAGAATCAAGATTCAGTGGACGATAAATGAATCATAAAGACAATCATCCCTCTTGCAGGAATACTGTATTGACAAAGAAATACAAGGAAAACGTTGACCCCAAGTAAAACTTTCAAGAACAAATTTTCATTACTTCCACAAGATTCGCGTTTGGCTGGCGGCATTCCAAGAAAATAATAATGTAACATTTCACTTCGAAGCGATCGACTTCTCGATTCCGTATGAGGATTCTTTGGAAGTTACTGCAGTTGATATCGCAATAAGCATTCAATCTTTTGGGGGAAGGCGTAAGTTTGAAATGTGACCGAGAAGGGGGAATAAAAGGAAATAAAGTATTGAATAGGAGGAAACAATAATACGGTGTTGACAGACAAAAGCAGACAAGAAGAGAACGGTGCAATTACATTTATTTACTGGTAAAAAATATTTATTTCGAATTTAGACAGTTGCTAAGAGAATTGTAGATACTGTAAAAAAATTCTACGTGCAAATTTTTAACAAATTAGCACGACTCCTCAGACATTTAACGCTGACGACGCCAGTAGAATTTAATTGATCGCAGTGTGTACTTACATACCTACCTACACTAGAGCTGTTCAAGTATACCAGGAAAAACCAGGTACCCGAAAGAACCTAGCGACATGATATAGAACCAAGTACCTAGCTTGATTTTTTCCAGCAGCCCGAAAAAACCGAGCAGCTTGGATAGGACGGCTTGGTGCCGTCTTTAACAATTTCAGGTATTCTTCAGCCTGAGTTAATCCGTATATTGCTCTGTCGGTGGGTAGTAGGGTGACCGTACCTAATATCGTGCATATTCCTAATATCGCCACTTGCTATATCTCGCAAAGTAAGCACAAGAATTTATCGGTTATGCACTGAATTAGTACCTAAACATATGTAGGAAGACATACTATAATTAGTATTACGGAAAGTATTTTAGAGAATCTTAATAGTGTAAAAATTTATTGGACTGCCACAATTTCACATCACCTTCGGAGAAGGTAAGTCTAATAATTCTGTGAATGCAAGAATATCTACTAGAAATATCTAATTAATGATGCACTTAAGGAACGAAATCGATTCAAATATTTTTCATAATGAAAATAGCGTTTTTCTTTTAGCAGTATGCGTGTTCTCAATACCGTCTACCGGAGGACAATGGTTTCGATGTAATGTTTGTTGCAGGTGGAGTCACGAAATTTGCGGAGCAACCGAAGTAAACTTTATTTGTCCAATATGTACATTCGAACGTAAAAAATAAAATATTTTAAAAATCCTATTTCTATATTTTTGTAATAAAAATAAAATCGAAGATTGATAAAAAAAACATTTATAGAGCAAGAAATAATAAAAGCACATGTGAAAATGACTTTAAAAACTCATATATACATGAATTAATCAATATTTCTTAAGTAGACGATATTAGGTACACTTTTTTCAGGGCCGGATTTTTGCATGTCTTATATTTTTTAATTCCTAATTAAAAATTTGTAGGTTTCAACGATTCTAACTTATGCTACATGAAAGATGAATAATTTCTCTTTACTTTGAAACGAATTGTATGCAAAACCATCAATTATTATTGAATTGACAGCGATTTAACTTTTGCTAGGAGATATTAGGTACGGTCACCCTACGTGTTACGAAATTTACATTGCTATACCATAGTATTGTTATTTTGTAAAATAAACGTATCTACATCAAGATCATCCACTACGATTTGCACTCCACTGTGAATTACGTTAATCTTGTTTAAGTAAATCCATAAAATCACAGTTTTATGTTCACAGTTATTATTCTCAGAAACTACGTGACCAAATAGAGAAGCTTATTGTATGTATATCTCTTATTTACTTTCTCACAAAGATTCATTTTCTGCTCATAAGGGAACTTCGGTAACCCAAAAATTCCGACTTTCTTAAACTTTGCAGGTTTATAAAGGACTTTAATGGATGTATCAGCCAATTTCTCTTTTCTGCTACTTCTTGGCTCTGCAGGGTGAAAACACCACTTAAAGCTTAACGTGTATTTGTTATTACCCTGTAGATATATCTTAAAAACTATAGCAGATATAACAAAATTGTTACAATGAAAATTTAATGCTTGATAATGCTTTATAAACGTATACAATTAAATTGTTCCACATTTGTAGTTTAAACAAGAAATGCGCCCCCACTATTTTTAAACAATTCCATTGCATAGTTTTAATACAGCATAAACAACTAATAAATTTTCATCGTAACAATTGTTTTATAGTTACTATAGTTTTCAAGATATATAGAAAAATAGGAAAGCACATTAACCTTTAAGTGGTGTTTTCACTCTGAAGAACCAAAAAGTAGCAGAAAAAAATTATCCTAAACTTCTATCGAGGTCCTCTACAAACCTACAAAGTTTCAGAAAAATCGGAATTCTCAGGTTACCGAAGTACATACCTTTGTCAGTTGTACCACCATTTACCAGACCTTCCATTTATTTTACCACACTTTGTTGTGCTTCACAAAAATTTATTACTCGAATGGAGTAGGTTACTCCGTTCACGTTTTTACACAGTGGATCGTTGCAGGCAGCGTATCAGAACAAAAGGAATCCCTTATCGGGCGACTGCTGTAATACTGCAAATATCGGAAAGTTGGTAGTGAAGCATAACATCATCGCCGCGTTGAACGCGTGCCAACGAATGCATTATACGTCCCTACTTCCTGCTCAGCCCACTGAATTCTTTTCACTGGTTATTTGTGCGAGAAGCAAAAATTATACGAATAATTAAGAAGTGTATTGGCAGCACGTCGAATCGAGCTACCGGCAATGTATGAATTATTTAAATTGTGAACACAACTGTTAAATGGTGGACGTATATTTACAGGGAACGGGCTGTGTAAAAACAATCAGGAAAATGGAAAACCCGCGAGCGATTTTCTCCATTATCGGGGATATAGAATATTACTTGTCGAGTTCGACGCGCAACATTGCATTTCATTCTCGCGACGGGCGGCCCTATTTAATTTGTGACACCATTGCTCGACATCGAACTTTTCCGAAATTGAGTTCCCTTTGCGCCACGCTACCGCCCAATATTTCCAAGTGACTCTTGTTATTTTCCCTAACTATTGAAAGCGACAGCCCCCTTTCCCGTTTTAATAAATTTACACCCTCAGGTTCGTACAAGGCAGTCGAAACTTTCAATTCGTTTAACGGTTACAAAAAAATGCGGGATTGAACTTTTCCAATTGTTCTTTCCACGTCGGGCTCGTTTCTAGTTCCTCTCGTTTGCACTGGTACAAAGCAAACGAGATTAAACTATGTACGTTTCGAAAACAGCTGTTGTTACCGTTGGATGCAAACGCGTTGATCAATTCATTTATAGTTGTACAACATTAATCGATACTTCCCGTCTGGAATTCCAATTGTTTTTATCGTTGTCTTTTTTGTATTCGTACTCCGTCTTAAATGTTACATTTATTTGTGAAATATATTAACAGTTCCTGCTGTTTCGTTTCCGTTATAAATTACGTTTATTTTATTTCGGTGGTTGAATACAATGGTTGCTTCGAAATGACTCCTACGTTTTTATATTTGCCTCGTATAATTCCTATGCTACCTGATGTAATTCTTTAATTATTGGAATGGATCTAAATCCACTTCAGAGGCGAGCAGTGTATGGTATAACATAGTATGTTGAACAAGTAATATCGCCACCAATCTACTAATGGCGCAATGATACGTAGTTGTGTCTTCTCTCACAGAAAAATGAGAAAGAAGGCACGTTACTGCGACTGGCAACGCGGCAACGTAACTACGGATGTACCTACTAGTTGAATCTTGTTGGTGGGATATTGCACGACTATGTAAGTATATGTAGGATATTTATAGATCCTACTGCTCGTAAATATTCGACTGACTGCAGAATTTAAAAAAGTAACATGTTACGCTTGGAAAAGGTAACATGTGTGGATGAAAAATATTATGCATGGTAAGGTTGTAGATTGGGTTACAACATGATAGTATTTGGTCGGCAAATTATTTATTAATTTCTATCTAAATTGTGTTCATCGATATAACGACTCACCATTTGCTTTGATTAATACTTTAAACATTTCTGGCATTTTTAAATCTGTAGAATGATTCGCGACTCGAGTGCGTGGTGTATTTCCTATACCTACATCGTTAAAAGGGGCTACCTAGTTAAGAGTTAAGACGAATCAAATGATACCATTTTTAACTTCGATATCAAATGGGATCTCTTTGAAAACTGGCCTTAAATCAGAGATGGGCCAAAATTTTTATTTAAATAAATTTCGAATAACGAATAACAATTAAAAAAAATATTCCTCATGTGTCGAATAAATTCTTGACGAATAAAAAAAATTAACTTTCTCGTCGAATAAAAAATTAACTTTATTCGTCAAATAATCTAAAGTTAAAGTAACTTTTATTTGATCCGTTATTTAAATGATTTTGTATTTAGTTAATCCTCAACTCTGCTTTAAAGTTTGTAAACTCGAGCTTTCGAACAAAAGAAATCATTAACAAGATCGCATATTATTATAATTAAAAATAGTCCGAATGACGTCGTGTTTGGACACATTTTTATTATCAATATTGGTAGTGCTCTCGCGAAGATATAATAGAAAATATAGAAATTTAAATTTTTATTAGTGCGTTGGTATATATTCCCCAGTAGATGTGATCGATCGAAAGGGCCTGACTGAATTGAAATGGTATTTCCCCAAACATTGTGCCATTCAAAGTTTTACTGACTAATAGATGTATAATGTGTGAGTGTAATAAAGATAAAATTAATTAGCTGGTATTAATTATTATTCTGTTGTACAGATATGAGATGTACTAGCAGGAGGTGTTAGAAGCGGGGGCGACAATGCGTGTAATAGGCAAAGTGCGGACTCTCTTCCAGCATGAATTTGTTCTGCAAGCATGAATCTCGGCGCGCTGCCAACATCCTAATTATTCTTGCTCCGTTTAGCCCGTTTAACACATCGATTTGGCAATTCTTGTTACTTTTTTTTATATCCACAACTTGCATAGGTACATACGTTCACTGGAATATGTTTCATGCGTTTCGCCTTCATTAGGATTAAATGATGCCAATTAGTTAATAATTCAATTTATACTGCACAAAATATGGTTACAATATGTAATAACTTTTATTTATATTGTAGCTTCTATTCTTTCACTAAATCTTACGTAAAGTGACAGCTGAGTTTATATGAAGATGTGGCAACATTGATTTTTCATTTTCGTTTAATCAGTTACTTAATATTTACACAATATATCTGAGGACAGAAATGTATTTTATAGAAATGTTGAGATACGAAAATAATTTCTATTCAAGTTATTTTTTGGAATAATCTATTTTCTTTTTAAGTTTACATAACTATTTACATTTCAATAACTATGAATATAATAAATGTTTCACCTTCGCCTTGTTACGTGAAATATGAAAACTAATTTTCATCTTGCTCTAATTTGTACAATAATTTTTTTTCCTGAAATCGGTATGCTACATCGTAGATATTTTATTAATGAACAATAAGACATAGTCCTTCTAATTTCAGATGAACGTGGGTTTTAATATTTCTGTACAATATCTATCCTATATCTATAAAATTATAAGTGACGATTTCAGTTGATACGATATATTCATTAATACATGCCCTAAACATAAGAAGTATAAAAATAATTTTCAACCTCATAGTATCATTAAAAAAATTTGCGAAATTTGGTGCTGTTTCGAGCGTCTCAGGGTAGCGCAACCCCTTAAATCAGAGAAACTCATTTAAAAAATAAATATTGATCTGGATAGATGATCCTGTTTATTGCATGCTGATCAATAAAGAAATAATTTTAAAAAATAATTACATCTATATATTCGATGTGTAAATGTTAGAAGCAAGTGCCCATTAAGAATGTTTTAAATGTAAATTTTGAAAGTAATTTTATTGTTAACGGCTAATTTGTTATCGTTAATTAATCATTTCAATCCATTTTTCACTGGGTAACTAGAAATTCTGACGAAATCTTCGTGTCTAAACTTATGGGGAAAGCAATTTTCCAACTTCCTGTGCTATTCAGAATTGACTCGTTAAATTTAAATGAATGCTCATTTCCAATACCATTCAAAAGATAGAAAATCTAATTTGGTACGCTTATCCAGATGTGAAGATAACTCGACTAACGAACTGTTATAAGTGACAACGAATCCTACATAGCTGAGAGTTCGGCAGGGCTTCAAGTTTCCGTAATTGCAGTCTGTGGTTCGAGCTGCCGAGCTAATCCCCGCCAAGATCAGATGTAATATTCTGCACTTAACATGTTATTGTAATTAAAGATAACTATCGAAATGTAAATTAATACGAATCAAATTCTCGGCGTTTAAATACACGCAAAAGTATTCTGTTTAAATGTTCAATACTTTTTTCGTTTAGAAGTTTCTAAAAAAATCACACATGAAATTTTTCATTTAAGTTAGTGAAAAGTAGGTAACTACTATTACTGAAGTTAGTTTGAATTTACTCTGATTGGGGAGAAAACTTCATTCATTACAGTGCAGTGGTGTACAATACAACATGTTTAATTAAAAGTAAAACAATTCTTATTATCCTTTATTTTCTATTCTGAAATTGTTTCTAGTGAGCGATTCTTCTGAATTCAAAATTCGTTGTATTTCGTTAAAGGCTAAGCGTAAATTCGTTTTAAAGATTCCGAATATCTTTTAGTATTTTTAAATTTGGGTTAAATAAATTCAATAAAAATGTATGTTCAACTGTATATTGGCATAAAATGAAATGCCTCCCCTCCCCATTTACGGGGCCAATAGCGGGACACTGGCACTGTTATGAAAAAAACGTTATTGTTATCGAAAACAAAAACGATGTTACCGTTAGGTACCTTTAATAATCTCGGATCAAAGAGCTTGTAACACTGGGACATCCTGTATATTAATGTATGCTTACTGTACATACTGTACTTAATTATTCGAGCAAACTTTCTAATGAAATGTCTAAATTATTGTCTAAATTAGTGTCTTTGAAATTGTAGATGCTATTACACATTTATTTTTGAAAGTTTTTACTGAAGTCTTGGAATGACGAATGCTGGATATATAACTCATGGTCGATTCTGCTACACTTTTATATTTGGTCAGCATGTAATAGGTCTGCAGAGATGATAAGTTGCCAAATGAATCGCCGAGGATACAGTAAAAACTGTCCCTATTTCCACAGCTGAGGATGGCAGGGATAACTTCCGGTCTGACTTCCGACCGCGGTGGAAAGGAGACGTATATTTCTTCGTGGCGTAGACGGATAGATCAACCGGCTATCAGATAATTAAATTCCTTGTGCACCAGAACATTTTGAATATTTAATCTATCTGTGACCTATGATTTTTTTTGTGGGTCGTGGAGAAGAATGCGTCGTTTAATTAAAATACCGTAAAAATCGATAATTAGTGGCCACCTAATTTTGCACTCTTAAAATTTATAAAGTCTCTTTAAAAAGTTACAAAACACAAATCCCATGGAACTGTTAGGTTGACGTATAGCTTGACCGCAAGTCTAATGTTAAATCCATTTCGGCCAACGGGCCAAAATGAAATGTCATTCATATACCTACATCTCAGAATAAACTTTTATATTTGGGTGCAATCTTTTACTAAATTATGTCCTATTAATGAATTACGTTATACTTTAAATAAAAGATTGCAGCACACCACTTTTTGACATACAATAAACACGAGGATAAAAAATCAATGTATGCACACTGTTTCCATCACATCCAGAATATGGTGTTTCAGCGCAACTAGAATACTTTGTGAAGTGTTCTCACGAACTTTTATTGCTGAAGATTGTAATAATCTTCTCAGGCAAGCACGGGAGAAGAATTTCATACAGCAGTTCGTAGAAGGTTACAAGGGATGACTAAACTTTCAAAACTTCTGGTTTCTCGTCGGGAGAGTAGAAAACACACAGTTTGTAATGCTGGTAGAAAATTCACTTAAATGTCACTCTGTAATACTTACATAACTACACTGCTGGTCAAAATTAAATTTTGGTCATGTTCAAATGGCTGTATCTCCACGAAACAATGGTCGCAAAAATATTTAAGAAAAGCATTTTAACGTTTGAAGTTTCTAGTTTTTGAATCAAGGACTTCACATTTTTTTCATCCATTATGATACTGTTTTATCAAGATGAAGAGTAGTGGCATCTGCTCATGAACAGCGTCCAACTCAGCAACTACTTTGAAATGTGTTGAAATGCTGAAAGGTGCGTGAGTGCTTGTATATACGTGTGACTTGTTTAGAGTGAGAGTTTGACATAGAAGGCAGGCTTTTGCTACGCTATGCTGTAGCTCGGTTTCTCAACGACTCACGCGGATTTCTCTCCGAAAATCCATTTCGGGGATCAAGACACTATGGCGCTCAAAAATGATATTTCTTCAAAGCTCGTGTGAGCTATAAATTGCAAGATGATATTGTTTATTAGCACTTTGCGTGTAGTAGAACCCTTTCACGTATCGTACCCCGCAAAGTATTAAAAATTGACGCTGTTACTGACATTCCCGAAAGATTCTAATGCACTGTTTAATCATTCTAGTGAAGTAATAATAATTGGATTCTATTTGTAATTCTTAAAAGCCTCGCAGAAAGTTGCATGATGCATGAGTGTCGTGGGGTGCTTAGATGCAACTGCAAATCGAGTTACTTTTCAAACATGCATTGTGAAATAAAATTTTGTCTAGTCCTGAAAAATTCATCGGTTCAGTGTTCAGTGAAGTGTGTGCATGTCATAGTGCATATTATTTCGTGATTTCTCGATTCCTACATCAATTCGTTCGACTACTGGACTAAATAGAAGACTGCTTAACAAGATTTCACTAGAATATACCTATCATCTAGTAGACTTTTTGACAAAGAGTTGCCTACTCTTTGATCACATCTCGTAGTGATAAAAATACGTGTAAAAGGTGCGGGGTGCACGACTGTAGTTGTGAAAAGTGAAAATTTTGCAATGGACATTGCTATATAATATTATTTCTGGCCTTGACGAATTTCAAGTTAGCTGGGAGTCGGCCGAGCGCGACAAAAACATCAACAACCTCTACCAAAGTCACTACATCGCCGAACGGTGTGCCCTAACAGTTCGACTTTGTCCGCGACGGTGATCGGATCACTGAATATCTGTGCAGTTACAGTGGATATCATTTCGTTATTTCACGATTTCTGCATCAATTACTGGACTATGTGGAAGACCCTTTTACAAAATTCTACTACATTATACTCAGTATCTAGAGGACTATTTTGGAAACACTTTACTCGAGTCCGAACACATCTTCCCGCTGTTGAGAGATGTTTAAAAGCGCTTTTGTAATGATGTGCAATGCGATTGTAGAGTCAGTGCTTATTTCGCGATAAAGTATTTCGTAGTGCACAGTGGCCCTGCGTGTTAGTAACGTGGACGCGACCGTAGAATCAGTGTTTTAACGCATTTAGAATTAATTCAGAGCACCGGTGCTCTTATTGCTTCTTCATCGCGAACTTAATGCGACATATTTGTGAGTGTGACATGTTCTATTCGGTACTGACCCCGCAGCTGCGGGACATTGGCCTGCAGATCGAATAGCTGCTGCTGAAGGGGGATGCTTGTCTGCATGGAAGCAGTGAGAATGTTGCAACGAACGGTGAGTGATACCTACGTTTTCATTCTTTCAATCTTTCTGCATGCCATCAAATAAAATGATTGCTGTAGCGAGCATAGTGACCACGAATACATACTTAGTACTCGTGAATAGTAACATTAATGTGTGTTCTTCCAGATGTTTAATACGCGTAGAAACATGCAATAAATAAATTTTAAAGTCGCGATAGAAGTTTTAATATCGCGTTTCAAACATTCTAAATTAGATTTCTTAATATCCCAATCATTCGGGATGCTTAATGTATCGAATACGAGTTTAATTTCTGAAGTTGAACTTTTACGTGTGAGATCTTTCAAATCTTCTCTCTTAACAGTAATTACATTCGAGTCATTAGATTCTCTTAATAAGGCGCGAATAGAAAGCATTAGTTTGGTATAATAACTAACAATGACAGTCATTGTTGGTACTACCTGCTCAGTATGCTCGCTACTTTTGCTTGACCGTTGCATCTGCTAAATATAAAGCGACACTAGTGGCAATATTACGAGAAATAAAAAATTCCAAATTTACCATATAATAATAAATGACAGCTGCCAATGTGTCTGCTATATAGACTTAAATTTCTTTCCCCCTTGCATTAAAATAATTTTAAGCTACTAAACCTAAAATTTTATACATCGCGGAAGAACTTGCACGCGTGCTTAGTTTTAACTAGGTATAGTTCTAGCAATAAGTCTTAGTTTAAGAACTTTAGTCGTAAGACTTTTCCCAAATTTTTCAAAATGCACAAAGCATTGGTCGAACATGGACCAGAAATATTTCGTAGAAATGGGTCACTTTCGTAGGTATCTCCATGTTGGTGTGCTTGGTTAATTGGTAACATTTCCCAAGCATTGCGACTTGCAAAACGGTATCAAGCTGAAACCTAAATGGCCAACCATTGTACTCTTTACTCTAGCATTGTAATCTTATTTTCGACTGAGTCGATAACGTTGGATGTGACACGAAAATAGTAAGGGGGCTCGCGAGCCCCCCCGAGCGTGCGACATAAAATTACATTGGATGATAAGTCTATCCTATACCTGGTCTGTGCCGAAATCGAAATAAATACCGGTATTTTCCGGTTCTTCTTTCGGTGACATGGTAGATTAAAGTAATATCTTCATAGCCCTTATTAATTCGAGCTGTAAATACAGCGACATAACGTAATATCTTTTCATAAAAATACCAATATATTAGTATATGTTTAGCGTATAAATTCTTGTCTAATAATATTTTGAAAACTGTAATAAAATCCGAAAACCGAAAAAATTACCAGTAAATATAGGTAAATATACCGGTATTTGCATATATCGGTATGACGACATACTGGTATTTGTGTATTTCGGTTTCTATAAAGGTTTTGAAGATGGAACCGTAAAATACCGGTATCATACCGGTATTTTCAGTTTCGGTAGAAGTCCCTGATTATTATTATTATTATTATTATTATTCTACGCCTGTATTATATCATATACAGCATCATTAATGTATGCGCATGCACACATGATGAATGGGTGAGGTTGAGCAACAGGTGCTTTTAAAAAGCATTGAAGCACACCTTTTACAAATAACGTTTTTTGCGAGCGAATGAAATTTGTTTTGTGTTAAATAAACTCGATCAGAACAGCAAGGCTAAAGGGTATATGTATGTGTTTTCGTTTGTTGTGATCCTTCTTTCTCTTCCGGTGGACGGAATCCGTTCATAAGACGATCTTTAAATTATTACTCTTACCTAATTATTTGGAAATTCATAATGGTGTAAGTCACTCACTTAGTATATCTCGTAAAATAACGTTTTGCGTTTCCTGTTATAAAAAATTGTACATATATATTGCAGCTATTGGAACACAGGCACAAAATACTAGCATATATAATAAATATGTATATATTTAAAAATTTAAAAAAAAATGTTTTTTAATTATCAATACAATGTATGAACAGCATCCAATCAGCATTAGCACATTGTTCATGCGTTGTGCTGATAAGAGCGACGATACTAACATTTAGTCGGACCTACACCGGTATGTTTCGAAACGTGCTGCTCTTGTTAGTTAAGTGCTGAAGAGAAATGTTATTATTTCTCAGTCAAGAATGGTGTTATGACTGAAGTCACTATTAAAGTAAACAGATGGAGCCTTTACTACTTAAAAACTGTTATTAACTAAAATTATCCAAATTTGGACTTACACCACTATGATTCTCAGCCCTCCATATGTAAATCGCGGATTTCGAATGACCTAATTTTACCCCTGTTGAATTCTAATTTCTACCACGCGCAGCGTTACAATCTGTTTCAAGACATTCTCGGTACGAGAAATATGTGACACTAAAATAGTAATGAGGTCCTCGGACTCCGCAAACTCGGGACAGAAAACTTCATTGAATGCTCCGTCTACTGACTACTCTATACCTCGACTGTGATTACACACACTTACACTTGCGTACTTGTATAATTGCATGTATGGTAATGAAGCGGTGGATGTACCATCAAATTAATACATATAATTTTTATACCAGTTGAACGAAATGGATACAACATTTTCCCGGATGTTATATAACATTAACTGTAAGGTGATAAAAAATAAATTTGTCGTCTGAAGAAGGACATTTCCGTGATTTATAACTTTTATCTTCAATTTACACATACTACTTGGCACGTCTATGCTGATCGTACGCCTTCTGTTTCTTATTCTATTTGATAAAAATATAAGTATGTTCTAGACTTTACTCGCATATTACATAAATTAACACTTCATACCCTCCTTGTATTTCATTATTTGTAACGCTTTCAAGAGTAATACACTGTTATAAAAACTGGTACCTTTGCGTAGATTAAATTAACAATAAGCAATATAAATATGTTTCTTTCATTTAAGAAAATAAAAAAAAATATTTATTCAATTCAGGAAGAAAATATCATTCGTTGCACGTATTACTTCTGAAAAACTTAAGAATTTATTTCAGCAATCAGAGAAACGCTGTATCAGATGTTCAGGCAATGCGGAGATTTAACACCGCGCGAGTAAAAACTTGATATTTTTCTTTTATTTACGTGACTTTAACGAATGCAGTATATACAGAGAGTAAAAATTATTTTGCATCTCGACATGCATACAACTTGTTGAATCAAGTTTTTACAGGCAGACATGTTATTGTCGAGTTATAGGCGTGTTTTCATACATTACACAATATATTCCTCGAAGCAACACGACGCGACGTGAAATATTTGTCTCACCGATGAGTGAATACAGTTTACAGCTTTTATGTCGTGTATAAACCGATTTTATCCTGAATTTGTCCATGTTTCTACAGAATACAGGTCAAAAAGTATTGTTCCCATTTTTTTCGTAAATAATAATAATAACAAGGTCACTTTTTATTCTCTGTTATTTCATTACGTGCAACTACTTACAAGGGGAGTACAGGGTGTGGTAGACATCGATATCGATGGGCCTTGGCACGATGGATCTATGTTGAAAATAAGTAAATAGGTGTCCGAGCGTGTAAGCCAATAGGCCTTAATAATAGAGATATTTACGTGTAAATTATTAAACATTTCATGGTGGTCGTGGGGTTGTAATGGGTAAAAATCCCACACTACCCTGCCCCCCCCCCCCTCCGGGGATTCCCCTCTGGAGACGTCGGGATGCCTTTTGAAGATTTCCCCACGTTAAAAAAACAAATATAAAAAATAATTTAAAAAAAAATTTATAAATTTTTTTAACGTGGGGAAATCTTGAAAAGGCACCCCGACACCTCTAGAGGGGAATCCCCCGGGAGCGCCAGGGTAGTGTGTGATTTTCGCCCACTGAAACTCCACGGCCTCCATGAATGGTTTAATAATTTACAAGTAAATATCTCTATTATTAAGGCCTATTGGCTTAAACGCTCCGACACCTATTTACTTCTTTTCGACATAGATTCATTGTGCCAAGGCTCATCAAAATTGATGTCTACCACACCCTGTCCTCCTCTTGTTAATGTGTTTACTTTCTGTCACTAAATATCATTAAATATCATGAATATTATTACCAGGTACATATAATAAATCTAGTAAGTATATAAAATTCCTAATTTGGGACTTTGTTTTCGTAAACAGTGACGTTGAGTATTCATTAAGTACGCGCTCACCTGATCAGGAATTAGTAGGATGCTAATTAGTAGACTAACTTTTTTCAAACGGAGCTTTCCTTTTGAAAAAATCAATATTGAATATCCACCGAGTTCTTTGTGTGCAGGTGAATATTCTATCTTCAAAAACAACAGTGAAAATGATTTAAGGATAAATTCAACTTATTAATGACTGATTTGATTGTATAGAGGTCATTTGTATCATAATGCTTTCGAGAATACTTCTGTTTCAAAGCTGGAATTGTACTGAGAATGTGTTCAAATAGTCTCGCACATATGTTGCAACCAATCATTTATCAAACTAGTAGCATGTACGACAAGTTTTATAGCTTCATCGTACTATCATCCAACACGTCGTGCGACAGTTTATACAGCAGCCCCATATATTTCAGAATTATCGTTCAAATAGTCGCAGCAACCATAATTGTACAACTTATGGTATGATACATCGTTACGTCTGCGGACTCTGAATAACTGACATGAGTCTGATTCTAAATTATTTTCATCTGCACTACTGACGTGTCAAAATCTTTACAATCACATAAAGGAAGGCTATGATGTATATTTTATTCTGATAGCACTACAATAATTTCACTATTTAGGTATCAAATTTGGCGACAAATAAATAGCAGATTAAAACTTCAACGATATTTTTTAATATACAGTTTTGAAAACGGCAATTTATTGGTTGGTTTAAAATAATTCGAATCTAACACATCAATTAATTTAGAAATTTTGAATTTTCGATAGATATAGTTAAAACTGATTCGACGTTTTGTACTTGTTTCACGAGTTTCATGTCGTTTGTTCTTGTAAATCCCAACGAGACGCACAATGCAACTACATATGTGAGGATGAAAAAGCGATGTTCAGAAAATTTTGTCACGAGTTGATCACTTTCCCAACCCTGTGACCAAAACTTTCCCGAAACCGTTCACGATTTGGCATGGTCACAGAAGCTCATTCTCTTGGAAGTTATAAAGCGAAGGTCAGGTTTAAAAAAAAGGAAAAAATTGGCTGCACCTATGGTGGCAATCGGAGGAAATGTAATGAATGAAAAAATATGAGTGCAGATGTAGGTATAACGAACTCTTACAGTCTTATGAATTTTGTGTTGCGTCATAACAGTCATTATTATGTATAGTTGTAGAGTATTGTGGGGCAAGAGTGCGCACTTAAAGTTTAGACTTCTCTAAAATCTTTGGTATTACACTGATAGTCATATCATTTTGAGAGAAATAACTACTATCCCTTATTATTCGATAGGCAGTGACTTCATGTAAATTTACCTGTCACAACTTATATAAAATAAATATTTCCAAAAAGTGTCAAATGCGAACTTTTACCCGATATGTGGGGCAAAAGTTCGCATGTAATGTGGTAAAAGAACGCAACGAGAAATATCCAAAGAAGTGTTTTATTTTCCTGCATAGGTACATAGTTGGGGTAATACAGTAAAACCCCTAATAGTTTATAATTAATTTTTTTAGGTGAAACTAACAATAGTCGCGAATAAAATTACTGATTCCACATGTTTGTTAATTTTATAAACGATTTCGTGGACAAAGCTTAAACAACAGAACAAGTTTTACTAGATTCCCTAAAACTATATTCAATAATAAGTTCTGAATGGCAATATAAGCAATGTATTGTACATACATCATGTTTTTCGTAGAAAAACTATGAAAAGTGAATTAACAATGACCAAATGCTTTCAAAATATGGGAATATCAACAATTTAAAAATTTATTATTTTTTTGATATCGAAATGCTAAAATCAGGTGTTCAATTTGTATTAGATTTTTTTGTGTAGACCAGAAAAAGGGAGCCTCGGGCGACGGGACTCGAGGGAACGCACGATCTTTGGATCCGCTGCATTTCGATTCCCCAACGCCAACTCCCCGAGATTACATACTCTCTTCCGAACTCTACTTAACGAGGCGCCACCTATAAGCCAAATCACACCGTAGGCCGTTTCCCAAACGTCGGAGACCTACATTTGTAAGACTGATTCCTTCGAACAAATGTAATTAAAGAGCAAGAAAATTGAAACTGCTAACACTGCAAGAAAAAATCTCCCATTCATACGTATCGTAGTTATATGGAAGGATGGAACGCAAGTGAAAAGTAAACCAATTAGTCTAACTGTACCTATCTACCACATTTCATACCTATTAATCAAAATTATTATTGGTATTGATTGAAATTTTATTAGGTATGGAAATGTAATTTTCACATGTCGATTAATCCACGCATTTGGTGATATTAAAATGAGATAGTATCGTTCAATTAAAACACTTCGGTTGAAGCAGGATGTGCCGAGATTAATTCATTCTCCACTATGTTATCTTGGAATATCTAAATCCGCGCACGCACTCACTAAGGGAATCTCATTAATTATTCACGAGCAAATATCCGTGATGTGAAAGCAATCACCCTGTCGTTCCTATCGTTTAACGTTGTAGCTAGTGCCCCGCGCAGAAAATCAATGGTAAATATTAGACAACATTGATTACTAAACGTGTTCTGCGGTGCAGTTACTTGCACTGTATTTTGCGGTCGATCATATCTGTTTAGTTCACATTTTGCGTTTCTCACGAAACAAAGGTTTCTTTTGTACCTACTTATTTGACGTTAAACCGGAAAGTTTGGATATAACAAGCTATAAAATGCTAGTTCATGCACTTGCATTATACATACGACTAAGTAATTGATTCACCGTTTCTTACATACGCATATATTTTTATCTGTTATTTCACATAATTAATCTGCTTTTTTTTTCAAACCTACATACTTTGACCTAATTTTTTGTTCACCTAATTACATCTTACAAGATATAATAATTACAATTTCAAATTATTTTGTGCATTTTCGCTTGTAAAATGCATATTGAAATTTCTATTATAAAATTTTTAATTCATAATATTCATATGATGTTCACTAATTGCATCATCGTTTAATCACTAAAACGTATGTTTTAGTGAATACTTGACATCTAATTTATTATTATTTATTATTATTTAATAAGTATTAGATTATAATTGCTATTATAATCTTATTATAATTGTTATTATAATCTTTTCTGAAAATTGCATTTTACTTCCTGTTACGTATGCTTCGTGTGATTTTTCAAAAGTTAGGTCCGAAAAGTAAATCTTACAAGGAATGTTTGGCAACACGAACATTAAAAAAAAATTGAAACTGCAGAAATATAGTTTAAGCGATGCTAATAACGTGATCGTTTTTTTTCGGCAAAGAAACGACCCTAGTGAGTGAAGACAAAGGAATTGTGAGTTTTCATATTATCACGAATATTTGTGAAACCGTAAAACATATCGGAAAAAAGTTTCATTCAAATTTTTATGATTGATGATATCCCATCAATTTTGAAAAAATGGACTTTTTTTCGAAATTTTTCATCACCATACCGCAGGATATCAAAAACCATAAGACTTTGAATTAAACATTTCGATATCTTTTACGGTTTCGCAGATATTTACGATAATATGAAATTCTCATAATATGTCTCATTGCCGAAACAAAAAATATTTCCGTTATCAGCATCACTGGAACTGCATTTTTGCAAAGTCCATTTTTTTTTTGAATTCTCGAATGCTGAATATCCATTTTAGTGTAATATCCGACGCGGTTAGCTGCAATTATTGATACAAATTTGGCACAGCTCAATTCGACCAAAATAACCGTGCCATGAGTGAAGTGGCTCCAATTGGCCAAACTTGGTCCATAGTGGGAGAAAGATAACAAGTCGGATGTCAGCCAATGCTGGCTAACAGACTCTTGATTTCTATCTTCTCGTTTCGTGCCAGAAACAATTATTTTTAACGATTCAGTTCCGGTAAGTACAGAAAACTTATTCGTTATTCCATATTAAAAGATATGTTTATTGTGTACCTATCTCGTTAATTTCCCATGGCTTCGTAATAGCACTTTGAAAATTTAATCCGCTCAACTTCTCAGCGTTCGGGCCCAGTTATATGTATAATAGGAAAACTTTCACGTAATTCGATGATATAGGCTATACCTCTTTAAGACCGCTTTACGAACCATGTACCCTACGTGTTATCATTAAATCGTACATCATTTCTTAACTATTACATTTAAAAGTTTGTTTTAACCTAGTGAAGAAATATTGAGAAGTAGTGCAACGTGTCCATCTGTTTTTTTTTTCGTATTCAGGACAGTTATTATTTTTGCATTTGTATGTGTACAAAAAGAAGTGATCGTTTATGTTTTAACTCAACTGTAGGGTTATAAACTATAGTATGGAATGGGGGGATTCCTTTCGCCGACGAAAATGCAAAAGGTTCCCATTCTAAGCGGAAAGTCGTTGTCTCATTATTCCTTTCGCGGAACATTTAACTGTAAAGGTTTCCACGATCGTTACTTCCCTGAAAGGATCGGCAGACCCGGGTACATTGAATCTCGATCTCATTTCACCGCCTTTTCGACTCCTATTACTTTCGCCGACCGAAGAACAATAGAGAGACAAAAAACTGTTCTCGGCTGCGATAGCAATGAATTTCGATACAGCTTAAACGTCAATCTATAGAACGGCTCAAAGGAAGTAAAAAGGATTTCTCGGACCTCGTCGATGCTCTTAGCACAAAAGAACTCTCTACAGATACTATTACAAAAGTAAAGATCCTTCCTCATTATGTTTTTGCTGAACTACGTTAACAATGGAAGGGGCCATTTAAAAGTCTGAAATAATACCACATTTTTTTATCTTTTCAATTCCACTTAAGTATGTTTCCATTAACAGTTTGAAACTTTTTGAATACCGTAAGAAATTTTGTATTTTCTGTAATTTTTCGTATTTTTATCGCAGTTAGGTTTCAGGATATTACACATTCGAATAAATCTGAATTTGTTTACGCCGTATGAACAGATCGTTATGGGCGAACCCACGTGCGGTGCACGTAGGAGCAACGAAGTTTCATTACGTTCGGATGAAGGAAGAAAAAATGAAGATGGATGGCCTCACTGATTTATGAAGTGCAAACCTAAACGTTGATACTCGCGTATGCATATTTCTGTGACGTTTATACATATGTATGTACACGTATGTGCCTATAGATACATTTATATGCATATATAAAATATAGAAGACAGAGAAATGATAGATTAAGAATAATGTTTGTGTGGACTTGCTAGTCGACTACCTAATGCAACTGTAGGACGTGAAAATGCACTTTTGTCTGAATAAAGCTATTATAGCTGCCAGTCATCATATTCAGTGGTGTAAGTTATGTATTTTTTGTTTCGAGATATTTAGACTGTTGCGTTTGGGCTTATTGAAAAATATTTTTCCATTATTGAACAAAACGTTTCACAACATATATGCTCTTCTAATGTCAAACTTATCTGTCATTGTAAAATTTTATGAGTAACTTGTACGAGAATGTGTTTTTTAAACCATTGAATGTCTCCTAAATTTGAAAAGAGCTCAAACGTAGTTTTTCGATCATCAGAACTTAATAAATTCAAACATTTTTCGAACCAATGCAATTTTTATTTTCAAATATTTTGCCACTAGCAAGCATTTTTGGTAATGTAGGTATTCTTTACCACTATTTCTCCTAATTTTTCTCATATTTTCAGCATAATTAAGTATATTTCGCGTTTTCTTCCTCTTTTTCTTTTCTTGTCACACATCTGAGGTTAACAGTTTAATTTTAATATATGAAGCAGAAAGCGTCTATATGTGTGTGTGTTTGTTTGTCGCCTAAAAACTTTCGAACGATAAACTCTGGGATCACCAAATACGCCTCAGCTCATTATGTCTGACTAATCCAGATGAATGTGACTATTTTCACCAAAAAACTAAAAAAAATATTTTTTTTATAAAATCAGAATCTAAATTCCGGGCGAAGTCAAGTAGTAAAGCTAATATATAACAAAGAAACATGTAATTATTTCCTTTCTCATAAATTTCTTACAGGGAACAAACGACTTACACCACTATCGATATGAACGTGAAAATGTCGCGGTCCATTATGAAAGTGACATTCTTTCATAATATTGAAATATGTATAAATCAATATACCTGACATAAAATAAGAGAAATCTCAATTTGTTTGGTCTTTTGACTTACACAATCAACGGCACAATTGTAATTATGAGTTTCAGAGGAAGCGATAGTTTGGTATAAAAAAGTAAAATTCAAGCAGTAGTTTGGTAACGTATGTGATGTTTTAAATAATGCACGGATAATGACATCTAATTCAATATTTTTCGTACACAGTGCTTTAATATTCATGGTTTAATATTTATACACTTAATAATTCTTATACAGTTGTCAGACTCGCTATAATAAAAAAATTCTTTTTAATTGTAAGATGGAGATGCTTTTATTGGTTATATAAGGTGTCTGGGAAGTCTTGGAGGATGTTTTGTGCCATAGATTATCACCAGAAATCTAAAACCAGTGTCGGATTGTTCAGAGT
Organism: Andrena camellia; assembly: GCA_029448645.1. Taxonomy (NCBI): domain Eukaryota; kingdom Metazoa; phylum Arthropoda; class Insecta; order Hymenoptera; family Andrenidae; genus Andrena; species Andrena camellia. The sequence continues at coordinate 54,254,094 of CM055676.1, read as the reverse complement.
ATGACTATTTAAGATTAGTCATGTTTAGGAGTACTATAGATATTAAATGCTTCAATGGATTTTGATAAACAACTATACCGAAGGGGAATTTTCATGGTACTAGGATCAGACCAGTAGCAAAAGTTGTTGAAAATTACATTTATAACAATTATTTCTGGAAAGATTGAATAAGAGCATAATTGCAGTGTTGCAATATGTAAATGAAAGCGTCGAAACTAGTCGAAAGTGATAAATATAAAAAAAAGTGGATGTTGACAAGGATGCGTTGTAATGGATTTCGTATTACTAACCTTATGTTTATGTTGACTTTACTCTACTTATACTTTATTTATCATAACAAAGTGTACGAGTTTGTACTATATTACAATTTAGGAACAAACGGTGAATTATACGTATAATATACCTAATTATATTTACATCACTACTTTGACATATTTAAATATTTCCGACTACCATCACTATTCTTTTACATTCTGTATATGATACATCATTGCAGCTGTGTTAAATCATATTGCAATATCTTAAAAATGTATCAACATTTTCATTTTTTTTCATTAAGTTTTACGTTTACATTTGTTCAAGAAAATCAAGTTTACGTCACAGATTTCGATCGGAATGTATTTTAAAATCGCAAAGTATGTGGAAGAAGTTAATATTTCAGGGAGCAGCTCCCAAGAACTCGGTAGATTCATGGAATCATTCGCGCTCTAGCTAAATTAGTGCGGCCGTTCCATTACGCGCGATGAATATTTTAATAGCCACGTTCTTCTTCGTGTAATTTTCTGGGCTAGCAGTCCCTGCGTCGTTGTCCATCGTAAGATCTTGGTAACACGTTCGTACGATCCGTGTTCGGGATATAAACTTATCCCAACGTGATGGCTGCCAGGCAAATCCGGAAGTAAGCTCGTTCGATTTTAAGACCGTCATGAAAACGTCTCCAACTCGCGACGCTTTTCTCTGGCGGCTGCAACTACGTTCCCGTCTTTTTAAAGTGGAAGAAATAATATTATGCCTATTCGCTTTCCAAACTAGCTGACGAAGCAGTCATAAATGATACCGAAGAATGTTACTTTATAAGGTATGCCAGGAGATGATTCCTTATGCAAAAATAAATCAAAAGTCTAGAATAATTTTTTTTTATCTGAGGCTTAGTATTCGGAAACTGAGAATCCTAAGAACTTTAGAATGCATATTAATTACACTTCTTTTTATTCTTCTCGGTGAGTAACTATAAACCCTTTCAGTGGCGCACCCAGTGATGGGGGGGGGGGGGGGGCATCCCGGAATCCCTAAAAAAAGGAGCTTTGTAAAAAGAAGAAAACTAGATTTTATGCTTTAAATAAATTTTTATAATCACCTAATGAATTTTATTGAATTCGCATTAAATGAAATTGCATTGAATAAATTTTTCTTAAAAATATTTTTATTCGTTCAACTCGGCTCCTCGCACGATTAAATCCTGAGTGTGCTACTGAACCCTTAAAGTTTGAGATGATCCTTGTATCCGCCAGGTGAGGGTTAATAGAGAAGTATTCCATGAAGGTATTTTATATACACTATATTATTCCAAATCAATTTGTAAGTTAAAGTAATTTGATTGGTATTCAAAGGAACCTACATTACTGTCATGACTTTTACGAAGAGCCATTTAGTCTATGTATAGACACTTATTTTATATACGTAGTACATTTATTAAATATGTTTTTGTCGAGATATTTTTGTATTACTACACTCACGACAAGTTCCATAAATTATTCATTCACGTAAACTGTTATACAATAACGTAAAAACATTATTCATTTAGAGAAAGTTATGTTGACGAGAACGCCCGTTGAGTGTTTAAAGCGGAAGTAACAACTTCTGTACAAACTTCATGCAATATGCATGTTGCAAATTAAGCTTCCGATTTGTTGGAAACTTAATATAAAGTTTCACCATGCATACGTAACGTGATTCTTGTTTAACAAAAAGCAATGACACTCGTTACATTTCTGCCAAGGAGTGGCACGCCTGCGCAATATGTCTTGTAAATTGCGTTCTTGTTAATTTGCAATGGTATTTCATTCGCAATGTTCATACTGTATGTAAGGTTTTACTTAATGATAACATTATGATTCTCAATTATTATGCCATAACAATTAGAAAAGATTAGACATTTTTAAGTAAATCATGGAACAAAAGAGTGAATGAAGTTGTCTAAGGGACAATTCGTTTAGTGGTTTCCGAGCAAAGTGCATGCCGCAATTACTATATGTTTATGTAGTTGTAGAAAGTTCATACGAAGAGGAGTTGAATAATATCACTTTTATCCTGGAAATCAGATCATCTTACAAAATGGACTTAAAAGTCGCAATTTTAAATTTGACAACGGATGCAGTAGCAAACTCACATATGCATATGCAAGAATCTTAAAAGGCACACTCGAGTGGCATGTCAAGATGCTAAGTACATATGTACATAGTATGCTCTTAGCTCAACATTACAGAACAGAAGGGAGAGGAAGAATGCAACGAAGTCTATCTGTTGACTTCGAGGCCTAATTATTTAAAGCCATTTTTTATAATAATCTTTAGAATCGTTGTGGATTAATAGCGAATATTTTACGATCAATTCATAGTTACAAGCTCAGATATTAGAAGTTTCCACATTTTAAGCCCAATTTCATCTAAAGAATGTTTGTCGAGGTGGCGAATTTTTCTGGTAAAAGTAATTAAAACTAATAAATTTCTATTTATGTAGTAAAATTTAGTAGTAATACGTTGTGGATTTGTATAGTTGTTTAGCACGTGATTTGCATATAATAAATTAGACAACGTATATACAATATTAACATTTAAGGTCCAATACAAATCATTTTATAAATTGTAAAAATTACTTTTCTACAGTCATCGAAAACGATCACGAACATATTGAAAAAATCGCAGTGATAAATGAGTATGAGTTCTTCAGAAATTATCGTTAACATTATATGATCCATAAAATACTTAAAAGAATACCTACTTAAGTGTCTTTATTAATCAGTAAAATATCTAATGCTTCAAAATCTTTGGTATTTACTGTGCGAGTTGAACAATTTTATTACTAAAAGTACTGCTACATTAAAAATCAGGGGAAACATAATATGCAGAATCAAACTTGTATTTAAACCGAACTTAAAGACACGAAATAATAAAAACTTTCTAAGTATTCGTAGCAGTGCCTGCATTCCCAAAATCATATTACCCGTAACTGTAAAAACAAGTACAGGTATAAACTAAACATTGACAAATGTAGAATAAACTAAAAAATTCGTTCCCAGTGTTTCTTCCCACAACTTTATTTATGATACATAATACTAACAAATGTTTTCATGTCTTATAAAATAAGGATATATCCTTACGACGTTCCACATCTTTTGTAGCATTAATTTTTCTTTCATTTTTTATATTATCTCTTACTTCTTTGCATATTAACTTTCTTGTTCCAAAATTGTTATAAAAATATGTCATTACAATTCTACTATTCAATTTTACCTTAGTTTATTTCAGTTCAGGATTAAAATTTTTCACAAATTTTAATAAAGCCAAGCTTAAGCACATGGCATCCATTTTATAGCTTTGGTTTAATTGGTTTAGAGTTTAGAGTTTTAGTGAGTCGTAAAGACGGATTGTACTCTCGATTCCTCTGATACGTACTAAGCTTCCTCACATATATATATCGGCTTCGACGGGAAGCTGGGCGTATTAAGAGAGGTTATTAGAGGTTTCGCCGAGACTCCTCGGAATGGCTTAATGTCCAAAGCAGAAGTCAAATCCAAGTCAATGTGAGCTGTTCCAATGACACGAACAAGTTTGGAATTAAACGCTGGCATAGCGCCGTTGGCAGTAATAAGGAAATAGAGAAAATTAAAACGGTTAGATCTCAATAAGTCGGCTTCAATTTTAATTGAATCAACAGCTCGTTATGTGCGCGAATATGACCAAAGCGTTAGAAATGTATATCCTGAGCAATGGCACAAAAAATTATAGTCACATAAGAATGAAATTTAAATTACACTGCCCTCCGCCTCAGAGACATTAATTTATTTTCTGACATACATAAATTCATAAATATAAATCATGGAAACAGCTTTTGAATATTATAATTACAATGATTCATTATTGCAATAGGTATGGTTTCAATTATCCGTCAATTTTTACATAGATACCTATATTCCTCACTGTATAATTTAATCATTACTTTAGAGAATTTTGCAATATGAAAGACTGGATATTGCTCACCTTTTAACGAAAGAATAGACACCTAATTCAGAAGAATAAAATTATTCTCCACTTACTAATGTTCAATAGAGTTCCTAAAGCTGCTAGCTCGGGGATCATAATTTGCAACAAAATTAGTAATTATACACTTACGTCGGATATGCTCCCTGTATTAATTAATCTTTACACAAATTCTGAGGTCTCATTATCCCACGTCCTGGCCGTCTATTTACATAAAAGCATGGCCCGCGTAATGTCCATCTGCTTGTTATAAGCTTTAATAGTAAAAACAACGCGCGTGATTTAGCCGAGTTGAAAATCAGTGATTAGCATAAGCCGCATAATTAATAACATACCGACGGAGCGCAGTAAGGCTGAGTGATAGCGGCGTGTTTCGTTGCGTTGTTACAATTACGTTGCTGTTAAATCGATATTTACCGTCGGTCGAAGTGCAAATGCGGTAATAATCCCGGACGCAATATATAATTATGCCTTACGTGGCACGTTATTACAGATATAGGCCTGCACGCGACTCTTGCGCCCAAGTTGGTGGAACCGGGGCCGGGGTCGGGGCATTCTCTCCAGAGGCTGTTATCTTCTCCTCTCGGTGCATGTGCTCGGCTACCGAGTAATGCGAGCCTCATATGTAAATCCCATTCTGATTAACATCCACGCGTACCAACACAGAAAGCCCTTACATCACCGTCGGTATCCTTCTCCATTCCTGCTTGCCCCTAAACCCTCTTAACTGCCGTGTCACCTGAATGGTCCCTCTATGTATAAGTTCGTTGCTGTCGCGTCTGCCAATATTAACTTTGCTGGTCCGCTGGCGTTCGCATTTGCGCCGTAACACATAAAAGTCTGTTAAAGGACAAATTCTCGACGATATGCAGATGATATAATCTCCCGCAGAACGACGAAATTGCTGCTGTCATATGGAACTGTTATTAACTGTAGCGTTATTCCTGTTCGCCATGCGTAATAGTCTCCGCGTTCTGAAAGCCTTCTGGTCTTTACGAGGCGTTAGTGCAGTGATATTCAAAGGGATTACATTTTAAATATTCCGATAGAAATGACAATGTACAATACTGTAATCGGCGAATGATAACAAATTCTTTACCCAAAATTCTTTTTTCATTTGAATATTTCGTTCAAAAAGTACCTACTAATCTACGTGATAGTCATAAAAATTATATTTCGAAGGGGAATTATTTTCTTCTGGGCCATTTATGATTTCGAACTCAGATTTCGCGATCTCTCGTATTTCTGTGATCGATTGGAAATAGGTCTGCACCTCTATGATTTAGTAATCTTTCTAGCGCCAGCGTTAAGGGTGGAATCTTATTTTATGGGCTAAAAACGTAGCAAAATTTAGGATTTTTTTTAAGAAACTAGCATTTCGATTCATCTGAAATTTGGAACATGTTTTTATGCATCCTTGAAGAAGTTGCAGTTCTTTTTATTCATTTTTAATAATAAATATAGGAGTTATGCATCACGCCGCGCAAAACTCGTCGTCCGCTGGTGTGCATGATAATTACCTTCCAGGTAATCTGAAACAGAAAAATGAAACGGCGTTTTACTTTGTACATATGTAGCTTCAATTTCATGAACCAGAATACCGCTAAGTTCTATACTTTTTTTGTTACATAAGAAAATTGGCGCAAAATCGGATCACAACCATTAAAGGTTCAGACCTTTCAGTTTGAGGACTATACACACCGCTGAATAAATTTTTTTGTTTTTTGCTGGTTCATCATTTTCAAGATACATATGTATAAAATAAAACGCCGTTTCATTTTTCTGTTTCAGAGTACTTGGTAGATAAATATCATACACACCAACGGACAACGAATTTTGCGCGGCGTGATAGTCGATCATGCATAACTACTATATTTATGGTTAAAAAGTAATAAAAAAAAACCTACAGTTTTTTCAAAGATGCATCAAAACATGGTCCAAATTTCAGATGAATCGAATCACTGGATTCTTAAAAAAAAAATCCCAAATTTTGCTATGTTTTCAGCCCAAAGTATAGGATCCGCCCTTAACTCATTTTACAATTAGTTTTGCGTTTACGTTGGTATTTTATGATTCACATATTCTAGAGAACAGGATAATCTGCAAGATGAATGAGTAATTTTTATTTATTAGAACGATGCACGAAGTATCATATATTCGCATGAAAAGTACCATTTTGTATTGTGCACACTGCACGCAGTCATGTGATAATGTAATACACGAAAATTCTGTTGTGACCACACCTGCGTGAAGATGGAAAGACGGGAAACTTCTATATTGGAAAGCTAGTCTTAATACTCTTAATGCAATTTCCAGTGGATATTTGATGCGTACCTATCTACCTTCTAACGTGAATGGGGCCTCTAATACCTATAGTATTTTGCTGCTGACTGACATGACTTGCCAATATCGTTACAGAAGGTATTACCGCCCCTTGTTTTATTAAAGGCCCTGTGAGAAATAATTACAGTATCAAGGTTGAAAGGAAACTTACTACATATAATTAAACAACGACGAAATTTCAGTCTCAGAAAATATAAGAAATTAACGGTTGTTAGATTGAAATTCCCTGTTTTAACGTTACGTGTATAATTTGGATTATAGCCTGCACACAGCTATAATAAATATTTAATTGTAGCTATTTCGAAGTAATTGATATTTATCCGTATCTAATGTAATATTTGAACATCCGATGTAGAATATTGTTAAATTCTTCGGCAGTGTATTGCATTATTGTATAAGGGAATGAGCAAGAGAATCTTATATACATACATTCGTGAACAGGTAAAATATAATAGAAATTGTTATAGAAGATGATGGAGTTCTCCTAGAAGAATACGGCACAAAGAATATTCCAATAAAATAAGTAATGCATTATCATTGAATAAATACAGAGGCAGTGCTGTATGTCTGACATGAACTGATGGAACACTTGCAAAATAAAAGGATCGATACTCTACTTATTTCTTCATTCTTTCTGATAGATAGTATAGTGTAATAAGAAAGACTTATGCATAAATTTTAAATAATATTCTAAACTCCATGGCAGGTGTAAATTTCCATATAATACTATAGCATAATTTCTAAATTTCTCCCTGCAGCAATTGCAATTTTAGATATGACGCTTGGCAGATGAAATTCGTCAACGACATGAATAACGTAACCTGCAGAAGCAGTTGCTTGGCAAGCAAAAGGTTTAATTGCAAATCCCAGCTACGCAATCTATTTAGCTGATCCCCATTTTCTTATGTCAATAAAATTAATGAGAAATATTTAATATTCGTTTCTGTGAGTACAAAGATGTAATGACAAGCAATGTCAAGCGTATAATTATGCTTGCTCTTTTAGAAGTGAAAACACGTAGTGGTGCGTTTCTCTGAAACGTCCATTTTGAACGATACATTGATATAAATAGGCTTTGCTGCTATGACCAATTCTATTTAATCCTTTGCAACTAGCCACGAGCTAATTGAACATATTGGATTAATAAAATCAAAGAATTATTTCATTTCACTAAACTTCGTTCGGACATTTTGTAAATTTTGTATGCATTTAGTTAAAAGAATTTTTTTTTATTATTTTGAAGAAGTTAATTAGAACACATTCTTAATACACGATACATTTAGAAACATTGCAAATAAAGTTTATGAGAAATGTAGTTCCGCCAAATACCTAAAAGGGGGCTATATGTTTTCGGCCCTTCTTCGTCATATGCTTCTATGTGCAAAGCACGCTGTTTCCGTTACTCTTTTAAACCACAGTTTTCTTTTATTCTTAACGTAGTTATCTATAAGTGCTATTAAAGTCTTAGTATAGTTCGTAGTAAAGTGCCTTTTATCTACTCAACCCTGCCCCAATTACATTTTATTGAATTCTAAAGGTGTTACAAATATAAAATGTTGTAAATTTCATTGTTAACATATTGAAGCACCTAAGTGAAGTGACACTTAGTATTCAATACTAATTAAAAAGTCGCTCCCATGTTGATTTTATATTTTATGGCTTATGAATTCCTTTACAAATATATGATAAATATAATTATGATTCTTGGGAGAGGTAAAAGTAATGGTATACTCGACGGTTTTCAGACAGTTTTTACTAAACATTGTAATATTGTGCATGGTTATAAAGACAACACAATACGTTCCTTGAACTACTATTTAATTCAGTTAGACATTTTTCCTTGAAATTAATAAAACTCTAATTACGTTTTGAAAGCAACAATGAAGAAGCATACGAAACAAAAGACTTATGAAGTTTTCTTTCCGTAATTAGACAAATCAGAAAGGTGTTTCATAAAATCCTCCATAAAAGACTAATAGGTAAATTCTGTGAAGTAAATGGATAATTGAATCTTTCATGAATTGAGTACAATTACACAAATTACTAATTTTAAATCCTAACATTTTAAATCCTTTTTGTAAAAAATATGCTGCAATTATATTATATACAATATACACCAATCCAGTTTAACTTGCTCTTTTCAAGTACTTACTCGCATTCGGAATATTTGAGAAAATAACGGCCTTCTTGTAACGGTATTCTTGGGATCTAGATTCTAGATGATTTCGTCGAAGAAACAAAAAACAGAAAAATGGTGTGAATTAGATTTAAAAAAAAAATGTTTTCTTAGGTGATGCTGATACGTGGAGTAAATGAGCTAGATTTTGTCGTATGTACGCCTAGAACTACACTGGGACCTCGATGATTACAGGTACCTAAGTAAACAGAGCCCAAACGGGTTCGAATTATTGACATTAACCAAAACTCGGTTTGCGAAGCTGAAATCATACTAGCAATATTTCCAACTAGATGTTGAATGAACAAACATGTTGTAACATATTGTTTATGAAATCAATCGTGCGAAGGGTTCTTTGGTGGATTAATACTGAGCAATACTGATTTTAATGATACTTCCAGGAAATCCAATCGATTCTTCGAGAGAATCGAGAAAATTCTGATTTTAATGAAACTTCGTGTGAATGTAGAGCATATTGAAGTATGCAAGGAGCATTGCGGCTCGCTGTGCCGGGATCAGGTCTTAATTTTATCGCGTTTTTTCGTTTTTTAATATAACTTTATAACGGTACGCTATAAAACAAAACTTTAAATATAACAATTTTTCAGGATTTTATGCTCTAGCACGCTACTAAATAAAAATAAAGTTATATTAAAAAACCGAAAAAACGCGATAACTCTAAGGACTAAAAAAGATTATTCCTGACATACAAACAAGCAGAATTTCTTAAAATCAGAATTTTTGAGTTGGGAACGTTTCCTTGTAAGTCAAATATTTTTCATTTCGACGTGTTTTGCCGTTTGGGCTTGCATACCTCGAAAAAGTGAAGAAAACACAATTTACTGACACATACAGGTATCGTACGATAAATCGTTGCGTCTGTGTTGGCATTCAGTTGGTTATGCAAAATATTCACTTGGGGTACATACGTTTTGTTACGTATTTTCTCTAAATTTTTAGTTCCAGTTTATAGGTACACTATCTCTTATGTAAATACATCTACCTTTTTTTATAAATATCTTTATCTTTATCTTCTTTATATTTTATAACTGTTAATTTAGAACTGACCTCTTATGAGTCAATTAGCAATTCTGATGTATGTAACTTGAGTTGCGCGAAGGTGACACCTTCTGGTGTTCCTTTTTTCAGTAGAAATGTGATAGGCGTGATAAAGCCTTCCGAAATAAAATATGTACCTACATACTTGGAATGAAACGCGTAAATAATTGCACACAGTTCCTTTCTTTCCACATGAACGTGAAGGTCACTTGAACACCAACGTAACCTACATACCTGAATTTGTCCAAATGAGAATATGTCGATTCGTGTAAAAATAAAATCTATGAACATGAAGTCCCGGGAAATATAAAAGTGAAAAAAAATTGTTGCTCATCAGAATATTTGTCTCTTTCAGACGAAAAAACTCCTTTGACTTGAATACTATTCAGGCTACTTTAGAATACAATTAACATTGCAAGCGTTAACACCTTATAAAGAATGTTCGGCAACAGGTGTCAGAAATTTTAAGGGATGATTCCATGTACCAAAAGAAGACGAAAATCGAGAACGACGAAATTGCGTTTGAGGCTTCGTTCCCGAGTTATTAATTGGTGCAAAAGAACACGTAAAAAGCGTCTGACGTGAAGCACTTAGGACGGGGTGCTTTGACAGATCCAGCACGGCGGGAGCAGTGCCGTAGACATATAGAAAGACCCACTTGAAGCGTGGCGTCGTATGTCAGCACTTCGACTGCGAGGTAAGTGGGTCTTTCTAGGTGGCTACGGCACTGCCCTCACCGTGTCTGATCTGGCTAACTATCTACTACTGCGCGCCGGCAGTAGTTTAAGTCACTCACGTCACACGCGTTCAACAATAATTAATAACTCGGAAACGAAGTCTCAAACGCAATTTCGTCATTCTTGATTTTTGTCTTATTTTGGTATGTAGAATCAATCCTTATAGTTTCTGACACCGGTTGCAGAACACCCTGTATATTTGATACATATTGTAATGCTATCAAAGAGGAAACGTGTAGTATTAACTGTTATAACGACACAGGAGATACTTCAGAGGCTAAAAAATAGTGAACGTGTTGCAAAATTATTAAGAATATATGTACAACGTTAGAAGATCTGTGATCTATGATTGTGCATTCATGTTACTTTTCATTTTTAGTATTGTTACTTGTATGATTCTTTCTGAAATACAGCATAATCACCATGAAAAAAGTGGGTGTTCCACTGTTTGAAAATTTCCTTATCCAAATGATCATGTCTCCCTATTAATTCGAATAGTGGATGTTCCACTGTATTTCGATACTGAATAAAAATAGAACACTTTAAATACAAACGTAATTTTTTTTTTATTTTCAGTGCATTGTTTGACTATGTATAAGAAATATTATTAAAAATTTGACGGGATTCCCCTTCTCTCTCTTCTTCTTCATCACTGTCTTTATGTCTGTGACACATTTGGATAAGTTTCAGGACATGCCACACGTTTTCAGTTCACTGACATTGTCATGTTCAGTTCACTACACGCTTCATTAAGGAAATCCGAAATGTAAATAATAAACAGTGCACTAAAGGCACAGTGGATAACGAAGATTGGTAATTTGTAAGCATACATATACTGTGGGCCAGTGTTTCGCAACATTTTTTAAGTCGCGATCCCTTTTTATAATATTCAAATAACCTGTAAATTTAATAACGCAAAGAAAATACATTAAAAATAGGTATTTCAGAATATAATACTAACTTAATAATATTAAAAATAAACGTGGCGACCCTCCAGAATACACTTCGCGACCCACGGGTTGGGAATCACTGCTGCATGAATTTCTTAGCCATTCTCAGAACACGCTGTTCGGATAATCGAACATTCGGTAAATCATTGTTTCGATAATTGAGGTTTTATTGTATTATACGCTTCCACAATACTCGGGAAGTAAGAGTTCAGTATCATTCTGCAATTGTCATGCTGTTGGAGGTGTTAAACCGCCAGAAAGAAGGAGGGTCTGAATGACGCATTCTACTACGTCCGAGAATCCTTTTGGGAATGTGGCTCATATTTTCCCAAATGAATTTCGCTTGTCACGGAAGAAATACCTTTCCTATTTGAAGCGGTTCGTGAACGAGGTTACCTTAGTCCGGCCGAGAGAATAGGATGGTGCGAAAATGTGCGAACGAACAGGGGACTGAAGAGAAAACGCGTTCACCGCGGGCAGTAAAGTTCGGCGTGTGCTGTTCTTTAAAGCGTCGCAAATCTCCTGCAGACTCTCTCGTGTATTCACGCCGCTCGCGAGTCCTTGTCGAAAATAAACTTACTCCATTGATACCGTCGCGCCAGATTTCAGGTGGTTTGATAGGTATCGGTAAACACATTAAAACTGCACGTATCTCTCGGAGATTAAATTGGAATGTATCAGCGCGACAGAAATTCATTATAAGAATTTCTAAGAGGATGGAATTAATTCTCCAGGACCCCAGCCTGAAGCCACTAACAAAAGACTAAGTTGAGGATTTTTTGTTTGTATAAATAAAAATATAGGACTTCGATTTTTGATATAGTTTTAAAGCAATATTTATTCTGCTAGAAAATTTTTTTTTATGAAAAATTGTTCAAAATGGCAGCGAACAAAATGGCTTCTCGGAGCACTGCAAAAAACTGGCCCACACTCCCGGGAATGACTGGATCATCCGAGAAGGAAATTCAAAAAAGATATATAAACAGGAATATATTATCTTTGACCTAGCGTAGGATTTTCTCAAAATTCGAATTATTTTGGAAATCATAGCAGTTTGAAGAGTTGACTGTAATTCTTGACACAAATATTTGCACTGAAATGCTTGGCAAAAATCGAATAAGTAAAATATTCTAAAAATCCTACGCTAGGTCAAAGATAATATATTTCTGTTTATATATCTTTTTTGTATTTCCTTCTCAAATGATCCAGTCATTCCCGGGAGTGTGGGCCAGTTTTTTTTGCAGTGCTCCGGGAAGCCATTTTGTACAATTTTTTATAAAAAAAAAAAATTTCTAGCAAAATGAAGGTTGCTTTAAAATTACATAACAAATCCAAGCCCTACATTCCTATTTATACGAACAAAAAATCCCTAACTTTGTCTTTTGTTAGTGGCTTCCGGGTGGGGTCATCCCTTAAAACATCCATAAGTCACAGGTGGACTACATCATATTTCAATTTCACCAGAATTAATGGCATAGAATGGAAATACTGATCGATTTGTCTAGTAATAGTCCCACATTGCTAATTGAATTTGCATAATATTCTTTAATGTAGCTTATTCTTTGTTTTATATGTATTTGAAAATCATTTTCCCACAAATGAAAAGCAACTTCGGCTGGGGTAAACTCGTTGTTGATTAATTTGTGGTGTAGAAGATAGTTTCAGTAACAAATAGGTTCTGTTCTGTCTAGAGTTTAGTGACTGACGAGTATTGTAGACGTTATTTAAAATTTCTTTTTGTCAGTGATAAATTTAAAATAAAAATTTATTTACATACTATTCCAAACATAAGGAAAGATGTAAACAATATTAATATTAAATTATCCCTTTCGATCCAATGATTATTATTAGTATCAATATTAACACTGTTGTTAATATTTAGTCGCCATAAATCAGCGTTATATGATATCTTTTATTATACATATACATATGAATGCATTTCAAGCGGACCGTTAATTTATGTGTTGAGCTTAACTCGACCGCTAAGCTCCGTTGATAAATTGTCTACAACGGTTCCACAGTATGTAGTCATTCGTACACGATGTATCAGTAACCTGTATTATTTGATTAACTACGAATGTAATTTGCAAGTTTTCGACTTGATTGAATTTCAATGAATGCGAGAAGTTTGATATGTAGTTCAACATATTAAGCTATTACCAACTAATTCAAAGCAGCAATGCAATAAGTTACAACACCCGATCGTAGTTGAAATGCTTAATCGTATTAAAACAGTTGCAGCAGTACGAGTATATTTATGATAATTGCAGAAATAATTTCATTATGTAACTTGTATAATGTATATTATACCTACATAAACTTGTATATGTATATGCGTATACATATAATTATACCTAGACTTCGATAACAAATTTTGTCAATTAAAATTGACTTATAAAATATAAATAAACACAAGCGTTTAACTACTTTTTTTTACAAATTGTAGAATTTATAAATTCAAAGAATAGCGAACAATGAATAGAAATTGGTAACTTATTATAATTATAAATTTTAAAGTATGTCTTTAGATGTACGTAACGTAAGATACAGGTATGTATGTAAAAATTTATGAAAATAGGAACATTCAGTATGAAAAAAAAGATTCAGCTTTTTTACTATTGTTAAGATAAAAATACAATTTGTCACATAAAATGAAGTGTAATGTAAAATATATGTAAATATGTGTGATGTACGAGTAATGTTTACATTTATAACGTGAGTAATAACACGTACTGTCTAATATAAAAAATATCAGATTTAATTATCATTAATGTACATCTACACCAAATACAATTATTCACTGCACGTACGCACATTTTGCAATATCACACTACGCAAAATAATACTGCTCTGCTACACTTAGCCGCATGAACTTCGATCGACTTGGTGGTCTGAACTATTCGCACGCAAAGTGTATACAGCCCTGCACTTTCTTCCTAAGTTCATTTCTGTGCGAAATTTTAGTCACGCAAGGAACTGTGCCTCGAGGCATTTATTTCACAATCGATTACGTTATGTAAATATTACTACGCAATCCAATATAAATTGGACTTTATCTCTGACTTACCATATTCATGTTTAACTGAAATACTTTATATTATCAAATTACTTAACTTAATTCAAAATCTTTAAGGGGTATTTGTGGGTTTGAGTCTGCAAAAAATCATTTTTTTATGTATAAATCGACACGAATACATCTCAAGAATGTTCAGGTAAAATTTGATAAAGAAATTCGAAATATTTTCGAAGTTATATCGTGCGATCTGCGCTCGCTATTCGGGGGAAATACAATACTGTTAACGCGTTTTTCTCGAAACACCGTTTCTCAAATTGGCGGGCTCGGTTAAAAGAAAACTAAACGTCATTTTGTGGAAATTTTTTCTGCGTTATTTTTATATGACTTCAATCTAGTGGACTTAATACTTAATACACAAATACTTAATACTTATCGATTTGGTTGTTTTTAATTGCAAAAAATAGATGTTAAAAATAGGCGCAAATTGGAACTTTTTATTGAAACACGCACCAGTTAAAAGTTTTGATTCCTTTTTAATATTTTTTGTGGAGACCACTAGTTTTAGGCCTAAACTTTAAAAAACTATTCGATTTTTTGATTTGTGATGATTGAACGAGAAAACACCTACCTTTTAAGGAGGCTACTCCTCCGCCCTCTATAAAAACAACACAATTTATTTTTAGGGCAATATAAAAATGGGAAATTATAGTGTAAACATAGATTAATAAAATGTAAAATGTTTCATCAACATATCTTGTATAGTTACTTAGAAAAAAATTCCTAAACATTGTAACATTTTTAGGCGTCAAACGTCGCAAATACCCCTTAATCTAGTGCATACCTACGATTAAATGAATATCGATTAAATAGTTATGCCCTATGAAGATGGCACAGAACACCATTCTGTAGCACAAGCACATTCCAAGGGGATCTTTAAGGTCGTCGCCCACTAGGTCGAAGCGCCGCGACGCGAAGCGCGGCGACCACGCATCGCGCATATGACAGAACAGCAGCAACCACGCATCGCCTATATGACAGAACAGCGCCGACAAACATTCCGTTTTGATCGCCGTGCTTCGCTTCGGCGAAATGGGCGACGGCCTTTATGCCATTCGTGTAGGAAGACCTTTTATTCACACATCACTGAGTTTTATTAAAATCGAAGTTGGTTCTCACTCAAACTATTGTTGTATAAGTGAGGAAAAATGTTCTCTAACCTACTAAAGTACAATAAACGATAGAATGAAATGGAATAAAATTAGGGCTAACGAGAAGGGTGATTGCAAATATATTATTCATCTGCAAAATGAAGCTCTGTTATGACTGTAACTTTGTCTTTTAGAAGCTTAAAATTGCAAGACGGTAAATTCTTCCTGCGAGTCCCACCAACACACAGATTAAGTAGAGACGTTTGCACTTAATTGGACAAGTAATCATTTTCGGAATGTTACGAATAATTTCTCGTCGTAGCTTGATAAGAAAAAATTCATGTAACTGGTGAACAATAACCTTGTGAGACGAACACAAAGTGTATAAAAATGTTTACTCAAAAGTTCTTATAATATTAAATAAGTTTGACGAAACTTAGCAAGCATAATAAAGAAATTAAAACAATGAATACCGTAATATACAGAATTGCTCTGTACCTGTAATGCTGCATTAATTCGGGTAACGTAATTTTTTACTAATTAAAGCAGGATTCTCGGCATTCTAGCATTTACTGAAGTGAGAAGGTGGAATGCGATAGGAACAGCTTCCGCCCGCCAGGAGTCGTAATTGCGCAATATCCTCGCTTAATCTGACGTAGTTAAGGTAAGTCTTCTCTAAGTCTGTCAAACAAACGGGTATTCAAATTTGTGAATTTCATACGTGGTTGTTCTACTCTCTGGAAGATTTGTTTTAAATTCTGTACAATATCGTCGAATTACTAAACTTTATGTGCTCGTGTAATTTTGAAAATGTAATGTTTTGAATGTTATAAGATGGAAGCAAACGGTTTAATACGGTCTTTATGGAATTCGTAAAATTAAGCGAGGATCTCATTATTGTAGGTATCTAAATTTCTGTTTCTTCATTCCTATAACATTTGAACTACTTACACCCAAAGTATCAGGTGAAATAATACTTAAGTTTATTGAGATTTCCTCGCAGAGAGTGAATTTATATTACACTTACCTATATAAACAATAATGGATCAACTGTATAGGCATGATCCTGTTCCGTAATTGGTAAATGTTTAACTTTGAAACATAACACGTCACCCTCGCGCTGACTCTCAAAATTCGATTCTGAACCGTTATGTATAACGAATATAGCTCACAAGGGCGTCCGCGCAGATTTTTTTTCCACTGGGAGGGGCAACTTTGAAAAACTGTCAAGTTGACAGGCGACGATTGGTTGCCTGTTTGAACCCAATTTGTAGCGCCAATTTAATTAAAAACGTAAAAATATTCTCTTTTTTAGTATAACCTTGATAAAGATTGGTTTTTAAAAAGAAGCGATTTTTTCGCAAGTCCCCCGCTGCGGACGCCCATGATAACCTAACTATCAGCTTATAACATTCAAAACAGTAAATCCACTGTGAAATCATCGTTGACCATCCTTGTAATGTGCACACTTCGCGTGTACAACTTCATTGCTACCTCTATCAAATGAGTCATTCAGAGCAAAAACGGACTAACCCACTTAAAAAAAAATCAATTTTTCCTATTTTGTATGATTAGTACAACCTATTGGAATACATTATTGCTACTAATTTAATTTCGCAAAAAAATGTGGGTTAGTCGGTTTTTGTTCTCAATGCCTCAAATGTAATTTCACCGTAGATTCCAATGGCAGAACAAATATTCAGGGACTCTCGAACAATACATTCCAGAAAATATCGACGTGAAAACAAGGCAAAGTCATAGATCGGCGTGAATCCTACGGCGTGAAAACATGCCAATGCCAATCGAAGTGCCAATCCTAATTCATCTTCTCTGTTGCTCTTCATCTTTTATACTGAAGTTAGCACCTCTGAATTTCTTACATCTCTTTTAAAAATAGTAAATTAACATTTCTTTTAGTATCGAAGCACATTCTTTCTTCTTATTGTTAGAAGTGAGGAACTATTGGACGATAAACATTAATTTTTACTGTTATGCGACACGTCATTAATGACACCTTTATCCATTCTGAAACGACATTTAGTTCACGTTTATTATGCTCTGCTCTACTACCTAAGAATTTCTCCCGCTAACTTCAATGTTTCTTAACAGTAATGTTTGCAGATATACTCGCTTGAGAAGTTCATCCGGTAATAATTTTCCCGTGCGCGCAGCGAGATACTGAAATAACAAGGGAAATAACGAAAATGCGAGCACCTTCCCATTTCGTGTAAAGTGTTCTTGGACTACAGGAGCATTTTGACGGTAACTTGGAACGAAGAGGAAACGTACAGGGGTGACAGGAAGCGTCTTCGCTCGCTGTGAACCTTTATTCCGCAATACCAAGGCTTAAACTGACGCACTTAAGCTAAGTCTACGTCTGCTGGCGGGCTCATTTCGGGACGCGCTATACTCATTTTAACCCTCTACTACCTGACACTTTGCCTTTCTCTTTTCTCACCACTCGCTCCACTCTTCTGCTTACGTTGACTCGTTCCTAAACTCGCGATAATTAGAGAGATTCCTATTCTCCGAATGGTTGCATCGAATCCGATTGTCTCTGAAGCGCGCGATTCGCAGCAATCCCGCACTGCCTCGTTTAAATAAATTTAAATTTATTTAAATAGAAATTATACCGCGCCACTGGTAGTTTTTAGTGCGTCTGTACGTTTTTCTCTTTAGTTTCGGCTTCTATTTAAATTTTATGCCCTCCACCGTGCGTGTTTCAAACGAATACGTAAGTATGTTTGAGACAAAAAGCTAATTCGATGAAATTAGCCAGAATGTATTTAAGTTGCTGTGAAGTTTTACAAACATTGTTCAAACTGAACATGATGACTCCGCAATTTTAGGATAAATGATGTTTTAAGACGCATGTGTATGAACTAAAATTGCAATGCTCTTAAAGGGGTAGGTTACCCTCGATAGCCCTAAAACAGTCCTTTCTTCAAACACAAATTGTAAAGTGATAAATAACAGTAGAGAGAACGTTTTTTCCTAGTTTCAATCATTATTCTATGAGCTTTAACACAAAAAAAGAATAGTCTAAATATCTCCATGTACATAAAAGTTATGAGTAAAAACGTAAATGCGTGTACGCGGTGCACTGTTTGATGGTGAACATAAAATCTTGAAAACCGCTCCAACGATTTGGATGGAAATTTAATAAGCGGTGTAGAAAACCATTCCCTACGATGTGACGGGAGCAGATTTTCGGAAAAAAAATAATACAATTTTTATGTTGAAAAATAAGGTTTTATCGATTTCTTGTACGAAAAATATTTTTATCTTTTTTTTTAAGAATTTATCTCGAAAACCTGTCCCGACACATCGTAGGGAATGGTTTTCTGCATCTCTCATTAAATTTTCATGCAAATCGTTGGAGCGGTTTTCGAGATTTTATGTTCACCATACGTTTTTACTCACAACTTTTATGTACATAGAGATATTTAGACTTTTCTGTTTTTGTGTTAAAACTAATAGAATAACGATTAAAACTAGAAGAAATCGTTTTCTCTACTGTTATTTATCACTTTACAATTTGCGTTTGAAGAAAGGCCTGTTTTAGAGCTATCGAGAGTAACCTACCCCCTTAATTGTACTTGTAATTTGTATTTATATATATTATGTCTTGTATGATGTAATGATTTATGTTTAAATGGACTTGTTTCAATCCTTTATAACTCAGAAACTATGTTTATAATTACGTTTGATGCATAGTTACTCGCAAAAGTAGGTATCCATCTGCCACATACGTATAACAAATATTTTACATATTTAATCAATATTAAGCGTTGAATTACCAATTCGAATTAATGTCAGTATAAATTTTAATTAATCCACTTTTAACTAGTACAATCTACCGAAGACATCCTCAAATAAATTTTACTAAGTATTAGAAAGGATGAGCGCGAAGTTTACGAAAAATTAGTTCTATTTTTGCGAAATAGATTAAAACTTATAACAACACCACGGGGATAACGGAGAAATATTATTTTAATATAATTAAGTTTCTATAAAATAAATATTCAATTTTACTTGTATGTTACTTCTGCAGATAACATTTTTTACAATAAACTGTATACAACAATTTTTTAAATACAGTGCTTAGTAAACTTAAGATTTTTTTGGTGTAGTGAGATACGACAATTTTCAAGTGTTTCACCAGTTAGGTTAAATAAACTATAATTCAATAATAAGAAGGGCTGAACCGCAATTGAATGTTTACGTAATAAAATTTTAGATTAATACCGGCGTAGAATTTTAGTCGTTCAAATTGGGCACTTAATTAAAGTAAAGAATAATTATCTGACAATTCCAACTAAAATGGGTGAAACAAATAATGTAAAGAAATACTATTGTGTCTTTGAAAAATGGTGACCAATTAAGATAGCTACGAGAATACGGGCAATTAAATAAAGAAAAGCTTAATGTTCTAGATCTGGACTTTAATGTATTGGTACATACTATATAGCATGCTGTGACTGGTACACCAAATTTATAAGAAGCGTATAACGAGCTATCTCTCTTAATGCTTTCCATTAAGTTGCTTTAAACTCTGAACATTACAGTGAGTAACATAAGAACAGAAATTTAAAAAAATACAACTATAACGAGGAAATTATTTTACGGTATAATTTTATAAGAATAAAGTAAAGTATAATATAGAAGAACTTTTTTTACACACAATACATTTTCATGAAAATTGGAGACCACTTTCTCAAACCATGATTGTGTAAGTGAGGAAAGGTTTCAAATTATTTCGCAAGGGTGTTCTGTACATCAATAAAATTACTAAAATTAACATTTAAATATTTAATTGCGTCTAAACGAGTATGTAATGCTTCTATAAAATAAATTCAGTTAAAGAAATTAAAAGAAATGCCTACACAATACATTTATTCTTCATTTCTCTTTTCCTCAATATTTAAACCTCATTTCTTTGTAACACGTTTGTACAAAAATCGTGTATATATTATTAGGGATTGAAATACATTAAAGTATTTATGTTCATAATAAAATCTCCATTTTCGACAGGTATTCGAAATGGAATTTTTATGTTATTGTCAATTTGTTTCGAACAAACGACTTTTTGCCGCAGCAGTGCGCGATTATTCGATCGCGAATTAACGAAATTTGTTTACGCCCCAGTTTTTCGATGCACAGCGTTCGTTCATTGCTCGTGCGGGAATTGTATTCTTGCGTTTTACAAACGCTGCAACGCATACTAAAGCTTATTAAATAAAATCGACTCTTACCAGGGAAGAGCTTGACGTTTGGGTAACGAACCTTACATAAATTTTACGTACACACACACATAGATACTGTTACGTTCCAAACGTGTTTATTATAAAATCTTTGGTAATTGTGCATAAAAGGGTACACCTCACCGATTTCGATGAAACTGAAATATTTTGTGAAACTCAACATTCTGAATAACTTTTTCCTATACATATAACTGCTGCTCGGGCTTAGTTTTCGAGATATTCATAACAATATTTTGGTATTTATTCGGAATCGGGTACACCTGTGTTGATCGTTTTCGAAGTGTCGAACTGCCGGTTTAGGGGGGATGATGAAGATGGGGGAAGCGAGACCTACGTGTATTAATCTTTAATCGGACATTCATTGCGGACCATTATTATTCAATTAGGATTTATAATACCGTAATTAGAGTTCTATCATACAGTGTTGCCATTTCGTATATAATTCTGAATGTTAATGTTTGGTATGTGTTCCTAAATTTGATATGTACTGACTTTGAATTTCAGGATAATAAGATTGTAGAAAATTGTTCCACAATGTACTTCGTTGTCAATGGACACAATTTAAGATTGAATTCAATAACCTAATTAATAAGAAAAACACGTATGATGTATAAAAACATCTTTGGTGGAAGACATCATGTACACTTTGTATATGGCAAGCGATGGAAAGTGCACTATTCGTTCATAACTATTTGTCTACTAATCTACTTATACAAGCATTATTTATGTTTATAACAAGTCTACATATAATATTTAACAGCGCAAAAAATTTTAAATTTATTTGTAGAAAATTTTCAGCAATCGACGCCTTTTAAAAATGACGATTCGCTTACGTTGATCTCTCTGTTTTCGACGATAGGAAAGTATATTTTTTTTGAAAATGATTTCTTTATTTTTCCTCATTTATATCAAAGAAAAATTTGCAAATTATCAGGGTAGGTATATTGAAACGATAGTTGTGCAAGACCACAACTGAGGGCTCGGGTGCAATAAGGGGACTAGCGCTCGAAAATGCGAAAAAGTATTGTCCAAACGCTAAGAATATTGGAAAATTAAATGTTGTTAAACTGTATTTTAAAAAATATAGTGTTGCAAAGCTCGTCACGACACACATTTTTTCTATTTACAATTTGTTTATCGAATCATTACTATTCGAGCTAAAAATTATAAACAAAAAACTTTTCATCGTCCAAAATCATTATTTCTTTAAACATAAATTGCGATAACTTGAGTAAATATTAAGGGATCGTTATGAGACTTAAAACATAACTTCAGAAAACTCTAGCGAAGCCGCGAAATGTATGCACAAAACCCTTATGTTAAAAAATTTAATAATATTTAATTAATACGAAATACTGGACATAACCCATGTTTTTCAACGTTCACCGTTAAAAAGTATCGAGGCAATTTTGAGGTACATATAACTTGCAGCGATAAAGTTTTTCCTTAATATACAAGGAAGTTTTTCACCAATTTTCACACTGATTAATAAATAATTGTAGAAGATATGACGATGTATATAAATGTCGCGCGCCACCAACAGTCAGCAGCCGCATATAATGCGCAACTTAGCAGTTTTAGCACTCGCGTTGACAGTCAGCGTCGAGCGAGAATTATATATATCGTCATATCTTCTACAATTATTTATTAATCAGTGTGACAATTTGTAAAGAACTTCCTTGTATATTAAGGAAAAACTTTGTCGTTGCAAGTTATATGTACCTCAAAATTGCCTCGATACTTTTTAATGGCGAACGTTGAAAAACGTGGGTTATGTCCAGTATTTCTTTTTAATTAAATATTATAATATGATTATAATAATATAAGGGTTTTGTGCATACATTTTACGGCTTCGCTAGAGTTTTCTGAAGTTACGTTTTAAGTCTCATAACAATCCCCTAATATTTACTCAAGTTATCGCAATTTATGTTTAAAGAAATAATGATTTTGGACGATGAAAAGTTTTTTGTTTATAATTTTTAGCTCGAATAGTTTATTGTAAATAGAAAAAATGTGTGTTGTGACGAGCTTTACAACACTATATTTTTTAAAATACAGTTTAACAACATTTAATTTTCCAATATTTCTTCGCGTTTGGACAATACTTTATCGCATTTTCGAGCGCTAGTCCCCTTATTGCATCCGAGCCCTCAATTAAAGTACACTCCTGTATGTAGATGCTGGATATTTTATTAACGAATGAAATATATTGGGGCGTAATATTTCTATTTTACCAGTAGCAGAACGTGTGCGTAGAAACGACTTTTGTTATGACTGAACGAAGTGAGGTGATTTTGGAAGTCACCTCTGTTTAAACGGCTCGGCCACGAGCCGCGATTACGTCACTCCGCGTGCAATAATATTCCACACTTCGGAAATACGTACATGTGAATTGGTCGCGAGGCCTGCCTGGTCTCCCCCTACCAAAGCCTATATTCGTCTTGGTACACGGGCGGGGCGCGGGGGTCATTCGTTCCGTGGACATCGTTGAGTTAAGACGTCTCGATAGCTGCGTACTTAAATGGTACGCGTACATTATCTATCGTCACATAATTACTTCTAATCATTATTAGTCTTCTTCTTTACTATCTATCGTCACTTGCTGCTACTATTAATACATTGTCGTCCCGAAATTGATTAAATATCGCGAGAAAACCGTTAGATGTTCGTCGCGTATTCCCTTCGTTTCGTCACCGATATTTCTGCACATTTAGTGCACACATATCGTGTCTCGGTATTCAATTACATCTCTTTTCGGGCATATTTCAGGTTTATTTGTTGTTTAATTGCCTTACGAATGTTTTAATGCTTTTGTTTCAAACTTGTTGCATCGGTCAGTTACAGACGTTGAGGCAGGAATCGAAAGCAAAGGGCAGGTGACGCCATGACACTTGGCGGTTAATTTGAATGGTGCTTGGTTGGCGTCTGGTCATTCCTTGGAAAAAGGAGGTGGCAATACGTGTGGTATACGTATTTTTCTCGTTATTTTATTGAATCATTGTTGCCTGTGAGGGTGATGGGCAACTTTGCAGTCGGTTCGTATTGGGATCCAATACGAACCGGATTAAATTATGATAAATTGAATAATTTTAATCAGATTTGTTTAAAAATTTTAAAATGGCGTCAGTAGATGTTTACGAAATATTGGAATGATCGAATTCTATTGCATTTCGGTCGCGTTTACGTCGAATTCAATGATATTTCAATGATTTTTTAGAATCTATCTCTATGAAGCTGTTGTAACTGCATTTACATTCGGTTTTGGATACAAGTTGTGTTCTTTACGTATAGAAACTGCGTAGTTGATCGAGGACATGCTATTCAAGCATGAATAATTGACGAATTTTTATTCTTGCCATGGATTTTGGATATTTATAAAGATCGTGATATATTTGAAAGTACTATTCGAATAACACGAACATGCTTACAACTTTAATGACGAAAGCCACTACTATGATTCATTTAAATGTAATAATTATTTCTGAAATGGTATATTTTGGATAATATCGTGTTACTGAAATATAAGGCTGCTCCTATCGAGCGACCTATTCTAAACAACAAGGAGTGAAAGACCCTTGGCTGGTTCCAAGAAAAACAATATTTCCTCGGGACAAACACTCGATGAAACCACACCCATCCCACCCTCCTATCCTACTTATTTTTCAGAGATTGTGACCGCGTGCAATGCGGTCAAATAGCGTCAGTGTTTAGAACGTACGAAGTTTTTCATTTTGAAGAGCACAGTTGCTCATAGTAGAGTGTCGTTTACAATTTGGGGATACGCGAAGGTAGAGTCAGTGTTTTCTACGCAATTTATATTCTTTCACGAGCGTCGTGGCTCTGACCTTCGAATCGCGAGAATAGATTCAGTGCTTTGTTCGCCAATTATGATCTGTGGGGCGCGTTGGTAGTCTACTATTTCTGTATTTTTTTTACTTTTGAAAGCGAAACTCGTTATCGGAAATTAGAATCAGTGCGCCAGCGAAAGACGAGATTTATGCGCAGAATATTAGTGGAAAGATGTAAGTATCTATGTATTTCATTTAATTCCTAAAGTAGAGTTTATTCTTCAAAATTTTAGAAAGAAAAAAATTTTAAAAATTAATTTTTAGAATAGAATCACCAAGCAGGTAAAAACTAACGAAATGGTTAATTGTAATTTTTAATATTTCATTTTTTTAATTTTTTTCTTAAAATGTCTAAATATGAAAAATTTCGTTAGTTTTGAATTGCTTCGCTATTCTTTAGCATAATTCAAAGAATCGTAACTTTAGAAACAAATTGTAATCGTGTTCTGTTCCTTCGTTACAGTCTGGGTGCAGCTGAGCAGCCTGATGACTTTCCTTGAGCAGTAGTAGCGGTATTGGCGTCTTCGTCACCGGGGCACAGCGAAATGTGAGTGCGCATGCATTATGGTTCCTCTGGTCACTCAATCATGTCGTAGGACGTTTGGTCCGAATCGACACGAGTGACCGGTTGTATACGTGCTTTGGCGAGCATAATGACCGCGGGTATGGTAACCATGCCCGTGAATTGTAACATTTTGTCTGTGTATGTATTTATTAGACGAGGGCTAGGGTCTTCTTGTACGCCGCGCTTTTTCAATATACCTAATCAAATTATACCTAATGATAATTTCCAAGATAAACGATTCCAAACGCGAATATTTATCATTGATAATACATTGATGTAGATATTTATTAAATAATGCACATAAAGGTGCATAGCAGCTCAGAAGGTATTGGTATGCATATCAATACTGCTGAATGCTAATTTTTATGTAGCGAAGAAGTTTGATACCTACTCTCAGACTTCACAGCTGCGATCATTTTATTTAATGTGTAGTGGAAAAATCGGATGTCCTCCGATTTCGTCATTGCGACGATTATAATGACTTGAATTTCTTTTATTTTTCTCGTACTACGTCCTCAGAAGTAACTTGATGTCTAAATGATGATAATAGACATAAAAGTGTAATTCCTTTCTTATAAAGGTCACTCGTTTGCGTACACAATAGAATAATTAATTTCTATGTGCAAGAAGACAATTGAGGGTGGGCAAATTTCAGATTCAAAGTAATTAGCATGAGAACATACTTTCTTGTTTTATGAAATTTACTTTGACAATGGAATCGCCCGTTTTAAATTCTTAAAGTAAATTCTTCATGATTTAGAGTCATTTTCTTAAATAATTCAATTTTAGAGTCTTTTTTCTTGCTAAGTGAATGTCAAGTAGAGTCCTTTTTCTTGATCTAAAGTAGAGTCCTTTCTTATTTATCAAACTTTAAACTATTCACAAGTTGAAAGTCGAGTTATTTTGCTTAATAATGTAAAGTGAAAGAATACCAGCCTGCTAGACACTATACAGACTAATCATATTTTCTAGTTGAGGATTTTCAGGATATCTTTCCGTACCCATTGCTTTTTAACTCATCCACGTGCCCATGCGCTACTTGGGTGGGTGAAGGCAATGGGGCACGATGACTTTGTTTACTAAATAATTACATGTCGGCGGCTGGCATTGCGTTAGTGTATCGTGCACGTCGCATTTTCCACCTGTGTGTGTTTGTGTGGTTAGGCGGTGGAATTTGCGTCGGTGAAAGATTTTCATCAAAGACCATGTTAACGAAACTATAATATTATATTATTATTCATTGCAATAATTATATCAATGTATCATATTCCTTGTTGCACACGATGATCATTCTAGTAAATAATCTTGGAATATGAAACTTTATCAATCTCGTACAATCAAACGAGAAAGTAGGTAATAATGATTGATGTAGGTATGTGCCTAATACGTACAATGCACATTACCCAGTAATCTATTGTTTGAAATTAAAAATAATTAATTGCTATGTAAATCATATTTATACGCAATGGTCACTGCCTTTGCCAGCCGATTTCAGTGAAAACTGGTACGTAGTTATTAGAGTGTGATTGTGGCCAAGCTCGGGTGACGGAGTCGTCCCGGGACGGTCTCTCTAGTGTAGGCTTTGCACCCGGGCGGCGATGCTTGAGAATCGTGGAGTGGGTTGACTGATGATTGTGTTTGAGAGACTGTTTTGCCATTTTTTAAATATAGGTGTTGTGTAGGATAGGTAACTTACCTTCTGGTACGAATGTGTGACTTAACTATAAGTAGGTAGGGCCGGGGCAGGTCATCGTATTCTCTGATCGCATGTTCCATCGCGCGATGACCTGCTTTCAGGAAATTTGTGAGAAAAGTCGACGGCCAGACTAGCGCGAGTGGGGCATGCCCTCGCTTCTAACCTCGCTATGTCGACTTTTTGACGCCAGTGAGACATTGCACATTGTCACTTGGGCACGCTATTAACTTTCAGAAGGGCGGATCGCCCGAAGTAAGAAGTGGCCAAAGAGCCGAAGATAGCCCGGTCAGAGAAAAGGCCACATCATGTGGGCTACCAAGAATGGCTCTGCATCCTCGGGTGCAGAGCCATTCCTCTTAGGTGTTACTTTGTCATTATGCTCGCCGGTAGTTTTAGTAGTAGTAGTTTGGTTGGCCATAGGCTGACCCATCGACACCCCTTCTCCTGAAATTGAGCACACCGCGTTTTCAATTAGGGTTGCGAAGAAGATTACGGGGTCAGTTAGTGTTGCGACTAAATGTTAATCACTGTTTGAATTAGCGTTGCGAATCGAGTATTCCCCGCGTTTGGTTCCAGCATAGCGTTGCGACTGAATATCGACCGTGGTTGCTTGTCGTGTTCCGAAAAAAATATATAAAAAAAAAATTTTATGTTAAACGATTTTATTAAAAATGCACTAAAAACTAAAAAATAATTCTTTTCTTGTACTACAATTTCGATGGTGTTTTTTCACTTTAAGTAGAATCGTGGAGCAGGATATGTCATAACAGAATATGAATCAATTTAATACAGAATCAAGCGTCGAAATGAATTTGTTGTGCCATATCCTACTCCACGATTTTATTTAAAATGAAAAAACACCATCGAAATTATAGTACAAGAAAAGAATTATTTTTTAGTTTTTAGTGCATTTTTAATAAAATCGTTTAACATAATTTTTTTTATATATTTTTTATTTTCTAGTTTTTAGTGTTTCGTATTAATTAAATATTATTAAATTTTTTAACATAAGGGTTTTGTGCATACATTTCGCGGCTTCGCTAGAGTTTTCTGAAGTTATGTTTTAAGTCTCATAACGATCCCTTAATATTTACTCAAGTTATCGCAATTTATGTTTAAAGAAATAATGATTTTGGACGATGAAAAGTTTTTTGTTTATAATTTTTAGCTCGAATAGTAATGATTCGATAAACAAATTGTAAATAGAAAAAATGTGTGTCGTGACGAGCTTTGCAACACTATATTTTTTAAAATACAGTTTAACAACATTTAATTTTCCAATATTCTTAGCGTTTGGACAATACTTTTTCGCATTTTCGAGCGCTAGTCCCCTTATTGCATCCGAGCCCTCAATTTATAATCTTTCCTAGTATCAGTTGTTTTCTAGATTTCTACAAATTTAACCCTTCGTTGACACACCCCTTTTTTCGATCAACTGTGTGGCTCACGCCCAGAGCAATTTTTGAACGACTGCCATTCTCATCTAAAGAATTCGATTTTTGTGAAAAAAATCGTGGGTCAATTTCAAGGTCTCTAGAATGTATTTCACTAGCTTTTTCATTGAAATTTTATCACAGTTTTTGTAAAAAAAATCTAAATTACCATATGTCGAGAAGAAACGAAGAAAATCTTAAAAAAATTGTAACTTTTACAAATTTCAATAGTAGAAGCTAAAAATCTACAGAGTTGTTGTTCAGATATAATATTTTGAGGAAAAAAATATTTTGTAAGTGGGCTTTGGAAAAAAGGTATTTATTTTGCATATAGAAGGTACAAGCGTCGAAATCAGCTTATGGGTGGCTCACACCTAAAGTGTCAACGAAGAGTTAATAATGAATCTTCTGTTATGTTTGTCCGTTAATCATTATCGTAACGTAGAAAAATATTTTTGGAAAATTGTCAACAGTTTGCGAACAATAGAAACACGTAGATGGTTAAATACTTATGAGTGGTAGTATATTACTATCTTTGTTGTTCTAGTGCATCGATTTTAGCAAGAAATAATACCAAAATTTCTCCTGGAACATTACATAGATGTTTACCAATGTATGAAGTATAGCCCCCGGGGAACCAGTTACGTTAATTCAGTTTGTAACTAGTATTATGGAAAGGCAAGAGTATCTGTAATTCAGAAACAACTCATGTTTACATAGAATACTTTATTATTAGGTAATTTCACGATGGAAGCTGATTATTCTCAACCACAAAATATTCACGGATTTAATCGCAAAGAGTTGAAAACTGCCTCCAACATGAATACAAAACACCGATCAGAAGCCAGGTAGTCACGAACAATGCCATCGAACTGCTTATACAGTTTTTGGGAACTGTTTGACAGAATTAAGTATAGGTTTAACTACGGTCATTTCAATCATTATAAACGGAACTATTATTGATCTTACAAAACATTTAACATCTCCCATTGCTAGTATCTTCGAAAAGATGGAGTGATATCACAAATACAAGACACTTATAACACATTCATTAAAAATTAAGCTCAGCAAAAAAAGATTCATGTCACTTAACGACAAAGCTGAAGCTTCATTTCACCTCAAATCGCAAACTGGCAGAGAAAATAAACCACTTCAACTTACTCACAAGGGAAGTTAGGCAAGCTGGAAATTCAGAAAATTATGCAACTTCGTGTGCAAGTAGAGTAGTTCATGCGTAAGACAAACCTATTTTTTGTGGGCACCATAATGCAGTTTTAGGTGGTGAAATCACCCCTCGAAAAAAGTGCAGAATTTTCTTGTTTGTGGAATATCTCGAGAACCGTGGGAGATATTGAAAAGAAGTTTAAACAAAAGTTTCATCTTTTTTTATATCTATAAAACTGCGTAAAAGCAATTATCGAATTAAGGATTGGTGGTGGGGGTAACTTGAAAAATATGGATTTTTCGATAATTATTTTCACGCCGATTTGTAGATATAAAAAAAAGATGCAACTTTTGTTTATACTTTTTTTCGATATCTCTCACCGTTCTCGAGATATTTCACGAAAAAGAAAATTCTGCATTTTTTCGCGGAGTGATTTCACCCACCAAAACCGCACCATGGCACCAACGAAAAATAGGTTTGTTTTATGCATGAACTACTCTACTTGCACGCAAAGTTGCATAATTTTTTTAATTTTCGGATTGCCTAACTTCCGTTATCAGTTTTAATGATTTAAAATCTACTCTATATCTTAACGATAACAATAACTTTATCGTTAAGCATCTTAAGTTTACTCTGCATGAATACATAATCGTATTCAATGCCACTTGTGCCACATTTTAATTCAGTACTATCGAGTAGGTTTATAAAATTTGCAAAACAGGTGCCGAAATTATATCAAACTGATGTTATTCTGACTGACGCCTTTTGAATTCGGTACCCTTTTCTAACAAGCCGTAAAGGGGTTTCAGAATTACAGGAATTTTTTTTACAACGTCCTTAAAGTGTGAGTAGGTAGTAGGTTCACTTTAACTGCCTGGTTCTTTTAGGCAAGTGGAAATTTTACCACGGCTTTGCTGTCCTCTATAGTGGGTTGATACATGCTCTATCAATAGTATAAACTAGATAATTAACAATAAAATATAAACATTTACATTTAATTATTTTTAGAACCAAGTAAACTTTTCTGTCTTTTCTTAGAAATTGAATTATGTGAATAACTCTTTGCAATTTTATTCATATTCCATAGAAGTGACATTCGCGCGGTACAATTGTCCTTCTTTCTTATTCGTACCAGCTGCATCTCGTTCGAAAGCATCCATCGATCGGCATTCAAAGCATGGATCGGCGTTCATCAACTTCACTAACAAGCCAATTTTTTCCGGAAATGGGCAACCCTATGAAACGTGTTTCTGTTTTACTTGAAGCTGTTGAGGGCCTTCAAGGAGTTGTTCTCATTTCTCTTAAAAACAATATAAAGTCTAAATAACTAAAAAACTTCGTAACTTAATAAACTTTAGATTTAAAAAAATGTATAGAAATTTCAAATGCATTTGGTGGTTGTTTGTAGCAAAAACAAAACCGAGTCTTACAATTAGTCAACGCACTTGCATTTACATTAATTACCTAGGCCACGAAATTCTTCTTCTAACGCAAAAAATTTTTTTTTGTTTATGATTTGTTATGATTGTGTTGCTCGATTTGTTTTGGCCACCAAAACGATGTAAAATCAACACTGTGACAGTTTTTCTCATCAACGGGAACACATTTTTATAAAAACGGAATATACAAGCTAGTATCGCGTTGGGAAAAAGTTATCGAATGTAATGGTGACTACTTGAACGATTAAAGCGATTAAGATGATATTAAAACATGTCGCCATTTCACTGTTACGAAAACCGCACAAATTTTCTGGGGCACCGAATAATTCAGAGTTCACAATACATTTCGTATCAAAGACTTAATAAACTCCACATCTTTCATCAAACAAAACACACAAAAAACCCCAAAAGATTTAAGGCATGGCCCATAGTCTCAATTAAATCATTAGTTAAGGGATAATATACACCTGGACACATTGAAGAAAACTGATTTCTTGCATTTTATATTTTTTTAAAGCTTCATGTTTTTAAACAAACCGACAACCGAAATCACGAGCGCAAGACACTTTTCGTCCCAGAGATGGGTAAAAATTTTATTTAAATATAAATTACGTGTAACGAATAAAAGTTAAAAAAATTATTTGTCATGTATCGAATAAAGTTAACCCGGGTTAGGTCTGGGTTAGGTGGTTCGAACACGCGCCAGAAAATAATTTAACGTCGAATAAAATTCAAATTAAAGTTAAAGTTAAAGTTAAAATTGAAAAATTTATTTGACGCTGAAGTTGAAACGTTCCACAAATAATAAAGTTAACTTTATTCGTCGCATAAGTTCTCGTCGAATCAAAAAATTAATTGTATTCGTCAAATAATTTAAAGATAAAGTAACTTTTATTTAACCCGTTACTTAAATAATTTTTTATTTAGGTAATTTCCAGCTGTACCTCGTCCTGCAGGTAAAAAATCAAATGGTCCTGGTAGTGTTTCGAATCTACTATGCTCTTTGGATAATTCACTTTCTTTAGCTATTGTAAATACATTTTCCGGGAACATTTTTAATCAGGATTCAGGATTCAATACGTATAAGTTTTTCTTCAGAACTACATACGTTCTACTGATGAGTCCACACTGCCAACAGGGTGAACTGTATAACGTGTGATAAGTAATTTTTGTTACATAATAATAGCGATGTAAATTATAATTAATTTATTTATTACGTAGTTGATTCTTTTTTGTGATGCTACGTTAATCACTTCGTGATGGCCATTGTCCCCAATCAACAACAAAAGAAAACACGAAGAAAAGAATTCCTATCCCTTGCAAATTCATGACTCCAATAATGTTATCAAATGCCCGTAACAACATTAGAAGAATTTGTAAATGTTTAAGAGTAAATGAACATCATTTTGAACATTTACTAAAATAATATGTAGCTCAAATTATAATAGGTTTAATTAGTTCCATTCCCATTTTAAATTTCTATCAATGAGAAATATTTTTCGTCATATTTCCTCAGCTACGCAAAATATGAAAAAATTGATTTAAGTAAATATTATTTGCTTTTAAAAGAACTACCTAAATTTGCAGAAGCTGTTTTCTATAAAAATGTGGAGGTGTAATCCCATCACTCCCCTGGGAGACACGGCAACTATTGAACCTTAAAGCGTTAACAGAAATTTATCTTTAATTTCTAATAGTTTTCAAAAAAATTCCATGTAACGCATATTGTTGCTCATTACCGTATAACCACGACTTTCTCAAAACCATGTTTTTCAAGTTGATACATACGATGTTCAAATGACCAATTTACTTGAAGCTTTGCTGAAAATATTTTGTGGCACTGTTTGCAGTTATCGATATTCGAGATCTTTTATGTAATAGCTTTCATTTCTGCTTTTAAATCGGAAAACCAACAAGAAATTCGCGAATCTCAATTTTGACGATTTCAAAGGCCGCATTTTCATTTTAACTAAAAAATTGATACCTGTCCCCTCGTAGCGAACCAACTCCTCGATTGCACTTCAAAAATTCGTTTGCTTTATTCACTTCAGGTCAATCGTTTGGACAGTGCTGCGTCTACCGCAAATCAACCGACGAAAATACTTTCAACCGTGATAGTCACATCTCTGACGTTTTATGAAATTTGTATTTTTAACCAAAAGTAAGTTAAGCAATAAACATTGCTCATTTTCAACAGTCCAAATAAATATCACCCCTTATAAAGGGAAGTGTTCATCTTTCGACGTATTCAATTTTACAATACCACATCACTTTCGAAGGATAAAACGGACCACGGACGCATCACTACAATTTCATAACGTTATAAAATTTGCCCTACATTTAAACTATCATCGCATTACCAAAATTCTAAATTAACATCTAAACATGATAAGGAACCTAATAGTGGCATCTATGCTCCAGTACAATAACTTAGGTTGTTTTTTGCATAAAAATACATTCATACTGAATGACTAGGACTAATGTGACTTTCTACTCTCGATGACATTTGTCGAATTTTTATTTCAACTTGAAATGACATGTAACATATGTAATTTCAATAATTGCAAAACAGAGTGTGCAAACATTTTAACCGCCACAGACCACATGTAAAATTCTAGTCCTTCCAAAACCTCTCCATATTTATAAGACCAACTAACTCCTCGCAGGTAATGCAACACTGGCGCAATCACAACTTACATGGATTGATGTTTCATTTGTCACTGTACCACCCATCCACCAGCGAAGACAATGCATTTGTTTCTCACTTGAAGGATGAAGCATTCAACTACAATTCTAAGCCCGCGAGCATGAACACCAGGAAACGACATCTCGAGATCGATAAACTACGCGTGCGAAATGACTCATCCGCTGATGAAAATTAAAAATTTTATAGCTTGCATTAGATTTTCATAAAAATATTACGAACGAGTTGGCGAAATTTTTATCGCGGGAAATCATTCAAGGGAGAATATAATTTGGACCATTTACACTTATACGTAATTCGAATCACTTTTGAATTCTGTAAATAAAAAAAAATAAAATGTACATAAAAAATACAACGGCAATAATGCAACTTTATTACACCACATAAACAGTATAATACAATACAGAAAATTAGAGAAGAAATAAAGAGAAAATAAAATAATTTAAAACCAAAACAGAGATGTAAAGGGCGAGGTTCATCGAAGGCAAATTGAAGATAATTGCATTTAAGAGAGTATCGTTCTTTCCCGAATCATAAAAAGCATTAGCATGAAAAAAATGTTTTTGGAAGCACAATATTTGCTCCTCCAAAGCACATAATTTCTTCCTCAGATATTGATCCATATTGTCAAAAGAATTAATTGATACTCTGTGTAGATTGTAAATCATCTAACTATAACTCGGTAAAGAAAAATTACACTTTAAATTACTGGTTTTGTACAATAATATTTTATACACAGTACGCAATATTTGATGTTTTACAATCTTGCTCCTTTATCAAGAACCGCGCCGTTTTGTATAGTCTTGTTTCCTCCACGTAATGTTTGTTACACGTATAATACATAGCAGCACAAATAGCAGACCATAAATGTCTCCTACAAAAATTCAGAAACGGAAACCTACGATAAATATATGGCATATGTGTTTATATATAACAATTTTTATCACACGAAAACGCATACTTAAATAAAGCACCGCGTAAGTAAATTACATAAATAAAGAGTTGTCATAAATTACATTTTTCAGGCGATGTCTACCTTGATATTTCGTTTCTTCCAGCTTTGTGTTTCCCTCTTCAAGTGACTATATAAAATTATGGCTAACGAAATTATTTCAAATATAAAAATTAAAAAAGTTTTTATAAATATAGCTCGATGTATAAACTTCTTTATATATTATACAGTTTTAAATGAATCTTCAGCAGAATTTTTTAACCCTGTACACTTACATTACTTTTAGGTATTAAGGCAACATTACCGTATCCGTGCTTTCACATACTTTTCTCGATTTTCGAACACTTTCAGTGCAATTTGCGAATTAATCACTACATCCACGTGTGAACGCTTTTTATCTTAATCCCACCATTTCTCTCTATATGTGAGTGACAGGTGGTTCGTTAATACGTCACGTAGCAGATTGGAAAAAATTATTATTCCATGACGAAGAAACTTTAATTTACCGAAGTTTGCACCGTCACGATGGAAGGAGTTCGTTATACCGCAAAATCCATTTAGAATCGTTTAGAATCTGCAGCGTGCCAGCGAATGCATTCTGGACAATGGAGTTCATATTTACTTCAATCGATAAACCTAGGAATTAAGTTAACTCTTCTATCACACGTCAAGAAAATTATGCAAGCTATTTATTTCTCATTAACCTTCTCGTTAATTTAATACCGCCAGGCTTTCATAGATTGAGTGAGGATAGTTTATATCGCTTCTGGCTGACGTCAAAATTGTTTAGGTACCTACTGTTAATTTATAATACATTATTTATAATATACATGCCCGATCGCGCATAAGTATTTGCCCATTTGTAAAATCATTGCTAATCGTTATAAAATGTCAACGCAGAATGTGTTTGTTATTAGTAATCGAGGTCTTTGGTTTATTTAAAATTTAGTTTTATTTACAATGCTGCTTTTATTTTTAGTAGTAGCAAAGTATAATCTTCTCGAAAATATTTTTTTTATTTTTTCTAGTGATATTCTTGTTATTTTTGTTAAAGAGAACTTTACAGGTTATCGAGAGCCATTAATAAAATAGGTAGGTACTGCATATTCTCGGTACGTGTAAGTAACAGATTCTAAGGAAATTCTGCACAAATAGAAGGGACGAATGATGAATGTTCCAAGTTATATAGTAACTAAATAGTAATCATGCTTCATTGCTTTCAATTATTTTCTAGAATTCTACGACGAATATCTTTTGAAAAATTTGCCACGCGTTTGGAAACATTAGAAACACGTGTTTAGTTAAATATTTATGAGTCGTAGTGTATGTGGCAATTTTGTACCTGTTTGCAAAACCTTCAACGGAGGTGACGTTACGACAGGAACGGCAATGGTTGCCAAATTTACAAGTACCATGTTAAGGACGTTTGCAAAAATATTATTAGTCTATTTTCCTACGATGTTAAAAAAGGAATCAGATTTTTTAGAGATGCGCGAAATGCACTAAAGACTGTCCAAAGATCCTAAATATAAGTCGACTGGACGATTTCATGCACTCACCAACCCCTAGAAATCACCATGCAGTGAATAATGATAAGGTAGTTTAAAATTAACATTGCAATAGAAATTGTATCAATTTCGTTATATTACAGACTACCTAGGTCCTAGAGATTAAAGTTTAAGAAATACACATAGTTTATAGTTTATACAAGGTGTGAAATTAAGATTGTTACAGGTAAATATGTATTAGAAAAATTAAACGACATATACATTTTTTGCTGTTTGTTTGTATGTAGATTATATCAAGATCATCGCCATTTTTTAAAATCATAATATATGTTCTTAAATAGACAGACATTTAGTTGATGTTTTTAGAAGCGAATTAATGACAAAGAAGCAGCAAATAAAGTGCGAGATACATATGTTGAATCCTTACAGGAAAAGGAACCAATGAAATTTCGAAGCAAAACCAATTTGATGATCAATGTTAAAGTAGTAGTCAATTTAGAATATAATTCTAGATGCGTGCACGACGTGATAAACACTTATCTGTACTACTACTGTACTTACCTGTACTACTACTTATCTGTGTCGCATTGCAAATTGAGCATTTCTACTTGCTGGATTTGCAGGGTGAGGAAAGAGTCCACGAAAAGAGACGAGGAAGAAATTTTTGCTTTGTACATACTATTTACTTTTCCTTTATGACCTTGCTGTGACTTTACGATCTTCACGATGAGAGGTAACCTTCATTATGTACTCCCCAAGTTATTGTCTACAAACGCGTGTAGGTATTTAAAAATAAGTATTACCATCTGAGAAAATCAACGATCTTATTTGTTAGTAAAATATTATTTATCAGCTATATTTAGAAAAAAGTTTTTTGGTTCCATGAATACCTCCATTGAAACCGAGATAATCCTCAGAAATGAAAAATTTTACACCTCGCTGAATTTCAGATACAGATATTAGATTGTAGCGCTTTCAATTCCGCACCCTGCATGGTACCAGATGTTTTTGGCCGGAACTATGTAATGTAATTTTGTTAGGGAAAGAAAATGTGGAAGAGAGTGTGAGATTAGGAAACATCGTTACTGGAGAATTTACCTTGTACGTAGAAAGGTTCGCGACGACGCAAGCTAGCACGGCTTCCCTGCCCATTGATACCGTCACGTTTGTTATTGGCACAGTGAAGCTCGGTCCCTCTGAAATACAAGAGTTTCATTTTCGAAACTAAACTAACTAAAGTTTGCACAAATGTTGTGTGTATATTTTACTATATGGTACATTCTGCTTCGTGATAATTATAAATACTTTCTCTGTTATGTGGAATCGAAACTGTTGGTAATTTTGTATAAGGAAAAATCACTGAAAGATTTCCCTCAATGAAATTGTTTCCCGTTTTGTAGTTGTATTAATTTTTCACAGCACATGCATAATTTGCACGTTGAAGAAACTTATTTATTTAGAAAAAGCCATCACTCTGTTCATAATTCATATAATGGCATTGGAATCATTTTTATGTAGCAACGCAGTCTCAAAGAGACACTAATTAATCGAAATTTATATAAACTGTCAAATACTTATGCCTCTTGCTACTTACAAGGGAAGATCCCGAATCCGAAAATTAAAAAAATTCTGAAACTTTGTGAATACCTATGTAGCGGATTTCCTCCTAATTTCAACGCAATTTTTGTTGGCTGCCCAAATTCACTCGAAGGGGGTGAAATTAACCCCTGAAAATTCGGCTATTTTCCGATTTTGTGTTATAACTCACGAACTGTAAGAGATAGAAAAAAAGTTTCAAGACAAAAGTTACTTCTTTTAATTAGATCTAACATTTGGTAAAACAATTATATTACAGTTCACGAGTTATAACACAAAATCGGAAAATAACCGGATTTTCAGGGGTCAATTACACCCCCTTAGAGTGAATTTGGGCAGCATAAAAAAATTGTGTCGTAATCAGGAGGAAATTCCCTACATATTCACAAAGTTTCAGAATTTTTGAATTTCCGGGTTCGGAATGGTCCCTTGTTAGTTCTTATTAATTGCTCCCCAGTTGTAACTTCGATTCTCGTCGATACATTTAATCAAAGGAGAAATAAAAAGAAATTTAAGTCCAAATTTTAATCCTGTGCTCGCTTATCGGAATAGAACGATTTTTAATTAATCTGCCCATATCCTTTACATCCTGATTGTTGAGCTTCGATTCTTTTCGCAGACCGTTCTAATTAAATAACGAATAAAAAGTTTCAAGTTCGGGATATTTATTAGAACGATTGTATCGATCGAGGAGATTCAATAAAAGAACGTGTCCAGTCGAAATACGGAGCAAAGTTTCTATGGAACACATCGTTTCCACTACAAACACGTGACGCCTCGTGTTCTCCAAGCAACTCATACCCCGCATTCTGCTGGATCGACATAGCGTTGAGAATTTACTGTCACGAAACGGTTTGATTTTGTACGACGTATAGTATGCGACAGAATGCAGACGCGTGCAACTTGAAACATGTGTGGTTAAATGCGACTTCGTGCGTGGCACTTTACGCTGTTCGTTACCATCGAATAGGTAGTTAAGATAAACTGATATTCTTTATTAAACACACATTGTATGTAATTATTTCTGACCATTATGTATGCATTTTCTGTGAAAGACAACGCGTTTATTTTTTTGGACTTGTAGGCACTGTGCGACTGTATAAACCTGCAGTATGTAAATGAATTCCATGCCGAATCGATCAATTGCTGCGGTCAGTTTTAGGGATTTGGATGAAATTGAAATATGATGTGGTCCACGTGAAATTAGCGGAAATTTAAGTCATCATTTTACTGATTTCAAATTTATATGTGTAAACGCTTTAACGTATAGGTACAGAGCATTATTAATAGAGTTGTTATTAATAGTATACTCGTGGAAGGGATGATTATTTATGCAAAAATAAGTAGTAAATTCATATGATGTTTTTACGAACTCTGTGTCATGCTTTTCAATCATGTAGAATCATAGTTAAGCAACTCCACCTTGATCAAATTATCGCGCTTGCGCAAACGGGAGCTGGGGAAATCTGCTTTCTCCTCTCATGAGGAATTCTGCTCAACAGGGATTCTGACGATCACGGCCGCTTAACGCGCAATAGATTAAAATTTATCGTGAGTGGAGGGAACCGATTCCCCTGGTTCCCGCTTGCGCAAGCGCTCTGATCTGATCCAGTTGGAGTTGTTTAGCAATACAGCCCCTTCGATTTGACCACTAATAACGGATTACAGGGTGAGGGATCAAAACAGGCCATTTGAATAAGTCGTTATTTTTAGTAATAAGAAAAAATAGTTTAGTTTCATGGGGGACATAATTTGGTGATCATTGCGTCTTTTTAAGCGGAGGTGTAAAGGAGATATGAAGAAATTCGAGTTTTAAATGGAATAATATTGTATGTCTTTCTGTTGCATGTAAATAACGGGTCAAATAAAAGTTACTTTATCTGTAGATTATTTGACGAATAAAGTTAATTTTTTTATTTTTCGAGCGTTTCAACTTTAGCGTCGAATAAATTTTTTAACTTTAACTTCAATTTTAACTTTAACTTTAACTTAAACTTTAACTTTAACTGTAAACCCGCGTTAACTTTAGTCGACACATGACGAATAAACTTTTATTCGTTATTCGAAATTTATATTTAAATAAAAAAATTCTGCTTCTAATAGAACGTTTTAAGGCGGCCATTCAAGGTGGCTGAAGGTCAACTATGAAAGAAAGTAGTTTACTTTAACGAATTATCATCAAAAGTATACGTATTAATCAGATGGTCCATTTTAAGCGTTACTGGTTTTGCTGGTTATGATAAATTTCATTCGTTTTTATGGGAGCTTTTTACACCAGTAAGCATCTAATATTTGTTATCAGTGGAGGTGTTAAGAAATAGCTGACAAACAGTTATTCTTCATTTAGAAGAAAATTTCGAAGGACGTTTAAATTAATTTCTGTAAAATCGAAGAAGACAGTTTGAAAATCTATCGCTTTTATGTTAATGTAAGCATCCCCAAACATTAAATTTATTATTTCCCTGCTTCCACAGTATTAACCATTCGTTGACACTCTGGGTGTGAGCCACCCATAAGCTGATTTTGACGCTCTGCACCTTTTATATCCAAAATAAATACCTTTTTTCCAAAGCCAACTTACAAACTATTTTCTCTCTCAAAATATTACATCTGAGCAATAACTCTGTAGATTTTTAGCTTCTAATATTTAAATTTGTAAAAGTTACAGTTTTTTTAAGATTTTCTTTTAAGTTTTCTCGACATATGGCAATCTAGATTTTTTTACAAGAACTGTGATGAAATTTCAATCAAAAAACTATTGGAATACATTCTACAGACCATGAAATTGACCAATGATTTTTTTCATAACGATTGGATTCTTCAGATGAGAATAGCAGTCGTTCGAAAATTGTTCTGGGTGTGAGCCACCCAGGTGTGTTAAAGTTGATCGAAAGAAGAGGTGTGTCAACGAAGGCTTAATGCGAAATTTGAATTTGTATAATTTCTTTTGAACGAACAAATCATACACGTTCTAAAATAGGGAATGTTGAATTATAAACGTAGGCTCGTATATGAATAGGAGCACGGTTTCTCATTGGTAGAGTTATTAATAATTTATAATTACATATTTCTCTGTACACGTTACCGCGATGTAAACTGTACACTTTAGACCAGCGGCATTTAACGCATGTCAGCTTCATATGTACGAAGTATAACACGCAAAGAGCATGAAGTAAGTGGATGCAAGAAAAATTTAAAGCTGGAAGAGGTGATTCACGTAATAGGAAAATGCTAAAAGCGAAGCTGCTACTTGATGATTTTTTAAACGAAACTCTATGCGTATTCGCGTATTTTGTATAATTCCCATAAAACAGCTAACCTGTCTCTGAAATATTGTACAGTAGGGAAGTTGGGGGAAAAGCAAATGCAGGGTGAAATCAATAATTTATTCGGCTTCATTTATCATGAACTCAAATAATATAAGCTTACATTTCGCGTTTCCAAATATCGGATTTCAGATATTGGAAGTAACATCTGTTAAAGGGTTGCAAATATTTATAGGTACATATACATTATTCTCAGCATTTAATTTTCTTTTAAAGAAGAGTATTTTTTTACCATACTCCCCTAAATAGTACATACAATGCAAGCGAAAGTAATTAATTTGAATTCTGGGGATTAAGATATCGATCGGTGAAATTACATTTGCCAAATGAAGGACTTTATAGAATATAAAAATATTGGAAAAGAATGCTATGTGCAATTGTAATTGTAAATGTAATATGTGCAATTGATATAATTTAATAGTCACTATGTTTGGATATAAAAGTTGGAAGGAGATTGTGTATGGACAATGTATTAGTCAATGATGTTATTAGTCACTTATTTCATAAACTTGCTTTCTTGTGTTTCCTACATTATCATAGTAACAACGTTGGTTGAGCAAACTTCTAAGTTTGAGTACAACTTACAATTAGTTTAAGGGGTTATTCCGGCTAGACGGGTTGAAAAAATTGATTACTTTTTTCAAATATTTTTCGAAAGTATATATCCTCAAGAGTATGTATACTATTAAATTTTCATGGAAAATTCCGATTATTTTAGCTTCTAGAAAGGCATTTTGTAGGGAGCGCAGAGGCTCGGCCTCTATAGATGAAAACTTTGAACGCGTTTTTCTCGAAACGTCATTTTTTCACATCGCGAAGATAAAATCTCAAAATCTATCAAACCGATTGCTTTATACATTTTACTGCTTATTTTGCACACCTATGACTCTCGTTGGGACTACAACCAAGTATTTCCATTAAGTCTAATCTACTTTTAAAATCGAAAATAGTAAAAGAAAAAAAAACGAAAAACATTTTTCTTGCATTTTGCCCGCCATTTTGCTAATTTTGAACATAAATCACTATTTAAAGCCCGATCGATAGCGACAGTCATACTGATCAAGAATCTGTTTGGATTTTTGGGTTCAGATAAGTCTAACAGCTGAAATCGCCTTCACGAGCGAGGCATGAATTTTTAAACACGTCATCAAGACCGCTTTCAAAAGCATTTTAACAGCAAATAATTTTATTACTTTTATATTTTTTATTTACTGTAGGAATGTAGTTTAGTAAATAGAATTCCATTACTGTGATTATTTTCATCACAATAAATTCCTGAAAATCGCAGAATATATCGGCGCGCTAACCGGAATGACCCCTTAAATTCTTCCATTTGATCTGTAAACCTTCAATGGAATGCAACCAGTTTAAAGCTACATTTTATTGGAATATTTACATTTTTATATTCTTTACAGAAAAACATCTAATTACTGAATTGCGAATATGTTCAATGGATTGATTTATTATTTCGTTTAAAAACGATATGTAATATTCTACCACAATGATTTTAGAATTTTTTGAGCACCTTGAATAAAAGTATTGGCATCCTTAATGTCTTAAT
The DNA here is from genome assembly GCA_029448645.1 of Andrena camellia. Lineage (NCBI taxonomy): Eukaryota > Metazoa > Arthropoda > Insecta > Hymenoptera > Andrenidae > Andrena > Andrena camellia. Next base: position 54,211,349 of record CM055676.1, on the reverse strand, counting down.
TTCCTCGAGTACTTGAATCTTTTTTTCACTAGCGTCGTAATTCTTCCGCGAGAAGAAAGATACTGTCATAATATTCTGAACCGTGTAAACTGTAAATTTCATTTCCATCGAAAGCATTATCTCTTGTTGTGTTCCCCGAAAATTTTATCCCGGGTCCACACTGAGGCGAACATAGTTAGCAAACATTTTACGCGTGGATGCGAAATACATAACACTGTTCGCTAGCAAATTACCCTACTACATAGTATAAAAAATTGTTGATATTTAAAATCTTTACATGTCATAAGCGGAACTCTAACTTGTCCGAATTGTGTCGTGTTTGGTTTCATTTTTATCAGGAAAATCTCGCCAATACCTTGGAAATATTTTCATCGAGATAGAACGAAACATATACAAATTTTGTATTACTCAAAAGTGAATATGTATTAGCTTCTGCCTCGTGTATTATCCTTGTGCAGTATCTACCTACCAGCGGGTGGTCGTAAAGGGTCGCTTGCTGTCGAGCTGTCCCAGAAATGGAAGGGATGCAAACCACCAGATTTCGATAGAAAAATACCAGATAATATTATTCGCCGTGCATTCGTACCGACGCGAGCATCCTAGAGAACGTTTTTACGCCGAGTTATGTTTGTGCTCGCTTCAGTGTGGACACAGGGAGAACATTTTTATTCTGTGTTTTTGTTAGTGTTTGCCTCGGTATGGACCCGGGGTAAGGCTTACTGGAGAGGGTTAATTTCCCCTTGATCACTGTTCGCGAAACCGCCCACGGTGCGTTTAGGAATCCAAACGAATGCTCGTTTGCCTCCCACTTCGACAAAATAAATGAATAAGCATAAACGAATGCTCCTTTAGACTTGAATTTTGTCTAGGTGGGGGGGGGGGGGGGAGGGTGGAGGCGAACGAGCATTCGTTCGTTTGGTCTAAACACACCGTCGCCAATATCTGTGATCTTCACCATAGTTCATGATGCGTATCAATTAATTCTTGTTAGATAACAATGTTTTTTAAAGTTCCACGCTTGGAAGATCGAGTGACATGATAATTGACGATATTGGTAAAACTATACTCGTTATCATTTTCTTTAAACTTCGCAGTTCTATTACTAGGGCCGGCCTACTCTAACCGCCCTCTCATCCTGCAAACATACAGTGCCATTATTTTTTGCTAATCAGCAATAGCAATTAATTCTTAACTTTTACTCTTGTTATTTTTCAACGTCACAGATATGACTGTAGTTCTTACTCGTGATTACGTTATTTGGCAATCTACATTTATTTTCCGTATACACTGTTAGTGTTACTTTTAAGTAACTTTAAGTGGCACCTCGCCTTTTGCATTCTTCTAGTGTTATATGTGCTATATAAGATCTAACTGTTCTTTTTCTTTTTTCACCCTCTTTCTTCTTTTCTTATGTTTTCTTTGGTAATGTCTACTGTGCAATAAAGAATTATTATTATTCTCTATAAAAGGATGCGGGTGCAAGAAATATTTTCGAGCCCCAAACAATGTCTCAAAAAGCATAACATCTTTTCACAGATTGAAATCACGAGAAAAAGTGTAATAATAACAATAATAAAGAAAATAAAATAAGAAAATGAAAGAAATATACAAATAAGCATTAACATATTTAAATATATGACTTTATTATTGCCATATCATTAATAATATTAGTTTATTATATTAACATATTGGAAATTATGTTCTAATTTCTTTTTTCTCAATTTGAATCAGATTAAAAAAAATTTGTTCCCATCTTTTTCTTTTTTATTTTCTCTTTTCTTTATTCTTCCTTTTTCTGGGGTCCCTGTACAGATCGGGCGCCCTGCACCCCCCCCCCCCCCTCCCCCAGCCGTGGCGGACCCTGTCTATTATGCTTTTATGAGTTGTAGGATTTATGGGCAAATGTCTGTATTGTTAGCATTACTTCTTTAGGGTTGAAATTAATACCACACTATAAACACAAATATGGTTTATTATATAGTTCTTAAATCAACACGCAGTGTATCCACAGATCAGTATAAATGGTAAAAGATAGTTGTAGACAAGAAAGGCATTAACCAGCCAAGCAACGAATACGATGCGCACAGCCTGATCACGTTTTGTAGACTGACTCTGTCGACGCTCTTCGTCCCAGTCAAGACCCTTCGCCCCCCTTTTCCAGAATAGAAGAAATACAGCCCCTTAAGCCTAAAACCTAACAGTGACAATCGTTGAACTCCAACATGTATAACATTAATTTCTTAGCTCTACTTACAGAACCAGGATGATCCTATAAAATTCAAATCCAAAACCGGATACCTTATATAATTACAATTAGTAGTCCATAACCGTAACTAATACGTGACAATTGCATAGCGATAGCTGACTGCGAAGAGCATATAAAACTTACAATTTCAAACTGGTTTCCTTTAGTAGCATAGGTCATTTAAATAATTGAAATAAAAAATATAACGACAAATGGTTAAACTGTGTTCAAATTGAATTATTATCCCCATTTAACGACTTGTCGGCGTCCAAAATGCTTTGAGGTTGTTCCGCTAAGTAGGCAAGTAGCCATGTACGAATTGCATAAAGGCGATGGGAAGGTAAAACGGGGATGTTGGCAAGAGGGTTGAAACCCGGTGTGCGCCAACAGATAAGCACTGATCCCAATTACACGTTGGGTAAACCGGTTCCCAGGCTGAACGGATCATGGATTATTGACTCCATCTTGATTACTTGGCTCCCGTCAATACGATTGAACGATCAATACACCTTGAATTTCCTATACTTTATCGGTACACGTACTACGTTACGTTTATGCTTATGGACTATTTACTTCTTTTTTTGACAACATGTCAGCATTGGGAATGTTTAGATATCCTTTAACGCAGTTTGAAAGTAATTTCACAAGTGGTTTTCCTAGTTGACGACTGAGAAAAACATAACTTTTCAGGAATTAAAAAAAGTAACAAATATTGCACATATCACTTGGCACGTGTGTAGCTTTATCTCATCAACTTTTAAAACTAAGAATTTTTTTCCAAGTAAAAACATCCATTTATAGCGGAATAGAAGCATCGTGAAGACAAAAATATCTTTCCGGATGCCAGACTTAATATCCGCAATTGTAGTTATCTCAAACACAAAATTCAAAAAGATTGGTAATCTATAGACGTGTGGCTATCGTCTGAACCAGCATAATGAAAATATATTGAGAAAAAAATAAATGGGAATAGTTTTAAATTTTTTTTATTAATTTTTGCACTAAATTATGATTTTGTTGACATAGTAATCCAATTTTGCAAATATTTGCAAAATTCTAGTTCCAACGATAAAGTAGCATCTACTGAGTATGCCTGATATCTTTGAAGTGGATCGGGACTTTTGGATTTTGGCAATCAAGTCTGGCATCTGGAAGGATATACTTTTATGTACAATTTTGTTTTCATAGTCTTAGAAGGTGATAGAATAAAGCTACAAACGCGCGGCACTTGTTTCTTTTTTTTAATTCTCGAAAGAAATTAAGTTTTTTTTCCGCCATCGTACTAAGAAGACTCCTTAAGTCTACCGTTGACGTTCCTAAATAATTTTGCACATTTGTTATTTCCATGTGTTAAAATGGATTGGATCTTTTTCACACACATTTGTGTTAATACACGTAACAAATAAGCATTGTAGCTTTTAGTATTTTATCTGTACATTTGTGTATGTTGTGGGTATTATAAATGACCTGTATGTATTTGTTATGATTTCTTATTTTTACAAACTGTTAAAGAAAGACGCGCCTGTTGAAAAATAATTTTATTATGTGTTTTAATTATTATGTGTTTTACTCTTTTGCTTTATGCATTAATGTTTTCCAGTATCCTATATATTTTAAGGTGAATCCTTTATTAGATTTATCTTTATCTTAACTGAAGCATTTGAAGTTCTACAAATTCAAGGGTATGAGAAGAAAATTCCAAGTGAATCTGAATATGAAATCTAATTGCTTAGAACTACTATGGTTTTTCATTAACCATACATCACTAAATTATAATCAATTTAAAAAGGTCATATATATTAGTCATACGTAACAGATAACAGATAAACTGATGTCTGCATACCAAATTACTAAGATTTTTACTATTAAATTATAAATATTGGAAACGATGATATAGAAATAATATAAATTACTATGATCAAAATTGTTTATTTCATTACATTATTGAGATACGACAATTTTATATAACTTTGTTCCACTGCCGAATAACATTGTTCTTTATATGAAACTTTAAATCTGAGTTAGTGTGTAAAATTTATATAATCGGATTAGACATTATAGACGTAATAAACCGTAGATTGGAATCCACTGGTTAAGATTATGGACGCGGACGCCAAGTTTTAAGCATTGAATCCGCTTCGCTTTCGGTTAGGTTAATTGATTAGATGAACGGGTCTCATCATCGACCAAATCCAATTACAATATGAAACTGGATTTTAGATTGCGATTCACCAGTATTACATCATTTCCAACTGAGGAACGTAGCTATTTTTATTATGTTAAAAGTCATAAAATATATTAAAGAAATTATCGAGCAGTTAACACGATCAAGAAACAAAGACGTAGGTATAGTATAAATAAACGTACGTATAACTTCATTTAACTAAAGGTATCATTGTACTTATTGTTAGGTTAATATTAAACCACTCTGTTGTGAAGTTATAAATTGCAAATTAATTTAAGAACCATAATAGTAAATTCAATCAGTAGATTCAAGAATTTTATAACTGGTTGCTTTTGATAGTAGGTCTGGGAAAGAAAATTTTTAAAATTATTCTACAGAAATAAGTTCTGTTTAAAGTTTCCTTAATCGTAAGTGTATTGTTAATTAATCTTATAACTATCTGATTAAATTTATAAAAATGTGCATTTTAGGAGCAACGCTGTTGAAAGTGCGTTATGAGAAAGAAGACTGGAAAAATTTGATTTGCTATATTTAGAAGGAAATTTTTTATTTATTACATACTTTTTAATTATTCATGACCCACCAATTTTTCTATAATCTTGCATTATCTGCGTTCTTTATTTTTTCAATAGTCTTATTTTTTTACACTTCTTGCAAAGTTCAATAATGACTGCTTTAGAAAAATAAAATTTGAGGATACAGTATAAAGTATTGTTGTTTACTACAATCTACCTCATTTTTGACTACTTATCAATTTATTCTCAATTTCATCAACATCTTCTATAATTGACGTTTGTGAACTGTTTCATCACGTGTGCCAATGCTAGCTACAACATTGTGCATTTAAAAGACGTAACTTGGAATTTGCAGGATAAGTACAAATGACAAAAATACGCCGAGTCAGCTGTTCTAGTTTGTGAGATTTTATTTCAGGTCCTCTCCTGCACTTTCCACTTGTCTTCTCGCTCATTTCTGGCGTACATACCTCGCTTGGGAAATAGCTGCCCCGCGCTTCGCAGTATCCTATTCTACTCAGCAACCAGTTTTGAGATTCTGAACACCACAGAGCAGTACATTGAAAATGTATTTCCACATTGTGAATGTAATTTGAAACGAACATTATATCAAGATTTATATCATTATATCAAGCATTTAATAAACTGTGAACAACCAATTCATACAATTAGTGGAATGTACGTGTCCTCGACCAATTTTCAAAATCGACTTTCTTGGAAAAGAAGCCACGCAACAATAAATATTATTCTATATTTTCTACTAATTTTTTCATGTACAATCATTACCCCTTTTTGTTTTATTAGCTGTTACGAAACAGCCTGTATATCTATAAGGAATTTAAATTAATTGTAAGTATTGATAGAGCGTCATCAACGACATTACGTTGTAAACACAACTTGGCCATCTAAATATTTTTATATTTAGCTTAATTGTATAATTTTTTATACAGAAATATCAATCCTTCTCGATCAAAATTAAAAAAACAATTAACTTCGCGCAATTGATATTTTCGGAAATAAAAATTCAGTTATATAGCCTGCAAAAATAAGCAAAAATTACAAATTTTGATGACGTGTGTTTTGCTAACAAATTCGGAACTAGCAAAATGACGAATTAAAGCTCCTCTAATTTCACGTGTACTGTACCATATTTCAATTTCACCAGAATCCTTGATGTCAATCGCAAAAACTGAAAGATGTGGCGCGGAGTGGTCCATACATCTTTGAATTTGTTTATAGAAGATTCTGGGCTAACTATTTTTCTATAAAGTAAGAGTCATCCCATTTCCTTTCATTATACTTTCAAAACTATCTTTAAGCATTTACGCAAATTCAGTTAGCGAATATAACTATTCCTGCCGTTCTTGCTAATAATCGAGTTAATTGAGAATTAAGGTTGATTAAAGGGGTAAGCAGTCATGACGAACGATCCATCAGTTACTATAATCCATTACATGTGCTATCCGGTCGTGCAGATTCAAGGAAATTGAATTAAGCAAGGAGATCGGATCGTCGATCAAATGCATGTAGTGTGTAGTCAGACGTACTGACATGTGGGAATAGTAACGTTACCTAGAATTGAGGTCTCATCAATTGCTAATTTTGCAGTTCGTAAAACACTGTTCAAGATATGCCAGAAAGAGTTTCAACGCAACTGTAGTCCTGGTTTAAACAAACTGACATGGAATGTATTAAAATAACAATGGGATTCAAAATTAGGTCGTTAGTTAACCTTGTTAATTGGTTCGTTTCTCGGTTAGAAACATTCTCTGTGTATTTTGAAATATGTATGTATATTGAGATATGATTAAACGCGAATTAGCTCGTTTTAACAACAGCAAATATTTCATACGTTTCACTAAAGTATTCTGTCCCTTCGCAGGTCATTGACGATTTAGTTTTAATCATCATTCTCGGTTAATAGATTTAAGGGGTTTTCCATTCCTTCAAAAGTCAACATTGCTTCGAGATCTTGGGTACTTCTTTAGTATTTAGTGTGTAGATTAGAAAACATTTTGTCTTTTTCTTCTTGGTTCAATGCTGTGGACGTGAAAAATTCCACCGCGGAATGACTCAAATGGAAAATACGTATGTATCAGCTGTGTAGCTATTGTGCCGCTATTTTTTATTGAAAAAAATCTAAGAAAAATGTGTTCTTTTTTATACATATCATAAGAACTTTATGTTACATTTTTAATAAAGTTGATGAATTTCTTTAAAATCACCTCTACAGTTACATTCCATATTCTTTTGCTTGTACTTTACACTTTATTAACATCTCTGCTTTCACACATATGCATATTCGTTTCATACCTCACTCCAACAAAGTTCTATTCATTAGTTTCTATTACTTTGTGCATACAGCTTAGTCTCAACTATTGACTTTTAATGAAAGTAAAATAAACCAATCTATTAGGTAGGTATTACCTTTTGCAAGATCGGGCCTTTGAAAATATGGTCGCACCATGCAATCTCAACAGTGGGTAGTAAGAAAGTCATTCTTTCAACATTGAATAAAAATAGAGCAGCACAATGTGCTCGCGTGAACGTATTCCTAGTCGATCAAAACGAACAATACGATGAATCGATAAAAACGCAAGGCCTTTTCAATGGTTTCACCTTAATTTACTTTCCTGTGCCAGAATGAATCTCGCAGGACTGTTTCTCCTTTGAAAAAATTTATTTGAATCGACGGGGTAGTAGTTGCTTTCTTTTTGTTCGATAAAAGGCAACTGCTGGGCAGAATTTAGAAGTAGATTTGGTCGTAGGTACTTACCGTGGCCTCTGACTTCTGATAAGTTTATAGTTATGTAGTTAAATAACTTTACGGCCACGAACTTTGAAGGGTAGTTTCACCATCTTAACACGAATATGAGTCGTTGCAAAAAATACGAGTAAGACATAAAACAAAAAATGAGACGTTGGAAATGTTTCTCTGCTACTACAATTAAATATACGGGGCGATTAAAAACACAGTTGGCAAAATGTAGAGACCTATAGTTTTCATAAAAATAAGCAAAAAATGTTTAATTATCATATATCCACAATATGACAACGAGATGTGTGTTATTAACTATTATTGCCTTCTTTTAGTCCCTAATACATATCTTGTCTAATTATAAAGGAAACGTATGTTGTTTGACAGTACCTGTATTCTCAAATGGTAAAGAACCGATGACAAACTCATATTATCGAGTACCGAAGGCGATCTCGGGCACTAAAGTAATCAACTTTACGAACAAATCAAATCAATGACCTTCCCAGCGACTTACTAAATGCAGTGAAGGTGACACAAAACATGTCAACCATTACTACAATAATGAGGAACATTCTGGAGTTATACAATGACCTACTTAGACAAATAAATATCAGTGACAATTATATGTACACTAGCGGACAAAATATTTACCACTTTTTCGATTTTTTCTATTTTTGTTATTTTTTAGCATATATTTGGGACTGTGATAAGTATGTTTAATATGCATATTCTGTTGGAGAATTTAAGACTGTATAAAACCCAGTTAAAGTTGAATTTATTTAACTGACAAACAAAAGTGTTATATGACATTGAACGAGGTAACACATTTTTGGGGCTGACAAAGAAGTTACCACGTTTAGTAACTTTTTAGGTTGCCCTAAAAACTAAAGGTAATGTTTAAAAGTGGTAATTTTTTGTTGGCTTTAAAAGTGCGTTGTCTTGTTTAATGTTAGGGTTTTTGATCGTTAGTTAAATAAATTCAACTGTAATTGGATTTTATACAGCTTTTAATTCTCTTTCAGAATATGTATATTAGGCAAATACTGCAGTTTTGAGTTGATATTGAAAAGTAATAGAAGTAGGGTGGTTCGAAAAAGTGGTAACTTTTTTGTCCGCTACTGTATGGATCCCTGCTCACCAGGGAATATCGGGCAACGAAAAAGCGGACAATGATAGAACAGATGACAAAAATAGAAGCACTATTTTTGCAACCCACCGAATTAATCCCAGCCGCGTATCATGAAGAATTCGAGAAAATTAACTTTGAGTGCATATACGCGTATTTAGGTGGAATTCAAAGTCAATTTTCTCGAAAACGAAGCCATTACCGCAATTTCGTCACTTTTGATTTTCGTCTTATTTTTGCCTGTATAATCACCCCCTAGAGTATTGACCATAGGTAGAGGAACACCCTGTATACATATAAGGGTACTTAGATTTTTTAAAAGTCGCTTTACTCGAATTTGACTGAAAAGCGCGTCTTACTGCTTTGGGAAATTAATGTGCGAGTGAAGACCTTCACGTACACTAAGTATCAAAATTTTCTAAAATTGCCAATCCTGAAGGTCCCCTTATAAGATTACACACGAATATATTTTCAACAAATCAATCCCACCATGCTGTGAAACCTGCCAACAAAACTTAGCCATCAAAGACATCCTATTAGACTGCAGGAACACACACGACACCAGAAAGCAGCTACTACCCAATAATATGAAAAAATATTCGAAACAGAAGAAAATCTTAAGAAAACGCTCCTTATCCGTAGACTGTATGGAGAAATATAAAATAACCACTGACTATGGTCACAAATAACCATGGAGTGGATGCGACCTTAACACAAAAAAGCAAAAAAACATCAATAACCATCGAAATGTTATACATATTTTACAGACACTGAAATATACCTAACTCAAACAGAACATCATATCCTCCATACACTAATCAACAACGCACCTCGCGAACAAGGTGTATTTACTTTATTAATTTGCAATTTTACGCTACCTTCACGACATAGCTACTGACTGTAGTTAATTCTTCAGAGAAAACTTGTTTAGATACCTACTTTTTAGCTATACGATACTTTTTATTTTTCTTTAGTGAGATTTTTTAGATACAATCCAATGCTCGCTCAATGTAATTATTGTGTTTGATTTACTCAGACACATATAGCCTCAGCCTGTACTCTATTTGTTTTCTACACTTGAATAATATACCTACCACGTAGAGATTAAACGAGGAAAGTATAAATAAATGGTATACAAAACATTTGACGTGAATTACTACTACATATCGTGAAATAGGCCCGCGCCAATTCGACATTCACCCGTAAGAAAAAAGAATCGCGAGAAACGTGCCAGCACTATTCACGAGGCACACAAGTTCTACCCTATACCAACTGAAGCAACAACTTTAATCCTACGATTCACGGATTTCGCAAACTATGAGCATTCACTTTGACGTAAATGTCAGCCGCATGTTCAATTTCGAAATGTGTTTAATTTATTTTCAAAAGTGGTTCTTCACCCTGAAAGAGCGTGTACTTTCAAAACAAATTGAACGATTGAATAAAACACAGTCTTTTACTGAAACAACATTTAACTTCTGTACTCGTCTTAACTTATTTTTTGTAAATCGTCTAGAGATCTTATGCTTAATGCTGCACTTGTTAAACATAGAACTTTGGAATAGATGAAATATGGTATAATGGTTTTAATGTTAATAATTCGTTTAATTCTATGAATTACAAATTCTTCTACTCTTACAAGGTTTCACGGTATCAGTATGTAACGCCAATAAGAAATATTCAGCCTGAGAGGCATATTTGGGATGCAAAGGGTATAGTCTGTGCAAAAGCACTATAGAAGGATAAATTCTTTCCAAACAACACCGTGGAGGTTTTTTTTAAATCGCTATTGTCTTAACTGGTCGAATGTTTTCATGGGAGAATATGACTCCACTTCTGTTTAATGAGTGTACACCTTTTATTCTTGGAAGCAATACTTATTTAATTTGGCTAATTACTGTTAGCTTTTCCAATCCGAGGTACCCTCCTCTAAATAATGTTATCATAGTAGATCCCTTGTATCATTCGATAAATATACTATAACTATTATTTGTAGTAAAGCCTAAGTTTGCAAGTACTAATGTCAATATTTCCCATAGTTCATGCATTTACTTAAAATTTATTGTGCAGCATTTAGTTTCCTTCTTCATTGAGTAATCAATGAATAAACTGTTTTAAATTCTGTAAGTTTTATAGCAAATAAAAGGCGATGCACAAATTGTTATTTGGATTATATTATTTTAAAATTAGCAAAATGACGAGAAAAATGCAGGAAAAATGTTTTCCGGCTTTTTTCTTTTACTATTTTCGATTTTAAAAGTAAGTTAGATCCAATAAAAACACTTGGTTGTAGTCCCTGCGAGAGTCATAGGTGTGCAGAATAAGCAATAAAATTTATAAAGCAATCGGTTCGATAGATTTTGAGATTTTATCTTCACGATGTGAAAAAATGACGTTTCGAGAAAAACGTGTTCACAATTTTCATCTATAGAGGCCGAGCCTCTGCGCTCCCTACAAAATGTCTCTGTAAAAGCTAAAATAATCGGAATTTTTCCATGAAAATTTAATAGTACATTCTTGAGAATATGTACTTTTGAAAAATGTTTAAAAAAATCGATTATTTCAACCTGTCTAACCGGAATGACCTCTTAAGGATCACAAAATGTAATACACATAAAACTAGCTTCATAATATCGAAGTACACATTACCACTGTTAGGTAACATTTAATTATTGTATAAATATAAACTCATATGCTGTTACATGAACTAATTGCAACTAAAAATGTAAACGTGAATGGATCACCACAAACTAGTTATTTATTCTTTTTCAGTTAGAAAGTATAAACATTACAACTCAATATACTTTCAAGTATAATTTTTCTAAATTTACAATACAAATTCTAAACGAATGAATTTTGGTTCTATTATATGTATAAGTAATACAATGAAAATGTTAGAAACATTAAAAGTATGATGGATACTTCTGTTGCAATCGTTAATGCGTCTGGGTGTAAAATTGTCTTAAGGAGTACTTACTACAATTATTTTTATTGCGAACACAGCGAATTTCTGCGAATTGCCGAGTGTGTACTTAACTCCTCAATTTCCTCCGTGCGGAATATTCTACCGATAATGATATAGCTTACCATCATGCTGAAAGGATAATCGAAGCTACTTAGTTGTTCAAAAGGTTTCCTTAAATAGCATTTCACTACATTGCGAATGTATGCCTTTGAATAATAGTGTAACGTGTTCCAACTGTTCAAATTGTATTGTGCACCAGACTACATAGAGAGTAAATAGAATCCTTAAGGGGTTATGCCTAGTTAGCGGGCGAAAAGAACGCGATTTTCAGGAATTTCTTGTGGAATATCTACTGTATATTTTTTTTACAACTATTCGCTTATTTTAAAAGTACATATATGCTGCAACTCTCAGTAATTATGTTATAGAAAAACATTAACAAAAGGTGCAATAAGTTGTGATATATTGCGCTGTGCGGCGAGCATGATTTCTCTGAGCCGGAATTAAAAATTAATCTAAAATTAAAAATTCAAAAAGATTCTGTTAATATATCGTTGTATTCAACAGACGAACGGGGGATTTTTTATTTCAACAAAAACTCTTATTTTTAATTAACGAAAAGCGAACAGATATTCGACATTTCAGACATTGAAAAATCGTGGTTTTGCGTTAAACGGCCGCCAGTTTGTCAAAGATCAATTTTTTTAAAAACTCTTTGGTGGACATACATCTACCAAGAAAAAATACATTTTTTCACATAAAGAAATATTAATTCACTGAAGAGATACGTTGATTATAAGACTTCGGTGAAGGAAAGTGCAACGACCTTGATTTTTTTAAATTCGTTTGATCGGATACGAATAAATGGCAGATGTCCGTGTGTAAGTAGTATGAGTACAGCTATCGTTGAAATTACAACGAAAGAAAAATATTGCAGAATTTTAAAATCACTTTAAACTGAAGTGAGCAAATATTACAGACAAAAAGTGCAATATTTTCCTAAAGAGGAAAACGCGGTCGCAGATATCATGCTGGTTGCAATCGTTGCAGAGAAATATCATGGTAATTATTTTCATTATACGTTAAATTATTCAACAGAAGGAGAGAGGTTTTGTTTCAATTAGGAGTAAAGAACACCCTGTTGCACGTCAAGAGATTGAACACGACGTGTTTGCCTCTGAGAGTGTTATCGCATAAAGTTTCAGCAGTTAACTGAAACCAGGAGACTTAATGAAAGATTCTTCCGTGTCTCTTAGTCCGGTAATCCACGCCTGACTCTACATTTGACACTCACTGCTTAAGATTCATCTGGCACTGATGTACACAACAAGGGACTACATCTACGAAAAAAGATATTATATGTGCATATAATCATAGTAATAATAATACGGCTTTATTGCAGTACAATGAAAATGAAATGAAGAAAAACATCAAAGTACTGGCGAAAACCAGAAACGAAAGTAAACAATTTTATTCAAATTTCTTGAAGCAGTACACTTAACGAATTCATGCGAGGAACAAGACAGGCGTCTAGCTATTGCAAAAGGAATCTTAGAAATATGTAACAATTTTTTCCCGATAGTAGATTAATCGTAGATAATCATAGAGATAATCAATACGAAATAGTTTCTGTAGAATTATTAACCTACTAGTGACTACGTGTTTTGTACATGTCTCGCAGATAATTCGACGCTATTCCGCGCCCAGAGGGTTTATGGTTGATTGTGAGTCAGGACCAGGTCAGGTCCTAACATGAGCCTCGTGGATGCATATCAGATGATGGCTAAGTGATTCCAAGTCACGTGGTGATCTGGTATTGTTTACATTGAAAGAGAATTTGGGAATAGCTAGCTAATCGATGCGTACTGCTAAAGAATAGGCACTTTGTTTCTAAAAGATGGTGCCTTCAGGTAAGAGAACTAATGTACCACACCATAACTTACCCCAGAATATCAGAACCGAGACGTATTCCTTCTTCAAAAACTGTCTTTCCAGGAATCGAATCTAACAAACGTTAGACACAAGATTAAAAAAAATTCTATTGGAATACCGCATAGGGTTTATACAAAAATCGACTTTTGAAAAAACCGTTTTTCGATTCCACTATTCCCCAAAAACCAGTTAAACCAGTTTTATAATTTTCACAAAAAATAATTTGTACTTATTTTAAAAATGTTCAGCTTCCTTAATATTTATGGAATCACAAAAATATAACAAAATAAAATATAATGTATCTATACAAACCCAAATATATAAATAAAAATTAAATTAACTAAAATCCGTACAATTTTTGAGTTCATTTAATATTTATGGATCTACAAAAATATAACACAATAAAATAGACTGCATACAAAACCAAATGAAAAAAACAACTAAAATTCGCACAAAATATAAATCTTTTACAGTGGTACCAAATTATAAATCTTTATTCCATTTAGTATTTTCCTTCAGAAAATATGAACTCATGAAAATTAGTTTTACAGTAATGAGTAAACTGTTACCTACTACAATATGATTGTGTCCGAGGTGATTTCAAGTCAGAAGGTTAACGTTTTTAATTAAATAATTAATTCATTTGTGCATATTAATTCTAGTATATAAAACCGGTTTTTTATATTTAAAAACCGGTTTTAAAATTTCACAAATTTATAAATAAAAACCGGTTTTTAAACCTGGTTTTTAAAAACCGACAAACCCTAATACCGCAGTTTATTATTTGTCATATCTTTAAATCGTAATAACTTTCTCTATATTTTATAAGTTTTAGTATATTCGCTTGTAAAATTTGATATACTAATTACTATGTATATGCACCTATATATAGTATTATACACAAATTTTTGTATTAATTCCTTTCTGACAACGAATAAATTTTCAATTAATTTCTATCTGTAATTAAAATATTTATTTCGTCAACTCAATTCTCGGTTCTTTTAGTACAAGGTACTACGAGTAATATCTAAGTTCTGCAGTCATCCTATCGAATAAATATTGCCATGAACGTGGAGTAGGTAATACTTCATAGAGTAAGTTGCAAAAAATAAGCAAAAAGCGAAACGAGTAAAAAATGTTAAACAATTAATACCGCATATAGGTAGCATGATTTCTATGATATAGAAAATTAAAATGAATGCTTCATTTGCTAATATTAATTAAAGGAACATAGAACAATTTTTCGCGAAAAATATAACGAAGTTTTAACAAGGTAAATATCAGTGAATAAAAGTAATAGTTGAAAGGGAATTTTAATAAATGCTGCACCAGTGCTCCTATATTTAATGTCAGGGGTAATTGCTTGGAAAATCAAACGTAATATAAAACGTCGTTACGAAGAACTTCCATTGACTCTCTAATGTAATTCGTTTCCAATGCCGCTTCAATTTCCACGTACAGTTCTATCGAGTATTATCCCTCTGCACTAAATATGTGGGACTTTTAATCTTATTACAGATGCTGATCCATAAATACACTTCAACAATTCAGTGCAATTTTACAATGTAGGTATATTAAAAAATGTTACAGTTGTTGATTACAAACATACAACGTATATATGACAGTCTTCGAGTTATAAAGGATTAAACGGAATACTCGTGTTTTATTTTACCATTGAAATTTGTGATGACTGAAACATATCAATCGTCGTGTAAATAATTTTGAAATAATTTCATACTTCTTCTTGCAGTATATTAACCTTTAAGAGACCGGCAAATCCCTTTTTGCGGCTTTGAGTAAGCACACTACATAAAAATGATTTAAAGTAAAAATACGTATATGTGTGTGTGTGTGTGTGTGTGTGTGTGTGTGTGTGTGTGTGTGTCAGTGTTCGACTGTGTTTTTGTGTATGTTCGACTATAAATTCGTTCACTTTAAAAGAACACAAAAAATACGGTAAAATAAAATAATTCCCGAAACAACACAAAAATACCAAAAATAATAATAAAACATGGAAAAACAGAAAAAAGAAGAAAAAATGATACAAAAACTTTCTATGTCTACGTCGTTAGCTCTGGGTAACGCTAAAAGAATGTTCTCTGAATTTTGGTATATGTTCATTCGATTAGGTCACTAAAACTCTATACCGTATTTTTTAAATTAAAAAATGTTAAAATTTTTATTACCGTTCCGGACCGGCAAGGCCCCTTTTGGGACTCTGTGCAAGTCCTCTAACTCTGCACAAAGTATACGTTATATATATATATAAAAAAAAAATTGTGGTATAATTTTGGAAACTGAAAACCACAATTTTTTTTAAAAAAAAGCCGGTTCTCTAAAGGTTAACGTCATTAATTTGTAAAATGTACCTACACGAAAGATTTTTTATACCCTCTGAAATAAAAATCTAGGGGGTTTGTTGCTTACATACAGTACCGCCCAAAAGTATGCTGCACTCACCGGTGTTTAAATAAACCCATATTTCTGTACACATATAATTGCTTTAAAGCTATAAAGTTATAATGAAAGTTATAAAGTTTTACATGGATTTTTACATTTTTTTAATCAACAACTGTAAATTGTATGTTTTCTCATAATAAACGCTTACAAAACCATGCAAAATTGAGTACGTATGTTTTGCCCATAACATTTTTCAATTCGAAAAATAGTTTGGATTTAATTATGGGAAGACTTCATATTTTTGTTGCCTAATATTTGGAGAAATGTTTCACATAATAAGAACAAGGAGCCACGTGTTTAATATTTCTTATCGCTCTATTAACTGTTTCTTTACATAACGGAAAATGTTCTCTGGTTATGCTGAGTTTAGTGCTACTATTTTCATGTTTCCTCACTAAAAATAAAAATAGTTTAACTTAATATGTCCATGTACCCAGTTTCAAATTACTTTATAGCATTTTCAATTTCTTTTTTTTTTTGAATTGTCATTATTATGCTAATGATATTTTTTCAGAAAAATACACAAGATTTGTGAATTAAAACATGTTTGATGTATTCAAATATGTATACACAAGTGGGTATACTGTTTGTAATACAATATGTTAACGTCCGGGACAATAATAATTATGGGCCGTACGGTAAGACCTATAGAATTAATTAATTGAATTATTTGATGCTTGAACGTGTGCGAAACAGTAGGTTTCCTGACCATATTCACCTATGCTTGATGGCACTTTAATTAGTTTAGTAGCGATGTTTCAACCAGCCAGTTCTGCGTTTCCCTTGAGGGTCACAGGAATCGCATATTACAAAGCTATTATTCAAGGAAACGTAGAACTTGTCGAATCGAAGAGAGGAACTGATTAAAACTTGTAAGTCTACTAATTATTCGACAGATTGCAGAGACAGAAAAGCGAACTTTAGGCGATAACGCAACCCGCGCCCGCTGACAAAGTTTTCAATTAAGTATTAAAGACATTAGTCTAATTAAATTTCCACGAAAATAGTGTTCCGTTCAGTTGTGATTAGAGTCTTTACTACAGATGGATAAAATTTCGGTTTCCACAGAATTCCAAGCGACACACGTTTTGAATACCTATCTACAACGAATTATGTGTACAGATCGTTAGGAGTATAAAGGTGTATGCTCTAAATTACAATTCAATATTCACGTGGCGTTAATAAAATAGTTTCTTCAAGAAAATTACCTTTTTTAAAATCATAAATAAAAGTAATATTTCAGAAAGTGTTCTTACAAAACAAACTAATGAGAAGCATTAGACGATAACGCTACGATAATAAACTAATATTGACGTTCTGAAAAATAATATAAATTGGAAGAATAAATATTTAAAAACCGCTTATGAATAAAATTTCAATAAAACCAGGTTACATAGAACTCAAATAGTTAAAAAAATAATTTGCTACAATATATATGTATGGATATGAGTTCCTGCGTTTCACATAACATAACTGAAAATATCTTTCATTGTTTGGTGTTCGAAAGGAACAAAGTACACCAGAATATTCGCTTAACCCTGGATAGCTCGACAGTCGAAAACGGATACGGGGTCCATTTTGACTCATGATAGAGTTTTGTTCATGCAATTCATAGATTAAGTTGCTGTAGTAAATTTTAAACATTTTGTGGTTCAAAATCCTTATTTTTCTTAAAAAAAGTGATATTAATAAGTAATAAATAATATAAATTGTTTTGGTTGGGTGTAAATGCACAGTGTATCTGCTGGACTAGGGGTTAAAAAACAACCGAAACATACTCGGTTATTCAATTCGCTACAAACAACGAATTCAATCGCCCGAGTTGTTATACGCAATGAGAAAAGTTTTGCCGTTAAATCTGTAGGCATGTTCATTTTAATTAACGCTGGCAACTCCCAGTTGGATTAGTTTTATAAACCCGATAATACATGATAAATCAATTATCGAATTATCGGATTATTGCTGAGCGCCGGGTTCCGACGATTTGCTCGTTTACATGAGTGTTAATATCGGCAATGTTTGCGGATGCATAAATCGATAATAACGTTCGTGAAATATTTGTCGCAAAGCATTCTTGGTACATGCGTGTTCTCGCCAATCAATAATTTTTAGGAATGTAAGCGTTTATCTGCGTTCCACGAGGCTTTTAACAATAATTAATAAACAATCAATTCAAAGATAGACTGCTGTTTTCACAAATCCAGTAGGTAACGCTATATTCTATACAGTATTATAAAGCACATTCTGCTACCTTTAGGCCATTGTCAAAAATTAAAGTGGGACCTAAAGCCAGGTGTTTTATAATAAAGGCTTTCTTTAATATGGACTTAATATTCGTGAAAAACACGGACATGAAAATTGGTGAGAAATGAAATAAAAATTTTCAAAGAAGGTGTTAAGAATAGAAGAACAGCAATAATAACCTTTACCGATTTAGAATAAGAATTATGCACATACATTGCATACACAATTTTTATACAACAATCTTATTATGTACTTACGATTACTAAGTATCTTTATTTGAATGTAGAATATAATACTCATCATTACTTTTCAAGCTGTAGGTACAAAACAATTTAATTTAAATTACAAGTGTCTATAAAACGTGTTCTACATAAGGTGTCCCATATAAAAACTCTAAGTTATTTGTCGAACATCATTATGCATATGTATATTAGCATAATTATGAAATTGTCGATGAAAATCAATGGTATCATAATGCCTATATAGTGCAAAGGGACTTTGTACATTAGGTAAGTCATGTAGGTATATAAGTACAACTGTATTTATGAAATATTGTTGTCCAAGTACCCACGAGAGGAGAGGATTCTACTTTCTTTTTAACTTTTTTAGTAAAATAGCATCTACATAGTATGTACATTCTGTAACAGCTCTTTGAAATAGGTATATTGTTGCTGTCATTTAAATAACTGCCCCCCCCCCCCTAACTTAGTGTTAGTATGCAATTTATTGAAAAGAATTAGACATGAAACAAAGATAAATATGTATGTGTAAATATCATCTATTTGTAATTACACTTATTAAATAGGTACTGATATGGTGCATGTATTTATAAGTGTCCTTATTAGGAAATTCTTGCTGCACCAAGTTTCATGCAATATTTTCGTTATATAAAGTACCCATAGTTGCCCGGGTAAAACTGCGATCATCACGGAGTGTCAAAGAGATTTTATGGTAACCTGTATTTTCTGTAGGGTTCTAAAGAGTAATTATGCAACATTTGGTTCATATCTGTTAAAAAAATAGGTCAAAGTATCCTATATGTTATTCCTGGTCCTAACCTACGTATATACCTATAAAATTTCAAGAAGATCCGTTGTGTAGTTGCGACGTGATTGAGTAACAAACATCCAAACATCTAAACATTAAAACACACTTTCGCATTTATTATATTATATATTATATATTATTATTATATTAGTAGGAAGTAGGATTATTTTTTAGAATACTAATTCGATAGTAGGTATTTGTAAAATAATATTAGTTTATAGTATAATAATATACTATACATACATACAGGGTGAGGCACGTAAAGCGTGGCAACTGAATATTTTTTAAAATATTAGTGACAAGCTGGTCTTTCAGACAAGTTGAATGACATGCCAGCAGAACTCGAATCATAGTTCGACATTTTGCAATTTGAGGCTCTATTTACAAGATATGAGTAATTAAACTTTCAGTAGCCAACTTCCAGCACATGTAGTTTAAATGTTAAGCTGTCAAGAACATGCATTCTACCCATACCAGTAAATGTTCTATTCGGCTCTCAAGGTTTCCAATGCTTATTTGCGCAAATCTTAGCAAGGTATCATCTAGTAAAACTGTACACTCCTTCGACTCGTGATACTTTACTCACATTTATTATGCATCACGTAAAATGTTCCTATTTCCGCACTGAGGACGAATATTTTTTATTGCATGTGATTTCTGATAAAGTAATAATATATTACGTGAAAAGGGAGAGAAGAAAGCGATTTCGACGAGCGTGAAGTTTCACGCGAGGCAAAATCGCGTCTCTCCATTGTCACGCACAATACTTTTTTCAACACCTGTATGAAAGGTGTGTTTTTGATAGCCTGCTGAGCGATTCGCAAAAAAATACACATGATCGATAACGATTAGTTGAACAATTGCATCTTCATACCGCAGGGTAATGCCAAACTCCAGTTTCCTTGGGAGCAAAGTAAAAGATTGCGAATACGCATGCGCGTAAAGTCTTTTTCCCTTGGGAGAAAAGTAGAAAACGCGAATACGTTTGAAATTGGTCATTTTGCTCCCGCTCAGCAGGCGTAAAAAAACACCCATTTTCATGCAGGTGTTGAAAAAATGTTCCTACTGACGTATCAGTGATTCGTAATGTTTATACCTTTCAGAACTAATATGGGTATTACTATCCTTCATTGTAGAATTAAATGTATTGAGGAAGATGGCACGATAAAAATTTATTCTATTTATTCAGTCGTTTATATCTGAATATTTGCTGCCGTATTAAAAACCTTTAATGAAAACTGACTTCGGCCTCGTTACAGCGGCAACAAGTTGCAGAAATTATTCATCAAAGCTCGGCGTTCGTGATCGTTGCCGATATTAACAATCGTGTAAATTATGCAATAATTTAATAATTTGACAATTGATTTATTCCGTATTATCCGGTTTATAAAATTGAGTCTACTGGGAATTGCTTGTCTTAATTAAACCAGACGTACGTACAGATTTAATAGCGGAGCTTTTCTCGTCGTGTGCAATCAACTGACCGATTGATTGTCATGCTTATAAGTACATAAATAATTGAGTCGCAAGTACCTTTTAATTACTTTTAAGCAACAGATAAAGCGTTCTTTCTTCTCACTCGATCCTGAATAATTAGTATCTAAATATTTGGAATTAAATTATATTTGGATGTAAATATTGGAACTTTTATAAATATAAAATAGTTTTTATTTTGAAAACAGATATCACATTATTGGGGGTCACTTTTAGGGCTAAGTATTTGATTAATGTTTAAGAAGACATTTTAATATCTTTTGGCATTAGAATTTAATATCCCGTACCAAAGCACGTTTATTTTTTTATTAAATCATTTTATAAGAATTACGGTGTTTTTGCTACGTGTGACGGGTAAGAATAAACCAATTTCTGTTGATGATCAATCTGCGATATACATATGTATATTGTATTCTGCTTCCTCTTATTTTCTACAATTTTTTCACATTTTTTACGAACAAGGTACAGTCTTGGAACTTTGGAGTGATAATCACTGATTTTGATGAAACATGTACACCTATTCAGTAGTTCTTAAATAAATATTTTATGCATATTTTTGTTCTACTAACATTCATATTTGAAGGGTGGACACAGTCCTCAAAGTTTGTGGAAAGCATATTTTACCCAATTTCTCCTACATTAGTAGGTATATTAGGTCTACGGAAAAAGTTTAAATGTGAAAATTGTTTACTTTTGAATGACGAATTCAGTTATGTACAGTTTCTAAAACAATCCATTCGAGTATGTAATATATAAAAAGTTTACATATTTTGTATTACTTCTTTGTGTAAAACGTTGATCCACTTTTGTGTAACTGTGTCCATGTAAATTAAAAATCAAAACATGAAGTAGAATCATTTTGGAATTTGGAATTTTTGCATTTTAATAAAAATTAGTTTTATAGAATGATTGTATTACTTATAGGATGATCTAATAATTCTAACGAAACCATACTGTTGTCCACACCTTCATCATTATTTATGGTAACAATATATGGTGTATTATTATTGTCAATAGTAGTCACCAAAGCATTTAAGTAATTCAGAGTTATTGTACATTTTTCTATAGTAAACGTAGTATCCCGAAAGATTTCAGTAACACTTATTAAACTTTAATAAATCTAAAATCTCAACATTTTAGTGTGTGTTCATAGTGCACATATCCGTGATATAACACAATGTGAAGGCTCTATTCATCGATTTAAGGATAATGCTGTAAGCTACTTGAATGATTCTATCTATGGCATACTAACTCAAGAATTCTTGATATTAAGTTCCAACGATCATAAATATGACAGACTACCGGATTTTCGCATACGTCATTTGCGGTCACGCATACGTGGTACGTGGTTCACAGGAACCGGGAATATGGATTACTGGGTAGAATGCCTACATTTTCAAGATATGGAATGAAATCTAACCGCACGACTTCGAACAATGGTTGTCGGATCAGTACCAATTACTCGAACGGATCATTTACATTCATGCGATGTTTCATTCCCTGTGGATTACTCTAATCACATGATAATGTTTCAGCTGTAAGTCGAATTGCAAAGCGACACAATCTTAACACAATAATAGATTTCGATTATTAATAAAATGATACATCATAGAGATTAAGGGGGTACACGGGTAATTAGACGGTTAAAATAAACGGTTCCTTTTTGGTTGGATTGAAGGACGATTAATAATTCATACCATTTGCACGTTTTGCAAAACTTTCTTGTGGATATAACACGCATTTTAAGATCAGGAAACCTGAAAAATATTAAAAATTAATGGAATTACAAACCGTCAAAGTGCAATGCACGCGTTAAAACGGTGAACATCATAAGTCGAGAACCGCTTAATATTTTTAGTTGAAATTTTAACTGAACCTACAAAACACTCTTCTCCATAATGTGGATCTCAGTCGAAAAATTTTAATAAAAATTCACAGAGTTATACAACAAATATCAACTTTGAAGGAGTTTACTGAAGTCATCCTGTGATAAATGTTGTCTTAAATGTTGTTAAAGTTATGCGATCTAATTGAGTGAGTTCCACATTGTGGAGAAGAGTTTTTTGTAGTTTCAGTTGAAATTTCAACTAAAAATATTAATCCGTAGGGGTGTAGGTCTACTCTTAGGTGGAATGTTATATAGAGTAGCCCCTTAATGGACATTAGCTGAAAAATCTATCTTGTCAGGGTTAGATGCGACTTTCGATGTCAGTAATATAGTTAACTGATTTGCCTGCTTCTGTTAATATTTATTGCATTGCGGAATGAAACCAAGAGACTATCTTACTACATTAAAACTTGCATTTGATTCATATCATAATGAATAATTACCTAGTATTATCTTATAATTGAGGAATGATTTTTTAAAAGGGCATACATATTTCCAGTTTGACCTTGAAGAAAATTTTGATGGCATCGCCATAATGTTAAATTACATCCCCCAGTGGCACAAAACACTGCAAAATAGGTTTAATTCCTTTTTGAAAAAATGAAGTGAAAATACATGTTTCATACAATAGGTCTTATTTCCAAGTTTATCTAATGACATAGTGAAATCATTTTTTCGTCAGAAACAAAACGGACATATTTCAAATTCTCATCTATGAAATTGTTATGAATTTGAAACAAATGGAACTTAATTCCATAGGGTTACCCAAACATATAGTAAATTAGTTTAGAAATGTTCCCACTGCCATGGTATCTTTACAATTAAATGTCGCAAAACAACGTAACCATAAACATTATATTATATCTTGAAAATGGCAGAAGATTGTGCAAGTTCTAGGGCTTATTTTCAAATGGTTTCATACAAAAGGGCTTACTTTGTATAGTTTCCATCAAAAGGGCTTATTTCTAATCTTTTCTTTAAATAACTATTAAAACAATGTAGCTAAATTTAAAACATTACCGCTATTAGATGGAAGAATAAAATGTACGTGTACTAATAAGAAAAAAAAAGATTTTTTTTAATAAACGTAAGTACCACAGTTTTTTGCGGTTATTACAAATTTTCTTATGTGGAAATGTGCCTTTTTGAAAAATTACTCCTCAATTTATAGTGATGCAAAATGTGATACAATACCCAGGGTTTACTTCCGTAAGTGGAAGATGCCTGTGAAGAACAGACCAGGAATTCATCTTCTGTCATACGAAAATATTAAAGCGTATATAAAAATGGAAACAGAAAACTCAGAAGGTATTTTACGATTATTTTTGAAGCAGGCAATTTATATTTACACGAATTCCTTTCATGGAATGAAGGAAAAAGGGAATAAATTAAACCACGTTAATGTAGCCTCCGTCGGTGTTAATGTCATTCCTGCCAGTTGTTTTTATTCGATAATGCGTGCCGCTGCTCATATTAAAAATATAACGTGTAAAACAAGTGAGCGTGATTATAATTTAAAACACTAGTAGCCCATTTAACTAAATATTAAAGATTCAATTTAATTCATTAAGCAAAATTTGCGTGATAAATTTTTATTTATTCATTGTCAGGTTGTTGCAGGGAACGTAGAGACAACTACAATAGTTGACGTAATAATAAAGGTTTATTGTATAGAAGAAAATAATATATGCTAAGCGAAGTAATCTTCGATATAACAGCATGAACTTTAACGCTTCCACGCTTACCACACACCAAATGCCAACCTCACTCTACATGTGTAAATTAGCTACAGAGGGCGCGCTGATTATGCCGCGGGAAATTTAATGTTTAACATTAATAACAAGCAAAGTTTAGTGTATACACCTAGAATTGTTTTACCAATTATGTTGTGTTTATGAAAACTTATATTCTACTGTAAATATTCCATTATTGAAAATTTTCTTTACTAGAACAACAACTAAAATTTATTAACACTATAAAGGACAGGTTAATCTAAAGTAAAGAGTGAATTTGAATTAAATGGTCAGTACATACGATTCACTATTAAATATATTAACCAGGGATCGAATGAAACCGTTAAAATGTTCAATTATTTATGAAATAGCTGTAATTTTACGACTATTATCTTTTCTGAAACTTTTATTCCATACATGTTTCTGTAAATAAGAAACTTTTATTTTCATGAAAGTAGAAACAAGTTCTAGTTAAAGAGGA
Source organism: Andrena camellia (assembly GCA_029448645.1). Taxonomy (NCBI): domain Eukaryota; kingdom Metazoa; phylum Arthropoda; class Insecta; order Hymenoptera; family Andrenidae; genus Andrena; species Andrena camellia. The sequence goes on along the minus strand of CM055676.1, from coordinate 54,186,276 downwards.
ACACTTATTGTGCTCTGAAAAAATTAAAGTTGTAACAAGCAGATTTCCTGAAAATGTTATGGTGTAGATAGATCTGAAGTTGAAACCTTAAATCGTTCGGTGAAAATATTTATATGAAAATTACAATGTTCTTTCTCTTTTATATTGATCCTGCTTCTAATTCCTTAAATAATACTAATTAAAAAAAATATTCCTAATCTTTATATTTTACCCTTAAATATCTGTTCAAAAGTATATAATCCTTCAGAACTTTTATTAATCGAACATAAAATAACTGCTAAAACTGAACTCTTACATCAGAATTAAATTGTTAATGTACAAAGTTAACTTAAAACAGAAAATAAATTATTTAGAAGTTAAAAGTTCGATAAATTACTTTTATTTATAAAAGTTAATATTTTCATTCGACCCCTGATATTTACACTGCTGTAAAGTATACGCAACTTTTTTTAATCCTTCTCTGACGTTTATCGCAAACAATAACTATAATGCTCACATTGTTTACTATTACGATATTAATATTATGCCACTTACATATTACTTTGAAATGATTCGCATTTCTAACTGCCGTAGTAATTATCTTTTATTTGCTGTCGCCGTGAGAAAATCAGGGTGAAGACGCCAAAAGCGTAAATAGGATTAATTCCCAGTAAATTTAATTCCGGGCTAAAGTTGCTCTGTTCGTATATCCTATTAACAGCTTTGAGCTGTTGATTAAAGACTTAGAACGGCAGCAATAGGCGTCAAAGGTACGAGCAAATATAGATCAAAGGTGACGACATTCATAAGTCTCGGCTCACGAATTAGGGGCACTTGACACGATCGTTGCCAAATCGGAGTGTAAACAGCACACAGTCTGGCGACGCCAATCATGACAATTTGATAAAAGACGTTCGAAGATGCAACATACGCCTTTGAATGTTGCATTGAGTTAACTTCAACAAGATTTTCATGCGAAGGACGTGGCCGAATTCGTGGGCCACCCGGGGAAGGTGATACCTTATTAAAAAATAAGTTGAAAGCGTAGAATCATATTTTTTCCTACGAGGTTCCGGTGTCGACAAAGTCAGTTTTGAAAATTCCCTGATTACACATGCTCTCCTTGTTCAACATACCTACTTACATCTGTTGTTGTATACATATCTAATAAGTTTCTTGTCCCTTTACAGATTACAATTCCCCAACGAAAGGCACAAAAATCTCATATCTGCTAAATTTACATTCATTATACTTTTTTATTCTAACTTACTTCTCAAACTTAACCTAACTTCCTTTTTCTCTCTCCTTTACTTTCCCTTGTGCCTACCTTCTAGTTAACCTAGTTTTCTTTACTTATGCCGTTCTTTCTACATCTATTCAGCTGTTAAGTGCACGAGTACTCCGCGAATTCTCAAAACTGTTTTTCTCGAAACCGAAGTCTCGTATGAAAAAATTTTATTCCACATTTTGAATTTATTTTCGCAGTTACTAATACAGCGTTACATCACAGTTATATCACGAATTTAGCTCAACTCTATATCTATATAGTATTTAATATTAGTAATGAAGTTTAATTTACTGAGAGCTCATGATTATATGTGATTAAAACATTTTTTAACATGATGAACTGTTTGATGATCAATGTGCGAAGCTCGTTTTGGGAAATAATATTCATTTGTGTTTAAATTATGTTAACTTGAATTTACGCACTTGTAGGTTGAACAGTGATAATGGGACGAAGCAAGTTAGCGAATATATTTGCCATATTCTTTGTCAGTAATACGATAACATAATGAAATGAAATTTAGTTTCCTCTGAAAATGAGCCGCATATCACTGTTATGGTTGTAGATTGAAAAATAGTTATAGGCAAGATTAAACTTTAAATGGCTTTGGATGATCCATTTTCCAACATTACGGCTATAAACTTATATATTTGTGTGCATACAGTTGCAAATGGTAATTCCATTTTTCTTTTTAATGAAACTTCATACTTTTTAATATACTAATCAATGCAGCCTTCCATTCTGCAAAAGAAAGTTCAATTAAAATGCTCTTGCGCAATAGCTATAAGCTCGTAAATATTTTAACCTTAAATTGGTAAAGTACATTTAAAGCCGTATCCAGTTGTAGAAGTCGTTAGCGACTGTACATCACTTTGCAATTTATAATATTGGTTTATAGGAGTTTCTTATATCGTTAACGTTAAGAGTTTTGATGTAAAGCAGCATTTGTAAGAATTATTCGTACTTCGTTTCGTATACGCTCTTAAGTGTACCTTTACAAGTAGATAAGATACTTTTTTTTATCAAAGACTGGAGAAATATTCCAATAGTCCAATTATAAAATATGTATAGACATATTGCAATAGTCTAAATAGTTCTATTTTGCCAGTATTTCTTGCAAACGGTAAATACGGAAACCACTAGGAATCCGCCAGGAAAATTCTATTGGTTTTCTTATGGTGCTATATATATGTACATACACACTCGTAGTTTTGTGAGAACGTATGATTATACTATCAATGTGTCAAATTCAGCTTGTTATTGCATAAAATATTAACTATTTAATTTTAACACGTTAGTTATATTATTACTGACTATATTTATCGGAAAACAAATCAGGCAATATCAAAATCTAGCATTGTAAATTCAATTATGATAGGGAGTTTAAAGCTGTCTACCATAAGAAGATAAAGAAATTATCATGGAAACGTGATATGAGCATTTTATGTGGCAGCGTAATAAAGACGCAGTATATTATAACAAAAGGTACAGTTCATTGCAACAGACTTAAGTTTTGTAGAACAGCTTGATGATAGTGTGTTACTAAAGGTGGTACGAATGTCGAAGCTTTGAAAGCCTTTGAAGTTGCCAGCTCGATAAAAAAGCTGATGTTGGGACTGAAAGAGCAGTTTCTTTTAGTATCCAGCTGGAAAGTGGCATTCATTGAGTGTGTACTGTTCGAGCAACATGTCTTTCAATGGCCACTTTTCTTCTAGGTCGAGCGGCAGGGAAGAAAAATACGTAGCTGGTCGACGAGTCGCAACTCACTACTGAACGATTCGTCTTCTTTCAAATATTTAACTACATCTATCAATCAGAGAACTCAAAATGAACCGATTTATTCGAAGAAAGTTACTACATAGTAAACGCACTAGTCACATACATATATTATATAAGTTTATAAATTGACACAATGAATAATATATATCGTTGGCTTATTGGTAAAACGAATCGAGTCCACTTTCTTTTCAAAAATAAGATTTTGGTCTTTACTAAAAGATGATGCACTTGGCATTTGATAAAAACCGAAATCTCAATTTTCAACAAAAGTGGACCTGTTAGTTTTACCAATAAGCCGATGATGTGTACTTTTACGGTAGGTACTGTAGATACATGTGTTATTAGAAAATCGTGGTAATGATTAGAAGCTTAAAAACTTCGAACAATGATTGAGTAACGGTATTGTACTCTTATTATAAAATTTAAAACTAGGTACTGGCATCCTATGTACAGGGTGAATCGTACAACTTGTTCACTTGTTAAAACTGTTGCGTAAAGGTCCGGGCACACATATCAGTTCCATGTTAGTTCCGAGTCCATTCCGTGTCCACTGATTTCACTCACAACTTTTCAGAGGTATCCGCACTCTACAGCAGGGCTGTTCTGACCCATTACATACGATCATTAAAAATAATCAGAATTATATCATGTTTAGTGTCGTTTTAATCAGAAAAACATCAACAATCCATTGGTAACACTTCTATGAAGATCTAATACGAAATATAGAAATGTGGATTTTTGTTAGGTACCGAATGGAATATTGCTATCTTTCTCCTTATGACCCTAGGGTTTAGGACCCTCGAAGCGCGTCATTTGAAAGCTTCGACCTGAGAATCCATCAGGATCATAAAAAAAGATCCGATTCCAGCGATTTAAAGACAGCGTCAGTGACAGAACCGTAATATCATGGCCCACGAATTTTAACTTCTGAGTCCGGATACGAATTCGACACTGAAGGAGAAGGACGTCACTGACACAAACAAGTGTGAACTGCTCCATTCAAACAGACGGAAAGTATACCTATGTATTTTTTACCACTGACACTGGCGGCGCGGTATTGATACGGAACTTACCTATATGTATGCCCAACCTTAAGGGGGAACACCACTGTGACGGACGGAAAAGTAAGCTAGTTTTAAGAATTTTTTTCAGGAATAATTTATAGTTTTCATATAAAATTTTTATTACCTACCTTTAGTACAATGTCTTAAGGGGGGATTGCGCCTTGTTGGGCCGAAAAATAGATAATTCTTTGTGAATTTTTGGTACAAAAACGGTTCGACAAATTAATTTGAGGTTTGGCAGGCTGTTTTATTGTATCTTGAACTATTGTTCTGAATTTTTGTATGACAGTGTAAAAAAAACATGGCAGATACAGAGAGAGCGTTGAAAAATAATCGAGTGGCCCTGGTGTGGACGAAAAGTACTGTAAGGGTTATCCGAAACACAAAAAGGAAAAGAGATTCTTAAACTATATGAATGTAGCTATGGGTGGTAGTAGTTGTATTAAAAAAAATAAAAAAATGTTAAAGTGGCAGCCTCTTGAAGAAGATGAAGCGTCCTGATTTGCGTCTGAGAAAGGTTTTGCCTCAAAATCGGGAAAACTTCTTTAAATAAAAAAGGAACGGTAACAGATACGGCAATAAATCTACTATCCGCCATAGCCACATTCATATAGTTTAAGAAACTCTGTTTCTTTTTGTGTTTCGGATAACCCTTATAGTACTTTACGTCAACGCCAGGGGCACCCGATTATTTTTCAAAGCTCTCTCTGTATCTGCCATGTTTTCTTTCACTGTTACAATAAAATTCAGACCAATAGCTCAAGATACAATAAAACAGCCTGCCGAACCTCAAATTAATTTGTCGAACCGTTTTTGTCCAAAAAATTCATAAAGAATTACATATTTTTCGGCCCAACAAGGCGCAATCCCCCCTTAAGAGACTATGGTATAAAAAAAAATGAGTAGGAAAACATGCATAAATTTTAATATATTAATTAATCTTTTAGACACCTCACGCGCGATAGTAGGATCAGTAACTATGGAACAGCAGCTCCGAAACCAAATTTCCATTTTTTTTTTGTAAACTTATGAGTGTTGCACGTTCGGATTCTTTGGTCGAAAACAAATTTTTTGAAATACGCTCGAGAAACTGTCCATCTTATTCGCGGATTTTCGAAACTTTTCTTCTGAAGCGCACCATTTCTACAAAAATAATTTGTTTAAGAAATCGGTTGTGATTATTGCGATTTAAATATACACGAAATCACTATCGTGATACAAGAATCGTCCTGTGAACGCTTCTATGACCAATGTATAATCGGTATCCATCATACAAAATGTTGCACGGAAAAATGTGTTCGATTGGTAAGAGTTATATATATATATATATAGAGAGAGAGAGAGAGCAGCTGATTTCATTGTTTCGCGTTACAATTTTGAGACAGTTTCGGTTGTCTCGATAAAAGCTACAAATTACCTGATGTATTTTATGCAACCGCTGGGAGATGCGATGGGATGGATGATTTTACTGTTAAGAAATCATTCAGATTACAGCTGTGCCATTGCAGCATTGCGCTCCCAGTCACCATAAATCAAAAGCATTGGAGCTTCTCCTCATTAGTATAAATCACGCTACGTGTAAGCAGTATAAGCACGAACGTTATTCATCAGTTAGCAAAAGACTGTTAACACCTTCCGCCTTTTGGATACAACTGAGGACCTTCCAACAAGGGGGGTACAGTTCCATTTTGGATAGTTTTTGAGTTTGGACGTGTAATATACTTAAAAAAAATCTACATCGTTTGGTGCACGTTTGATGCAAATCCGATAACAAATGAGCGCTTTATTGCAAACTTTGAATCTGCACTCATTGTTTTGTGCAATCCAAATGCACAAGTATGTACGTCCCACCTTATAAACCGCCTTTTTATAAGACAATAAATAATTTTTTAAGTGAAGTGAGCTATAAACTATTAAACATTAAAAAAGCTTGTGAGACAGACACTATATTAACTCAAAACACTGACTTATAAATATGTGAAGCTACAGTTCGAATATATGTAATCAGGATAAATAAACGGCCAATACATTTATTAATAACTGTAGCATGCGGAAAAGGGAACTTCGAGAAAAGCCGTGCAGCGAGAAGTTTCCAGAATAAGTTTGTAGGCCCCGTGGGCACAGACGTGAGGCGCGGAATCGCGGATCGCGCTTCTTGATTCCTGTGGCCGCGGATAACAACTATCGGATATACTAAATTAGGGGCTCCCAGAGGCATTTCTTTCTTCGCTGTTCTGAGAGAGAGGACAAGGTATGACCGTCGGTCGCTCTCGGGCAGCAGAGTAGGATGCAACGATGCCATACACAACTGTTTAAGGCTGCCGTCTCATTTTTGTTATAATATTATCATATTTTACATAGGTGACATCTCCAGGTACTCTGTGTAGACGAACTTTTGACGCATAGCTGCCGCATCTTCTGTTCTCTCTGTCTCTGCCGCGCTGTTGTCACAGAGTTCTCTCTTTCTATCGAGATGTCTTGAAGGAATGCGGCACGAGAGCTGCGTCTAGTGTCAGTGCCTCGCTGAAGGTAGCAATAATGAAAGATATAGAGGTCCGGGAGTGTAGGATGGAAAGATGGAAAGATACTAAACTTGACATAATTTGAAGTATAATTATTAACAATATTACACATAAAATTTATTTGCAGAATCGAAAGCCGTTTCGTTCAAAGTAGTCCGATTTAAATTATTTTCGGTCAATTTAATCGGCAGAATCACTTTCATATTGATACGATGAAAAACAAAGAAATTCTGTTTCTGCATAATCGGTGATATGTACATCGCCGAGCAACTCCAGGCGGCAGGTTAAGCCGGGATTCCACTGAGGCAACGCAAGGCAACATGTCGCATGTGATGAGTGCGATAGTGATTGCATGTGTTGCATGCAAAAAAAAGATGCGACGATGTTGCCGGTTGCCAAAAAGTTGCCTCAGTGGAATCCCGGCTTTAGATGGGTGAGCGATAGAATGTCGCTTGGCTCGGACCTCGAAGGACCTCAAGAATGAAGGCCTTCGATTAAAAAAATTATTTGTGGCCGATGGATGAATTCCCGTCGAATAAACTGATTTCAAATAAAAATAACTCTGGGTTATTTTCATTCGATGGCAAATACCTGAAAACGACAAAATCCTGAATTAGGTGTTTAGGCATTTGTATGGGAAACATTTGTTTGTAAAAACCATTGATATCTAATCGGGCCCAAGAGATTTGAAGAATTCCGAGGAAACACATTTCACCCCTTTTTACCCCCTTCGGTTTGGTATTTCAAAAAATCCGTTCTTATCGAGCACCTACGTCGCAAAAGGAATATACCCTCCGAATTTCATGTTTCTAGGGTCAGCGGTTTGGGCCGGGCGGTGATGAACCAGTGACACAACGATTATATAAGTATAGATTAATAAATAAATACATCCGGATCCGCTAGATGCAACATTTCTAAAAACTTCCTGTGCACACGGAACCATTATTTCTAGAAATTCCTAGTGCATACGGAACCACCATTTAGATGAACCCGATAAACTCCACAAGACACAATTAGATTCCGACTTACGCCGTTACTACATCATAATTCTATTACTTAGTTGCGTTTTCTCGCCTGAAGGGTAAAAGTGTGTCCCATATTTAGAATAAAGTTTGTTATTTAGTTAAACACCAGTCTGTTGAAACTACATTATAACAACGTTGCTCTTATGCGGTAACCACTGCGACATTAGCACGTCGCTGTCGGAGCAAGATGTTTGCATGGTTAAGTGTGTTTTTGTCAGAAGAAAACACTACGACGTTCAAAAAAGAAGTGAAAGAGGGAGAGATGTGTAAGACAGAGGTAAGCGTTTCCTGAATACCGTATAAAGATAGAAAAGCAGTAGTGGTCCCAGAGGAGCGGCGGTTAAGGAGGCTTTAGTGGGCCGTTGACTCAGCTTGATATTCCACGCGTTCTGGATTACGAGTTGTAATAACATTCTTAGAACGGTTCCATTCGTATAAACCGCGATCTGAACCGAGATCAACTGGGAGAGAATACTGAACGGCCGTCAGTGAGAAGCATGCTGATTCTTTTCGGTGGTCAGCCAAATTCTTCGGCATTCGAGCAACTTCCTCTCATACCGAATCGAAATCTTCGTTATCTAAAGCCCAATGGGAAGCATAAGAAGAATGTAATGTATATTTAAGCTGCCGTATGGGCAATTTAAATCGCACTCATAATGTTCACGAAGCAGTTTTTTAAGAATAGCGCGAAATACAGCTCTGCTTTTCATCATTTCATTAAATGAGGTTTATGTTATACTAGCTTTACTACTCGGCTTCTCCTGAAATTTAGATTCTGATTTTATAAAAAAAAATTGTTTAGTTTTTTTTGTGAAAATGGTTACGTTCATCTGGATTAGTGGGGCATAATGAGCTGAGGCACATTTCGTGATCCCACAGTTTATCGTTCGAAACTTTTTAGGCGACAGACAAACACACAAACATATAGAAGCTTTTTGCTTTATATATTAAGATTGTTCACAAGGTTTTGAGAGTTGAGATAAATTTTAAGTTAATGTAAATGTTCAGCAATTAATAGTGATTCATGGAAAAATGTTTGTGTTTTTTTATTTTAGATAATCTGGTTCCAAATGGCAATACTCACCGCAAAACAAAATGTTTAAAAAGGATTCTTGGATGTCGGTTGTTACTTTATTATAAACGTAAATATTTTTCTAAGGAAAAATTACCAAATGTCCATTAAATGTTGCTCTTTTAAGTGCAAAAAGTTCTGTAAAAATATATGCTTCTGCTTTTTCAAAAAAATAATATCCCCTTAATATAAAACTAAATTTCAAGTAACATTATAAAAGTGGCAATATGGAGAGCTACAGAAATTGAATTTTTCATAAAGTAGAATTTTCTATACTACTTTTGATTCATCATTCTTAATCTATTCATTTGCAGTGAATATTCATTCGCTAATTAATTTCTAATTATCATAACTTATAAACACATGCCAATGTTAGAGCTGAGTAGAATTAAAATATTCAAAACTAATTGAGAAAAATGCTATGTGCATTATGTTCCGCTGCATGCAAGACCTTTAACAACGTTTTAAGAACAGTTGGAACTTGTGTCACACTAGCCTGTAAACCTCAAAACTGCGTAAAATTTTAACCATAATTATTTCAAGTACTTTTAACCCCTTCGACCCTGTTGTGACACATATGTCGCAGTGAATTTTTGTGAGCATTTGTAGAACATTACGTGCTCCATATGTGCTCAATTGTATTATTTTTTAGTTAACCTAACTAATTGTAAGTAGGTACTACTAGGTATCTTTGATTGGCAATCGTGAGAATGAGCGACGTAGTAACGTGCTGGATAACTTTTATTTTGGTAGAGTATATGGCTGCAGAGTCACAATGATAGAGAAGTGCCTATGTGTTTTCGGGACACATATGTCCCATTAGGTATTTTCATTTTTATTCCCGAATATGATCAAAGAAAATTTTTCCTAGTTACGCTGCGATGGCCTTTTTCTGTGAAATATTACACTCTGTCAAAGCAACGCTTCTTCCATACCCCTCTGAAATATGTAGAATTGATATTCGGTGAGAGGAATATCATAAAAATACATGTATAACATTCCGACAGAAGATCGGAAGTGTTTAACCCTATTTAGCTTTTCCTAATTTTTCAAATTGATATACAACTTTTAAATTTGATCTGTACCTACCCGTAGCTCAGTACAATCGATTTCTACAAGGGAATATAATAAAACCCAAATAGGAAAAAATTGGGTCGAAAGGGTTAAACAGAGTTCTCCAATTTTGGATTTTTAAACACTTGTACTGAACTATTTAAACTCTTATGTCACTTTTACTCGGTCTTTCAGAATGAACCTTTAATTTACAATGTTTCTATGAACTTCTGCCCGTTAAATCTTAGACATCTTGAATTTGCATTTTATTACATTCTTTGATACTTGAACTTTAAAAGCTTCTAACGTTAAATAGTGTTCGAAGATGAAATATATAGAGAACACAGTATCAAAAAAACATGACTGACAAATATTCAAGTTTATAGTATTCGACGAGCTGAACAAAAAAGTTTACAGGAAATACTGCATAGCAGACAATTTTTTTATTTCGATGAAACATGGTACATGGATAGAGTACCTATTAGAAAATATTAAAGAGGTATATTTTTGTTGCCTGAGACATGTTGGCGATGTAGAACTTCCTTAAATTTATCGGCAGCTATGCGAGATAGAAGAAAATGTTTAATACAAAAAATACTTAGTATTTCATGGGCAATACCACGGCCCAAACTCGAAATTTGACCAGATCGTAGGCGACGCCCCTATGTCCTATCAGACGTATTTTTCGTTAGTTGATTATATTTTTCTGTAGTTGAATACTGGCCATTATAAATATGTAAGCTATACAGGTAAATATATATCTTTTCTTAATTTTCCTATTTCTTCAGTTATAAAAAAAATATAAATTATTAAAGCGCTCGCATACGGTTTTATGCAGTTATATATAGAAATCTACAAATTAATTTACGTCCCTAAGAAAACGTAATTTTATCCCCTTGTCAAATTGCATAAGCTATATTTTAATCATGAAATACCGCCTAACTTTCGAATTGAACTAAATAAGTTTTTCAACCTTAACCTTTAAGGGTAGTTTTGAACCTTCGAACGTGAATTTCAGTTTACGAAGAAAATACGTACCTATCCATGTATCAAGTAATCCTGTTTTTCCCTTAATAAGTTCTTAGAACGTAACGATTGAACGTCTTTGAACGGCACGTGAAATGCAGGCGACGCAATGCTGACTATTCTGAAATAGCAACGGGAGTGTAAACGCCTTCAGCAAGTGCCTTTACACCACCAGGCAATAAATTTACCTTCAGATTCCTGTCGAAACGCCAAACGATTTGTCGTACGTCACCACGCCACAGAAGCATACCACTTTCCTTCGTACACCTATTTCATTCTCTGATGTTTCAAACTGTACATTTTGCATCCAACTGAACATGTATTAAGCTTTCCCAAACGGTATACATAATACTCACGGTTTTCGATAATACATTCGTCATTGAGTATTCGATGTTGGTCAAAAGACAAATAATGCATTATAGATGGACTGATATACATAGATAGGTATATCTACAGTGTGGCGCAAAAATATTCACAATCAGACACCTTTTCAAACAGAATAACTTTTTTCAAATTGGTCCAAACGACGTGAGTTTGTTTGAGAAGCTAGAAGGACTACTTTGCTAGATAACCTGTTTCGTCGTTTTGAATAAATATTGCAATTGGTCGGAATAGCGAAGAAAATAGTGAAGATCGCTTTTTCAACTTTTTTATCTGAGCCTGTAACGAAAATTTAAAAATCCCGTTTATAGGTTTAAGTAAGTTGTACATATACATGCTGAAAATTTCGTCGAAATCGGTTCATGCAGAAACAAGCGACAGGCATCGAAATATGTAAGAATCTTTCGATTCGAAAGTTAATACTGGCCGGTCCCGAACCAGTTTCACTTTGAGAGACAGAATTGTACTTGTGATTCGAGACACCCTGAAACTGAACTACAGCATTATAAATACACACAATGGTAACCGAATACCTCACAATTGACATTATCACGTCGACAGAATTCAGCCGTTCCAGTAACAATTCCGCTGGGACAAGATCTTGAGTTAAGTGGTCACTCCGCTGTGAACGCTGCAAAATTGATCAGGTTTGATTTTTTTTTAAGCGATACGTACGTGTGTGGTTATGATTCTTTTTGTAGTTTATTTAGTTACTTGTTCGTCATACATAAATATTTTTTATTCCGTTTTGAATTTATCGTTTGTTGTGCTTATTTCGCTCGCAATAAACGTATGTTTAAGAATCGTGTCTCGCTGGCGTAGATGATTGGAGCTCTCAGGGCGGACTAAGCCAAAAAGATCAAGAAGATTCTTAATCAGTATGTTTGTCGTTATCGTTGGGAGCGAAAGAAATAATTTGTGTTGAAAATTGGCAAAATGACGATTGTTTGAATTGAAAAGTCCCAAATTTCATAATTCTTTTTCGGTCATTTTTAATAAAAAAAAAGGATGATAAACTCAACAGAAAAATATAATTTTGCTTGTGACGAGGGCTACTACTACGTGGACTATCCTGTAAAAATTTCAAAGCAATTGGCTAAGTAGTTTTTGAGATTTTGTTTACGCAAGGCGAAAAAGTACCTACATTTCGAGAAAAACGCGTTTGAAGTTGTCAGGGACTCGAGTATTCGTGGTGGGGGTGTACATAAAGGGCTGTACAAGCCAAAATACTTGAAAGTTCTCTTCCATAATTTAACAGTACATTCTCAAATATATATACATATATTCGAAGAGTGAAAAAGAAATCGATTCTTTCAAGGTGTCACAGAGGAATGCCCCCTTAAATGGGGAAATACTACTTATGAACGCTAGTGTAGATATACGCGAGACTCGTCCACGATGTAAGATGTTCCGTTGAGATCAATTCGAGGTCTCCTAGAATTCCTTACGTTCCCCTAAGCTCACTTGAAAGGGCATGAGAGAACAGAGATTTATTCCCAGCAGCTAGTTTCAATATTGGAAAAGGAACCACAAAAGACGTATAAAAGATTGTTATCCAACGTAACGTTCAAGGATTACGTTTCTATATTAAATAGTACATTATAACACAGCTGAACACGTATCACACAGATAACAAAATGACTGCGAACTATACAGGGTGTGAAAATAATTACATGTCATGGTTCACGCAGGTGCTTCTACCCCTCTGGATCAATGGAGATCTGTTAAAAAAATGTGCCGCAAAATTGATCTTGATCTTGAAATTCAAGATTCAATTTTTTTATTTCAATGTGTTCTACTCATTGTCAGTGGGAAATCAAAAGTGTCAAAGGAATCATTTTTGTCGTTCAGTGTTTGAAACATTCTTTGGAACATAGTTCCTTCGACACTTTTTTTTTGTTTTAGTGAGTCAAACACGTTGCAGTAAAAGAAATTTGACCCTAAATTTCAAGGTTGAGGTCAATTTTGTGGTACACTTTTTTAATAAACCTCCGCTGCTTCAGAGGTGTAGAATCACCCGTGTGAAGCCTCACATGATTTTTTCACACCCTGTACGTTGAGTCATTCGCATTAATACCCCAACGTAGTCACACCTTCTTCTAATCGCAAATTGATCACATGGGGTTCACTGCACTCCAGCGTCATTTTTGAGTTACCATTTTCGTATTTTTTAATTTTTTAACTTTTAAGCGATAATTGTACATTCGTGATACAATCGTGCTCTAGTAGTCTTTTTCTAGAAATGTAAATTTTGATATGTTGAAATTTGTATTTGACAAAATAGTTGTGAATAAAAACGATTTTTCTTTTTGTTAAAATACACTAAAAGTTTACAGAAATATTGGCAAAGATATATCCTGGAGTGCGATACACCCTGTGTGACCATGAAGGGTTAATACTTATTCAAAGGAAAACACAAGAGAGCCCTGTAACAGATATAAGCTGCAAAAATCCATCTGCTAAATTTTCAATAACAAATTGTGTCTCGCATGCAGTACACCAGTGCCAGAAATTTCTTGAAATTTCTTAATCTGACGGTTGATAAAATCATCACTGTGAGCATAAAACAGGCTTACCTCTTGGTTGTATTACAAAATCGACGATTGCAAATGGAGAAAATATTGTATCTACATTAAACATCATGCTACGAGACATCAATCAATGATTTAATCCTATTTCGATTATTTGTGTAGGTATTCGATTACGATCAAACTATTAAACCAGTCAAGTGACGAAAGTTAGTATACACGCTTTGAACGTAAGATTTATCACATAATACTTAACAATGGTACCTATTACATTTTTTAACGAAGGCGCGATAGGTAGTCACCGATGTTTGGAAGTAAGTGAATAACGTCATGAATAAACTCATTTTTACGTTTACGTCTTTCGTAATACTTTGAATTTCGAAGTCATTAGTACGTAGGTACACTGCACGTAATTCTATCTCTTGACATTCCAGATTGGAGGGAACGCGAACGCAATAGGAGTGGACTATCGGCAGGAGCGTATTATTAACCATGCCACGCAACACACGCGAAACGTTTCCACCAAATCGGAATTCCAATTTGAAAAATTTGTGGGAATTGGGGGAGAAAACATGTGGACACTTCTTCGACAGACGTTATTACAAAGATCACTGCCGAAATCACGTTACATGTGCTTACGTTGTCTTGTTATGTAACATAAACAAAGAAAATTTTATCCCTTGTTACCTATAAACGGAGAATTATATTAGAAAAGAGAATTTTCAGTACTCGGATGTAGTATTCCAATACTGCAGTATTCGAGGGATATTCAATATTAATAATATTCAAGCATTTATGAAGCATTTAAATATCGAATTATTTGAATAATCCCAACTATACCTACCAACTATAGGCGTAATTTTCTAGTATCAATTGAATAGCAGCAATCTGCAGAAAATAATTGCTAATGTATCATTTTCCTGGAAGAAATCTTTACCGCGTAGGTACCTTTAACTTTAAGTAACACGACAACGTACTGTTCTATCGAAGCCTTTCTCAACGTACGGTCTAGAAGTTCGACCTCTATGGATTCTACCGCATGCACTAAAGTATGCGTAAAACGTGGTTCGTACGTGGACAGATTAAAGTCGACCTTCTATGCGCTAAATCCTGTATTGTTTCGCTTAAGGGGACCTCGAGCCCTCTACGTTGACGAGAACTAGATTTTACTGTCGGTCTTCGTGTGTAATAACAACACAACCAAGTTATGAAACGTACTAAATGATATTTATTAACTATATGTGAGATGATTTCTTACCAAATAGGACTCAAAACGTGTCACATATGAGACGTGACGTCATTGTAAAATTACTTTAACAAGAATCATCTACACTCATGTCTATTTAGTGAGGATCTCCAATTTTTCTGGTAAATTAAAAATCATTTTTGAGTCATTCGACTAAATAGTTTCGCAACACTCAAGTTTGAAGTGTAATTTACTATAGAGACTTGAAACGTGTAAAAAATTCATAAATTTTTTAAAAAACCTAAGACATCAATTATTTTAGGATGACACATCAGTGGTTTTATGACCTCCCATTGCTACTGACAATGAGAGGTGAATCACCCCTTGCGTAGTTTACTCCCTAATAACGGTGACTGGCGACAAGAACATCATCCATACAGTAAGTTATGACGCAAATGAAATTTATATCAAGTTTTATTCAACACAATTTTGTACTCCTTATGAACTTTGAGGGGTGGGTTCACCCCCTAAACATGCAAATGAACCAAAATAGAAAAACAGGCATTTCTTATTTTTCGGTCCTCTAAACTTTAAAACATATCTAAGAAGTTAGTTTGAGGGGTGGTTCAACCCCCTAAGCATGAAAAGGGGTCAAAATAAAAAGACAAATATCCAAAAACCAAAGCAATCGGTGACGAACACCTGAAAATCTTATAACTTTGAGGGGTGGTTTAACCCCCCCCCCTCAAATATGAAAACGGGCCGCTATAAAAAACACGTATATCTTATTTTTCGGCCCTCTACAACATATCCAAAAACCAAAGCAATCGAAGGCGGACACCCGGGAACTTCTCCTTGTAAGGGCAGTTCTGCTGCATACCTCCATGTGTACATATGTATGTATTAAAGGAATGTATTTAGATAATATTACATTTAACGTGGGAACTGACAATTTAATTACTTAATAGTTGCTGCCTATCTTTAAGCCAATATTTCTTCCTTCGTAAATAACTTTTGAATTTTCTCCTGGTTACTCACAAACGTATGTTGAAATACTGTTTGCAAAATTTTTTTCACCTGATTCTTGCAAAAGTGGTTGTAATGAATTATTTTTCATTAATACGAACATATTCATATCCCTGTCAACACAAATTTTACAGAGTGAAGAAGACATGCTTCTTTTCAACCATCGTACCCAACTTGTATTCCCTTATTTTATTCCCATCCATCCGAAAATCCATAAATTCAATAGGAATATAAGGTCGACAATAGCCAAATACGTTTACTCGAAACATCGTTATGGCTTCACCAAGCCCGCAAACCGACGAGCCAGTGGAAAGATCTATCTCCGGACGACGGATACATCGTCCATCCATGAACGAAGTATGCCAGCAAACGTCTCCTGAACACGATAAATTACCGGCGGCACTTTTCAATCTAAGTAAGTGCATCAGTCCAAACCGCTCGGACCTCATGATACGCGCAACAGGACAACGCCGACGGAAGGGAGCCTGGACCGCTGGGGAAAAAGCTGCATCGTGAGTGACGGGGCGCAAGGGAACCGGGGTCATTGATGAAAAGTAGCGAAATCGATGGGCGAAGATGAAAAGGCGCCAGAATGGAAGTGAACGGCGCGAAATATCGAGGAGGGTGGCAGGCAGAAGGAGAGGGCGCGAGGTTAGGTGCTTAAGAGCAAGATAGATACTCTGTACTAATATTTCTTCGGGAATGTTTCGACGTATCAAAAGCAGCGGCGTCGCGTTGTATCGATTGCAGCATCATATTGGACGCGAGGTGAGACTGGTGATGCCGGTGGAGGAGATTGTGAAGGGTGGACAGAAAGGTCAGGCATGCTTGGGGAGAGAACGAGGGAAGCGACGCTGGCAAACAGGTGTCATAAAGGAAGAACGTGTGTCCAGGCAGGCGAAGGTGGCCGGGTGGAAACCAAAACGTGACGAACTTACATTTCGCATGGGAGGCTTTCATGTACGGTTGACTAGACGATCTTTGTACAGGAATCGTTGATGTTACAATATTTCGGAATTAGAACAGCTTATCTGAATGAAATCATGTCGTAATTTAACAAAAAATCGCATGCAATGGGACTCATGCTTGCATCGTAGATTTAAGAGTTCAAGTTTTATGGACGAGGTTGGACGTACATGGTGGGAAATATTTATTGCATCACCTTGAAATCCACGTCCTATGAAACATAGCTACATCATCATAACTACATGATGGATAAAGTAGTTGGTATCCAACTTTGTATCTTAACCAAGATATCGGACATGTATGCTTAATCGTCATCGCGCAAAAATATTTTCCGAGTACTAATACTAACTGAGGGCCAAGTGAATACACGCTAACTATTCGAGTAATGTCATAAATATATCCAGTACTGTATCATAGTAGAATCTTCATTATAGGAACATCCATTATCCGAAACTTCTATGAATCTAACGTTCTATTATTTATTTAAACGGTTCCTGTTAGGCCTAGCGCATGCTATCGACTTCCTGTCGATCGACAGTTTAATCGATGTCGTAAATTGTATGGGCTTATATGGGAGCACACATACTTGTCGCTTGCACATCGACTTGACAAAATAGTCAAATTGATACTGGATTGCTTTTTGACGAAATAGTCAAACTGGTGATCTGTCAATTGAACAGTGCAATAGCCATTTCTTTTGTTTCTCCTTTTTAAATATACTGGAGGATATAAAATTCTTCGATAAGGGAATTCCTGCGCTAATATAAACTGAGAGAGTATATTGATATGAATAGAATTAAATTGGCACTACAGAATGGGTTCAAAAAGGCAAGAGGGCCACTCGCACCGCGTGTTTCATGATCGAATTCGTCGATGTCATCGCCAGGCTTGTTTCTTCATTACTATATTTTTCTTTAATATGTCACCCCAAAGCTAATAGATATTACAGTTCCAGCACTTCCTTTCGCAGGCATAGCTATCCTCAGACTCTCCTTTGCCTCTCGCAAAGTGCAACTCGCGCCGGTTCGTTCCGAATTCGCTCGCCGATCGGCACGCCGCCTAATCGCACGTCAAAGAGCGCGGAATTCGATTACGCGATACAAGAAATATTCGTTCCTATACTATGTTACTTGATCTATAATTTATGTCTAGTAGAGTAAGTTTGCAGGGTAATCTTCATTTTTCCTCCTAACAGCTACTATATGACTCTGCAAGTCTTATCTGTTTTTCAAACACTTAACGTTGATATTCTTGTGCTTCCCATTGTCAAAACATATAACTATTACTTTAACACTGTTGGTGTGCCATGTAAATTCTTCTTTGGCGTTGAATTCTTTTATACTTAAAACGCGTTTAGCGCGGAACCGATTTTGCTCTGCTTTTCGTTCAGCCGGCACGCAAAAAGTATAAACAGATGATAACACACACGTCGCGGTGACGATGTTGTTTCACTGCCGTTTGGGCTATGAGAATGTTGCTGCCAATGCAGATGTATATAAAATATAAACAGAAGATAATGAGATGGAGAATGGTAAAACTCAGTAAAACGGCGACCACCAAGAGACGATCAGTTAGAATAAAGACGAGAAAGACTAAAGACCATTTGAGTAGAGAAAAACCAAACCACATCTTTGCTCAGAATGTTTTAATAAACTCCATTCAATTTATAACATTTATTTTTTAACCTTGATACTGCCAGTCCCACGGACCAACGTCACCCAAACGAAAAGTTCACTGTCAGTCCCCACGGACTGACGCCGCCTAAACGGAAAGTTCACTGTCAGTCCCCACGGACTGACGTCGCGCTTAACGTATTAAATTAATTTTCTAATTCGGCTATCTTATTATCAGATTTATAGTTTCATATGAATAACTCCAATGTTTTATTTTAATATTTAGCACGAATGTTAGTTTTTAGCGTAAGATCTTCTGAAACAATATTTCGTTCAATTATTGCCGTAGCTACTTTAGGCTTTAGGGTTCATTATTTAAAGATACTCAACTCTCTCAATATGTATATTCGGGCTTGCTGTACGATGTTATTCAACTTTTCAGCATACTGTTCACTTATATTATGATCAATTTTTTATAGTCGATATCACTTGTAACTCCTTAGTAAGATAATGTTCAATATAAGAGGAAACATATTTAATCTTTCGTACTTTTGATAATTATATTTTAAACGGTTCATTCTACTAGAGTTTAAAAAATAAATTTAGAGATAAAACGAACAATAATACGATTAAATTTGTTAAAAGTTTAATATCATTATATCTCAATGTTTCAGTTGCTAAAAAAGTATCCTTAGCTGCGTAAGTCTATGGCATAACATTGGAAATAGCTGGTGTGCAATATTTGCATTGAATAACAGTGCAATAAAATTAAGGCATATAGTGCTCGACACTATTTTTGCCGAATATATGATTATGTATACATTAATTGAAACATAAATGCCCAAGAAAGGGCATATAGAATCTTCTTAAAAATCATCTAAAAAGTAAATTAGGCATTGAATTTGTTTACTGATTCTTAAAATTGAAACAATAACTTCGTATATCATGGAGTACGAACAGCTGATAATACTTATTGAAGTTTAATATAATTACTAATCAAGTACCTTATTTTACTATTTTTTTCCTTTATATGTAGCTACTCTGTACCAATAATATAGAAGTTTCTACGCTATCCTCTAACGAGTATGTATACAAAGTCGAAGAAATGAGTAGAAATGTTTCTGTTCGCGACGTATGACAAACAAGAACCAGGGCACCTATCCGATATGTCGAAAATATCGGAAATACATTTTTTTTTAGTTCGTGGGAAAAACCCTGCAGGGGTAAAATAGAAAGAAATCGAAATGGAAATGACACTTTATGACGTAACCGCCAAATTCTGTATAGAGTTTTTTCACGTTACGAGAATACGTTACGCGTAGGGAAATAAATAAAAGAATAATATCAAAACCTTTTATGCAAACGACATTTTTTAACGTACATTTTATTGCTCTTCCCATTACACTGGCATTAAATGCATATTTATTATAAAAATGTTCGTTTTAGGATACTTGTATGAACGAATCTTGTATTGTTTATTCTGTTGTAATACCCTTGTTCTAATATGAGAAGGTATTATCAAACAATTTGTCATATTATTGACCTGAGAACAGTGACATCACGTGGGTAAACAAATACTTACGAGGATTACTTGTCTTATGCGATACGAAAGGGGCTCTTGAAGAGCACAGAAAAAGAATTTCGAGTCTCACAAGTTTTTCCAATACAATCATCAAGGTACTTCGCTTGCATAAGATTATTTTACTCGCCAGGAAGTGTATTCTGTTTGAAAACATGTGTATGCTGCACTTGCATGTACAGTGGCTCACAGCCGTAATCTTACACTCTTTAAAATCGCATAACATTTATAAAATTGGTCGAAACAACTTGAGTTTTTTTTTTTGAGAAACTACAAGAATTAGTTTGCTAAGTGACGTGTTTCGTCGTTTTGAAAAAAATTGCAATTGGTCGGAATAGCAAAAAAAAATAGTAAAGGTCGCTTTTTCAACCTTTTTTCGGAGCTTGTAATGAAAATTCAAAAATCCCGTTTGTAGATTTAAATGAGTTGTATACATGCTGAAAATTTCATCAAAATTTTTTCAAAACGACGAAACACGTTACTTAGCAAATTAATCCTTCTATCTACTCAAAAAAAAACTCAAGTCGTTTCGACCAATTTTAAAAATGTTATGCGATTTTAAAGAGTGTACGATTAGGGCTGTGAGCCACTGTATGTTGTAAATAACTAGATGATCACATGTTATAAACAACCCGGTATGATCTATATACATGTATTTACAAAAAGAATTTCATCACATGATATTCCTTTTGAGGTAAATTTTATACTGGGTATGCTTTAGTTTGAGATATACATAATATCTATATTATCGTATTTTTGTTCTGTATCGTAGAACGGACTCAATCAATATGGTACTACTTCGTATAAAACAACACGTGATATTATTATCGAAATGGTGAAACGAACAAAAGTTTTTTTTTCAATGGTTCGATATTGACGGACGAATAGCCATTAATTTTAAAGACCTCCTTGAGGATCTATAGTGTCTGAATAATTTAATAATGCTCATAATGAATCTTTCGAAAGCGACTCGATAACGATTTGGTGCCCCATTGAAAGGACATTAAATTATTATAGAATATTAAATTTCTTTCACTCCGCTCTCTGTGAAGTGAATGCAATAGCTAGCCCAAAGATAAAGACAAAGTAATAAAATTTCATCAATAAAATAGGAGAACAGTTGAACAATTCCTAACGTCATGAACTAATAAACGGCAGCACACAATTTTAAATTTCATTGATAGTACAACCATTTTGCATAAAAATAACATCAACGACGTACAAGTAAACGCAAATCATGCAGTTTCGATTTGTATAGATTGGTCAAAGATGTTGACGGTATTAAATATTCGTCAAACATTTATATACCTCTTACTATCTAGTACCTATATTAACAAAAACATGTTATGTCGTTATTCCATTAACACTTTTGAAGAAAAAGTAAAATATGTAGTGTTCTTATTCGGAGTATAATCTATCAATAAATTCCTTTTTAAATTGTAACACTATTTAATAATTTCACATTTCGTAGAAAATGCAGTGATCATAATGGTCTTCTAAATGTATAAACTCATGATTGATTTAACTATAAATCTTGGAGTTGTTTCCATATTATCAAATATTAAATACTTATTAAATTGCGTAGGTAACATAATTCTGACGATAGACCACATTTCCAGATTTAAATCTATGAAACTGAATTATCTCGAAATTATCAGTCTAAATATGAAGCACACTCTACCATATAAATTCATGTTTCACGCGTTTATCGCTGGAAATGACAAATGTATAGCTCGTGAATTACGAACGTTACGCTCCTATGCTAATTCATGGCGATAAATGTCAATAGAGATCTCCAGAATTCGCAGCCTGTGATTCCTAATGTTACCGGTGAGTATCCATCACCTGTAATACCACTCGGCATCGATTGCAAGTCAAACACGATCTATGTCAGCCAAAATATCGATCGGTCGCTAAGAATGAAAACGAATAAAACGTAATTACAGATCAATGAAATCGTAGGTCCTCTGTACAAACAATTGTAATTATTGTTTGGTGTCTACGTATCCACGTTCGTAGATACTAACAGTATAACCTCGATCATTGAAGGGAAATGGTGCCAAAGATGCGTGCGAGTATTTACCGAGGTTCGTGCATTTATCCAGGTAACCAATCAGATACATTGAAACTGAAATCTGTGTTTCCTTTGCTACTATCACTTTGTAATTTGTTTACTCTCATGGTCAAACTAATCACCTCTACTATTTCTTGACGGAATGAAACATCCGAGGTTACTAGTTGGGGTTTAAATAAACGAAGAATATGGAATTTTGAGGCAGTTTAAAATTGAAGAGTTCTTGTAGAAAACACTGTAAATGCCAAAAATTATAGTCTAAATTATAGTTTTGATTGCTGAATATGCTTAATATACAATAATCCAAATGTATCACAAAATGTTCTATTTTTTGTATTAATATAGTCCAGATATATAAAAAAAGAATTGTATTTGTAGAAAACCCTGTTTGTGCCACCTCTTAGTTGTAGAGAATACTGAATGTGCCACCTCTTAGCTGTAGAGGAAATTGAATGTACCATTCATTTAAATTTACAAGCACTGTAAGTGCCAATCCCATTTGTACCTAGCTAATTGGCTCTTATATTATTTTCTACAGAAGTGGCGTTGGGCGTACCAGCGATACAATCCCTTAGTACTATTAGTAACTTATTTACAAAGGGAAATTGCATTAAAGTTCTATACTATAGTATTACCATTGGCACGTAGAACATTTTCCGATAGTTTTTTTCTTCATTTTGGAATTTACAGTGCTATTTACAGGGACTCTTCAATTCTGTTTGTGAAATTGTTTTTAATTTGGGTTGAAGCAGTGGAACACATAAGATATGGGTAATGTTTCTCGACTTAAAAGTATCCTAAGGCAGACATAATTTATATAAAACGAACATCTTCACGAAATCATGTGAAATTACCTAACGCAACAAGGGCACTATTCATATCCATGACAATGGACATTCAGGCACAGAAGCAGAGCCACTCCTTCTGACGGTGACAATAGTCACCGCATATTAGAAGAAGACGGAAACTTATTACTGGCAAGTATCGAATACGAATAGGTATATACACGCGTCCGTAATCCCAGCCTGATTCGTCGATAGTGTTACGGAAACGTTCCCGACATTATACACGGTAGAACGCGTCTTTCCTGCCTTTGGATTCGACAGGGAGGTTTGTATGCTCGAATAGCTCGGCTCCTGAGAAGGCGGATCAGACGACGTCCTATGTACTTTGCGCTTTCGATATTACACTCACTGGTGGAAGGTACGCGGGGAATGCGAATCGAGACCGGAAGGAATGAGACGTACGCACGTATATCCGCATCTTAGTTGGTTGTCATCATCCAGAACCAATCCATCGTTATTTGCCAGAAGGATCCGTGAAGGATCCGATCCGCAGGACTCTACCGACTAAATCCTACATATGGTCTGGAATGTTGCGATATACGGGCCGTCGAATATGCTCATATCTGACAAATCAATTGGGTTTCCCATGCAGTGATTATACAGAATGCCCAGTAACTGGTGGTACAGGCCGAAACTGAGTAATTCGGCATGAAAAAAGTCGAATAAGTATGTAGAATAACATTCCTTTGTTTGGAGATTTTAAAAAAGAAACAGCATTGCGTATTCAATATGAACGGGAATCGACGAAATTCGGTAGGATATACTGGGTGTCCTATAATATGTGAGACCCACTTCAGTGATGGATTTAGCAGTTAAATGAAGTTTATATAAACATATGTTTTCTTTGATCTTGTTTACGAGTTACAGACAGGTTTCGGTTGAAATAATTCTTTCAACGAACAAAGGTAACGTAGAATTGTGCAAATGCTACTGGAATGCCCTATGAAATGTTTAGTGTATACACAAACAAAATATTATTATTACTAGAAAGACATGCGTTGTAACATTGCATTTATTTTTATTCATTTTTATACTAAAATTCACTTTGTTTAGTAATTCCTTTCAGTTAAGACAGAATATATATCCTGATACCCAAATATTTAAAACATTTCATTTTTGCAGATGCCATGGCTCCTATGTAATTTATCATGAATATGTAATCTATACTATTACATAAAATTGAAGTTGTATTGTACTTGAAATGCTTTTTCTCAATAGATATTAACTGTACTCACAAGTGTATTACATAACTTTGTTCATCTTGGCAAGAGGAAGGTTTTGGGGGTTTTATTTTTTTTAAATAATTTTTTAAATTTCGTTCTCTCAGTAAATATAAACTGTACCCACATGTGTATTACGCCACTTTGTTCGTCTTGGCAGGAGGAAGGTTTTAGTGTTTTTTTTTAAATAATTTTTTTCAGGACCGTTATACATTTGAAGGTGCGTACTTTGAAATGCGTTTTCTCGGTAAATATGAACTGTACCCACACCTGTGTTACGTCACTTTGTTCGTCGTGGCAAGAGCAAGGTTTTAACGTCTTTGATTTTTGTAAATAATCTCTCTCTCTCTCTCTCTCTCTCTATATATATATATATATATATATATATATATACACACACATATATATATAAAATCCAAATCACGACTCATCACGATTTCTATGAAACCACTGATCCTATGACTATGAAAGGTAGGTAGATTCCTCTTAGCCTCCAGGTGCTCGCTAAGAAATTTTTTTACAAACTCCATCCCCTTCACCGAGAAAAGATATATGTATATATAACACCGGTCAACGCCGGGAACTTTAAGGTAATTATATCATATAATCTCACATTTATGGGATGAACCAAAAGATACAGATCTACGGATCAAAAGAAATGAAAAAGTTGTTTTTTCATTAAGGAATTTGTAACTTGGTTTACAGAACACGAACAATTGAGATTTCCGAAGTCAATTTCCAGAGCGCACTATTTTAATCCCAGGCGACGAAGCGCGCACCAGCGATAAATAAACTCATAGCAGAATGTGCATTGTACCGTTAACAGTAGATGTCGTAATAGATTTTCGACGATTTTAACGCATGTTTTCTCTGCTCTTAAAAACGTTTCTCGCGCCAAAATCCTACGCTCCTTTTAATTCAATGATTTTTAATATTTTCACCATATAGTCGCATAAAGTATACTCATTCCTATTCGTGATCAAAAGAACCTTTTATTTCATGTAATTTAGAAGAGTGAAAATATGGTGTGGATAAACCAAGTTATCGTACGTCAGATTTGAAGGGAGAGTATATAGGAAAAGAGGTCGAGTGGATGTTTAAAACTTATAGATCAGACACACACACTCCTACCAACATGTTATAATCATCTATCACACAAAGAATTTGATTCCGCTCACGACTTTGTATATTGCTTAATTTTTCATTTTAGCGTCAATGTAACAAAAAGAAGTAGTTGGGAATATTTTTCTTGCTTTTATTATAAGAACAATACTAACTACTTAAACGATTCCAAGGAGGTATTAGCGCCCACCTTGAAACTCAGAATACATAGAAAATGTGGGGTAAATAGTTGCAAAACTTGGGAGGGTCGGCTGGGGATACGAGTCCTTGGTGCAACGTTTCAATGGCTACATGTACTTATAGGGCACAAAATTTACGGAATTCTCTTTATCATCATGGGTGAATAAAGCTCTCTTTATATCGATTCTAATTAAGGAGAGAAAGTTTAACTAAAGTGTTTAAAACAAGAAATGCGAATATCTTCTGATACTCGGGTACTCGAATTTAAATTAAATAAGTATCCTGATATCCGAATATAAATTTTGTGGGTATCCGAGTATTCGGAGACATAGTAAGAGCCCTAGTTGGAACCCTGATGAAGTAAAACTATTGACACTTTACGGCGATTTTATGATGCAATATAAATTCAGGGTAAATATGATAGGGAATAGGTTTAGGGGTGCGGGGGATACTTCATACCGTAAGGGTGTAGGGGTAGGGATTATTGACTATCAAGGGTTTTCAAATTAGAGCTTCGAATATCAAATTATATGATCACAAAATTTAATTACAAGGAATATAATTACAACATAATAATTACAACATAATAATTACAATTGTATTGTTTAAATGTTTTCCTTTCACAATCGTCATTTAAATACTAATATAAAAATATATAAAAATGTAAAATAAAAGGATATTCAGATGACATGTGTTAGGCTTATCAGTTATCAATTGTCGCAATCGCAGATTACAAGGTAAATCGCTATTTCGTTACTAATTGTAACATTTTACTCCGTCTAAGACATTAATAACAAGTCATGAAGGGTTCCTTCCCCAATGTCTTATTATAGGAAACAAATGTACCCATAGCCAGAAAATCTGTAGAATCCGATGAAAGCGCAGATTCAGTGGTCCCACGGGTATGAATCATTTCCGGTCAAACTGGGGTCACACCAATACATAGCTTTCCTCAATTTCTCCTCGCCTCTATCTCCTACATTCTCCACCTACCTTGCCCTTACGCTGCGCTGCCATACGTGGAAATAGCTTCGAAGCTCAAGATTTAACAAGGAAAACACCAATCTGGATTTGCTAATGCATGGAAGGTTACATACATATTATGTGTCATTTCCTGGAAACATTTAATTTATGCGCGTTTATAAATCATAATCCTTACCGCCTCACACACCACAGTACGTTTCTGCCATTATCGCAGTAGAACTGTTGAAGGATTCGGTCCTACTCAGCAATTTTGAAAATCTTTTTAACAGAAGTGATTGATGAATTCTGTAGAAGTATATAATATGTATAAAAAGAAGTAGGTACTGTCTAAATCACGTTGTGCATTTCAGAAGGAGAGTGTAAAGGTCTGTTACCTGAGTGACTGATGAGTGAACAATTGAAATATTTCCCCGCATGTGAATAAATGCAACCGTTAGTTGGAAGTTAAGGCTAATGTAATTCTAGGTTTCTCATCACTTCTCTTTGTTTCTAAGTTGACATTCAACGGACAAACTAACTCAATAAAAATTTGCCATTAACAGTTCGTGAAAATATATTATGCACGAAATGTATGAATTGAATAGACTGTAAGTGATTTAACATATGGTTGGCACACGTAGAAACCATTTAGATTAGAGAAAATATGGTTTATTATAAAAATTTTGAATTTCCGTTTCCATTTGTAGATAGTAGGATATTATCTTCAGCAACATAAGTTACTAACATATAAGTATATTACTTTCCTTCTCCAGTTTGTTGTATAATATTGCAAACGGTTCCGTCTAACAGTTTCGAAATGTCGTGTATATCATGTATTGCAAAAACATGGTTTATAAACTAGCGGGTTTTTAGTACTGACTCAGCTGAATAAAAAGTAGTAACCCGACATTGGTTTGTATAGCCAATCCTTTCAGCGAAACCAGCGATTGTCTGTCACTCATCCACGTTTGTTGATCGCTTGTAATATGAAAACAAAGGATTATTCTAAAAGTGGATAGCATGAGAGGCGCTTGTGAATCTCTCGATTTAGTTTAAAATAAAAAGATTTCTAAAAATTTCGAAATTCGATGATACGATGGGGTCAAATGTAGGTTGAAACGAAAAGACGTATAGATGTCTCTTGCCAGAAATTAAAATAACGAAATAACAAAATAATTAAAACACAGACGCTGATACATAAGTAGCTTACATTGCCATAATACAGAAACGTTTTTTAGTGTGAAAAAGTCAATTTGCGGTCATATGTTGACTAAGTCATTGTTTATTCCGTTTATCGAGTTTTACAAGTTTTTAAATATTTAAACCACACTTTCTTAACACCCCGTATACACGGAGTAAGCCAGAAGAACCTACGTACATTATAAATAAAGTAACTTACATAACATATTTAGTGTCACTTGGATTATTGATGGTCTACGATATTTATCGCGTGTAAAGCCTCCATCAGAGGAAGAAGTATATTCTTTGACTAGGTGTCGACATAAAACAGAAGAGAAAAGAAGCTGAAACTACGGAGAGTTTAACGCAATTGCAATCGTCCTGTAATTGAATATGGCCATTCAATTTTTGAATTAGTTTTCAAAGCCCCACCGAGAATACTGACATTTAATGTGTTAATCAAAGCCACACCTTTCACTCCTTTGGTTTACTCGAAAGTGCTTCATTGGTTATAATTATTTAAAGTTTAATAAATTTAAATATCCTCCCAACAAAATGTTTCATTTTTATTTTTTATATTCAATAAAAATAAATTATAAATAACAAATATATTTCAAGTACAATGAAATAGAAAACATAGGACAAAGTTTATGATCATAATGTGGTGAAGAATGTATTTAATACGGTGTACAAGAAGGCGATGTTTATTAAAGAAAGCAATCTCATCAACCTCTACAAAGAAACGAAATAAGCGTAATTCTCGTTACGTTCAGGAAACACATGAGAGCCAGTCGATCAATTCCCGGCGAAATTCCGTGGCATTCGCATCAGAAGCTCAGCGTGTAAGCAGCACGGGCCACGGGACCCATTCGAGCAAAAGCAGAAGGTAGCTGCATTGGGCACGAAGTACGGATCGATCAAGAAGAACGAATGATCGCTGAAGCAGTCTACCAGGGCGACACGTCTCACCAAAGGCTGTTAAGTCCGAACGAAAGACGAGACTCTTGGGAAAGCATCCCTGACTCTCCTCCCTCTTCAGCCCGTGCCTCTTTCGGCCAGATAAGTCGAGCAGTTCTATAGAAAGCAGAAAATGATTGAGCGAAGAGACACCGTCAACTAACCGTGAAAAAGTAACGATCTAGCGTTTAAATGTGATCAGCAAGTAGACCCCGGTTATCCATGCCCGTGCCCATTCGGGACCTATGTCTTTGGCCACCTTCCTGGGTGGCTGGTTAGCAGTGTAGATCTAGATTCGTAAATCTTCGTGAATGCGGAGAAATACGGCGGGTCATTGCAATTTGTTTTTATAGGGAATCGGGAGCCCCTGGAACGCCACGAGGTGAGCCAGGAATTACCTTGGGATATCTATGCGGGGATGCTGAAATT
Source organism: Andrena camellia (assembly GCA_029448645.1). Taxonomy (NCBI): domain Eukaryota; kingdom Metazoa; phylum Arthropoda; class Insecta; order Hymenoptera; family Andrenidae; genus Andrena; species Andrena camellia. The sequence continues at coordinate 54,157,223 of CM055676.1, read as the reverse complement.
TCAGTAGCGGGCAGATAGGAGCTACCATGCTAGGGGGCAGAGGTCAGTCTCGCGTGATAGCTAACGAGCCCGGTGATCGTTGAAAGAGAAGTGGGGTAAAAGGAAGAAACTTGGCTTAAAACCCCCCACATTGCGGCTACAACCCGGCAGGCATTTCACCTTAAACAATTTTACGCGGCGCACTTCATATGCTACATTACTGGACTGTCCGTTTAGTGAACAGGTTTTATCTTTACTTTGTTTATTTAGATAGACGAGGTGAATGGCGTTTACGCGTTTTCATACCCGTAGCTGGAAACTTCTTCACTTGAGATTCCCAACAAGAGAATATTTAGGGGTAACTTTAATCTACTGTAATTCAAATTAAATATAAGTGAAATGTGTGGGTTCAGTGTGTGAAGATATTATCGAGTAGAAAAATGTTTTCAGCGTAACGGAATTTAATTAGGCTGAGTAACACTATATAACAAGTTTTAAAAATTGAATTCCACTCATTGTCCATTTGACTAGTATTCGATATGATACAAAACTCATTGTCAGTAGTGTCCATATCCAAATAATGTATTGACTAACAAATATGAACAGCAAAATATTTAAATATCGTTTCAATTGCATTTTAATAAAACATATTCTTTCCTTACTATTATGTTTGTATCAGTCAAGTAGCATACTACTTGTAAACTACAATAATATTGTGATTGAAGTAAAAATGTGGTAATTATTTAACGAAGAATTCATAATTATTATATGTTACCTCTGCATACATTAAATTTTAAACTCCAGACACGTATAAAAAATAAATTTAAATCGAACTGTAGTAAATTATAAATTTTTATAAACGTAATACAAGACCTTGCTAAGTGCAAAATACAACTAAATAATACGAATGGGTCCAAAAGTACCTATAGTTCAAAATACGGTTACATTGAATAGCATCTTTTTGCATGACCAATGCAAACTGTTTGTAATACCAAACCATTTGTAACAGGTACCAAATTATGTAAAGGAGGAGGTTTGTCCAATATTCCACATTTCTCAGAACAGATATGCATGACAAATTGACGATTTGAGCAAGGATTGATAAATGCTGTGCTTCCTAATATGTAGTTGCAAATAATTTAGACAGTTTAACAATCGAAGAGGTTTATAATAATTGTCTAAATACACTGATAACACATTCATATACATACTTCCCGTATCAAATGTGGTGGGACAATAAAACCATAATGTTTACACTTCTCATTTTTTAACGATTCTTATAATAATTATAACAGTAGTAGTGCATACTTTCAGATCTTTGAGCAAATTGGATTATCAATAGGCTGTATGGATTCTGAATTGCATTCATAGCAGATCAGTAAAATTAACTCCCCCAACGGACATCGTAAGAAAGATAATAAGGATAAACATAGGGCACAATCTAGTTACTCATTGTTTTTTAGGCATGTGCTTCAACACCACAAAGCGGATGAGTCAAGTTTTGGTTCAGCATCGTGGTAACGCCACAAGTGTAGATGTGCATGTAGGCAAACAGTATTAACTGATGAGGCTCGGTTTAAAGCTCAAGTCTGGACGCACTCTAACGAGTTACCGTTTTCAACTCTCTTTCAAAGCTCGTTTAGACTGTGCAACCACCGTAGTTGATTAAGCAGTAGGTAATAGTTTTGAACGAATCCTTCTAGTCAGCAAAGTAGTGTTTATATTTCATAAACGAAAATGAAGGCTGCCTTCAATCAAACGGTGCTTTATTACGTGAGTACCTTTAAAGGTTTTGTTCCATTTGATAAAGAAAGCAGTGAAAATAAAAGTTGAAATAAAGACACCAGCTTGGTGTACTTTGGGAAAAGTCAATAACAGTTACTCCGAAGATAATGGTGGATAGAATTTTACGTTTAACGCGTGACTTGAATGAACGTGTACAGTAAAAATATTTATTCAACAGTTTAATGTCCATGTGACAATTACTACGTTGTTCACTAGAATTTCTAACATGAAAATTATTAAATATTTTCATGAAAGTATTAAGTACCTTTTTCTTTTCTTTTTCTAAAATTTGATTTTATCTGAAAGATATTTTTTTTTAAAATCTACGAATATTTTACGAATATTTGAATTTCTACTTTAATTTTCTTCATCTATGTCATTATATATTCTGTAAGGTTGTTTCTGTTATAATTACGAGTTTGCATCCGTAAGAAGGTTGTAAAAGTTTATAAGGTGACTTTTATAGATAATCTATATAATTTTAGCTTGCGCGCATGTACATCGAGTTTATTCCCCGAGAAGGTTCTGCTTCCACAAGAGCACTTTTGGGAGAAACGTAAAATTTCTGATATATAGTACTCGCACAGTCTGACTACTGGAATTGAGTTCGCTGAAGCGAATTGATTCTCATAAGCAAAGTTATTATTGAAGCGATTTTTTAAATTTATCGCCACATTGAACAAATGCAGAATCCAGTGTTTCCACATGTGAAAATTCCAGTGTTATTACTAGAACATTTTTAGACGCATTTTCATATAATATTTTTTTATTACTTTTACTCACGGAATAATACTTGTATAAGCTTACATAGTTTAACCGATGAAACCTGGAACATTCTATATATTAGATGTATCATTTAGAATAATCGACAAGATAACATGAAAAAAGTTGATTTCGAGATTCCCTTTATTATCTTTTAAGTTTTCCAAAATCTTATCAAATTTGAAAGATAATCGCGTTGACCATTTTATATAATTACTTTGTACGCATAACAAATTTGTATAAACGAAATTTAAATACATATTAAAATTCTAAATATTTCTCTCAATATGGTGTCTAATCTTTGAAAAAGGTGTATAAGTGTCTTTTGAATACGTTTAAGAAATATTTAGTACAATTCGGTCAGTCCACACCAAAATCGATCTCTGCTTGCACTTGATGTCAGGAACTTGTATAAAACTGAAATGTGATATAATTCACATAAAATCACGAGGAGTTTAGGTCAGCATTTTGTTGGTTCCAAGTTTGCTTACTTTAACATAAATGAATTTTCATATCTGAAACTATCGATCGTACGAAGTTTAATATTCCCTTTTTTTAATCGAGATCGTGTGGCCTTCTTGATAATGTTCTCATTGACCAAGCATTTTTTTAAAATTCTTCCCCGTATATTCGCCAGTGCAGGTAATTTTGCATTTAATTTCGAACTACCGAAAGGGACACATATTCCACAACACATGGTCGTATAAACGTCCCTCACGTCCCGACTCACATGTGAGTCGTAGAAAGTGAACATGATAAACATACTGAGTGATTCCTGCAACATGCATAAATTACACGTTAAATTCAAATGAATTATGAAATATTTTATCATTGCTCAATTTCAAACTGATCAACGAAGGTGAAGAAACAATCCACGATTTCATTCCCAACACATAAATTATAGCAAAATGCCATAAAAAGTGTGCGGATAGTACAAGGAAACCTTTCTATGTATCACTTTTATTTACTTCGATATTTAAATGTATGTTGTACTCGCGTATGAATATAAAAATTTCAATAATTCTGTTCGAAATTACAATAAATATATTTTAGCACAATGAATGTTTACATTATGTATACATTTGAGGCTATTTGAAATTTTTTGTATATACCTACACACTTTGCTTCATTTTGCATCCGTTATGGATTTTTATCAGGATGACATATTTACGTGGAAACTATTCATAGAAGTTATGAATGCATAAAATTGGTGGCTTTTGCGAAGATTTAAATATTGCACACGAAAGTGATGTGAATCGTGATAAGAAAACGTAGCCCACTTTTTGAATCGTGCAAGGTTCCTTATGACCGGTGGGCAGATGGGATGTGTACCCGTATACCCTACGTCCTCTCACTTATGAATGGTATAGGGGTGGCAGCGTTGCCAAAAAACGGCTAAGGAACGCCCGGGGCTTTCTAACAACCTCGAGAGACCGCGAGGCAATTTTATATTCCGCGTCAGACGAACGGTCAGCTTCAACTTCCACTTTCACGAGGACGAATTCCAGGAACCACATGGAATCTCAGATACGCAATACGAGCAAGCCATGTAGTCGACCTAGTGAAACTGGTTGGTTCCCGCAAGCAGTATCCTCTTTTATTCCCCGGGAGATTTTTGCGGGGCTTCACTTTACCAACTGCACTCTATCCGGGAGACTCCTTTCTCATCCTCAAGATAAGGCATCTCAATTTCAGCGACTTCCCCCTTCCCTTTCTCTCGTTCTTCTCACCTTGTTCCTTCTTTCGTCCTCTAATGTCTCTACCTTTTTCCGGAAAGAGGCGAGGACCTCCTTAAACCCTTACATATAACCAAATCGCAATAATATCGATTACAGCGAATGCTTCCATTTCCAGTGAAGTGCATTTATACTTGTTCGGACGTCAGGTAATTAAAAAAGGTCGATTACACCAAGTGAAATGCGAGTGTAAACGTAGCTTAATAGCTACAGATACATTAATATGTATATTAAACGGATGAGAATAGCAAATGTGTTTCTAGTGTACAGTTGAACTCTGAAGTCTTAGAAGCGTATTTAGTGCTAATTTCCATATTTGGAGATCATTCTCATGTATTAAATGGCCTAAAATTTAACCCACGTTTATGGAGGCTACGAATTTAATAACAGAAAAGCTAATCAGTTTGTTTAGTAGCCTAGGGATACCTGCATACTCGCCCCCAAGTGGGCATTTCAACCGATCCCGCTCTATCGCAAGTTCCCTCTTGAGGGTACTACGCAGTCGTTTTTGTCCAAAATGGAGCATTTCTGTTTCAATTAATTACAAAGAAATAAATTGAAACTGAGACTTGATCTTCGACAGTTTTGACACAAAGTCTACTAGCATCATAAGCTTTAAGAAATCCTGTTTGCTTAGTCAAAAATATGCATGTACCTATATGACGCTGCAGATGGATCTTTAAAGAGGCTTTTTAAAAAAAATTATTTTATTTTGCAGTAATAACTCAAAAACGGAGGTCCCAATTCAAATCAAATTCGACTATGTTCACAAAATATGTAGTTTCGAGTCCTGACGCTTCTGAACCTAAATTGAAATTAATAAAAACTTTTATTCTTTATGAAAAGGAACTAAAATCTCATTTTTTTTCACGAATAACGTACCTTTTTAAAAAATCGCTATTCTATAGCTGTCATTTTCATAATTTTTTTAGAAGAATTTAGCTTCTAATTAAGCCTCTTTAATGATCCATCTGTAGCCTTATCTACGTATAATGCATATTTTTGGCGAAACAGATATGTATTTTTGAAGATTATGATGTTAGTAAACATTGTGTCAAAGCACAAGTCTCGGTTTCAATTTATTTATTTGTAATTAATTGAAAAAGAAATGCTTCATTTTCGACAAAAACGACTGCCTCAAGTACGTTCAACGAGTTAAGTAAACCAGTTATAAACAAAATATGCACGCGAGATACGCAGCGGCCACAGCTATTGTCGTCTTTGTTTATAGCTGGTGACTCAACTCGTTGAACGGACTATACTAGCTTTAACCACTGATTCCTATAAATCAGAGTGTTCGTCTACAAGTGGGCATCCTTTTAGGGGGTAATTCTACATTCCAAAATAGGACGAAAACCAGGAATGACGAAATTGCGTTTGAGATTTCGTTTCCGAATTATAAATTGTCCAAAATACGCGTAAAAAGTCTCTGACGCGAGGAACTTATTGTTAGACTACTGCCGGCGCGCAGTAGTACATAATTAACTAGGTCAGACACAGCGAAGACAGTGCCGTAGCCATCTAGAAATATCTCCTTACCTCGTAGTCGAAGTCGAAGTGATGACATACGACGCCACACCAAAGAGAAGGTATACAAAGAGGCGACACTCTGACAAAGAAACCAGTTTTAGAGAGAGTCGAAATGTACAACCAATTTAAATGTCCATTCGGTAGTCGGAAAGAGGAGGGATTAACAAGAGGCGATAGTAAGACGAAGATATACAGCTGCCTAATACAACCAATTTAAAGGGACAAGCCAACGAAGAACTCCAAAGATACCGCTCGGAGTGTCGCCTCTTGGTTATACCTTCTCTTTGGCCACACGTCAAGTGGGCCTTTCTAGGTGGCTATGCACCGCCCTTGCCAGTAGTCTAACAAGGGAACATATCGAACCCGCACTCGCCAATTTTAATGGGGCTTTGGTAAGAAGTAATTCTCAGAAAAATATTTGACACGTATTCTTTGTTATCGGTAATCGTCCGTGTTGAAGGGGTGAAAACAATCCCTAAAGTTATGGGTCGAAAACATATTTTCAGGAATATCTCGAGAATTATAAGGTGTAGAGAATTCTTTTCTTTAAACTGGGGGTTTTTTAAAGACGAATCCAGGCCCTTTACAAGTTTTTAAAAAATTCCTTTTGTTTAAAGACTATATTAAAAATTAACAATTTTTTTGTCCATTTTTCTTGCAAGATGTTAGCCAATTTTCACGTAAATTTATTTATGTAACCTTCAAAAGAGAAAATACGGATATTTCGAATTTTGAATTTTGAATTTTGTGATTACAATAATAATTATTGTATATTTAATTTAGTTCTACTTTTTGAGAGATGGAGTTTTCGAGCATGTGCCATAAAAGGTATCACACACTTTCATGACATGATAGGTGTATTAGAATTGATTAGTTAAATATATTCATCTTAATTCTCGTCTAATATATCTCATACCAATATTACTTATTTTGCTTATTATTAACTAGCTTTACTACTCAGCTTCGCCCGAAATTTAGATTCTGATTTTATAAAAAAAAATTGTTTTTTTTTGTGAAAATAGTCACATTCATCTGGATTAATCAGGCATAATGAGTTGAGGCACATTTCGTGATCCCAGAGTTTATCGTACGAAAGCTTTTAGGCGACAGACAAACACATAAACATATAGAAGCTTTCTGCTGTATATATTAAAATATCTTGTTTAAGAAAATAAGATATTTAGATCACAACTAAATCAAAATATAATGTAAAAGCTTATTCGTTTGTGTTATTGATGTTAAACTATCCGTCATCCAAAAATTACAACAAGAAAAGAGACCGCTCCAGTCTAATAGGAGTCCAGTCTCTTAACATTTATATAAATTACCTTCATTACATAGGATTATAATCGGAAATATCATTTTATGTTGGAATGATCGAACTCCTTGACTTCAAAAATGTAGATTTTGCACATTTAAACTGTTGTTCCACTGTAAATAATAATATATGTATTATTATTTGAAAATAATAATATATATTTATTTCATCCTTCTAAGGGATCTGAATGAGTGATTGGTATTACAATGTACCTCAGAAGCTGTAAAATTAATTCCATAAGTTTATTGCGCGCGATGCAAACTCCGAACTTAGCATTATTCTCCAATACCTCTCAACATTCAACCGAAAGGAATTCCAGTGAAGTCTTAACAACCACACTTCTCATCGAACAACAATATGCTCATTAAAAAATAAATGCCAATAACAGCAGACAATTGTAGCGTAGTAGGAGTATATACGACAACGGCTGCCAAGTTTTGAGGAGTTCATAAGAGTTTCGGGTAGGGCGAGTTGAGCATCCTCTTAACTGCCAACAAAGTGGCTAGTTCGTTTCCCTCTTGGATATCTCCCGTCCTCCCAAAAATGGGAACTAAGGCTGAGAGATGTCGCAGGAAAGTACGATTGTTCACCCAAGGAAGTACCATTTTCTTCCAACAACGGTCAGATATTCTCACACATTTATCAAGTTAAATGTCTTAGCTTCTCTGCTTTACCAATTAACCTCATACATTTCACCAAGTACACACTACCGCTCAAAGACAATGAAACTTAACATAGTTGATTATTGCTTGTCCGTATCAAATTGCCACTTCTTTTTTCTTAGTACCTACACGTATGTGTAATTTTGCCATTGTAATCCAGAGAAAAGGCTATTATTATTGGTTTTTATGTGATTCAACTGTTCAGATCTTAGTAACCTATATTAAATATTTTGCTTCGAAATTGTTTAATTATATTTGAACGCTGGTAATGATACATTTTAAAATGGCTATATTGTTCGACGTGTTCTGTTGCCGACTTTCAAAATTAATGTTTAAACCCCCAAGATCAATAGTTATAGGGTCAGGTGGAGTAGATTGTAACACGGGGCACAGTTTAACAGTGAAAGTATTTCTGTTTCTTTGTAACATCTTCATTGCGTCATTCTATGTTTCTGACAAACACACATGCCGTCATCTTGATTCAGTTGTCATTTGTCGGCATCGTACCTTCCCCGTGATAATACCTACCAAAATAGGTTTTTTCATGTTTAAACGTGACGAATTCAAATAAAAGATTTTTGTGTCTATTCCAACATACTGCAATTCTGGTAAGTAATAATATTTTGTAAACAAACTACATATATTTGTTGCTTGATATAACAATAAAGTTTGCCAGTATTCATACCCTACAAATTTCCAGTTGATATTTTGTGTGTTTTTACGGTAGGGGGCTCAGTGTAACGGGGTACAGTGTACAATGAATATGTGGTTCGCTTACGCAAAAATGGAAGGGTAGATCATATCTTTTACTTTCCGCTGGAACTAGGTCTAGAATTGTTGTAATCGATGATATAGAAATTTAATATTGCCATTTCCTAAAATGGCAAATAAGACAAAACGTCATGCACAGTCTTATTCATTTGCAGATAATACTTTGAAAAGATATAATTTGAGTTAAAGAGTTTTTTGTATTTTATTGGTATTTTGAAGGTTTTGTGTAATTGTGTAAATTAAATTATACCCCAAATCTGGGGCACACTGTAACAATTATGTGATCTCGAAAAAGTGTCAAACTGACTAGCTTTTAAGGATAATTGTTACCATTTGCTAATTCTGATTTGAAGGACCAAGACTGTTGATTGTTTAAATACAGAAGAAATGTTGTTTTATTATACATTCTGTTGTCTACAATCATTATTAACTTTTTTGTTACACTCTATCCCACTTGTACCTACCTCAAAAAGAGGAAGCCTACAGGTGACGATAATAATTGAATAATAATAACAATTATCGAATTACAGTTCGAACACCATTTGTGTGTTCGACCCTCGAACGGTGGATATTCAAGCAGTGACGCGGCCGGCGAATGCCGGTTCATTTTGACCCACCATTAAAGTTTCGATATACGCATTTTATTGTTATCTATGAAGAAATGAAAACAATCTCGAATTGTTTCTACTTTGTCGCTTTTTTCTGTCGAAGGGTGCTGCGTGAAATGCATTTGCGGCCAGAAATAATGTGACTTCTAACATCAGTACTACCTTCGACAGATTCTATTGCAGAAAAAACATCTTCTTCGCACTCTTACAATTCCGGCTCAATAAGAACCGATTCCCGAGCAGACGACTGACACGTGCTGCGGGTTAAAATGATCCGGCATTCGGCGGGTGAGGGTTAAGGTAACAAAATTGAATGAAATGATTGCTATGTGCGAAGAAATATCCATGTGGGACCACAGGCATGTAGAAAAACATTTTATTTCCTCTGTTATCAATCGTACCTACATATAACAAGTAATAAAATACTTTTGAGCGATAGCGCACTTTTCGTATGATGTTACTACTATTTTTCTTCTGAATTTTAAACTTCTTTTTGCTAATTATTTGTCATTTTATCATTAATTGAAAAGATTAAGAAACGATTAGGAGATTACTGAAACAAAATGCTACCTACATACATACAGTTAATAAAATAATATGAATGGCAAAAGGGAATATTGAATATACTAACGTGTGCAAATAAGATCACCAATGCATACAGCCGTATTTAATTAACTGACCAATTAAGAGCACTGTTTGATATGATAATTATATGTACAAACATTTAAACAGACGAAAAATAAAACATACGCGCAATGCGTTTTCATGCGATTCTAACAGTAAACTACTTCTCTTGCTCTCGGAATAAATAACGCCAGCAGAGTATACAGGATGTCTCAAAAGAAAGTAGCCTTCTTCAGGGAAATTGTTGAAGAGGTAATAATAATCAAAAATCGCCTTTATAACATATTGCCATGCAAAGGACAAAAACGCCAAATAAAAAATACAAAATGTTAAAGGTATATTTTACATGAAGTAGCAGTTTGTAAAGGGTATAAAATGAAGTAAACGAGATCCTATAAACATGGTGTCAAAAACGTATGACTAATGCGATAAAAGTATCAGAGGTGTCAAAGTCTTTGTAATCCTAGTAATCTTAAATATTAAATTTCTCAAAAACATTCAAGCATAAATAATAATAATAATAATAATACATGTAGTAGTAATGTTTTCTAATGGCCTCCTTACACACCGGATATTTCACCTTTAGAGTTCCATTCATGGGGTGCAGTGAAACAATAAACGAACACATTTGAATATTATGAAAAATTATAGACTACTGTATCACTTGCAACAAAAAATATCACAGCAGTTGCGTTTCAATGAATATGACAATAATTTGAGCAATCCATAAACTTTTATCGACAGGAAAATGGTGGTTGTTTGGACAATTTATTATAGATTTGTAATAGTGTCAAACTTTGCAGGCATTTATCTCATTATGTACGTACTAGCTTTACTACTCGGCTTCGTCCGAATTTTGAATTCTGATTTTATGAAAAAATTTATTTTTTATTTATTTTTTTTGTGAAAATAGTCAAATTTATCTGGATTAGCTAGGCATAATGAGCTGGGACACATTTCGTGACGCCAGAGTTTACCGTTCGAAAGTTTTTAAGCGATAGACAAACACAAACACTTTCTGCTTAATTATATATTAAAATTTCACAGTATCATGTTTACAGGAACTTTTTTACTTTGTTTTATCTCCCCAATCATGTATCTTCCACCATCTTTTTTTAGCGGTACCCTATGTGGCCGTCCTTAAATTACGTAAGAGTAATTTTGGCGATTGCTTACCCTCTCCCTCCCCCAGTATAAAAATTCGTAAGATTTGATCCACCCCCTCCTTACATAATATTTTTAACATTGAATTTTTTCAGTTATTAAAATTCGTTTAAAGGTTTTTATAATTCATTTGACTCGGTTTCGGGAAATTTAAACTAAAACTACTTTTCTGGAACATAAATGATAGAAATTGTATTTATTGAAAATTAGGTTAAAAAATATTACATAAGACGCTACCTGACTCCCCCTCCCCTGTAAGAAAATGTAAAAAATCCCCCCCCCCCCCAAAAAAAAACTTTACGTAATTTAAGGACGACCTCTATACAGTATTTCTCACCATCATGTATACATATGGTACCTACTTATGGTTTGCTACAATAACACTATAAGTGAGCAAGCAAGTCGGTACTAGTGTTCCTAACTAGAGCCAACTCTCCCATTTGTAACAAAATCTCCTATTACCTACTACGAAACACCGTGTTAAAATATGTGAAGTGATAAATCTCATTAAGTCCTAGACATAAGCATAAGAGTAGTGATGATTACTATTCTTAGTCACTTTACTCACTTTACCACCTTTGGAGCCAAGACCTCTATTTCTTAATCCTAACTTCAAGCATACCCAATTTTTTTGACAGTCCAAAGGGATAATTCCGCTATAGCCAGAGATCAGTATCATTTATCATTCTACGTGTTTTCTGTAACCGACACCCAAAGTTTCGTAATAGTTCGATTATGACACAGCGGAATCAGAGGTAGTGCATAGGAATTTAGCTACTTTTGACACATTTTAGCTTTCAGAAATGTAATCTGAAGTTTTCTTGCGGGATACAATATTAGGGTAACTCATACGTTCTTGCCCAGTTTTCGGCATTTTGTTCTTTTTCTTTAGCCTCAAAGACCAAGGGGTGAAACAGACGAAGAATCACATAATTAGTAGAAAGATGGGTCAAGACCATAGAACACAATGGCCTTTATAAAGGCTTGAATCTTCTACATGAACTTTTATAGAACACGTGTATAAACTGGGTAAAGACTTATGATTCACTTTGTTAGTATAAAGTGATTAATACGAGTAAACAGACTTTCCAATATGATATTAAAAAAAGGAAAAGATATATATAATAAACGTTTATTAAAAGTCAACACAGGGAGATTGAAATCGACTACAAATTTCTACAATATACCAGGTTTGCTTACATTGCAGTGAACAACGTATGGAGTTTACTGTTTAAGTGTAATTGCATTCTAAAAAAATCGTTAAAATTTTGAAAATATTAGTGTTTCTACCTGTCTTTCGCATCTGACGGTATGCTTGGAAGTAATATTAGAGTGCATTCCTTAAGAGAAATTCGAAACAAACTGAAATATCTCAGCAACAGTGAAGCAAAGTTTCTGAGGAGGAAGGATTCTCGTTTCCCTTCCAGACCGTGACTTCCTAGACAGTGTGACGGAAATATTTCACCAGCTTAGCGATTTCACAAACCGCGATGACGTAGGTAATGCTTATTTGATGGTTCTTCATACAATTTGCAAGTGAAGCTGATATTTATAAAGGAAATAACTTACGTCTCATTTTTACGTTTTATGAACAATGTTAGTTGACGTAGATGCACTTTTACTTACTAACGTCACGTTAAGATGTTAAGTAAGATATATATATGTGTATATATATATATATATATATATATATATATATATATATAAAAAGAAATCAGGTTTTACAAGACAGATATTAGATAGTATTTACTAAGCTCACGAGAGATATTTGACAACTCCTAAATTTAAAAAAATTGACATTTTGCAGAAATGTAGTTCAGGTGATCCTAATAACGTAACTATTTTCTATTTCGGCAGTGAAACGGTCCTAGGGGCGAAAAGAACCCCTCAAACAAATTATGAGTTTGGAAGAAAAATTTAATTCAAAGTTTTATGGTTTTTCATATCATACAATATTCATCATACAAAGGTAAAAAATTCAAAAACTGTATATACAATATGAAGCAAGTGTCAACTATCCAGAGAACATAGAAATATTTAAAATCCTTCCAAGATTATTAACTTCTGATCTGCAAAGCGAAGGGGTGTCATTCGTTCGTGCATTTGGTTATTGTTTCGCTTAAAATTCCAGAACCCCATTAGTCATACGTATAGTAAAGCGCAATATTTTGAAAATATATTCTCAAGTCTCCATACTTTAGGAAAGTATTAACAAAATAAAAAAATCGACTGGTGTATGGAACACCTTAAAATGAAGATTTCTAGTAACTGTATTTCATATTACAACTAGCACGTATTCTTCGATTTAGAGACATACTCCTGTCTTGTTTTCCCATTATGAAACACAATACTTTGAATTAACACGTTGTAAAGTATAGCTTGTACAATACATGCAGCCTGGGGTGGTTACAGACAGACGAATATTTTTCTCGGCGTGGTCGGAAGGTGCGGTCTGGCGTGAAACTTTCTCACTAAATAAAAACTCGAAATTCTGCCCCATAAGTTCAGGCCGGGAACTCTGTTTACGGAAACCCTGACGCGGAAAATGCAGAGGGTGCTTTGTACGTCTACGTATAACGCGTTCTTCTCCAAGTCCAGCATTAAAATTAATGGCCCGCCGCGTTATTTCAGCAGTGTGATTTTTAAACATGGCCTCGGCATTTCTGTTTGCTCTATTTTCCTTTAATATCTAAGTAACGCCAGCACTAGAACACACATTCAGATTCGTTGTGAGGATTAATATGATCTGCAGTTCCACTTTCCTCTGTACCTGATCAGAGCTATGCATCTCGAGAATCACGTATATACATATGTATATTATGTGAAGAAATCTTATTGTTTTGCGGGCAATCTGTTTTTAATTTTATTTATATTATACACGGTAGACTTTAAAATTATTATCAAGGAATATCAATTATGTATATCCACTACCATGTGTGTTACGTCAAAAGTTTTATGCGTTATATGTATAGATCAAGCAAGTACACTACATATATATCATAGAAATTAGAAGTAAGGTATTCAAATGCATTTTTCTCGAAATCATGATGTTTATATTTTCGATATTTTTGCGAATTTCAGTCCCAAATTTTCAGGAAACACTCATGACACATCAAACATTGCAAATATGAAAAAAATTATCTTTTTGGCATATCTCGGTATATACCTCCCTTAAATGTTTAAAAAATAGTCCTCGAAAATAAAAATTACAATTAATGTAATTTTTGTAAAAATTACCATTTTTGTTTTCGCTTTCATAAATAAAAAGTCTTCGAGAAGGATTTAAACTTTCAAAATTTGGACAGAAAAGTTTTTTCTCAGTTTTGGGACTTTTTTCAAAAACCGTTTGTCGCGCGAGAAAAAGTAACACAACATAAAAGATGCTCCTTGTCTGGATCTACAACTTTTGTTTGACATATTTTTTTTATGTAATCAATAACTTGGAGGATATTATATACAATCGTTTTTGTGAGCTGTGAAATAATTATTTAAATGTTCAAGGGTCCAGGGGGACCTTTTTCCGTTATCGGATCGGGCTCAAACTTTGTATAGATATTTTTTTATTATTTGGAATTATTCTGGGGGTTGCCGCGAAGAAAATTCAAAAGTCGAAAATAAAAGCCCTAATATATATATACTTAATAGTCTTAATATCCAGTAAGCAATATATTTCCACATATATTTTTCTGCTCCTGATCAATTTTACACTTTCAGTTACAAAACGTAGAAATCTAATTTACCCTTGAGTTTTATCCATTTAATTTTGAGAGAAGAGCAAGAACAATACGCGCGCCACTTTCATGGATTACAGAACTTAATGCCATGAACAGCGTTCATTGAAACTTGATGTATTTTATTTATCTATATTTCTGAAAGAACGTGTGTCGCGTGAAAGAATTAGAAAATACAGTGAATAAATCGAAAAAAAAAAGTTTAAACGCCATATCGAGGCACATGTGAGGACACGATATTTAATTTCAGAATTTGTACCAAATCTTGTCCGTTGGAGAATCCACAGAAGTGTGGTTCATATTTATTAACACCTATATAAATGAAATCTAATTATATGAAATACCAGAGCAGTAAATTTTGAATAAGTATGTCCAATATTTCTAAATATTTATATGAGTATTGAAATCACTATTCTGATTTTACTCTAAAAATTGGTGATTCCATGTTGGTCTTCCATAAACCTTTACATTATATGCTTGACATCGTTAGTTAAATTTTCCGTATGGAAGAACGATTCAGAATCTCTCGATTTCTCTTCCAACGTTCAAACGTACGCAGCCGTCTTCAATAACCGTGGAGAATGACAGCCATCTATTTTGCATACGCCATTCCCCGCACATGTATAAGATTCGCGTTATGTTACCCAATACCATTTCATTTTACAGACGATCATTCGTTCCTTTCATATCGTCGAAACAAATTTCACACGTCGCTGTTAAAATAAAGAAATCAAATCAGTTTTTAGTCTCACACTATTTACATTTGCCATTGACTTTATTCTATACCACACACAGTCATAGTCATAAATATTTATTACATAAAAATCCCATTAACGATCGATATTATCTTTTATTTCAAACAATTTACAACTCTATTAGTTCATGCAGGATCAAGTCGGGTAGAGGGTAATTCTGCATGAAGAATTAATGTCTTCAACATTGTTGAATTTAACTGGATTTACAAAACAAATGATTTTCTCAAAAGAGAAACAACGTACGGCAAAATGTTGTTCTATGTCTTCGACTTATATTTCAACGAGGAATCAACCCCGTTACTTTAAAAAGCACAGTGTTTCACCTCTTCATTGTAACAATGCCAAATCACTTTAATGATGCGGCAAAGAATAAAGGAATTAGAGTGGGAAATTTTGATTCATCCACTATATCTCGCTGACTTGGCCTATTTCGATTAGGTAGTAATAGAAAAGTAATAGAAAAGAATTAAGAAATGAAGGCAATGTAAAAGGGGTATTTGAAGATTGTTTGAGTAACAAATGGAGAATTTTTATATGAAAGGCATTGTCAAAGTATCAGAAAGATGAAGCATGTTCATAAAAAATGGTGGCCATTATATCTTAGACTAATGTGAAAATAAACACATTTCAACAGAAGTCAAATAAAAGAGAGAATGCGGCAAGACTTTCCAACATACTTGCCCACGTTTTACTAATATCCCATTTTTTCCTTCAGCTCTCCTTCGCTGCCAACTTTGTATCTGACAGAATATACTACTATTTAACGGGGTGAACGCGCAAATACAATTCGCTCCGCATAAATCTCGAATTTTTCGAGAGTCACGCGGCCCGACGCATTTGTGTCATGTTTCCTGTTTATGTAAATATGGGCGATAAATCGTATCCTCTCATGAATTCGTTATTTCCAGCCGGTTGCTTTCAGTCTGTCGAGGATTTCCTTGGCAGCAGCCATGAGCTGGAGAAATCTGGGATCTTTAGAAATATGTGAACGCGCGCCTTTCGCTTCGTTACGAATAGAAAACCGAAAAGGTGCCGCTACATTTCGATATCTATACAATTTTCATGCGATTCGGAATCGTTGGTATAGCCGCGAGTGATCCCAAATGGCAGTGACGTGCACGAAATAATGATCTGCACGTTCGAAAGGCAAATCACGTAGTATTCGAAGGGTTTCAGATTTTAGCAACGTGAATAAGGTGAGTTAGTAGCATTGGAATTTGATAAGGCAACGGGTTCATCCCAAGCGAATCATCAAAATCAACATCTATGCGTCACCGTAAGTAGGGTAATTCGTACCTGCGCCTAAATCGTACCTCCGCTGTTTCTTTTAACCTAAGACCTGTAAAAAGTGTAAACAACAGTTTGCCATACGCCATTAATAAGCCAGATCACCATGTCGTCACTCCACAAAAAAATATAACGCAGGTATTTTTTTCGGGTACTTTTCACTAAAATTTTGCTATGATTCTTAAGGATTTTGTGCAATTACTATTTGTGAGACTCAGTGAAAGAAATTTCTATGTGAAACTATGTCTATTTTCAAGTTTATTTCTTGTTTTAACATCAACGAACAGTGCCCTATATTTTAGCGCCATAGATTTGAATTCAAATTGATCTATGTGCCTATTTCGTACCACCATGTGTAAGCTGAAATCATTTTGTACGAACATACAAAAACAATCTAAAAAAAGAATTGAATGAGACTAAGAAGAAAATCACAACCAGAAAAACCAGAACAGCAAAGGAAAATTAGGAAACTCGTAAGAGGAAGAATATCGCCAAAACTTATACACAAAAGAACGAAAAGAAGAAGAACAAAGACGATGAGAATGAAAGCTGGTTTTGTAAATTCTGTCAAGAAAATAGACAGGAAAATATGATACAATGCATGCAGTGCAAAATGTGGGTACACGAGCTTTGTACGGGAATAGATAAAAATTACTTTTGAATATGTATCGTATGTGATGATTGTAGTAATTAAATTTGAAAGTACGAATTAGGATAAGTATGGTACGATTTAGGAACATTAATTCTAAATCGTACTTTTTCCATATTAAAAGTAAATCGTTTTTATGAATAGAAGTTGATTATTTTTTGTTGTTTGAGTTGATCAAACTGTTTATTCTATTAATACAGAGTTGATTACCACTAATTTCCTTTCAGTATCCCTGCTAATTTTCATGTAATAAGTATTTGTTCTTAAGGGTACAATTTAGGCAAGTTTACCCTAGTAGGTAACAGTGGGAGTTTAGAAGATTATTTAAATATCGAAAGTTGTCTGCGCGAAAATTTAACGCGCGAATTAATCAATGAATCTAAAACATGAAACATTCACGACGGGCGATAATGTGTGCAATTTATTGTATAGATTACGCTGAAAATATCAAGTAAATTATAAGAGATATGACACGTGAACTATGTAATTTTGCAATGTTGAAGTAACAGTAATGTGTTTAGATAATGATAATCTGTACCATGGACAAGATTTTAATAACCAAGCTATAAGGTAGGTATTATACATACAAACGGAAAACTGTGTGAGTTATTTCGCATACAGTCATATTGGGAGTAGAACATTACTTTGCGACGCAAGCGGTCAGTACGCGAACTGGTAGTAATGGCCGACGCAAGTATACTATTTATTGCGGTCTACCAATTTTCACAGTATCGACGACCTGTATGGAGAAAAAAATGTTGTGTAACAAATTGTAACGCTACAATGAACAATAATTTAAGTTTTCATAAAAGTGCCAAAAAGTGGAGCAGCTAAAATTGCCCACATTACATACTTTTACATATTCCAAAATTGTGTCTAAATGTATTGTCAACATTTTTACTGTAAGAAATAACTTTGAAATAAACTTTTATACTACTTGATCCATATAAACATATAGTAAAAGGTATACTTGCGTCGTCCATATTTGTTATGTCACACTAGCGCCACCGTTCCCGCGATGGTAGATTCGTTTGCCAATAGGGGTACATAATTTCTTGATTTTCAAAAAGCAAATAGTTACCTTCCTGGCATCATCTATAGGTCCAATGGACATGGCAAATATAGAGATCCACACCAGCTACCGACAATGCGAAAAATAATATTTCTATCCATCACCAATGCCATAGATTTATTTTCAGAATCTAACGATACAACAGCGCATAGTGATATGACACACATCACGTTACACCGATTCAGTCAGAGACAGTTCAAACGTATGGCGTCCAATATTGCGCTTCACCGAACTTATCGAAAAATGTCTTTGCACAGGATTCATAAAAAATATTGAAATTCATCAATCGCGCGCAGAAAGTGCTTACTTTATGGCTCATGCAGCTCGTACCGATGCGCTTCTCTTTTTACAGCCAAATTTATTGAACGCGAAATCGAGGGTCTTATAGTTTCCATAGCGCTCGCAGTGCTCCCACCACCGTCTATGCAGTTTCCCAAGACTTTTCGTATGGCTCATTTATCGACAACTCACCATTTAGCATCGGCCACGAGACACTAACAAGGCCACATTCCGAGTGCCAAACTGCCTTTTGTCCAAGCTGGCATTTTGTTCAGCATTAAATGAAATTCGACAGGTATTTTTTATTTCCACGAATAAACGGTTCGAGAGAATAAATCACCCCTGAGAGTTCACTGAAGAATATAGTTTTCCTAAAATTAATCTCAAACTGTTTATGGAATTAAAACATGCTTTAAACAAAAGAATTATAAAATAGGATAACATAGCAGAAGGAATATACGGTTTTATTTAAAAAAAATTGGAGTACACTGAAAACTCCATGTCGCCATCGCGTTCAACAAAGCTAGTCCACCCAGAATCCGTGTTATTTAAAATATTGTTACTTTACCTTATATTCTTTTTTTTATACCATCAATGTTCACGATGGCGCCATCAGGATGTTTGAAAATATTCAGTGTTGTTTTTTTAGCCCATATGCCTTACACTGCACAACAGTGTTATTTTGAAAAAGGTTGTTCGGGAAGATTACCTATCGCGTTGCTGCTAACATGAGGAGGTCACAGCCTGTACAGTTTTTTTTTTTAACAAAATGCGAAATCTGGTTGGAATTTACGATACAACTGGGAATAGAGTGATTACTACTGTTAAAATAAATCGAAAAGATACAACGAATTGTTTTTTATACAAGGTGTTCTTTTCGAGAAAATCAATTTTGAAAATTCAGTACACACGTGCCTACTTACCCAGGACGATTCGGTGTTTCTCTCTATATATTATTGATATTAAATAGTATTGCAGCAATTTATACAAGGAGACAGAGAATCACTGAATGCTTTACAATATTAAAAACTCACGAGGCTTTGACGAGAGTTTTGCGACTTTTACATTGAGCAACAAGGATACCATTCTCAATAATTCCTCGCCTGATAGAATTAATAAATAAGTAAAATATCTGAACATTTACAGTAGCTATTTATTGAACGCGATTACTGGTAAGGTCGATTCGAGAAAGGAATACATTTCTGTTCTGAGGTGCTAGGGTAACTACTGTGTGGGTCCATCACAATCCTCTTACCAAAAGACATCCTCGCATTCTCCACTTCGTGGCTAGATCCTTTAAGAACACAGTCCCTATTCTTTAGTAATCTACGACATTGAATCACTTGCCATTTCCAAACTCTCTCTTATTGTAATAAATATCTATCACACTCAATAGCTGTATGATGTTGAATTAGTAATCATCGTGTGATCCCCACATCTAAGTCTACACGCGTCAAGGCCCTATCCTGGTCCTGACACAACTATAAACCCCCTGAAAGCGAAATAGCTAATGAACACTTGTATGTTTTCGATTTATTGTTGTATGATGAATCGCTGTATCCCCACATGTAGCATCGTTGAGGCCTATATGGAAACCGAGGAGCATAAAGAAATTCTAGGATATTGACTGCCGATGCATAGCCATTTTGTTAGACACTTGATGATGAAATTTTAAAAGGATTCAAGAATCTCAAAAGTCTTGAAAGATTTTACAATAAAATTGTACTCGACCTATTCAACAGTTGTAGTATCTTAACGGGGGATTCTCGTCTAACAGCCCCAAAAGTAACTGATATTTGAGATTCTTTTTAAAAAACTGTTGGTCATATTGGATAAAACTCTTTTGGGATATAAGGAGGCATCTTTAAACTTGCAGAAAATATTTTTTTTATGTCGATCCATCTTATTATTTATTAATTATTGTGCGATCTTGTCCACCTCTTCGACGATGTAACTCCTGTTGGCGGGACATGTAGCACCTATCACAGTCATTTGATTGCAAAAAATAATAAAAGTTTCTTAAAGTTAGATAGTTTACGCTGGTATTGGTCCACTTTAAAGAAAAAAATGAAAAATGAAAGGAGTTATAGTGTTTGAAAGAAGATGTAACTTTTTTCCTGAGACAAAGTTTTCATTTTTATTCTTTATATCGCCGAAAAAAAGTATTATAAACAAAAACTAAAATTAAATTTTTGGTCCAGTGCCTGGAAAAATGTATAACGATTAAGATGAGCTTTGTGTAAAATTGATCAGTCAAAAAGTTTTTAAATTATCCGAGACGCCAACATCGTCGAAGAGATTCCACAATAATTAATAAATAATAAGAAGGAACGACATAAAAAAAATATTTTCTGCAAGATTAGAGATGCCTCCTTACATCCCAAAAGAATTCAATGCAATATTACCAATAGCTTTTAAAAAAAAATCATCAATTTCAGGGGCTGTTTCACGAGAATCCCCCCTTAATGCGATATGCAGATGAAAACCGTAATTATGCAATAATGAAATGCTGTGAACTACAAAGACATGTACCTATTGCAAATACATATGTTTATAGTAATTTATTGTTCATGTTAAATTTTTCCAAGTTTTCTTTAATATTTTATGTCGATGGTAACGTTTGAATCAAAGAATTCAAAATGTAATTATTTTTGAAACTCAAGTTTGTGAAGATTTTCAAGATATCCTTATTTTGAGTGAGAATCGAAGTGATTTGAATCTTCATAGTTATTGATTTCGTCTGAATTTTTTTTAAGGTTGACATTGTAACGTTTATCACTACATAGCTTCAGCTACCGACAATAAAATAGTACATGTTACTATACCGAATAGTGCAAAGTATGCATTAGCCACCGATCTAAGGCACATTTAATTTAAATAATAAATAATACATGAAATATTCAAATTATTATAAATTTGAAATAATAACTGATGATAACTCCTGCCGAATGAATTTTATTTCTGATTAACAGGTCAGCTAAGCATTGATTATACCATGGATCCTCCACATCTTTCATAAGTGTAACGTTAAAGCGATATCATTGCCTGTACTTCAGATACTTTGACCCCAACTCATTGCCATATTATAGTAACCAATAAATATAATCCATAAATGTTATTACACTTGTTCTGCAACTTGGTGGGTCAGTTGTGTTGTTATCCAATTTGAAATCGGATTCTCAGATAAGCATTATCTTGAAATAATTCAAGCTTCAAAATTTACATCTGTATCTTTTAATCATGTGTCCTCCCTTGTGAATGACTGCAGTCAGCTGTTTAAATAAACTCACACTAATTTTACGATGAAACAAGAAGATTATCCGAATTATTTTCAAATTATTTTTTCGTCTTACGAGTTGTTAACTTTACAGTTGTTAACTTAACATTGATTTTGTTAACTTTTTGTTTTTATGATACGAGCATTCTCAGAATTGATAAATTGTTAGAAATGCGTTATATTATATCTTCTACATCAGAAAGTAGATTTTATTTTATTTATGAAATTGTATACAAAGTTCATAGTTTCTAATTCTATTTAAGCTAAGAAAGTGTGAGATTAAATTCAATTTCTTCAACGATACTTTTATGTTGCCGAGATTTTCGGTAAGGTACATATATTCAACTTATATACGACTGGCATAGCAGAATGGTGTACGAATCTGTGCTCGGGACTTCAATCTCCCTTCAGGTAGCATGAGCTCACGACAAAAACCTCGGAATTAAATTTAAGGTGCTGCAGCGCGTGAAAGCGAATTTGTGACTGCTTTTCTATATTCAAGGTTCTGTCAATGACATGTAATCTCCGAATGTCCAAAAAACTGTGATTCGGTGGAGTAAGGAATATCGCTTCAATGGAAAACTTTTTAATTATCTATAGTACATTTAAAATTCATTGTACCGCAAAATAATGAGATAACATTCACAGTATCATTATTTTATGCAGCTTGGATACTAAATTTTAAAACAGGTCGTAAAATTTTCGGATTGTACAAGATATTCATATATTCGTGGTATTGTATCCACAGCATGGAAATAATGTTTAAGCAGTTACAATCCATTTTAAATATTTTCCATAATTATGCTTTAAATATACAAAGGGACCATTTATGTGACAGATATTGTGAATAATGTAATTATTAGACCTTATTTAACTTTAAGCTCCACGAATGTTACAGTAGTAGGAGAAAATTCAATCGTTTTTTTATATGAATTTAGAAATATTTATTGCATTTCAAATAACCTCGAATTGATTAATCGAAGTATTTAATAAATTATGTCTATTGTGTACATTTTAATTAGGGAACGCGAATCATCTATTACTAGAGTATAAAGAATTTTTATGATTTTTTATAATACTAAAGAGTATACCTACAAATGGATATTATGCATCCCAAAATTAGATTAAAAAATTCTGTATAATTGGAATAATTGTTGACGTAAAATAAATATTTAAATACAATTATTAACAAAATTATTCGCCCATCCTATATGCATAACGTACTTTACATATTTAATCATTGTCAAAGTTGGAATTACCAATTCCACCTCACATTCTTTTAAAAATGCAAAACATAGAAATCTAAATATATAGATGTTGCACAAGAATGTTCAGAAGATGAAGATATTTTGCAATAAAGAAACGCTTTTGCTTCATTGTATTTATATACTTAGCGGCGTTGGAAAATATGAGCTCGTATTATTTAACAGTAATGTATAATACGTTTGATCATCTATTGATATTTTTAATAAACATAGGTCCTTCTGCTTGTAAGTATGAAAGCAAAATTGTGTATTTTTGTGAGTTTTGGATCCCAACCTTCTTTTTGTACTAGTTCTTAGTTCCACATAACTCGAATTACTTTACGCAATACGGCACGGACCGTCACGTACTGGCAACAGCAGGTTCGTCACGGTCAAGTCCGTCGCTGTGCCGCACAGTGGTTCCAAAGTGACTTTGTGGACAAACTTCCGTATCTCCGTCAATTCTAAACCGATTTCTGTCTTTTTTTGCTCGTTTCGTCGGTGATTAAATTTGCTAAAATGTCCCACAGTAGTTTTCAAATTTTTCTTTAGGGATTAAAACAACAAACAAATTGTGAACTCTTGGTTCTGAAACAACGAGTTTATTAAACAGATTTTTTCGTATATCATTAAAGGGAGATAAAATAAAAAATAAATATAGATTAAACAATTAAAATTTAAACAAGAAAATTAATGCTAGCCTTCTTCCATATATTCTACATCGCCTGTATATTCTTCATAATTGGACAAAAGATATTTTGCGTCTTTTTCAAGTTCGACAAATTTTAATAAGAATGTGATGCATAATTTGTTAATGTCATCGGATCCTTTAATTTCGAATTTGAGATTACAATGGTCAACTCCGTTTGTATATAATCTATATTTTTTATTTTATCTCCCAAAATTTGTGTGTTTTATATTTTCCGCTATTGCCAAATGTTAGTTAAAGATTTTACGCAAAAAAACTACTTAGATAAGCAAAATCTTTTTAATTCAGCCCCAAAGACTGTTCTACTCAAGTTTTCATTAAACTTTGTCAGAAAAGAAGATAAAAAAAACACGTTTCGCTCGCAATTCAGGTATTTGGTATTTTAGCAAATTTAATCCCCGACAAAACGAGCAAAAAAAGACAAAAAACGGTTGAGAATTGACGGAGATACGGAATTTTGTCCACAAAAAGTCACTTTGGAACCACTGTGCACGACAATCTTACGCATGTATCTACACTGCTTCGGCAACAGTTCCCCACTAGACGCTGAGCACTAAAAATTAGCTGATCAGGCAGCGAGGAGGAATTGGCTCTTATAGCCATCGTACTTTTAGACGAAGAGAGAAAAAGCGAGATCGAATTTGGGTACATCCAATATTAAACGACAGAAAAGTCGAAAGGGAACATTGCCCTTTATTAAAAAATTTACTAAAATACAAATGCAAATTTTTTGAATTACTAAAATGAATTGAACCTGCGTCACAGAAACGAAATACATACGTCTTTCTGCGCCGGCACGAACCGTCAAAACATTCTTTGCGAGAATGTCGCCCGACGTCGGTACACGCGGTTGACGAAATATGTGGACAGCCCCATTTAAAACACATGTTTCAATGCTCTGTCGTGCCGGTGACGGACCGTATAGTGTAAATCGATCTTAAAGCGACCTTAGCACGGCATCGTTTTGGAACCCCGCCGTGTTGTACGATGGTTATCTGTACGTGATATGTAGTTATTTAACTAGAGGCATTTTTAAACCAGTAATCAATTCTGCCGATTTCGATGTGCCCGACTGTCTTTGTCCTGGATTTTTTGTTTCAACCGAAGCTTGCAATGGACATGACGCCAGCACGAACGTTGCAGTTCTGTTTCGATGCGATATGCACCATCCCTATTGTAGTTTAGTAATACACATATGTACAGCTTCTCATACAGTCAATCAGTCATTTTTGTCACGAAGGCAATGTGAACATTTTTTTGTAAACCATTCTCTTCATAAACCTGCAGTGCTCGACGATATCGAAAAGATGGGAAGATAATGAAATGTTATTTTTTTCTGTATTGTTGAAATTCTGAACATCAACTTATTCCTTAACATGACGCATATAAGACTCTACTCTTTTACAAGTTTAATAATTTACAGTACTAAAACAGTTACACTTCCTAATGATAAAATATTAAAAATTTCAATTAAAAATGAAAGATACAGTGCCGAACAAAAGTATTGGGACACCCTTTAACACAGAATAACTTTTGTAAAATTGGTCCAAATGACTTGTATATTTTTTTTATTGTTTACTTTTTAGTGTCTAAGTTTTATTTGTGGTTATAGGCTGATTTCAAGTCGTTTGGATTTGTGGTTATTGATGACTTGGTAATTTTGTAAACCCCTCGGTTTTTTTTTCATAATTTTGTATTGTCATCCAAACTACGTACGCCTGCAAAGATTCAAGACAATTGGATAGTTGGAAGTGAGTTAAAATTGAGTTTCCAGATTTGAACAAAACAGACAAACAAACATACAGAGGATCGAAGCTGAATACAATCGTTTAATTAAATAGGGAAGTAAGGTAAGAGCAGGTAAAAAGGACCAGCTGTCATTTTCCCCTGATAAGTCAATCTACAATACTGGTAGCGCTATGTATTGATTTTATTACATACGAAATGTCATTCGGAGAGTTTCCGCGGTGTTGATATAACATTTGTCGGTTGTAAATTCAACAACTGTTCCCCCGTGAACTCTCGTTGCTCGAATTATAACAATTACGTCGTTTTCCTGGGTTTGTGTTGTGAGTACTCATCATCCCATTACTATACAACTACAGGTATGTACCAAGTGCATATGTTGGGCACGTATTCCCAAAAAATTGATGATTTTGTAAAGTGCACGTTTAACATATAACCACAAGAATGAAGAAGTGACAAAACAAATAATAATGCCCACCAAAATATTAAGTGGGGGCAATATTGGGAAGAGCTCCGAAGCAAGTGTCACTTCAATCAGAAGAAAAAAATCACAAGTCTGTGAACAGGATCGATTCCATGTACCTCCAGAGAAAACGTAGACACCAACTCTGAAGAAGATTGATTTTGCAAATTATGCAGAACTGAATTCGAAAGTGATATGCGTCAGCGTGTCATGTGTCTCACCTGGGTGCATCAGGATTGCGTTGGACTCACACCCGAGGACGAGGATATCTTCGTTTGCCAGAATGGTACACGACACAAGGCCCATTTACAAGGTTTTTAAAAACATAAAAGTTTTCGTGTTTGTTGTTTTTATATATTATTAAAAATATCCCAGTTTATCGTTTAATGTTCATAGATTTCTATAAAATAAAAAGTTTCCAAAAATATGAATAATTTTTTTTTAAAAAAATGATGGATCCCTTATTACCCGCACTTACCTTACATATACATATAGAATACACGTGGAAAATAAATATAAAGAGAAAACGCCGGGAACAGCAGAAATATTATAGTTACAGTCCCCCCCCCCCCCCCCCCCCCCCCCTCCCTGAAGTCACCTGGGCATAAACGGCGAAAGCGCAAAAATATACGGCGTGACCCACCGGTGGGTCACTGCACTATTTTATCATCTTCTGCTTGAAAGCTATGTGTACATAACCGCTTAAAACATTAAACATCGAAAAAATAAGTATTAACGACAGGAAAGGCTTCGGTAAAATCTTCGGTAAAGGCTTTCGACAAGAATAAAGTTAACACGCTCGGGACGGCCGGCGGCATATTTTTCTGAAAGACCACAAACACCGACGCTTGTTAGAGCAAAGCAGCTCGATTTTACCGACGGCTTTTCTGTCGTTAAAACTTGTTTTCCAATATTTAATCTTCGACAAGCTAACGGTAAAAATCTTCAACACTGTTTACTTGGGAAAACGCGTCGAAAATGTGTCGAATAGAGGTGTCATGATCGTGTTTCTTGTTGGAGCGGAAAGTATTAACGAGCAGCCCTCGACTCTGCTTCACGGTTTACCTGCGTGATACGGTAAAGCGACACGCTCCAATGCCGCATGTAAATCAAACTCCTAACTCGATGGTTGTACATATCTCCGAGCGTTTCACGCGCTCGCACACAAGCCTGGCCACCGATCGTGAACACGAGTGCGGTCAGCGCACTTGTTTAATGTGCAAAAGGCAGAATGCACCCGAGAGAAGTATTCCCATTATATCGGTTTGGTCGAACTGGCTCGGTTCTATCGCGGAATCGCGGTTTTACTGTACAATGCGGTCTATCTCGACAGGAAAAGCATGATATGTGTAAAGCACGGTCACATGTACTGCAGGCTCGAATACGTGCAATTCAGGTGCAATGTACGCAACAGCAATACGCGCCTCGTTTATAGAGAGAAAGTGCTGGTAGAACAGAGTGGAAGCACGATGGTATGAGGATACACGTGAAGGTCTTCCTGTACAGGGCAGGACGCTTTTCATGGTACAGCCACAAAGAGGTGGTTCGACTTGGAAAAGTAAGTGGAAAATATGATGTAATTTTTCCTAGGTGTCGTTTTCGAGAAAATCGATTTTAAATGTTCGTTCAGTTGTGCATGTAATTGGGTACAATTTGAATGACGTATCTGTCTATTTGTTTTTAATTCTACATATGTATTAGTAGGATGGCCCTTATTTTCGACCTGCTAGTTCTTTTGCTGCCACCCTCTAATATGGTTCCATTTCATGAAAAAATAGTCCCTGAAAAAGATTATTGCAATCGGACAACAGGAAAGGGTGCCGACCAGGCCTTAAAGTTCAGAATTCATCAATGGTTTGAATTTGAAGAATTTCTCAAAAATGGTAAGCCCTATCGAAATTTTGTTCAAATAATATTAAAAGAGCATTCAATTTTCTACACTTGCTGTATATATAATTTTTTCGTGCTTCCAACCATTTTTTAGATAATAGCGTTTGAATATAGAGAGATTTGCACTAAGCGCGTATAGACAATATGTCACGCCGTGCAGATGGAACGCGCAAAGTGCGGACCTCTCTATATTCAAACGCTATTATCTAAAAAATGGTTGGAAGCACGAAAAAATTATATATACAGTAATTGTAGAAAATTGAATGGTCTTTTAATATTATTTTAACAAAATTTCGATAGGACTTACCATTTTTGAAAAATTCTTCAAATTCAAACCATTGATGAATTCTAAACTTTAAGGCCTGGTCGGCACCCTTTCCTGTTGTCCGATTGCAATAATCTTTTTCAGTGGTTATTTTTTTCTGCAATGGCACCTAGGGGGTGCCCCCTGGTTCTAGGGGGTGAGGGCAAAGAAATACAAAAAAAAATTTCGACGCGTATAAATAAGGACAACCCTAATGTATTAGTGCCTATAAAGGAAAAAGTGAATTTTATTATGTTAATTATTTGTAGCATAATACGATTTGTTCAGCGGTTGCTGTTTCAATTTTTTAAACTCTTTCGTAATATTTTGTTTTAGTCAGAAAAAGATTTACTGTTTCCTTTTTGTAAATATCCTGCTTACTACGCCTCTAAATACATGTAAGAATCATGGTGTATAATGCATACCACTTAGTATTACTAGTTTGCACACACCAAACACAATTTTTAATATAATAAAAAATGCCTACAAAAATCTGTTATAGTATTTAAATTATACTACCATCAACGTATACGCGTCCTAATAAAAATTAAAAATAATGAGTGATAAACAGAGACATTATCCCAGTTGAATTCAATCACACATGTATTCGACGAAATCAAAAGCTCGTGTAAAAAAAATTCGTTTCCCATTTTCCATTTATTTTTGCGTGCAGAATCCCCTCCTGTTCGGGTACATCGCGAATGTATGTACGTCTCACCCTGTATAAGCAAAGAAGCGTACCGGACCAAAATGAGAGGTTGAGGGGTCTCTAGACGGAACAAGTATCTCTACGGCTTAGTTTAGGAGGCAGTTTCACCTGTGTTTATACATGTGCGGTGGCTAGCAGTTACAGAAGTTGATCCTCACCACTCACGCGGCTCCTTTGTGTTGCTTCACCTGTTACGAGCTGAGAGCTCTGAAGCTTCTCTCGGCGACCGTCTACGTGTTATTGCAAGAAAGCATAAAGCTGATAGACATTCTAGGGCGTATTCAAGTACTAGAAAAAACTTACCCTTTGCCCAGAAGATCGCAAGCAATGTGTCACAGAAAAGAACATTTCGAATACATATCTCGTTTTACATTGAAGTAATAAACAAAGTAGCTGACAAACATGAAAATAGATTAGCAATAATATTAAAACTTGAATTGCTTTATAATGTATATTTGGTAATCTCTAACTTAAAACATTGTGAAACAAAGTGATAAAGACTACATGATACTACATAGTTAATAGTCGCATTAATATACGAAGTATAAAATTCAAAGCACCACAGAATGATATCTTGGAAACTAAGGAACTATAAAGTTTTTGGTTCATATAGGGACTGATTGATATCGAGGAGGATATCATGTGATAAAATTCATTTTTTGTAGGTGGATACGTGTAGACTGCACCAAAATCATGAGGGTTTTTTTTATTAGCAACGTGTATTTTACTTTTAAAATCATATGTATTAAAATCGCAATAGTGAAATAGTCAATCGAGTGGTACTATTATTGCATTTTTTTTAGATAAAATATAAAAAATAATAAATTTCAAATACTACTTTCAATATTAGAATGCTCTGTTCATCGGTAATTATTGGTATTTCTAACCCAATTTGAAATGTAACATTCGACACGGCCCAAGCATGAACTTTACTACTTAGTGACGTGAATCTGACCTCATACTGAGCATTTCTACTTGCCCATTTTATCTACTACCACTAGACGGGTCCCGGGATTTCTCGTGTTTAATAATGCAAAGGTGAAAGACGAGTCACGAGTCTTCTCGTATTCAGTTCTCGTTGAAGAAAATGAGCTGTTCTAAAAATACCACACCATGAAAGAAGTGGGCCGATCAAGGAACATTATTCACAGCATTTAGACAAGGAATACATGTTACGTACAGTAAAAATATCTCTTCCTCCAAAAGTTTATTTATTTTCCTTTTTATTGAAAGTGTGCGTGCAACTGACAATAAGTCCACTGAATTAACGGACGTTGCAGTTTAAAAATCGAAGATACGTGAAAATTTAGTTGCAAAACTTTAAAATACCAAAATTCAATTAGTGCAGTGCAAAGTGGTTCAGAA
Organism: Andrena camellia; assembly: GCA_029448645.1. Classification (NCBI taxonomy): domain Eukaryota; kingdom Metazoa; phylum Arthropoda; class Insecta; order Hymenoptera; family Andrenidae; genus Andrena; species Andrena camellia. The sequence goes on along the minus strand of CM055676.1, from coordinate 54,126,804 downwards.
GTCTGATCATCAACAAATCTGTTTACAGAATTAAAGGCCGACATAACATAAGGGCGACAGAAAGCCAAAGATCCGCTCACATAATTTACGTTTTTACTAAAGACGAGTTTTCTAAAATTACATAACACAAAGTTAAACTGTGTCAATATTATTCATTTGACAAAATATATAAAACAATTCATTTTCTCCTTACATTCTATTTTTTTTTTTGGTGTAATTCTTATATGTACTATTCTGAGTTCATGTGTGTGTCCCTTTAATTATATTACTGTTAAACTGTAGGTATGATGAAATTATAACTGATTCAATAATTTTCATTAATCACCAATTAGGATTAAATGTTACCATTGTGCATCTTAACAAATAAGCACGTGCAATTAGATCAAATTAATTTCACTAAGCGCCATGCCAATTAACTTAACAGTTCATACAAATAAAATTTCCACGATTTCACCAAATATGTACAGAGTGTCAGAATATGCTACGAAACGTGCGATAGAAGTCAGTGTGTTGACAGAATTTACGCTTTACGATTAACGAAATATTCGCCCGTATGTCATAACGCCCATGTTATTTATACATATACCGGCCTCAGTACTTTATTCAGAAATTTCTGTTCGTTATTTGCAATTTATACGTAGGTACGATTTATTTTTGTGCGCGTATAATAAATCAAGAATACGGTTGTGGCTTTTATATATTTTACTAGCCAGGTTAAATTAAATATTGTATACGAAACAAAATACTGGCTCGTATTTACTTAGCAGCAAAAGAAGGTGCTCTGACAGACAACATAATCGAATGCTGCAACTTTTCATGTTGATTTTCATTTATACAAATGTATTTTCAATGAATTTTACCCTGATTGATTAAGCGACAGTTGCTACAGTGGACACTCAGTTTAATGCATTTAATTACATTCCCTACTTTGACAATCAGATTAGTAAAGTACACAAACGGATTACGAATGGACTGCTGCTAGCTCAAATTCACCTGACAGATGCACTGTTACTAAAAACAAAGCTACTAATCTGTACCAATAATAACAATACCTGGCAATCAAACCTTTAGCCTTGAATCATTTCAGTAATTGCATTCTTTCAGATTACGAGTATGTCTCATGTTCGAAATTCTCGCCAGTGTAGATACAGGGTATCTCTGATAAAGGGAGTTTCCTTAAGATAGGTGGCAAGAGAAGTAAAATTAAATGAAAAATGTCCTATCAGCACAGTGTCAAAAATTTATATTGAATCAGGAAAATACTACAAAAAATTTTCAGTGTAATGTTGCATTCGTGATTGATCTACGTCTTGTAGTAGGTAGGTACATAGGGTAAACGTAGGGGAGAATGTGTAAATGTAGACCAGAGTTGTAATACGGACCAGGTGTTTATTTCTCTGGTAAATGCTGCGATAAGTCGGGAACTGAACTAGACACAACAATTAGTATCCGCTAACACCACAAAACAGCACTGGTGTGACTGGCATGTTTGCTTTAGCTACAAAGAAAGTGTCTGTTTCTACTCATGTAAAAAATTTTTCATGGTAAGATTAATTAATTTTTTTCTCATACTAACTGATAAATGTAATATGTTAGTTATAGAGGCATAATTAGTCATAAGGTGCAGTCATTTTCAAACTTTTGAATTTTTTTGGACCTAAATAATTTTGAAATTTTACATGGAATTACAGAAACATGAAAAAACTTGTTTTTATGTTAAAATACAAAATCTGTAAAAAATGAACTATTTCTTACGTATTTTTTACCTTCTCAGCTCTGGTCCATATTACCACCCCAATTTCTAAAACCATGTTTCTGACAAAATTTTGTAGAAATGGCTAGCCTCCAAATAGTTGAATTTCCACGCAAAAAACCTACTGATATATCATTTTAGATATATGAGCTACCATTTCCATCTTTTATTCATGCATTTTTTACATTGTTAATGTGTCGATTTTTTTCTTGCATTCTGGTACCGGCTATACCCAAATTCGCCCTAATTAAGAATCATTTTGGTTTTTTATTACAGATGAACAGAATAGCCGGAATCACGGTAACCATGAGAAGACTATTTTTTAGCGGTGGTGTTCAAACGCTTGCACTGCCACACATTTTAATTATTTCTCTCTACTAAAATTTTTAAACATTACCTACTGAAACATGGGTAAATATATAAACCAAATTTTGACAGGAAAGGTTATATAGATGCTTTATACAAAAATACCAAAGATTGTGTAAAAGAAAACGCGTCTTACAGTAGAATACTCCCTTCACCAATAGAAGAAAATTACCTTAAAATTGATTTCTATGTTCACATTATAGCAAATATGTTTGACGAGTAAGTACTTTGCGTAAGGTATCAGTCATTTCGGCATTAAATTAAACGAAATTCGTCTGAATACGAGTAAATGGAATATTCACTTCTGCTGTTAATTATCTTCCACTTCTGGAAAGGTAAAGGTGTGATGCAAAAATGTGGCAATGTGATTAACGATTTTATCGTGGTATAAGCAATATAAATAATGAGGATTTAACAGAACAGCAATAATTAAACATTCTGAATGCTTGTTTATACTCCAAGCACATATTAATATAAGTTTTTATGCTTGTACTAACATGTTCGTTAATTGAGGCATTGAGAGCAAAAACGGGCTAACTCACATTGAAAAAAAATTAATTTTTCCTATTTTATATGATTAGTACAGCCTATTGGAATACAGTATTACTACTAACTCAATTTCGGAAAAAATGTATGCTACTTCGTTTTTGCTCTCATGCCTCAATAGGGTGGCCCTTATTTATACGTGTCGATTTTTTTTTATATTTCTTTGCTCTCGCCCCCTAAATGGTGCCATTTGATGAAAAAATAGTCCCTGAAAAAGTTTATTGCAATGGGACAACTGGAAAGGGTGCCGACCAGGTCTTCTTGACTTATCCGTCTATCTTGACATATGAGGACATATTAAAATAATTGTCCACATCGAACAGGTAACAAATCCTAAACAATAAAAAAGACGCTAAAATTTTACTGAACATGCTAAAATTAATTCATAAGTATTGAATACAAACAGTGGAATTTGCTTACAATGTGGACAATACTTTCCATAATCTTATCAAAAAATAATTTTTGAAATCTGCAATACTATTATGAACTACATGTTGCTATATTATAGTATTGTTATTTTATCAAGTAAATGGACATTAAAGTAATCTACTATAGATTCTGTTAATGTAAGTATATTTCAGTAAATCATTAGGATTTTAGTTTTATATTCAAAGTCCTATTTACGTGCCTAATCAAAAGAAGATATCCTATATCTTACACGTACCTACATACTCGCTGTTGCATAACATTTTATCTCCTGTTCAGTTGTTCCACAATTTACTGGCAAAGTTGGGCATCAACTAAATAAAAAATTATTTAAATAGCGGTTTGAATAAATGTTACTTTAACTTTATTCGTTATTCGAGACTCGAATAATCCCAGTTAACTTTATTCGAAAGATGACGAATGATTTTTTTAACTTTTATTCGTTATTCGACATTTATATTTAAATAAAAATGTTCCTCAAAGTACCCACACATATGGCTTGTGGACTATTGCTTGATGGTATCCACATTATAAATTAGACAAATGAGTACAATTATCTTTAAATATTGCACTTCTTCCATAATTAAAATATATTTTCCAACAAGACTAGATTTAACATTTTTACCTCAGCCGGAAGCAATAATGGAGAAAACCAAATAATGAAATGCAAATACAGGAGCAGCAAATTGGAGAGCAAAATACAGGACAGCTTCCATCGTATATACATACTGTGCGTGAGGTTGCATGGCAACGACTGATCCTGGAAAGCTTGTGCTTATAAATGAAATTTTCAATGATTACAAGTATATAAATAGTTTAGTAAGTAATTTTAAAAAAAGTACAGAAAAGTCAGGCTCTTACTGAACTTCTGTAGAACTCTTACGAGCTGAAATAAAAGAGAGATTAAATAATTTCCAGATAAGCTTACAAGAATTATTAAAACTCAAAATTATAGGAATATGTAATTCCATTGATAAAAAAGTCACTAGAAAGATATTATACAGTATGAAACATCGACTTAGATATTTATTGGTGCCAAGGCTATCCAACAAAATATTAATATATGTGAAAATAATAATAACACATGCGCTCATATAGTTTCATAATATATATTAAACACATGTGTGTGATTCGTGTTTGTGTAATATTCCTAAATCTAGGTATACAGTACTAACACTTTCCTCATTTTCTATTTACGATAATATTACTTTGACGGTTTCAATTTAACATAGGTACCTACTCATTTTACCACTTGGCAGTGCCAAATGCGGGCACTTCGGATACCCACTGTTTGTGCATATGAAAAATACAAGACATCCGTAAAAATGCCGTTTAAACATCGACATGAATTATTAATATTTTATACGTACAACAATTATGCCAGTAACATTCATCTTATATACCTTTCTCCGACCAAAATAAATAGATTCCCGTTATCCGTAAGACAGAATACATATTACTGACTCGAAAAAAGTCGCCTGAATGAAACAACTATCAGTAAAATAAAAAACAACTTTATCACTCGATAAGATGACTGAATTTATGAAATGGTGATATGTATAATAAAGCAATTATTGTACGTTTCCGAGTTTCAATGTATGGTGCAGTGACATTCAAACTCGTCACATTTCGTTATTTCGTTACGTCAAAAAAAAAAAAACATTAATACCATTTGAAGGAAAGTATTGAGCGATCGGAAATCTCAAAAATTATTTCTCATTACATATTGTGCGCGACTATTTTTTTCAATCTTGTAAATGTTAACGAAAAACTCATTTACGGCATTAATTCATTCTACTGCCAATTAGAAGTAATTGTACATATTTATAAAAAAATATTTTTCAAAATCTCACTATATCTACCTCATTGTTATTTATAAATAAAATCCTGTGAGTAGTAAAAAATTTAAACGTTTTCAAAAATCAATTGTGTAATAGTGAGTATCTATCCCAGTTTACATTCTAAAGAATATCGCTGTACGTTCCGCAAACAGCTGTATTTTCTAAAAAAATTAAATGGTCTGTTCGAACTTAGGTTCAAATTTATGAAATAAAAATTGCAGTGGTATATCCTGTACCATGCACACCATCTCTTCGTGCTCGAGCGTAGAAGTTTTTGAAAAGTAACCTTCGTAAAATCTCTACGAAATCCTGTTACGCGGCAGGCTACGAAAACATTGTGTATTTCATATTCGCTTACCGACACACTCAATTAAGAGCGCGGAAACCCGTCTAGAGGAATCTATTCCTTCCGGTCTGTAAACCGCTGAACTTGCTTCTGGATATTATCAAAGTTTTGGTGCCCAACCCTTTTCGCGAGACAATAAAAATGGGTCCAGCGAATAAATGCATTCTCCATTGTGAAAACTGCTCGAAATGGTGTGCAATGTTCCCCTTCCCACGACCGCCGATGCCTCCTCTCACACCATGAAAATCCATTCCGGTCCCATCTGTCTACCGCTATTTCTTCCATCGCATAGAAACCCCGGCGATTTCGCTCATTTATAAAGCAATGCCGAGTAATGAATGCCCTCCATCTCGAAGTTCCTTCATTGTATTATAAAAATGTGGGGAAAAAGGATCTTAGGTACTATTCAGATGGCGTATGTATATCAAATGTCGTTTTGCTGTAATATGGAATTTAGAATATAATAATATAACAGAAGGGGTATTGGATTATTAGATACTGATTGATCATGACCAATTGAAATTATTTTTCCTACATGAGCAACACAAAAATAAATACATGTAGCAAAATGGTTTAGAACTAAAGTTCAACATGTTTTATATATTAACTCATGTATGGCTTGGTTTGTTATCAAATTCGTGATTACTTTTGTATGTAAATATGTATGTATATACAGTGGCTCACACCTATAATCGTACACTCTTTAAAATCGCATAACATTTTTAAAATTGATCCAAACGACTTGACTTTTTTTTGATGATAGAAGGATTAGCTTGCTAAGTGACGCGTTTCGTCCTTTTGAAAAAAATTGCAATTGGTTGTAATAGCAGAAAAAATAGTAAAGGTCGTTTTTTAAATTTTTTTCTGAGTCTGTAATGAAAATTCACTTAGCAAACTAATCCTTCTAGATTCTCAAAAAAACTCAAGTCGTTTGGACCAATTTTAAAAATGTTATGCGATTTTAAAGAGTGTACGATTATGAGTGTGAGCCACTGTAGTTACGAGATTATTTGTTATCACAGGATCAAACAGATTTTAATAAGTATTTAATCGTGGAAATTTATGAGTGTGTCAAATCAGTCTTTCAGATCACCAACAAAATATGCTTGTGTATGAATAACTATGAGCTTTTTATGAAATTATCAATGTCTGAATCCATATCAGAAATATTGTACGTTTAGGAATCCAACTTTATACATGTTTTCTTGAAGGATTACGCTTTTCTTTAATAATATTTCATAATACTTCCAATACCATACGTTTTATTAAAAATATTTTAAATTCAACTGCATTGCATATGTGTAAATACACAGGTTATGCATTTGATATGATCAGAAGAAATTTTTTGTAGAATTTTATGAAAAAGATAATACATTTTCTTATGCGATATCAATATCACTCAATAATATCGTATCTCAATAAAGTAGTTTGCGTCACTTAACAACACTGTTCTATTACTTGGGTTAAAATCACTTATGTGCAGAAATCGACATTGTTTATTTAAAATTGTTATATTATTTTATTTGTTAACACATCTTTCGAACGAACATTTTTGTTTAAATGGCACTTAGAGTACTCGAAGCTTGGACAATTATAATTTTCGTAATTGCTTAAAATGTAACATGAAGTGTTAAAATTATATAAAGAGTATTTAGATATAAACAGAACCTTATTTACATTCGTTTAATGTGTCTTATAGAGTGTCTTTATTCTGCACGCGTTTTTATTCCGATTACTTACGTACCCCTTAATTCTACGAACATTTTTAGACTGAAATTGAAAGTAAGTACATCTCACACAATATTTAATAATCGTTTATTCTATAAAAACAGTTGACTGAAATTTATATCGAGATTATTCTTATTTACCAGGTCAGTAAAATATACCGATTTCTATCAACGCAGTAACAGAATTCTCATTTACGTTCGAACAGTCCCCGTATAAGGTAGTAATTTGTGAACGTTCAGATAAGAAAAGAGAAGACTGGAATTAATGGTGCAATGTAATTGGCTATTTTCGGAAAATTGCATGTGAATTTATGACCCTCGACATTGCACTTCGTTATAGATAATAGGTAATCAAGCATCTAGGGCTCGGTTATACTTTTGACTTATGAAGGAACAGAAAATATATTCAAGGATCTTAATCTCTGTGACTTATCATAAGTTTCACTTTAAACTTTAGAATCGATTAAATTCGTGATAAAGTTACAAAATTACAATAATATTCTTCTACGTAGTTACTACATTTGATAATGTAAAATTAAAATTAAAATTAACATGGATTTTCAAAATTATTGCTTTAGTTAAGTTGGTGCTAAAATTAGAAATTCTTAGCTAGTGACATTAAATTAACTGCATGAACAAACGCATAAGAATTAATATTATGTACGCTCCTACTCTTGACGCATTGTTGATTGCGCCTGACACGCATTGTATTAAAACGATCGCTTATAAGGTGTCGTCTTGTTTCATGTTTTGAACTTCTAAACTCTTTATAGATATCAAGTTACATACTATTAATGTTTCCTTGTGCCCCTTGCATTGAAGTGCTCTACCTCCCCCCATTTGAGAAATGTTATATCATCGTAGGATGTATTCTTCGTTGATTTTCCAATTTCAAGGATGACTACAGGAAACTGAACCAAGGGATCATCGAAATTATGAACAATGTTATTTTAAAAGAGATCGGCGAAAATAATTTATGTTACAGTATAGCAAAGGTGCCTTGATAAATACAACATATACACGTATATATGTCACCCCACTATTTATTCTTTATCGTTTTATGGAGATTCGCTGAATAAAGAAGATAGATACCTAAATGAATTCCCAAAGAACTGAACCACTCTGAAAAGTTGAAACGAATAGAGACAATTGCTTCGTTACTTCATAGAGACAAACAAAATTCGCTTTTGAAACGGCTCGCCACTCGGGGCGAAAATTAGATTTCACGTCACAATCGAGAACGATTAGGATGATGGTTGCAGGAAGAATAAACACAAGCCATCCTGAAAGCATTATTCGATTCAAACGTGACAATAGTTTCTATTTAGTTGGACTGTTTGCTGGTAATAACCATTCAAATTTTTACTCATTGCAATTATCTTAACATAGGAAGCACAGTCACAGTGAAAATATGTAAATCACAAACTCACATCAAAGATTACGATAAAAAACATACTAAATTGAAACTAACACTTAAAATATGAAATTTTACTGCATCTCTTGTATTCCATTAACATTTCGTCCACGGTCTCTGATTCTATTGTTACGTCCGTGACGAATGGCTGTCTACAGTCCTAGCGAAAGTTAGTGAGGAGACCCAAACAAAGTCCCAGGTGTTGACCAGGCATTTTCCAAACGGCGAAAGCAGACGCCCACCCTCAAACTCAGCGCGTTCATCTCATGAGGGACTAGGGTCTAGGCCGTAACCCTTGGGTACGAGTGCGGTCCTCAAAGTCGTGGACACCCAAGGATCTTCAAGGCTACTCTGCAATATCTTTCTGTCGATGCCAATGTCTGGATTTCGTCAGTTACGTGTGACCGTGGGAAACTAACTTGGGACTGTTTTCCGTTTTGAATATTCAAGAGTAGGGCTCTCTACCTAGCGTTTTAAATACGTGTATTTTAGCGCGGACGAGGTCAGTCTTCATTTTGAGTTGGAAGCGAGCAAGTTACTCGTGCTAGTACAATTGTTATCGGAGCTACCCAATTCCCTAGCCCGGAATAAATTTCTTAAGGGAGTACAGGACTATTGAAATCACGAAAAATCGATTTTTCTATTACTATTCATTCTGAAAGTGTCATCCTTTGTGAACATTTACAACAAAGTTTCATGAGGAAATTCGAATAATTACGGAAATTATAGCGCTGAACGTAACTGAGTGCGCCGCCGAGTAACGGCCTCGCAGAGCGGTATTGGCGTAGGGGACTTAACTTTGAAGCCGTTTATCTCGAAACTACATTTTTAAACGCCGTACATCATCGTGTACACCATAACTTTTGAACGAATGAATATTTTCACTTGAAGTTTTAACTGGAGGTGTAGAATTCCTTTCTCTGTAGCATGGAATTTCCGCATTCACATTGGATGTTTGTAAACAAATTTTATAAACAATTAAATACGATTTTCATCCGTAAAAATGTAGGAAAAAAATTGATTCGTGTATAACTTTCACAATTTCTGTTTAAATTCGCCAGTCAAGTTCCCTGCTTTACAAAACATGATCGAAAGAAACGTATATATCGAGTTTACCATTAAGAATATGTAAACATTGGTAAAATTGAGAATTAAAAATTCATATTCGAGGAAGCATTTGTAACAATATTCCTGCCAAAAGCCAAAATACATGTTCTCGCAAGTGAAGTTTTCATTAAAATATTTATTTATAACCGAAATTTGATATTGTGCGTCTTTAGATGTAACAATTATTAACAAGGACTGTGGGATTATGTGTTAGTTTACAAGCGATTTAAATATCGTTCCATCATTAAATGATTCGAATTTATAGATAAGCCTAGCAGTAGTAATTTTTCTAAACACGCACATATCTAAAAAAATATTATATTCAACTATATCGCAAAAAAATAGTGTAACTACCCCTCGTGAAATCCTCTTTTAAGGGGATCTACTCAGGTTCGTTTAGATCGAGTGAAACGGAAAAATAATGGCCTATAAAAATTCTTTTACGTTTATTCGTTGTTGTGTGCATGGCTTATCCGTCCATTTTGGCTTTGAAAGGAGGTACATGCTTGTATATATTTCTTTACACAAAGTAATATAACATACAGTTTTTACAGTACATATTTCTCTGTAAGTCAAGAACAGTCTGCGTTTGAGGATCTACAATATTCCCATCAATTTTCTAGCCGTACTTCCATTTTTCCAGTTTCCTTTATCTCTCTTCAATTACATTCTTCGTCTGTTCTGTACCCTCTCCCGTATCGCTGATTAGTAAATCTATCTTCCTATTGGTTTTTATTTTTTTAACCCTTTTTTATGCTGTATCCAAACTCTACCTGCTCTACCAAAGGAGAATGTTATTGTTAAGTCTGTGAAATGATTACTGGCCTGAGAGCGTGGAGGGATTTCTATACACCATTGGAAACATTCCGTCAAGACGAATCGATTTATGCCAAGTGTACTCCACGACCCTCAATTCCACACGAAACGTACACGCCACGACAGTATTAGAAACTCTTATTCTATGAACTCTAGTACTATTACAGAAACTCCTATTAATGTTTTATCGAGACTAGATCTCGAAAGGGTATCTTTTCCAAAAAGAAGAAAAGGTTGTACCTTTTGTATTCGTCATAAAAAGTGTACCTATCAAAATTGCAAACATTACTTTTAACCTTTTTTTTCTACCACCAATACCAATACTAAATTTTAGACCGTGATGCAGTATAAACACATACGTATTTAAAACGTAACATAAACGATAGGTATTACTTTTATAATGCAATTAATTGAAAGACGTAATCTTACTTTCCAAAAAATCAAAGGTATCCATTTATTGCACAGCAAACATCTACCAGTTAAATAACAAATTTAAAATCGCGCCACCATTAGCGCAAACGGGTTTCATCTGGAGGAACTTTATTTTCAATTGCTTAATTTTTCCTCTAGTGGACGTTATTTAGACAGCCGACATTTTGTTAATCAATGAACTATAACGAAAGCGTGTAGCTTCCAATGGGCAAACGAGAACGCTTTGTACCTAAATAGTAGCTTTATTATACAGATACCTCCGGTATGCAAAGCAAATCAGGAACAAGAGAATAGTTAACTCCAGCCAAGATTGAACAGTCCGTATTTTGAACCGGATGCGCGTGCATTGTTAGCCACATACGACCACCTTGTTTTCGTACATGTGCATAGATTTGTATGCTGATACATGCACACGCATGGATCACGTGCATGTACGGATACGTGATGCACAAATAAATAAATATGTCCACGCATTGCTGCACGTGCGTTTGTATTTGCCCTAAGGCGTTCATGGATTTAGGTACTGCGCATGTACACAGCTAACAACGAACGTATACAGGCATATATTGTTAAGCGGCTCTCAAGGATTACTCGAGTTTCACTTGCAGCCCAAGATGCTGCGGAAGCTCAACAGCTAACTATTAACTGCATCTAATTACAAGGGTTGGTGCAACATAGATGCCTAATTAATGGCACCAAGATTTACGTGCGAATGCACGTGAGAGTCTGGTCCGTTTTGCATGAGACGTTTTGATGATGAATATCTTTCATATCGCTTCTGACTCCAACCGCCGTTGAATTTAGAGGAAGTCCGACCAATCTCGGGCGTTGTCGCGTAACTATGTTAATACTAGCTACATGCAACGTTACTTCGCACACCACCCCCCAAAAAACGATCGTGATTAAATGAGCAAACTGCAGCCGCATTATGTAGCCATTGAGTTATCCAAATATTCTGGGTCTCTCGTAAAAATTTCAGTTGCTTGCATCGCGCTGCGGGGTCGAATGCCAGAATATTTTAACTTTATCGCCAGAAAACAGTAATCGCGTAACGCAAAAATATCGGCCCAGCACAGTGAAAATAATACATGAATGTTTATTAACAAAAATTTAATAAAATTTTAATTCCTGCGTTTCCGTGCACGCCTCATAAATATCATTCTGTTATTTCATTGTATACCGTGGCTCGTGTAATTACAATTGTTTATTCACTAAAAGTTTGCCGTTCGGAGGAAATTTAATTCATTTAATAATTTAATCTTAACAAAGATTATTTTTCTGTCTACTATGTATTTTTCTTTATAACGTTCCCATAAATAGTCTCTTGTAATTTACGTTCATTGGTTTACATATTATAACAAAATACATGAGTAGACTGCGGATGTTTATGCAAATATACATTTTTATAGAACAGGAGTAAACAAGTGAAACTTTGATAGAAATATGTTTCGTCATTAGAGGGTTTCCAAAATATATTTTTTATTTTAAAACATGTTATGTTTATTTGTCTCTAGCATATACAGAACTTACTTACTTAGCTCGAGTATAATAGCGGCAATGATATAGTGTATTAGATTTTCTTACAATAGGGAGGCCGTAATTATCGTAATAAATATCATACTTGCATAAACTTCCGCAGTCTATACATGAGATCGCGCTTTAGGCATACTCCTATAGGTACCTATATAAACCATTGAGAGCAGAAACGAACTAACCCACATTTTTGCGAAATTGAGTTAGTAGCAATAATGTATTCCAATAGGCTATGCTAATCATAAAAAATAGGAAAAATGATTTTTTTTCAATGTGGATTAGTCCGTTTTTGCTCTCAATGCCTCATATAACACGTAGTAACAATACACCTTACAAATGACACCCGAATCCTATGTTTGTAAGATAGAAAATAATACTCAATTTTCTACATTATTATTCCCAGCTTTTTAGTATGATTTAAAGCTTATGAGCATAGTAGGTAAGTGTCCAATTTAGATATGAAATTGATACAATGAACAGAGATTACCTTGGGAACACCAATATTTCGTAGCTTCTTCTTATGATAATAAATAGGAACCACGTATGCATAAGGGGTAGGCAAACAGCCAAAACACGTGTCTGGGGTGGCTCTGGTTTTCTATCATCCGCCATCTTGCAGGTTAGCCTGCCATATTAGAAACGCTCTTAAGAAAGGGAGTATAATATTATTCAACACCCTCTTTCGTGAGCAAGTCATCTTCGCTTATAACATTTGACTGTATGTAGAGTGGGCCACATAAATTGTTAGAATTCATTTTCTGGAGAAGTGATAGAGACAATTTCTTTTCACGTATTAAGTATTCTGGAGTCATTTATGTGATATAAGCTCTTTTACTTATATAAAAAAGTTGTGAAAATGAGCTCTTTTAAAAATAAGTGTTCTTTATGTAAAACGTTTTTTCATATTTTGAATAGCTGGCGAAATATGACGAATAATATTTTCGTTGAAAAACCTTGAGGCAAGAATAGAGCTTGCAAAAACTGTTACGTTTTGAATAGAAATTATTTGATTAAATATTCCATTTTTTATGGGACTATATAAAGCACCACGTTATGGCCACTGACATTACGGCAAGCAAAGATATAACAAGAAGAATTTGTGTTGCTTCAGACTCGATAACTTCAACGATGTTGTTAGTTAACAACAGCATCGTTAGAAGAATTATTAATAAATGTATAGAAGTAACTAGATATCATTTGGAACATTTAATAAAATAATTCCTAACTCAGCGTAACAGGTTTGACACGTTTTATTCCCGCCATAGTATTCTTTGAATGAGAAATATTTTTCGTGGAATTTCCTCTACTGTGTAAAATATAAAGAAATGTTTTAACTAGACATTATTTGTTTTCAACAAAGTTATCTAAATTTTCAAAAGTTTATATGCTATTCCATAAAAAGAATTAAAACCTTAAAAAAGATTTGTCTCTATTCATGACAATTCCTGAGAAAATAAATTGTAATACTTTATGTGGCTCACCCTATATAATGTGTATTGTTTCCTATAATGGGAGATGCATTATAAAATGCGTCCAGACACGTGGCAACTATTTAATTGACCTCATCACTCTAATCTTCTTCCGAAAATGGGTACGATACATTTCTCAAGCTTACGTTACATTTATCCTGCACTTGAAAATTATAAGAAAAAAAGTAGATAACGTAAACACTAACAGAATTTGAAAAACAGCGACAAAAATTCTTTAAAGGAAAAGTCTAGAAATGAGATAAAAATGTTTGCCAAATGTAACATAGAAGCTATTTATGACTCTGCCATGCACCAATATTTCAAGTAATTATAAATCAAATAATTATATGTAAATAAGTACCTACCCCGAGTTCTGAATAGCATCTAAATTATGTGATACTTAGTCACCAGAAAAAGTATTATATAATTTTCTCATATTACATATATTAATTATATAATTCGTTAATCTAGTCGGAACATGACACCTTCAACAGCAACATGATTTAGTAATTTATTTAGAGTAGGTTTCCATCGAGTTCAGGCACAGATTTATAGGCTAGCTCCGAGTGTCCACGATTTATCACGACCTACTAATGTTTCCTAAGCAGACCATAGCGGATGTTCGTAGTTAATCTGTAAGCCTCCGTCATGGATAAAAGTTTCTCACTCAATTTATCAGGTACTAAGTAGCATCGTTTGCGGAACTTGGATCGTATAAAAACAACCCTTCCTACCCTTTGCCTTTGTTTTTATCCTGTACTATTTGCATTTTGCATAGCAAATTGAATTTTTCAGATAAACTAGTGCGCCAAAATGCAAAAGATACGAATCTTCACAAATACACACATATGTATATAATATTTCTACATCATATCGTGAAATTTTTAAAAGTGTAGATCACTTCCGTTTCGCAAACTTTTGAACACCATACGCCTATGTACCCATCAAAATATATTTTCTCCCTTACAAGAAGTTTCGATGACATCGAACGTTTCGCTCTTTAGAGTTATGTACCTACTATTTAGGTACATTGCAAACTTTTTTTAAGATTCTAAGAATTTTCGCAGAAAATCGTTACTTTTCATGCGTTTGCAAATTTTCATGTACTTCCAAAACATTGCAAGCTGTTGTTACTGTGTTTCAAACCAGATTATGAATTTCAAATACTAAGGTCGCCATAATATTAGTGATTTCTGAGGTTGATATGGTATTGTAATTGGTTTACGAGATAGATAACGAGATCGAAATATAGCAGAATTGTAAAAATGAAAAGTTCAACTGTAAGAAATGTAGTAAGATTTTCATTATATCTTCAGGTAGTTTAGTGAGAACACTTCTACCCTTGGAACGATCTTCCTAATTGCAAAAGGGTTTTATAAAATTTTACCAAATGCAAGGAACCGATAAAGAATTATTCGGTGCGCTAGTAATAACAATCGACCTGCTCCCATTCCATTTTACACTCCCGGCTGTTTCATAAAATATGTAGGAACGTTTGCATCGAAGGAAATGAAACTCGTATCCTAGTTTCAACGATTCTATTTCCTTCTTCCATTTTTAGAATCACACCGTCAACTTGATTCCTCCATAGTACGTACGACGATATCATCCACTAGAGAAGAGACATATGTATCCAAGTATAAAAGAATTAAATACCATCTCGAATCTAGATCGTATTTACTTTCTAGATTACCTATAACTTTTGCTATTTGGAATCTTATTTCTTCCACAATTTTTTAAACTTTAAATATTTGATAGCGCAAAGGGTTTATTGCACATGTCTAACAAAGAAACAAATTCCACTACATCCACTAGAGGTACCTCTAAATTCTTATTGTAAGAATATACCCAAGGATATATAATAAGTTTCTTATTTAATTTTTTCATATTATACGTACATTTTATCCATAAGTCATCGAAATTAGAAAATCAATTCTTTCAGTGTGCTACATTGCTGTAATTTAATTCACTAATTAATGTGCCTTTGTTTCTCTTTTTTCGAGTTCCTAGTTGAATCTTCACCAATTTCGAGAACCATTTACGGTTTCTACTAATTTGCTGCTACTGACTTTCGATTCTATTGAAAAATGAGCTGTCACATTAATAGGTGACTAATTTTTACATAAAAATAGTTTGGAAGATGAATGTAGAACATAATTCCCAACAAGAACACATTCACATTTCTCGCATGGAGCATAGCCTGATTGAAAATTTCCGATTTTGATGAAATTTTGCACTTTATTTAGCGACTGAAGCTCGTGTTAAAGGCGCGAAATCTGCCCACAGCTGATCATGGGGAACACGATTAATTAAAGTTAAAAATATTTGTTATTTCATGAGCAATAATATAGCCTGAACTAAAAGTGGACCAAGCCATAAGTGGCGTCAGTATATCCTGCTCGATTATTTGTTTAGCGACCTTTCTTGCAAACCATATTTTTGTTAGTTCTTCTAATTATTAAAAATTGTAATCGTACTCCGATTTTCTCCGGAATAAAGAAGAATATGAAATTCACTAAAGCGGTAGCATACGATTAGTTATGAATGGGGGAATTAAGGGGGGAACCTGGTGTCGCGGGTCGAAAAAAATCGATCTTTTTTCTCGCATAAATCAATAGTTGGACATCGCGAATATGCTCCCAAAGCTGCAGAACGAAATTCGAAAAATTAAAGCGGCTATAGCCAGTTTTGCTATGGAGCAGCAGATGACGCAAAGGTTATTACAAAACTTTAAACGCACTTTTCTCGAAACGACAGTTTTACAATTGGTGGACAATGTAACTCTAAAAATATTCAACTTGGCCTTGCGCATGAATGTTTGCGAACATTTTCTTCATAGAACTTAGCTATTGGTATAGTGATATTGTTTAAATAAGTAGCTGTTTTTGTACATTTAAGGCAAAATAAAGCTTGTACTAGTCGGTATACAAGTACAATTGAAAATTCTTTAAAAATTACAGCATGCTTTTTTTTACACAATATTGTCTGGAATCTGTCTTCTATACATTTTTCATAACGTAAGTTAAATATACTGTTGTGTACACATTCATATAATAAAATTTTACTGTTGAAATACAATCGAGAGCATCGTTTTGTTCTTAATACTGTTCGTATTAAAACGAATACATCGGTAATCAGATTATTAAAAATAGATAATGGGGATCTGAAAAATAAATGGTGGATTAAAAGATATTCTGTTTAAAATAAAGCTTCATTTCATTCGAAACATGTGGTAAAATTATAAGTATTTCTACATATCTTTTATTTCAATATGGCATATCTATGTAACTATTGCAACGTGCAGTACACTACGGATTCCAATAATTCCCAGTTAAATTCGTGAAACGTTTCGCACACGACCAAATAGTTCGCATTGCATTACATGTTGCATTACATGTTGCGTTACACCCGTCTGTACCTGGCCTACAGTAAGTGAATTGTAGATCTGGACGCGTTGCATTCAATGCTGGCCGAACGATTCACGACAAACCACGGCCAATCGGTTGTTACTGAGGAGACAAAGGCGCCTGCAGTTCATGGCTGGGAGCGTTTCGTGCTAGACTTCCGAACGAACAGATTGAGTGAAATTACTGATTTTAATTAGAGAAACAGGTTTTATTGTCGATGCATTTTTAAGAAAAATCGATGGCAGATAGATGAGAATCGAACTTAATCTAAATTTAATCTTTAAGGAAGCCCCATAAATGTTTTAGCTTTTATGAACGGTATTCTTAAATATGAAAAATTCGTAAAATATGCACGACATGTGAAATCTGCAAAATATGCAAATTAAAGAATACGTTTCGTAGCGTAAATGTTATGTATGTACAGTTACATACTCACAAAATTATCTGTCTGCCCCATAAGTAACATATTTTACGTATTAAATCGACTTCAATGTAAGAATTCACAATTCTAATTCACATTAATATAAACCTTGATTAATATACATTTGTTTTGGATGCATTCAATTGAAAAATTGTACACAGTTTATTTAAAACTGTATTATTATCTGTGAGAATAACAAAGATTGTGCAAAAAATATTCGCCCAAATTTAGTATTTTAATTTATACAAATATAATTACGGTATGTTAATATACTTTTAATATTCCTGCGATTTTATTATAAGCTTTAATCTATATAATCTATTGTGCATAGGTTCAACTAATTATCCGTGAAATTCGGGCTTATTTTGTTCCATTTTTCTGGCAAAATTTCTTTGAGCATTTCTTTGGTAGATCGTAAGTACTACATAACAGTCATAACTGAAAATATATTAATCAAGGTTTATCCCAATGTAAATTATAATGAATAATTCTGAATTTAACATTAAATAAATAAATTAAATGTACGTATAGCGTGTGCGGATACTTTTATAAGTAACTCTATGTATAGAAATTTTTTTGCAATCAATACTGGAATCATAAAGGGGAACATAAAAACAAATCGTTAAAGTAGAGCAATTTTTTTTGAGTTTGAAAATATACGCATACAGCTGATTAAAAACGTGCAGCATATAAGAGTAAATATGGAATGACCTTTTGAAAATACAAGTAGAAATTGCAGAATATCTTTCAAAGAACGTGACGCGACGCTTTGATTTCGAAAAAATTTATTTTGAAAACCTGTCAAATACTTGCACAAGTGATTGCAAAACGGTTTCATCGTCGAAACGCACTCTGCCGCAAAAAAATCTGGTTAACAAAAGAGTTAATTTACAAATTACACCACAATTGTACTGCATGCATTGTTACATTATGCAATATGCAATTCTTACGGTTAGTGAAGTGCATGCTTACTAAACGAGTTTTCAAATTCAATTTTTTCGAAAACAGAAGCCGTTATAAGAGCATTTAATTCCACATTTCTGACTTGCTTTTTCACGTAGAATCGAATAAAAAATAAAAAATTATTTGTCATGTGTCAAATAAAGTTGATCCGAGTTAGACCTGGGTTAGGTCTAAAAAATAAAAGAAATATTAAATTAACTTACAAAAGGAATAAAAAAAATTAACTTTATTCGTCGAATAATCTAAAGTGAAAGTAACTTTTATTCGATCCGTTATTTAAATAATTTTTTATTTAATTAATGCCCAACTCTGGTAAGAAGTCTCTTACTATCAAACGTGAAGCACCCCTAAGAAAGCATGCGCAACGAGGACGTTGGTATACACTTTTCTAGTTGGGAAACTCGACATAGTTTCGAAACGATCAAGAGCAATGGGAACTCGGAGTATCCCAAATTTTCCTACCCTTCTGTAGTGAAAGAATCCCTGCTTACGAGGAAGTCTTTGCTTCTTCCCATCTCGCCTTGAATCTTCCTCCCAAACCTTATCAACGAAGGAATTCAAGCCTGCCAAGACATCAGTATATGACACTCCCTCCTTTTCTTATCTCATCCAACTCCCCCTGACGGACTAGTGCCATCGAATTTTACAATTGTTAGACCGCTTCCCTTCACAGCCCATCCTGGTAATATTCCACGTGATATCAACGAGTCTCTACTCCGCCAAACGCGGTCCTCGTTACAGTATTTAAAATCTTTAAAAGATGAAAAAATAAATTTCGTCTAAGTCTCATATTTTAATGTATAATATATGAGTGTACATTTGTGAAAACTTCCGCAGTATGATTATGAATAACGAAGGGAAAATAAAAACATGCTGAGTTAATCCTTTATACAATACTTCATATTTTATAATTTCTGATCTAAATTTAGAGTAAGCTGCTACAAGCTCGAGGTACTCGGAAGCTAATAATCTCAGCTGATTGTACAATTTTCTTTAGAAGTATTGTGTCAAAGAGAAGTTGTTTAATGTACACATCTGAAAACAGAGCTGACGTAATTGTTAACTAGGCAGCAGTTTCTGGCTCTTTGTAAATGCCGTTCTTTGTTAAACACAGTGTTTTTGCTCCTTTTCTATGGAACCGCCTCGACATATCAAAAATATGAAAGGAATTTTTAATCTTTGACAAGTAATTTAGAGCAAATTAATGAAATTCTCCAAAACGGTACAGTAATAATTTTGAGAACTGATAAAGCGTAGGTATTCACTCACTTCACTGATAGGGCATATTGAAAATGTAATAATTTGGCCGCAAATTCATAATTTTGTGTAGAATTGTATGAATTGTATTGTAATGTGAGGTAATGTCTATATATTCCTGCGTTTCCTGTCATTTGATTAAAAATGAGTAACTGTTTCCATATATCGATGGCTTAGTGTACAAATATTTTATATCATCATGCAATGGTACATAAGTTTCAGGGGAATGCAATGAACAAAACTATTATTTTTAACAAATTTATGAGGAAGATATATACGTGGTTTTTATAAACTATAAAGAAATAGTCAAGAACTATTTGTTGCAATGTATACATCCACATGCAGGATATAGAAGAGGTGAATACCTAACTGAATTTTCGCAGAAAATTTTGAATAATGCGCCCTACGCATTTAACATATTATTGTACATGGTATGAAATAAAGAACTATATTCAAGATATTAGCCAAAATTGGTGACCGAATCTTGTGCACTTCCCTTGTTACACAACAAACCGACCGACATTTCTACACACTCAACTTAATCCCACCACTATTCACATGTCTTCTTTATATGATTACGGGCTCCGACCGCGGCACTGCTCCCTGATCTTTCTTTTGCCATTTACTGTGATTTCTTGATTTATTGGATTACATCTGCATGAAACGCATGAAAAGTGAACGGCTACAATCCCCATTGGATTTCCACTTGACGAATTCCTCCATTGAGCGCTCACGAGAAAGAAATTTCCACATATTTGTAATAGGGTGATACAAATAAGAACAGAAACAGAAGTGTTAGTAAAATTAATAACTACAACAACGTCACTCTACTTTCCTTTCTTTTGAATTGTGCTGAAATAGCATTTTTGTAAAAATGCAGCATCATTAGATTGTAAATTTTGAATTAATGTTAACAAAACATTGCAGATATTATGACCTTTTGCATATTATAAATGCAATACATACATTTAGTTATTAGATTTATTCATAGAGCAAAAATCAATGAATTTAAGTAACAGTTTATTTTTAAATTTTGATTTCGAATTAGTTAGAGGATATGAATCGACAATTTTGTTTGAACGATTGTTAGGTAAGATGTACATTTATAAGGATGTGTTTACTGCTCTGTAATTATTATAAATATCTTTTCCTTGAATATGAGTCGTATGTTGAAAAAAAAAGAATTTTCATAGAATTTTCATTCTAACAATTCTCAGTACACTGCATCTTTACATTGTCGTCTTCTACAATAAAGCATAAATTGAATCGCTGTACCTCGTTACGATAAATAAGCTTTTCCCGAACAAGGGAAAGAAGGTTATCAATCTGACTTATGAGACATTGCGCAATTTCGTCTTACACAAAAAGTTCAGATTATAAAGTTCCAGGTTAACGAGATTCTCTTTATGAAGCCGGTATAAAGAACACGAAAGGTCAGGAAGAAAGTTCTGCTGCAACTTATGTGTCTGAATACTCTCACTGTCAAAGGACGAAAATTGTTTCAAACTCCGTTAGAAACTTGACCACTACTTTATTGTAAAAACGTGACTAGTACAATTTGTAACTGAGCCACTACTTTATTATTAACTGCTACGGCAGTCGTATAATTTGTATCAGATCTCTAATTGGAAATACTGTTTTCCCAAAAGTTTTACACATGTAACTATTTCATTGTTTCCTCACATTAAATATCTGTTGACTTACTGTTACTGTGTCAGTATTAAGTTTTTAACGCCATTTTACAGTGTAATGGGTAAGATAATAGGTAGGTATAGTTAGAAAACAATTTTCGCATTTAACAATTTCTGCTTACGATTGCATATAATGCCAAACTTTTTTGTTTACCATTACTTTCATGTATTCAAATGTCACTTACATATTCTCAGGGTCAAATATAACTGCTCCAAAATGTTGCAAATGCTTTAAATAGAATATTATTCTTATTATACGTAAGTTTTGTCGAAATCGAGAAAACTTACAAGTGCTAAACGAAATGTATTTAAAACGTACAGTGGTCAAATAGCAGAAGTGGTACAGATGGGGAAATATGGGTTCAAACTTATTCTATGAATTTTCACAGAACAAAGAAACTTGACAGATGTATATAAATTTAGAAAAATCTTATTATTCACCTATTAGAAGCGTCAAATGCGATGCTCGAATAATTTGGTAATTCACTATATTTCGTCTTAGTAGTAAATTTAAAAAGGATAATCCCGAAAGCGTTTATATTTACAATACGCGTATTGAATTTTTATGTGAATTATTCATCTCACAATCTTCGAAATGATTACATTGGTTTGGTGACATTCCTGTTTTGAATTGCCTCAATAATTTATTGACCCGAATAAACCGCAAACCTAGCTGGCACGTGTAATTTACACTGAATCATTTGTCTAAAACCGATAGTGCACTACGTGAACGTTGGATGACAACATAGGAGAGAGTGAGAAGAAAAAATTTACGTAACCGAATATAATTACATAGTTATTCTGGTCATTTTATCGATTGTCTATGAAGTTCTACATATAACCCATAATCTAATGCTTCGTACGCGTGTTGATATCATGGTAAAAGAATCTATTGAGAATGCAAGTGTGCGTATACTGAATATCTTGACACAGTTATTGCTTCCACAGATGATTTCTGATGAAAAATACTAACTGAACTTATATACTTGACTAGCTTTACTACTCGGCGTCGCCCGAAATTAGATTCTGATTTTATAAAAAAACTTTATATATTTACATTTTTGGGTGAAAATAGGCATACTCATCTGGATTAGCTAGGCATAATGAGCTGGGACACATTTCGTGAGCCCAGAGTTTACCGTTCGAGAGTTTTTAGGCGACAGACAAACACACAAACACTTTCTGCTTTATATATTAAGATATATGTATACACTCCCTTTCATATATTTCATTGGACACTTGTTTGTTTCATCGAACTGATTATTAGAACATAGATACAAGATTCTGATTTCTGAATGATCCATTAAATGGTCTGTCAAAGCTTTTTACACTCGTTCTGAATCACTCCATATTGTAGTTTTACGTAACTATCGTTCTTCATTCTCTGACATGAAACGAGAAAATCAGTGCGACTGTAAACAATGATTCTTTGACGTCGGAATAGCACGATGTAAGTATTATATTTAGATATAGTTTCATTTTCATGTACGTTACTCACAAAATGTACCTACCGTGCACGACTGGAGCAGGATGAAATTTTTGGCGTCACGAACATCATCGTCTACCTACACGTGATCGTTATCATTGACCATTCCTACCTTGTACGGATCGGCTATCGTGAAAGAGCTCACCTACATATTCCAAGCTTTATGATACCAGGGACTTCAGTTTTATAGCCAGCTTTCAATACCAGCGACATTACCGATTCAAATTGTGTTCGGCGTTTACGAGCCATTTTCACGCGGCGTTGTTTTACCGTTTTCCCATAGTATTCCCCCTGTTGTCCCATACGAACTTGTGTTATATGGTAGACACCGCCGTTCGGACGACGAGGAAACGGACCAGACCTAACGATCAAAGGGGCCTTTTCCTCCCAACGATCACTTTCCTCGTATCTGAAAACCACGAACCGTCTTTGTTTCCTGCGGAACGGGGCTCCGAATATGGCCTCCGCAGCTTTTCAAATACGTCCTAACACCTTTCCGATTTTTTATTTGGCCCACATAACGCGTGACATACATACATATGTTCAGATATATTTCTTTAACTGATTAAACTTGCAATCTTTCATTCTAATAAATTTGAATGGTAGTGATTCAATTTGTTACATTAAATTAATTCGTCCTTTCTGAAATGCACGACAATATTTAATAAATGATTCCAGTAAATCGATTTCAACTGTTTATATGGTCATAGTAGAGTGAAAAAGTTCATGGGCATAATAGGCACCATGAGGAATGAAAATATTGCAGTCTCTCCTCATTCGATATATACACGGTGTTAAAATAAAAGAGTTCTGTGCCTACTTATAAGCTATGTAGTGCCCGCTAGACTAATTGTGAGTAAAGAATGTCGAATTATCACTGATCATCACAAGTTTAGAAATGTAAATACAGTGGGCCGTAAAAGTATCCGGACACCCTTTAAAATAGAATAACATGTTTAAAATTGGTTCAAATGACTTGAGTTTTTTTGAGAAGCTAGAAAGATTAGTTTAATAGGTGACGTGCTTCGTCGTTTTGAATAAAAATTGATGAAAAAAATAGAGAAGATTACTCTATCAACTTTTTTATCGGAGCCCGTAACGAAAATTTGAAAACCACGTTTGTAGATTTAAGTTGTACACATGCTGAAAATTTCATCGAAATCGATTAACGTAGCTCTGAATTACACACAGTTAAAAGTGATGGAAATCACAGTTTTCAGCCGAAAATTGCCGAAGTGTGTGATTTTCGCCACTTTTAGCAGTTTGTAGCTCACAGTTTAACAATTTGTCTGACGAATTGATTAAAAGAAAATTGTTTAAATCGGTGCAGCAAATCCTGATATATAGAGGAAAGAAAATTCGGGGTCGCGTGGATCCAGTGTGGTGGAAGCGTTAGGAAAATATACATAGTGTGGTGTTTGAGGGTTAATCATAATCTTCTGTCTAATAAATCGTATGTATGCGTCTGTTAAATTTAAAATCCATTTCACGACATGACCGTCGGTTTATTTCAATAACAATGTGTCTGACGACATCGACCGCATGTGCGAGAATATGTTCACCTATTCTAGGTTACACTGAATTATAACAAGAGATGGAACTCCGTACGCTTCATTTAATGTTCGCGTAGAGGTTTAAGAGGGATTTCACAGCTGAAGGAGAAGTGAATTGAGCAGAAGGAGAAGAACTACACTGTTGAGCCACTGTGCATGTCTATGGACGACTTGGGTCTGAGGAAGCTTCCCGTTTGTATTTTAAATAATGAATTATTAACGAAGATGTGAGTTCTATCATGGATATTCCGTGTAAAATTTAAAGGGAGGTAAAACTTTTCGAAAATCCGCTCTAATTCGAATACAATTAAGGGACACCTTGCTAGAAACGGTAGAATTAAGAATTTACGATTTAATTGGAAAGCCAATTAGCCGTAATTACCTAAGATAATTACCCTCTTTGTGGACAGTGAAAAGGATACATCGAAAAGAATATTATGAAATCTGCATAAATAAATTAGAAGATTTTTTAAATATTTTAGGGTGTTGGTGTAAAATATAAAAAAATGTAAATATGTAGGTACTCGAGCTTGAGATAATATATGTAGATGGAAAGCAGGAATAAATTGTAAGAAGAGAAAGAAAGATTCCGAGTAGATGTTGTGTGCACTTTGTGTCTGCTTCAAACTTAATCATTTCACATTTCCATATAAAAATAGAATCTGCCAAGAAGTCCCTCTTTGTACAAAATTGCTAAACAACGTAAGTTTTTGCATTTTCATATTATCGTATATCATGAAATTCTTAATCACAATAACGAAAACTATAAAGTTTGCTACAATATAATCCACATATATAAAGCTTATTAAGTTATTAAATCTAATTTATTTCGGTATTTAATAATGTCTTGCGACACTTTTCCATTTACTTGTACTATTTGGAATGTAAATGTAGATATAAAGAATCAGTTTTGCAACTTTTTGCACTGTATTATACAGTGTATGTGAAATGCATTATTGTAAGCTCAGAACAATCTCCTTACGTTCGAAATTATTTGGCAGTAAACAACACGGTGTATAACACATAATTATAGAATATCGCGTACGACCAATACATTATATTTTATTATGATATGCCTCTGCATATTTATAAAATGTGACTCGTTTTTAATATTACCAAAAAATAATACGATATATTCTTTTATCGTGTGACATTTTTCAACCTATTTAGTTTTGAGTACAAGAACTGAGGTTTTGAGTCCACAAATGAAAATATCTCACACTCAAACGTGGATCGAGATCGTTAAAAATAACAATACAATTCTTCTTTTTTATAGTTTAGAGATCGCTGGGACCGTTTATACAATACATATACATATGTATGTACGTATGTGGTACTACTAACGAATCACCCCCATGGGGTCCGAATGGCATCCTCTCTCATTCTTTTCTTCTTTTTTAAACGGAACAGCACGTAAATTTTGTTTCCCTGAATAGCCTTTTAAAAAGTCATATTTATTTGCTATCTTCTTTATAAAATTCGGTGGCTGTAAAAATGTGTGGCAAATTCAGAATTTATTAGAAGTAAGGAAACGTAACTTTGCATTAGCTGTTCTTCATATAAAATTTTATAGTCAAGGAATAAAAAGTGTAATAAAGTAACACGTGTTCTTCCAGTAATAACAGGCACGCTATAGGTGCGAAATAAATAAAAGTTATGTTAATACTAATGCTCCGAAATAAAATTTATCATCATCTTCTGGTATGAACTTCTTCCTAGAGTCCCCATAATAAATTACATTTATATATCTTTAGGAATTACTTATTGTGTGCCTCATGATGCAACGTTTATGAAGTTATTTGTGCTACACGTGTATCAAATCATTTTTAATAATAATTTACACATGAGAGTTACACGATGTCCTTAAATGATTAAAATGAAAGTTAAATATCAGTTAGCCATGTGAGATAGGCACTTAAATAAGTTGTTGACGTTGTGCCAACCACGCTTATGATAAGAGAGAAGAATATAGAACATGCTTCGAAACTTCCTTAAAAGTTCTTTTTGACACGAACTAAAAAATATAATTCAAAAGTTAAATGAAATGCCTTTGAGTGCATAGAAGAAGACTCTGAAAGGAAATAAGCGGTATTCTGATTTTCTTCGATATTGATTACATACACACGGTATTAGGTATCAGCAAGTGAATATCGTAAAGGAATTAAAGTCATCGCTGTAATTAAAAACCGAGGTTACATGTGATGCGTGAAGAAGCACTAAAATAAATTTGAGTTAAAAAAGTAGTCATTTTCAAGTTCAAAAACTTTATACCAAACATTCTACTTTAGCTTTTCTAACCATTTTGCCGCGACTTAAGTGTAATATTATATTTAAGAACATTAAAATTAGAACAATCTCGTACTTTAATGTGCCTTAGACATTTTACACGTTTGCGTACTTTATAGATATTATATGAGAATATTGTTCTAAAAGTACAATTTTATTTAACTATTAATTAAAAAGAAAATCCTTTAGATTGAAGTATTTTAGATTGTAAGATAATAATTGAATAATACATGAATGCAAATAAATGTAAATAATTTTAGAGAAATGGTCCTCTAATAATTCAATAAATTCAACTCATTTGCATATTACAATCATGAATTGAGAAGTCTGGAATCTAATTGGACATTGTATCACATAAAGTGGAGCAGAATCAGAAAAAGAAAAACGCCATCTGTATAGTTCTAACTCTTTATCAGATTTCTCTGTCACAATCTGAAAAGCATGAAATGTCACTATTAGGCTCTTGGGGAGTCATTTCCATTTTGGTGTAGGTGTGGACACAGTGCAAGAAAGAACAAGTCTTTCATTAATAAAATTGATCGTAACGCATTGCTATAAGCTTTTTTTATTCCTTTCATCAATATCTACAATTTGCAAAAGAAATAAGGCAAATCTGACCACCTTATCAGTTTTAATGTTTAAAGCCATTTCGTATAACAGTGGTTCAGCGATAATCCTTAATATTGTACGATTTATTTATACGTACATAGCGTATCTATGAGCCTCTATATTTTAAGCCCGATTTTATCGAAAGAAAAATTCGTCCATATCACGGCTTCTCGTTGTTAAACTCAACCTACACGGTTTGGATGTTAGCAGTTATGAGTCTCGTCCGTTGGTTAATAGGTTTCCGTCACTTTTAACATGTTTTGTTTGTTTGTTGTTGCAAATGGCTGTGTTCGTACATTTAAATAAAATAGAGAGTCCTTCGAAAACGTTGTAAACATAGCACGTGCAAGCTGAGAGCTCGAATGATTTAAAATCAGCCACGGACAGTACTAATATCGCGCAAACAATTACAATATAGCAACTTCTTTTAACCCAAATAAAAATTATATTTAATATATGGTTATAGTTCCACTATGAAAAAATGTTTTTCAATGTACCTTTCGAGACACATACATACATGTGTTCGTCACTTATCGTACGTAACATTGAAGTTTTTGAAACGAAATATAAAGTACACTCATCCCTCAATTTGCGCGGTATAATTTTACGAATACCAATGAGATTAATTTGCTTAAATGTTTTCACAACACATAGAGGCATTTCTTACATATTTTTTTGAACTACCAGACTCTATTCGCGCCACCCCTAACCGCGTAAAAACACACGTGAAACGAATACTCTACGTAAATCGAGGGATGATAAACCGTATGGAAACTGAAGTCGTTTTCCAGAAATGGAAGTTTCTACTATTTTTGGAGGATGGAAAATATGGCGTTTTTATTTGCAGAATTATGACAGAATTGCGACAGGTACATAGAGTGCATTTGATTCCCTCGAATCACCTGCACTCATGCAGTGAAACAGTCGGTGAGGGCTCCGAGGGAATCAAATGCAATCTGTGTACTTCTGCTGTCCTTTTTTAATTTAATTACTCAGACACGTTGAGATAGATTTAGTATACTGCTTATTTTCTAGGATGTACTTACATATGTAGAATTATGTACCATCGTGTTTTAAAGTAATTAATATAAATATGAATAAAATCTTGTTATTCACTCTTTTTCATTATTTTCTTCTTTTGAAGCTTAACGTAAATTGAATGCATAACCGAAGAAACCACTATTGTTATCAATTGATTAAAAATGTGTGATTTAGTAAGCAAATAAAAATAAATCGCATTTCCATATTGCAAGTACTTGCGGTTATGTGCAACTGCATGATAATTATGATTATTTTCATTCTACGTTAACAAACAACAAAAAGATGAGCGACCTCGAAGTGATGGCCACTATTAAATATCAGGAGTAGTTGATCCTTTTCATTCGTAATGAAACTCCCGAGATGTTATCGGTATTCAACACTAAAATGCTTTGAACCTTATACCAATATTTGGAAGGCTGAGAATCATAGTGGTGTAAGTCCAAATTTTGATAATTTGTGTTAATAACAGTGTATAAGTCTTAAAGGCTCCATCTGTTCACTTTCATAGTGCATTAAGTTATAACTGCATTTTTTACTGAGAAGTAAGGACATTTCTCTTTAGCCGAAACATTCTGGTGTAAGTCCGACTAATTCTAAGTATCGTCGGTCTTATCAGCACCATGCGTGGGCAGTATAAATTAATATAACAAATGTGTTGGTGCTGATTAGATGCTCTTCATGCATTGTTCTGACAAGTGAAAACTACACCACTGTGAATCTCGGCCCTCCATTTCTGTCTCCTTCGCTACTGTATCAAGTAATTGGAATCATACAGCAATAAGTAAGATTCGAATTAAAAATATAATGTATATATCGAAGCTTCACTTACAATTGCATCTAAGTTTATCTAAATAGCAAACAGTCCCAGCAGACCTGTGATTATAAAGAAGAAGACGTCATGAAACACAGAGTACAAGCTGTACAAGGCAGGAAGAAAATAAAATATGGGTGCTGCCAAGCGCGCGATGAACCGTGCAAGGATTCGCCGGTTGGAAGACCACGTGGCATACGTGAAAAGTGGGTTCAAGAGAGATGCAGGCGTTACCAGTTACCATAATCATAAATCATTCACGTATTATCCATACACTGTGTTGAATAGGTCACCGTACAACACACTTTTAACACATTACAGAAAATAATGCCATAAAAGACGTCAGATGTCTACAGTCTTTATGGACACCCGATAAAAGTCTTATCGCCGAAACAGTATACCTTTTGCTAAACGAAAATTTTACTTTTACTAAAATATGTACATGAGAATAAGAAATAACTATGTATGTTATTATTATATAGTATCATGTCGCCATGTTACTATACAAGGTCAGTCACGAGAAACAGGACAACTATGTAATATGTATCTCTGTTAGGATTGAAGATGTCAAAGAGAAGGAGAAAATGTCAAAGAGAAACTTATGTTGAGATATGTCATCAGCGTGTTTCTTTCTTTACGTGTCCTTCTTATTTCGCGCGTATCAATGTGAGGACGCTGCTATAGAGTCTCTCTTTCTTTAGGTATTTAAGCACGCGGTTTGTTGTACGTTACCACGTTAATACGCATGTATGTACGTAACAACTCACACCGTTTATTCAGTCTTTCTGTCCGTAATAAAGCTATCTTTTATTGTAACAACTTGTACTGTTGTTGCCATCGAATTATTGTGATAGCGTATCAGTTTATCGATATACGTTTGACGATGCGTCAAATAATTAGGTCCTGTGGATCCATTTCATCGGAAACGATTGAAAGGGCATTTCAAAGTCTTGCAGAACGTTTAAATACTTGCATTACTGATGAATGTCACCATTTTGAATATTTAATTTAATTCAAATAAAGTAATTGCACTCTGTAAAGTTGTCATTGCTTGATTGTGAATTTGAGTCCAAGGACATTTGCAAGGTCCTATGTCGTTGAACTTGCCTTGGCATCAGCCACTACGCTATGAAGTTAAAAATACATTATGCCATTTGAAAAATCATCAATTACCTTTAAAAAACCTTGAAGGTAACATCAATCAGAGGACATGTTTGTATCAGCAGATTTACCCCCTTGAGCAGTACAAGTTTGTCATTGACATTTTCTCCTATCTTCAATCCTTATAGAGATATATAAGTGTCCTGTTTCTGGTGACTCACACTGTATATGTATACGTATAGTTCCAAACTTTTGTGACTCTGTAAATTTTGGTCTCATTCATATCACATTCGATTTTACTATCAATATTATAAAGTAATTATTTAATTTTAAACTTATTTGCAAACATATTAAAGTTTAGCGCGTAACTTTACATTGTTTTGTTTACAAATTTGCGAAAATTGTGTTTACTATTTAATTATAATTGTAATTTTCATACAGCTTGTGCATTGTCTTGTCAGATTTATAGTAGTTGAAACATATTATATGTTTCCATATTTTATATATTACTAAGCAGCTTAAAGGTCTCAGGGTTGCCCGGGTCATGTATCATTTTTTCAGTAAAGGGGAGGAAAAGTTTTTAAAAAGATTTCTTAGCGAGCACCTAAGGGCTAAAAGGAATCTACCATTTGGAGGGTGTGAGTGAGTGAGTGGTATGTGGATTTTATATGTACATATACCTATAGATAAATTATTAAAAAAAAAATAAAAACGTTAAAAACTTCCTCTTGTCAAGACGAAAAAAGTGACGTAATACACAAGTGGGTAGTTTATATTTACTGAAATAACGCAATTCAAAGTATGCAACATTCAAATTTATACAATAGTATAGATTATACATAAATGGAAGCGAATTTTACTATGATGGGCGATCTGATCCATGGAGCATTCCTTCCGTTACTATTGCCCACAAACGGAACACACGTAGGGCAATACGGTTATCTATAATATTAATGCCCCGAGAAATTAGATTTGTCCAGCGCGACCTTAGTGGACCATAACACCGTAGTGCTACTTAATTACTGCATAATTACTTAGTTAATCGCTTCGATATTGCGACGAAGCGTTGCGTTAACGTTAACGCATGCAACAAAGATTATAACATCGAATTATGTTAAACTAATCAGCTGTGACGAATCAATTGATTGAACACATATGTTTGTTCCCTGGCCATCATCACGATACGATGAAACAAACAATATGTACACTCAAATGAAATGAATTTACTCAGGCATATTGTTAACCTCAAAGGATAAATATTTAATTCCTCAATTGAATGTATATGTGGTTACATCTAAATACATGTTCAGCAAATTATATTTTGTGGAAAATATAAAATAGTATTAATATATGGTGTTTACGATTTTGGAATCACACGCGTAGAGCATCGAAAAATATTAGACACGTATTTTTTATAGCTGCCCAAATTTATGTTTGCAGGGTGAAAATAGCTCTCAAATTTGGGGATGGAAATTCTATTTCGCTGAATATGTTGAAAACTGAGGGACATAGAAAAAAATGTTAAATATAGAATTTACTTGTCTTTTTATAAGGAATCACACGACGGAAACAAATTTTCTGGAAAATCATAGGTGGCGACAGTATAGTTCTAACGACCCCTTTTTTATAAATGTTTGCGTAACTATAGAATCTTTTTTATTGAAAATTACACAGTGGAAAAAAATAATCGAATTAATAAACATACAATTTTCCCAATTTCATTAAATCATTTAAGAATGAGAAATGCAAATATTAATTAAGCGCAACCGCAGCGTCTCATGAAGTTATGAAACAGTACCTTATAACGAATGAAAAGGCACATTTATCTTTGTGAGTAGGTATTCACAATTGGATTTTCATTCATGTGACATTTTTTGTTGAAAATGATATCTCCAATTATTTGTTAAACGTGCTGTCAAATGTATTCCTATGTTCGGAAGACAGAAATGCTACATACACGTGATCCACTTACTATGGGTGTGTTAAGGTCTTCAATTTTTTATGTTTTTAATGCATGTATGTATGTATGTTTTACGACTGGGGAAATACAATCCCGGTCATTATTTACTATCCCGGGATTTTTTAAAGTCTATCTCGGGATTCCGGGACTAACCCCGTCATTGGGTAATAGAAAATTTCAGTAATTAAAATGATTTATTGTGTGTTAAAGTTCTAAATCTTTATTTAAAGTAAACAAACGTACTTTCTATCATTAGTCTGAAACATAAGCTAAAATCATTTTTAACAATAAAACACAGTAGAACAATGACGAATAATAAAGTCTCAATAAGTTGATAATATCAGTAAACCATTATGAAGATTTTTGGAAATACGAACGAAGAAACAGCAAAGCACCTAAAGTACATATCTAAAATGTTTTGACTTTACATGTTCAGACAAGTTGCGATTTGCAACTTGCACGATTTCGAAATAGCGGAAAGTGAGAATATCATTGTAAAAATAAATATAGTTTAGTTGGTTATATGCGACGTAATATTATTATTTAAATAAACCATTATTATTATTATTATTATTGTCATTATTATTATGAAATGACTATGTTTATTTATTCTGTTTATTTTTATATTTTTCAGGTGTTCATAAAGTAATTCACAGTTTCAAAAAATCCTGAAATTCTCGGGATTAGTAATATCAAATCCCAGGACTTTTGGAATCCAAAAAGCAGCCGGGATCGCGGAATCCCGGGATTGTATTCCCTAATTACGACTGACATCTGGCATAGAGCACATAACAGCCACGTTATAAATGAAATCGATTAAAAAAATATTTAGCAAATATAATTTCATTCGCCAATCTCGAGTATACCACCTATCTGATTATATCACTTGCATCATGGCGGATTAAATAACAGGAATTTATATTTGGTAAATATTATATGACGCAAGTTATATTGCACATCACTTTAATTACTTATAACAGTAGACTATCATCCTACAAAAAGACGATGAAACCGGTGGAAGATAAGTTGTGTACTTCCCTTGTTAGTTATTTTCCTCACTCTGCTTTCCAATCGCAGAAAAGACTCGTTAGCTATAAACTTTCTATTTGTTGCGTCATAAGAAACTTTTCCATTGAGACCTCCTCTATACTTTCGAAGAGAGTTCTTAAGTGTCGCCTGAAACATAAAATTGTGCCTAAACGAAATTGTGCTTACGTACTTCAACGGGCAGTTTTTAAGAGGAGGATCAATAAAACTATATCTTTCGCTCTGCACAAGACCGTATTCTAAACGAATTTAACCACATCCCGATTCAGATGTCTGTCCGAACTGTGCAGTAGTTGTGCGATTGTCATTTTAATAAACTTGTCACTCGTATTTAACAAAACTTTTCCTTTCTCGCACTACATGTCTGGCATGTTTTGAAACCTATCAGATTATGCAGGGTGCATCGTAATATGTGGGACCCACTTCTAGGATGGATTTAGCACTAAAGCATAAAAGAAATTTCTTTCATCTTTAGACGGAAATTTTTATCTAGCACATTGGAAAGAAATGTTCATAGTTTTACGCCTCAGTATTCCTCATTTCAACCTGAATTTTCGTAGTCGAGGCGGCAGTTTTCCTTGCCCGTGAAGATTTTTTTTTCAAGTCCCTATTTGTGTTCAGGTAAAACAGACTTGACTTTGTTTTTCCGCGGTAATCGAGGAAATACATACCTACCTTTAATTTTGTAACAGTTGATGCGACAATAATAAGTAATAAAAAAGAACATACCTTTAATATATGTCTTAGTTGAATCCAAATTGCACCAATGAAGTACCATAATTCGTTAAGATCAGCTCAGCTTTACTCACAACGTCTAAATTATCTCAAATTTGAAAGTGAAAACAGTCTTGAGTTAATCAAGGACTTGAGTCAACCTCAAGTCAACCGTGAATCTCAAGCCTTCAGATAGTACCTACATGTCGAGCTGTTAACCTTTTAGTTGTAGTTAAATTAACCAGCGAGTCAGTTCTGTGCTCTTGTAGTTTATAGATAAATTAGTATTAGGTGGCACTGCTTGCCACAGTTTCGTATCTCAAACCTCCTAAACGATTCTAAATCTCCCCAGAAATTATATTGTCACTGGGAAGCATAATTTTTCGTAGCTACACACAGGAGTGCCACCCCCGCATTTATGTTTCTTAGGTTTAACAGCGCATGACAAAAATGCTACTTAAATAAACATATTTCTTCGAGTTTATCAGAGTGTTATTATTGTTCAATGGTAAATCTATCCTAAAGAAATGGCTCCCACACAATATGTTACGCCCTGTATATTGAATACAGGGTACATTCAAGGTGCAATTTAATTACTCTTTTGCATGATTGACCAAACTTTCATCGTGTATCGTCGAATCCTAACGGATACTGAATGCGCATACATCCACATGCCTGCACACGATTCCCTCGATTTTACTTTTATTTTCACAGTCGAACAAGCACTGGAATATTCTCCCCCTATCCAGCGACAAACCGACGGGGGAAAAAATAAATCAAACGAATAGGTACCGCCAGATGAAAAGTTTCCAAATAGCGAAAAGTGGACACTTTAATTCTTCCATTACAATGACTGTCAATCCTCCGAACGCGTTTTCGCGTTAGCGAAGTTCCCATAGCGGCGAATACCCTTCGCCAAACTCTTTTGTGATACCTACACGTTTTTATCAACGGGTTATCAGCGTCTGGGAATAAAAGTGTATAACTGTACGGCTACGGATTAATAGACCACAGTGGGAGTGCTCTTCTGCAAATTTTCCCTGCTACTCACTTCCATGAGCACTCACGAAAATACGTATAATTTATACGTGTAAGTACATACACCTTTTCAGCCGACTCTGGTCGTGTTGTTTTTTAATGTACAGTTCTTAATGAATGAACATTATTGATTGATTGCACACAATGCTTCACTTTGTTAAGTGTATTATTTTATCATAATGCATAGTAAGTACTGATGAGAATGAATATTAAAATCATTTTAATTTTTTGAAAATAATTCTGTTTACATATGTTATTTACTTTAGAAAAATTAATTTCTTTTTAGTGCTTCATGTACAAACAGTTTACAGTGACACAATAAGTTTAAGAAACATTTTTCGGACAAAATGCAGAATACAGTAACACAGAAGGTTTTTAGGAGAGTGATTTAATATTAACAACGTGTACATGTGAGAAACAAATATGTGGCTTGCATTCAGATAAAAAGAGTAACAGATCCTGGTTTATGTCAAGTCCTTTGCCCCAGATTTTTTGAGGGAACTAACGGTAAAATATTCTTTATTGCACTTTAAGATACACTCTCTGATATTAACTTCTTTAAAGAGCTTGATAAAGATTACTTAAACGTTACAAAACGTAACAAAAGAAAAATGTCTATGTTTTACGCATGAAATAAACGCTGACTATGTACGCCAGGAAATATCATACCATTTAAACTAATCAGAGCGATGAGTACATAAAATTTTGTTCCATCAGGAACGAATGATAGTGATAATCAAACATTCGTGCGTTTGCACAATCTGCTCGTCAATACTTAATTTAACTTGTTAGTTAACAGTAAAAAGGAATACTCAAAACGATAGTCACACTTATTGCATACTAGCTTTACTAATCGACTTTGCTCGAAATTTAGATTCTGATTTTATAAACACTCGTGATAGACATTTCGTGACCCCAGAGTTTACCGTTCGAAAGTTTTTAGGCAACAAACAAACACACAAACACTTTCTGCTCTATTTATTAAGGTGGTGAGATGTCACTTGTATTCCTAAAGGAGGCAATAAGTATTAGTCGTTATAAATAAGCTGAATTTCGTAACTCTCGTTCATTTCTAGATACATACACTAAGTTGAAACGTACTAATGAGGATAACTATAAAAACCATACCTAGGGACTATCATATTTTAACAAGAAAACATTGCTTATAAAGTCTACAGTAACTTATATATGAAATTCGAATAAATCTTACGTTTCATATTCGTTCATTTATTGCTCTCTGTAATTACTATTTATTAGTATTGCTATGTAATTAATACAACTACAATTTAAATAGTCACTTTTCTTATTAGTTGTGAAAATTCGAATGTTAACAAAACTTCAAACGAGAGACCATAAACGTATGCAAAATGGATTTGAAAAGATTTGATTTTAACTTGGTTTTCTTGGCCATTATGCAAATTACGTTTCTCAAAATTCTTGAAGATACTCAGCTACCGCTTCCCGTAAAGTCCTGGATTATCGTCGGTGAGATCTCTAAAATCGTAGAGCTTCAAATCTGATCCATCCTCTCTATACGTAACCGTATTCTACCTCGATCCATTTCCCTGATCTCCACTTATCTATCTCTAAGTCTTACTTGCACAAAGTCACTTCGCTTCTACCCTGAACCATTTTTCCAATCTCCACTTATCTACAGTTAACTCTTGCCTTAAAGTTTCCGCAGTATTGACCCAACAGAGGAAAACAAATGCAGGTTTCACGATTTCATTTTAATCTGATTTTTCTTTACGCTAAACACTCACTGACCTGTAAAATTCAGCGTGTAAGAAGGAAAGCATATGTTTCGAATACTTTGTTTACAATCAGAAAACATTGTTTTGCAGATATCAGTGTTGCTTTTGAGATTATTATGAGTGAAATTTGTTAACACTTTGAGTGGCACAAGGTATAGCGAAATGCCTTTTCGAAACAGTGAAAAATCAGGAAAATCTCATCAATCTATTGGTGATACTTTCATGAAGGTCTAATATAAAATACAGAAATTAAAATTTATCAATAACAATTAATATGATTTATCGTAGACTTGACTGCCGAGCGAGCAAAGGTTCCCGGGGCGGCAAAGTACAAAGTGATATCCGAGTTTAGTTTGTTTTCAAAGTGAACATTCAGGGATTCTCGGACAATATTTCCGATAATTTCCAGTAAATATGGACGTAGAAACACGGCAAGGCTATACATAGAGTGGAAATCCCTTCGAGCGATTATACGCCGACGCCACTCATTGCGTTAATTTAAGGGGGGACTCCACCCTGAAGCCACTAACAAAAGACCAAGTTAGGGATTTTTTTGTTCTTATAAATAAAAACATAGGGCTTGGATTTTTTATATAGTTTTAAAGCAATCTTTATTTTCTTAGAAATTTATTTCCCGGAGCATAGCACAAAAATTTGCCCACACTCCCGGGAATGACTGGATCATTTGAGAAGGAAATACAAAAAAGATATATAAACAGGAATATATTATCTTTGACCTAGTGTAGGATTTTTTTTAATATTTCAATTATTCAATTTTTTACAAGCATTTCAGTGCAAATTTTTATGTAAAAAATTAAAGTCAATTCTTCAAACTGCTATAGTTTTCGAAATACTTCGAATTTTGAGAAAATCCTAGGCTAGGTTAAAGATAATATATTCCTGTTTATATATCTTTTTTGTATTTCCTTCTCGGAAGATCCAGTCATTCGCAGGAGTGTGGGCCAGTTTTTTTGCAGTGCTCCGGGAAGCCATTTTGTACAATTTTTCGTAAAAAGAAATTTCTAGCAAAATAAAGATTGCTTTAAAACTATATAAAAAATCCAAGCCTTATATTTGTATTTATACGAACAAAAAAATCCCTAACTTTTTGTTTTGTTAATGGCTTCAGCGTGGGGTCCCCCCTTAATATAAGATATCTCCTTATAGGTAAATATGCACAATATCTCAATCACGCCATACTTTAAATGGCCAGTAGGTATTACACAGTCACCCTATCAGAAAACTTATCTTCTCTCTTGAACACTTAGAGAACAGTTAAAGAACTAAGTTTCTTTCGAAAGAGATCAACTCCGAGCAAGCGAATACGTAAATTAATGGCAGCAGTACGCTAAAAGAGTTAAGCTCTCAATGTATAAACCAAGTCCTGAGTATCAGCCTACATTATTTACATTTAACTAAATTAGTGACTACCTATAGAGGGTAGGCGCCTGGATTTACGTAAATATGATTATCCGTAAAGCAAACTAATTTTAAGTTAAATTAAAGTTTCATGATTTTAAAGGGGACATGAGATGGATTAAATGAAATCTTTCTAGGCGGAGGAGCTTCGGAGATTTTTGTGCTTTTAAATGAAACATATATTTTTCTTATAACAGGATTGTACGATTTCTGAATACAACCATAAAGATTTTTATAGGTTCGCTCTAGTAGTTGTTTACAGGAACAATAAAAAAATGATAAGACGAAGAAACCATGACTCTCTTACTAATGTCAACTATTTTTACACAAAATGTTTGATCATTTCGTAATCAGTTCAATAACGATTGTCTTACAGTTAGTAACGTATCCGGTGTTATTTTAGCACATTCGGCGATGATACGCTCTTTCATATTAGCCACTGTGATTGGAGCTTCTGCGTAGACTTCATTCTCATTTTGTTCTTATTTTGCATACTCGTCATTTTGTTCTTATTGTTAGTTTAACACATTCTGTGTTAGGGTGCTCCACCATGTACATTCCTCTTAATAAAGTAATAAGGTCTGGAACGGACAGTTAATGAACTGATTTACTTAATTCAAATTTTATATTGAAATTTATTATTGAATATTGAAATTTTTTTAAGAAATAGTAATTTGATATTATTTGTTGTACATGTAGCAATGCAAATATTTTATAAAATCAGAGGGTCAGAATGATGATGCATTTCTGAGGAATTCGGAAATCACGTATATTTATCATTTAATACTTCCTCAATTAATTTTCTTGACTACACATTAGTTTTCTTAACTGCATGTGTGTCACATCAGTGATTTAAATAATTTTGCAACCTTTTTCTACTATACTTTCTCCACTTCTATTCTGTGCATTCTTCTAAATCACTGAATTTTGAAGTTGTTACTTACTTGGGTATATCACCCCTCACAATTTTCCTAACAATTATTATTCACGTTGATTATTACTCACTTTAATATTTTAATGTTATTAACCAATACTATCGTTTCAAGACGTCATATAATTTTGCTACAATCTAAAATTTCTTCCAGCAACTCATACGGCCTGCGTTTGTACTTATTCGTTAAGTACTTTAGCACAACTTCTTCGATTCGTTTCATTTTTAAAGCAATATATCTGTCTTCCAATATTCAGTGTCCACCCACACCCTCACATTTTCATCGTCTTTTCAATGCCAGCTCGAAATCTTATATTTTTCTAGTGAGTCATGATAATATTAATTCCAAGCATGAACGCTGAATCGTGCGCCTAAGTAACCTCAGCGTTCTGGATGGATCGGGGTAGCGCGTCAGCCGCCCGCCTAAGTAGCCATGGTGTTCTAAATGGGAGGGATAACGCGTTGGAGGTGCAGCGCATTTTCTCGGGTTTTTGCCCCTCGACCATAGCCAGACGCGATCGTGATCATGATTACTATACGCACTGCACGAGTATATATGGTGTATTTGAACTTTAATAATAATAAAAACATCACCCCCCGACTTTAGGGGCTGAAAGAGGGAAAATGTTAGTTTTCAGATTTTTGTTTTGTTTGTGTCTCTAACCCTACCACCGTGCCAAATTTCAGCATTCTAGGACAACCGCTGTGGAAGTACCTTAGATTTTAATGATCAGTGAGTCAGTGACAAACTTAGCGTTCTTTTGAATCGTACAAATTAAACAGTGAAAAAGATAGAAGCGTGTAATTGTGAGGTTAATTTTAGCTTGTAAACATCTAACACAGAAAATAAATTGAGCCATCTAACCTTTTCCAGTGCAAAGTTATGGAGGGATCAAAAGTACACTGACTTGGTTCCAGTAAAGGGTGTACGGCAGTTAGCTTGGCTCGAACTTGACGGGATCACTGCCGCGGCAAAAGCTGGCCAAAATTCAATTTTCGAAATATATAGCAGCCTTTTGCTATTATAGCAGATTTTTTGTATATAGATCAGTGCATCAAATGCCGCTTGAATTTCTTAAATATATTGATTGGTTATTGAGATATAGGCCGTCAAAGTTGACGAAATTTCATGCTCCTTAATGTCTTGAAAATGGGAGCATGTTTAATGTGTCAGAAAAAGTTTATCTGAAGAGATCCATATGTGACACAGTTTACCATTAAAGTAGGTGTTATAGACATAAACTTTCTACAGAAACAAAGTGAAATATCTATGAATTTACCCTTGTAATTCCCTTCTC
This sequence comes from Andrena camellia, assembly GCA_029448645.1. Classification (NCBI taxonomy): domain Eukaryota; kingdom Metazoa; phylum Arthropoda; class Insecta; order Hymenoptera; family Andrenidae; genus Andrena; species Andrena camellia. The sequence goes on along the minus strand of CM055676.1, from coordinate 54,086,241 downwards.
AATGTGTCATAAATCTAAGTCATGTTTTAATAAAACGGAAGGAAAACAAAGATGAGTGTCACCGAGTGTCACGCTGTAACAAGTTTCTTGATACAGAGTAGTATGTCAAGTATGATATCCAATTGAGAAAATTTGCGGAAATTTGCGGTTTTGTAAGATATTTAAATTTAAAGTGCCAAGTGTATTTAGTATATGAATAAAACAGCATTCGTTATTTCAAACAACACTTATAATCCATAGTTTTCTTTTATTGTTTTCGACAATATACTTGAACTGCGTGACCTACTAAACGCAAAAATGTTCAGTTTTTTCACTAGAATCGGAAAAAATAAAATTTTCAAAATAATTTTTAAAAAAGTTTTGAAATTAACGTCGTCATATTGAATTCGACATTCTAATTATATCGTTTTAATCAAAAATCGGAAAATAATCAATTTTCACAAAAATTAACTTCAAAACAACGTTTATACCAGTAATATTAGATCCGCCATTTAGTTTGTTGCAATTTTGACTTCAGATTCGTAATCAGCGACCTCGAAAACTGTAGGATACCAAGTTTAGATCAAATTTGATATGTTTCTGATATACGCGTCCGCCATATTGGATTCGCCATTTTGTTTTAAAAATGTTGAATTTCCGATTCGTAATCAGCGACCCCAAAAACCGATTTCTGACTAAATTGAAGTACGTTTTGAGCGATTTGGAACCACTGTGTGCCGTGGCTCCAGATGTTTGCGTTCTAAATATGGAGAGCATAGATGTACACTTACATTCAAAAGATCTTGAAATCAATTTATAATTGTTGGTACATATTATTTACAAGACTCAGAAAAATTACTAGGTACTTAATCTAATACCTTCCCTCGATTTTAATTTTTCGATAAATATTAAATGAAAAAACACGTGAATACGAATTATTAATTTCATATGATGCATCAACAATTCAAAGTATCATACTTTTAAGTCAAACTTAATTTCTGTTAAATATTGTCCCAAAAACGATTCAAAATATTGTTTCCACTAATTTGTTCTTTTGTCTTAACGAGTTTGATTTAAACACAATTTGATTTCCTTTTACAAATATACTGCGATTTGTAATTTTCTATGAAAAATTTCATTTCTATATGTAGTAGGTACATGTTTCCTTCACAACACACTGGATAGTTAGAAGGGAATCAAATATTCGTAGTTCTTGTTTAAATCACACGAAACAATATTAGATCTGTTTAAAAATTTCTACGCAGTTAACACCAATGTTTAAAATATTGGTAGTAGATTATGACATCAAAATATTATTCATACTATGTTTTTCGATGACGCAGTATTTATACCTAACTTCTAGGTTTTGAGCTTAAGGATGTGAAACCGTAATAGTGGAAAATGAGATACTAAATCTTTACTAATATTAAAACACCAAATACAATAAAGTATAAAATACTCAGTATATGAGTATTTTAGCTGAGAGTATGTATGTATTTATTCTGCGTGTCTTGTAATCGTCTCTTCATTCTTTTGATGTCTGTGTATTGCAATTGTTCTGTATCTAAAGAAAAATGCGTTCGCTGGAAACAGTCAGCTGAAAACCACAGCTGCCAGTCAGTTACCCGACACTGACAATGAGGCAAAGAGTACTGAATGGCTCCAAGATTCTGCCATCTTTTTCTCGTAATAGATATTTGAAAAGAAGTGACACTTATTGTTCTCGTCGCTGTCGTATGTCTTTCCATTGGGAACGAAGTGTATAATACACATTAAATGAAATTTTACCAATAATAGTAAGTAGAGAATATTTCTGATGGAATTGAACAAAATTGTCTCGAAATACATTTTAGTTTCAAACATTGCAAACAAGGAAAGGAACTACTACATGGAACTATTCTGCGATCAGACACCAGCTAATAATATCAAATTTGAACATATTGTGTAAATCTGTTACCATTTTCTTAATGTGTAGTAGCGTATGTATCAGGTCATAGATCAGGCAAACTACAGTATAAAAGTAATTCATGCAGGGTGGTGCATAATGTACCGCCTCCATCGAATTACCCGCCAGTTTTCTAAGTTTATTGCGCTTTCTGTTATCAGCTTTTGAATATGTTCGTTGCAAAGAGGAATCACGCGAAATTCATCTTAAATCAGTACATCCCTAAAAAATGTGCGCATATTGTTTCTATACATATATACATGTATGTTCGAAATAATTATTCAGTCATGCCTGAACAGCGGAAATATTACAATCCCTTATTCCAGAATTAGTACAGATACGCAAGAATATATTTCCAAGTACCACTGTGTCCGGATATTAATGCAGCTCACTGTACCTATCGCCGCGTCGCGTAAAAGAGGTCTTACATATAAAAATATGATAACCAATTTGGGACCCGTACTCGGAACGGACACGGCACGGTTATGTATAAATAGGCCTTAATCCGGATATCGGCTACAATTGAGGCATTGAAAACGAAAACGGACTACCTACCCCCAAATTTTTTCCAAATTGATTTAGTATTACTAATGTATTCTAATAGGCTGTACTAATCATATAAAATGGGAAAGAGTAATTTTTTCCAATATGAGTTAATTCGTTTTTGTGCTCAATGCCTCAATAATTGTGTTCGTTGTTTCAGTAAAATCACTACACCCGAGAATTTAATAAAGCAATGTTTACGTTTTATGAGAATTCCTGGAAGTTTGTGTTCTGTGAATTCCACGGTGAGATGTGACTAGGGAATACAATCCCGGGATCCCGCGATCGCAGCTGTTTTTTGGATTCCAAAAATCCCGGGATTTGATATAACCGATTCCGAGAATTTCGGGATTTTTTAAAAATGTGAATTACTTTATGAACACCTGAAAAATATAAAATTAAACAGAATAAATAAACATAGTCATTTCATAATAATAATGACAATAATAATAATAATAATAATGGTTTATTTAAATAATAATATTAAGTCGTATATAACTAACTAAACTATATGTATTTTAAAAATGATATTCTCACTTTCCGCTATTTCGAAATCGTGCCAGTTGCAAATCGCAACTTCTCTGAACAAATAAAGTCGAAACAGTGTACATAATGTACTTTAGGTGCTTTGCTGTTTCTTCGTTCGCATTTCCAAAAATCTTCACAATGGTTTACTGATATTATCAACTTATTGAGACTTTATTATTCGTCATTGTTCTACTGTGTTTTATTGTTAAAAATGATTTAAGCTTATGTTTCAGACTAATGATAGAAAGTACGTTTGTTTACTTTAAATAAAGATTTAGAACTTTAACACACAATAAATCATTTTAATTACTGAAATTTTCTATTACCCAATGACGGGGTTAGTCCCGGGATCCCGAGATAGACTTTAAAAAATCCCGGAATAGTAAATAATGACCGGGATTGTATCCCTGGATGTGGCTAAGTGTGGTATGTTTTCCGACTGGCTGCTTACGAATGCCTCGGTAGCTGGTTCGTTCGTGGCGTAATTGCGAGATCGATTGTCTTCTACAAATCACGTGATTCTGCATGTACACAACCTGCCGCGTGATCTTCGATTGTTAATCACGTGATGCTACAGCGAGAGCAGCTTTTAAATGGGGCTATCAGCGCAATGGTGGCCTAACTCACAATTTTCGGTGGATTGACAATTCAGCCTAAACCACCCCTTATACAGCAAAATTTTAATCCTATAGTGGCCTGCGCAACCTTCCATAAACATACTCAAAATCGCAGCACAAAAACATGTTTTTGTTGATTTACATCGCGTAATACTGGCCTATGCAGCAATGTTCATTATTTTGTATACTTACTAATAATATACACCTTAGCAATTATATTTTCGAAAAAATCATGCCTACAGCTACGTGCCAAAAAATACAAATTAAAGCAACGACTTTAAAAAGTCAATAATTTCATTAGCCGTAATCTCAGAACAAAAGTTTTGGGTTTACGCCACTATTGCGCTGATGGCTTCAAATGCAAATATACATACACTGACACATGGGCGGATCCAGATGCGGGCGATAGGGGCGACCCCCCCCCCCCCCCACCCAAGAGTAATAGAATAGAAAAATATTATGACATTGTGTATTATTCTGCATAAATAATTAATGTGAATTTAATTACTTAGGCTATATTATCACATTGAGATATTAAAATATAAATTACATACAAGCAAATTTTAAATGCTTAAAAAATGCATTTATGTACTTTTACATATTTCGCCCCCTCCAAGAAAAGCTCCTGAATCCGCTTCTGTGATGACAGCCAAAAGTCTGCAAATCATTTGCACTCGGTGATTTAGTTGGTTTTTGCGAAACAATAATTTCTACCAAAATGCTATGTGAAGTTGAAAATCCAATGTTCAGTTTGTAACTTATCAAGTTGGTAGTCCCTTGTTTAAGATAAAATGAGAACAAACTAGACAATACGAAAAGCACGACCGAAGGATAGACATTACGACAATTTACAATGTACTATTTGTGGTAACGGAATAACAGGCAGTACCTATAGTCAAAACAAGCGGCAAACACAAACATTTGTCGTCACTGCGCTCTCCCTGAAGCCAAGGTGTGTGTGTGTGTGTACGCGTGTGCATCTGTGGCGACAAAGGCGATGCCTCGAAACGCCAGTCGTTAGTCGACATGTGAGATTCAAAACCGAAAGACGTTGAAAGACATTCAGACGAGTTTTTTTTTCAATTTAATATTAGTTATATAATTCTATATTCCAGTTCATTAATAGTTCACTTAATAAATAGCCACACCTTTTCAGTTCGATTAAACCCAGCGTAATTAAATCCTATACCTACAATTCCTACATGTTACAATTTGAAAGCAATATCGACGCGCGTCACGAAGAGGTAGCACGTTTCATTTTTTTCTTATGGACAACTGCATGAAGTAAAAATGAAACGTGCTACTTTTCGTAACGCGCGTCGATATGATCCTTAGATTCTGCGTAATAACTTGACGATACATTAATATTTTGCAATGATTTTTTATGTTGTTTTACTCTTGTAAAAATGTATTTTCAGTACATTAATAGAATGCAAAATTACATTTTAAGGTTGACCTCACTTTTCGATTTGGTACAATGCTTAACCCTGTGAATACACAAGGTGTGTAATTTCATACTTCTGCTCGACAGTGTATGTATATTCAACACACAAATTGAAACCTTTCGATACACCCATTTGTTTTAGCCATTAGAAGGAACGATTCATCAAATAACGCCTAATAATGAACACAACATATTTTATCATATGTGTTGAATGGCAGTCTCTTGGATCGCTATATGTATTTGAAATTAATGAAGTACAGCTGCGTGGAATTTTGAATATACCATGAGTTAATGGAAACACTGTAACTAATGTGAATCGGTTTAATCGCGAGCAGTTGCAAAATGTCGATTATGTATTTAGAAGCTTGTTCGGGGTGAACAATGTTCATTGTTCACTAAACATGTACCCTGTGTACTAAAGGATAGACATGTAACTAACCAAAAACTAACAAAATAAACTAACAAATCTTTAAGAAGCGTAAATTGTACAGCTCTATTAGAGATATTGTTTAGTCTACAGGAAATGAAAGACATTCTTATACCAATCAATGGCGACCGCAGATTTCTTTCCAGGGGTGGGGACTTTGGGGTGACGGTAAAAAAAAATATAGTAATGAAAAAACAACCCTGCCGATGACTACAATTGTACTACAATTTCGATGGTGTTTTCTCGCATTAAATAAAATCGTGGTACTGTTTTAAATTGATTCATATTCTGTTATGAAATATCCTGCGCCACGATTTTATTTAAAGTGAAAAAACACCATCGAAATTGTAGTACAAGAAAAGAATTATTTTTTAGTTTTTAGTGCATTTTATAAATCGTTTAACTTAAAAAGTTTTTATATATATTAAAAAAAAAAACAAATTCCCCTACCTTCGACAAGTTTTTGAAATCAAGTGTTCCATATTACATACGGTTAGCTTATATCAGTGAGAGAAAATTAATTGTAGCAGACGACAGAATTAGTCGCCCTTATACAAACTGTAAGTAGTAACGCATAGAAATTCGTGCTGGTAAATACAACGTATAATACGCTCCTGCGCGTAAATCTATGCAGTATTACCTGTGAATAACTTTAGGGGATCTTTATATATAATAGCGTTAACATTTATGACAATGGTAATAATACTGATAATAATGGCCGCACCACTCATAACAGAAACTGTCGCAGCAATTGTGTGCGGGCAAACGCTGGACATTACAATTACCCGCATTCCAACTATGTACATTCTACTTTCAAACTAGGTAACTGACGATAGTGTATACAAAGTGAGGCAAAATGGCTACTACAACCGGATGAAAAAGATTTTATACGCGAAAATATGTGGTAAAACGTAGAATAGACTTTTTCGTGCAATGTTTTGTATTCGAAAAAGTCACATTTGAAAATTCGTCTGATATGAATGTCGTGAAGGGTGTTAACTGATGACGTATTTTAACGATTTTAATAATTATATTAAATACTTTATGGCGGGCCTCGTCGTTGCACATAAATTATTGCTCGTTTCTTCAGTTTTATGAGTTTTGAATGAGGATCTTCTTTAAACTTACATAACTAAACAACTTACACTACTTCCTTAAACAAGAATACTAGTATAAATAACACGAGAAGGTAATAAAGTATCATAAAGGTTTAATATTTTCACTTAAATTGTAATTATTATTGTTGAAATAATTTTTGCAACATTCAGATATAATATTGTGCAGGAAGTAGCAATTTGCAGTTAAATAGTAAAAGATATAAATATATTTTCTTTAAGTTATTTATTTTTATAGCAACCTCCTTGATGCAAGTACCTATCTATGTAATCGAAATACGAAGCTGCAAATACATACAGCATTATTTCTGAACCAGTATTCAACAGCATGGCTCATGGAAGAATGCAATAAAGAATTGAACCACTGTCATTACATATGTAATTTTCGTTTCCCTCTTTTCCAGAGAGGTTCTTGTAAAATATAAAGAAAACCCTTCGTATTTAAACTGAATGAAACATGTTAATAGAAACTCCGCGGAACATGTTTTTCACCTAATAGCTTAATAGAAAAATCGAATCGATCGATTTCACGCATCACATATCATTTCAAATGATGACGTTTCGGCATATCTTTGTAATAAATCGTATGTAAATATTTGTTCAGTTTACGCAAATTTCGATATTATCGCCAATATCGACGGTACAGTGGTAATTATTCTTCCCCTATATTACCCTGTAACAGGATTAAAATGGAAATAAATTCAATCTACCATTTAAATAATTGAAATAACCGTAGATACGTATGCGTAGGTTGATGTTAGCTACAAAAAGTGTTGGAAATATTTTCTTTGTGAATATTTATATATTCACAAGTAGATAGTAATAATATTTTGCGTACGCATATTATTTCTAATACACATGAATATGTAAATAATATATGTACATAAGTACTACCCCCATCTCTCTTAGGAGGCGGAGGTGGCATCTCCTTTTAATCGGAACGCCATATTTTTGCAGTTTTGGATGGTTCCCGTAAAAGCAAATAACGTTTACTTGAAATCCTTTTTTGCATTTATTTTTTAGTAAGTAGATGTCGTAAAGTAAAGTAAAATACAATTTAGACAAACGTATTGTGAACTAAAAATCATTCTACTTGTTCTCTCTCAATGGTCTGCACAAAAATGGTTTCCACAAAAAAGTGAATGATTTGCGGAGAGAAAATTTCTTCTCTCACGGTTGTACTGCCATTAAGGGACCACTTTATATAAAATTCCATAGATTTCAATGTAAGTGGGGCAGAGATGATGGTGACGGAAAATTTAGACTTAAACCACAAAATCGATATGTTAGCTTTAATGCTTTAAGGTACAGCCGTCCCTGTCACATTTAGAACCCTCTTAAAACCCCTCGGCATACGTTTATAGGCTTTATAAAGGAAATTTTATCAAACACTTCTTCCAGTTTATTTTAGTGCAACTTTACCTGGAAACAACATTTCAAACACTGAATGGTTTCCATTTTTAGCAATTTTTTTAGTAAAGATGGAAAAAAATGTGGTGTGTCAGTATACCACCCCTCATACCTACACGGATACTTAAAGCTTCTCAGAAAAATTTAAAATATCTAACATACACACACACACACCATTCTTTAATATCTTTATAGCACCATTTTATTAGTTGGTTATATAGCGATAGTATTGAATGACAAAAATATTAATTAACAATGGCAATACAAGGGTTAGAACGCAAATGAAATGCAAATGTAATGAAAAGGAATGATTTTTATGTAGCACTAACTCATACCAGCTCTTCATCTACGTTATTGTGCACTTATAGCATTATGTGTAACTAGTTTTACTACTCGGCTCCGCCCGAAATTTAGATTCTGATTTTATAAAACAAAAAAGTTTTTTTTATTTTTTTTGGTGAAAATAGTCACATTCATCTGGATTAGTCAGGCATAATGAGCTGAGGCACATTTCGTGATCCCAGAGTTTATCGTTCGAAAGTTTTTAGGCGGCAGACAAATCACACAAACATATAGAAGCTTTCTGCTTTATATATTAAAATTAGAAGTTAGGTATTTCTGAATGTTTAGTTCAGCGTGACTCATTTAATTCAAACAAATACGAGAGTAAGCCCATGTAGGCGTTGACCTGACTCGAATTAGGGTTTCACGACACAAATGATCGCAAACTATCAATTTTAAAGAAAATTATCAATAGAAAAGCATGCTATAAAATTAGTAAAATTAGGCTATTCGACGAAGCATTCTGTAGATAGAACAAACATTTTAAAATTCATGATGCATGACATGGTTACGAAACTTTTACACATGGGCAGTTTTTCTTCTGATAGTGATTTATGCAATCAAGACGGGCCATCGTTAACAACCCTTTAACGTTGAGTGCCTTTGTGACTAATACGTATTAAGAAGGAAGGCTTGAACCCTCATTTTCATTCTAAATGCACTAGAAAGAACTTGATTGAAACCGGGAACACCACAGCTGTGACCTGTTTTTGTATTTCACTTCGAATTTATATTCTGCAGCCAATGAAGGAATAAATCGAAAATTCTTATACATAAAATTCCAGTTACAAATAGAAATCAATGTACACAGGTTCAAACTATTTTAAGTAGGGATGTTATAAATATTTTTGTAGAGTTGCTTCCTACGGGTAAAAAATTATTATTAGAAAATTCCAACCAGTTTCATCGAGAAAAATAATAAAATCCTCACAGACTTTAAGAGATGCAGTATAATACTAAAATTGTGTACATGTATTACAATATGTATTGCAATAGTTGCTCCTAATGAACGTTCGCTTTCAGAAAAGAAATAAACTCTATTCATTAAAGGGCGCATACAGAACGAAAATGCACTTACATTACAGTCATCCATCTTCTACTACAAATATTTTCGTTTTATTACGATTATTATTATTATTATTATTTAATGATGTCACCGATAAATTCGTAGTTATTATAAAGTTATAAATGATCGTTGGTAACGACTGCTACAGAAGAAGGAGTAGATTAAAACAGTCTGGTTGGCACAACTACGAGAGCTTTCAACACACTACTGCAAGTTTAACAGCATCGTCAGTTTGGATTTTCCAAGTATCATTGATAGCCGGCCATAGTGTTTTCCTGTTTCATTTCGTTGTGCTTCCCTTTTAGTTGATTTTTCCCCGAGTTGCTCGCGCGCGTTTTCGCCTACTTCTATTAAAACGTCCCTTGAACCCTCGATACGATTCCTTCGAGTTTTCCTCTCCGAAACTTCTTTATACGTTTTCTTGCCGAAAAGTTCTTAACTGTGCCGATCTCAGTTCCTTCTGGTGTACTGTAACTTGCAACGTTACGACGTTTCCCGTCTTTTCTTCTTTCGGTGTCGATCTCTGTCACTCGTCTCCTTCAATATTCTGACAGCGATTCAAGTGTTTCCTCAATCTTTCATGCGGAACTAATGTTGGTGACCTCTCGACACATTGGCATTTATGTTTCATGATTTTCATCCACTCAATCCATAACTTTCACGTCTGTTCTATTCCAGTGGTTTTCCTTCTTTTTTAAACGATTTTATATTAGCTTCACTCCTCTGTCCGTTTGTTTGTTTGTGTGTATGGTTGGTTCAAATCTTGAAAATTAATTTTAATACACTTCCACGAATCCAATAGACTCGGAACTTTGCAAGCGTACGTAGTTATTATGACAACAAAAATTTTTAAAAAAAAAGACCCTCGAGGAGGTGGAAAAATTGCATCCCCTATAATAAACACCCTTAACCACAAATCCAATCAATTCAATCGACATGAAATCAGCCTATAACCACAAATCAAAACTTAGACACTATAAACTAAGTAATAAGAAAAATATATAACAAAAATTATTAAGTTAATTGATTTTATTTAATTTCATAAAAAATGCATCAAAAACCAAAAAATAATCCAAACAAAATCGGGGGGGGGGGGGGGCAGAATATTTCATAACAGGATATGAAACAATTTCATACAGAATCAAGCGTCGAATTGAGCGATGAAAAGCGATAAAATATCCCGCCCCAGGACCTTATCTAAATTATTTTTTAGTTTCCAGTGCATTCTTGATCAAATTAAATAAAATCGTTCAATTCAAATTTTTTTTTATATATTCTTTTATATAATCAATAACTACTACGTCAAATACGATACAGTAACTTGTTTCTAATAATGAAAAATAAACATTTAAATTATTGTACGATAAGGAGCTTAATCTTTTAGGACAGGGTTGACTAACTGGGGGCCCGTCCGCCTTGCTGCCACGCTGAACGGCCCATGCCGACCAGACCTTGGCGATCGCAGTCGATTCTTGCTTGTTTCCTTCTGTTTTCGACTGCGATCGTCAGGGTCTGGTAGGTATGGAGGGGGTCGTTCAGCGTGGCAGCAAGGCCGAGGGGCCCCCAGTGGCTCGCGAGCCACCAGTTAGTCAACCCTGTTTTAGGACATGATGAATATTTGTTTATAGATGTAATCTAAAAAGTATTCCAGTATTTTTTACGAAAATCTCAAATACAAGATTTATATGTATAACTAGCAAAATATCCGTGCTTCGTTACGGTAAAATAATTAAAAGGAATTACTTTTATATCTGTTTTTCGAAGTAACTTTTTATGTAATCTTTGTTTTATCGAACATTTGTATATGTATAGCTATGTTGGTTCTTAGGCATTTGTGTGGGTAACCCTTGTCAGTAAAAACCAAGTTGATATCTAATGGCGCCTCAGAGATATTTTACTTTTTTTCACCCCCTTCGGGATAGAATTTTAAAACATCCCTTCTTATCGATCGCCTACGTCGTAAAAGGAATATATTATCCAAATTATACTATCCAAATTTTTGCGTTTGTCACGCAACAATTTATTTAATATATATTTTTCAACATTTTAAGCGAATTTTTTCTTACTAGATGAGATAAATTAAAATCCATTAAAATGGAAATCTTAGTAACTGAGATGGAAAAAGCTGACGGACTTAAAAGAAACAAATGGACACTGTGAAGCTTATTAGGAAAGAAATGAAATTTTCCGAGTTTAATACCCAGCCTCAACGTTTACACCGCATAATTCTACCTAAGGAACTTTAAGTTCACATGCACCTACATTTCTTCTCGCTGAAGAAACTTTTTTTAGCGTTAGATTCAAGAAACCGGACTGCTGTGTTTTTCTCTTTTTAACCCTGTTAAAATTGAATTTTTCCCTTGCTAAAGTAATTACAGCTTTTATAGTAAATTACAGTTATATTGTGCGAGTAATAGAATTTATGAATACTAATTGAAATTAGTTAAAACACTAGAAACGTATAGCATTGTAATTAAGTATTGCTAGTTGCACTAGGTACTGTAATGATAAATTTTTCATTCTTATTAGTATGCTGAACCTGATGGAACAATCTTTACAAATATTTATTTCAACAGAAAAACATGACAATGGAAACAGTACGTAATACGAGAAATTAACAAATAAACTGATAATCCTATGATATTTACTTCTGACTTTTAACATTTTTGGATATTGATTTTGTTCTCATTTAATAAACTTATAATTTGATATTTTCGACAAACACTGTATAGCAATGAAAATTATTCAGAGTAAATACTAGGAATAGTATGAGTAGCAGGAGAATACAATTAAATATTTTAATTAAGTTTCGCGGAGAATCCTCGTCGAACATTTTATCAACAAAATTCCGATGTGTGCTTTCTTAATTCATTCAAATACCCACACGTATAGAATTCCAATAAATTTCTATTACTAATCTGTTAACACTTCATCGTATATGTATATAAGTACATAAGAATACAACTTTCAAAAGATTCATGATTCGGGTATTCTTAGAATCGAAACTGGCTGTCTGAAGCTTTTGTGTAAGCTGCGTCCTTTTGAAAGAGCGTTCCAGTGTTCCACCGGCGTTACAGTTACCTTCTGGCTTCTGGGATTTCAGGACGCATTTATACCGGTGTGCTTCTTGAAGGTAAATCTACATTTATAATAGAAAAGCGAAAAGACCATTTCGCTGTAACCACTACTACTCCAGCTCCGTTTTTTACGGTTATGTACTCTGTTATCAGAGGAAGATGATACGCTACGACAATGCAAGGTAACGTCACTAGCGCATTTAAATGGGATTTCTAGAATGTTTATGGACTCTACGTGAATAACATTCGACACAAAGGAAGGAGGTATTGGTTAACTGGTGGTATAAGTGATACGGTGCACGACCACACTTTTTCAAACTATACAGTTACACTGTCTTTAACGTGATGACCAAATACCGAAATTATACTATACAGGACTCAGCATTCTAATGAAGCCGAATTTATTAACAGTTCATTTAATGTTTAGTCTCGTGAAAGGTAGTAATAATGTTGGGGAAACATAGGTACATACCATAATACTTACACACGATACAAGTTGGACATGAAAAAAAATAATAATAAAAATATAATGATAATTATTATAAAATTATAAGCTTCATTCTATTAATTATAACGTGGATATCAATAACTATTACATGACAATAGATATCAATATCATAATCAGGAAAATAAATATCTCAATTTTCATAAACATGTTCAGCGAATTTAATCCCACAAGGAATACCCATTCTACTTACACTTTTCGTCAGTCGCTATGTCGCATATGCGTAATGGTTTTATGTTTCTAATAAAATGCTCTATCGCGGCTATTTTTGATGCGGAAAAGGTCAACGCGAGGAAGAAATTACGTGTTACTGCCACCACAGACGAAAGTTTCACTGCTAACGATATAAAATTTTGCTTCCCATCGCGAGTCATAACTTCCAGCTCGTACAAAATATATTACGTTCATATGCCCGAGGATTATGGGCCAAAAACTGATCGAATCGCTGCGAGTGTATAGTGTACATTTCAAGTAGCTTCACAATGCTTTCGCCAGACGACACATGGACAGATCCATAGACATATACCGGGTGTCCCAAAATTCAGGGACTTCACCGAACATGGAATATCCTGATGCAAAAAGACATCAAAAAGTTCTTTACCGTTTTGGGATCCGAGACTTCGTACTCGAGATATGAACAGTTGAATATTAGCGGTGCAGCTTCTGGGCCGCGTAGTTTAAAGCCGAGTCAACTGAGCGCGCGACAGCGTGCGCTCGCACGCATACGCTGGCTCATTTTCACGGTTTGAAGCAGCGCAGTCGCGATAGGCTCTACTACGTATATGCGTCTGTATCTACGCGGTCCTCCTGCGTATGCGTGTCAGGGGTCACTGCTCCGCGCTCAGCTGTTTCGGCGCTAAACTGCGCGGCCCGGAAGTTCCACCGCTAATATTCAACTGTTCATATCTCGAGAACGAAGCCTTGGATCCCAAAATGGCAAAGGACTTTTCAATGTCTTTATGCATGAAGAATTTGCACGTTTCGATTTGTCACATTATTTTGAGATAACCTGTATAGGCGACGTTAGCCGAGGTTTTTTCATCCGCTCCAAAGAGCTCGGGACGTTGGCGAATAAGTCTACAACTCTTATCAAACCCTACAAACCATTAAGATTTTTAAAATTCTTAAGAATTCGAAGACTGTTTCGCCTTTCAAGAACATCTTGTTTTGAGCAAGATTTAAACTGATTGGAACCTGCACAGCGCTAAATTGTTTCGGATCTTTTCAAGATCGAATATCGAACGTTCGTCCCAACCGCGCCCATAGCCTCTATATCGTTTTATTGCACGTATACGTAGTTGTTTTTATTGTCCTTGGTTGTTTTGAGCTTATAGAACAATATGTGACTACAATATGTCAAATATTTGGCTTGAACATCGTGTGGAAAACACGTTTCTACGTTTGTTGTCTAGAGACTGTTACCGTCAGCTTCAGCAACGTCGATATTTGACTTCACTGACCAACTCGTTGAATTTTAATATATTTTTTTTACAGAAATAGCAAACAAGAGTTGTAGATGCGTAGATATTTATTTTTCAGTTTATTAAAAGAGAAACAGAATTCTTTATGCATAATTCGCTAAAAATCATCAATTTTATATTGTCTGTTAGGTAAATACTACAAAAGCTAGATTAGACATTAGGGTGTTCATTCAATTATACTACATTGTGAATCGCAGTGAAATATTTCTCAAATTCTTTCGAGAATGTACACGATACGTTATTCAACGTGACAGAATTTAATACGAGTTTGAACTTTTAAGTTATAGTGAAATTTAAAAGTATTTAAGAATGGTAATTCGTTTTCTTACTGTTTCAATTATCGAGAAAAGTCAGTATTAACATAAAGAATACGTGAGTTTTACGCAATGAATATATAGGGTGAATAACATAACTGGATCACCTTATTCATATTATAGCAGGTACTAATGGACTAATTCAAATTATTTTATTTTTCTTGTGTAGGAGAATTTATTGGTTAGCGAGAGGACTATTGGTACTGACAAGGCGTGAGAGTGCTCAGCAGTGGGATAATAATGTAAATGACACTGTTCCTCAAATATTATCGTCAACCTTTCATTCGGTTTCTTCTTTGTTGCGTGATAGTCAAATTGCAAGATACAATATAATAGGTCGTTCGCTCTTCATATTCAATTGTTCTTAACTCGTTTCCTTTAAAAAAAATAACAAGTATAAACTGAAGAATCCCTGCATGTACCTAATCTGAAATCTAAATGAACAAGTTTGCTTCATTGGAAAACGTTATATAAAATTCAGATTTTCTCCTGGATTCAAATAACCACCAATTTATTAAATTGTGTATAACGCCCCACGCAGAGTTTCATTCATTTGACATTCACTGTATTCTGCTAACTAAATCGGTTTTATCGGCTCCTGCTTCATTACTAATGAATTGCACGCATACTTGGCGTGGTGCAGTTCGAAATTTCACTTGAATAGAGTAAAGCTGAGTCGTCACTAGATCGCTATACACACATCGACCACGACTCATTAGACCTGTTGCAAAGTTCGCAACCGACACCGAGAAACGTATAGATCGACCGCAGCTTCGGTCATACAGGGCTATTTAATGGACTTCTTGAATTAATTGCTAATTGATGCCTCTGACATTCGCGGTTTGACAATATATTAGATAGCACGTCGACATCAAGAAATAACTTCTCTAACAGAAATACGGTATACTTTATTTTATACCTACATTACCAGACTCATACCTTGAGTTTGGCTGTCACACCTTAAGAGGGTACTCTAGTGTAGATAGTAGAAAAAACGATTTCTTTTTTGCCTTATCTTGTAGTTTGCGGCGCACAGTGGGCTGAATGTGCTTCAAGTGCGAAAAAATATTATTATGCGTCTAGCAGTATTATTGATTAAGTAATGAAATGTATTTGAATGATAGATATATACGCGATATTAGGAGGACAAAAAAACAAAAATGTAAAGCAATTTTGTTTATTTACAAAAAGTACTTTTAACTTTAATTTTATTTTAATTGCTATCTATAACTACAAGAATTATCTTTTGTTGATAAACCATTATTGTATAACTGTTTGGTAAGTCTAATAAATCGAGCATATCTGCAGGAATCTCTTCTTTTTCGCGAAATAAAAAGTTTCGTAACTCCAGAAAATTCTTTTTATACCAATAATTTCTTAAATATATGTGTTATTATATACGAAAAGCATAATACATGCAAATACGTGTAATTTTTTGTACACTTCGATAAAGTTAGGATATCTGCTGAAAGAAAGTATGAGAAGAATTTCAACAAATTTAGCTATATAATGTGTAAAAAATTAATACAAAAACATGTTGCATACCTGGAGGAACACACGCCATCACAGAAAAATAAAAAAATGGAAAATGCTTGCAATTCACAACTGTAAATCACTAAAGACTGAAAACATTTGATGAGTAGGCGTAGTCGAAGTCGAGGGCGTACGATAATATATCTGGTTCCCACGTATTTCCCGATTATATATCCAAATTTATTATCATACACAACATAATTCATAATATATATGTAAAGATATCAAATATGGTCCTCCATACAATGGCCCAACGTCTAAATTTGTTTAATTTTTGTGAGATTCATTTAAGTTCGAAGATTTGATTTATTACGCGCTTGTCAGTTTTCATAAATAGAAAACACGCAATTCCACAGAAGGCCTGAATATAACCGACACTACTCTGACACATGGGGCGTAATTTTGTTCCAGATACTGCAATTCAATATACGAAGCATGAAATTGTCCTTGCTCAGGTAGTGAAATCTAATTAAACTGTCTACACTCCGGTGAGCCCTGCGATAACTCGCAGGTAGACGATAGCTCAACCGATCGATTTCTTGCAGCTCTGATGGTGGAATCAGACGGAACGTGGCTCGGCGAGCAGGCTCGGCTCGTCCAGGCTCGGAAAGTCGGCTTGGCGAGCCCGACTCGGCGAGCCATAACCGATCAGACGGCGCGTAGATCGGCGATTCACGCGCAAAGTTCGCCGAGCCACGTTCCGTCTGATTCCACCTTTATACGCAGAAATATATCGATTTCACAGTTTAAATAATCAAAGCGACACTAATTACATATCACTAAAAAACCGAATATGTATATGTTTTCGGTTTACACCAGCAACATCGTTCTTCTATTCATTGTGCATTGCTGTATTCGGTAAACGGAATCTCAGAATTTATTAAAAGTTAACGGAACTCGTAGGGAATTTGTGCATATTTGAAGTTTGTTTTTTGCAATGATACAGCATGTGTGTTTTTGCAGCGATTTTGACGAAACAAAACGAAATTCCGTGGCCTGCTTGTAAATTCTACTTCACAATACCTCTGGTTCTGCACTGGCCCTAGAAAAGAAGCAAAATTATGAAAATGACAGCTACGAAATGGCGATTTTTCCAAAAAGGCGTTTTTTGTTAGGCGAAAATGAGGTTTTAGTTTCTTTTCATAAAAAATAAGAGTTTTTATTAACTTCAATATTTTTGTGAATATGCTCGTATTTGATTTGAATCGATTGGAACCTCGGTTTTTTGAATTATCATTGCAAAGAAAAATAAATATTCTTCAAGCCTCTTTAATGATTCATCTGTAGCGTCAACAATTATGCATGTTTTTGACAAATCAAATACTCATACAATTATGCCCTAATAGTCTTTTTCTAGAAACGCCATATGATGATAATGATAAATTTTGATATGATGGTAGTTGAAAAATAGCGATTTTCCACGGTTCTGGAAAAAGCGATTTCTCTTCGCTTTTCCCATTTGGAAATCATAAAGGCGCGACATTTGAACTCGAAAATTGCTCTTGGGGTGCGATACACCTTGTGTGGCCACGTAGGGTTAACATATGTACATAATACCTATCTGTGACTGCAATATGATTCGTTCATAGAACGCTCTGCTGCCTTTGCCTACAATGTTTTCCTGAAACGTTAAAGAAACTCTTAATTCAAGAAATAAACTGAAATCTTTTCTCTTTTCAAACGATATAAAACAAGCAGTGGAGAATATCTCCCTATAAAACACTAGTAATTAATTAAATTTCTTATTTTAATTTAGATTAATATGAATCAAACTACAAGCCACGTAATAGCTGATATGTACTTACCTAATAAAGATTAATAAAAAGAATTAAAGGATGCCTTGTTCTTACAAATGTCACAATGAAACGACGTGGGTACAACGAGAATGCAATGTCGTTCGCCGAACTAGGACACTGACAAACAGGGGAAAATGAAAGCAGCACGTATTTTTTTTTTTTGAGCGATTGAACGTGGGCTAAAAGTTTCACACGGATAAAATCGTAGGTAAGACTACATATGATGCGTAACAATTTATAAAAGTTAGCAGTGGCTAACAAAGAAGATATCCCGTAATTAGAGCTATTAAGCACGCTTGGTGACACTCCTGTTTTACCACTAAACCGTTTTGCACCCTTTCGTGCTCGGCCCGTATGCGGTACAATTTCCCCGGAGGGGCTCTGGCAATACAACAGCAAGCCACCTCGCCTCTTTCGTACGTCATGCTCAGAAATTTTCACTATTTTAGTACGAAAACTTGCATGAAATTTCGTCATTACGAAAAATCGTTTTTAATATCATTATATTAAAAACGAAATTGCAAATATTACTCACAGTGTCATCACGAGAACGATGAAAATATACTTTTATAGCGATAATATTATTATTTTTATTCATTGCTGCCTGCATGTCAAATTAGAACACTGTGTGTGATAAATACGTGCTAAATTTTCTTTCATTAATGTCATTAAGATAAGTAAGTGCTAAAACCAGATGAAGTCGAGCATTAAAATTAATCTTAAGATATGGATATTAAAAGTGTAGAATAGAAAGTACACACCCACGTATGCATTCACATGTTAATAAAAGTATTAAAATAAAGTATTTAATCTTTTGACTTTCAGTGTTACATGTAGCATTAGAAGGAAACTATTGTGAAATGCATGCATAAATAACTTTGGAAATAGAGTTATTATGAATAAGTTTGTCTGTGTAAAAAATATGTTCATGGTGTTTATTTTAAATTTTTTTGTAGAGTATCAAAACATTGATTTTCATCTAAAGTTCCATTAATGAACACTAATTTATGTATTCCAATAGTCGTTATATAATGTCACAGTATCAGACTTTTGCTATTGTATGCCATGGACTCTTTAAAAAATTTTATTTTATATTCTTCACTTCCTTCACATCATTTCATTCTTTAAAATGAATAAACACTAAGGCACGTTATATCTTGAAATATTTTTGTATCAGTTAAATTAAACACTGTTTCGTTTATTATCTATCATATTCATGGGGAACTAAACGAATTACGTAAATAGATTTTATATTTCTATAAACTGGAATAAGTATTTTCACATCTAATATTTGGAGACAAATGATTTGTTAACATTAACCCCATAATAAGTAAGATTAAAGACAATTAGCTTATGAAATATTATGATGTCCAAATGTTAATGCAAGTGACAGTAACTCGTAAAACAGTTCGGTACCTCAGGTAGGTATAATGTGTAAGATACTTCCCGAATTTTAACCCGATATCATCCAATCTTATTTCACCTAAATTGAGGCTCGGGTAATGGTGCAACACTAGTTTGTCATTACTCAAGCAACGTTTACTTTGTAAAAGTCATGGGAACGCATAAGTTTGCTGGGATGATAATGCAAATCATTCCCACTGGAACTACACACAAACACACACATAGTAAACTGTGTTTTGAATCGGATTAAACAACGCGAACGAAATTGCAGTTTCTAAGTCATGCCGAAGGAAATAACTTGTACGTGTGCTGTGTACACAATGAAGGACGGTGAATAATTAAACTACTATGTTCAAAATTTGGGAGAATACTGTTCAAAACGATTAAGCAAAAAGGATAGATCAAACCATACACAATAATAAAAACATAGAAATCTAGAAGAATATCCATAGAAGCAAAATCTTCCATGGCATAAGGCATTCATCTATACTGATATTTGGAAATTTAGCAATTTTCAGTACTACCTACCAATATCTTTTTGAGTTTCTAAAAGTGTTAGAAATACAATCCAATGTGTTCAAATTACAAATATACTCTACACTGTATACTACGACGAAAGGGTAGTGATTCTGCTCGGTAGTGATTAAACTCAATTTCGAAATCGATTTTTTCAAAAACGAAGGCTTATTCGAAAAGATATTATTTTACAATTTTTACTTACTTTCGTACCACATTATATTTGCTAGTTTACCAGACGAGTTTTCAAAATTCATGTTCACGAAAAGGAAACCTCCAGTGAACAAACCTTATTCCACATTTCCCACATTTTTTTTCCATGTAAAATCACCAACCTTCCGTTTGTACGATATATTACAAAGCACATTGTATAATTTAAGTTCGAATTTTAATTAATGATATGTGGTAAATAGCGGACAACTCAAACTATTTTTTCTGAAACTAACACTGCTGCTACGTCAAATTTTGAGGGAGAAGTTGCCCCATTATGCATGCAATTGTGTACATGTCTCTTTACTGGATGAATTTCTTCAGGGCAACAGCAATTCTACGGTAGCATGAGAGAACCATGTACTATTTGCATTTCATAGCAAGCTAAAATAATGTCACACCGAGATGTGTTTGAACTTAATCTAGGCCCGACTAAGAGGATTATCATGAAATTGTTTCAACTGCAACATTGGCCGGCGTCCCTGGGCTGCCAAAATCAACTTTATGTATATCAATGTTTAGAATCGCAATTATATCAAAATTCTAAATTGGATTGTTCTGTGCCAGAAGTAACAGAATGTAATCCATAAAAAAACTAATTATGTATTAAGGAAACGGTATTAAATCTTTTGGAATAATAATTAAAAGTGTCGATTTCATGTTTATCTAGTTACATATCAGCAATTTTACCTTATACCTTAGGTTATACCTTAGATCTGGGAACATATTATAAAGAAAAATTGCAAGAAAGATCTTAATAACTCGCCTATTGCTAATATATTGGTATGTTAACGATTACATGCATGTCACGTTTCCATTTTTATGCATTAGTTGCATCATATTATCAAAAATAACATTTAGAAATATAATAACCCATGAAGTGAATTTAGGTACTACATTGTAAACAAAAAATATGTCCATGATTGCAGTATCACTTTTTTTTATTATACATAAAACTATGATTATTCACCCGTCTATAATTGTTAGTTTTTTCAGACCGAGTGTAATTATCTAATTCATGGTGATGGATTGTTAAAAGAACACCAACGAAAATTACAAAGGGTATTAAGGACGTCGAATCGAACTGAATTTATGCTATCAATAGAATTATTTTATTACTTTGAAAATACTTTCGCATACTTCAAAAAAATTATAAATTTATAGTCTACAGTAGTGGAAGAATCTGAACCTTGGTAAAAATTTCTGTAATGTGGCTTCTCTTGCTGTATATTGTTAAACTAACCGCAATGCTAACGGACATATGTACATACTTACATATACGCAGAACGACTGTAACGGATTCAGGGATTAGTGAGCTGATTCTTTCTTAATTAGAATCCCTTTACTACCCTACTTTGCATGCTTAGTTAGTCAAAGAAGTAGGTCATCGTGGAATGCAGTGCACCAAAATCTGCTTAAAATTTCCAAGTTTCAATCCATCGGATTGTCCAGAATCCCCACTGATAATTGCGACACTCACGTATCGCCACAAAGAGAGTTAAGTCACTTGATTAGTGAATGGAAACAGATGTGGCAAATTAACATTATTGTAGGCTTTTCGAATATCGCGTGAATTGAAAATGAGAGGAAAAGTAAAATTAACTTCGCGAATGTTTCTCTTATTTCGCTTGTGCAAATCAACCAATGTTTTGGAATTAAATGTAAGATTGGTGATTATCTCCACAAATGCTGATTTAAATTTTAAACACTAAAAGTTGTATTGGTTGACTAATAAAATTAAAAACATAAGTAAAAGCATCTATGATAATAGGAATGTACAAAACTAATGCTCTCATTGAAGAAATTAAAGTCACTTTGAAATTACTGCAGCGTTTTTATTTGTTGTACAAAGTTCAGATGATAGAATTACTCGAAACGACATTTCATGTGAAATAGTTGGCTTAATTATTAATGCTCTGTACAATAGACTGTATGAAGATTGAAACGAGCGGTCTGTATTTTTACAAGCTTTTATTTAGCTTCACTTGTTTGGATTTAAAGTTGATGATAAATGTAAACAGTTGCATACAATTATAATGGCTACACCGCGTTAAACAAGAAATTTTACAAACAATACAATTATAAGAGTAATAATTTACGAATTGTAAATTGCTTTTATAATTATTATAGTTTTGCGTAAAATTTGGTGTCGAAGTATTTTAATATTACCTTACTGAGGGGATGTATTTAACCGACTTCAAAAGGGAGAAGGTTATAGATTCGACCCGTATGTATTTTTTTTGCCCTACTCAACTCCTTGGCTGACATTGAACATTCAAGGTTATAGTGGTGTGCCTACCACGAGTCTCCTCCACGAATTGACCAATATTGTCAGGTACATATTGCACTTAACACATTGTTGATCGGTCACGAATTAAGTCGTGTTATACAAATGCATAAAACAGCTGCAGATTTATGCATTTTAATCTTCAATTATGGAAAAATGGCCGGTGGCACGGGTTAGTTTTTGCATAAAACTGCCGGTCAGCAATGTGTTAATATAAATAAGAAAAGTACATAACAGTCGCAAAAATGATTTCCAGTTTACATCAACGTATTCATTAGACACTAATTTAACAAGCATATAATTAAACGTTAACGATATTAAAATAACTTCTTTTAAATTGCATCATAGTACAATAAATGTCTCCTCCATTTTTTAAAGAAAATACATATGTCAAAAACATTTTAACACGATAGACTGTGATTCCACTTGAGACTGTTAAACAGGATTGCTAATAAACTTGTATAATACAATTTTACGAAAATTGGGTTAATAAAAATTGTAATTTAAATAATTATTCAAGTTAATAGACATATTAAACGATATAGCATATAGCAAGATGTAGGGAGGAAGTAAATAGTGTACTCTGTACAGTTAGGAGCGCAAAAGGAGGAAATGAAGAGTACCTAAACCAGGGAAGCAAATCGTGTATGGTCAGACGCATTTCGCAAACCAATATGACTGAAACTGTAATCATCTCCCTGTGACTGTCTAAATTTATATTATTCCAAAAATTCTTTTGAGAAAAACTAATTTAAGATGTTCTGTGCCACGGTGAAAATTTAAATTTTGGTAGGGCTATAAAAAGGGATGAGAAAAGTGGATTATAAAATTTAATTATAGAAAAATAGTTCTTGTATTATATTCGTCATGATTTCAGCTTCTTCTTTGTACTATTTTGATTTTGACACTGAATTGAGAAACACCTTCTTCCTTTGAATAAAAGTTTCACCTCTGATAAATATTTTGTCCAACGGTGACCCGGAACGTGGCACGGAACGCGTTTTAATAAAAACAATTTATAAAAACTTTAACAACGACGCTAAATTTTGTAACAATTTTAAGATATCTATATTATATCTTCACATATCTATTTAAAGGTTGATTCTAACTATTGGTCGACCTGATGGCAA
The DNA here is from genome assembly GCA_029448645.1 of Andrena camellia. NCBI lineage: Eukaryota > Metazoa > Arthropoda > Insecta > Hymenoptera > Andrenidae > Andrena > Andrena camellia. The sequence continues at coordinate 54,062,572 of CM055676.1, read as the reverse complement.
GTAATATACCGCTGTAATATACACTATTTTTCATCAATCGGTCACGTGAACAGTTAAACGAGATTCATGTAAAGTAAATGGTCTATCATCTGATACATGGACGGTATTCTTATAAATTATCAATTATTAATTAGCTGTTAGAAGAAGATGGCGTATTACTTCAAATTTAACAATTAGTAAACAAGTGACTATTCAAAGGGACAAACTTTATCGTCAAAAATGTATCGCAATAAATTAGGCCTCGTTATAAGCAGTGGCGGACTGGCCAGGGTGTCAGCTTGCCCGATGACAAGTGGGCCCTGTGGGCCTCTTTAAACATCAGACAATATTACTAAATATTACTAAAAAATATTCATACATTTATTTCAAAAAATTTTAATTGTACGTTTTTGCTGCGTATGTATTTTTTTGAAAATTTTATTTATTTCTTATAAAAATTAAACGATTGCCTTATAGGTGGTGAGTACGCCCCTTCGTGCCCTGGCAACCAATATTTTTAGACCCAGTCCGCCACTGGTTATAAGTTTTCTAAAGTTGTACGTAAATTTCGTGTATTCAAATTGTTTTCTCTGTCTTATTTACTTCTTATATGGTTTTTAAGAAGATTGTATATGTCCTTACTTGGGTATTTATTTTTCAATTAATGTATACATAATCAAATATCCGGAAAAAAATAGTGTCGAGCAGTATAGACCGTTAGCCATCCGTCGCAACATTCTTCAATTTGTTTTGTATGGTGATATTCAAATTGTCCGTCACAATTCCCTTTGACGGCTGGCAGATGACAGCCGACAGTTTCAGAAACGAATATTTACACAGACGGTCCGTTTGAATCATTTATTTGACACAATTAAATGAAGCAAAAAGTTATTTCGAAATGTTTTACCTGGTTTTGCATTAAAATAAGGTTAATTTGTCAAAGTTATTTTTAAAACAGACATAATAAAATAATTGAAATAATTCCCAACGAATTTTGTCCTAGTACATACCTGGTTTACCGAACATGTTGCTGAGCTCTTATTATCCGATCCTGAACCTCGCGGCGTACCACATATATGAACACGTATCGTTGCACAAGGATACATATAAATGCTTCCTTGTATCCAATCATTAAAACAAAAGATGAAAGATGAATCAGTGAACTTCTATTATCCGAACCATCCTGTTATATGATTTATTTGTCTCCCGACAGGTTCGGATAAATAGAGTTCTACTGTATTTCATATTTTATATTTAATTATTTATTTCAAATAACTTTTCCCCAAGTCTATCAGTTACTATATGTATGTCCAAATATACCCAGGCGTCGACTTATGTGCGATCGTCCGAAACATCCGCAGTCCGAGGATTAATACTACTACTGAGGAAAATATTATTGCCTGATTGTTGGCTAGGCATTCAGTCTTTAGAAATTTGGCCAAACTAAGTCGAATACCAACTACTCAATATTATTTATATTGTGGAACATTATTTGTTGATAAAATGTTAAAAAACGAGAAGTTAGTAACAGGAAGAGCAAACGTCTTTTTGAACCACTTGCACTTAACTGGGTCGACAAAAGTTAACACATTTCATGGTCAGACTATGAACGCAGATTTTGGGGAGAATCCATAATTTGGACATTAAATGGCTAATTAGAAAGGAGCTCCTGAAATGAAAGGAATTACATTTCTTTTCAAGAGAAACATGTACAAAGTGATACTTTATACCGTTATTACGACCATTATTGTATTTCTCTCTTTATGGATTCGGAATGCCAATTTGTGAAGCGACAAGTAAAAAGCATATTCCTCTATCAGCATCACGTAAGAATTATTGTTTCCTATAGCCACGGAAATTAACATAACTAACGAACATTTGAATCCATTTTCACCCCTAATCGATTTTACCCAAATTTTTCAACATCAAAGAACGGAATATTAGCCATCGATTTCTAATTTTGCCCAGAAGGCGTTATGAAAGGTATCGATGTATCCTTATGTAGCCTTCAGGCGAAATATATATATATATATATATATATATATATATATATATATACAAGCTATACTTTTTGATTTATTTAAGCTTTTCATAAAAAATTCTACAAAACCATAGATAAATATACGCGTCTATTAAACGTACAGATCATTCTGATTATATTAATTTTTCAATTTGCTTTTTTATTCATTTTATAATTTATAGCGCCTCGTAAAATTTGGAAGAAATGGTGAAATAGAAAATGCTCATTCTTAAACATTAACGGAAAATACTTATTTTATATTATTTAAAATGCTTCTTATAATGCAATGAACTGTATATTGGAGAACAGTTTTATTCTCTACACACGAATAACGGTTCTTGTTAAGCTCATGTCGCTGTCGCCGCACGTGCAAGGCACGTTCAACGATATTCAACACAGGGCCACATGCAGCGTCACGCACTCGTTCAATAAAAACATTCTGTAGCGAGACAATTAACCGAAAAATATTTGAAGCATGCTAATTTACGTGTGTGGAAACCCCAATTGTTTACGAGACAGTTTACAAAACATTTAACAGCAAATATCGTGCTTCTCCAGCTAATACGTTAAGCTTTCGTTACTTCCATCATCGTTCAAGTAAAACTCTATCCGAATGGCTAATATCTGATATTTTGTTAAATTTTATTTGGATATGCATCAGCACCTGTTTACCTATTTGTATTAACATGAGTTAAATCAATACGTGTTAAGAGTCTACTAATCGCAATGTGCATTCCACAGTCAGCCATTTGTAATTGGGAAGGGGTGTGCATCCCCTTAAATAATTTCTCAAGATTGTGAAAATTCAATAAGCGTATCGCGCGTGTGTTTGTAGGTTTGTATGAATTAGATTCCGATTGATAATACTCCGTGCTGACTTGAATTTGTGAAATTGCTGATAGTTAAATCAGACTGATGGACTTTCTCATTTTGCATGTATGCTTCTGCTACAGAGTGTGCACCGTTGCGCCGCAAATGGGTTTGCGGCACGCGCGGAATAACTACCAAGCAAATAATTTCATTGTCATCCGTTTAATAGTATCGCACAGCTCATATAACCATTATAAAGTAATGCATATTGGGGCACAATATTTAGGGTACATTAAGCATGACTTTCTTCCCCAAACCGCTACTTATTTAATATGTGGAACTGTATGTACTGTTATGAGATTTCAGTACGCGACACCACGATATTATGATGTAATAATCCGTATACAGGGGTGTTTCCTCTCATTTGAATTCGATTTTATTAATTCAGAAGCGCAAATATTCTCATAAATAACAATTATTTTATTCGCATTGGACACGTAAATTTTTTACAGTTCCATTTGTGCATTCTGCTCAATTTTTTACAGTTTCATTTGTGCAAATATTCTCACAAATAACAGTTGTTTTATTCGCATTGGACACGTAAATTTTTTACACCTCTATTTGTTGATATAAATGTGATATTTCTTGATAAATTTCATTGAAGGTTAACACGCGAATGAATTTGTTTCGTATGAGGTGTTTCACTGCGTTAGTGAAAATATGTTATTTTATTTCCAGTTGATGAAATAAATACCTATAAAAATATTTGCCCCTCGAAACGAATAATATTCTTCTTTGTTTTTTTTTCCTATGGCGAAAAAGAATGAAGATATTTCAGATGCTTAGGTTACAGGATACATTTTGTATAATTATTGCTTCATACCTAATTATATGTAAGATTTTAATTATTTCAACATATTACGTTAATTTCGTAAGACATTAACTATCTCAGATGGGATTTATTAAAGTTAAAACGTAGCAAAGTGTCACTGAAATTATTAATACTTTAAAACAAGAATAAATTATTGAACAAAAAATATTTTAGAAGTTTTAAAGAAGCTTAACTTCGTATAACATTTCTCTGTTAGATTATTGCAAGTGAATAAAAAATCGTGGACACTATTACGATAAACTACCCTTTACTATTCGTTTTTCAGTAGAAACAATGTATTGCATTTTTTCTTGGGTAATATCTACTCATAACAAAACATTTATAAAAATCATTTCAATAGAACCTCTGCACAGAGAAAGCAACAGGGATAGGAAGTGGAAGCTTAGACGAAGGGGACATGACAAAACCGACATCGAATTGTCAATTCCCTATACCTAAGTGCATATAAAGCGTCACTAAATACTTTGGAATATTTTTTCAGAAACGATTCTACGTGTCAAAACAATAAAAAATGTTCATATAGACATTTGCTCAATCAAGACTTTATTTTTTATTTACGCACTGTTCTGTATTTCATTACACATGTAATAGAAACAGTAGAACAGCAACTGCTCCACAATATTGTACATCACTGATTGTTAGCTTAATATCTTCATATTATAGCACTCTCACGTTTACAAATGACATTGCAAGCAATTGTAGCGCGCCGAGTTAGTTTTGTAGGCGTCTCCGCTTGTATTTTGAAATTTGCTTATAATTGAAAAACAAATGGTTATTGAGCATTGGATAGGCACATGCTTTCCTCTTTAACATGTGGATTATGTTAATGGCACCCGGAATCAGGTAAGATATTCTCTGGTGTAATCTTAGTGGGAACATTTTTGTATATTATGTAATTTCACGTGAAAGAAAAACAGTTATCAGTACATATATATATGAAACGTCTATAATAATTTTTTATAATACATGTAGAAATAAGTTGATGCGTTTCAAGCTTAAGACGAGCTTCGGGGGTAAGTTTTCTTAACAAATCTGTATTGATCCAAATGTATAGATTCATTTATAAAAAAGCAGTACCTACATGTAGCATAGTTAAATGTTCAGAGGACGTAGAATTCGTAAGTTTTCAGTGCTTTAGAAGTAAAACTCCGTTAATTTAAAAAGTTTTAATTGCTCGCATCTTCGCAATGTCGAATAAAATCGTTATAAAATATTACAAATAACATGAATTCTTATTCCTTAACTAATATAATGACACACTGGACCAGTGATTTGCTAGATAAATTGTAATATAAAATCAATCCCAACTCCATTCGATTATGTTTCCATTAAAGTTAGAATAACTTTATCATGAAACAACGAATTAAACTATCAACATAGAAGATTCTTAATAAAACACAAATTTCAGGCATTGCTTTTTACAATTCAATCTTTCTGCTCATCACCTAAAGTTTAATAGCAGACTGAAGGATACAGTACGAATAATGTGAAGTAGATAAAATCTGTATTCGATCAGAAACATGACGTTGAAGAAACATTGTGCATCATTCAGACCCTACTCCAGCTAATAGTTAATACAAACCTAATATTACATAAATAATCGTATACTAGTGTAAAATTCTAGTAAAATTATTTTAAGATTCCAAACAAAAATTTGTGTACCTCAATGCTAAGTGTGTTTATTCAATTTTAGACACTGATTTACTGTCAGAAATAACAATAGCTAGTATCAAGCATTACATATATGTTTACGGAGAAGAATACCGCAAAGAAATAAAAGCAAAATAATATTGCACTTTCCTCGCGGTAAATTTAAGTACTTTTAAGTGTAAATCTTTAGAATGTGGGAGAAAAGACAGGAAAAGTAAATATCACAAGCCCTGCCGATTTATCTCCAATACGAAGGGAATGCTCTCAAAGTAAATGCTGGCTGTAAATCAGCTTGCATTTTCTTCGGTCATGTGCAAAGGAAGCGTGCGTCTGATGTATGCACAAGTTGTATATGACCGTTTCGGTTGGTGTTACATGCTGCCAAGTAAACAGAGCACACATTTTATGTTAAGTGTCCAATAAACTGTAAATTAGTCTTATCTGTACTTAAATTCGATTTTTATTATCCACACGCTAGCCTCTCTTATTTCACACTTCAATATTCACAATTATTTACGAACTGATAATGCAATATATAATTTACGAATTTCTTTATTCAAGCTAAATGGGCAGAATACGTATTGAGAATATTATGTCTAACGCAATATGTGATATTGCGTCGTAGCAATATCTTCAAATTATGTAATTTATATATAAACAATTTCTTTTATCTTAAATCAATTGATAACTACAAACTTGGAGCATATCACGTATAACTGTAATTGTTGACAATATATATTCCTTAGTTAACGTTTTCAAGAATTTATTTTATTTTAATGGAATATTCAGAGTTAAGATCATTCCAAGGCGAAGTCATTAGAGGCAGTTGAAACCTTATTTGCATTAATTATGAAAATCAAAAACCACTTCAAAAACCTACTTGTCATATTCCACACATGAAGAAGTTCAAATAACCTTGAAATTCAAACCACTTATTGTCGCCTATCCATTACTGAAGGTAATGTGGTTTTCCTGAAATATTAATTTATAAGGCTAAAGATGAAGGAAGTAATTAATTTGCATCTCGCTGTGCATAATTTCAAGATACGTAACATTCTTACTAAATTAATCTGGTGTATGGCAGAAAGGTGTAAATTTTAAAAATACATTACCACAGAAAGAATTTCATACCATTAAGTAAAAAACTGTATCTAGATTTTAAAAATAGGGACACAACAAATTGTTTCACATATAAACTAAGGTTTGCGCCAAGTTTCCTATTGAGGTTTTTTTTGAATCTACCAAACTTACTTACGCTATTTACACGTTGTGGGGAAGAAGCAACTCTAGCTCCGAGGTGTGATCCCTAGTTAAACCCAAGTGGAACGTGGCGGATTTAGAGTTAATTTAACTTTTACTTATTTAACTTTTATACAAGAATAATCTATTTATGGATCCCTACGGTATAGAGAACTTTTGTTAAAAAAACGATCGTTTAAAAATAATGACCTGGCATATTTGCAAAACTATGTTTTTAATTATTTTACTCATTTTTTGTAATTTGCTTTACACGGTTTCTCAGTACACACTATCATTTAATGGTACAGTTCATTACATTTAATTACAATAACAATTCCGCCGTAGCAAAGAATAGAATATTTGTAAGTATAATACTCACTAAACAAAGCTTTATCTCTCTTTCACTTGTTGCTTTAAAAAGACTCTTCTGTCAACAATGGAAAGCATGAAAATACAGAGAACGAAGTAACCCTGTGCGCATTAGAATGAAAGTATTTTTCTGTTATAGGGACTTGAAGAAAAGTACGAGAATTTGGCGGATTGTCTGCTTTCTTTAGATCCATTTGTGCGATTCATAATATTCACTTAACTTTCAGTAGTTTATCTGCACCTTTTAGTAAAGAGAAATATCAATAAAAGCAGTAAGCAAAAAGGGCTGCGCCAATAAAAAAGTTTCTAACAGACATATAAAATTTATGAAATTTACATACCCATGCTGTAACTTGTATCATAAAATGATGGAACTATTCCAAAATGTAGTTAACAACAATGTCCTACTTCTCTTTTATCACAGTAGCTATATTACTACGGTAATACTTTCTTACTTGATGCCCTTCATTTACCCAAACGGTTAAGATATTTGACATGTAACTTTATATGAAAGTTCAGTAGTTAAATGAGTTCATACTCATGTAAACTAGAGGTTCGTTAAAGAGAGTAAGCAAAACTGTTTATTTTAAATCAACCACAATATCCTTTTTGCTTCAATTTTCTGTAAACCTGAAATTTTGCCCTATTAATTACAGATTTTGTAATAATTAATTCGTAGAAGAGGCGTAATAGTATCCACAGAAACGATTTGAGGGTGCTCCGACTTGCAAATAAATTTTACTACCTACTCCACGTGAAGCACAGATTTACAAAATCTTAATAATAACTATATTTTAATTAAGATGCTCTGAAGAACAGATTTAAAGAATTCTCCTGAAGAATGTATTCATCATAAAAGCGCAATTCTCAATTTAACATCCACAAATTGATTGCAGTTTATGGTACGAAAAGTCGTGGATGGAAATGCTTTGCTTCTCCACTTGACAATATTATTCTGGAGCTGAAAGATCCACTGATCTCCTTGAGCTTATTTCCATTTACTTCTGGTACCTTCAGCAAGGGGTTTCGTGGTTCTCCCTTAGTACCGGACAAGCGCCAATATAACTGCTACAGTGAGTATTCTTCTACTTACGTGAAATTGTTTATTATACCTCAGAGAAACAAGGTAGCAATGAAAGAAAATTCACGGGCCACAATAATTCCAGCAATTATATATCAAAACATAAAACTAATCATTAGAAAATTATAGTTGATGCAAATTTTTTCGTTATATTCAGTATGTTCATATTCATTTATTTCTGAAGGAGCAACTTATAATAAACTAACTACATGTAAGCAGGAAGCACACTGGTGACTTCATGAAAACTATACTAAAACAGTTTAAACAAAAGGCCTTTATGCGATTGCACGATTTACATTAAAAATATAAATAACAAAACAATTTGAATTATTCTGCAAATGTGCATATTTTTCGAACTTATTTTTTTAAAATATTTTTGTAGGTTGAATACTATGGGAAAATAGAGATAAAACTGTTTTGTACAAGTCGTCCGATTTGTGACTCACTCTGTAATATCCTTTTGAATAAAGAATTTAAAACGTACTGTATTGTAGTTTAATCTAATTATTGAACTTTGTTAAAAACTTTTATATCGATAATGTAAAAGTGAAACTTCTTAAGTATTACAGATAACCTAGTCGTGAAGAATTCACGCGAGTGGTTAATCCTCATTATGTAAGGATATTACTCCAGTATTTTTGCAGTGAAAATAAATGAAAACAGCAAAATGTACACCTTCTCCAACATAAAGTTAAAAGAACGGTATATATTATTACGAAATTTTCAAATGTGATATTAAAATACGAAACGGTAGAAATGCAATAAAATTGTTTTTCACTTTGCAACGTAAATGTATTCTAATTTTAAGATGAAATACCTTTTCAGTGATTATGAATACCTCGAACACATATTCTAACAGATATAGTAGAAAGAATTGAAAATTGTTTACGTACGTTTTACACTTTCAATTATATCATTTAAGTGTTCAGTCTGCGTTAAATTAAAACTTCAAACAGTAAAAAGCAACATGTAAACGCGTGCATGACATTTTGCAACAAAATTGATTGGCAGCAGGCAAGTGGCAAACAACTTCGCGCAATTATAACTGCGGTGAAACTCGTTAAATAGTTCAAACAATTGAGCTTTAAATGAACGAAAAAGTACCCATTTCACTGTCATTTTTTTTGCAGAAGCGTTAAGTGATTATTGTTTGAAGCTTGTATGACCCAATCATCATTTGTTCGTCAAATACAGGAGAAAACTTCAATTCGACAGTTTGTTTTATATTTTTTTTTACTGTATTCTAAACGTGCAATGTATACTGAAAACAAACAATGACCGAGTACCTTGAAAACTCTGACGTTAGACATGTGATTAAGAAAATGCTCAACATTTCTGTCTTGTTTGTGTTCAATGTCATATGCAACTTTCATAAAATAATTTTCCAAAACCTACATGTTGACATTTACTTTTGGATAAAATAAAATTTCAAGGAAGAAAAAAATTTATACTGTGCACTATGTTTAACTACAAACTTGAAAACACGTAGAAACACATACACAATCTTCAATCATTTGTATATTAAGCAAAGATATGAATTTTACATATACTCTAGGTATGATTTGGTTAATTGACGAAAACGTATGACTAATGAAATGAATGTAAAATGTAAAAAATTATACGCGCTTGTACCCGATCGTTCTTAGAAGTTGTTTACAGTTAATATATGCACCCCAAGATATGTCTCTACCAATATATCTGTCAATTTTTATACCTGAATAATAAAATTTAAAAATTTGGTGAATTTTAACAAAAAAAATCGCTTTTACCCACAATTATTTTTTCAAATACAGATTTCAACATATCGAAATTTACATTTCTAGAAAAAGACTACTAGAGCATTACGAATGTACAATTATTTATCACTCAAAAGTTACAAGATTAAAAAATACGAAAATCGTAATTGACAAATGATACTGGAGTCCAGTGAACCCCATGTGACCAATTTGTGATTATAAATAGCGTGTGGTTTTATTTATAGTGCAAGTCCTACCAGCTCTAATTCAAATTACTTTATGATTCATTTAATACAATTCAGTAGTATACCAATTTATTATAAAAATTTAAGGGATGTCCATTTCAATTTAGTTCCCTATTAAATACGACTTGTTGGGGCTTGTTTGTGGAAAAGCATCAGCAAAATCCCCGTTAATGGCACATACAAGATACCTGCATTCAGTTTCAATTCTGTGACTGTCATCATTACCTGTTCCAAGTTATTTCTTGTATCTAGTTCCTGATATAACGGATACAACATTGCAGATAGAAATGCAGTTTCACGTTGTTATCGGTGAATACTACAACGCGCGTTTTCGAGATGTCGGTTAGGACCTCGCGTGTAGCCTGCAGAAACGGTTATGTAGGATACACATTAGTATGCATTCTACTATGTACGTAAATATGTTTCCTTATCCAGCAGGTTATAGTGTTCACTTTACAAACTTTGGTCGGTGTACAGTTTTCTGTGATTCTCTTCTCTTATTCTGTGCCTTTATTTGATTCACACTTCTGTTATCTGTATTCCTACCTGTTTTTTTATTTTAATTTTTCAATCGGGCATTCCATTTAAAACAGCCTTAATATAAAAGATAAATGTCAGTTTACATACAGCTCAAACTAAATGATCGAAAGCTTATCAATTCTATATGCACATAACGCGTTTTAATTAACTGTTGCTCGTACAATGAAAAGCAATTATTTCATTCGAATTTCTATGCACTGTTCTTTAATATTATTTTAATTATTTTATTACTCTTTCATAGGTTTTATTTCAAGTTTATCATACCGTTATGTCTTATTTCATTCAAGCTTTAACAGAATTAATATTTCATGTTTAATTTTTGATGAATTTTAATTTCTCTTTTATAGAAGACATTTCTATTTTCTACGTTAGTTTTATAACTTTATTTGTTCATAGTGTTCATTAAGCATTTTGTACATAAACAAGAAGTTTATTAAATGATGCACTAATTAATAATTATCCCGTCAATGTTTATTATTGTCTCTTAACGAGTGTTACGATATGTGTATATAAAATTCTGGAAATATTTTTGAAGACGAAAACATTTTAAATCCAAATGAACGTCGCAGGGCCAACATAAAAGGCAGTTTGAATTATCCTGTCATTCGTAATTTCATAATTCCACGGGTATCAAATATGGTTGCTTCCCAGTGTGCGTCGTAATTACATTCTTTTCAAACAGTTCACCCAATAACCAAATCAGAACAATACTCAAACTTGGATTTACAAGAAAAACCACTCCCAGCAGAGACGCACCCCTTTAACACTTACTTCAAACCCGATGTAAACACACACTCCATCCCGAATACACGAGCAGTGCACACAAAGCAATCCGCCAAAGTAACGAATTACAAATTATGTGATGTGAATACGAAGCATACAAGCCACTGTTCATAGGCGTCCCAGAAATTCCACTTGGGTGTATTTACATTTGCTTTTATCTGGTATCAGCGCATACACCGTAAAACCGAATCCGCTTTCGAGAAGCGACGTCGATCCCGTCGATGAATTTGCTCGTAAAGCTGCGTAATATAAAGCTGATATTTCTGCGTAAGAATTTTAGGACACCACACGAAAACAGTTTTACGCCGACGGTGCCAATTAAACTCACGCGCGATTTCTGCACGTGCCACGCGTGGTAAGGCGACCAGAGAACGACGAGGAGCCGCGGATTCTGTGCGGTTCACCCGAAATTCGTTTAGGGGTAGACGTTGCTCCAGTGTTTGCCAGCACCGGAGGCCGAGGTTGCTGAACGTGTGTACGAAGCTGGCCGTAATTAATAAATTACGCACTCACCGGAACCGGTGGAGTTGTCGGTCCAAGCACTTCCCGTGACCGCCGAGAGCAGGAAAACCGTCGTCAGGAACCGCGAACGGTTCTCGATGGTCCCTAGAACACGCTTCGCACGTTCACTGATCATCACGGTACTAAATGGACGAGAGGATACGCGACCGGCATCCCGACTGACGAATCGCGCTTTGCGAACCCCCAAGAGCGTGTTTCTCTCTCCCCTCGCCCCTCCGCCTGCTTTCTCGCCATACCGTTCTCCCTACCACATTTCCTTTCCCGCCGCGCGCAGACGCTTCGACGTTCAGGGGTTTCTAATTCCAGAGCTCACCCCAGCCCCCACCCACCCTCTTAAACCTACTCACTTATCTCTTATCAATAAGTGACGATTAATTATCGCTATACCACCCTGAGTCTAAGCCAAGACTCTAGGTACTTGCTTGTTAACCGATAGAAGCACCTGTAGAACGTTCTTTTGGACTGTCTTTTCGTCCGTCGTATTTCAAATTCCAAACTATCGACGGGGCAGCAAGAGTGTAGTAGAATTTCAGGTGCCCTGAAATCGTGAACGTTTCATCGACGAATCCCAACGCCGTGATGCTTCCAAGATAATGGTAGCTCCAACGATTTGCAGAAATTCAATGTGAAAAGTGGCAGGTTGGCGCGCACGAGATGCCGTTCCCTTTAATAAAACATCAAGCTACGCAAATCCTGACAGTATTCGCAATTCGCATAGTTCAACGAAATGGTTGGTATGCAATTTTTTCTATTAATTTTAGTGTGATAAGAATCTCTTCTCGAGAACTAAACATGGTGCTGTTTACTGAACACATGTAAAGGACGAGTGGAAGAAAATGGGAGACTCTGAATGTGATCGGTAAAGAAAATTCTTTCAAAGTAGGATCGTAGGTAGGGTGTCCCATTTAAATCGATCCCCGTGAATATATCTCGTAACTGTTCATGATATAGAAAAATATATCAAAGAAAAATTGAATGGTTTCGAGGGGAATATAATTTGAAGTCAGTAGTTTTTTGTAGGTGAACACGGAGGAGATATGGATGTCAGCTTTTGTTATTCTAAATGGAACTAAGGTAGATGTCCCAATTATTGCCAGTGCCCCTATTACTACCACTTTATTTATTTTACTTAACAAAAACGTAACGTATAAAAAGTTTTTTTTCCAGTTTTTCGGACTTTTTTCGAAATCCGTTTGTCGCACGAGAAAAATTAATACAACATAAAAGATGCTCCTGGTCTGGATCTACAACTTTTGTTTGACATATTTTATCATGTAATCAATAAGTTGGAGGATATTGTATAAAATCGAGTTTGTGAGCTGTTAAATAATTATTTAAATGTTTAAGGGCCCAGGGGCACCTTTTCCCTTTATACGATCGGGCTCAAACTTTACACAGATTTTTTTTATTATTTGGAACTATTCTGGGGGGTGCCGCGAAGAAAATTTAAACATTGAAAATAAAAGTTACCTTAATGTACGCACATATCTGTACGATAGGTACTTCTTACACACGACCGTACTATTTTATTTTCATTGCATTTCGTAACTATCATGATAACTACCTAGCATTGGCACATTTGCTAGCTTTCGCCAACTTGTCCAGATTTAAAAATACAGCCATTGCTGCAGCACTCATATGCTTCTAGCGTTAGGAGGTTGCGGTAGTAACGTTTCAACCGTATCTATGTATTACGAAGAGTCGCACTCTAATCAGCGTCATGCTAACAGACAAATGATTCAACAGATGGAACAGACGCTCACTGAATGCGGTTCGTTCTGATCATTCCATGAAAACCGTAGTCATCAACAAATTCGTCAGGATGTGGAAGTAGCACTCTAGGTTGATTTAGATAACATTCCTTACTTCAGTACAGAATTTTATTCATTGCAACATCGTAGCTCGAAGTCAGTGGTTGGCACCATATTTCATAACAACAAAATGGATCTCTATTCTCTCACCATAATGTAGGAACTCTTGGACTGAAATTGTTCCACGAATGGCTTTTTGCCATTTGTTAAATTAAAATCTTTATAATCCACGATTCTTACCGGATGAACGGATGAACCAAAATTTACACGAGACACTGTGTTAAATCACCGCCGTAGTACTCAGTGGTGGGCATTCGAAAGTCCTCAGGATACCAACAAAACAATTCTTTAGCATATACGGAGTGTGAGTGAAAATACTTGATTCTGAAATTAATGGTTCTTCTTTCTTTCCAGTTACTTCAAATATTACGCCATACTTGCATTTTCGACGGAACAAATTACCTGCATTGAAAAATGACCCATTAACAATTCGAAGAATTGTAATTTATAAACAGGAATGAACTTCATGTCTTCCTTTACTGAGCAATGTGTAGGATTGGTCGCGGTAACAGAATTATTGCTTGGTCACCATGATTCCTGAAGCTATCACAGTCTATTTTTGTATATTGGGCCACATTAAATTAATTGTTTACTCTACAGAGTGTTTTGTTTTTACATTACGGGCATTTTTTAATATAAATTACAATAATTATGTATTTGAGATGATTACAAGTATATATAAAACTGTTCAGCTCATTTATTTATTGGAAAAAATGTTGACAATATGAGGTTCAGATTACTATCATAATAATTATAATGGCCGGGTTACTGGACATGTGAAAATGCTCGTGCACGACGTGTGCTCCCATTACTTCATTCCCGGAATACAGCAGCACTGGTTTGAATGATTAATAAACGTCCAGTGGGTAAATTTATGCACATAACTGATAAAAGAGCAAGTGTACGATTGCACATTTAATGTGTTCCGCTTCAAAATTGTAACGTAGAAGCATTTTGGAATACGTATGTATCTACACAAGTCCAGTAAAAAGGTTAAACGTGTCTTCATCGATTACGCAAAATTAAGTTTATATACAAAACGTGTTTTACCACTTCTGCTAATGGTTTCCGAAGGAAAAATGTCTGCTGCATCGCGCGGAGTAATCAGATTTTCTCCCAGACCCTTAGTTTTTGAAATATATAGACAGATATCTTTAAAAATTGGTGCATTTCGAGTGTCCTTTTCCCTTTGATCGTTGTTTAAACATATTTAAATGTTTATAATTCAATAATAACTTATATCGTTGTATTCGCGAGGGTTCATAGAATAATTTGACGGCACAAACAACCGAATATCTATTACTGTTTGAACACAAAAGATGTTCAAAGTTGAAAATTTGCAGTTTTTTTCAAAATCGAATTTCTCAAAAACTGAGGGTGATGGCGGAAAACGGTTTGCGGATTCATTTTCAGCGCACAAAAATCTATAGGAAACGGCTGTTGAATGTTACAGAACAGAAAAAAGGTAAATTTTGTTGCACAGTGTTACTTGTAAGATTCCAGTAAGCTACGCGAAATATTGAAACTTAAATCACCTTTATCTTGAGAACAAGAACTTTACAAAGTCGTACTTAGTATGACTTATTTCTCCGATCCGAACTGTAGAATAAGTCTCCAAATTTTGTAATACGTATGTACATACCTACTTTTTTTCTAAACCCCTTTTGTAATAAAGACAATAATTACTTTAATTAGCAGTATTCTTTCCAATACAATTATTACTGTATACGATGGAACACTGTCATACCGGTTGAGAACATTTCTTTGGTTGTGAGTGAAGTTGAACGTCTCTATACAAGGTGCACAATTGAAAGTGTTACCAGCTAACGTCATTACAATTATGTGAGATATGAAATTTTTAGTAGATTATACTAAGGTTATGATAATTTCTTTAAATAGGTACAGTATGTTTTCAGAAACGTACGTTTGTAATTTATTTCTTTACGAGTAAAATAACCATACATTCTCAAGGCTATGACAAAGACACAAGGGAGAAATAGTGAGTAAAGAGCAGGAAAAAGCTTTCTTCGGTTTTCCTCGCCGACTGTTTCCTTCCTTTGTAAGACGCGCAAGTAGAAACGCCTAGTGTATGGTCAGACACGGACCACGCACTTACTCCGTGAATGTATTATGTACTTGCTGAATGCTATATGTATTTCAAGTCCAGTTACAAACATACCATTAGTAAGTAGAGCACTTTAATATTGCGTATAATGTTGGAAATGTATTATTTAAAAATATCGTTGCTTCCTTTCCGTAACAATGTTTGAAACTCACTTACTTCTGATTTATAAATTTAGCGTTATAACTTTGACAGTGTGTAACTATTTTACTTCCTTAGAAATTAACTATACACTAGCGACGTAAAGTTTTACATTAACATACTTATTAAAAAAGTGAAGACGACATTAGCATTAACTACATACGGTAACATAAAGAAATACTAATTAAAGTAACTAAAATACTAAATAATCATGTGCCTAGTACATATCCTCTTCGTAATCCCGTTTAGTTGTAGAGTTAGTTTCTATGCAAAATCTTTCTAATGGTTGATGATAAAGGAGGATGGTAAAAAATGGTGAAAATCTAGATAGCTTCGGCACCTAAAATATTAATAAGGCATCATTCTATAGGTCCCAAAGAATTTCAAAAATACAATTATTTACCGAAACTATGATGGAAAATTTATAAATAATTTGTTTTAAAAAAGGGTAATGGTGATA
The DNA here is from genome assembly GCA_029448645.1 of Andrena camellia. Taxonomy (NCBI): domain Eukaryota; kingdom Metazoa; phylum Arthropoda; class Insecta; order Hymenoptera; family Andrenidae; genus Andrena; species Andrena camellia. The sequence continues at coordinate 54,046,112 of CM055676.1, read as the reverse complement.
AATTTTGAAAAAATTATTTTTATTCGAAAATTCTTTATCACCGTACTGTAGGCTATCAAAAACCATAAAACATTTGAGGTAAACTTTCATCGATATTTTTTACGGTTTCGCAGATATTCACGATAAATTGAAAACTCACAGTTTCATTGAGGGTGTATTTTCACCCCTAAGGCCGTTTCACTGCCGAAAACAAATATGATTACGTTATATAGTAGCATCACTTGAACCACATTTCTGCAAAGGTACAAATTCTTTCTGAAGTTTCGAGTTGCCTAACATCCGTTGTTAGATGCGGGGATGTTAGGATGTAGGATGAAACAGGTATACGTAGGAATCGATAGTTGGGAGTCGCTAATGAGAACTTGCAAGAGCCGGGATCTGTTGAAATGTCCTATTTTGAAGAGGGCAAAGGTAACACCGCATCCTATTAACCCTTCATGGTCACACTGGGTGCAATAGACCCGCTTTTTAATTTTGGAGCTTGATACCGGTAAGTTCCCGGTTTTCCTTTCCGCTTTCTTTGGTACATGTTACCATTTAATTTCTTAGTAAAACGCGACTATTCCATATTCTACAATGTTCAAAGTGTGTATTATAATTTTTGGGACTCGATTGGACTGATACAGTTCGTATGGTAACCGTTTAACCATCAGCCGGGACCGTTGGACCCAGTGTGACCACCACGGAACTTTACAGAAGTGTGACCACGAAGGGTTAAAAAACGATCATTGTAGGTACATTAAATTATGTTCAAAAGGTTGAATGTGATATAAGGTCTTTGGAGTTTTCCTTTATGATAAATAAAGCACTTTTCTGTGATTGAACTTGGGTTTTTTACAATTTAGGTTTATCGTTTTGCTTGAAAGAAGTTTGAAAATGTAAACGCCGACAGAGTTGTAGCGATAAACGTCGGAAACTAAGATATATATTTAACTAATTGCAAAAAAGCTAGGTTGTATTATTTTAATTTATTAAAATAATTTTAGTTGTAATCTGACCGATCCAGTGCGCCGATATCAGTGTAATAAGGTCTTATATTACTTCATGTGGCTTGTAGTTTCTTGTTATGTAAAAAAGTGTCATTGTTCTGAAAGAAGCTGATGTTTTCTTGGTCCATGTGTTTTCAACGAACTATCTGTCTCATTTTAATTACCAACAGTGATGTGTTGTAGTCACCATTGACTATCCGTTTTATCTAAAGCGCATCAACGTTAATTGCGTCAGTTTGATGAAGTTTTCAATATCCTTTGTAAAAGACTTTATACCCCTCACGTACACAACGTCACAAGGGACATTCGTTTTCAAACTCTCTGCAACGTCTACTTAAAATTCTCTTGGTTACGTCCCTTTGTTTACAAAAGATTCAATGATGGTGATACGTTTTGTCGATATGAAACGCAATGAATAATTCAATGATAGATATTACACACCTATTTTGATGGAACTTTGGTGGTAGATAGAAAGTCGAAAAATATTGGACTCATGCACGGCCAAATGCGTAGATGAGCAAGAATTAACAAGATACTTAACAATGAGGATTGTGTGATAAAAGTTCGTACAGAGAAATGTTTATTTTGGAGTTTTCCTTTATGATAAATAAAGCACTTTTCTGTGATTGAACTTGGGGTTTTTACAATTTAGGTTTATCGTTTTGCTTGAAAGAAGTTTGAAAATGTAAACGCCGACAGAGTTGTAGCGAATACAATATCCCTATTGTTAAATATGTGATAGACTATTCATTGCCTCTGCAAAAGACTATACATGTAAGACTTAACTATTTTTCGGTTCTCGATTTACTTACGAGGTTTCTTACTTTTCTTGGTTTATCATTAAGTTTCAGCCTAGATCATTCAAAAACAAATAATATTCTTTTACGTTTTTGCTCCAAAGTGGCAAATAAGATAACTATATTTCCCACTACCCACATAGCACACGACGTCTTAAAGATATCTATTTTACGTCTGTCTTTGCTCCGAGCGTCTTGTGACCTTATTTGAGCGGCTTAAACACATACAAATCGGGACGTCTTAACGACGTACAAAAATCAGGTTTTTAAGACGTCTGTCTCAAGACGTTTAATGCGAAGAGAATTTTGTCCAACTTCCTTTCTCAAAAATCTTTTTAAAACCTCATTTATTTATGATAATCATTGCTGCCGCACCACATTAACTTGTATTAAAAAATCTTGGACACACCTGTGGACCTCTCGCGGCACACCGGTTGGAAATCGGTTGGAATGGATTTAGAACAGATGAGATAACAAATCACTAGTTTAAACTGATTTATTTTATAACAAAGGTTAGTACGAATATTTCAAGGTAATCGAAACGAACTTTAAGAAATTATAATGGTGTGATATATTTATATTTATATAAAAAATGATAAAATTAAAATTCAATAAGAACGACATAAATCTTATTAGGTTATAGAAAAATGGAGGAAAATAGAAGTCAACGTCCGAAATTTCTTATAAATAAGTAGTTTCTTGAATATGGACAATGACTGACAATTGGGATTTGTAACTTTCGAAACATTGTTATTTTTGAGGAATTGGTTACGTAGGTCTGCACGCAGGTCAATACCAAAAAGAAACATGTGATAAATGAGGGATACCACAAAGATGATCTTGATGAAATGTTGCAAAGTATTAGAGGTCAAATAATGTAGCCAGAACGTGTAGCATTATATTTGTTTTTGTAATATTAACGTCGCGAATTCCGCATCACTAGGCTAACTCTGTGCAAGTAATGCCATCTAGAATTTAGACTGAATTTGGAATATCGGAAATTTAGAGACCATACAGCACTGTTCGCCCGCAGAGTGCTCCCTATAATGTGATTTGAAATCAATCGAGTGGTCTCATAACGTGATACGAAAATTTGGCCAATTATTGTTTTCGTGCACTCTGCCTTCGCACTTATTATGAATTAAATCTATAAAACAATGAACTACATTTAACTGACAAATGCAATATAGGTTAAACAGTAATTACTCTGTAATTTTAGTAATTCTTTCGTTAATGCCACCGACTAATGAATATATATGTTTATTATTGGCTTGACATTTATCTAATGCAAACGGAAAAAGAAGTCATATTTCTTTAGTTACATTACGGCTTAATTGCAGGCATTAGAAAGCAACAAGTACGTGGCACGTGGCGCGGAACGGAATATTATTACGACCTACTAACAAAAGTATACCTAATATTATTTACTTCGAAACATTTACTTTCACGTGTTTATTTTTTCGTTTCTGAATATTTTCATGAATTTATTAGAACCATGTTAATTGTACATGTAGTTTACATTACACGATATCAAATTTGTTGCTAATTTCATAAATCCAACGTATGTATATATCATACATATTATACAGGTATATATATAGATTATTTTATAAAAAATAGATATTGATTAGTCGGTGGAATTGACTAAACAGTAATACAACAAAGGAAAAGGAGAAAACATAAAAAATAAAATATTAAATGCATCGTGATCTGGACAATAAAGAGTAGGACATGTAAAAATTGCTATTTCTTGGAAAATTAAAATGGGAAAGGCGGTAAAGTTTCCTTTTGGTACTTCGAGGTAGAAATTAGAAGTGTGAGTCACCTTATTCTTTAATGAAGAGCCATATAAATTTTTACATTTGTGGGTAGATCTCTTAAAACTGAATAGCTCTTGCTCCAATAACATTTTTATATTTTTCATATAGCAATAAAATGGTCTGAAACTCACAATATGTATGTCTTGATATACTTTTCCCTGGTTCAATCACTTCCAATAAAAAAACATTGACCTACATCAATAAGGAACATCGTCATATCCCCGTTGATTTTTACAAAACAAATTATAACTTTCGTTTTGCTACATAAAAATGCATAGATTGCACAAACCATATTTGTACAGAATATCTGTAAGAATTCGGCGTAAAGAATATTGTATAGGTACTACGTAACCTCTTTTATTGGTGAAGAGTATATTAGTACTTCGAATGCAACGAGAAGTAAATAATCTAGTAAAAACTTTAAAGAAAGATTAGCAGTGAAATTTCGGTAACAATTAATTTTCCCGATACCATAAATGCTAATTACAATTCTAAGTACATCTTTATTGTTGCTCCTCCTCTCTGGTTCCCATCATTCGAAGTGTTTCCCAACTCTGAATTTGAAGCAGACGGTAAACAAGTCGAAAGGGCAGATTACTATTGAACTCCTCGCTGCTATAGTTTAAACTTTGCCAAAGTGCATTTACTATTCAACTAATTTTTCCATTGTCACGTAATATCCGTGTAAATTTATTGCACGACGACCGATGCTATTAGTTTTTTATATGAACGTAAATATTTATACATTTCTAACATTGATAAAGATAAAATTCAAATGCGTGACCATTTGTTAAATTGAATCCTATTGTGCTTAAAATATTTTGATGCGCTATTCTGAATATTCATCAGTTGACAAGGAATGTCGATTATTCAATCAACGGGAACCACGGTACACTTAATGACTAAGATTAGGGATCATCGAGGCTGCGTCTATTGTGATTACGGTGGACCGTTAAGCGATATTAATCATCTACCAACTGAACTGAATTGAGCCCATAAACGTGAAACGATCGAGATTATATATCGAACACTTGCATTAGATAGGCCTAAACCTTGTGTTCATTATAAGGTACAAAAACTACGGTTAGACCCACTATTCATCAACCCCGTGGCACACCTTCTACATATCTGTGGTACTTATGCCAATCAACGTAAGTCATTTGATTTCACTCTCGAAATATTATGTTTAAATTTTTGAACATTTTTTTATTGTTGACAAGTGAAGTATAATATGCGTAAATTTTGTATTTGGTTTTGCATAATTTTTCACATAGCGTAAACAATAAATAAAAATATTAAATGAAATAATGGTAATCCACTGGACTTGTGTCGTGTTACGTGATACTCATGGACTAAATCTTGGTCTTACCTATGTGTTATTGTTTTGAGAATAAGAAGTTCCTTTGCATCCTGTTTCGTTTAAAAATACAAATTCTATCTTCTAAACCACAAATGAGGCATAAGCTTAAATTTTTTGAGTGTGAGTTATGTCGACCAAATGCTATATCACAGTAAAACAGTTAATAATAAAAATTCCCAATAAAAATATTAAGGATTGTATTGCTTTTAATAGAAACTTTAAAAGTAAGTAGAGCAAAATCTGAAAACTGATAACCAGGACACACATCTCACCCCTTAAACATTTGTATAATGTTTGTTCAGCTCTGTAAAATTTATAGTGACAATTATTTAAAAACTGTTTTAAATTATTAGAAATTACTAGCAGCAGCAAAATTCTTTTTTAATGTCATATTCGCACTATGGAGGAGCTCCGTCATGTACATACTAATGCCTTTTTGAATGGGACATTATACAGGGTGTTCGGCTACATGTGGAAGAAAATTTAAGATGTAGTTCTACATGAAAAAGGAGTCGAAAATATAGAATAAATTTTTTTGATATCGCGCTTCGTTTTCGAGAAAATTGACTTTGAATTTTAGCCAACTAAGCGTGCAGCGAAGTACGGTTTTTGGCGCCCGAGGGACACGCTTAGGTAAGCGGAACGCATCGCTCTTTCCGGACGCAGTTCAAAGTTCAATTGATGTCCTAAAATTTAAAGTCAATTCTCTCGAATACGAAGCGCGATATCAAAAAAATTTATTTCATATTTTCGACTCCTTTTTCATGTAGAACTACATCTTAAATTTTCTTCCACATGTAACCGAACACCCTGTATAAGTGTATCCAGCCTTTAATAATCCTTTGAGGAAAATGTAACTCATATTTCAATTTTTCATTTTTTTTATAGCTGAAATCATTTTATTATACACTAGCAAACTACCCCCGCGTTTCGCTTCGGGCCTAAGAGATATTAAGGACTCCGTGAAAACACATCTCACTCATTTTTACCACCCCTTAGGCGTTGATTAGGGCAAAATCCTGAAATTGATTTTTAGGTATTTATGTGGGTAACCTTTTGAAGTAAAAACCAAGTTGATATGTAATCGGGCCGAAGAGATTTTACGAAATCCGTGAAAATACATTTTACCCCTTTTCACTCCCTTAGGGGTTGATTAGGGCAAAATGCTGAATCTGGGTTTTATGCATTTGCGTGGGTAACCTTTGTAAGTAAAAACCAAGATGATATCTAATCAGGCCTAAGAAATAATGAGTCCGAGAAAACATATTTCATCCCTTTTTATCCCCTTCGGGTTGGAATTTCAAAAAATCCCTTCTTAGCGAGCACCTACGTCGCAAAAGGAATATACCTTCCCAATTTCATGTGTCAAGGGTCAGCGGTTTGATCTGGGCGGTGATGAATCAGTGACACAACGATTATATAAGTATAGATTAGCTTAAAGTACCCGGGCTTCTTACAATATATGTATGTACATATCTCTATACATATAGTATAAAATAAAGTCCCCGGTAGGCGTCTGTCTGTTTGTTCGGGCTGATCTCGGGAACCACTTGACGGACTGCGTTGCGGCCCCCACCACCCCATAGAGCATTCTCGAGGAGTGCTTCACTAAAATCGTCACTGCTCGGCTTCCTTTTGTCATGAGTAAATGCTTCATACACCTAAACCTTCCTCGAGAAATGCTCTATAAAACGGCGAAGCCCGCATCACAATCCGTTCAGTGGTTCTCTAGATTAACCCGAACAAACAGACAGACGCCTACCGGGGACTTTTTTTTACACTATGTAGAGATTTTTAATGTTCTTAAAAGACTTACTAGCTACTTTATCAGTGCTATTGCTTCTATATTCAATAGTATTGTTGGAACATTATTTATATGCGAGTGGCATAACGCATGTCATACGAGGATTTTATTAAAATTAAAAATGTATGAAGAACTTTGTTAATACTTACAACACTTTGACTAGCGTCAAGGCGACGCACGGGGCTATTATCTGAAAGCAAGCAGGTCTCCTCACGCGTTCGCCCCCCGGGGGCGAATTTTTCTAAAGATTATCTCTATGCTGCAAAGTATGCTGCCAAACTTAAATTGCATGTAATTCAATTTATTTATATAACTGCGTCTTTGTATTTTATTTTTACTATCAGTTATTTTAATTATTATATTAATCATAATTGTATACATAATTATTAAAAATAATTACTGTTTTAATCTTGACAGGCCTTGCCTAACGCTGGGATTAATCCTAGGCATTGTCATTGATACTTTTCCTGTTGTTTCAGTTTATAATGTACAGAAAGTACCTATATTCTATACAAATGGGATTAGTTTGCTCGTATAGATGCAAGAAATTCACCCACATCAAACCTGATGAAACCTATGCTGAAGATGGAGTGGTCTCCAATGGCCCCCGAAGTGACCTGGTTCGCTGCACAAACATGTCAGGTTTCAAAAGAAACATTTAATGTCGTGTGGGTAACGTTCATAACATAAATAAAACGTAAAGAAGCGTTAAGGTGTATAGGATATGTAGTAAGGGAAGATGACCTTTGACCAGTTTGAAGTTTTTTAATTTTCGCCACCTCAGTTTTGCCAAAAAAGGAATCGGAAAGGGGATCATATAAATTTTCAAGGCTTTTACTAGCACATATATTTTTAGCAAATTTTAATATATTTTTTACTATCATTATACCGCAGTTTAAAGGAAAAAGGAAAATTAGTCAAAGGTACAACCTTTGGAACAAAGGTTGTTCCTTTGACCAGGGCTATTATCCCTCGTTTGCTATATCCGAAAGTAACATGTAAATACACTTGTAATCTGTGTTTCCACGCCTACAAACGACGGACTCGCCGAGAGTGAATAATGATGTTTCGGAGGTGCGAATTACAGAATCGTGGCATATAGAAGAGCGTTGTGTAGAGGGTAAGTTCTTGCAGATGCGCATGTTGGAAGGCGTGTCTGAGAGACTCGAAGGCGCCAGAAGACACACTACCATTGTAGCTTCCAACTTCTGACGATGCTGCTCCTCCTTTCTTCTTCCCGCACATCCTCTTCTTCCTACGTCCTGCCGCCAACACGACCTCTGCTCTCCTCTCCTCTTACGCTCTCGCGCACCCCTTGCCGCACGACTGTCGCCTGCCAGTATCATGCTAGCCCTTGAATCCTCGAGTGCAAGCGAAAATTCTCCTCCCTTTTTCCTTTCGTCGATTCTGAGGCCAATCGACCGTGCCGCGCTACGAGTCGCCCATCCATACTTTGCATCCCCTCATGACGTCTCACTTGTCCCCTCTGCTTTCCTGTATCTACACGACCTATCGAAGGATTTTAATTTACGGGAATGTAGGGAAATGTTATGCTTTATTTATCGTTTAATACAGTACAAATAGTATCCATGAAGGCCAATTCGAAAGGTAGGAAGACGAATAATGTTAGGCAATGAAGGAATCTACTTACAATTAGACATCTTACTTCTGCAATATTTTGGGAGAACCGATACGAGTAGAATTCTTAAATACTGTCAGTATTTAATTTATATCGCATCAGTGTTTGATGAAAAAATTAACTTGTTTAAATATTGTAATTAAATTTGAAATCGAATATGATTGGGACACTGTTAAATTATACAATTAATACAGAAACCAGTGTGTTTCTAAAGCAAAACGTTTTTGTTGGGTTTTTTAAAAATCGATGCCATGAAAAAATAAGGAATCATTTCAGTCATGGATCATTATTATATACCCCGCCAATAAAACATTTTTACTTCCTTAAGTCAATTTTATTTTGTGTTGGTGTTCCAGAATATATGCAGCTAGAACAAGCAATTTAAATTCATACAAATATTACATAAACTTAACTCGTACATGCATGTAATTTGCTAGAGATTTAATAGTTCAATTAGCATATAATAGATAACCATTTAAAAGTAGAAAATAAATGAACGAAATTTGTATGAATGCAAAATAAATTAACACAAATTGATACGCTAGTAATGTGCGTTGTCAGTAGAGTGGTTAAACACACAGTGTATCAAGTGTAGAAACAACACTCTTGTTTTTAGTGACCAATACAACAGACGATTACCCGGATAAAATAGAGCCCGGAGCATTACGGGAGCAGAACTGAATTCAAGGAGGGAAATGTCTATATCAGCTTCAAGTTTGCCCATATGTACTTACTGTACTCCCAATACGTTAAAGCAATTCCGACTAAGCAAGCGATACAATTGTTCACTTTACACCACTGATGAAATGAATAACTTTAATACACTCCCAGTATATTCTTATTACTTATACTTTCTAATACCCTCAATACATTCTTCAACATAGGATGATTCCGAAGGAGTGTAAAAATTTTTGACCGATTGCTTTGAAGGCCATTCTGAGTAAAATGTGTTATATCAACACATATGTTTCTCACTATTTACGTAGTTATAACAGTTTAAAATTTTACTTCTCTCATAGTATTTATCATATATGCGTATATGTCATGTATCTATGTTTGTTCCCAAATAATCTGTCAAGGATTTTTACACTCGTTCTAAATCATTCTGTACAATTGTATATTGTATATCGACCGAATGCGATGAAAGCTTCCACAGAGGAAATTTTTCTTTAAAATATTTCTAGTGTAAGTTTTGTCTTTTAAATAAATTGGCACAGTATTGAAACATCTTGCGTACGTGTACTTGTTTAAATATTTATTAGTGAGTCTGTAAATAAGTTTTATCATTTGCTTTATTCGCAATTTATGGTAGCGTAATTAGAGCTAATTTCTAATATAATATCCATTGCAATAGAAAACTGTTTATTATACTGTGAACAATTATCTCACATGCTAGAAAATCTGCACTTTTCAATTAAAAATACTCAGAGATTACCTTGATGACTACATTATAATTATTTAAATTTTTATAATTAAGTCAATTTTCTAGCAATGAAAATAGATGATTGGTGCATGGCGCCTGGATAATATAACATATTATTAAACTTGCAAATTAAAGTTTCCACGTTTCTTTTTAACCGCGATTACTGTACATGGGTGCACATTATCACGATGAAAAGTGGTTCTTTTACTGTTAACGATTACAGACCTTTTAGCCTTAAGAGCAGCCCGTGATTTTCTCCATTGTTAACATAACTTTTTCAACTTAGTACATAATCAATTTACGCGAAAATGTGAACAAATTCCTGTTCGTACAGCTAAGCTCTTTCGCAACAAATACGACACTTTAAAAATCGTCTGATATGATCGAAAAGTGTTGAATTCCAAAATATTATTGTGAATGCGAAGTGAATTAGTTTGAGCACAGCGTTTCATCACTAATCCAATAAAATTTGATTGAAAAATTGCACATTTCGGATCATGGTAGCCTGGTTTGCAACAGTTCACTTAAGCAGAATTTCAATACATCATTAATAATATATTATATAGTGATTATGATTTCATAGCAGTATTGTATCAACATTTCCTAATAACAGTAGGTGGATAATTTGAGTGACCTTCCAACACTCTTTATAAATTCACAGATTAAAACTGTGTGAAAGAGATTTGGCCCCTTTCCGGCACATACAATATTCGTTTAACAACTTTAAATAAAATCTTTGGGGACATTTATCATCTTATTATTTCATTTGACATTCACGTGCGTAACGTCGCAAACATACTTTGATAGTACCTTTTTCAGGGGGGATTCTCGTGTAACAACCCCAAAAGTAAGTGATATTTATGATTTTTTTTACACAGCTATTGTTAATATTGCATTAAACTCTTTTGGGATATAAGGAAGCATCTTTAAACTTGTAGAAATCTTTTTTTTTATGTCGATCCTTCTTATTATTTATTAATTATTGTGGAATCTTCTCAACCTCTTCGGCGATGTTGGCGTGACGTGTAGCACCTGTCACAGTCATCTGATTGTAAATAAAAAAAGAAGAAAAATGTCTTAAAGTTAGATAGTTTACGCTGAGACTGAACATAAAATTCTAATTTTAATTTTTATTTATTAAACATTTTTTCATCGATATAAAGTAGATTTACCTAAGGAAAGAAGTTACTTTTTCTTTCAAACGGTATAAATTTTTCAATTTGTATTTTTTTCTTTAAATTAGGGTCAATCCCAGCGTAAACTATTTAACTTTAAGAAACATTTATTTTCTTGCCATCAGACGGCTGTGAAAGGTGACACACGTCACCAGGAATTACATCGTCGAAGAGGTTAACAAGATTCCACAATAATTAATAAATAATAAAAAGGATCGACATAAAAAAGATTTCTACAAGTTTAAAAATACCTCTTTATATCCCTAAAAGGTTCAATCCAATATTAACAATATTTAAAAAAAAAAATCATTAATATCAGTTCCTTTTGGGGCTGTTATACGAGAATCCGACCATAAAGGCCTGCACTATTCCATAGACTGCACATAATAACTAGAACTTCCTCATAAATGGAATATACACAATTGTTTTCTTTTAGAGCACGTCGTGAACATAAGTATTCAGCAGAAATATGTAGTATCAGATACTAAATATCCTAATGCAACGAAAAAAGGCCTAATAATACCGTCTCCATTTTGACCTAAACACATTAGAGGAAGAGTATGGGTAACGCACCTTCGTGTTAGTAAACAGGGATGCAGAGGACATGACGCTTGGCTACTTCGAAAGCAACAACCGATGCTCGCTAGCAAGGATGCACAGGCAGATACGGTGCCAATGTATTTAGAAACGCGACACAAGGCACGCCCGCTTCTGTCTGCCTGTATGGCCACAAAGTTACATGTCGTAAATTGCGTTTGTCAACAACGGCTAATTGCCTCAGGGAATGTTACTCAACTATGAACCGCCTCATAATTAGGGCGATGGAACATTGGGGAATTCAATTATTTGTCGTGCATAAACACAAAGAACCTAGAATCGTCATTGATTTCAAATATCATGAACTCGTAAGCTTGAAAATATCCGAGGTGAACGTCTCTCAGAATTATAACAAAATTTTAGACCCAAACAAACGCCCACACATTACTTTTTGTATTGAAAAATGATTGTTATCAATGGGTTAAATGCCCAATTTTTAAAGGCCTCATAGGAACCGTTACAGTCTTTAAGTCTATAGTGTTAATGGCATGCTGTAATCTTCGGCATTTGGAAAAAGTATAGGATGAACTGCACAACTTATCCAGTCTAAATTTTTTTTATTGTAGATCATTTGTTTCGGAAGAGTCCATAATTATTTGTTCATAATTTTCAAGATCGCCTACTGTCACCCATCGAAACTGTTTTGCACAATTGCAATGTGATTGTAATTATAAACAGAACTATAAATAGTTAAAAGAAGCATAGAGGAGAAATTTAAGGTACAAATAAATAAAATTGAGTTCGAGTCCATAAGAAATAGCATCTGTAAAAGATGGGCTCGATCAGATTACAGGAAAACATACCCTAAGAGCCCTGAAACCTGAAACATTTCACGTAAGCCAAGTTGTCCAACTATTTAGCTGTTCTTTTGTTTCTTGTAATTGATTGGTGGTTAGTGTATCCTTCAGTACCTCAACTGCCGAAAATCTCGTTCGGTTCCATGGTTTTATGCAAATATAAATATTTACAGCGTTACGCGAGTACATGTTGAAAAATGAATAATTATGAAAAAATAAACTGCGAATTTTTACAAATTGAGTACGTAACTAGTTCTGCTAGTTCTCGTGCAGATAGAAATAAAGAAATTGTATGACAGTGGATAGGAATTATATATTTAATAAATATATATTTTATAATAATATAGGTCTAACTAATTGTAAGTACTGTTACCATTTCTCCCAAATCAATCGCGCGAGCTCAAGTTAATTTAGTATTTTCATTGTTTCCGTTATTAATGTACCTTGTTTTCTTACCCTATCATATACGCACATGTAACTACGTAAACGAAGACTAACAGTTATAAAAGTTAGTTATTATATACACAGTAAATTATTCAGAACTAAAAGTTGAACCTTTAGTTGCTTCATTACGTGTTACGTTTTAATACAAATATACGTCGGTGGTATTTCCGGTATTAGAATCCTATCGTTAAATGATAAATAGCGAAATTCTCATGAAATTTAAGTATAGAATTGTCCAAGGACTACTCCCCTTAACAAGATTACGATGGTATTTCAAATCACGACAATGTGTCCATTAGTGACACAAATTCATTACTGCCCCTGCCATTCGCAGCTTTCTGGATTATTCCATTTCCAATATACCAACTTATGCTTAAGCAGTTTATAGATAATATGAATAATTTACAGTATATCTTTCCTGTTACATTAACCAATTAAAATGGGATTATTTCGGTGCAGGAATCTATTTATGTACTCGTGCAAATCTACATTCGCAGAGACACATATGTATGGGTATCTGAATATGCAACTATAGAAATAAACGGATAATTGCTATGTCAGATAGCGACGCTTTGATAATAATCTCGTGTAAAAGATCTAAATCCTACATTAATAACAATAATTCCTAATGTGCTTTGGGGAAACGCAAAGTATAAAAAAATAATTAGTATACAGCATATTTTATTAATACGTAATATAAAATATCCTCCATTCTGTATTCATTCTAAAGTAATAAATATTCGATATTTAACTCAAAATTAGCAATTACAGATGTTATTAGTATATTGCGGTACAACTTATATTTCACATTACCTAATTTTAATTTTAAAATAATTATATGCTAGGTACTAAATCAAATATATTTCATGAATAACTCGTAACTGTGTAAATTGAAGATCAGGATGGATATTTATCATAGCAAACAACTGTGTATACAATTATTATTCTGCTATAATAATTCTTTTCGTTTTATACATCTATTATGAGAATGTATACTTTACAAATTCCAAATGTGTGTCAACTGGCAAATGGAATTACATTTGTTAAAAACACATGTATATCGACATAATTGTAATATTTGTATAATATTTATAAACACAGTTGTACATAGTAGGTATATCTGAAACTGTTTCTCTCCCGGATATTATTAAACATATGGAGCCACTAACTGATTGTAAGCAACTGATCGAACTAACTAACTAATATTTCAATATTATTCCCTAAGTTCATGAAACACCAGTTTGTTTCTTCCCAAAGTTGTAATCCGTCAAATGCTTCCTAAATGTAATACACAACGTTAACGGTTCCTGCTCGTCAACAATGGGCGATACGGTAACTTGCTATAGACACGGAAACAGTAATCCTGGTTCCGGAAAGGCACCTCTTCCACAGTATATACGCGATCTAGTGGTTAACTTGAGTGGGTGACATAACGAGGTTACGAAGGAATGCAAGGACAGGCTTTCAACGGAATACTGCCTATACCGGGTGCTACCAACCTCATCCTTCTCCTCTCCTCCTACACGTCACTGCCTCCATCCTACTTGACTCGTGCCCCTTCTGACCCTCTGTTTCCACCAGCGTTTCTGCCGTTTTAGCTTCAGCAACCTTAACGTCCTCGTGTACAAACCTGCCTTTGTGGTATGATGGCTCGACCTACGACACTATCCACCCGGTCTATAACTACCCCTATTCCCTCGAAGTAGTGGCACACGCGTGCATGTGAATTACGCACGCATACAACTTTCATTTCGAATTGATCTCCAAGACCCTTCACATCACTTTGCGTAGTTGGGTGAAAACAGAAATTGGATAGTTTTAAGATCGCGTGGCAAATATGAGTTAAGGGACTGTATGTCCTGTAGAATTATGATATATATTAGCTAAACTGTTTTACTAATGGCCTATGTTAGAACTTTTAGATTTAAACGAAAGCTTTTTCTCAAGGAACACAAATAAAAAGTCTAAATTCGTTCCAACTTAAAGGGAGAAGCCACTGTGACGGTCGAAAATAAAGGCGATTTTCAAGGCATTCTTTTATAATGAAATGTAACTTTCTACGAAAAATCTTTATTAATAGCTGAAAATATATATATATTTAACTAATGCTTTATGTTTCTAAATTGAAATTTCTTCGGGTAGTATGGCCACAGCATACGATAACGTTACGGCTCTGCAAAAAAAATTACAAAACGGGCGGTCGTGTAACTTTCCAACGTTTGCTCTGAATTGAAAATTCGAACGTTTTCTTAAAGTATATTACAATAGCTTCAGTTAAGCGTACAGATTTAAAAAATATTATTTTTTGAAGAAATGGCGAACTTTGAAAGATAAGGTATAAAAAAATAACATGATTTTTCAATATTACGTTTAGATGAGTTATTCGATCAAAACACTTGTACGCTTAACTGAAGATAATTTTATTACGATTATTCCCGAGAACGTATGGAAGTGAAATCACAGCTGCATGTCTCATCTATCCAAATATAATGCTTGGAGCATATGGATACCCCAGCTATTGAGCAATCGTGAACGTTTTAGTTATTAATAGAGAGGTTAATTATCAAATCCATGACACGACTGTACAAGCAAATAAATATCGTAGACCTACCCATTCGAAGTTTCAGTCAAACGAAATCGAATGAATATTCAACTAAATTTTGTTCAACAACGTGAGAGTATCTACCAAAGCAGATTGCAAAGCATTAAAGAGAGATGATAAATACGCTGTTATACAAAAAATGTTCGTTTCAGAAATGTGCGTGAATAGTTCCGTCAGTGGTATTTCGCAAACGAGGAGTCATTTAAACGCTTATGAGCACTTGACGCTGATAGGAAAGTCAAATGCACTGTTCCCCCCTTTATCTCCTATCACCCTCGTACTCCTTTCCCATTCTGCCTCGCCGACTGCCGCTCCTTTCTCAGTACGGAACGCTCCAACAAATCGCTGTACGCGTTTCTGACGGTGTCAAACTTCCTCTTTCTCTCATACAGAGAACGCTCATGCTTTTCAGCATTTCACAATATATTTACTACTAACATTGGCGTACAAAAGTTCTTCTCCAATTCACTTTCACATTTCATTTCCCGTTATCGGAGTTCCGTACACTTTGCCTTACATTTTCGTATTAGTTTTATAAGGAAGCTTCTTCGTGCAACAAATAGTAGAAGAAGACGTTAGAAACGACATAAAACTGACCAGTCAAACCTCTTTAATTAGTATAAGATCTTATATTTTTCCCACAATGCATTGTAAAGCTCATAACAAAGTTTGCCTTCGTTGACGAGAATCAGACGAATTCATAGAAACGATATCGAAAGATATTTGGTAACTCGCGTCTTCCTATATTTGGGATCAGTATACCTAAGTTTTCTTTTTAATTCTTAGCTTTATTCAATGAATTATATAATTTCTATTATTTATCTACGATATTGTCAAATCAGTTCGAAAATTCATTTATATCGCCTGCATACAGAAGTGGGTTTTGGCTGATAACATTGTTTCATCAACATTTGAAAGTTACTAATGATGTAGAGATGAGAAAAGAAAGTGAGTGGGAGGTAATGAAATGTTTGGAGTATGTGAAATGTACAGACAACTGTTCCAGCCAATTCTTTCTAAATACCCTGAACAGAATGACGGATGGCCTCGAAGGAACATCACTTAAGTCGTTCTTCTAGGTGTTGGCAATTTATAATGCGTTACTCCTTTTAGTGAAAGTTGGTCTTATTATTGGTATGTTACCATTGATAGGTAACGCCTTCTTCTGATAATGTTAGGTATTGGTCTAATATTCATCTTTCATTTTCATATCACTTTTAATTTTGATTAGATACTTAAGGACACTTACCGGTCAAATCGCGCGAAAACTTAGGTGACTTTTATGATTTTTTCTAGATAAAAGTGTACAGTGTAAGAGTCTACAAATTTTTTACACTTTAATCTGCTACAAATATAGAGTATAAAAAAAATTTTCTATTTTTGCCCACCCCCGCCTCTGATATGCATCGCATGCTGCATCGTTGTAAAAAGAAAAGGCCTGGACTATCGCCATTATAACTCCAAACAGGATCATCCAAAATCAAAAAGCCAAAGAAATTCCTTAATTACACATGTGTGGTTATCGCGCTACGCTCTCTCATTGTTGAAAAACAATTAGACGATGATTGCCATATGTTTAAACGATAGGGACCTGAAAATGTTTTTTCGCACAAAAGTGTTCGTAAAAAAATTGGGTGTATGAAAATTCACAATGGAGGGTAGCCCGGAAGCGAGTGAAATTATGAACAGAATCCCGTTTGAATTTGTATATTTGGTCAAGAATTGCATTTTTTATCGTGACGATAGTGCGTGAAAAATTGCTTCGAGAAAAACGTACTTAAAGTTTGACGAGGAGGGGGGCTTGCCTGTGAGTACCCTTTTTCCATGTGTTTATTTGATTAAAACAAAAATGGATTCTTTTTTTAGACCAATAAATGTATTATTAATTAAAAGAAAAATCACATTTCTATCTATTATACCTACCTGCGCCGCAATCCATCTTCAAAGAACACCTATTTTTAAGACCGTCACACTGTTAGCCTCCCTTAACTGCCTGAAAAATCTGTACCGCTAGGAATTTTGATCTAAAATTTTACCTACTCATTCTTCAGATGCGGGATGAAATTATGCAGAATTTTTTTATATTTTTACCAGGAAGTGCCTTTAATTTTAAGATCCTAAACCATTATTTTTATAATCTATATTATTATCATTCTGTAGTAAATAAATTGTTTTTTCTACCCTCTCAAAGTGTATGTAAGCATACCAACCAATAGTAATGTCTTAAAATGTGCGTGCTCAACTTTTTTCCAACATCGCATACAGACATCACTATTGGTTTACATGTATGAACGTCATGTATATTTACAGTTTTAAATTGGTAGCAGTGCCACATTCACACATTAGAAATTATTGCACTTTCCAACCTCGTCTAAAGCAAGGTCTGCTAGGCAACAGATTGCTGTGGAATCTAATCATTGGATTTGAGATGGAACGTGTTGGTTCTTTTGGGACGATTGGAAATTGATTCCTTTATCTGGAATATTTTTCATCAACGTACATTTCTACTGGCTCTAATGAAAGACTGACAAATCAGTTTATAATTTTCATTAGATGTATTCTCGTTGAAACTCATCAATTTATTGTAGATTTGAAATCTCATAATGTCCAAGTGTAAAAGGACTGGAAACTGATATGGTCTTAAACGAACTTCATTCGGCGAAACAGAAGTTGGTTATTATAAAATGGTATCGCACCACTCTCAAAGCCAATATTACCTATCTTTCGAGCAACGTAATCATTTCCTAATTTTTTTTTTATACTTAAGTATTATTCGTATTCATCATAATATTATGTCTTTATATCACTATACAAAATTTATTTATAAAATAAATGACAATTTATTACTGAAACGTATGTATATAAATAAAATAGTCATCTATTTACATTTTTCCATATTTCAGGTAATGATTTTTAGCAAAGCAATGAAAAATTGTGACAAAGGTTTCTGTTTCCCTGTCAACGTTTTTCTTTTTCTTTCGCGAAGAGCTGGCGAGAAATGAACGAGATTACCCTTCGAAATTGTTTACGCGCATAGCTGATCGCAAACACATAAAATAATATGACACTTCCGAGAACGCCACAAATACGGCGTATGGGTACGTTCCGACCCTGCCACCGCAGTTTTGTTTATTCCATTTTGTTTGTTCGACAACAAGGTACCTCCAATTTCCAGGACGAATATCATCGTTAATATTGATCCCCACTACGGTGTAAAATGGAACGGTGATACTGAGTAGCGACCGTACAATTATACGCGGCATGTCGCCTCGTGCATACACTTGACGTACAAACGCGTGCAAACAGACATTAATCTTTATAAGCCAATCTATGGCTGATACACGGTGACCCTTGAAATAGAATAATTATTATTTGTACCTGCCAGAGCGACAGAGACGCGTAATAAGATTTATCACGAGGATTATAGTACGTGTCTGGTACCAATTGCTTGGTGTCATCGTCTGTTGTATATGCAGAATCTCTATTGAGAATTTAAATACCATTATATTGCAAAAAAAGTACGGTTATGACAACGAAAGTATTGTTAGCATATAATCTTCAACAATTAATAACTCGGAAACGAAACTTCAAAGTAAAATGGGTAAGGGGGGGGGGGGGCCCTTCGGAGGTCCGAAAAATATAGGTAGATATTTTGGCTGTACTTCCGAATGGCCCCAGTGGCCGATCGACATGAGGTTTGTGGGGATGGGTGGGGAGGGTGTGTGGACCCTAAATCTAAAATAGTAGCTTTGGGAATTTATTAGTTTCCGAGATATTAATAAAAAACTTTTAGTATTTCTGTTGACTTATTCCGACGCAACGCATTCCACTTTCTAAAAGTGGAATCAGACGGCACGTGAATCGGCGAGCTTGCTCGGCTCGTCCAGGCTCGGCAAGTCGGCTGGTGGAGCTTCAGTCGGCGATCCATGACCGTTCCTCACGGCACGTGTATCGGCGAGCTTGCTCGGCTCGCCCAGGTTCGGCGATTCGGCTTGGGGAGCACGACTCGGCCGGCGATCCATGACCAATCTCACGGCACGTGGATTCGGCGATACACGCGCAAAGATTTCCTGTTTTTTAAGGTAAAGAAGTTGGCAAAATTTTCAACGCAAATCTGTCAGCCGCTATTATTTACATGTCATGGCACCTGTCACAATAACTTGTTTAATTTGTATTTCCTATAAAACAATTATAACACTGTCAAAATGACAGTATAAAATCAGTGAAAATTTTATAATTCTGTGTAAAAGAATGAAGTTTAAAATACAGGTTAAAAAATGAAGTAAATATTATATCTCTTTAAAGTGTCACATTTACATTGTACAGCAGTACTTCAAACAATGTGCTTCGGAGAATAGAAGACAGAAAAATCCATGGGTGCGTAGAGTATAATTAAATGAAGAGAATCAAACAATTGAATATGGATTCGATGGCAACTGCGTAATCCATTTATCCGAACTGCCATTCAAGGAATGATAAATAAAAGGGCCTATCAAAAGACTGGACCCCGGTGAAAGAATTTCGTTCGTGCCGTTTTTAAGCTTCATGCGCGATCCGTTACAGCGGCTTATTTCTTTTACGCGCTACTGTATGAATATATTGCACCCATATATGAATCTCCTTTCTTGTCGGGGGTGGCAAGGTTCGCTAGAGACGAGTAAACGTTCCCTTTGTTTCCTTTGATTGATTGCTATCGGGTGCGTGCGAATATCAAAATGCTGGGAGTCATATGTTGCACATTTTACTGGCAACACGAAGTGTTTCATGATTAATGTTTTACTTTCACTGAACCTTTGACATTAAGGGAAAAACGGTACCTATAAATCGAATTTAAAAGTAATTAGCCGTTTGTCCTGTTCGTCACTTTTTTATCATTCAGGTGTGTAACGATCATTACAAATTGTTTAAAATAATACAGCATACAGTACATACTGTAATCATGAAAAATATATGGATGCGGTGTTCAGATTTGCAGTTAGGCAACGTAAATTTGTACACAAATGTGGTAAATAAATTCACTGCAAAATGTCTAACAATTCTAACGTAAATCATCAATAGTCTTTCTATCTAAAAAAATACCTTTTTTTTTTAATAAGATTGTCTCAAATAAGGTACATCCCTCGTAGCATTTATTGTTGGCATTTTTATGGCCAACTAATTCCCAACTTGGGGATACTGTGGGCCAACCAAAAATGCTACTAGGGATTTAATAAGTTTTTTCCCTGTACTGTACAAAAGTAATATAATTTCGTGAATATTATTTAAGTGTAGTATCTGCGAAATAGAGAACAGCATAACTAGCTAGAATACTTTTAGCCCGTTGTCCGCCAAGACACGCCTGCGGGAGCACACCCTATAGTCTGCTCAGAACTCCTTTAAGAACTATAGATCCATCCATCCAGAGCTTTGTCTTTCGACCGAGTTCATCTATCTCTTCGTGTCGGCTACCATTTGAAAGGATGTTGAAAATGAACTTCCAACGACTTATTAAACAGACTGGAGGAAAGATTTCGTCATTTATCCCCGAAACGTGAAAAGATATTAAAAATTAAATTTCCCCCATTGCCAAATATGTCGGCATATTTATTATTCACATCATGTCATATCATAGCGCCCTTTAAATTATTCCTCAGTATGTAAAAATAAAGCCTCACGTTCTTATTTAATAGAACATGCCATTCTTAAAACGCTGCATAAAACGGGGATTTTGTACTACCAGGATCTCTATTACTACTAGAAAGAAAATTTGGGCTGCTGCTACGAAATAATTTTAAATTTCAATAAGAACAAAAAATATAAACTAAATGAATTTCTTGACCGACCACTTGTAGCTTGGCAAAGTTAACAAAGATTTATACAATGCGTGCATTAGTGTACGTAATTTGCCCCAAAAGAATTTTATTTTAGATCAATCATTTAGCCTAAAAACCGAATGGGAACCACTACACTTTATGCAATAGTATTTTTCAACTAACATCGCTGCCTGTGCGTAACATTTCAAACTTAACGTAAAATTAATGCCAAATCGTAGCATATTCATTAAATAGATATCACTTAATTCGTCTTATAAACTGGCTATGCTACTACCCGATACAAAGTATGACTATAGAACCAGTATTGCATAAGCGATCAGAGTTTAAGTTTGTCCCTCTAAGTTTGTATTTATCATTCTGAAGCACTCTATATAATGTTAATATAATTCATGACCCACATGTAGCTTGTGAAAAGATAAAACAAAAACAAGATGCAAATCTATGGTTGCAAGACTTGAGAAAGAATAGCGACCACGTGTAACAGGTATCATAAGTAGTTTTAAACGCGTTGAAAATGCAATATTAATGTGCCGTTTCATGATAAGTACCGGAACGAAGGAGCAAAAGAAGATACTAGCGTAGCAGGAAGTGGTATACATATAAGTGGGTTGTCATGAATAATGCAAAACGGAGCCTGGAACAACCCGCTTGCGTACAAAAATCAGAAAAGGCTATATTTGCGAGCGTCTACTCTGTTTCACTCGCGTTTCCCGATGTTCGCTATTGCTGTTCCTAATTGCATCTCCAAGATTCAGAGGAGCAAACATGGTATAATGATACTAGACATTGCTCCTCGTTTCGAGTGCATCGAGCCTCTTGCAATGCTCTTTTACTCTCGTGTAAGTACTTGTCAGTGCCCGTTCCATCACGGCATACCTCTGAAATCACGATGACAGAATTTGTCGTCTAAACTCATAACTTGAACAAGTTTTGTGCTCGATTTCATTCACTTCTTCTATTTCTGAGGAGCGACAAATTTTGACTTAAATTTTGATTTAAAGAATTTCTCCAAAATGGTAAGTCTCATGAGCCGACCCGTGACGTATACATATAATCAAGATTATAATTGGATTTTTTAAAGATTAGAAATCAGCTCCCATAAGACATTTACCCCGTTCATAGAAAGTATGGGTACCCGATTTTCGCCATAATCAAATATCCGGTTTTGCCCCAAATGAGGTAATTTACTAAACATTAAATATTTACACTTCAACATGCGATAAAGAACCGGGTAAAACGTAAAAATACTGTGTAACAACTACAGAATACAATGCAGTACTTACCGTAATGGATTCTTTAAATCCAAGTGGTATAAAAAAATGAAATTCACCAACGCAACACTGGAACTTTTCAACTCGAAATTCTTAAACTTCTCTGGATGAAAAACTACGGGGGTATTTGCGCTGCGATTGATCTCATACCGTCGTGAGGTCTAGCAGAATGTAACATTAGATGCATATCGCAGCTCTTGTCTTAGAAAAACAATGATACCCGGTCTGACCCGCGTACCCGGTTTTCCCCCACTTTCCCCTAATGGCTATTATATCCCTTATAAAATTTTTGCATAATCCAGAATCTCTTCAAAAAGATTCAAAAGACGCATTTTTTCGTTTAATATTCAAGACAGGTACGTATAAAACGGCAAAACAAATTCTAAGTAGCTAGACTTTTCGGAAAATATAACAGTAACCAGCATTCTTCTGAAAATGATGAAAAACTTATGGATACACAAAATGAAGAATTACCATTAAGAAAACGATTAGAGTTATCAATCGCAGAGAGCCTCCAAGAATTTAGTGTCAACCAAGAAGAAGATAAATTCTGAACTTTAACAAAGGAATTTCATATTTTTTAGTCCACTGGAAAGACGGCACACAATTTACGATAACTTTTGGATGTGCTATATACGGTCAAGCCAACATGCACTCAAAACGATAGAAATTTTTCTACAACTACAGATTTTGTCACAAAAAAAAAAACGGAATAGATTGGCTTACGCTACATGAGACGCATTGTGCTGTTTACAAAACTATTTTAAAACAAAAAAGTAATGTTTCGCTCATTTATAATGATCATTTTTAATATAAATAAAAGAGCAATTAGATTAAGGAGGAGGAGGGGGGGGGGGGGGCACCTTGAACGGATGAAAATCATATTTTTTTAGCAATTTTTTTATTTAAATAATGAACTCAATAGAAAATCTGATTTCACTTAAAAAGTCCCTTTCGCATAAAATATAAGAAATAGTAACACATACAATAAGTGGGTGATGAAAACAATTCTGACGCTTGCACCTATACACACACGCACGTGTTTAATTACATGTCGCAAGACAGAGCACTTGAGGAAAATACACTCTTAGGGGACTCCCAATTATACAAACATGCATATAAGTGTGTAATGTGAGATACCATTAAGGGAACAAGTTGGGTCACCGGGTATCACTGACTTGCAGTGAACTGCACACGATAAGAGTCACGACGGTATTCCCCGGTATTCCTCTACCCTCCCCTTTCATATTCTCTTTCTGCAATATAGACAATCTTCTGTGAGTGTGTATCATCTCGGATACAATGAGAATGGTATATAAGAGCTGAAACAGTCTTTTGGCATCAAGTTGAAGTGTCTTCTGTAGCTGCAAAGAGGTAATTCTACAATATAATATCTTTCATTTCTAACCGACTATATTCCTACACATTTTATATTTTTTGTTTCCATGTCTTAATTAATAACGATTGAGTGTGTAAAATAGGATTGTTTACCTGTTCATATTTGGAAATTGGATCACATCTTTCTTAATGATTAAGAAAATATTTTAAGAAATAAACTGACAATAATTTAAACTATATCAAATTTCGTCAAGAATTTTACTACTATAAAAGCTATCAAAATTGAAGCCAATATTAGAACCAATTAAATACAGCTCTACCACATTTATTTACAAACTAACCAAAACATATAGCTATTTCTTGAAAATTATATATTTCAATAAATAAATTGGTATCTTGAGTATAAAATTAATGTTCTGTAATTTAATTACAGTACATATTATTTACTTGTGTATTAATCTATTTTATTTTTAATTAATTAGTACATTTAATGAAAGTTACAACACATAGGTTGCAGTAAATATCTAGTTTCTTATAATAATATAATCTGCAATAAGGCACCATGAGCTCACAAGTAGTGTAGTAATATTGTATTCATTGCTCGTTAAAGTACTTAGTTTTACGTTACAGAGAAGAATATACATACATACATACAAGATGAAGATGGGAATGTTCGTCGTTACGTTACTTGCCATCGTGAGCACGGCATTTGCATACGTAGGACCTGTGCAAAGACCAAGACCTGGCTCTTCGTTTCCTACTTTCCCAGGACACGGACCATTCAATCCGAAAATTCAATGGCCAAGGCTGCCCAGAAGTGTAAGTACAACCATCTCCCCTTCAAGAAAAGATTCTAAAATTTTTACTGAAACCTTCGTATTCAATGGTATTATGCCTAATGACAATATTTAATATTGATATGAAATTATAGGACAGCAGTAAAATACGTTTTTTAAGGAAGTAATGTATCAAAATTGCATTGTACATTTTGTACTTTCGTCTCGTTCGAATAAAGGATCATTATTATGTTCTACAAACTGCATGTAGTTTTAGCTGATTTCATTGGGTTTGATGGATTGCTTTATAATCAAATCTGCAAAAGTGCGACAGCCTTTTGATACTTGCTTTATTTTATTGTTTCTGAAAATCTGCTGTAGATCTTTTTCTTTTTCAAACTTTTAATACTGTAATACTTGGGAAATGTTCACGTTAATCAATGAAGGTTTTCTATTTTTTTGAAGTATAGGATCGGTTGTAATTTGAAGTACAAACGAAATTCGAGGGATCCTGCAAGTAGAAATGAATTGAAAGTGTGACTTAGATTTTGGGAAAACCGATTTCAAAAATTCGTCTAGTCATTATGGCTATCTATTGTCATATATTTATGCTGGTGTGCTTGTCTTTGTAAATATTGACAGTACCATGATTTAAACACACTATATCATTGTATTTGCACAGATCATTAATTTTCTTACCGTGGTGGAAAATTATTGAAAACAGGCATGAATTAAAAATAGTAATGTATTCTCATGTTATACTTTCTCAAATTCTTGTGTTATTTGATTTTTTGTTTAGTTCGGAAATTATTCTCAACATTTTCTTTGCATACTTTCTCTTTAATATCTATATCTTTAATAGTGTATTGTTAATAATATCCTTAATCTGAATGTTGTGAAAGCCAAATTATGGTGCCAGGGTAATTAATTCAAATAACAATTTTTAGAATACTAAAACATTAACGATCTATCAAATTTATTGTATCGTTTGAATTAAACCACCATCCATATTGCAAATATGTACTAGACTGAAATCGTGCATGTACCTACCCCGACAAATCTTCAAAATCGATTGTGTCAAAGACGAAGCGCCGAATGAAAAAAATTATTCCACTTTTTCGATTGATTTTTATACGTAGAATCATCCCTTCTTCGATTGTACTATGAATTACACCCCACCCTGTATAATGTTTCCTCAACCTGGCCTTATGAATAAAATTCCATATGATAGTATAAGAAATTTTCGTTTTTCTTGAGAAACATTTTTTCAAACGATTTTAAATTTATCAATCACTTTTTTGTTACAGGTGCGTTATTGATCGTCACACCGACAAGTATTCATTAAAATTAAATTTAAGAAGCGATGAGTCGTTTATCGGGGCCACTAATAAAGTACGCATAATTGAATAAAATATAAACAGAACAGCGTTGTTGAAAATATAAATTCGAATAATTAACAAATTCATTGAAATGATATTTGTTTTCCTCATAAGCGCTATGCTTGCTTCACAATACTTTTTTATTTTCAACGACTTTTATATTACTACTAACAGCAAATTACTATCAAGCTTTATTTCTCTTTCCTTCTTTCATTTTGTATGGGCAAGAAAATTTAATAATCTTCTTAATAATATTTTTAAGTAATTAAGCAGGTTTAAGTTGTTCAGCAGGTCTGAACAAACTTTTTATAACAATTATATTGATACCTTCTACATAATGTATTGCGAAGGAAAAATGTTTTATCATTTGTTTCTATAAAGTGAATCTGTAAAAACTAAAGAGCTGTACCTTTATTGTAGTACCTATTTCTTTCCACAATACGTTTATAATCCTTGCGGAATTTTCCCTGTAACTGGTCATCTAAAACAATCAATGATGCAAATGTAAGAGAAGGGATTGAATATTAAAAAGCATTGTTTATCCAGGATGGTAACGTTTGAATTTATTTAATGTCCAATTAAATGGAAAATTTGCCATTTATATTTTCCAGGGAACGTTATCTAACAATAAGTTGATGAAGGGCGATTTTACTTCTCAACTATTATATTATTATTATTATAAATATTATTTCTTCTTTAAACATGATCTTGAACAAATTCGATAAATGTAGCTTTTCTTACACTTTTTTTATAAAGACAGTAACAGTAATATTATCTACTATACAACCATCAAGCGATAAAATACGGTATAAAATGTTTTATTTATAATATACCTATCAAATTCTTTAATTTTCTACTTTTACTGATAAAACATTAAAATTAAGAAAAAATGGTTCAATGCAAATTATTGTTAATGTCATTCAATCGAAAATGTAATAATAATGTTACATGCATTGTGTAAATACGTTTATACGTTATGGTAGCAAAATAATGAAACTACGTTTTTATTACTAATTTTCCATCTTTCCCATGTGCTATAAATATGAACAAATAATTCAAACAGGCAAGCGGCTCATTTCCATGTAACGTTTACAGTATTTATAAGGCACCAACGTTTGCACATCAAATCTAACGAGACCATGTGCAGCATTTGGTGCAGTTTGTATAAAATAATGTCAACCAGAACCACACGATTTATGCGCATTGCCGCTATAGAATAAAGTAGTAAAGCTGTTGGCAAAGAAATATGCGAGTTTAGACTTTTAGAGTACAATTTCGTTAAGCTTTTTTAGTCTTATCATTTTAATTATCATATAGATTTTTACACTCTCAATTATATTCCCCTTTGGACACTCATTGCTAACTTCGAATGAAATCAATTTATCCGATTGTACACACTGTATTTCAAATTCTATGCATCTCAGAAAAAAATATTTTAGAACAGTAGCTACACACTGCAATCGATATGCGAGAATGTGTATCATACAATTCATAAATAAGTTACTTTCTTGTAAAATAGTGGAAGGTGTACATGCCTATTGACATTGAATTTTTTTTTAATAGTACAGGCAATATTTATGTAGTGTTGTCAAATTTTGTTACATTATGACGAAATAGTTGGAATGAAAGTAATATTTTGTTCATTTTTTAACATTCCTCATAGTCAAACTTCCTGTAATTTGGTTGATATTTTTAGATCAACATTGCTAATATGGCTTTCAGAAATTTGCAGAAGTTCTGCTTATGCCATGTTATCCCTCGCAAAAACCACGCAACTATCTTGTTTATCGTTTTTTCTATTCCTAATCATTTTCAAGTTATTCGTCTAAAAAATTTTCCAACCCCCAACTGTGAAGAGTAATTGCACCCCCTAAACATGAATTTCCATCGCTAAAAAAAATGTGCCTAATATTTTTAGGTATTCTACCTACATGCCGAGTTTCGTCAAAATCAGCGCAAAACAGTTGGGCGATGTCCCTTGTAAGTGTTGCAATTATGATTGAAGATATAAAAACTGCAGTACATTGTAACAAAGGCAATAAAATCCCGTATCACCGCAAACAGAAATATTTGAATAATCACATTCATATTTGAATAATTTCCTGTAACATTTACGAGACTCTAAATATATTGTTACAAACACGCATCACACAGTTCGCCGATAAAGCTGCTAGTGTTTTGGAGTCGCTTAGAGAGTCTCTATCGGAAGACGATGCACGATTACAAGAAAACAAGTTAATCCGCGTGGAGGGAGCGTAATAGGGGCACATAACCGTCCGTGCCAAGAGTCGCACACGATGCTGGAATGTAAATGGGGAATTCGGTGAGATTCTTCTTCATAATGAACACGGTTATACTGGAAGTTGTTGGGTGGTGTGCTGCTGCGCCTTGCACATTTTACGATGTTCTCACGTTAATGCGATAAGAGAGAGTAGTGTCGGTCGAGCGTACCTATAATTTAAATTGTCCGCCTTTCCTCCGCTTGCTAATGCGAGACGATACTTAAAGGAGAACAATTGCGCCGCGGCAATAAGTCTCCTCTCAACCCCCGGCTGCGATTTTAAAGTACATATTCACCTTTCATTTCGTTGATTACAGTGGAAATTTATACATGTCACATTACCAATACGTGCCAAGTGCGGATCGTTACGTGTATTGGAAATAGTTTTACAATAACTGCGCGTCAGTTTATGGTAAAGCATTAATGTCGAATACAGATTTTCATCAGCAACCACCATTAAATAGTCGTTCTCCTGAAACATTTTGTAGTGCGAGTACTGCGTTATTAAAATAGTAACACGTTGGTACTGTTATGATGCGGTGTATGAATAATTGTTTGGCGACGGCTTAGATCTTTTGAAAGCACCGAAATAACACTGTCCAACAAAATTGAACTTTTTTTCTGTTCTGTAACATTTAATAGCCGTTTCTGATAGATTTTTGTGCACTGAAAACGAATCCGCAAACCGTTTGTCTTTGATTTTGAAAAAAAAATGCAAATTTTCAAATTTGAACATCTATTGTGTTCAAACAGTAATAATTATTCTGTTGCTTGTTGCGTCAAATTATTCTATGTACCCTCGCGAACACAACGATATAAGTTATTGAATTATAAACAGTTAAGTATGTTTAAACAACGATCAAAGGGAAAAGGACACCCGAAATGCACCAATTTTTGCAGATATCTTTCTATATATTTAAAAAAACTAAGGGCCTAGGTGAAAATCTAACTATTCCACGCGATAAAGCAGACATTTTTCCTCCGGAAACCATCAACAGAAGTGGTAAAACACCTTTTGTTTTCAATACAGAAACGAAAGAGTTTGGCAAAACGTGCGGCGCGGACAGTGGTAGTCACACGCGTTACGCGATTCTGTGACGCTGAGCGGCAGTGGACACCGCCATTGACTACCACTGTCGGCGCCGCATGTTTTGCCAAACTCTTTCGTTTCTGTATTGAAAACAAAAGGTGTTTTACCACTTCTGTTGATGGTTTCCGAAGGAAAAATGTCTGGTGCATCCCGTGGAGTAGTTAGATTTTTTCCTAGACCCTTAGTTTTTGAAATATATAGAAAGATATCTGCAAAAATTGGTGCATTTCGGGTGTCTTTTTTCCCCCTTTGATCGTTGTTTAAACATATTTAAATGTTTATAATTCAATAATAACTTATATCGTTGTATTCGCGAAGGTTTATAGAATAATTTGACGGAATAAGCAACCGAATAACTGTTTGAACACAAAGGATGTTCAAAGTTGAAAATTTGCATTTTTTTCAAAATCGAATTTCTCGAAAACTGAGGGCGATGGTGGTTAAAAGCGGTTTGCGGATTCGTTTTCAGCGCATAAAAGTCTATAAGAAACGGCTATTGAATGTTACAGATCAAAATGGCTGTTGAACAGTGTAATTTACTTTTTAATAAACATACGTTATCGATTTTATTGGAAGGAAAGAGATTTCACAGTACCGCTACAATTTATAATATTGTATAACTAAAATAAGGTTGAATACTATGAATAATTGACATTTTAAATTAATGTTAGGAAATAAAAATTTGCCATGCAATATTCAAAATAATATGCATATGTAATGCAATAACGTGATAAATTAAGTTCATTTTATGAATCTTATAAACGTATATGACTAAGTACTGGGTTGCATAGTTTAAGCAAAATGTCCAAACACTCTTTCAATCGATAACCTTAAAAGAGGTTTATCTGTTCCGTATTGGAAAAAATCTAGCAAGCAACAGTAAATATTAACATAAGCAACGTTTATCCTAATGCCCCTTGGGTGAAATAGATTCCTACGTTCCTAGTCTCGGAGGTTTCTCACTAGAGATAAGATAGCTGTATCGTATAGGTAATAACTTGAGTTGCAACATGCTGTCCTTTATTCAAGCTCCGAGCAATAAGGATAACAACGGAGCATATATATAGATTGCTTACTCAGAAAACGGTGGCGTTTCCTCCAATAGGGACGACGTATAATAAAAGCTTCAATTTTCAATCCAGAACGATTTTGCCGCTTTTCCTCCGGCACGTTTCCAGAGCGTGTTCCAGCTACTCGCAGGATAGAAATATTACTGATACTACTACGATTTCTGCAAATAAAAATAGACCTATTTAAATACTTATACATAACTATAAAAATACAGGGAGTATTTAAAAAAGGGTTCACTTACGGGGTCGATAATAGTTAGTATGTAAAGAATTTGAGTAAAAGGTGAGTAAAAAATACTTAATGAAAGTAGGTCGAAAAATCGACCCTGTCAGAATTAAAAGCTATTTCCGATGTTAGTAATGTGAGTAATTTGCCTACTGGCTACTTCTATTGAGCGCATGCAGAGTGGAAACAGGGTTATCTTACCACATCGTTACTTTGATGTTAGGTACCCACAAAAAATACTCTATGTGTCCTCCCTCCATTTCCACATACACTTCGTATCTACGTACTGCAGAATAATGAATTATTTAAAAAATTCCTGGCCTGGCCATCGCATGCATTTTCTACTTACTGACAGAAAGCGTGTAGCACTGTGTCTTCTAATATTAGAAAATTATAGCAAACAGTGGCTATTATTTGTAATACGAATGATAGATAACTTTATATAACGTATATATGCATTTGCGTTACCAAAATTGAAAATCGCTTTTAACTTCTACAGGATTTAGTTTTCGACCTGTATTCATTATTAAGTCGTTTTTACTCAACTCAAGGAGTATTATTTAAGTACACTGTGAATCCTAACGCGCGAGTTTCATGACCATTTTTCAGATTTTTTTATGGACAATCAAAGTAAGTGGACACAAAGTTTTTCCTAAAATCTTAATCGTCCTTTTAACAGCAAATAGGTGCTGCAAAATAGCTACTATGATATTTCCATAACAGTGCATACGATGTCAATGCCCTTTTGCACAGATATTTCGAAACGATGTCATTCTTGTCTGAATCGAAATTATAAAAATATCTGCAAAATTGTCTTCCTAATTAACAAATTAGTATCACAAGTGAAGGGGAAAAACGGACTTTTCTGTTCAACATAGCACCATTTTGTAAAATATTAATTTCAATCAATAATCTCGATCCAGACGATGGCCATATTCTTACTGAAAAAAAATTTTCATTAATCATTTGTTTCAGATGCCTACGAAGGACAAAACTCATGGCAGTATCATGGCAAAACGCACAATTTTCATGTCTTCATACAGACATGTCATACTAATTTTTTCATGACCAAAAAAAATTGTAAATATTGTTAAAAGGATGATTAAGATTTTAGGAAAAACTTTGTGTACTGCACTTACTTTGATTGCCCATAAAAAATTCGGAAAAATGGTCATGAAACCCGCGCGCTAGACAAGAATACCCCCTTAAGACGAATATGTAAATTCTTAACTCAAAGAGATTGGTAACCACAAATGGAAAGTTCAGGAAACGGTTAAATATTTAACGGTGTTCTATTTCCATTCAGTGCCGAAATACTTATAAATGAATATTCTTTCTTTGTGAACAAACATTGTCATTCGATTATCCGAACACCCAGTCTACGATTTAATCGAATAATCCAAATTCATACTAATTCTAATTAGAAATTATGTCATTGAATTACGTGTATGACAATCGCGATAATTTTACAAGTGGATATAATTACCTGAAATAAATATTGATTAGAATGTTTACCAAGGTTCCACCATAACATATGCGTAATGTGAAATTATGCATGCCTAAACGCCTCTAATTCTTAATACATAGATAAATTGGCGCTATGCAAATGAACGCAAAATCAGCGGACTATAAAATACTAAAAATCTGTAGCTTACTGTGAAATAAATTTAAACTGAATTGTGTTGAAATCTACATATATGTCGTACATAGTTTTCGCAGAAATTGCTCGGTGCGAAGTGTATTATCGAAACGCGCACACTTGTGGAAACCTTTGAATGCGCCTAGTCAGTGGAGTCGATCGTTTATAGTCGGCCACTTCTAAGAAATCTCTTTCTCTAGCAAGAAAAGTGATACGGCGGAGTGACTTTAACGAGCCAGCGAAACGGGGAATTCGGGATCAGGAAAATATCTTGGCTCCCTAGCCAGATACTATCCAGCTTTTCCGTATCAACGAGTAAACGACCTCGAACCAACCGTTCTCTATTTCATGTCCGAGGAAAAGTTTCTGTTCCGTAGCAGCCGCAGCCGCAGTCGATGCCTTTGACTGCGGGGAGAAGTCTTTCTGGTACTGAAAGATATACATCCTATCTGCAGGGATCTGCTGAAATTTTTGACGAATCATGCGAGTCTATTCCCTTCCATTGCAATAAGTTTCTCCTAATACCTTTCTGCCGGCAGCCTACAGCAGATACTAGTTTGAGCACGATAAGTTAAAGTCTTCAAATAAAATATACACTAAACTTCTTTAAATCAAATTCTTTTACAGACACCTATTGTATAAATTCTTTCACCAGTTACGAAATATTTAGACTAAAAAAGTTTATTTAATGATGCTTTCTAGTTACATCTAAAATTATTGCTATACGTTTTTAATTAATGAAGAGACACACGTTCAAACATGAATACACAAATTTGCAAATATTCTTTTCTTCATACACGATTTATTTTTAAGAGATTCAAGGCTAGAAACTTTTCTGACTACTTCGATTGGCATAAGAAAGAATACTTAAAAAAGTAAAAAATAATCTTTTCCTCTATTTAATCTACGACTCTCATATTTTTTAAGTCGGCGCCAGATTTACACAGTGCAAATGATGAGGCGCCGGCTTAAAAAAATATGAGAGTCGTAGATTAAATAGGGGAAAAAATTATTTTTTACTTTTTAGTGCATTTTTATTATTTCGAAGTCGGTTTTAATTTTTGTTAAATCTTTTATTTTTGACTTTTTAGTTTTATATATATTGACACAACATGCTGAGGAGATATGCGCGTACGTATATAAAATAATAATAATTAGGTGATGATAGTCTTTATTATTAACCAGAACTGGTAAAATATTGGGTCAATATTGATGCAGTTGTAGGATGGGACCACCGGGGCATCGCCCTCTTTCGAATAAAAAATGATTATCAAAATTGGTCCATATGCTGAGGAGTTATGCGGGGACAAACATAAAAAAAAAATACATACAGGTCGAATTTATAACCTCCTCCTTTTTGAAGTCGGTTAAAAAAGTCGAGTACTTGAATTTTAGCAATTAACAATATTATGAAAGACAATGCCGGAGTGCACTGACCTATTGTGACTGATCTGGTTTACAATTTCCGAAGATTTAAATGTCTATTTACGTTTAAGTAACAAGAGGGTACGTCTATATGTATTAGAGATGCATGCAACATATTAAAGAAATTTTGCGTTTTTAATTAATTTATTAAAAATTATGATAAGGGAGCCTATTGGGAAAATAGCCTACGCAGTTTAGTTATGAGAATTATTTATAACAATGTAGAAGGCGAAAAAGCTCATGATATATGTAAGTACAGTATTACGTGACCCTGGTTACTTTATTTCAGTTGTTAACTGTATTTGTTTATCGTTAATTGGCAGTCCTGTGCAATTTATTCAATCCCCCAAATTATAAATTTTCCTCATACGTTATATACAGTAATATTTAGCACTTTTCATAACATAAAATAATTCTACATTTCGATTCACTGCCCATTTCAATACCTGTTCAACGTAAATTTATTAATAAAGTTGAGATAACAATGAACAAGTTGTAAATAAGTTCATGAACATGTTTCGATTAAAATTGTAAATAAATCTGTAAAATATGATCGATATCATACATAAATGTTTACAAGCTTTCATAGATTTAACTGGAATATAAAAAGTTAATGTGTATTTATTAATTTCTGATCATCTCGGATATAGAATATTATTTTTAAATATTCCGTTGTAACGAAAACGCGTAATTACTATGAATTATTTATCTGTCTAATTGCAGTAACATCCAAATTTCATGTATATCTAAACGTCTAAGCGAGTACTCGTTATATTCGTGACAGGAACCGCTTGTCCGAGAAAATAATTGCTACGTCCAGTTTGTAAAAATTCATTTGGACAATGAGAAATATTCCTCTACTCTCTGTGTTTAAAATTTTAAGTTCACATTATTCGGAGCAAACGTGCCTCACAGTAAGTATCGATTTCTGGTCAGAGTGTCGCTTGAAAGTCGCTCGAGGAAGAAAGAGGAAGCATCAAACTAACCGTCATGCAAAATATTCATGCTTCCATAACCTCTGATACGCTTATCGTATTTAAGTAAAATCAGTTTTTAAAAACACCAAAAAAATATGGTACTTCAATTTGATTCTGCAATCTTCCGTATTTAAAAAATTGTGGTGAAATTTAATTAAAGTGTAAACCTCTTCAAATATCACCTTAATATACTTATATTAAGGTGATTCGTGAGGAACCAATGAATCATCTGTACAAAAATAATCAAATTTAAACTGCGTATCTAAATATAACAATCACACTGAACATGATATGACTGAAAACAATGTCTTTTTTTAATACTACATAAATACTACATATTAATAATACATAAATACTGCTTCACATTTCCACCAC
The DNA here is from genome assembly GCA_029448645.1 of Andrena camellia. Taxonomy (NCBI): domain Eukaryota; kingdom Metazoa; phylum Arthropoda; class Insecta; order Hymenoptera; family Andrenidae; genus Andrena; species Andrena camellia. Next base: position 54,011,005 of record CM055676.1, on the reverse strand, counting down.
TCTGTTGGTAGTTTCAAACACCTCGTGTTAAGAACGAGAGATTTCAGAAAAATATGAAAGCTGCAAGAATATGTAATAAAATAAACACACAAATATTAAACGAAGTACGTTAGAATCATTACCTGTGACATTAATACCTCATTGATTTAAACCCACAGTTTGTAGAAATGCAGTCGTGGAATTAAAAGATGGTGTCTAAATACGAGAATAAAATTATCCCAACATGACGTTTTCTGTATTACAAACACTCTTCCAAACATAACACTATTGTTCTTATGAAAGTTTGACAATATTTTCTTTTTAAATGAGATTTTCTTGAAATTTCCTATGCGTTAAAAACAAATTGAAAAATTAAACAAAAAAACGTTATTTTTATATTCTTCAATACAAGTCTCGTTTAAATACTATGAATGTATTAGAACTTAATACAATTTATAAAAAATAATATTTTTCCTTATTTAATCTACGACTCTCAATTTTTTATGTCGGCGCCTCATCATTTGCACTGTGTAAATCTGGCGCCGACTTAAAAAATTGAGAATCGTAAATTGAATAAGGAAGAAAATTATTTTTTACTTTTTAGAGCATTTGTATTTCTTTGGAGTAGATTTTAATTTTTTTAATATTTTTTTATTTTTTACTTTCTAGTTATTTAAGTTATATAACTACAATTATTTTTAAAAAATGGACAGGCCTACAAAAGGAGCTGGTCGTAAAAAAAAGAACAGTTTGCTAGAAACGGAAGATTCCCAAAATAAGTGACTAGAAAAAGTGAGAATAAGGATGTCCCAAATTCGTTATTATTAACCAGTACTGACAAAGTATTGGGCCAATATTGATGCAGTTTAAGATAGGACCATCGGGGCACCCCTCTTTCGAATAGAAAGAAGTTCATTGAAAGCGGTCCATATATTGAAGAGTTATGCGCAAACATACATTAAAACTGGAATTCTGGATAATTCCAGAGTATCTAGATAATAATAAACAAAATTAGCATGGTACCACCGGCGCTTCATACTCTTTCAAATAAAAAAAGAATCATCGAAATCGGTGCACCTATGCAGAAGTTATGACCGAACATACATAAAATAAATATACGGATCGAATTGAGTATCTTCCTCCCTTTTTGAGGTCGTTTAAAAGTTGAAAATCGATGTTTGCTCTAAAGCATTTCTGTCGTACAAAATCTGTTGCAAAAATCCATTTAGTTGGCAAAAATTATTCAAAATCTGTAAAACCTCTTCATTGTTAAGTTCAATTGTGAATGATGTTATCACGATTCGTGGTATCGATTTTATCGTAGCGATATGATAACAATGCGCTACCTCATCCACTGAACACGATCACTTATGTATACATATATCGAATCAGATGCTGAGATCGCGCGAATCGTTCCGCTTTTTCGCATAATCGAGTGGCATTTCGACAACTACCGCGGTTCTATAAACGAATGACTCGTCTTTGTCTGCAGATCAGATAACGCTAATTACCCCAGTACATTACACAAGTGGAAGCCCTGAAATAACGAGTGCGCGGCGCAGTTCCATGTACGCCCGTCCACAGTTTCCTCTGGCAATGCCTATCGCGTAGGTAGACGTGGCTGCCCTAATTACGTACGGTCCGGCGGGCTGCCTTCTTGCTTGCATGTAAACACCTTCATTACCACTCAACTGCTCTAAAATATCCCTCTCCTTTCCCTTCCCCAAATGGCTATTCGGTACATACACCAACTCAATCCGCGGAGTGTGGTTTCAATGACTGTGGTTTCCTTTTCCAGTGATAGGCGCCTTACCTAACTCTAGAAATCGATTGTTACTGTACAATAAACAAAAAGCTCCACCCGTCGAAATCATAGTGCCGCGTGCTCACCTGTACCTGTGGTTTATTGACTAATTGTAAGATGTTAGAATAAAAGTTCAGTATTAAGGAATTCTTTATTCTTCATTATATCGATACGAAAACGATACAAACAGATTCCCGGCGTTTTTTCGATTAAAATCATGCCAAATGTCATGCAAATCGGACTATTTTTAACGAAGTTAGCTTGAAATTATCCAAATCAATTTTTCATGTGATTTCCTTCATTATGGTTCGAATTACGCCGTTCTTGGTGTCATTTTCATTTGAGAAACATAAGGAATTGATTGGCGTTGGTTTCGCAAAGATCTGATGAGAAATGCGGAATTTGGACATTTCTCACTTCTTAATGGGTATTCTAACCCCTTCGAGGGTCGACAGCCATAACACTCGGTGATGCATCGTGGGGTGTTCTTTTCGCATCGGGGTGCAGGGCGGCATCTCTTTGAGTCCAGTCGCGAGAGGATCACCCTGTATACGGAACCTTGCTTTAAATAGAACTATTAATTTCTGTTGAATAACAAATACTATCTATAAATGAACAATAGTATTGTTTGCAACTTGATATAGTCAAATAGAACTTGGATGAAAAATGATCAATAGGAAAGAAGTTTTTTATGACACAACACGAATGCTCTATCATATAGTTCAGAGTTTAAAGATGAGATACGTGACCATGTACCGTACTCTTCTGATCTTTGGCCCCCTGATTTGCATTTGCTGAAGCATCTCGACCACTTCTTTTATCATAAAAGAAACTCTAGCAGAAAGTTCACTGAAAATGCCATTCCACAGTTCATAAATATTCTAGAAGCCTTAAATTCTATAAAAGGGAATTGTAAAACTCATTTGCACGTGTAAAATTTTATCCAGTGCACGGGAGATTACTTTTGCACCAAACTAATAATTTTGATTGCTACGCATTAAAATTTTGATTCATTAGTGTATACCTACACCTACATACAGTTCCTAGTACCTACTGATATTTTTTGTTGGTGATACAAACCGGAAGAATACAATGAACTTTATGGTAGAGTAGGCACTCCATTATCCACACATTGTACCAATTTAATATTCTATAATGACCGAAACGAATTCTGTCCTCACTATAATAGATTAAGATAAACACTAAATAAATGCCCGTCTAAAAACACACCTTGTACAATCTCAACTTAGAATTATAGTATTAGTACGTCCTAGCTAATAGTATTAGGTCTTAAGACGCACAATGTTACACACAACTAGGCAATACGCGTTACAACACCGTTCAATAGAGTAATGTATTGTAACAGTGGTCGGTAATAGGTCTAAGCTGATGCGGCATTAAATAAATAAATTTAAAAAAAAAAGTAATCTGTCCTCGATCATTCAGTATGAAATTGACCTTATGTACATTTACATAGTGTAGTTTTGTCAAATAAGAAACGTTCACAATCAGTACGGACAATCAAGACTAAACATGAAATAATTAATTAAACTTTCTTGAAGATTCGCAGTTACTGTAAAAGTGAAAGTAAAATCGTTACAAGGTCCTCATATTTTTATTTCTTTGAAACGAATAAGGTGAAAAAATGCTGAACACGTTATTCTTTTCGAAATGAATGCATGTATATGTACAACTAAGAGCAAATAATTGATCATTATAGTAAGTATATTTACGTAAAATTACGATACAAAACAAACAGATGCCGCGAACAGCATATCTGGAATCACATTCGAAAATCGAGATGAGAGTATTAATTTTACACTTTTTATAACATACAAATGTCGTTTGATAATGATTTATAATATTTGCGGTTAAATATTAGAATGCAGGTGAAAACGGTATAATAAAAGAAAAGAATATTCCCAAGCATATCACCAGTTTAGAGTCTTACAATTAAATTTTTAGCCGTTTTAAAGAATAATCTTTTCAAGATAAGGCTGGCTATGAGAACTAATTACTGACGTATTCAGTTATTTAACAAATACGGGGCGAATTACCGTCAACTTGTAAATAGCTTTGGAGTTTCGAGGACGTTGCTTGATGAAAAGCCTGTTCACGTGCACCCAACATATTTCCACGAAGCAATTCTAAGATTGCGGAAGCATGCATTTTATTAATCCCCTCCATTTTCAAGAAACAAACATTTCCTCTTAATAAATTAACACAAACATTTAAATTAAAAATATTTAAAAACTAAGCTTTTTAAAAATAAAGAACTATGCAAACAAATGAAAACAGAATAAATAGTAAAATGACGTAAATCAAACCGAAAAAGTCCAGAAAATGAGTAGAGAAACAAATTATGTAAAGGCAGTGTTTATACCAAAAGGTAAATAATCTAACATTACTTGTTCAAAATAATTCACTTTAGTGATTATATTTCTAATTGTAATATTAATGTTATAACATTCAGTTATAATTTATAAGCAAACTGGTACGATGGAATATTTACAAAAAGGTGAATAATATTATTGATTAAATCTGTGTCCAGCTTAATATTGTTCAACGCTCTAACATTAGACGAATGTACATTAGGATTGATTCTTTCAAGTATTACCTAATAGGTACTTATCAAAAAGGGTTAACCCACTACAATTATAATCATCCAATTCCTGTCGTAGGTGTAGTTTCCTAAACCACTTGAATAGATTTTCTGATCGTGTACGTTAAAGTATAAAATCATAGTGTATGGTGTAGTACAGTACAGATAACAGAATACGTGTTTGTGTAAAATTTAGCATGATTAACATTTATTTACAACGAGAGTAATTTCATTAATTTTATGATAAGAAGTTCTCACGAATACATTCATGACTAAGGAATTAAATTTTTTAACACGCCTTTTAAGCAACTATAATATTGTAAGCGTTGAAATTACTTATAAGTTATAAATAGTATTGCTAATAAAGTTTTACATCATTATGCTTTCCTTGATGTGAACAATGTTTATTCTAAATCACATTCAATATAATATACATTTCATATATGAGGATGTAAAAAGGGAGTCCATATAACTAATTGTAGAATAAAAGAGCAAGTGAAAACGGATTGCCTTTGGTCAACCAAGGCTTGTAACCAACATGGCTGGAACGAGATTTTTTATAACTTCTTATACCTACATTATTTTATAAATTATTTCCACTAAAATTTATTCAAATTTACATTTGATGAAGGACATAATAGAGTTACTACTCACAAAAGTATCCGCCTACCCCATGCATATGTATAACGTATTTTACTTATTTATGTAATGTTAAATTCAGAATTCTCCATTATAATTTACATTAATATAAACCTTGATTAACATATTTTTAATTAGTTCCCTCTACCAAAGAAATGCTCAAAGCAATTTTACTAGAAGAATGGAACAGGGTAAGCCCGAATTTCACAGAAGATTAGTTGAATCTGTGCATAATAGATTAAAGCTTATAATAAAATCACAGGAATATTAAAAGAATATTAACTTACTGTAATTACGTTCGTATAAATTAAATATCGAATTTGGACGAATATATTTTTGCACAATCTTTGCTACTTCCATGGATAATAATACTTTTTAAATAAATTGTGTACAATTTTTCAATTGAATGCACTCAAAACAAAAGTGTATTAATCAAAGTTTATATTAATGTGAATTAGAATTGTGAAGTCTTACTTTAAAGTCGTAAAATACTTTGAATACGTAAATAAATATATTACATATAGGGTGGGCAGATACTTTTGTGAGTATGTATTTAATATTTATACAGTTGTATGTCACACGTCTTACAAAACATTTCCATCACTATCATTTTTTACAGTGTACGTATATTATTACAGTGATTTATAGGCGTAATCGAGTAATGATAAAATACTGTAAATTGTCTGCGATACATTTGTACAGAAAGTGAATACACGATATTCCTTTATACTTACCTAAAGTTATTACGAATAGCTGATAAAACGCGTTAGAAGGAATGCATACAATATGCAAGAATGTCCATTCCAACTTGCAAAGAAACCGCCTCTTTAGTTTCTCTTTTTAGGAATCGGCAGACTGAGCCAGCTCTAAGTCTGCAGCACTCCCCTTCATCCCTCCTTGTCCTTCCACCTTCACGATTGAACGTGAGCCCAACATCAGAATAAAACTACGACGAATACAACCTCCATCACGTTAACGTCCCTCTTCCATCTTCTATCGCAGAGACCATTTATTTCTATCTTAACCAATGTCTTTTCAGGCTTCTTTTCAAATTGCCATGAAACGATTTGAACATTCTATAAAAATTGTAGTAGGTACTACTGACATTGCGATACGGTTTTTTTGTTAAATAAGTACTTATATGAAAGTAGATTAGATTATTTAGATTAGATTTTCTCGATTTGTTATGCCTGTATAAATTATGTGCAAAATTTACAAAAATTAATTTACTGAAATGCATTAACCCTTAGTATCATAGTGTAACACCCGTGTTACACGAATTGAAAAAATCATGCACGCCATTTGAGGGCTTTTTCATGAACTTTAAAGCGTTACTTTACTATTACCATATGTAGCAAATGTCCTTAGGGCAGAAATACATCCGTAGAAATTCTACTGTGACACGCTGTCTCGTATTGTTGATTACAACTCTTGATTTCGTCAGGACCACTGAAAATACCAGGTAAATTCTAATTTTTCTCTCAATTATTTCGGATTTCGTTTGTGAATAAATTTGATGTCGAACATAATAGTGTATGTAACCAATGCACCCAATGGGTGCATGAAAACTGCACAGAATTTGATGACATGTGTCACTCGTGTGACAGTACCTAAGTGTTGCAATTTGCTATTTGAAATTCCGTAATACCTGAATATATTTGGCATTATAAATCAGTGTAAATTCGGTGCATCGATTTTTATTTTAACCGCTTACACTAAGGTACAGAATGATGAAAACAATATCCTACGAATATAATAAATGCGAAAGTGTGTTTGGATGTTTGCTACTCAATCACGTCGCAACAACGCAACGGATCTTATTGAAATTTTGTACACACGTAGTCTAGGACCAGGAATAACATATAGGATACTTTTAATCCCGATTATTTTATCCGATCTCGACCAAATTTTGCATAATTTCTCTCAAAGAACCCTGCAGAAGATATGGACTACCATGAAATTTGGGCATCCCACCCCTTCCCCATTATTTCACCCCAATGACACTCTGTGACAATCAAAGTTTTACCCGGGCAACGCCGGGTGCTTTAAGCTAGTGAATAATAAAAGTAACAGCAAAGGAAAAGGAAGAAAAAGACCACACTAACTCTGGCCATCTGCCCTGGATACCTATGGCTAGGGTTGCCATAATTGCCAAGCATGGATACGGGACATTTAAGTGCTAAATAAATAAAACATGAAAAAAGTGGGTAGATAATGGTTTATTTTTAGGGTTGCCCTAATTTCTAAGCATTGATACGGAACGTTTAAGTGCTAAATAAATAAAGCATGAAAAAAGTGGGTAGGTAATGGTTTATTTTACTCTGTAAAATATTTCACGGGAACAGTGAAATACAGGACAGTCCCGTACATACGGGACGTATGGCAACCCTACCTATGGCCATCTCTGCCGGACACTTAGAGAAAGATGGCCCACCGAAGCTTTTTAAAATTTAAATTTTCGATGATTTTGTTTTCATTTTTGTTTAACTTTTGTAGCCAGTTGTAAAGGCAGATTATTAAAGTATCTCGTGTCATAATTGTTTTTATTTAAATCATAAAACTTTTTGTGTGAGGGCCTAACAAAGAAAGTATGGCCAACTACCCCGGAATTACCCTATATGTGATCACATGTATCTGAAACGGTTCATTCGCCCGTTTAATGCAAGCACTGCAAGCTGTCGGTCCGCATCGACAAAACGCAAATGTGGCGCCGGCCTAAAGCGTACTGTTCGCAAAGAGCGACAAACATACTCTAACGATGCGCGTCACAATCATCGCCGCCGGCAGGGGCGCATGGAACGTGATCCCGTACATATTTGTCGATTGGTGGTGCGATCTGCCGGTACCAATTCATATGTACCAACAAATACCCCCTTAAGGGGGGGACCCACGGGTTAAAATTTGTCAGAAAATCGATTTATATATATATATATATATATGTGTGTAGTATAATATCGGGAGAATACCCTGTGAAAGTTTAACACCAAAATTCGTAACGGTATAGATTCTACAGTCGCATAACCAATTCAGACTCCGAACACATGTATGAGCCGAGAACACTTTCAATACGTTTTTCTCGAAACACGATATTTCGAAACGGTAACCACGATTTCAGGAGAACTAATGAACCGATTCGAAAAAACCTTGTGGCATTTCATTCGTAATTAGATTCGCTACCGCAGCACCCTATAACATAATTTTTTAAAACCCGGGTTTCTTTTTTATCTGCACATTTGTGCGAAAAATGACCCGCTTTTTTACACTACTTCGTTCAAATGTTTACCAATCATCGTAGTTTTGGTCTTTTTTGCCCCAACAAGGGATGCTGCGATGGCTATTGATATCAGTTTTACGAAAATGTTTGAATTTTTGATTTTGGATGATCCTGTAAATTTCGTGGTTATCGTTTTGATATCCCTTTTTGGCAGCGCTGCACTAAGCACCACCTAAAAAATGCATCAAGACTGAAAACATGAAACAAAAATTGTTTTTACACCCTAATGAGTGCATCAATAAATGCCAAAAATATTTCTTACGATATGTTATAACCTCTTGTTGCAAAAAATTCATAAAGATCACCTAGTTTTCGAGTGTTTTGACCGAAGGGTCATTCATCTTCGATCTGCGTCTTTACTACGATTAATTCCTTCCTGTCAAATTTCGTTAACTTTGCTCTCCCGACCAGAGTTAAAAGAACCTTCATTTTCTGATAATATCTGTACCACGATTGTAGATCGAAACTAAATTTCCCAGCAATCTTCTCTGACTGCTTCCTCTCACCGAAACACGTCTAACTTTACCAGCCAATTAAGAATTTAACAAGACAATTAGCACGACAGGAACATTTGTGAAGCTCATATTTTCTACGCTTTAGAAAATTCCTCGATCTTCCTTTTGGTACAAAGCAACAACACTATATTGTCGCCTAAACGCGCATTGAGTGTGGAAATATCTTTGGCACGATAAGGATCGACGGGTGACACGAAGAAAGGGGCCTCGGTTATAGCTAGGAATAAGACAGCAGCTGAAACGGCTATAGCTATAGCGCATGCTGAAAGTAGTAGGCAGGCAGTATAGAAGGCTAGCTAGCAGCTAGCAGCAAGCAGTCAAAGGGGTTGAGCGGTTCCCTTGGGAGCTTGCTCTGCTCCCGCGTGTTACAGCACCGTCTCTATGGCGCGATCTATCGCCCCATTGACCGCTACTCCATTATCAGGATAGTAATGCTGTAACCCCGTATCCGTAACCCTGCCCTCTGTGTCACCTCCATCCCTTATTTTCACGGCCACCCGCCCACCTTTCTTGGTTTATCGAAAGAACGCTTTGTTACGAATGCTTGACAATATCGGGAAATATTTTCTAAAAGAGCTGATTTATTGTCTCGGGATAGCTTTACTCAACGTACTGTTTTCAATCAATCAAACGATTCCACTCTTTTCCTATCATGCACAACAATAAAGGAAGATCAAATATCATAGTCCAATTGTCTTGTCGTTATTAAATAAAGAGGTTGATTTTAACTCAATCGTAACAGTAAAATAATTAATATTCTGGTATATCCTTGATTGTATTATAGCTGTTGTATAGGGTTTATACAAAAACCGACTTTTGAAAAAACCGGTTTTCGAATTCCACTATTCCCAAAAAACCGGTTAAACCGGTTTTCGATTGTTCACATAAAATATAATTAAAATAATAAATAAATATTTGTATTTATTTTAAAAATTTTCAGTTTCCTTAATATTATGGAATTACGAAAATATAATAAAATAAAATATACACTATCTATCTATACAAAACCACAAAAAAAATTAAAATAATTAAAATCCGTACAAATACGTACAATTTTTGAGTTCATTTAATATTTATGAATCTAAGAAAATATAACACAATAAAATAGACTGCATACAAAACCAAATGAAAAAGAAACTAAAATAACTAAAATTCGTACAAAATATAAATCTTTTAAAAGGTGGTACCAAATTATAAATCTTTACTCCATTTAGTATTTTTTTTACTGAAAATATGAACTCATGAAGATTAGTTTTACAGTAAACTACTACAATATGCTTGTGTCCGAGGCGATTTCAAGTCAAAATGTTAACGTTTTTAATCAAATAATTAATTCATTTCTGCATATTAATTCTAGTATATTAAACCGGGTTTTTAAATTTAAAACCCGGTTTTCGAATTTTACAAATTTATAAGTAAAAACCGGTTTTTAAACCCGGTTTTTAAAAACCGACAAACCCTACTGTTGTATGATTATTTAGTGTCACTGTTTGTTTCTTCATAACATTTATTGTCGTACCCTTCGTAGCTGATAATACCTTTTGTGCATTTGATGTCACTTTAATGCTGTCGTTATCAATGGTTTGTTAACATAATCTCGTTGGTAACAGAATAATTCTATGCAGAGTTCCGCTGGCAAGTTTGATTCAACTACGCTATGCAGCACTTATGGAATGATAAAACTTTTCTACTTCTTCTGGGCACTTTGCGAAACAGCAAAGGCAGATGAAAAAAGATAAAGTTCATTTACAAGTGAAGGATAAAACGTTATCGGTTCAGTAATGTCCCAGCGTAGTATTCATAACTCTGTACTTGTCGCGCTTTTACTTTACTTCCTTACGATCTTACATTTACCTTCACTGCCGCTTTTCTTGGTTTATCGGAACAATCCTTTGTTACAAGTGTCTGACAATCTCGAAAGGAATTCTCGGATAGAATTACCTACATAGAAACGGATACGAAGTTACAGTTTATCCGAGGCGTTCTGGCAAAAGCACTCCATTCCTCCCATTTAACATAATAAAAAGTAAACTATATGCAAAACGCTTCTCTGCGTCTTGGCAATAATAATTTCAGCCGTTCTGCTCTGAATTATATTGCACTTTTAATATATGTGTATGTATATCCTATAGGTAGGAAACATTTAGTTCCAACAACAAACAAACAACACAGCAACAATAACTAATGTGTAATTAAAACGTACATTCCTATTCAAATAACAATATATTGAATTAGAAATTATTTAGTCACTTTTTCGATACGTGTGACAGCAATCATCGTAAAATCATGGATCAAATGATCCCTCGTGCAAAAATAAATTGAAAACATAAAATGAAATTCGTTTATACGAGACACCGTCTTTGAGAAAATTGATTTTCAACAATCGCCAACTAGGTACGCGTAGAATTGACTAAAAATTAGCTCCATCTACAAACCTGATTTTCTCAGAACCAAAGCTGCATTCAGAACGAAGTTACTCTACAATTTACATTTATTTTCACACAAAAGAACATTACATGTTGAGTTGTGACATATTTACTGCTACATTTTACAAGTGTTTAATTAGGTTTACGCATACACAACTATTCATTCTATTTTCTCACAATCAATCTATTTGTAATTTATATACAATTATTTTGATTTATTTTTAAGTGAAAATTAGTACATTTACTACGTATTGTGTCTTCAAATCGCTCAATATTTTTATGGACAAATTGTTTGCACCTTTAGTACCTCGTGAAATAATTATATGCATGCATTTAAACTTAACATACTGCATATTCAAAGGGTATCAACTCAATGTACCCACACGTAACAGAGCAGATAATAATGTTACAGAAGTACCACTTTTATAATAACATCAATTCAACGTCCAAATGATTACTTTATATTTAAATATTCATAGGAATTAGATCTTCGCCACAATGGTAAATGATAAATAATTAAACAATTAAAAACTCTATTCTCTTAAGTAGTTATTGGGTTGATTTTTACCTAAATAATTAGCTGAATAATATTCGGAATATGAAATAAAACATATGAGAAATATTGCAATCTTTCAAGTAAGAAATAAAAAATAAAGTACTATAATATCAAACCTGGCCAATAGCATTCGGAAACAATGTAATTTTCAAAAAAACATTCAATATGTAATTTTCCATTTCCATCAGAATTCTACAATTATTTTATTTCTTAACATCCTGCTTTCCACTTTAAATATTATTTCACTAGTAGGTACTATTATTATACAAAGAATGAAAATATAATACTAATGACAGAACTAACGAATGCTACATAAATAAGTCTATTAGAATTTTATGCATTTGCATCAAATGTCTACTTTATTTTCATATACGTAAATAGCGAAAATGTAATGCAAATGACAGAAATAATGAGCAGAAGTTCATTCAGGCACTGTTCTCAATGAAAATTTATACGGACAACAGCGAATTCCAATGCATATCTTACATAAGCGCAAGGGCGTCCGTAGACTTTTTTCCAGTTGGGGGCAACTTTGGGGTGACGGTGATGAAAAATATAGTAATGAAAAAACACGTAGCCCGCTTGCTTTTTTGAACTCATTTTGTAGTGCCAATTTAATTAAAAATTTAAATGCGAAATTTAGAATTATTAATTTTTTTAGTATAAACTTAATAAAAACCAGTTTTTAAAGATAAGCGATTTTTTCTCAAAAGCCAGGGGTGGGGGGCAAGTGCTCCTTTTGCACCCCTCTCCGGACGCCCATGCATAAGCGGAAAGGTATCGGAGATGGGATACATAATTCAAACGAGTGCCCACTTTCAGTGTTTGGTACTAGTAATCTTGTTTTGTAAAATACTGCATCTTAACATATGTCATATAAAATAACCAACGCATCGCAGAAGCAGTCACACTGCCATTAACATAACTCTAACACGGCGCGATCGTATGGGAACGATCGAATATTCGAAACTTAGCTAGGATTATTACCACGATATCAAATATCCCCACCATAACGGTTCAAAGTTTATGCGAAATTTTTGCAGGCTAGCGACGCAACCGGAATTTTTACCAGAAATATTATCATATCTGAATCGTTCTTTATACGATCTTGTGCATCATATTCCACCTTTAGGACGATTCTATATCGATTTGTAGGACGACCGTATAAACCGTGCATATTCAATATTTTCGCAGAACTCATCATAAACAAAACGGATTCCCTGATGTGGGCGAAGTTATTTGGCGTTGGTAATACGGCTAATCCATTTTGTCGCGTTTTTCGATGCTCATAAATAACGAGGAACAATAAATAATGGAAGTCTCGCGTGTCTGGAAACGTAAATCATACAGACGATTGGTTCTTGGCCAATTACCAGGAAAGACATATTTTTGCCAAGTAGTTTACTAGAAATCTTGGCATTATTTGCAGAAACTGATAATGTGATCCTGTGCCTCTTGCAAGGGGGGGAACATTGTGTAAAATGTATAAAAAGGGACAAGATCGGGAATTTTTTTCAAAGAGCCAGTACAATGAATCTATTTCAAAACTTTTGAGATATGTTCCCAAATAAGCAATGACAAATAAACAAAATTTGTTATGTTATAAAATGACCGCTGGTTATGGAGACATTAGCGGATTCCGCCGTGGTTTCGCTGCCGGAACTGCAAATGGGTGTAGGTTCTGGCGTCCGTTGCACTCAACTACAACGAGAAAACTAAGCAGTTTCTTAGTCCGTATGAAATTACGCTGTCGATGCAGTTGTGGAAGAAGAAGAAAGTGTAAAATTGAGAAACCAATGAGCTTCTAAGCGATGGTACGTAAGAAATAGCGAATTTCATAACATTTTCTCGTATTGTGTATGGGAAAAAATTGGTGAAATTTTTTTTCGGGGGGGGGGGGGGTTCATCGTCGAGGAGATGCAATAGAGTATATGTATGCACAAACGTAACTTGATGGGTTGAATAGCTTTTGAGCTATCGCGTACACTGTGTTGTGGAAATGTGAAAAAAAGTGTTTCCGAGAAAAACGCGTTCAAAGTTTTTGCTCTTGCTGCGTGCGCGTACAAAAATGGTCTGCACGAGCCTGCAGAGTTTGAATTTCGGCCGGACGCTTTATGAACATGTTTTCCACATGACATACCTACTATCGATTGAGTCTAAAAAAATTTTGATTTTTTGGACCTTGGATTTTTACCATGGTTCCCCTCTTGGACGAACTGGAAAATCCCTGGTTTTTACCCGGCTGAATGTTTTTACAAACTGAATACGCTTTTCGCATATCGCGTGCAGTAGAATGAAAAAAGATTGCAAGTGAACTAATCGTTAACGATAAACGGGAGACAAAAATGCGTGACCGAAGATTAAAACGAGAGAACGTAAAAACCTTTCGCGTATCCATCATAAACAGTAATGGACTGTTCGCGATATTTCATGAATGTGTGATCGAAACGTGAACAGCATTCCGCAGCATATGGAAAATATAATAAATATTTAGTGAATTTATGAAGAGCAACGAGTTGGTTCTATTTTTATTAACTGTAGCTGGACGGTTTTCGTTGATACAAAAATAATTGGCACTGCTGCCAATCAATTAAACAAGATGTCCAATGATGAATATTTTCGTCATGCACGCCATTTTATTTTCACGGGGCAGAATGATACATTTATGCGCGCTCGTATTGATGGAAATTTTATAAAATAGTATGAGTGCATGTTTCAGACAACTACTACTGTTTGTGTCACTTTTGTGATTCAGAAGTGAGAAGAATGGTTTTAAAATATTACTAATTAGGTCTACGCCTGTAGCCAAACAAGTACAAACAAATTACATAATAGTATTGTATTCGCATTTTCTGTAATGTCTCCCATAAAAACCGTCCTGAAATGATAAACATCATGATAATTGAACAGAATTGTCACTTCCTTAAAAATTGATTAGTGTCATTTCTGAAAGGAAGACATTTTGTTGTCTGTGTTCTTCAATAAATATATTGAGAATAGGGACATTTTGTAATAGGAACTATGTTTCATGTTTATAGTCACCTAAGTTGGTAGGGTAACCGGATGACGAAACGATCAACCGTCTTCTTACTTCCTTCTTCTCTTAATGCAGCGCTGCACAAGGAGCTGTCTTAAGGGGATATTACCCGTTTGAACGCTTGGAAAATGTGTACATTTTATGCATTTTTTTCAATGGTGCGTGCCATAGAGCGTAGACTGTAGAGACGTTAATCCAAAGAAATCGACTGTGCTAATAAATCTTTATAAAGACCAGTTGGAACAATTATACTTTTATTTTTTTTCAATGAAGGGAGTATTTATTTAAAAGAAAATCCCCATTAAATACCTACATAAGTTATGAGAAAAATATATTCAACTCAGTTCGGATTTTGAAATGTACATAAACTCTACACTTTTTAGTGACCTGCTTTGTCCGCACATTGATATCACTGATATAACAATATAAAGCAGTGTCATTGTACTATCGAAATTTCGAAAATTCAAATTACATATCAGTGGAACTGATGTTGCGAGAATTCTCTTGCCCAGCTGAAACGATTATTTAAAGAACGGTTATTTTACTTAGCTTTACCCCATAATCAAAAACGCTGTGTCAAATAAATGTCCCTATTGACGTCTGTGATACAATATTGCAATGGGTGAAAAAATTGTTTGTAAAATTTTCGTCTGCTGCTACCTGTTTAAATTCGTAACATCTATTCGTATACCTCACAAAGCTCAAGTAGCCCTCTTGGAAGTTTTAATATGAATTACCATAGAGGTGTCAATTGTGCCAAGGTGACAACCTTAATGGTTGTGATAAGATGTAAACCAACATGCTAGGAAGAATGTTTACATCTTAAGTTCTTACAGAAGTGAGATGAAACCGGTAATCTTAGAATCTAAAAGTATGTCAACAAATCTGTGAGTCACTGTATCTCTAGAATTACACGTCCTTTGATATCGCGTATATTATAAATTGGACTAACTTACTCAGGTAAACGAAATTAATTTCTAGTTTTCAAAAATTTGTGTAAAATGGGTGTATTTTGGTTAGGATATGTTCCTCGATACGGATTTGACCCCCCTCCCCCCTCCCGACTGTTCAATAGCAAAAGGTAAATAAGGATATCAAATATTTATATTTCCTCGGAACTCGTAACGATACGATTTGTGGTATGATTTCGTATGGATAGCACGTTTGAAAGTAACGATGGGGTATCTTAAACTCCGAAATATTAGAAACAGACCGATACTTATACAGAAAGCCGTAAACAATATGGTAACATAAACAAGGGTGTACATGTAAGTACCTACATTCATAGATGCGAATTCTGGGGTATATATCTTTTAAATTAAGGGGTCTCCCTACTTTGACGGCCTGAAAAGGAGCGCGATATTTGGGATTTTTTTAAGAGAATCCCTCAAATTATATTAATTGAAAACTTTATGCCTACATTTGTACATATTTAGGCAACATTATAAAAAAAATGAATTAAAAAAAAACGGTACCTAAAACTTTAAACGCGTTTTTCTCAAAACGATGTTTTTCGAATTGGTTAGCATGATATCTCAAAAACCAATCGCCGGATTTACTTCAAACTTGGTATATACCTTCAGTAGATCTCCCATTCTTGTTGTTACTAAAACTAAGTCGATTTTTGCAAAATTAGACTTTTGAGACTTAAAAAACCAGCGAATTTTTTGCAGAAATCAATGTCTGTTTTAGACGCTGCCATTTTTTTTTTACTTTTCAGTATTTCTCATTTAATCTAGTTCAGACGACAGCCACACTCATACAGATTACACAAATTTTTAAATTTTCTATTTCAGACAACTACAACGGCTGATTTTATGCTAACCATGTGCATATGACTTTTGTAAGGCGCTCTATTTGAAGCACTATAACTCCGGATATTACCACTATTTTTGCATACATTTTTTTTCATATTCTCTAAAGATTGACAAATAAAGCCTCATAGCTGGAAGTAAATATATTTAATGGTTTTGTTTTAAAAAAATCCCAAATTTCGCATCATTTTTCGCCCGTCAAGGTAGGGAGACCCCTTAATAGTTTTCCAATATAATTATTTTAACATGTTTTCGCAGAGAATGAAGAACTACATGGATTATTGTCCTGAAAAATATGGAATTTCATTTAAAAGACGTTGCAATCGCATTTTACAACTGTAACATAGATGAATTCTAACGATACAATAATATAGAGATTATGTATAAGGACATTACCGATTACATACTATCCTGTTTTTCATAACTGTTATTAATTAAACTTGTATTTCGCTAAACCTATAACAAAGACTTAATGACATGTACTTGTTTCATTCCAGTTCTAACTTCAAAATTATAAATTAAAATAAGTGCTCCAAAACATTAGTCGTTCGAGTTACAGGGTGAGATGTTTAAGTATCAAACGGCCGAGTGCACAACAGTATGTACATGCACATTGCCAGGAGAAACACGTGTAAATGCACGTTCGCACACGTATATACCGTTGACCGAGCTAGGTCGAATTTACCTCCGTGTTTGTCGATTGGTTCAAATTTATAGCCAAACAGAATCAAGACCCTAGAAGTTGGTCGACTGTCACAAAATATGCGCGTTTTACCAATCACACTCTATCTTCAAATGTACTTTTCATATAAAATACGTATAAACGATTATTTTCGTCCAAATTTATGTCCGCATAAACTTTGAATATTCTAGAGAGAAGGACTAAATGAAAATTACGAAATCACATAGACAATAATTAACATGTTATTATATAAGAGTGGAAAATATTATTAGTTCATGCTTAAAATATCAGTGGAAAAGAAGACTGTACTGTGAGAAAAGAATTTTTCTTTTACTGTGCTCACGGAAAATTATAAACTTATTGCTGTTTATTTAATAGCTTAAATTTACTGACACTCTCTGCAAATAAATGTGTCTGCTATCAACTCGCTTGAGCGGATGTAACCTTAAAAATGAAATACATGTATGAGAAAATTTAGTAATAGTCCTTTTCATACCAGTTTGCTTATTTTTACGACAAGCATATTATAGGATATAAAAAAGTACACTCTCACTCTATTTGGGTGGCATCTTGTTAACAAAACTTTTCAACACAGCCATAGAAGATTATAAAACGGAGGGTGATCGTTACCGTACATACTAGATGTAACATCTCCTTTTTACGCAGTAACACCCTCAAGCCGTACACGTATAAAGGACTCAACTACGATATGGCTGGTAACGTACTGTAACTGAGTTTATGCCTCCGCAGTAGTACGTAAACGGTACAAACCCGACTGAAATGGACATAAACAATATGCGCTATGAATATTATAAAGATACCAGTTAATACTCCTGCGAAGCTCGCGAAAGTTGGCGAATGCTACGAGCCGTTTTCAGAGAATGCAGTGAGCTAGCAGCCACAAGGATGCTCAAATTAATTACGGAACCGCTTGTGATTCTGTAGCAAAGTAGATTCCAACATAAGTGTAATTAAATTATACATGGTTACCACGCTCGTTAGGAAGTTAATGGAAGAATCCTTTATTAATATCCAGAATTAACGTACTAATGCACGATTCACCATTATATGATATAGAAATTATGTCACTTCCTGTCACACTGTTCGAGTATCAATATTTCTATATTCTTCTTTTTGCGCTCACGCGAGACGCGTGAGTGAATCCTTAGCACTTGCGTTTGCTAATGAATTCCCACACTTGTGAGCTAATTTCTGTCATCCCATAAAATCATTTCATGTTGGGGGTCCATTGTAAAGTCTTGATTGATTTGTATGTGATTTTAAGGGGTTGACACGCTTTTGGAAGAAAAGATTATTTGTAAACGAAACCAAATAATATTTTAATGATCTTTTCGAATATTTACATTCAACATTCTATTCTTTAACAAAAACAAACACAATTTTTTCAAACCGAAACAAAGAATTGTATTAAAAAATGTATTTTCGTAAATGATTTAAAATGTCTTAAACCTCCCTATCTGTGGGAGGGTGGACACATAATAGTAGGAGGCGTGAGACGTAAAAACAAAACAGTTTATTTTGTACAAATTGCACAATGAACATCTTTGTTCGAATGTTTATACCAGCACATTGTGTGGGACACAATTCGTAACACATTCGACATCAAATCCAATGTTCTTTTAGTGTTGAACGTGCATATAAAGAGTTGTGATAAATGCAAGCCGCATCTTTATTTTCGTCTACGCTTTGAATATCTGTATTGTTCTCAAAATTCATAACATCAACATACACCTTTCTTTACGTTAGTCTTTTTGATTTTTGTTGCTCCTACCCACTTCTTTCTGTGGATTTTGATTTTCTTTTATTTTCGAAAATATTGTGTTTTATTTGTTAAACATTGGTCTTCGAAGGCTTTTTTCTCTCTATTCTTAATTTCTTCTTCAATAACTAATTTTTTAGGTGTATCTGTAAGAACTGCAAACCTCCCTGGAATGTATGTCTCATAACTCCCGACATGTCGAATTTTAAAACAATAATTCTAGCAACACTTAACCTTAAACTGAATGCAATGAGAGTAGGTACATATGTGTAATATTAAGTGTACTTTCACGTAAAATTAATGATATTTCCTAAAAATCACAGTGACAAAAGAATAGGATAGACCAGCTCTGTTCGGTAAGGAGCAAATATCTCTTTAAGTTCTGGAACCCGGGTAACAGCCGAGAGCTGAACTGTTACCTTGCTAACCGTTGCGTGGGTTGGGAGAACTGCAAAAGTGTGTGTTCGTCCATACGCGTGAACTCTAGCTATATAGACTCATGGTACGAGCCAGCATGGGCACACGCACAGTCTTGCAGTTTCTCCACAACCCATGCTGTGGTTAGCAACGTAACAGTTCTGCGTTCGGTTTTTACCGGGTTCCAGAATTTAAGGATGTATTTGCGCCTTACCGGGCAGGCCTGCTCTATCCTATACCTCGTCGGTGGCTATACTTCGTCGATGCCCACGGTTTTGGGGCTCATGAGCCTCAGTACCATTTCCGTGTCACGTCCAGGGCCACTTTTACCAATGGGCTAAATGGGCTATAGCCCCGGAGCGCCCGTAATCCAAGGGCGCTTAAGAATCAAATATGTTGAAATGCTTTTTCTCTTCAATTTTGGAGACAAAAATTTCTTTCTGGAGCATCCTTGCGTTATGATCCGCGCGGACCGAAACGCAGGTGACAGTGAGAAAACGCATCATGTTCTGTCTTTCCCTCAATACATGATGCCGCGGCAGTGTCGCCGCGCCGTGGCATCTACTTTTATGCTGCGGCTGCAGTGGCTGCGACTCTGTGTGAAGCAAATATCGCGCGACGTTGTGTCTCTTTTCTCTCTTCGACGAAGAAAAAGACAAGTGTCGCGCGACACTCGCTTCGCCGGCATTGTTTTTGTTCGTGTTTGCCTTGGTGAAGACCCGGGGTTGTGATGTACTGCCTTGCACCGATTGCGAAAAAATTGCACTCTTGGAGGCTAGGGCGCCAAACTTTTTTAGCCCAGGGTGCTCAGATTTGTTAAGACGGCCCTGGTCACGTCCAACGTTAGCGGCTAAGCATGGAATAAGAGTGCAGCACTACTAGCACAGACGAGGTATAGGATAGACTTATGTCACATCCCGGATCGCAATCGGCAATTCCGATTCGATTGCAGATATCGGCTGTACTTACGATGGGTTCGTTGTTTGTCCGACGCGTTTTCGACCATGGTACCACAGACGAGGTATAGGATAGACCTATCACCTTATGGATGTTGTATCGCCACCCAAACTGTGTTACCGACCCATAATTTGAGGACTGAATGTAGTGGCATCTGCTCATGAACAGCGTCCAACTCAGCAACTACTTTGAAATGTGTGAAATGCTGAAAGGTGTATGCGAGTTCGTATACGTGTGACTTGTTTAGAGTGAGAGTTTGACATAGAAGGCAGGCTTTTGCTACATTATGCTTTAGCTCGGTTTGTCAACGACTCACGCGAATTTCTCTCCGAAAATCCATTTCGAGGATCAAGACACTATGGCGCTCAAAAATGATATTTCTTCAAAGCTCGTGCGAGCTATAAATTGCAAGATGACATTGTTTATTAGCACTTTGCGTGTAATAGAACCCTTTCAAGTATCGTACCACGCAAAGTATTAAAAATTGAAGCTGTTACTGACATTCCCGCAAGTTTCTAATGCACTGTTTAATCAGTCTAGTGAAGTAATAATAATTGGATTCTATTTGTAATTCTTAAAAGCCTCGCAGAAAGTTACACAATGCATGAGTGTCGTGGGGTGCTACGATGCAACTGCAAATCCAGTTACTCTTCAAACACGCATTGTGAAATAAAATTTTGTCTAGCAATGGACATTGCTATATAATATTATTTCTGGCCTTGACGAATTTCAAGTTAGCTGGGAGTCGGCCGAGCGCGACAAAAACATCAACAACCTCTACCAAAGTCACTACATCGCCGGACGGTGTGCCCTAACAGTTCGACGTTGTCCGCGACGGTGATCGGATCACTAAATATCTGTGCAGGCACGGTGGATATTATTTCGTCATTTCACGATTCCTGCATCAATTCCATCGATTACTGGACTATGTGGAAGGCCCTTTAACAAGATTCTACTGTATTACACTCAGTATCTAGAGGACTATGTTGGAAACACTTTATTCGAGTCCGAACACATCTTCCCACTGTTGCGAGATGTTTAAAAGCGTGAAGTGCTTTTGTAATCGTGTGCAATGCGATTGTAGAGTCGGTACTTATTTCGCGATAAAGTATTTCGTAGTGCACAGTGGCCCTGCGTGTTAGTAACGTGAACGGGACCGTAGAATCAGTGTTTTAACGCATCTAGAATTAATTCAGAGCACCGGTGCTCTTATTGCTTCTTCATCGCGAAATTAATGCGACATATTTGTGAATGTGACACGTTTTATTCGGTACTGACCCTGCAGCTGCGGGACATTGGCCTGCGGATCGAACTGCTGAAGGGAGATGCTCGTCTGCATGGATAGCAGTGAGACTGTTTTCAACGAACGGTGAGCGATACTTTTTCATTCTATCAATCTTTGTGCATGCCATCGAACAAAATGATTGCTGTAGCGAGCATAGTGACCACGAATACATACTTAGTAGGTACTCGTGAATAGTAACATTAATGCGTGTGCTTCCAGATGTTTAATACGCGTAGAAACATACAATAAATAAATTTTAAATTCGCGATAGAAGTTTTAATATCGCGTTTTAAACATTCTAAACTACTTAGATTTCTTTAATTTCCCAATCATTCGGGATGCATTCCCAATGTATCGAATACGAGTTAAATTTCTGAAGTGAACTCTTCCGTGTAAGTTCTTTCAAATCTTCTCTCTTAACAGTAATTACATTCGAGTCATTAGATTCTCTTAATAAGGCGCGAATGGAAAGCATTAATTTGGTATAATAACTAACAATGACAGTCATTGTTGGTACTACCTGCTCAGTATGCTCGCTACTTTTGCTTGACCGTTGTATCTGTTAAATATAAAGAGACACTAGTGGCAATATT
The DNA here is from genome assembly GCA_029448645.1 of Andrena camellia. NCBI lineage: Eukaryota > Metazoa > Arthropoda > Insecta > Hymenoptera > Andrenidae > Andrena > Andrena camellia. Next base: position 53,988,645 of record CM055676.1, on the reverse strand, counting down.
ACGAGAAATCAAAAATGCCACATTTACCATATAATAATAAATTATAGCTGTCAAAGTGGCTGCTATAAAGACTTCAATTTCTTTCCCCCCTTGCATTAAAATAATTTTAAGCTACTAAACCTAAAATTTTATACATCGCGGAAGAACTTGCACGCGTGCTTAGTTTTAACTAGGTATAGTCCTAGCAATAAGTCTTAGTTTAAGAACTTTAGTCTTAAGACTTTTCCCAAATTTTTCAAAATACACAAAGCATTGGTCGAACATGGACCAGAAATATTTCGTAGACATGGATCACTTTGGTAGATATCTCCATGTTGGTGTGCTCGGTTAATTGGTAACGTTTCCCAAGCATTGCGACTCGTAAAACGGTATCAATCCGAAGTGTTTATTCGGCTGAAGATTTTCTTCATGGAATGCTTCTATTTCTCGCGTAAACGTCAACTTGGTGCATGGAATTAGCTTCGATGCATTCCCAGGTCGATAAGTCGTTTAATAAATAAAATCATCATACCTATGCATTTTTCCTTTTTTTTCTCTAAATTTTGGAGTTTTGACTGACTTTGCAATACCGTATCGTCTTATAGCTAGGTGGGATCCTCTCATGTCGCGCTTTCGGTTGAGTTTTTGCGAAAATTCGGTCAGAAATGACGTAGGACCGCCCTTGGAGGGTGCAATCGCCACCTGAAAGTTTCACTTTGGGAATTCTGATTTTTTTCCGAAGTGTGTATTCGGCTGAAGATTGTCTTCATGGAATGCTTCTATTTCTCGCGTAAACGTCAACTTGGTGCACAAAATTAACTTCGATGCATTCCGAAGCGAAAATCCATTTCGACGATCAGGACACTATGGCGCTCAAAAATGGTATTTCATCAAAGTCCGTTTAAGCTACATATTGCAAGATGACATTGTTTATTAGTACTTTGCGTGTAGTAGAACCCTTTCACGTATCGTATGCTGAAAGGTATAGAAAATTCACGCTGTTACTGACATTCCCGTAAGTTTCTAATGCTCTGTTTAATCATTCTAGTGAAGTAATAATAATTAGATTCTATTTGCCCCGAGTATTAGTTTATCGCCGACATTGAAATTTATAGTAAAATCTAATTCTTAAAAGCCTCGCAGAGAGTTGCATGATGCATGACTGTCGTGGGGTGCATGGATCCAACTGCAAATTGAGTTACCTTTCAAACCGGCATTGCGAAAAAAAATTTTGTATAGCCCTGTGAAATACAACTGTTCAGTGTTCAGTGAAGGGTGCGCATGTCATAGTGCATATTATTTCATGATATCTCGATTCGTGAATTAATTTCGTCGATTACTGGACCATGTGGGGAGTCGCTTAACTAGATTCTAGTATAATTCATCCAGTATGTAGATGACTTATTGAGGCAACACTTTTTTCGTCTCCTATCACGGGTTCTAACACTTTTCTCTGGTTCTATCATGGGTCTCCAGTATTGGTAGCTATACGGAAAGTGTCGTTTGCATTGCTGCAGCTGCGAAAAGTGCAAGTCGTGCAATCAGCGTTGCTAGATAAAATTTTTTCCGGCCTTGACGAATTTCAAGTTAGCTGGTAGTCGTTGGAGCGAGACAGAACGTCAACAACCTCTACCAAAGTCGCACCATCGTCGAACGATGTAAGTGTAACCTGTCAGTTTAACTTTACTTGCGACAGTGATCGGATCTCAGTGAACGTGTGTGGATATTATTTCGTGATATCTCGATTCGTGGATTAATTTCGTCAATTCCTGGACCATGTGGGAGGTCGCTTAACTAGATTCTATTATAATTTATCCAGTATGTAGAAGACTTCTTGAGGCGATACTTTTCTCGGGTCTTATCACGGGTCTTCACTGCTTAGGGACATTTAAAAACGTGCAGTGTTTTGTGTTTAAAAACATGAGATGGCTGTGCGTGTTAGTAGTGTCAACGCGAGTGTAGAGTCACTGTTTTTACGCACCTAGAACTATTTAAAACTAAGCACCGGTGCTCAAATTGCTTTTTGACCTTGAAATTAAAGTGACATATTTGTGAGTGTGTTACACTCTATTCGGTACTATTGACCTTGGTCTGTGAACCTGCTGAAGAGGCTGCCTGTCTGCATGGATAGCAGTGAGACTGTGTTCAACGATCGGTGAGTGGTACATTTTATTTTTTTCAATTTTTCTGCATGCTATTGAACAAATGATTGCTGTAGCGAGCACAGTGACCACGAATACATACTTGCTACTCGTGGTCAGTAACGTTAACGCGCGTGCTTTCAAATGTTTAATACAGACAAAAGCAATAAATAAATTTCCAATTCGACGTCAAAGTTCTAATAACGCGTTTTAAATATTCCAAATTATTTTGCTTGAATTTTATAATCAAAGCTTGATGCTTTGAATACGAGTTACACTTCTCAAGTTTAATTACATTCGAGTCATTAGATTCTCTTAATAAAACGTGAATGGAAAGCATTAATTTATTACGGATTTTCAATTATATAAGTTAAAGTTTTTTCTCATACAAATAATAATAACTAAGATTGACAGTTGATATTTGTACTACTTGCTCACTATGCTCGCTACTTCTACTTTTCTCTCTCCGTACAATATTAAAATCATAATGCACCGACATTAAAAATACTAGTGGCAATGTTACGAGAAATAAAAAATGCCACTATTACCTCCTCGTATCTGGACCTAATAATAAATGACAGCTGCCAAAGTGGCTGGTGTTTAAACTTATCTTTCTTTCTCCCAAGCATTAAAATGACTTTATGCTACTAAACCTAAAGTTTTATACATCGCAGAAGAACATGTCCGCGTGCTTAGGTTCAACTAGCCATAGTTCTAGCAATAAGTCTTAGCTTAAGAACTTTAGTCGTAAGACTTTTTCCAAATTTTCAAAAATACGCAAATCAGTGGTCGAACATGGACCAGAAATATATTTCGTAGAAATGGGTCACTTTCGTAGGTACCTCCATGTTGGTGTGCTCGGACAATTGGTAACGTTTCCCAAGCATTGCGACTTGCGAAACGGAATCAAAGACTGAAGCCTACGATCTAGGTTAAGGGCCCAGATCGAGCCAAACTTACGTTCAGTGACTTTGGTTCGGTCTCGGTAGCTAATCAGAATTTTATTCTGTTTCGGGTAGGTATTTCTTCGATGGTTTTGTATGACTCGGTGCCCTTCTCATGCATCTCATGGATCTGTTTCCATTCCCTGCTCTTATTTATGTATCTCGACAATGGTTTTGCATGCTCGTGCGTGCTCATCTATAGGTCGAAATTATCTCGATTGGCACCAACTCACTAAGTGTTTTCTTAATTTTCTTCCAGGCCGACCACATCATTACAAACATAACGTAGTTGATTGTTTGAGCTTTTCTGGTTCAGCCCTTCGCTGGGAAGAGACTTAATAAAATAACACATTTAAAAAAAAACTAGTGAAAAGTAATATTAATAGTGAAAAATGATAGTGATAGACGCTCAAAGGGGCCACTCCTTTCTTCTATCAATCTTGAGAATCATTAAGCGCCCAATGTGGCTGCTCGAAATTTTTCTTAATGTCTGAATTGCGTGGCGCTCCATACGGCTGCCTGGAATTTAGAGGAAATTTTTGGAACTTGTTTAAATACATATTGTTTGTTTCAGTAATAGTGTTTGTGATCGCCCGTAATGCGATCGTAGAGTCAGTGTTTTTGCGCAAGTAAAACTAGTCGAGAGCTCCGGTGCTCTAATAGCCTTTTCACCGCGAAAGTAGAGTCATGCACGAGTCCAACTAGAGCTGCTGGGCTGAGGGCTAAAGGGGTGCTGAGCTGAGGGATGCTGAGCTAAGGGGTGCTGAGCTAAAGGGTGCTGGTCAGAGGGGTGCTGGTCTCGGTGTTGCTGGTCAGGACTTATGAGTTTGCAGAGATGCAGTAGCCTTGATGACAGCGAACGGTTCGTCACTTTATAATTCTTTGAATGTGGGTGCACGCAATAGAACAAAATGGTTTCTGTAGAAAATGTAGCGTAGCCAGCTCTTTCGATTCTGGCCGTTCCAACACAAATACGCGACAAACAGGAGCCCATTTCACATGGTCGGTATTCGTTTCGGAAGCTCTTATGCAATATTTCGCGAATATGGTCTAGGGCGTCTAGGCAGTAGCCTCATGACGTGACTCTTTTCTAAACCACATTCACGAAATATTGCAGAAATGTTCCTAAAACGAATGCCAATTATATGAAATGAGCCATTAAGGGGTCATGCCTAGTTGGCAAGCGAAAAAAAAACGTGATTTTCGGGAATTTTTTGTGAAAAATCTAATGTATATATTTTACAACTATTTGCTTAGTTTAAAAGTACATATATTCAGCAACTCTCAGTAATTTTGTTATAGAAAAATATTAAAAAATGAACGAATAACAGCCACTCTCCCGGAAGCTATTTTTTTTAGCGGTGAGCACGATTTCTCAAAGCCGGATCATCTGAAATCGAGAAGTGAAGAAGATTCTGTTAGTATATGAGTTTATCTAGTTCGTGAACGAAGGATTTTTGTTTTCGATGAAAACTCTATTTTTAATTCACGAAAAACGAACAATTGAGACATCGAAAAATCATGATTTTGCGTAAAACGGCCGCCATTTTGTCTGAAATCATTTTATTGAAAAATCCTTCGTTCACGAACTAGATAAATTCATGTACTATCAGAATCTTCTTCACTTTTCGATTTCGGATGATTCGGCCCGGAGAAATCGTGCTCACCGCTAAAAAAATAGCTTCCGGGACAGTGGCTGTTATTCGTTCATTTTTTAATATTTTCCTATAAAAAAATTACTGAAAGTTGCTAAATACATGTACTTTTAAAATAATCGAATAGTTGTAAAAAATATACATTAGATTTTCCAGAAAAAATTCCCGAAAATCACGTTTCTTTTCGCCTGCCAACTAGGCATGACCCCTTAACCGCTGCACATACGTGTTGGAAAGAGCAGTATCCAATGAGCCGACCATACAAGGTACTCGTAGATAGTGACATGCATGTGTCTGTCTTAAAATCAGAAAATTAAATCAATACAACAGTTGCTCGCGATTTTTACAATTCCGATTAATAATTCGTAAAATAATCGAATCGATTGAGTCGAGTAGAGTCACGTTGAAAAATTTGAAAAGGTTCCAAGTGGAACCAATCTTCCTAGCGATCTTGCAGTCTAGCAAGATCCTTTGTGATCGCGCGTAATGCGATCGTAGAGTCCTCGCTTTTTTCGCGTCCATCTACGTATTTTGCAGAGCACCGCGGCTCTTAATTAGAGTAGTACTACCGTGAATTTGGAGTCAAATTTTTGCGTATCTGTGACTTGTCCAGAGCACCGAAGCTCCAGTTGAAATTTCTTCGCGAAATTATAGCCACTTTTTTGCGCGTGTAAAGTTCGTCCCGAGCACCGGCGCTCTAATTGTTTTTCTATCGCGGAAGTAGAGTCAAATTTTCGCTTAGCTTCAATTTTCAGCGTAGACTTACCAATGAGATTCTAGGCCCTAGAGAGGGCCTGCCGTGGGCCCTGAAGAAGACCCAAGACATGGGCCCTAGAGAGAGCCTAGCGCGTGGGCCCTAGAGAGGGTCCAAACGGGGGGCCCTAGAGATTGGGCCCAAAGCACGGGCCTTAGAGAAGACCTGCAGCATAGGCCCTAGAGAGGGTCTAGGGTCACCACCCTAGCTTGGAAGATAGCGATGATGACTGGGTGGACCGTATTCGCTGACCGGTGAGTCATATTTTGTACTTGCATGCGATAGTAGACACGAGTACCTTGTATTCCTGGATAGTAATCTTTGTGTGTGCAATTTTGGAAGGGTAAGCATCCTACCTATTCACACGCAAAAAGACTTTGCCCAACGAGTCCATTCCGAGAGCAAGGAATGTAAAATAATTGAAATGGCGCGTTTAAAATACAAGAGGGCCAAATGTTGCTGCTCCTTTTTAATAAAATAACACATTTAAAAAAACTAGTGAAAAGTAATAGTGATATTGATAGTGATAGTGAAAAGTGATAGTGACAGAAGACATCTAAGGAAGCCTAGGCTAATTTATTATAGTTGAAGTATTTAAGGCCCCATGTAAAATCGCCAAGTAGTCACAGAATTTTATTAGCTTTGTTGCTCGTTTGTTGGCTCCTTATCTCTGATGAGGAAGTCACCGCTGTTTCCGTTTGCGGAAGCAAGTGACTGAGCATGGAATTGGTATGGGTAGATCAGTTTCATCCCCCGGTGTTCTTGCCGAAAGGGAAATGTTTCGGGCGTAGGGGGTGTACCTTTTGGTACACTGCCTGCGTAAGTCACCCGGGCCGATTACCCAATCTCCGCGTAAAACGGCTTGAGTCGGGTCAAGTGTTTGCTCCTGTCAAGTCGCATCGGAGCAAGAGGAATCGTATGGGAGACGCCAAGCGCTTTTCCGTGAGTAGTGTAATTATTGTCACAGACGAGGTATAGATAAATAAACCGGAATAGGACAGAAAGGTTAAAAGGCGAATGTGACATCGTTTTATTTTCATCCTCTTTTCTCTTCTGTTGAACGGAATATGTTCATAAGACGATCTTTAAATTGTTACTCTAATAGAAACATTTGTAAATCGCGGGCTCCGACTCTCAAAAAATTACCTACTTTTACCTGTGCTGAATTCTAATTCCTGCCACGGGTAGCGTTACAATCTGTTTCGAGACTTGACCGGTAACGTTGCATGCGACACTAAAATGGTAAGGGGGTCTTAGAAACCCCCAAACCGGTGATAGAAAAGTACATTGGTTGATAGGTCTATCCTATACCTCGTCTGTGATTTTACCCGTGTTGAATCGTCTTATTTTAGACTCATTCGATAACGTTGGGTGTGACCTAAAAATGGGAAAGGGGCTCGTGAGCCCCCCGAGCGTGTGACATAAAATTACATTGCGTGATGGGTCTATCCTATACCTGTTCTGTGCCTGGATGTATGCGTCGTATCGAGGACCCTCCCGTGGTATGGCCGAGGGTGCGATTCTCTTGAGCGTAACGTCGATGGGGATCTGGCTCCAAGAGGGAACCTCCTCTCTGTTGATGATCGATACGACCTCCGGTCCTGGTACGATTCCGAGGGGATATCTGTTTGAAATTGCGGCCTCATATAGCTCCTTGAGTAACCGTCGGAGCTGGTTTTTGCGACCAGCGCGATGCGCCTTCGGCATGGGGACAAATTTGGCTATCCGTGGAGGCAGCGTCCTGCTCGAAACACGGTCACCAGCGGGCGGGTCGTGCGAAACGTTAGTTATCGACGAGCGAGTCGTCCTCTCTACTATTACAGAGGTTCGTAGGGACAATTGTTAATGAGAGTTTGTATATACGAAACTATTTCTAAACTTGAAGGCTTAGGTTAAAGACTTATCGATTTAAGGAGTTTAGTGATTTGGTTGACAATAGACTGGTTGGATTTTGATGATCGAGTAAATGCTGATGAGGGTCCTACCTAAGGGCCCGTGGCCCGAGAACATCGACGATGTATAGGATAGACCTATCACCTTATGGAACTTCGTGTCACCACCCAAACTGTGTTACCAACCCATAATTTGAGGACTGAATTTAGCGGCCTCTGCTCATGAACAGCGTCCAACTCAGCACCTACTCTGAAATGTGTTGAAAAGCTGGAAGGTATGTGCGTGCTTGTATACCTGTGACTTGTTTAGAAGAGGAGTTTCACACTATGAGAAACCTAGGGAATTTGCGCCGACCGGCGGTGTCACTAGATCGAATCTAGGGACTTTTCGCTGAAACAATTGACCAATTACCCCCACCACCACCAACAACAACTCTTCAACCAATCAAACTACACCCCCTCCCATGTGGCGTCACCCCCCTCTCCGGCGAACTGGATATCCCCTCCCCACCTCACCCCCGTGCGACAAAACGAGGTTCTCCCTCCCCGCCTTACCCCGCACCAAAAACTGTGGATTCCCCTCCCCGCCTCGCCCCACACCTATAAGCCAGAACTGTCATAGCCTTCTTTAATACGAATTATAATTATTAAAGAATATTCTGAATAAAAATATACTATATTCCAATTTTGCTACTTGCAGAAACGATATTTTCCTAATGGTGGTGCTTTGATGGAAGTTATGTAACTGACATTCGGATCATTTATGTAACAGTAAAATGGGATATTTTCAAATAGGCATGGTGCATAATATACTACATATACATATATTTTTCGAAAAACGTGATCATCGCGTGGCTCTCTAGAAGAGGGCGCGGGGTTATTGGCCATGGAGTAGTTCCATGTCTATCGATTGACCCGAATACGTAGCTAGAGATTTACACCCTAGGGATCAGCAAGTTCACGTTTTCTGCTGGTTCTGCACGCGATCTGTGTGATGATCGACCAATTCGTAACCGTGATGCTACATGCTCCACTGCCATTTTGAATAAGTTCAGGAAAACCCACGCGTGCACAGGTCATGGAGCGAGAGGACAATTCTCGATTTTTAGGGATTTTTTTTATTGTTCCTCGAATCTTTCTCGTACAGCGATTATCACAATTAGCAATTATCTCCGGACATTTTTCTAGCTCGCGTGACATTATCGTGGCCGACGAGCGTTTTAGATTTTATTAAAACACCGGTTTTCAAAATGTTCGATCCGGATTGCTCGTTCTAGGTACATTTCAATGTATCTTCTGTGCGCAAGAGAGTAGAAACTGTAATAAAAATGTGAGTAAAGGTGTCTGATTTGTAGCACGTGTGCAGCACGTTCTTGCTTCAAGAATCGTGGTTAATTAATAAATTATTCTTACTATTTCGAATGGGGACTGCTCAGAATTTATAAATGAATTTCACAAATAAATTCCACGTGACTAACACAGGACGTAACATTTAATCTAATTTTAGAAAAGTGTGTTGGACGTAAATTTGCTCGCCATTAACGAAGGTTTATACATACAAATATGTCGCGCACAAGGTGTTGCGTTTTTGGTCAAATTACAATCAGAGGCCAATTTCTCGTAACGTTATGAAAAAAAGAGTTTATTTCACTTTAAAAACACTCGATACAGAATTTGGATGACGAAACTTTAAATTTTATTATTCTTAACGTTCTCTAAATGTATTTACAAGATCTTTGCTTTCGTTGCAGCTAATTGTGCAAGTTTACGGTAATTAACTTCACGAAAGTATTCATTTCCCATTAATTGATGGTATTCCTTTAATTCGAAGGTTCCTCCAACCACGAATAAAATTCCCTCGACTCTCCTTCTCTTCGTAATCGTAAGTACACACTCATAAATCGATAACCATTAATAATTTTACAACGTCTCGCAACAGCATTTCGCGCAACATTCACTTTACTGTCAGTGTGCCTATGTAACAAATAATTTTATTAATCAGAACTTTAACGTGACGATCGAGAGGACGTATAACAATGGACGACGCTATATTAAAATTATCTCTCGCGACACTCTCGCGAGAGTATTCGGGAAAACGTTGAAAACTCGCCATGACTTCCAACAATTCGGTAGAACAATACGTATTTTCTCAAGTTGGAACGTTACGCATTTCGTTCGATTCTCGAAGCGACGTTTCATTTCTATTAAATCAACAACACGCATACAACGACTTCCCTAAAAGACTCTTATTGATTGAACAAAACGAACTCCGCGGGTGTGTCTAACCAACAGCGTCTGTTGCTATTTCTTTACAAAGTTTCCTATTCGCCTTAGAATTTGAATCTACAATACATGGTGTGCATCAGTCTACCCGTTCCGATGCTGGAACATTAGAGATCGGAAGAGGATAAACCGCTCGAGCGTCTTCAGGCTGACGTTCGTATTCAGGGGAGTGTTCAAACGACAACACCTTGCTGAGCTAACAGCTGCTTCCTCTGGTGAAGGCTCGGCGATTCGCCATCCATCTCGACAGTTTTAACACCCTCGAAAGATTTCGACGCCTTCAAATTATTCAGTGCCTTAAGGCAGTTATTTGTGGTCATCTCCAAAGACTTGGAGCTCTTCAGCGACGCGTTCGCCAGCTTCTTTATTGTCTCTGAGATAGGACACTTGATGAAATCAGCCCTCTCCCTCTCCTTCTCCTTCATCCTCTGATTGTCGTCAACGACTACCGACGCGTCCTTGGCCTCGACATCCTCTTCGCCTCTTTCTCCCTCCATCGGTCCTTTGGAATCATCGTGTTTCGCTTTCTGAGTCTCCTGCGCGTTGGCTTTCGATCCTCTGAGAACGTCTGGTGATTGGGTCTGACCCTGACGTGACTCCACACGGCTGTTATTGGTTTCCTCTTCGTCCTTCCGGTCGTCTTGGCCCAGAAACGACTTGGGCGGAGCTTCCACATAGCCACTTTCGTCGCTGTCCACTTCCTCGTCGAGGGAATCCAAGGTCAGGAACGGGGACTCGTCGTTTTGCAACATGTCGTGACTCATCCTACCGGGATACTTCTCCATCGCCCGTCTCTCTCTGTCCTGTGGATCCTCAATCCTACGCAGTATTTCGCCCCTCGGCCTGTAGTCAACCACGTCGTCGAAATCCTCGACATCTTCGAAGTCAAATACGTGCGATCTCGCATCTTCTATCTCTTCCTCTTCTTCCTCCTCTTCCTCCTCCTCCTCCTCCATCGACTCGTCCTCCTCGTTTCGTGCCGAGAACCTCTTGCGGCTGACAGCGATGTTGCGACGGTGAAAACGTGGACTCCCGGCGCAGGTCATGAAATTTGGCGAACCCTCGGAGTTCCTTCGTGGTCCTGGACCTCTTCTCACGACCTCGTCAGAAAACATGACCCTCCTGTTCGCCTGTTGCTCTGTTTCACCTGTAAAGCACGCGCATTGCAGAGTTACGGAACGAGGGTAAAACTCTCTTACTATGTTAAGCAGAGGTTAATCGTTATCCACATCTGTTTGAATCATTTTGGTATTAGTGATAATACACTTAAGTGAACCTTTGTTTATGTTGGAACGGTGAGTGGATTTAAAGTAAAAATATTAAAAATTTCTGATTATATAGTTTGGGAGAACATTAGTTAACTCTAACCGGGTTATCTCTATTCACCACATGACGAATAACTTTTTTTATCGTTTATTTGTTATTCGATATTCGATATTTTTATTTAAATAAAAATGTTGCCCATCTCTGATTTAGACTGCTAACGCATTCATGAAGAATCTAGTGAAAAATATAAAAATTCCAATTTTGAGTATTTATCTTTCTGTCCCTTGAGTTGTTCTCAGCTGCATATGGGCGAAGGGCTCGTTACCTAGACTGAGTAACGAATAAATGTGGCAAGCATGGTATTCGTGCATATAGCGAGAGAGGGAGGAGTGCGTTTAAAGCGAGGGACTATTGTATTAAAGCAGCCTATTGACCTATAGCGTGATTATCTTCCGGTCCAGGAGCCCTTTCTTCGCTCGTCGCTGTACTGGCTGTCTCGCATCCGCTGGATATGCTTCCGTTCTCATCGGAGGATTCACGATTCAAAGCGTCCAAGAGTCGAGCAAGTCTCCAGCTGTCTTGTTCCTGCCAGCTGCACGCCACGCTCTCCAGGGTCCTCAGCTCCTCGAGGATCCTCTCCTGCTCTATCTCTTCGGCGACGATGTCCTCCTCGATCGCTGAAAGTTTCGGCGCGCTTTTGGATCTCTCGAGGGGTGGCCGATAATTTTGCCCGCCGGTGCTTAGCAGTAGCTTTCGCCGTGGTAACGAAGGGTTCTCGTACAGGGCGTTTGCTAGGGATAATCTGAAAGCAACAGGTTCTCGAATAAATAAAGATCATGCTTGGATACTTGAATTCTCGTTTTTCCTTGTCGCAGTAAATTACTCGATTTCTCGCGTGAGAGCTTAGATATTCAGTACAGGCGTCTGGGATTTACGACCGACAATTCTAATGTCACTTGCGCCGACGATACATTCAGGGAAAAAGCCTATTGACCTCTCGTGATTTTCCTAGATACATACATACACTGGTTGTGAGTCAAACACGAGTCGTTGGACGATCTGTACGACCTGGATCGTGACTTAGTCGTATGCATCGTGATCTACGGACGTGACCCAAATTGTCTCGAAACGGAGAGGTCGCGGTCTTACGGTAGCTCGTGTCTGCCAGCATAGAAAAGCGACCGATTTCCCCGTTATCGAATTAATCGAGGAAGCTACTATCCTTGACTTTCGTGTGCCAAGGCAAACGACAGTGTACGACCTTTCCATTAGCTTTGAACTGGGCTCGTACTTCTCTGATCTTACCTCGTGAGTTGTTGGAGATAGATTCATTGGCAAGATTTATAGGAAAATTTCGATCAACGTCTATAAATTATTCGCGATAGTTTGAGGCTAAGCGAATATTTCAAAGAATACTATTCTTATATAATACATATGCAAAATATGATGGTGCCATGTTTTGTATGAGAATTAGAAAAATGAGGATAAATTAAAAAGTTTCTCCTTTACTTATAGTTTTTAGTGAAATTGCTAAGCATAGTTTTCGCGTAGTAGTTCACAATATTCTTGATTATATCGATACTTCAGTTGACTATCAATTCAGAGTTAAGTTTAATGGCTGAAAATACTCACTGTTGAATTTAGTCTTTTACGTTACTGTAAATTACAATCTCTAACAATTTGTTGTTACACTTTTTTGTCGAATTGTCATTTGTGTTATATAGTATATATTGTAATAAAAATATATTATTATTTGGAGCCATCTCAGCAGGTATTTTATTGTTTACAGAGATAGATATACTATTTAAATACTTTAAATACATTCGATGTTATTACCGCTTAAAGTAACTGTACCTAAACTCAGTTTGTCAGTGAGAGTGAAACTAATACATTGTGAGAGATGTCCAACTAACTTTCCGTAATACACATCACCATTTCAGTCCTTTTATTCGAACACTCCTAGTAATTAAATAACATAGACTGTTAACCTGTTAACTGGGTAAGATAAATCGCCGTTCAGAAAAGTTTTTGCAAAGGGCAAAAGTTTTACAACTACGCTGAACCAAAAGGAGAGAATATTAATCGCGTTAAACTGTAATCTGTTAATGAAACATTTATTTTTCAACAGCGCGCATATACCACAAACCGGGGGAACACTGACATATTTTTGTAACATTTTGTTACATGATATAAAAATTAACAATTTTACATTTGCTTGAAGTATTCTATGAAATCCTGTGAAAATGCATAAAACTTTTGTCCTTTTCCTTCTTTAATACATGCTAAGTAAGTACCAATATTACCCTACTTAGTTTACGGTACTGACGCAAACGGTGTATTGAAAAGCAAGCTAAAAAATTTTGCAATGGCAGTAGCGGAAAATGCGGTTGATGTAGGTAACTCGCTAGATTTGTCGCGTATCTTTAAAAGGTTGAAGCTTTCATGACGAGTAAATTCTTTATACGCGAGTTGTCTAACCTTTCACATGACGAGTCATGTACAACCTGTGTAAATTTTCACATGACGAGCTAACTTGCCATTCTCGCTAAATAGGTTAATCGTGATTAAATATGTACAGATTTTTATGTGTCGTCGAAGCGTTTTCGGCGAAGGAACGACCCGGTTAACAGGTTGAGAGGAACTCGAGCCGATCGTATGTAGTATAGGCATGCGTTCGAACGTCCTCAGTGCGTTCACGATCGATCTGCTTACCTAGCATTTTGCCTGGAGACCTTGTCCCGTCGGAATTCCAGAAGCGCCTGTTGTAGCCTGGCGTTCAAGGTCGAGGCTAGCCTCCTGGCGGTGGACTCCTTGCTGCAGAGGGCGGCATGACACCTGAGCTCGGGCCTCAGCCTGCGTCCCTCGTGTCTATAGACCCAGACGAAGAGGCGCGGGTGGGATGCAGGCGCTGTACAATAGGTCACCCTGTGCGCCCAGTACTCCGTCAGGCCGTGGTCCTTCGTCGTGGCGGTCAAACCACCGTTCGTGACCGTCAGCCTCATCGACACGTCCGGCCTGTTGCTGGTAACGTAATTGCGCCACAAGGTCGACACTGGCTTCTCCACGCAGCCCTCTCCTGCGATCGCAATCAGTAAATCTTGTAAAACTGACGGAATCGAGATCGTTTTTTCTGCCGCACGCAGCAGCTAAGGGTGATTTCAATTATTTAACACTTTCAGCCCGTTTAATACATTATCTGCCGCTCTCATGTATCAGTGAGTTCGCGATTAGGATCTATTATCGCGCGTGATTCTAAAAATACGATATCATCTCGTGCTTATCACAGATAAAACTGCACCATGGGAAAATGTGTATCTGTACATACATTATACTTGCAAGGAATTGTTCCCAACCTGAAAATTCTTATTTTAATGAAAGTTCGTGCAAATGTAGAACATATTGCAATGTGTAAGGGAGGATTTTTTTTCTACAGCAATTCACTCTGAAGGGGTGAAACTAGCCCTTAAGGTTATTACGGTTTTTTCATTTTTTTAAGAGGTATAATTTTGTAACGGTGCGAGTTTGAACAAAACTTTGAATATAAGTATTGTTGTGAAAAGAAAAATAAAGTTATATTAAAAAAATGAGAAAAAAACACGATAAATTTAAAGGCTGATTTTATCCGTTCAGAGTGAATTTCCACAAGAACAAATCGCTCGTTGCATACTCCGATATGCTACATTCATACCAAGTTTCATTAAAATTAGAATTTTCGGGTTGGGGGACGTTTCCTTGTTAGAAGAAACAGCTATGCCGATTTTTAAGAATAAATGAATAGTTTTTAAAAAAAATGACAGTGAAGGCAGTTTACTCCAGAAAATGCGACATGGTGAAATGTTACGACTACGTTTCAATGGGTGCAAATTCTAAATTCTTTTGTTGACTGAGACGTTTTTCTGTTATCGTGCCGAGGTCGATGTTCGTTGCTATAATAATAAACGTAAAAGGGTTGTTTGCTGATCGTAATTCAATATTTTGGTGTTTATGTTTAGTTGAACGTGGTTGGTCACATGTCGGTACATGTACCTGTACCGAGCAGTAGTGAAATTTGTAGTTCTTAAGGGGTAACACCACTATAGCGGCACAAAACCGTAGTGTATCTTTGACAATTGTCTGTGGGTAAACAAAGAAATTTCAAAGAAAAGACAATATTCTTATCAATATATCTATATATATAAAAGAAGAAGTCCTGACTGACTGACTGACTGACTCATCAATGCCCAGCTCAAACCGTTTAACCTAGGAACGTGAAATTTGGAAGGTACATTATTTTCATGATGTGGGCGAATTTTTGGAAATTCCGTCCCCAAATGGGAGAAAATGAGTAAAATGTATTTTCGCGGATTCCTTAATATCTCTTAGGCCCGATTAGATATCAACTTGGTTCTTACTCAGAAAGATCGCCCACACAAATGCCTAAAAACTAATTTCAGGATTTTGCTCTAATTAACCCGTAAGGCGGTGAAAAGGGGTAAACTGTGTTTTCACGGACTTCACAATATCTCTTAGGCCCGATTAAATATCAACTTGGTTTCTACTGATAAAGGTTACCCACACAAATGCCTAAAAATCAATTTCAGGATTTTTCCCTAACCAACCCCTAAGGGGGTGAAAAGGGATAAAATATGTTTTCACGGAGTCCTTAATATCTCTTAGGCCCGAAGCGAAGCGCGGGTGTATTTTACTAGTCAATTATAAAACAGTAAATTATAAATTTCAAAAGACATTTCATTACATAAAATACACAAAAAAAAACATAGAATCACAATCGCTTTTGTAATCTCCAATCTTGTTAATAAAATATCCAACAGATGTTAACAACAGTTATTTCCCGTAATATTAAAGAGAATGTTATAAATTTAGACTACCTCGTTATTTCTGAATAAAAAACGAAAATATATACCTAATAGGTAATTCTGAAACAAGAAACATTTCGTAGGCCCCAGAACGTGTGCCCATTGTGTCTACTGCACAATGCTGGTCCAATTTAAAGAAATAATCTGTTTTCCTTTTGGAACTACGAGCACAAAGAGAAAAGATGGAACTCAGTGTTATAGTAATTTGGAATCCTTCGCGTGCGTTTATTCTAACCCTCCTAAAGAGTAATAATATCCTATTATTCGTACTAGTGTATTATCCTGTTACTATATTATGTGCACTATACAGCTGTGCGGTTACAGCTGGTTTTCGATAAGGATAATGTCTTTATGTTTCAAACATTTTGTTACGTATTCTAACGTAATAATTGCGCTATACTGTTATAATACACTATCATTATTCAATGCCGATGTTACACTGTTATTAAGAGTGCCATCAGCGGCTAACAGTAATCGGGACAAACGCTACGTGCGCGCGAGTTTCGAGGCTCGTTTCCGCGTACAATTACATTCACTACAATTGCACGGTGCACATAATACCTATTACATACTTGTATTACATAGGTGGAAACAAAGTGGCTTCCTGCAGGGTTAAATTCAAGACGTGATTTATATCCGCATAAATTCGAATGTAACAGTATTAAAGAACGTTGATTACTCGATTAGATGTCACTTATACATTCTTCGCCTGAACGGGGATTTTCTTTTGTTTGCAATCTGGTAGGTAATAAGAATATGTTCTCTCCTTCCTAGGACACACCAGGTACAATATACTCTTAAGAGAAATAAATAGCTAATTTACCTATAATAAATTTAAATATTTACATAATATGTAGAAAATGAATTAGATTAAATGCAAATATAATTATTATTCAGAATATTCATTGAATAATTTACTATCGCCAATTAAATAATATTATTTCATTAGATTTTGATTCAATTTTAGAATTATATTTATTTAATAATGTAGATTAGGTACTTGGAGAATTTTATTGTAAAAGATATAATGTAAAATATATTAGATGGGAAATTCATATGGGTAAATGAAGCGTCGATCTATTTTATTGGAATTCGTTTACACATTGGTCGAGGAATTTTATTTAGACTACATATGTATACGTAACGGGAAAGGATAATGTAAAGTCTCTGTTTACTACCCGATGACCGCGCAGCGATTGCTGTACAAGTATACACCATTGGAAAGATGTCGTCAATACGAATCTCGATTGATTCCATTTTTAACTTCGAAATCAGATGGGATCACTTCGAAAACTGTCCTCAAAGATTTTACGGTTTTGAGCAAATGAAACCGATAGTAAAATCCTATTTGGTCCGAGGGACCTCAGGTAGGTACTTGAAGAAAAACCGAGGAGTGTAAGCGATACTCTAACAGTCTAACAGGTTGGAGCGCCAAAAATGCCCTAGGACCTTCGTTCCAGGGCCGTGTTGGGCCTGAAATTCTGTTGACTTTCAATCTTTCAGGCAATGCCATCCTGATCTATGTATAGTAAAGAGCTTGTCGCAGGCCAACAGGGCCCTGGAGTGAAGGTCGTTAAGTACATTAGGCGCTCCAAATCTCGAACTTTGAGGCCATTTTTCGGGGTGACCCCATTTGATTTCGAAGTTAAAAATGGTGTCAATCGGGTTCGTCTTGACGAGACCTTTCAAATGGTATAGGTACCTGCACGCTTGTCAGACAGTAAACACCTTACAGACTTAACATTGTCCTGTGAAACGTCCCGTGAAGCATCCACTTCCCTCACACCTTACCCTACTATTTTTATGTACAAAATATTCAGAATAATCGATTAATTTGAGAAAAACCGGCCTCGCAGTTTTAAAAAATATGCTACTGCACTTTAGCAAACTTAAGAAAAAAATATATATTGTTATGTTATTTAACTTTTTCCACTACTGCATCTCCTACTACATATCTGTATTATCGTCAACTTATTAAGACATACAACCCCTGGAAATTCCCTCTACACACTCTCAAATTCTTCAACCCCCTTTCTACATCACTTACATTCGAAAATTAGAATTATTTTTACCTTGCTTTTCGACATTACACCACTCCAGTTAAAATGTCCCGACTCTTATAAACTAGCTCTCGAGAAATGTTGACCCTAATGTGAAATTCTCATATTTTTGTCCCTAAGTCCGAAAAGAACTACAAATAGAAGAACACGCTACGTGTTTGCAGCAGAATAAACCAAAGTTTCGCATTGCTTGCGAGAATTCGCATCTAATGCCCGTTACCATTGCATGCTCGCACACGTACATACACTCTTCAGCTGGGCATTCCAACTTCTATACGCGACTGGAATAAGTACACACCGGCGGGACTAAATCGAGGGACAGGCATATCCTGACCTTCGATACAGTTCGATTCGCCGTTCCCCGTTGCCGTTCGGATCGCGTTACCAATTTAGAGATACAGGAAACGCTGGTACAGTTACTTCAGAGTTCGAAAGGATAGGAGGGGTGAAACATGAGGGAAAGAAGATGAGCGAGGGTGCACGGTGTAGCAGAAGACCGTCGGTAGCACTTCCGAACTTGCCAAGGAAAGTGCATGCAGAGTTTGCAGACACGCCATACCCACCCCCTGCGGTATTTCGTTAGTGTTTTATTTTCAGCACTGTGCTAGTTATCTTGCACCGTTTCGTAGCGATAGCGCGCAGCCTGAAGCCTATCACGAACCCTGGTAGAATATCCTTAACCACAATGTTGCGAGTATCGTTGCCATGGCTCCATCGCGACTTGGCCTTCATTCCACCCACGAACTTTGCGTTGTGAAACTTTCGTTATAACAAGTACCGAGGGGAAGGATATTTTATTGTTGTTTCTTGTTATTGTTGACTTACATTACTCTATAGGAACAAAAATAGATGAAGGGTGTTGGACGATTTTGCATTTTACAACAAAAACTCGTTTAACATGAAAATGCTTGAAATAAAGTATTAAAGTGACGTAGTACCTACGCAACGGAAGTTGCGTCGAAATGGTAATTTATTATCAGATTTCTATAATGACACGAATACCCTATTGCAATTACGTGAAACTCATTAGAAGTATGTGTGAACTTTATATGTTTGCAATCTGAAGAACCGACGTGCCGTAAATCTTAAGGTTCCTTTTTCTTACTTACTTAAGTAAATTACTTGTCCAAATTCTTGCATATCTCTGTATTATATTTTTTGCTACTCTATAGTAATTCTATACTTACAGTAAGAAGATTTGTTTTCCATTTCCGGTTCGAATTTGCTCGAAAGAATGACACTTTTAGATACTCGATGAAACATTTGGGATTCACGAATAGATAACTTGACAACTTGCAAAACAAAAAGACGAAAATCGAGGTCATCAACAAACACTAGTATGTATAAATTTCTCGCTCTCAAATTTTTAAATTTCGATTACTTTCGAGTACTTATAACAACTTTGGGAACTCTGAATCATAACCTCATTTGTGATATTAAAGTAACAGTGATAACACTATCACTGTAATAATCAGAACAATAATATCGAGTCTTTAAAAATTTTCAAGTTGCAAGGCTGATTGCGGTTCAATGGCAACTTCCTTTGATAAATTTTGACGCAAAAATCAGGAGATTAAAATAATCAATGTTATCAGCAACTCATTTATCAATCATACATATTAGCTAGAGATAAATCTAAGCGAACTCGTCATTTTCTCTGACGTAAGTCCCCACATACGTTTATCGAAGCTGTCTTAGGAGTAATCATTTTAAAGCATTATATTCCTTTGAGCCCCGCAAGAAAAGCCCTTTGGAAAAAAAATCACGATTAGATTACTTGCTCGAATCCTTTTTTATCAAACTCTTGTGGACTGCGTTTCATGCAAGATCTATGTCTTCTAGGCAATATAACTACGAGTTACTTCTTTTTTGCAAAGAAATCATAATAGAAACTGATCATCCTTTTATTGTAGACAACCTTATTGACACTCGTTATTCATTCCCCCATTGTCCTGGAATACAAACTCGCTTTCCAGAGCCAAAGCTGCCCATCAGTGTCAAATTAAAATCCGAACGAAGAGAAAACGAGAAGTAAAAAACGCGCCTTTATTGCTAAGAGGTTGAGGGAGACTTGTTTCAATTTCCAAGTCTAGTTGAGTGGTTCAAGAATCACTTCCCTTTTTATTAAAACTGTTTTATTTTTCGAATAAGTAAAATCAAAGGTTAAACTTCTGACATCATTATATCGGTATAGAATATAGATGAACAGATCCCGATGGAAGAAGGAAAAACATCGCTCGCCGGTTTTTCGTCAAGTATTTACAGCTAAGTAGCAATTATTTTCTTGCTGCTCAGGAGAGACAATTCTACAGGATATTCCATTTATTCCCAGCATTCTACTGCAGATGCCTTTCATTCTGCAAATTTTATCTACGAGTCATCAAAATAGCAAAACTTTGGCAACCTGTATTTTTTAAACAAATTCGAGGCCAGCGAAATGATAACTTAAACCCCTTTTAATTTCACGCAAACTACGTAATATGTGAATTTTGTTAAAATCCCTGACGTCGAATGCAAAGAATGATAGATTTTTTTGTGACCGGCACACGATCATTCACAGTCTGATAAGGACGTCAGCTCGATAATATTTCAAAACTACCAGGTGATACTCATTTTCTCCGGTGTCGTATGATTCCTGGTACGTCGAGAGAAAGCAGCCACGTCGCTGACAGTGATCGTCACCACGGGGCGATACGTGTGTCGCGGCGCGGCGCGGTATCGAATCGCGGGCGGAAAAACGGACGATCTGGAACGACGCGGAACAGGAAGTCGGTGCCGAGAGAGCCAGCCGTCGCGTCGGTTCCAGGACGGGTATAGGAGCAAGGGAACGACCGCTAGGCCGTAACACTCCGTTCGGTATTATCCAATTAAAGGTAATGTTGGCAGCCCGTTAATTTTCCCTCCGTTAGCTCAGCCATTGTGAGGCGGCATCCAGTTCACCGTATTTTCCAGAAAATGAAAGAGCCACCGGCTACCAGGGAGGATATTCGCGGCTCGCATTCGGCCCCATTCGTCGCTCGTGTCGCCGCCGCGCCGTAGGAAATGAAAAAAATTCCGCGCTTGTTTGGACTATGTACTCTCGCCAATGTTGCGCGAGAGCTGGGGGAAGCTGGCGAACTTGGATAATATAGATCGGCGTACGCCATTGGCGACGCGTATGCAAATTGACCTGATTGGTCTATTACATCGTCCTGCAACTAAGATCGTTCGAGAATTATAATTCCTACTACTTGAAAACAATTCACCGATATTTGAGGTCGAAATGATGAGTCTGCAGCTTGCTGTGGCTTTCTACGAATGCAGAATGATGTGAAATAGTGGTTAAAGAATTTACGGGGTGTAAGTGTGGTGGCCAAAAGGATTGGAGTAATGTGAAATGATAATTCGATTTGAAATATTTGGATACAATAATGTTGGGAAGAAGTAACGAAACGTGGAATACCTAACAGGTAAGTAGGTATAAAAAGAACTATAGAAGTTTCTACTGTTTGTAGAAGTAATATACAGGGTGTTCCTCTACCTATAGTCAGGCATTCTAGGGGGTGATTATACAAGCAAAAATAAGACGGAAATCAAGAGTGACGAAATTGCGGCAAAGGTTTCGTTTTCGAATGCGAACGTTTGCCCCAAAATAATTTGACGGCTGTTATAAATTCATTAAACTTATTTTATTTCTAGTGTTTGCTAAATTAGAAACGAAAACTAATTAAACCGACTATAAAAAATAAATTTGAAATTAATTATCAATCACAACATGGAAATACATTTTGAGTTTATAATAGTTGGAGTAATGTAATGCTGTAAATAATTAGAAAAGTAAACAAAACCCCAAAAATAACGTCTACTTCTGAAAAATTTTAAAAGGAACAAAACAACTCAGTTCCAAAGAAGAATACACAGATCCTCCAGAAGACTGATGCCGGCGCAAACTACGAAGGTGGGGGTAGTGTTATGGGCGATTATTGTTTCCTTGATTAACAAAAAATTAATTGTAAACTATTAGTCGTTCTGTTCTTTTACCCCGTAACATGCGAAACTTTTGCCCCACATATCGAGTAAAAGTTCGCATTTGATACTTTTTGGAAATATTTAGTTTATATAAGTTCTGGCAGGTAAATTTACACGAAGTCCCTGCCTATCGAATAATAAGGGATAGTAGTTATTTCTCACAAAATGATATGACTATCAGTGTAATACCAAGGATTTTAGGGAAGTCTAAACTTTAAGTGCGCACGCTTGCCCCACAATACTCTACTATTCGAATATTTCAGTATTAGAATACTATTGTATTGTCATTGTAATATATATTGTATTGTCATCGGAACTATGTATGTGTGCAAAGTTTCAAGTCGATCGGATATGTTGACCCTGACAAACTAACGAACTCACGACTAAAACTAAATAAAAGCTTGTAAAAAATGAACCTAAAGAACTTGATTTATAATCCACACCATACTATTCGAATACTTAAATATTCGTATAGTATTTGGATACTTGGATATTCGAATTATATTCGCCAAATAATTGAGCAACTGAAGTATTCGAATATTTGAGTATCGAAAAATTCGACAAATAGTCCCAGCCCTAGTCGAGAGAAACCACGTGCGTGATGTATTTGTTCTGTACTATTAACGATCTATCTTTCTACTATATTATTTGATTAAATATAAAGTGCAGTGGAGTAACCTCCCAGTTTCTCATTTCCACAAAAACAACTCCTAATTTATGAATTTATACAAACTCAAGGAAACTTTTATGAACAAATTAGAAATTACTTTCGAAAGTGTAGCACTATTGAATGAATTGGAACACTTTCTTGAAGCGGCTGACAATGCATCTTACGGTCCGAAGTAAGAAGATGCTGGAAATATTATTATAAGGGTATATGAACGTGACTAACATAACCAACATTCAACACAAAGTCTAAGTCTAACCAAACAGTGAAATAATTTAAATAGACAATGCGGTGACGGTAAAGTTTTCAGTCACGCGTATCTACATGGCAGCGGTGTAGGTAATTATTCCAAGAAATTTTTCCGCATAAAATGAGAAGGATAATAGACCGCAGCTATTCATTTTATAATTGCTTTCTTCTGGAAACCTGTATCCTGCTACCAAAAGTAAAAGTTGTGCAAGGTCAGGTCTGTGCTGAAAATGTGTATCAATGAGCAATAGTTGAACAGGCTTACAACTGGCCCGCAAGTACTTACAGGCAGTTCTGTATATTTTCAGACGCAAATTAAGCGCCTACGTGACCGTTCTCTTATTTATTTTTCTCGTTTCGCACCTAAGCAAAGGCAAATATTCTGTCGTTTCAAGAATCTTCCCACGAATTTCATGTGTGTGTGATTCGCAATTACCCACAATCGCTGTTCTTATTTTAGACTTCTCGAAAACCGTACAATCCGAGAAATAATAAATAATCAACTCCAATACGCGATCGTTTTTCTCGAAAGTTTGCGTCCCCCCTCGCTTACAATTAGTGCGCTTTAAACTCTCGCAATTTAAGATCGATCAAGCCCCTCGCTTCTCCAATTAAATTCAGAGCTAAACCGATGAAAAATGGTTAGTCTACGTGAGTAAAAAATAAACACTGTTCAAATTAGCATTGCTGCTCGATTTTCCTAACGCGGTTCAATTTCTTTTCTTCTGCTCATCGCATACCAGTATTCTTATAAACGAAGGGTTCCGTGAAAAGCTCACCTTATTCCGTATTTCCTACTTGCTTCTTTCCAAATGAATCAGCAGGAATTTCAGATACCTATATGTACGTTTATGTTGGAACTGCGATAAACGATCAGAATGACGCGGCGATGAGAACGAAGCGTAGAAATACATTCTATAGTTTCATAATGGAAGTGTTTACACTGAAGCAGCGAGCAAAGCTACGCTTACTAGATGACGATACAAGCGTCGAGAACCAAATATTACTTTTTCTTCGCTATTATTGCCGTTCTCATCGTTGATACATAACCTTCTTGACCATCAATATAGACAAATTAATAACCGAAACTGTACTATTATCGCAGCTCCACTATAAACCAGGGAGTTCTACCGAAACTGAAAATACCGGTATGATACCAGTATTTTTCGGTTCCATCTTCAAAACCTTTATAGAAACCGAAATACGCAAATACCGGTATGACGTCATACCGATATATAAAAATACCGGTATATTTACCTATATTTACCGGTAATTTTTTTGGTTTTCAGATTTTATTACAGTTTTCAAAATATTATTAGACAAGAATTTATACGCTAAACGTATACTAATATATTGGTATTTTTATGAAAAGATATTACGTTATGTCGGTGTTTTTACAGCTCGAATTAATAAGAGCTATGAAGATATTACTTTAATCTACCATGTCACCGAAAGAAGAACCGGAAAATACCGGTATTTATTTCGGTTTCGGTACTTCAATGATCAATTATTTCGGTATTCACCTATTTCGGTTCTATAACGGTTTCGGTACTCATCTGTTTTGGTACGATATCGATTTCGGTATAGCTTTGTTGACGTAATGCCGGTATGAAAATCATACCGGTTTGAAGTCCCTGCTATAAACACACGAACGAAAGATATTTTTGAGCAGCTTCAAGCGTGCCCTTAAAATATCTGTTGATCACGTTTTTCGAATTCGCCCTTATTACTGGCTCCGCATCTAAAGTAACGGAATAGCGGCCAATAAAAAGACGGCGTTGTACATAATATAATCGTGTTATGTAAGGTATTTACCATTCTTCGTTCGCTGTGCATTTTCGAAGTGTGTTTTCCACCGTACATCGTTGTATCTTTAATGGAAAATTAATGTTACGCGGTATCGTCGACCGTTGGACGTGACCGATAAATTCTTGAAAGCTTCTCGGTGTACGATCTACCGCAATCTCCAGGGTTGAATTGTATATCGAACACGGGAATTAAAACGATAAGGTGATAGGTGGCGTGGTAAAAAAAACCGAACGAAAATCTTGTCTGACTAAGCGCGAGTAAAATTCCAGTATTGACTTTAACGTGGATGTCGAAATGGATCGAAAGATATGTGCGGCTTAGAATAATAATCGTCGGTGTTGAAATCGTGGTAGATCAATGATCTCCATATTTTGTGGATACACCTTCGACGAAATTTAATTGTTTGGAGTACTTATGTAATATTATGAATGATAAGAGTTATTTATGTCTCTTGGTTTGTTTTTGTGATATATACCTATATTCTTATCTTATGGACTCGAAAGTATTTTGAGTCTTTAAATGATGTTTGGGTATAACTTTCAACTACCACTGTCGTAGCAAAACGAGTCGAGATATCCTAGGTCAGGCATGGCGGACCTATGGCTCGCACGAAAATTTTGCTGGCACGTCAATGATTTACAGGTGATATCATTGATATCTGTATATGCATCTAAAATAATTATTAACCCTTCGTGGTCACACCTTCTTATAATCACAAGTTGGTCACACGGGGTTCACTGTACCCCAGCGTCATTTTTTGAGTTACCATTTTCGTATTTTTGAATCTTTTAACTTTTCAGTGATAATTGTACATTCGTAATACTTATACAATCATAGTCTAATAGTCTTTTTCTAGAAATGTAAATTTTGATATGATAAAATTCGTAGTCGAAAATAGCGATTTTCCACGGTTGTGGGAAAAAAGCGATTTTTAAATTTTTTTTTATATTTTTTTTCTTGCGATAAATCCCCTTTTGAAGTCCTAAAGGCGCGACATTTTAACTCGAAAATTATTCTTGGGGTACAATACACCCCGTGTGACCACGAAGGGTTAACCTATGGTTAGAATACTAAAATATTTTTGACCAGCTTTTACTATATGACAATGTGTATGTCAAATTATGAGTTCATTCTTATGAAACTCTATATTAATTTTTAAACTTATCGCAATAAAATTCTGCAATGATTAATATTCTATTAATTTTTAGCGCTTGTTAAAAACTGCCCGGCACGTCAGCAATTCGAAAAATATTGTTTATAAATTTTTGACACGCGCAGATAAAAAGGTTCGCCACCACTGTCCTAGATGGGACGTAATTCTCAAGCAAAATGTAACCATACCTCGAGAAACAAACAGATCACTTCCTATCCCGAAGGAAACACGTGCTCGTCATACATGAAGTGATTAAAAAATTTCCACGAGAAATTACAAACGAGGAATGCTAGTGCGCGCCTCAAGCAATGCAAATACAATCTCTCAGTTGCATCTGCGTCTGATTATGAGGCTGGTATTTATTCTAAGCGTACGTGCGATACGTTCTGCCTCTTCCGCGAGTGTCGCCGCTTGCGCGAACGGGCATAAGGGGTGTGAAGCTGTCACTAACGATTGATAAAGAATCTACAAATTATAACAATAAGCACGTGTCGTTATTACCATCTCGTAGCCGCGGTTCTGCTTTTTCAACGTGATCTTCACATGTTTTTTTTACGTAATACGGTTTCGCAAACGACTGGTTGCACGAGAGAATTACATTGAAACGTGTGCATATGCGCGAGTGATCAAGGCTTGGGAAGAACTCGATTTCAAGCTACATGCATTCTGACGTGGAGGACTTAATTTAAACGGAAACTGTTGTCGCTAATACGCGCGAGCAATTAGTCGACCTCTGAAACAGACATTTTTGTCTGACAATGAGTTAGATTTGAAATTTACAGTCCACTCTCTTGTTGGGTAGAGTGTAAAAATTACGTGATTAGAACGATGAGTAATTTTTTCATTCTAAACAGGGGATTGGAGCAGACCAATTTTTTATTTGCTCCCCTCCTGCTCCGCTTCGACACCAAAATACTTGCTCCAGGTCCGCTCCAGCTGCTTTTTTTTAAAATAACAATTCTTTTAATACTTTCACAGAGTGATCTTTCATTTGCAACAAACCCCATCTTTCTAGCTTTTCATTTTTATATAGAAAAAAAATTATAAAGAATACTTAATTTTCGGGCAAAGAAAGTACTATGCCTCCTTAACACCGGGCTGCGCGGCCCTACGATATAATATTTTTTCAATGATGAAAACTTGAGAATTGGTATTTATAAATAACATTTAATTCATCTGCTCTTATAGAAAGAAAACAAATTTGGAGCAGTGGGGCAGTGAAAATTTTCCGTGCTCCGGGCAAATCCCCATTGCTCCACTGCTCCGCGCTCCAGCTCCGAGCTCTGCTCCAACGCTCTGATTCTAAAAGGGTAGGGAATGGAGCTCCAATTAGTTATGTTTTCGAAATTATTATACTGTGATCAATGGTCGCATATTTGAAACATGTAAGTTTGAAAGTAAATGTTTTACGTCTCTTCTTATATTTAGTTAGATAGCCACGTACAGGTTGAGCATATGTCGGGGCATAATTATTAAGAAGAAGCAATAAGATGCAAAGCACCTGTTTGCGAATGAAATACATGTGTTTCTTTTCTTATGATGTGCCACGCAAACACATTTTTGTTCTGCGAAAGCCTCAACAATCTCAAGTATTATCGTGTCAGTAAATGATTCCTTTTAATAAATAATATCGTAAATTTTACTACTGTTCTTTACTATAAATAAAATAAAATTAATGAAAAAACAAATTTCTGTTACCGTAGAAACTTAGTATTTACATATTCATCACGGCTTATAATAATGTGAAATATACCAACATGTAAAATATGTTACACGTATGCGCAGAGCGAATACTTTTATGAGTAACTGTAAATAATTTCAATCGTTGCACACTATTCGTGCGAGGAACGCCCGTAGGCACACATATTGGATTCCCCATCTTCAATTTCGAAAAATCTGACTTTAAATTCGGAACCGGCGGCCAAAAAAGCCCACAGATACTGATCTTCTAAAAAGTGCTGTATATTTCGCTAAATATAAAAAAATCTGCAACGAAATTCAAAATTCCGGCCGGACAGATCGATAGAGAATTTAATTGCGAAGAATTTAAAAAAAAAGTCGTCAGGTTTACTGAAAAATTACAACCTTTGGGGTAATTTGAACAAAAAATGTCATTGTGTACCACTGTGCGGCGTACACTGAGCGTTTGAATCTCGGCGATGGAAGGGTTGATAGGGAAGACATAAAATAAACGTTGTGTGTAGATATGTACCATTTTGTTTAATATGGCAACTACTACTTAGACGCGTGCAAAGTTTGTTCCATGAATTTTTGAGCTCCCCCATAGAGTTAATCTAGGCCTGAAAGGGTCAAATTAAATAAGTATATCTGGGCATATCCTATGTAGGATGTACATATCTTTGGTGAAGTTTTACATCCACACCTCTCCCGTCGTTGGCCATCGAACAAGCACAGTATTCACGATATCTCTTCACCAATCGAGCACGATGCACGGGCGGTTCGATAAACATCATGATAAACTGGCACTATCGATTAGTCCTCCTCTTTAATAGAATTAATATTAACGACGTGAAATTATCGGGCTGCGAGCCGTTGCTGCGCCAGCGATCGACGCTAGGCTTATAATCGAAGATTATAATCGAAGTCAGCTGTGCCTTCCAGATGCGCCAGCCTCTGTGTAATTGCCTTGTTTTAGACGCAACGTAGTAGCGTCATTTGCTTGTATAATAGTCCAGCAACATTTTTGTGCTCCGTCCTTGAGCACTGCCACCACGGGGAGTCTAAAATTAACTGCGTGCTGGACAACATTTATTTATCAACCAACAATGTGGTTAATACAATGCTGGACGGTAATCCGATCGATCGGATACTGTAGAACAAAAGTGTAATATAATTGAAAATAATGCACGGTTCTTTGAAAAAGGAAAGTTGTAAAGCACGACTTTAAAAGCTGCGTGACAGCTTGAACGCTCTACACTAAATTATAGTAGTTATCGTTTACACCTAGTCCATTTATGGTGTTCGCATGGTACGTACAGGTTTATGCAGTATTTTAAGCATAAATCTGACTGGTTAAAACAATGTTGAAACGTAATTTGATCGATAGGATAGTAAAGAACAAAAGTGAGTTGTAAATTAACGCCTTGAGTGACGCACGATTTGATAAAATAATGTTTTAAGTCGGCCAGTAAGCTATGCTATGCTGGGTTTAAAAATATTTGCTTCAATCCATGCATACTGGGACTGTTTCCACCAAAAGTTAAACTAAGCTTGGCAATGTTTTTTTGGAAGCTAAAAGGGAAGTTCGGTCACCCGAACATTCTGATTTTTTTTTAAACTGTGCAGGTTTGCAGAGCACCTCGATAGAAGTATCAGGCAATTTTTCGTTTGTGCCCAAGTTCGGTTCTTCAGGGTGAAAACACCCCTAAAAAAGTAGGCTCTCACTACGGCTCGCCTCGCCTCGACTCGCCTCGCCTCGGCGCAACTTCTTTTCGCATTCACATCTAGGCTCGCGTTGCCTCGGTCTTTCCGTACCTGAAATTATCTGAGCTTGCCTCGATTCATGTGTTCGGTCAGTTGCACAGAGAACCTCTTCCTGTGCGGTGACATTGCATCCACTCACACTGCGCCTCGCCTCTCTTCCTCAAAATATTCTCGAGGAAGAATCCGCGGCACGGAGTCGCGTCGAAGCGAGGCGAGGCGCAGTACGAATCAAATTGTCAAACTACATAAGAAAAGCATAGGATGAATAAAATGAGCCGAGGCTATGCGTAGCGAGAGCCTGCCTTATAGGTGGATGAGTGTTTTCCTATTTTTCAGTATATCTTAAAAACTATAGTAGATATACAAAAATTATTATACAGGAAATTTAATGGCTGAAAATTAATTGGCTAAAATTTTTATGCTGTATAAAAATATGTAATCGGATTGTTTAATTTGTGGTGGGGAACGTGTTCCTGTTTAAACTACAAATTTTAAACAATTTGATTACACAGTTTTATAGGGCATACAAAGCCGTTAAGTTTTCATTGTAATAATTTTGTACCTACCTCAGTCATTCATTAATATTAAAGATAAAAAAAATGGCGACCCATTGAAGGAACATTTTTTATTTCTAACCAAATTTTTTTACTTTGATCTGATATTGAATCTGAAATATTGCTGATACTTTCATAATTCCGGTAGGGACGATAAAGGCAAGTTTACTGAACGGAATAAAAGTAACTTTGTTTATTTCAGATGAATACAACGGGCACAATCATGTTAAACGTGAAGGAGGAATTTTTGAAACTGATCACACATAAACACCTCTAACATAGTAAATGAATGTCGCCTTTTAATGTAATGACGTGAAAGTGTTAGGAAAATATTAGTACACAAATGTACAAAACCAGAACTATGTAGAACGTTTATTTTGGAAGGAAAAATTCGTAAAAACTGCCCATTTTTCGTACTTATGTATGATGGAAATTGGAGAATTTATTGAGACTGTCAGAAAATATAGAAGCAACGGTCTACAAAGACAACCAGTGGCGGATTTAACGGGCGGCCGATGAGCACTTGTCGCCTGGGCCCCGGTCCAGAAGACCCCTCCCCACGGCCCCATCTTCAAAAAAGAAAATTATGGTTTTATCCAAACACTACTACTCTTAGCCCGTTTTTAGTAAACTACCTCTTCATTTCACCGAGAAAAATGGGCCCCTCAAAACGTTTGCTACCTGGACCTTTTTTTCTTAAATCCATCACTGAAGACAACGAACTAAAAGGACAATCCTGGGAACGAATTGCAGTAAAACATGGAATGCTGAATGTTTTGAATGGACCGATGTTTTCTTTTTGTTTTGCCACACAAGAATAGAGTTGTTTCTACCAGTTCTTCAAAGTCCGCATCCTCGTCCTCCAAACTCAGATCCAGCCGAGCTGGCACACGTTCTCTACCCCTCATCTTCTGTCAAACTGACCGGTGGGTGCAGTGGAATTCCAAAATTTTCTTACAGACAGCATAATATAACATAGCATAGCTTCGCATCTGTGAATGCTGCCCAACTTTTATAGCATAGCATAACAGAACCTGACTTATAATGAAGGGCGTCCGGAGACTTTTTCCGGGGGAGGGGGGGGGGACTTTGGGATGATGGTAAAGAAAAATATACCCCTCTTGCTTTTTGTAACCCATTTTGTAGTGCCAATTTAATTAAAAATTTAAAACCAAAAATTAAAAATATTTCCTTTTTTAGTATAAACTTAATAACGAGAGAGTCTGTGTGCCTGAAACTATAACATGTTAAACGCATAGGGCGTACTATTTACAAGTTTGCGATAAAATTGAGTTCAAAGTTTTACTTTTTTCAGAGCCTTGATATGTGCCCACGCGTAAAAACGAAACCGTAATTAAGTGGCAGTGGCAGCTCGACTGTGATCCGCGTAATACTTTCAAGTTTTTCAAACATACCTAGGTATGTGTACACTTTTACTAATTTTTAATTACTTATACGTTTGGTTATTTGTACCTATCTCACACTTTTCACGATAAACCATAAATTGTTTTCTTAGTCGATTTCTCTAACGAGAGAAGTACATTAGAATCAAGTAGCGAATTTTGGTTAAATTTTGCGTAGAATTAGCGCTCGCGACGTATACTAATATATTAAACGCGTAGGACGCATTATTGAAAAATTCATCGAGAAAATCTAAATCAGAATTTTGCCTTCTCTGTTACTTCGATACCTGTGCCCGCATGTAAAAACGAAACTGTACCTAACAAGGGAATATTCCGAACCCAGAAATTGAAAAAATTCTGAAACCTTGTGAATATGTAAAGAATTTCCTCCTGATTACAACGCAATGTTTGTTTACTGCCAAAATTCACTCTAAGAGGATGTAATTCATACTTGAAATCCGATTATTTTCCAATTTTGTGTTATGACTCGTGAACTGTAAAATACTTTTCTGCCAGATGATAGATCTAATTAAAAAAAGTAACTTTTGTCTTGAAACTTTTTTTCTATCTCTTAAAGTTCGCGAGTTATGACACAAAATCGGAAAATAGTCGAATTTTCAGGGGTTAATTTCACCCCCTTTGAGTGTATTTAAGCAGCAAACAAAAATTGCGTTGTAATCAGGAGGAAATCCCCTATATATTCTCAGTTTCACAATTTTTTGAATTTCCAGGTTCAGGATCTTCCCTTGTAAATTGAAACTCGGTAGGTACCTATGTATTTTGTTCGAGTCAGTTGGTATTCAGTTTCTTTTTACAGCCGTATATACTAAATAGTATGTATAGACAAACACTTTTTCATTTTTTGGTTATTTTTACGATCAATTATTTCGGTCCATTTCATTCTTTCATATTGTAAATCCATAAAAACGAAACTTTGAAGTTCGAACTCGATTTTCTCACAAATTTCTGAGCACTGCATTTTATGCATTTAATACATAATTATACATGCTACTGAAGCTTGTGCATTTCCATTCCGAGGCTCTTTGTCTTCGACACATTCCAGAACGCAGAGTACATATTGCGAAACGGCGCATCTTTCCTGTGCCGGTTGCACTTACCGAGACTTAATGAATTCCAGCTAAAAGTAGACGCAAATGCGTATCGTCGAATCGACTGCAGTTATGTGTAGAATGAATAATTCACGCGTGAAGATGAGGATAATCGTTTGACACCTTTACGAATACGTAGATCCTTGTTCCTACTGTGCTTTAAATTGATGATGCGCGAGATAGGTACTGAGGCGTCGTAACGATCTCTAATTAATCGTAACACGAGATCAAAATATAACCCGATAAAAAATACTGCCAATTTCTTACACAGTATCGTTGACATCAATGTCAACCAGCAATTACGGAACATTCCACTGATTTGAAATCGCGATCTTCTCAACAATTCAATTGATATTATCTGAAGGAGTGTTGTTAATTACGCGTGGCGTGTAAGAAGCGTTTGTGAGGGCTTTAATGAAGCAGATAAGCAGAATGGAAAAATCTCTGCGTTACGAGAGAAATTATGCTGGAGAATCTTTTCGTTATTCTTTCTACACGGGTACTGTGTTATTATTTTTTTATGTTTAAAGAATCAATGATTGACAGCGCTGATTCTTTTGTGCACAGTGGAATGCATTGGGTATTCAATAGTTTAAAAAAAAAAAATACCGTAGATATATCTCCTCGATCCGATAAGTCGGAAATTATATAATGATTTATCGGTTCCCAAATTGTACAAGTCCAAAAATTCGATTCTGGATTTGAATTAGAAAGCGTTTTGAAATATGAAAATCTGTTGATAATTTAAGTGAACTAACAAGGGAACACCGCGAACCCGGACTCACCGATTGGAACGCAACTTTGTGGGTTTTTAGAGTGACTCAAAACAAGAGCAACGGTGTGTTTCATTTGGGCCCTATCGCCCTTTAAGGGGGCGAAAGCTAACCTCAAAGTCAAATTGACACTTCCACTTTTTCGTGTATAACTCTCAAAGTACAATAGACAGAAAAAAATGTTTCAAACAAAAGTTTAATGGTGTAATGAGTACTACAAACTTGTGTTAAAAAAAATTTTGAAAAAAAATTTTTTCGTTCAGGTATTCTTTTTTTAAACTCTTTTTAAAATTTTGTTAACGCAAGTTTGCACTGCTCATTGCACCATTAAACTTTTGTTTGAAACATTTTTTTCTGTCTGTTGTAGTTTGAGAGTTATACGCGAAAAAGTGGAAGTGCCAATTTGACTTTGTGGTTAATTTTCCCCCCCTTAAAGGGCGATAGGGCCCAAATGAAACACACCGTTGTTTTTGTTTTGAGTCAATTTCAAAACCCACAAAGTTGCGTTCCAATCGATGAGTCCGGGTTCGCGGTGTTCCCTTGTAAGTGCTAATTCACATTTACGCCGCTAAGAACAAAGTAGACATAGAGGATGAGTCAGACAGACGGTTAAGGAACAAGTGGTGCAAGTCCAGCTATTCTGCCATCAACATAACTTTACTTATTGTCAGTTCCGCATTGAGAGCCAGTTTTTCTACACATTATACGAAACATCCAGTAGGTGATGTTGCAAGCATCTGCAAGTAATTACCCACCATCTTTTGAAAAAAATAATGTTCGCTTCCTTTACGATTGACATTAAATTATATTTCAAGAGGTATTGTAATATTTAACACAATTTCCTTTCTATGATTTGTTTTTAATAATTAGTTACACAAAATATTAAATTCTCAAAGCTTAAAAATAAGTTATCCGTGACAAATAATAATAATACTGCCATTTTGTGACAAAACAAGTATAGAATTTATAGTAAATAATTTTCGCTGGCCTTACGAAGGCTTGTTTTTCCAAACAAATGTAATTGGTATAGAATTTCTAATAAAAGCTTCTCATATACAATAGTTAGCGAAAGGGACTTACGCCGCTTGGGAATTAAATATGAATTATACTTATAGGAAGAAATGAAGATAAAGATATATTTACAACGTCGTGTAAACACAGCGGGTCATTTCGGAGATTGGGAAAGAAGAGGATCATAGAACACGACGATATCTGGCAAAATCTATTTGCATTATTCCCGAAAGTGGCGCGAAGGTCGGCGAGAACGAGTTCGCGGCTAAACTGGAAACTGTGAATGTGAATTCCATGAAGGACCAGTGCCATGCATACCGTCAGTCACCAGCTACAAATCTAGATTCCTTTATTGTCATAGGCCTAGTGATCTAGTTTCGGGGTTTGACAGGGATTCTTCTAGTCGTGCACATAGCCACGTACGTGCGCGCCTATATCGCGAAACACGAGTGAATGCAGTTCCATAAATCCATTCCAGTCACGTGTCATTCCCAAACGAGTACGACGAACACTTGACCTTCATTCCTTACCGGCACAGAGTTTGTTGGAAATGTCTCTTCAATTCACGTTTGAACAGACGAATGTTGGATCGACTGGGACATTTTGCTCGTTTCATTGACTCATGTGATTTCGCAAAATTGAGAATATTATTGCGATTATAAACAAGACCAGCTCCTTTAAATACAATAGTAGTGCAAACGCAGGCAACAGTAATAATATATGTATAAATATACATTGTGTATATTTGTATGGGTACATGGTGGTGGTGATTGATTATTATGGTACCATTTTTCATGTGCCTGTACACTATGTAATAAATTTTTTTTTATAAATTCATAAAAGCTGGAATCATTCACTTTCTGCTCTTCAGTCTTAAACGAAGCTACGTAAACCATAATTTGCAAAAAATGATTCATCTGGTGTGTATTACACATTATTCTATTTCGGTGCCAAGTTAACCCAGCAGATAGGATACTTGGCACCGCCACAATATTGGTATTATAAATCTCTCATAAACAAAAGATGTCCAAGCGAAAACATAGAGAACATATATTAGCATAAAGTAGGTATATTTATTTAAAGTGAAAAATACTTTTCTCTTCCAGAAAAGAATTGTAAAAATTGCAGAAATTTTCAAAATAACACGATGAAAACTTTAACTTAAACTATATATTGTAACATCAGAGAAAAATAAATTTCACAACGTGGAAACCAATATTATAGATATTACCACGGTAGAGGTACTTGTGAGCCAATTCTCGATTATGTATTAAAAATCAGATTTAAGCATGTTCTGAGACTGGTGCAAAGTACTATTGTACTCAGACTATGGTATTACAAATACCATAGTATGGTGCAAAGTAACAAGAAGTTTATGAAATCTTCAACAGGTGTTAATCAGATGCTTTTAACCTTTAGAGGGCCGGGATTTTTTCATTGAAATTGTAAATTTTATTTACTTAAAATTGATGCATATATACCACCAAAATTGCCGGCAAAGTATCCAAATTCTTAAGTGGCCCCTATAGTGGCCAGCCCGGCCCTCTGAAGGTTAAGGAAACGCTGATTATTAAAATTGGTGATGAACTAAATTTAAAAGAAACTGAGATCGAGGCTTACTTGGTGAAATTGCTCTTTATAGGTGTAAATACACCCTTTTACCAGTAAGGAAGCAGTAGGATTAATTTTTTTCAAATTTCGGTGCAAAATAACTCCAGTTTACGATAATTTCACACTTCGAGTGGCGCCGGCGTGTCTTCACGCCATGAGATTTACATTCATGATGTGTTTTCACATTGATATTCTTCGGAAAGCATCGAAAATATTGTCCGAGTGTCCCCGAGTGTTTTCTCGGGCGAGTTAAGCAAAACTTTCTCGGTGGTAGTGATCGCTCGAAAAAAGTTGACCGACTTGAAGGGGCATTTTTCAGAATCTTGCGTCACTCAAAGTGTTAATTTTTGTTGTAGTTTATCGTATGTCTGTAAAACACGATGGTAAAAGTGTTACAGAAAACATCTGGCTTTTGTTAGTAAACATTAGCTGTGATGGGTGTCCTAGGTATGGAATCCTAATATACAAATATTGTTGCAAGTCATTTTGGCATACAAGGTGGAAAAATCCTGATTCTTTCAGAAGGTGTATTGACATTGGACGTTTCACTTACTGCTCTGCAACTGATATTGTAGAAAGGAGGCAGTGCATGATTCATCTCTTGGTATAGCACGTATTCCAGCAGATTTAAAACTTGGCAGAGTAGAAACTCGATTATCCCAACTGACTGGGTGACACGATGTTTGGATTTCTTAAGATTTTAGGCTGATGGCTCTAGTTTTAAAGATGAATCCCGTCCAAGAAGGCTTTAAAAAATTAATGAGTGTAATGATAAAGAATGAAAAAAATCATTTTTAATGTCGAAGGTGGTGGAAAAAAATTAATCCTTATTCATCGGTTAGAATTCATTGCACAGTAAATTGAGCTGAGTTGAACAATTCTTAGCCACCCAACATATTCTTCCGATATCATACATTTCGTCTGTCATTTATTTAATAAAACTTCAGAAATCTTTAACTGAAAAAAAACTTCACGAATCATAAATAAATTCTTACCTGTCAAACATTAATAATGCTATAAAAATACCGTCGAAAATGGGAATAGATTATAAAAGCAACATATAGTGGACGAATATACAGGGTGTTTCAAAACACACGATATTACTTGTATAACGAATATGAGTGATTTTGAATGAAAAATGATCTTAATGAAAAATGCTTTCACGGACCCTTTAATTATACATTAATGATTAGCAATGTTCATAAAAATGTACTTTAATACTAAATTTGTACACTTTGTTAATTTTTAATTGGAGTTGTTCATTGGAAAGAAAGCATCTCCTTTGATAATTGGGGAGTTGTAGTACTGAAATCTCTGCAAACGTAATTTGGGTTCAATCAGAATTTCCTCTTAATTTTTCCACGACTCAGTTTGTTAAAAAAATAATATTTTGGGGCTACAAATATGCATTCTATACACAAATACTTAATCACCAGCAATTAGTCACAAAATTCATAATTGCGAGTTTAACACACGATTTTTTTGTTTATAACAAATTAATTTTTTCAAAAACGAAGATTCATAAGAAACACTTCACTTTGCTTTGTACTATTTCAATTTACTTCATCAAGCAGAATTATCTACCACAAGTTATACCACTCATGTTGAATCACCCGCTACCAATAAATATCGTCCCCCACGGCAACTTTCATTTCCATTTAGAAATTGACTAAATCTTCAGTATACCTCGCAGCAGAAGAAGTACAAGACGAAACGAAGCAAATTAACACAATATTATCACCCAGCAGTGCTTATCAACGTTATCCAACGTACCTACAAGAGATAATCGAGCATAAATTAATGAATTTCATCAAGAGTTTAGTAATCTTTCTTGGAAATCAATCACGGGCTATCGAGAGATTTCCCTGTTATCGATCTTTCTTCGGCGAAAGTGTCGGTCGCTGCGTATCCTGCCGTGTTACCTAAACTGTTTTCAGCACAGATGGAAGCGTAGGACGCTGATCGATTTCGCGGAAAACACGGTGGAGGAGGCGTTTAGTATGCGGAGCGCGACCTTCCGTGGAGGAAAACTGCCAATGTCTGGTCACGGGGGACAGCCCGGAATTAATTAATCACGACGAAATAGGCGGTCGCGAATAAACGTACCGTAATAATGGCGTTCCCGATGATTAAAGCCGACCCAGTCCGCGGCAAAGGTATGCAGAGAAAGTAGGAGTCCCCTCCGCATATACGTATGTACGCCTATGTCCGGTCGTTGCACCGCGCGCAATACGCGTCTTTCTTTTTAACCACTGCCAAACACTGACCAGTGTAAAATTCAGTCTAACATTCGATCGGTTTTTTCCCCTTTCGTTTCTTCCTTTTTAACACGTTCGCTACGATATGGGACATACTTGTGGTTTCTGTTTTAACCCGCAACAAAAATATTTATCCGCAACGTGTATTCTCCACTAGATTTTTGCATTAAAATCGGATTTAAACTGTAGGGAAGACGAGCATAAAAAAGTTTTAGAATATTAGCCAATAAGTCTTAGCTATTTTTATGAAGAATCGCTTTACAGAGGATAATGTCTACTGTAACTCATTGTCAGTGGAGTTACAGTGACTGGAGGAGTAGCATCCAACCACCACAGTATTCCCGATATGAAACGTCGTGAACTGTGAACTGGAAGACCGGTGTTCAAATCTTGTAAAAGAGGATTTCAATTTTATCGTTTTTTTTCCTCACATTTGTCAACATTACGCGTGTTAAGTTTAAATAGGTTCTTCGATTTTTTATTCAATGCCTCAAGTTGGAAAGAAAGTATTGGATTTACGACAATTAACAAGTAAATAAGCATCCTTATTGATAACACTAATGGTAAGAATAGAAAATTCAAAAATCTGCTAGACATGACATCGGCAATGACAAGAAATGCCAAAGAAGGGGGAAATCTAATAGAAATCTTTTTTTTTTTGGAATCGAACAGCGGTCCTTCGGTTTGAATTTTCGGACCTTTATAACTGGATTACTGTGGGCGGTTGAGAATTGCAGAGCAACGACGCATAAGACTTTTTAAGCAACTAAGCCGATCCGATGACTTCGAAATTTTAATGTTTAAAGTAACTTTTCATAAAAATGGCTAAGCGTTAATGGCTAATATTCTAGAATTTGTTTACGCTTTGTTCGCCATACTTTGAGCCCGAGTTTGACCAAAAAGCACTCGTCTCGATTATATTACTTGGAGGAGGAGGGAGCCAACTACATTTCTCTGGTATCTTTTACCATTCTTGTACAGTTATGAGTGATGGTTTTGTACATTGCATATGTTTTATTAAAATACATATGCACATATGTTGCATATTTCTTTTATATGTATCTCACTGTATTTGGTTGCTATCATAGATGAATTATCGAACCGTTACGTGACATTAGAGATAAATCGCAATGCATACAATGCAGAAAAATGGTAAAGGTCGTTTTATCAACTTTTTTTCTGAGCCTGTAATGAAAATTCAAAAATCACGTTTGTAGATTTAAGTAAGTTGTATGCATGCTGAAAATTTCATCAAAATCGGTTAACGTTGCTCTGAGCTACAAACGCTTAAAGATCGCAGAATAAGGTCGAAAATCGCGAAATTCCTGAGATCAGCGATTTTTCGTCCGCCACTGTAAATTGGGGTACTGCAGAATAATATTCCATGGTCTGCAAATGCCTACAGAAATGGGACATACAGGGCATTCTGTGGCGCGTGGATAAAAGGCTCCTGAAACTATTCACGAAAAAGAAGGAAACGCCATACGTTTTAACGGGTTTCCATTGTAGTAGAGAACGCTTGCGAACAATCGCGTATATGCAAATATGGCGTGTAGGAATGGAGTGCTATATACTCCCACTGTTCAATGACGATACCGACCTGAGCAACAGAAACTACGCGCAGCACGTTTAAATTGTCGGGCTTTGAATATGTACTTACATATTCATAGGCTACCTAATTCTTAATTGCGCAACGATCGTCTAGCCTAGCATTTATAAACGTTATCGGTCGATTCTGATGCGAGATTAATAGTAACATCGTAGAAATGAAACTTTTCGACCATCGCTGTGTAGTTCTTTCTTACGAGCATAGTGCATGATCTTTCAGTCACCGATTTGATTCCCCCCAAAAAATCGCGCAAGAAATCTATTACTCTGTTTTTACACAGGAAAGTGGTCGCTTTCGACTGGTGTAAATGGAATCTGTGTAAAAAATTTCATACACCCCGTGGAACATTCGCAAGTTGAAGAAATTGTTTTAGAATTGACCAAGTTCTCTTTATATCGTTATAACTTTGCCGAGAAGCAATACAGCTGAAATCTGAAAAGAGCAGCTAAAAGTAGAGATTCCGGGCTTTCACACGATACATTCAAAATTCGATACGGCTATTTTTGCCGGAGTTACGACCATGTGAACTTGCCCCTATTTTTCGGGTTCCTAGAGGTGAGCCTTTAATTAATGCGAGGAGTGTAGTTAGCCAACAGTATGTATGACAATATGTTAAACGCATACAGCGCACGACATGAAAATTTTTTAGAAAATTCTGTTCAAAATTTTACTTTTCTCAGAGCCTCGATATAGGCTCATCGACAAAATCGAAACAATGATTAAGTAATTAAGTTACAGTGACAAAATTCGTACGAGTTCGTACGAAATGAATTCTACTATTAATTATTTAAATCGATGTTGTTTTTACATACACATAGACCCATGTACAAGATCTGGACTCGAGTTTCTCACACAGGTTTCAGTTATTCCCCTAAGGGTTTGATATATAATTATGCAATTATTATAAAATTTCCAAGAAATCAGTGTGTCGAACTTTATGCACTCGGTAGCACAAAATTTGTTCATAGGAGTATAAAATAAATAGAGCAGGGGTTTAGGAACATTTAATGTGTATAGCTTCACGGGGATAAATCGAGGTTCATATCAATCTTAAATCAAGCGTACATTCCCTCCACTTATCTTACCAGCGAAGTAATTAATGTGCTTTACGAGACTCGTGGCTAATATGGCTTCTCTGATACGCACACGTTGGAGCGCATGAATTTGCGATATATGGATGATGTAGGATTATTTATAGGTCTTGCGGCTTCTTTTTAAGGCACCCGTTACCACGGGATCGGATGATCGCGCTAGTTAGACGTTAATCTTGCTCGTTTGCTAACTGCAAGAAGTAGTATTGCGCACTTCCGGCTGGCCATTCACGTGTCTCTGCTTCGCGATTGGCGCTACATACGCACAAGACACGCATGCCCCTGTCTAACCGTCCTTTAATTGGTGTTTGCCAGCGAAACTTAATTATCTGCTCGTGCCACACTGGGGACTCGACGTCCTACGTAATACTTAAAGACCTCAGGAAGCTTAGGTTCATCAGAGGCTGCACTTGAAACCACTGATACTGACTACAGAAGTACAGTGACTTCGCAATCGTTTGCCATCGTGGTGCTCTTTATTTTTCCTCAAAATATGTAATATATAGGATGGGAATACTGTCACCACATTTGTAGACGTGTTTTAGAGCTCGAATATAACAGAAGAGGCCTGATAAAGATGGTTCTTCTAACCATTACTTTTTAAAATACCACCAGTTTCAGTTATTTACATATTTATTCATTCATTTATAAAATGTACCGCCGATAGTCCAGTACTTTATAAACGTTATAGCATGAGTTCTGTGCATTTTCGAAATTTATATAGGAAGTAGAATGAATCGTAGGAAATTTTGTCAACAATTTTGTCTTACTAAAAATGGCAACAAGTTTTCCATTTTCCTAAACTTTTCTTGATAGTTTTGAGTTTTATAATAGGTAGGTATGTACATCTGTAGATTTTGTAGCACTTGTATTTCTGTTATTATTACACAAAAAAATTTATTTTCATTTTAGGTAGCCTAATGGAAAACTTGAAATATTTCTACATTAATTACAAAAGCGTTATATTTACTTATATGGTGTATTTTATACATATACATATATATATATATATATATATATATATATATATAAATGTGCAATATCAATTAATGGGTGGTTTAATGTGAGCGACTGTAAGCTCCCGAGAGACGTTAATTGACG
This sequence comes from Andrena camellia, assembly GCA_029448645.1. NCBI lineage: Eukaryota > Metazoa > Arthropoda > Insecta > Hymenoptera > Andrenidae > Andrena > Andrena camellia. Next base: position 53,946,965 of record CM055676.1, on the reverse strand, counting down.
AAATTGGCTTTCAAACAATTCCACTTTACATTCGCCGCATTAACTTTCATTGTAATATTATTCATAGCTGACAGAATGATGTGGAAAAGTTTACTTTCGTTGGAATATTATCGTCTGCCACGGCGTATTAATAGCAAATTTATGGCACGACGAATGGAATAAATAAACGTTAAGTATGTATATTAGTATGCGAGGTGTCTCGTTTTAATCGATACACTCGAATATCGTCGAAATTATTACTTATACCAAAGAGTGCATCGCATAGTCAATATAGGTTCTTTAAATAGAAGCGAATTAGACGCACGAAGGTCGTCGCCATTTTTCAAAATTCAATCGTATATTATTTTCGTAGATAGTGTAGGCTCAGAATAGATTAGACTGATGACCTATCCTACATTATAGTCGAAGCCATTCAGCATCACATGACCCTATTTCAGTGTGGCCCCTAAACAATTTTTGATATTAATACCTTCGGCAACACTCATAGATCAACTAACGTAGAGCACCGTCTAGGTGTGAGATTTATTATGTATAAGAAGTAAACGCATCTAAGCTTTTAATTTTACTCCTGCAATGAATTGTAAAATTAAATACACGATATAGAAAATTGAGATTATGAAGTTCATTCAGAGTACGCATAGTTCTCAAGTCTTTTCGTGTCGATATGTCTAACGAATTACAAAAGATATAAATAAAATTCAAGTTCAAAAATCTTTAAGTAAAAACACAAATGATTTGTAATTTGTATTTCTAGTTTCCTAACGTCAAAAAGAGTATATAAAAATGCGCAATATAGGTTGATTTTAAAAGATACACTGCATTTGTTGTTGTTTTTTATTAATGTTTTTTAATCATTGGAAGCAGAGATTATTCTAGTTTATAAAAACTCTATGCATTGATTTATTAATTATAGTATTTTGTTTCAATGAAATGATATTCAGACGTTTTATAGAAATTTTCTAAAGAAAAAACCAGTTTTAATCACTTCACCATAGTTTTTTAAACATTTTCTGAAATACATCTGTATTTTGAAAATTGAGGAGCTCAGTGGAAAACAAGCACATAGCACCGTTTTATGATTTTAGAGGAAAGTAAGTTGAAGGAAAAATTGTTTTCATAGGAAACGCGGTACGAAATTGTAATTATTTTGAACGGATGGATACTTAAAGTGGATGATAAATGACAACTATTATCAAATTTTAGTTAACAGTTATTCTCATAGATAATGCGATACGAAATTGTAATTATTTTAAACAGCACTTGAATTGGATGGTAAATGACAACTATTGTCAAATTTTAGTTTTATTAGGTCACGTGTCCCCAAGGAGCCAAGTGGCCCCTTTTCCACTATGCATTTGTTTCTGCTCAGCGTGAAGAAAATTTAATATGATTCTACTCGAGGAAACGTACATAGTAGGTATTCTATTTTCAGGTGGTGGAATTACACTACATTGCAGGAACGGATTAACGCTACAAAGTAACGAAAATTTATGCATATGTGGCATGCGCCTGTTTTCCACTGGACCCCTCAATTGTGTAGCTAGCATTTTCTTCTAAACATACATCAAAATAAAATACCTACTCCCTTCAGAAGATATAATTTTATAATTTCAAATATGTCAATGGACGAATAAAAGACTTAACCTATTCCTTCAACAATTCGATAAAATACGAAGTGCAATAATTACTCCAAAATTAACGAGAGTATCTATTAATAAAGCAAATAAAACAACCGGTTGTTTGATAGCGATAATAATAATTAAGAGGAATAGGTGACACGTTACTCTTCAGCATCAGTGTCGTCAAAATAATCAAAATACAAGATTTCGCCGACAGCCCTTTATTCAAACAAGCAACGTAATCACCAACCACGTCACAACACGTTCCCAATCGTCAACAACAGAAACGGAGGCCCCGGAGCTTTCTCTCTTCAGAGGACCAGCGAGACGGTAAGATTCACGATCGTTTGGAAAAGTGAGCGTGCCGTCGATTAGGGGGAGCAGAGCGCGCACACAGCGGGGAATCAGTTAGTGCGCATCTCGCGCGGAGCTCGCGTCGACGGCTTTAATGACCAGGCACGCGCAACGAGACAAAGGGAATCAGATAAAGTCGACTCACTTACCCTTGGCCCATCCAGTGAGAACGTTCCCGAGATAAGCGACCTTATAACAGGGGTCGTACTCGGTGATAGAGGCGTTACCCCTGTGCCTCCTCCATAGCCTGCCCAGGCCCCGTTTTAACGAGCGCAGGGTCCTCTGTCCGAATTCCTTGCCAGTAGCGGCGTTCTGCCCCGAATCCGGTGCACCGTTCTGTTCATCCACGGGGTCCGCCACCACGTCGCCCATCGTTTTCATTGCCCTCTGGGCCTGAGCACTCTGTCCAGCTGACACGAAAGTCCCCGAGAACGTGTCCCTCGGTCTCGTTCAAGAGTCCCGTTCTCCTTCAACGGGCGATCGACGAAAAATCATAGGACCGCCAGCCAGGGCCGCTACATCGCGCGATTTCCGGTAGCTCGTTGTACGGACGGGTGAGAATCGTCAGCCGGAGAGGTGCACAGCCTTCGCAAACAGCTCTCTCCCTCTCTCTGTCTCTCTGTCTCTCTTTCCCTTTCCCGAAGGGTCTGGCTGGAGTTATCCGACCAGGTGGATGAGCTCTATCGAGGTCACGACCGGTGCTGCTGATCGAGAGAGGTTGTGAAACTCCGATTAATCTCTCCCGGTGCCACTATCGCTCCGCGCGGCTCCACGCCTCAAGGCCGACCCCTTGTCGTTATTCTCACGTTAGAAGGAAGGTCGGTAGCTCTGCTGAAAAGCCGGGGATACCTTCCGGGACCACCTCCCGCCTTCTCTTGCCGCTGCGAAACACGGTCCCCCTCGGTTCCTGGAACAGAAACCAGCAATCTGAAATCAGACTCCTGTTTAATTGCCACGTTCTGTGCTAATTAAGGCGCGCTAATTACTGGTCGCTGTCTTTGCTGTGCTACAGGGGGTTGCGTAATATGTAGTTGAACTCCAGTTACGGATCAATGTGGATCGCGTGAAAAATAGTAATTGCTGTTTAATAATAGTAAATAAGGATACGTAATGTCGCATATCGCGGTGAAAACGAACGTCATGTTTTGTAAACACGAAGTGTCCATGGGTGGAGATGGCAAGGCTGGGAACGATGCGGGAGGTGCAGATCAAGGCGGTTTGGAATTGGATGTGGGACTATTTTTAAGGCGTTGGGACCTCCTTAAACGTGCTGTGACGGAACAATAAATTTAACTACTTTGGAGGATTCTTGTGACAACGTAAAAGGAACACTATGTATGTATGTAGTTTGGTCAAGCAATAAATTCGAATAAGAATTTATAATAATATAGTTTTTCATTAAAATGTTCAGGTTACCTTACGTGTTTTAAATAGTATCGCTACGTAGATGGCGAAGGTGACATTGCTTTTATCGATGCCGAACTAAAAACGATAAGTGGTTTATGCAAATAAATGTTTGAATTGTTGACCTTTTTTTTTGCAATTTAAAATTCTACCGTTTTCAGGAAACCTTCATTGGCGGCTTTCATAGCAGTAGATATTATCATACGAATACTTCTCTAATATAAGCAGTATTCGTGTCTCTATGTTCAGTCACAATTTACTAAATTTAAATGACACAGAGCTGTTTGTGACACTTGAACAGAACACAGGTTTAGTAAATAACGCCATCTTCAGCAATATCGTTAGTTTTATACTAAAACTGAATGGGAGTAGTTGTTGAATTACACATGATATTTCCTACAATGCTGTGAAAAGAAAATCAGATTTTCTTATTTACTGATCTTCAATTTTTTAACGAGCGCAAGTATTGTTTAAATTTTTGTTACTTTATTTCGTCACATATTTATCACCTTTCATTTTATTATATATACCCTATATACACGAAAACAATATTTTTGCTTCTACAGGGAAACTGTTGAAAGCATGAGAAAATAATACGCACAGCAAAGTGGAAATTAGTAATAAAAAAGTATTTTTCAAATAAATATATCCTAAACTATTCCGGATCCAATAACAACACATAAAAAAAATACCAGTAACATCGTACTCAATACAAGTTGCACACACATTTAATTTACTTATCGCCAGCGTGAAATTAAATATGTATTAACAAGTTGACTGTCTAGTCTTAATGACTACTAGTCACTAAGAATGTAATAAAATAATAAATATATTATTCAACCTTGAAATCTTCTCATTTTCGGCAATACAAATATGAATATCCGTGACCGAGAAAAAGGTGGGGCAATCGCGTGGCAGTCGATATATTAAAGAAGTAAAAGATAAATCAGAAGAGTGACTGTGCATATAGGTCGAATTCCACTTACGCCCAAATAGCCAGTGATTTTCATTAAGTTTTAATGTATCAGGAATTTCAAAGTCGATTTTCTCGAAAATGAAGCGCAATATCAAAAAATTGTATTTTTTTTTGTCGACTTATTCACTTGTTATGAGCCGAAAAGAAAGAGTAACTTTTTTTATATCGCGCTTCATTTTCGAGAAAATCGACTTTGAAGTTTTAGACGTTGCGTCCAGTCGCGTATAGGAAAACCTACTTTAATGAAAATTACGGGCGATTTGGGCGTAAGTTCAATTCGTCCATAGTATACGCTGAAGTGTCTTTGATACACTGAAGAGGGCGCACTGACGCCATTGTCAGAAATTGTGCACCAGTTTGATATAATCGCTGCAAAATTGAGCACTGAGGCAGGGCCGAATTAAGACCTTTAGAGGCCCTAAGATGCGACTTTAAAAGATTTTGAGGTCCCCTTAGACAATGTGATCGCTTCAACGCAATGTACGATTTCATAGGCAGTTCCGGTAATTTGACTAATAAGTGTTTCTAACAAAAGTCAGATTTTAAAATTCAGAAAATTTCTATGCTGCCCCCCTTTCTCCTGATGTCCTGAGCACGTGCTTATTTTGCTTATTGGTTAATCCAGCATTGCACTGAGGCTACCGTTAAAAGTTTGTGCGGTAACTGTTCGAAATCATCGGTGCAAGACTGAGCACTGAGGCCCAAGGTGAACGATAACGGTAAGTATGTACATTGTTGGTAATATTTTCTAATTTTTCTAGTAGACAGCGATAAGTCGTAAACGAATATTTACTGCGAGGAGTTGGGTGAACAGGTGCGAAACCGGTCTACAGTTCGGAAGGTACACCAATAGGCGTATTAGGAAGTAAACAAGCAATGGAACATACAATAAATGTATATAGAGTGTTCCACAAATAGGGTAACAAAATTTTAGAGCAAATTTTCAATACACGAAATTTACATACAACTTTAAAAAACTTATAGCGAGGGCTAATTTATTCCGACACATATTTTTGACGATAAAGTTTGTCGCTTTGAATAGGCTCTTGTTTACTGATTCTTAAGTTTAAAACAATACGCCATCTTCTTCAAACTAATAATTGATAATTTAAAACAATGTCATTTATGTATCAGATGATATACTATTTACTTTACATGAATTTAGTTTAACTGTTCGCGTGACTGATCGGCAAAAAAAATAGTGTCGAATTAACTAAGTATTTTTACACTTAGAATTACACAATTAAACAATTAAAGAAGTATTTGATGTTTCATAAGCCACTGACAACGTTCGACGTTCACTGTTGCACTAGATAATGTAAATTGTACCTGAGATAAGACGCGTTCTTTAACCCTTACAATTAGTATCATAGTGTAACACCCGTGTTACACGGATTGAAAAAAATCGTTCGCGCCATTTGGAAGCACCCGAATCAATCAGAGAAACCGATCAGAGATTTTTGCGAATATCTCGAAAACTAAAGCCGAGCAACAGTTACATGTATAGGGAAAAGATGTTCAGAATAATGATCTTGACAACATATGCCATGGTCAACGTCGTTAGGGCTGCGCCCCCTTTTGTCTCCATATTTTTTCCTCGTGCCGAATTGGGTGTACGAAAAACGACAAAACTAACATTCCCTGGTTTTTTAACTCTCCAGTCACAACAGTCAGGACTCAAGAAACACCATAGAATTAACCAACAAAGCGTGTTCCAACACTTCCACGTAGACGAAGAATGGAATCTAAATTTAGCACACAAAAAAGCGTTACTCATCAAGCGAACGTGGTATACTATACAGGGTGCTTATAAAAGTGTGGTACATTTTTCAAAATCGGTTCTACTCATCAAAATAATAAAAAAGTTGGTATACACAGATGTTCATAATTGCTTAGTTTTGCAGTTATGTATACGCGTTTTTATATTCCGTAGAACACGACCTGGAATGCCTATTAAAGTGGCATTTAACGAAGCCAAGCTGTGTTTCCGCGGACCGATATATAGACTATCATTTCCACTTTGCTTTTTTAAACGCGAGAAGGAAAAGATATGAATGAAAATGTAGTAGGTATATTAGGCCAACTGACAAACGCGTCTGTCAGTCAGTTACCATTTAAGAGGCATTCTGGTCCAGTGTTTTACGGAATATAAAAATGCTTATAACTGCAAAACTAAGCATTATTGGATATATGCGTATACGTATCATTTTTTTATTATTATTTTGGTGAGTAGGACCGATCCTGAAAAAATGTCCCACACTTTTATAAACGCCCTGTATAGCGTACTCGATGAAAATACACCCGAAGGATACCGGAAAAGAACCTTCCCCATTTAAATACGACCTCGTTCGTTTTCAATAACACAAGTAGTCACGTGGCGACAGCACAAAAACAGTGTTTTCTAAACGTTCTTCTGGATTTTACGTTGAATCGATATTAACGCGCCGAGACCACAAATGATAAGCACGTGACCAACGTACCCTGGACGAGGCACATGCTCGACCATGTTCCGCGACCACTGCCACAACTTTGCAACGAAATCGAAAAATGAGCCGCAACATGCGTTGGGAAAAAAATTTCCATGGTGCAATATACACGGTGCGTTTACGAAGTTTTACGATTAGATTGGATAATAAAAAATTAAACTCTCAAGAGAGCAACTTTATTCCTCCTTAGTTTTCAACAGAGCCTCCTCCTAAATCTATGCACCTAGTAGCACGGTCATAAAGTTTTCGAATTCCTGCGTAGAAATCAGTTGCCGGAATACTATTTAGCTCGCGCATTACGTTGGTTCGAATGTCTTCGATGGAGTCGAAATGATGCCCCTTCAAGTGAGATTTCGGCTTAGGAAACAGAAAATAGTCAGTGGGTGCCAAATCCGGCGAATAAGGGTGGGTGAGTAAGAATTATAACGCTTCTCTTTGCAAAAAATTCCTGAACGATAGTCGCGTTATGAGAAGGGACATTGGCATGCAATGGGAACCGTCCATATCAGCGAAAAATGTTGGATCGCGTTAAGGTGGGAACATACTTGTATAGATACCTACGCTACGCCACCCGACGCGCCCACACACGATGCGAACTGTGCACATATCGATGGCTTAATGCACACGTATTGTATGTCCATTTTTAGCGTTTTCGAGAAAAACAGGTTTAAAGATGCAATGGTACATAAGATTCAGGGGCATACAATGAATAAAAATATTATTTTTGACACATTTATAAAAAAGATAAAAATGTGATTTTTATACAGCATAAAGAAACAGTCAAGAACTATTTGTTGCATATAAAAACTCAAATTTCATAAAAAGTGGACATACAATATGTGTGCACTAAGCCATCGATACGTCGGTTGGATCGGTATGTGTAACACACACCGCCTATGTGCAGAAAAGTATTTTAAAAAATATTTCATTGAAAAATTCGGAAAATTGCAAGAGTTACAGCGTAAAAAGTAACGGACGGGCCAATGCAGGTAAATGCACCGCGGCGGACTTTAAAGCCGTTTTTCTCAATTACTATGTTTCTCAAGACGGTGAACATCGTAACTCGAGAACAGATCGATATTTTTTGTTGAAATTTTAACTGAACCTTTTCACCACAAGGTGAAACTCGCTTACTAAGATCGCATAAGTTTAACAATATTTAAGATAACATTTAACACAGAATTATTTCAGGAAAATCCTTCAAAGTTGATATGTGTTGTATAACGCCGTGAATTTTTGTTAAAATTGTTCATCCGAGTTCCACCTTGTAGATTATGAGTTAAAGGATACTCATAGATATGCAGCGATTTTTCTTTTAGATGAGTCGGTCAATCGGAATCGTGATCACCACATTGAGGCACGCATTACGCAAGCACTCACTTTGATGTCTTGTATATTAATTCATTTTTAAATTTTGTAAACATTCTTATTTGAAAATACATCTTGTATCCCTAAGAAAGAGTTGTTAAAATAGCAAACGGTTTGAGTTATTACTGGCTCTACAATCTAGCCCAAGAGAAACCGTTGATTTTAGCTGTCTAATACCCATGTAAGTACCCTCTTAAGTATGTAATCGACTTCGTTAATTGTAATTACAGTCTAATTTCAACTTGAAAGTAATTGCAATTCAATGTAATTGCCAAATGAATTACAAAGCAATTTCTGTAATCGTTAATTGCTGCACACCTCAATTACAATAATTGTGATTGCCAAGTGTAATTGCAGGGCAATTACAATTACATAGAAGATACTGTAAGGTATGGTTTGTGTTACATAATAGTAGAGACAAAAATGGTAATGTCATTATGATTATTTAAATTCCTTCCCTCCCAAAGTAGAAATATTCAAGAAAAATTTGTTACTTGCGAATATTAGAGTGCAAGTAGCTATTTACTTATTTGCACATTGGTTACAAGATCTTCTACTATTTTTGTAAAAATCTGTAATTTGGTTTGTTTAATGACTGACAACAAAATGTATATAAACGGTTTCATCATTCAAAATACATATTTACAAACCTTCATTTTTAGACAATTACGAATCATGTAATTGTAATTGTCCTGTGATTACATGTAGCAATTTCAATTGTAATCAATATCGATAGAAATTAAACGATTACGAAAGGTATTTCGTAATTTAATTAACAATTACATTTCAGGCGTAATTAATAATTAGTACATAATTAGATTAAATTTTGTCCAACTCTGATTTGAAGGTAGTGTATTTAATTTTTAGTGTTTCCTCGACTTGCGCGTGTGTTACTTGAGGTTGTTTAATTACATTTTAAACACTAACAATGTTTTTCATAGTGAATTCTTTGCGTGGGTGTTCAGAACTTGTATGATCTTTTACGCCAGAATCGCAATATTGAAAATCCTTCCGTGATCATTGCGCGTTTCTTGTCTGTTGTCACCAGAATGTCTGAAACGTTTTTTCGTGATACTCTATAGGTGATAAATCACGCTTAAAGCTATACAATGTAATTGCTCGATAGTCACGTTGCGACATTTTTTTTTTATTTTGCAACGCTCAGCACATGCGAATAGTTTATAAAAACAATTCTTCTTTGAATTGACGAATACATAGAATAAAAGTGTCAAATGTATATACAAATCAATGAATTGACTATTTTCAGGATATTCAATTTTTTGGATGTTTGTGAGATGTGATTAGCAAATAATTATAATCTGTAATTATAGACGTGAGTTATCAACTAAAAAATATAACCGAAAAATGTTTAAGCAATTTTATGAAACCTGACCTTCATCAAGGAGGTTCCCACCTGTATGGCTATACGCGCGTAGTGCGGACCTCCCTATATTCAAACGCTATTATCCAAAAAAATGGTTGGAAGCACAACAAAATTCAATGCTCTTTTAATATTATTTGAACAAAATTTCGATAGGGTTTACCATTTGTGAGAAATTCTTTAAATCCAAACTATTGATGAATTTTAAACTTTAAGGCCTGGTCGGCACTCTTTCCTGTTGTCCGATTGCAATAAACTTTTTGAGGGTCTATTTTTTTATCAAATGGCACCGTTCTAGAGGGCGAGGGCAAAGAAATACAAAAAAAATCGACAAGTATAAACAAGGGCCACCCTAATGCAACAACGGCGCAACGGAATGCTTCCAATTACCAAGTAATTGTTTCTCTTGGAACTGTCGTTACTCTATATTCCCGTTTTGAAGTAGTACCTATGTGTACAAGAGAATGAGTTTGCAGTAACACCGGAGTCGTTTTATAACGATCTTTGGAACCGAAAATTCGGTCTACGCACGATTTCGTGAGGTAATCATGCCACCTGTAGAATACCAAGTTTCGTGAAATTTATTGCTTCCTCGTTAACAGACGCTGGCGAAATACATAATTCGCGCGTAATGCGTTAAAAGAGAGACAGAGTGAAAGTGTAATCTAACGGATGGGTAAACGTAATGCGTGCTGACAACATCGCTTCCATTGTTTCAAACTTTCCAAAAATAATTCCTCGCAGACCGAATTTTCTGCATTTGGGTAATCTTTCTGTTTAATTTAAGGGAAGAAACTTTTTTTATTTTGAAGAATATACTTCTGGCTCGTGGAGAAACCAGTAAAATTTAAAAAAAATTGAAAATTTGTAATTTTTAAAGGCGTTGAAAGGACAAAAAGTATAGGGGGGGAATAAGTGATTTCAAATTTCAATTATCGTTATTTTCTCAAAAAATGTCATTTTTTTCCTAATTTTTACTGCTAACTTCACGAGCGAGTTTCATGCCTTTTAATAATCGGGCCTTGTTTTTTATTTCAGACCAATGGTTTAGGTGCTACAGGTTCCACCATTTTGGATGAATTTTTTGACGCTTCGACTTTAAGGACTCCCCAGTGCCGTCTGGAATGATTGATTATATAACAAAAAAAAATATTTCTATAGTTTAATACATCCTTGATACAATGCAAAAAGTCCCATTAAATTATATGTAGTAGTTTTCCTATAATTAATTCCTAAACATCACCTATTTTTATAGGCTCTAGACCGGAACAGCCCCTCAAAGAGGGATTTGTAAAATGAGCTATTTACACGTGGCCTTATCTCGTTAGATGAATATACATGTACTGGCATTGCATATTCATGAAAAAGCTTGTTCCAAATAGTTATGTTCTTTTTTATCTGCCTGACATTTTTGGGGTTTTCCCTGCACTTGTCAGTATTGCTGGGAAAGAAATACAATTTCAGTGTATGACGTAGACTGCTTTACAATTATTTATGGATTTCATATGAGCCATTTTTTATATGACCCCCCCCCCCCCTTCCAAACATTTCAATGGTAAAAATATATATTTACTGAAAAACAAAATTTAGTTTTCTAAAATGTTCTCCTTTCAAACCACTGTAGTCGTGTTACATACTCCTATAACGATCATAAGCAATTATTAATTACATCGCTTCATCTATTTGTATAATATTGAAATAAACAATTAAATTATCACTAAGAAAAAATTAAAACGCGCAGCTCACGTTAATGGCTGTATCATTTAACGTTTATGAACTCACCATTCATTCATTCATTCAGATGATTGTAATGGTTTTCCACGTCTTCGCGAACTTTCATTGACTGCGAGCCGTGGGTGGCGTGCAGAAAGAAAACGATTACAAGGATAGACGAGGACAAAAGTATAGAAGTTGGTGCACGGTTTAGTGAATTTCGAGCCCAAGGCTTCTCTCTTGCACTTCGCTATAAATTGAACTGTACGAATTGCCCACGTTTTTAGCCGGTTAACTTATCTTACCGGAAATTACGGTTTTCAACGGAAGTGTTGCGGTCAGTCTAGTACGAAGCGTTGCTCCATATTGGCAAAAGTCAGGCGGTCGCATTTTGGAGGAACCCAAATTCTTTTCTTCGAATTTTGCGTCTCATTATTATTCGCTTCGACATTGCGACATTTGAACGCAGAATTCTCTTTTGCCATTTCTATTTGCCGCAGAGAGCGAAGTTAGGACCTTCTCATCCGAGACAGTCTCCTATGGTTTGCGATTGACATTCGCGATGTACTTATTTAGGTACCAGAGATGGGCAAAAATTATATTTAAATAAAAATTTCGATTAACGAATAAAGGTTAAAAAATGATTCGTCTTGTGTCGAATAAAGTCCAAGTTAAAGTTAGAGTTACAGTTGAAGTTAAAATTAAAAATTTTATTCGACGCTGAAGTTGAAACGCTCGACGAATAAAGAAATGAACTTTATTCGTGGAATAAATTCTTGTTGAACAAAAAAATGAACTTTATTCGCCGAATAATCTAAAGTAACTTTTATTCGATCCGTTATTCAAATAATTTTTTATTTAGTTAATGCCCAACTCTGATCTAAACGTTCAAAAGAATCCACGAGATCTTCGCGTGGTGGCGTGTCAGAAATGTTTAAACATCAGACTGCAACTAAACGTCATTACCCTTCCCCTGCCAGTTGAATAAATAGACAGCACCGAGGAAAAAAGTGTCGTAATTGTACACCAGCCGACATACCCGACCACTTCTTGACCGATAGGCGGTCTTATACGAAAAACATTAATATACGCTTCGATGATAACTGGCTCGTCTAATGAATTGAAACTGTACCTATCATATCAAATTCCAAACGAAGGCATGTGTTTACCTAAAGGTGCATGTTAGTTTCTCAGTTTGAGAAATAAAAAAATAGAAACGTAACAAAGAGAGATTAGGTCTGGACGGGAGTTCCTTTCCAAAAAGGCAAAAACGAGAGGAAGTAATAAACAGGGTAAGTCAACGTACCTACTGTGGTCGAGTTGATTCGTCATGGAAAAAAGTTGCCGCAGGAAGTGTGTCGATAAACCGTTGTTCTATTCGATTACAGATAGATAAGATTTCCACGAAAGTGTGGCAATTTACGGGCACATCGTATCACACGTTTCTGAGATTCTGTTCAATATTTCGATAGATTACGAGGTACGTACTTGTTAAAGGAGATTACGGCCTTTTCACACGAGATACTTCTGTAGCAATAATTACAATTATGGCATAATTCAATTTTATTTACATGCATATAAGTGTTGATGTTATAAAGCGAGATCTACTTGCTTGGCATGAATTTCAGGAAGAAGACACCAAGAATATGAAATGTAAAAATGGGACACTGAAAGTACCTATATTAAGAACCTATTCTTATTTTTTTTTTGCAAATTAGTTATATCCCAAATAGCTGTTGTCACAAATGTCACAGAAATGTCTCGTGAGAAAAGATCCTAATGGAGGCATCAAATTCTATTCATAGGTACTCCCACTTGAGAATTATGGTTCATCTGTTGTTTCAAATATTTATAATGATAATTAATAAAAGAACGAAAAGCATCATATAGACACTCATTGTCAACACTCTTAACTCTTCGTTGACACACCTCTGTTTTCGATCAATTTTGACATACCTGGGTGTCTCACACCCACAGCAATTTTTGAACGACTGCCATTCTCATCTAAAGAATCCAATCGTTATGAAATAAATCATGGGTCATTTTCAAGTTCCCAAGGATGTATTCCAACAGTTTTCTTTATTCAAATTTTATCACAGTTTTTGTGGAAAAATTCTATATTACCCTATGTCGAGAAGAAACGAAGAAAATCTTCAAAAAATTGTACCTCTTACAAATTTCAATATTAGAAACTAAAAATCTACAGAGTTGTTGTTCATATATAATATTTTGAGAGAAAAAATAGTTTATAAGTTGGCTTTGGAGAATAGGTTAATTTTGCATATAGAATGTACAGAGCGTCAAAATCACCTTATGGGTGGCTCACACCCAAAGTTTGCAACGAGGGGTTAATTATTTGAATGTCTATATATCTCAAAATCGAGACAGTTTGAGTGTAACCAGCAATTATGATTACGGTACAAAGACAACTTTACTCGAATGATTAATTAAACGCATATAATATTACAAATTTTAATATTGCAGGCTATCGTAACGTTAGTTCTTATAATTTACACTGTTTAAGGCTTTAGAGACCTATTGTAATCTTAGTCTGACACTTTCGTCAGTGTGACTTTTATAATAGGTTTGATAACGCGCTGTTTATGTATCGTACAGATAAATCGACGTTCTACGGAATCTAAGGTGTCAATATAAGTGTTCAATTACGTGTATTATAATTTTTTTAAATGCCTTCACTATCGCACAATATTAAGGCTTCTTCGTACGAAATATTTTTGTACGCAAAAAAAATCCGAGATTGACCTCGCAAAAAATAGTAGTACGCGTAAAATAGAATTTAATAGCCATTAAATGGCACGGTTCCTAACGAGGAACATTTTTTCCCAAACTATTGTATGCACCACATTCTTTTTCTGCGTACCAAAGAGTATATAATAATAATAATAATTTAGCAACAGAAATACACTACCGGCCTAGAGTTGGCAATCACTTGTGGATTTTTATGATAATCACATCGTATAACAAATATTCTCCTAGCTATACTTTCAGCGATGATTGGAATATTCATGATTTTAACAAATTTTAATATGTTATCAAGGGAAAAGTTTACTCAAGTTTTTTTTTTAACAAGAAAACCTCCTCATCTCTTCATTCAAAGGGTGATTCCAAAATGTTTGCCTTATTACTATAGTTAAGCAGTGTCTTCTTTCGTACTCAAGAATTTTCTGTACAATAGGTATTTTCAATTTTTGCAAAAAAATTTGTATCTAAAATTTATTACACCTACGGCGGGGCCAGTCGTGAATCGTGGGAAATGATTGTTCCATGACTTTCTAGAAATGAAAAATAAATAATATCTCGGATTTAGCTTTTGCGACTGTCAACAGGTATTTCAAATAAATTCACACATTTTTTTAGCCTTTTTACCTACTTTAAACCACCAACGTCTTCTACAAGTCAATACATCCAAAATATCAATCCCAAGCCACAGAAACGTCACGCGTGAAGAGGCCCTAAGGCATGCACCGATCTGCAAGGCAGTTTCGCGAGCAAATTAACGATATTCAGTGGCGTAAATAATTGTTCTTGCTGTATTCAATGTAATATAGACGAAGGCAGGTGTAACTATCTACTACAATGGACTAAATATAGAACGTTTGAACAACCATGCACCTAATTGGATAATTACAGGGTAACCGATAGCACAGGAAAAGCTCAAGAGAATGATGGTGCACAGTATACAGGGTGGCCCAAAAGAAAATGTAAATATCATTGAGTGGATTACAGAGATAAATTGAATTGAAACATTTTGAGTCGACATAAATCTGATTATCAATGTTTAGGAATGTATGAACATCTCAAGATTTGCATTCTAATAAATTGTTGTACCTATATTAAAACAATTTGTCCCGGTCCAATTCGATGACTGATCTTTTGTTACACTATTAACCATTTACGTTGCAATTTATTCGCTCATAAGTCGACCAGCAACCTTTGGCTAAATATGTACGTATAGAATACAAAACTTTCGAATAGGAAAAAATATAGTATAATGATATTCAAATTGAATTTACTCTACGAATTATGAATTTTTTTCCTTGTACAAGATTCAATGACATCAGATTGTAATGTGAATTTAAGCTTCGGCGTGAAAAGGGTTGATGATCAGTTAACTGATTTATTTCTTCACCAGAAAAATCTCCAGTGTTTTTAAGATTGTATGTTCAAAAACGATTAGAAATTAATTAACTCATTCTGTTAGCAATAAATACCATGTATTACCTAATACACTATTTACTCCCTTTCTTTGAGTGAAATTTTTCAATTTTCCTATCCAACACAGAAAAATTTCAGTTCACAGATTAAGAGTGGGGGCAACATTAAGTGTAGTCATTTATTCCACAGAATTATAAACAACCCTATATTTATCTATACTGTGTGTAATTTCAATTTTTCAATAACAAATTTCCTTTATTATCACAAAACATGTCTCTTTCATTTAAACTTTTTCGTCTGTGCTCATTTAGAGACCACTATCAGTCATTTAGGTATGCACATTTCACAGCAACTTGAAATGAAAAATTGATAGCTGTATACAAAAATCCCTTATCGACTTAAAAAACGATTTTCCCCAATTTTCGTTAAAAATTGTTTGGTATAATTCCCATGGATTTAAATCGGTGACTAACGTGGCCATTTGAAATCTGCTGTTCACTACTCGCTAATCTAAACGTTAGGACGTTCATATTCTGATAATCATTGTAAATGAAATTTGTGTTGATACGACGTAGTTCATTTAAAGTTCCACCTAGAATTCACTGTGCCAGTATTAATATTCTCTCCTGGATTATCTGGTACAATAAGCAAATGAATAAACATGAAAAGCATGAATTGCTGCCACATGCACCTTTGTCGCATAATGGCACGTACACGACTTCGAATGCGACGTACCTATACATTCGCTTTTCAAATTACTCCAATTTGCAATTTAGTGAAGCCCGATATTATGTTAATTATCGTAGAGATACCAATATGGTTACATACTAAGTAGGATACAAATTAAATTTCTAATTTCAACGGAAATTAGAAAAGTTTGTTTCGTCGATTTTGATCCTTTCACGTTTCCCTCCAGAATTGTCAATTTTCATTTGAATCTCGAAATTCCTTTCAAACTGGAATATCAATAGTTGTGCGAGCTAATGAAGTATTTAGTGTGTGCAGGAATATTGATGGAGATACATAATTCGCACGAAAAAAGCAGTAAGTAAAAAATGGACGCTTAGAAGAAATCACGTGATGTGAGATTAATATGACGCGTTCAATGACAGAAATGTCAATGATTCCTACGTAAATACTAGGCCAGGACGTTTACGACGTCCGCCTCTGAATCCGCAATGCGATAATGGAAACATATCTGTTTTTTCGGGATCGGTTGAAAATCTAGATGACCGAATTGTTGCGTAAACTATTCTAAATAACAGTGATTCGGAATAGTGGATTAAGCGCTGATTGCGTAAGAAATAATACTTTTTACATAGTCGATGAGCTTGGATCTGGAACGCATGGATCGTCATTCTTTTGTTTGGATTATATAATCGTTGTCGGGGTAAACAATGACCGTCAACCATTGTGCCCTGAAAACAGGAGACATCGTTTGATGTTCTAATGCAGCTATTTCGAAACATTTTTTATTGTAACTTACAATAAGAGGCACAGTTTACATTGTGACTAAGTACATAGACCTCTCTCATGTATTTATTATGTCAAGGGGTGTAAACTATATTTTCGTAAGCTTGGCGTGCATTTGTGTCGTATTGAGTCATTCCTTCGTTCCGATTCGAACAGGTAAATGAAATAGAAACTAAGGTAATATCCCACATACGGATAGTAAAAGAACAGAGTTTGTAGATATGCCCAACCTAGAAACCCCTATCGTTGATGCAAAGAAATTCCTAAAGGAAAAGATCTTAGGCAAGTGGAACCATGATTGGATATCCGACAAGCCTACTAAGCTCCACGATATAAGGGACAATATCTACTCTCCTAACCCGCCCTTATTCGAATCAAGGAAGGAACAAAGAATTATAACGAGATTGCGAATTGGCCACACTAAATACCCACGCCAATTCCTAATAACAAAAACGGAACAGCCACTCTGTAACACCTGTAATACCAGCTTAAATAATGCAAGACTGTCCTGTACTCAGAGACCTAAGGCAAAATGAAAAAATCCCATCCACTATCAAAGAATGTCTGAATAATAAAAAGTATATTGGGAATATAGTATGCTTCCTAGAGCAACTGAAAATAATCAAGGAAATGTGAACTAGGTAACAGGAACCATAATAGATTAAGATAACCAATAAATAAATACCCCCTAGAAACACACCTTGTACAATCGAAACTTAATGTTATAGTATTAACATGTCCTAATAGCTAATAGTATTAAGTTTTAAGACGCACAATATTATGCACAAGTAGGCAATAGTCATTAAACTTCGTCTATTACCCTAATAGTGTAATGTATTGTAACAGTGCTCGCTAATAGCTCTAAGCTGATACGACATTAAATAAATAAAATTAAAAAAAAAAGCAACTAAAATATAATGCGTTTTCAAGCTACGAAATTTATAAAATCCAATCTGAGATTCTCTTTCATTATATTAACCAGTTGGTTCATTAATATAAGTGGAAGATTCCCGCACACAGCGTACATATTCAGAGTTTCAACCACGGCACCAAAGGGGTTAAGTTTAAGGGTTTAAAGGATAACATACTGGTCGTGACTCATTAATATATACGGCATTATAAGTGCATTAATTATTGTTCCAAAAGCGAATCAGTGAATTTCATCAACGCGAGATGTATATTTGACACAAAGTGACAGACGAAAAATTCTGATGTATACAGGTTGCATACGTGTAGGGCTGCCATCAGTCCGGGTTTCCCCGGATTTGTCCTCCTTTTTAGGGCGTCCGGGGACGACCGGAGGGATTTTCTGTAGTGACCCGGGTTTTTCGATGCTGCTCGCTCAAAAATTCATAAATATTTTATCTGTATTTCTTGATTGCGGTTACAGTTTATAATTTACAGAAATTTTTGTCTTGGGATATCGTACCTCATATAAGAAATAGTTAAAAGTGTCCGGGTTTCAAGTGAAAATAGGGTTTTAATGCTCTCTGTCCTAGATTAATGATTTTACGGATGGCAGCCCTACATACGTGAAACCAGTTTATTAAAAAAATTATCGAAATGGCTGATAGAGGATGGACCAAACATGACTCGTTAGCATAACCAATGCAGGAGTGTTTAGTCCTCCAATTTTTATCAAGTGGCATTATCTACTAGACAAATATTTCTCGATGTTAATGCTTAACAGCGGGAATTAAGGGGGTAGGTCACCCTCGATAGCTCTAAAACAGGCATTTTTTCAAACGCAAATTGTAAAGTGATAAATAACAGTAGAGACAAGGTTTTCCTCTAGTTTTAATCGTCATTCTATGAGCTTTAACACAAAAAAAGAAAAGTCTAAATATCTCTATGTATATAAAAGTTGTGAGTAAAAACGTAAAGGCGTGTGCGCGGTGCACCGTTTGATGGTGTACATAAAATCTCGAAAACCGCTCCAATGATTGGGATGAAAATTTAATGAGACATGCAGAAAACCATTCCCTAAGATGTGTCGGGAGCAGATTTTCGAAAAAAAAAATAATACACTGTGTATGTTGAAAAATACGATTTTACCGATTTCTTGTATGAAAAATATTTTTTAACTTTTTTTTAAGAATTCATCTCGAAATTCTGCTTCCGACACATCTTAGGGAATGGTTTTCTGCATGTCTAATTAAATTTTCATCCAAATCATTGGAGCGGTTTTCGAGATTTTATGTACACCATCAAACGGTGCACCGCGTACACGCCTTTATGTTTTTACTCACAACTGTTTTGTACATAAAGATATTTAGACTTTTCTTATTTTGTGTTAAAGCTCATAGAATAGCGATTAAAACTAGGAAAAAACCTTGTCTCTACTGTTATTTATCACTTTACAATTTGCGTTTGAAAAAAGGCCTGTTTTAGGGCTATCGAGGGTGGCCTACCCCCTTAAGTCATGCACCTGGAAGCTATCTCGTATCTGATGGTATAACCGGGGAGTTAATTAATCATGAACAAAGTAATGGAAAATGTAAAATAAGCTTCTCGTGCAATGTCTCAAGTTTTCAAGAAAAGTGACTTTAGAATAAACAGTAAAATATTACAAATTCTACATTTTAAAATATAAAACACTACATATCATAATGACTAAAATATTAAGCATTTATCAAATCCTCACTGTCCAGTTCCATGACAGCGGTCAGCACCGAATTTGCCCCGTTCACCGTTGTCCAGGTTACTCTAGAAATGTTCGTGACTGTATCACCCAACATCATTCTCTTGATGTATAGGCGATTTACTTATTCCACAGCTTAGTACCTCCCGTGATATATACATCAGGAAAGAAACTTCCGAGCGGCGTGTCCTGCAGCGCTAACTGCGAATTACGCGTCTATCCTCCGTAATTACTCTACTTAATACGCGCATATGAATATCTTACTAGGAGCCTGGCTCCAATGCAGACAAACAAGGAAACGAGTTCATCCAACTAAATATATAGTAGCGATTCAATAATACATTCAAAGTGCAACCAAAGGGTCTTCAAAATGGTTGAGCAAAGCTTATCAACGTATTCTACTATATAATCATATTGGTGAACAAATGTAGTACGTATTTTTGCAAATGCTTTTCTTTCTAGTTATGTCTTTTAACACAGGTATAGTTAAAATAGGAAGGGAGTTCATAATTGATAAAGTGAAAAGGATAATTATTATTATTCTGCTTCCTGCTTGTATAATGGCGAGTTATTTTATGAATTTCACGTCAATATTACAATAGAACCTCCTCTATTCAGATATTCTAGTGTCTAAATCAACCACTGCTCGAATCTTTCTTTACTTAAAAAGAAAATGGCATTTTAAAGCATTCCTTCACCACTTAAAATTTCTTCTAACTGTAGGAACTGGTTTGATGTAATTTGAAACTTGAAAAATAGATAATTGAATAATTGAACAAACTCAAAATATTTGCAAAAAAATAAAAATCTTCAAACTGTGTCATCTACTCATAGAAATGAACAGAAAACGTAAACTTGGGTTTACAATGTACGATTTCTTGGTTCAATACAAATGCAAATCGCTAACGTCCCCTTATTTAACACGACGTAGCGTCAAAAGGTACACGTGGACGAAAAAAGTTATCACGAATTGCGTCAAACCTTACTATCTTTCGAATTTATGTGCCCATAAACAAATTTTAATTATCACACGCCATACGGCAGTGTTGCAAGCATATAGTGTCTGAGAACTACTGATAAGGTAGAAAAATTGCGAGATTAGCTGGATATCTTTTGCTCATTTTTGTCAGTATTAAAGGCACAGAATATTCTCGATATTTCGTTTCAAACACGGCGTGCGTGACAGCGTGCATAGCTGCATGCAACGAGGAATGGCGTAAATGAAACTTGCAAGATAGCAAGTGGCCTTTTAACTTTGGAAAAATACGTGGACCGTATGAATAAACGAACCATTAGTCTACACAAGTAATTGCAGGTTATTATCGTGTGCGATACAACGCAATTATTAGTTATCGTTGACTCGCTTCTTCGCAGATACTTGCAAATGAATGAAGTTCCTCGAATTATTTTCTTTTATCAGAAATATTATATATGTTTTGTGTACGAAGATATATACTTTGCTTGGGAAAAAATGATTATGTACATCATTTTATCATAATCCAGAAATAAATCATGTTCGATTTACGGGTCGAATATAAATACAAACTACGTACTAATGCTCGTTACTGTCCTAACTAAATTACAATTTACTAAATGAGTATGAACATATTTATCATAAAATGTAGTGCCAGGTACAAATTATCCTAATAAAATAATAAATTATTTTATCATTTAATCTACAAGGAGACAATTATTTTTCTCTGAACGTGATGTAGTTCTAGTAGCTACTTTACAAACTTCGTTATCACTATTTGCTAGCTCAGTCGGTCAATATTTTGAATTCGTTCGAAAGTAAAGTTTAAGATGCAAAACGGAGGAAGATTCATGCTAAACACGTTCCGCACCATTGTAGAATTTCAATTTTTCCGTATAGGACCTTAACAGTTTATCTCCCGCTGTCACGTATACGTGATTTCGTGATTCCGATCTACATATTATGTAGGTAGGTACCCTGCGTAGGCCTCAGAATTCTATTTTATTTCGTATCCATCTCCGACAAGCCTGTACTACTGACAAATCTCTATTCTGTTTACAGGATGCAGCCTGAAAAGTTTTCAAAGGCCAGTGACCAGTTTGAAAATTTAAAAAACTGGACAGCGAGCTAAGCGTGCTCCAAAGAAATTTAACAAAAAAGTTCCCTTTCTTTTCCCCTATTTTATTTCAAAATCTGGCTAAAAATACGTGGAAAAATTATTATAATTCAACATAAATATCATGGATCGCCATTATCAAGTACCAAACAATCCATTAAACAGGTATGTGTGTTTTTCTGAATAGCTGTTTAGACAGTAATTTTTCGAAGGTGTGGTAAAAATTTCAGAAACACGTCCCTCTGTTTCTATGTAAGATAAAGGAAACGAGTTCATCCAACTAAATATATAATAGCGATTCAATAATACATTCAAAGGCTCCTTCGATGCCTAAAGACACTCAAGTAAACTTTCTGAACGTTTTTTTTTTTAAAAAGTTATGTTATAATAATTTTAAAACCATTCTTCAAAATTCAGTAACTGCTTCCGAAGTTGGCCATCGTTGAAAATGACATTGCATTTATGAAATATAAAACACTGTGAGAGTTTAACAAGTGAAGAGTTCAGTCATAAAGAGTTGATAACCTCCAAATTTTTTTTTACCTGAACCGTACTCCTGTTCTTAACAAAATCGTTAAGAAAGTAACGATATAAGAACACACTTGATGAAAATAAACGTTCGCAAATACTATTCATAATTTACTTCACACTTGGGTGTTTTAAAGTTTAGTTGGTAGATGGCTTGGCACGTCAACTGGAGTGTTTACAAAAGATCATCACTCCTAAAAACCTTATTTCTCACGTTTTTTTTCTTTCTGAAAATTGGTCAACTACTGATACATGGTCAACTGTTGGTACCTTTACCTAATTTGAAAAATGTCTCGCAAGTCGAACCACGAAAATTTACAGTGGCGACCGAAAAACCGCGAAAGGGTTGCGCTTATCGTTAGCCAAGTGTCGCAACGTTTGAGATTCGAGAAAGATGTCTCTGAACAAATGATCGTGAAATACAATCGCCGTTGCGCAATTACTCGTTATCATTACACCACGTCGAGGATACGAACCGTCGAAGATCGAGCGTCCTGTCAGCGGATAATAATATAATCGAGACGATTATTCTTCCTCTTCTAGGCTCTGCCACTACAAATGGCATTCTTTTTCCAGGGTCTCGAACGATCCAACGCGATCAAGGATTCAGAGCGCTGTTTTCAATGCCAATGAATTATTATGATACTTTTTGACCACGGCTAATGGTACTGCCAAGAACGCCATACATTTTACCAGGATAATCGCCGATTAATCCAACTGCTGTCCTGACAAATCATAAGAGCAGCAGAGTAGCCTGGCCTCTGGTTTCGCGTTTTTTTTTTTTTCGTGAAACAACGAGACCTGTGTTCGTAAAATTCGGGTGACCTCGAACGTGCCCTGGGTCGACAAACGCGCCTGACATTGTGAGAAATGTATCAGAAGAAAAGAACACTGGTAAAATGTCGGTATCTGGGACTAGGATTGTATCCCTCGACGTGTGCATGAAAAGAAATGAAGATGAATTCGTGTTTTCCACAGTTTCGTCGAGCGATTCTGAGTGTGAGTTTTTAGAAGGTGGACAGTTAAGGCCTTTTCACACGTGTCACTCTCTCTATGGTTCGCGATCGGTGATTCAGACATATTCCCACGTTTTCCGTGTTTCTTTAACTTTTTTAAGAAAACGCTTGAGTTTTCCATAGATCTAAAATACCAGTCGTGAGTCGCAGAAGCATCTCATATGAACATACACTTGCTCATCTGGATGCATGAACGTCACAGTACTACGTTTAATGCCTTGACTAGGGTGTACAATTTTGGTAACAGTTTTCCATGTGATACAGTAACCATTCTTTGAGGCTTTGACGTAACCCAACGAAAAAAACAGTTGCAAAAATAATTTCATCTGCTACGAGCGAGTAAGAAATTAATTAAAATTTCAAAAACTCTTCTTTTACGATAATGAGTCAAGGCTGCCACCTCGTTACAGAGAAAAACCATACTGCATAAAATATTTCAAAGAAAACAGACTATTTTCCTCGAGTAATCATCACGCTATTCACTCTCATGAATTCGTAATTACATGGTCGTTCGGAGGTAATTTAGAGCAGAAAATCTAAGATTCAACTAATCCTACCAAATCGTCGACATAACAGGTAATTTTCTGGGCGCTTTTCGCAGCGATCGCTTTTTAAATCGCAAGAAACGCGGGGCAAACAGCTATTAAAGAAACTACTAGAATCGATTTGATACGATGATTAATGGCATCAGTGACTTCACACGTCTCTTCGATCGGGTGATCGGAGCAGATTAATGGAACGTTTGTCCCGACCGCGTGCTTTTTATGTCTCCTTCGATGTAGGTACTTGTTAGGCCTGCACGAGGCAGTAAGAAATACGTTGTTATTGATAACACGTTGCCTGTCGATAAAGCATCTGTCTCTCAAGTTGCATGTATGTTTATCGAAACGGTGTTTCTAAACGAGATTGCGTAATATGTAATTAATTAAAGTGGTGACCAAAACAAATTTTTACAATTTAGATTTTCATGATGTGTATAAATTAATGTATTGCCAGATTGTGCCTGTTTTTATACGCATCATAGTTCCTTTTGATAAAGTTATGATAGTTTGTCACCATTTAGATTTCAAATACTTTCGACCATCACCGTGAAACACGTGAAGTTTAATTACACTGATATTTTTGTGTTTTATACTGCTAACACTTTTGCTTATCATATTGGTATTATTGGCTATTATGGGGGATTCTCATAAGAATGTCTGTCGCACAACGCGAGATATACCTATATTAGGTTGACCAGAAAATTTTGTCGAATTTTTTAATAGAATGGAATTTGTTAATGTAAAGCATTTTGTTATTATAAAAATTAATATAGGTATTTCTTCATCTTCTGTGGGAAGTTGAAAAGTGGAAATAGTGTACTCCATACGGAAATTAATACCTACTGAAGATAATGGATAACTTTGGATAGAAAAACCTGACGGTAATTTCTAAACAACATAATAATTCATTTTTATCAAATTATGGTATATTTGCTATCGTTCACCTTTTATCTCCCTTTCGACTACCATTGTAGTCTTAACGAAGTACAAGAAGTTCAAGTAAATAAGTAATAAAATAAACAGAGATCGCAACAAGTGACACCAATTCGAAATATTTTATTGGATAAATGAAACGTCACTTTCGCTACGCGCAAGGCAATAAATCGAATCGATGCATTTTTAGTGCACTACATTTCAAATAACACTATTGGCGAGGAAAAAATTCTTTCTAATCGTTCCGGTGGCTGACCACGTGACTGTTTATCTTTCGCGCTGCGTTTTTTCGAGTTTTTTTTTGTTAAGACCACTTGGAAATGCTTGCATAGCATTCAAGGCGCCAACTTGGGAGAATGTTCGAGCCGCATTCCTAACAAAGATCGTTTAACAGATCTAAATAGTGAAAGGATAAGGAGAGTTAATAAGCTGGACTTAGCTTAGGAAGAAGGAAAAAGTTACTTCTGGCGCAAACTTTCTCCAAGCCAGTTACTTGATAACACAAAATTCTAGCCTCAAGACGCCTTCAAATTTCACTGACAATGAGTGAACTTTACTGAACTGCACCGACAATGAGTAATGCCAAGCAACACTTGCTTATTTCTCGTTTGTAAACCCAAGTACTCGGAAGACAAATAGATTATGCTAATTTATGCATTAGAATCTCAACTTTTGTTATTGCATTGCTTCGAACGTTAACTTAGAAGGATCTATTGCAATATACTTTTATTCGATTTACGACAAACACATTAAAGTCACCAGTTAAATTTTGAGCTGACGACGCTTTTCAATACACATATGTATAGTTTATGCATACATAACAGAGTTGATTTTTACGCAGTTAGGTATCCAAAGGAATGAAAATTCAATCACCACATATCAAAACGATGGAACACGTTTAGAGTGAATTAAAATAAAAAAAAACATTACCCGATATTACCAATGAAGTTTTTAAAAATTTGGTCATATACTTGTTTCATGAAAATTTAGATGAATCCTTGCCACAATGGTTGTAAACAATAGCAAATAAATGACAAGTGGATATTGACCAAATAATAGAACACTATATGTTATATCCTATTATGTATAAATATTATAAATAGGTACATTCCGTTTCAAAAGTATCATTTTGATCAGCTGGTGAGTTCTGTTCTAAACTCTCAAATGTCTTGAATTAATTTAGCATAAATAAAGTTTCATCACTTGTAGAAACAGGCTACAGTATTCATCGCCACACCATTTGGTCTTATCTTAATTAAAACATTCCTTAAGAAGAAATCTTTCCAGCAATCCGTTGGCCGATTTTAGGAAACACTCACTATAGTGTATTTAGTATCTACATAATAGGATACAGCTGTAGAAAACGCGGGCTAAGTAGCCTCTAAATAATATTTAATAAAATAATACAGTATGAAGAATTTCTTGGTAACCTGACAAAGATATGAGCAACAGACAGTATCGATGACAGAATCACACCAATTATGAAAGTTTACCGGACACGATGGCCTCCTGACAATGAGCATCAAACTTTCCTCCGTCTTTGATTAGTCTGGCAGAGTTTGCCGTCACCTAGATAACAAAGTTATTATATAGATAATGAATGAAATAAGTGTTAACTATCTCCACTTTTCATACGAATCGTCTGAAGAAGTTAGCTACATTTATTCGACGAACAATGACTAGGATTTTTTTGAGTCTCATTCGTTACTCAAAATATTTCTCAATTCAATCAAACAATTAAAATCTACATAACCGTTCCACAGAAAACTTTAGTCTTATCAGTATAATTTTTAACAAATTATTTAGGTACCCGAATGATTTCTTAGAAATCTTGATTACTTGAATAAATATTCTTTCGAAACATTTATTATCTAGACAAACTTCCCTTAAAAATCCAATTATCTAGATAAATCTTTTGCAGAAAATTTCATTATCTACACAAATGTTCTCGAAAACAGTTTCATTATCCAAATAAATGTCCCAGGTAGACCAAATAGAACTCTTATTTCCAGAGAAATTTTGCCCATCACTGCCTCAGCCACCCTCTGACGACGTCTGACGATATTCACTCGACAAGAGAGCGCGGGCCCCCCTACGAGCAACTCCAACGTCACGAGCGTGCTACTCTCTTCGTTGCTCCTCTCTTTGCCCGCGAAAGCTGCTCGTCTGGTCGAGCCAGAGGGAAAAAGGAGCAGGAAAAGCGTGGAAGAGGGAAAAAAGTCAGTGGCGTTTTCGCCGCGCGGTGTAATTATTGCGGTATGTTGGTGGACAAAAAGAGTAGGAAACGGCGGGGAAGAAAGGAAGATGGGGCGAAGGGAAATGGAGCATAGCCTCTCGCGACGGAACCTCCCACGATTGTATGCTAAAGTAGCGGTTACGAGAGCACCGTCTGAAAATTCGCCTTGTGTATCTCGTACCCGAGGAGACTCGATCGCACTTTCGTCATTTCGCGGCTCATAGATAGCAGAACCGAGAGGATGTCTTCATCGGTGCGTCGAGACTCCTTACAAGACTTCATTGTTAGTGGAAGAAGAAGACAAAAGTGCGGAACTTATTGTTAGCCTATTTTTTGGCCTCGCTGAGAAGAAACTGAAAAGAATCGAGGGCAACGCACGCGGGAAAATGTGTTATTAATCTGTGCCCACGGGAGTTACATAAACAATACGTTTTAAAGAAGCGTTACAGAGAATACAGAGAATAAAGTATTACATTAACCGATATAAAGTGCAGATTCGTCTTTGATTTGTAATTCAACCTCCGATAATGTTTTCAAAAGAGCTTTGAGTGGAATTGTATCATTTGTGCTCTTCATTTGTAATAATTTATTTTTGAGTACTGTCTTAGTAAAGTATTTACGATTTCGACTATTCAGTGCATGTCCTTGTTACTTTTAAGACAGTTATTTATTTAGTGATTTTTTAGGCGTATCACATTCTAAAATTACATTCTGAATTAGGGTTTATACAAAAACTGACTTTTTAAAAAAACGGTTTTCGAGTTACACTATTCCCAAAAAAACCGGTTCAACCGGTTTTCGAATTTTCACAAAAAAATATAATTAAAATAGTAAATACATATTTTTACTTATTTTAATTTTTTTTAAATTTATGGAATTACAAAAATATAACAAAATAAAATATACTCTATCTATGCAAAACCAAATAAAGAAAAAAAATCCGTAAAATTTTTGAGTTCATTTAATATTTATGGATTTAAAAAAAATATAACACAATAAAATACACTGCATACAAAATCAAATGAAAAAAAACCTAAAATAACTCAAATCCGTACAAAATATAAATTACAAATCTCTATTTCATTTAGTATGTTTCTTCAGAAAATATTAACTCATGTTTTACAGTAAACTGTTACCTACTACAATATGTTTGTGTCCGAGGCGATTTCAATTTCAAGTCAAAATGTTAACGCTTTAATTAATTCATTGTTACATGTTAATTCTAGTATATAAAACTGGTTTTCAAATTTTACCAATATATAAAACAAACCGACCACCCCTATTCTAAATGCATTGTTCAAGATATGCTTATTTATTAAAACTCACTTCTTGATCCAAATATTTTCAAATATATTTCTTGCATGTTCTATCTGACTGTTGCCAAAATTGGAATGTTTTGTTAAACTTCCATACTTTGTATATAATAAATTATATTATTCTTAACCCTTAACTGATGAGATGGAAACTTTGTTAAATAATTGGTGAGCTGAGGTCTAATATACCCCAAGTTTTATTCTTTCTTATACAGTAATTTGAATTTTGACTTTTTCTTCGGAACAAAGCGTTCAAGACTCCTCAATAAGTATATTAATACAAGTAATACGAATAAAATCTTATTTATAAAGAATATAAGACTCCAATTACAGTGCTATCAGAGGGATCTATTCCATTTTTTTTTTCTCCATAAAACGATAATTTTATTTATGGCTTGTCACTGTCGCGTGTTCTTTCATTAATTCTCAATCTCTCTCACTCACTGGCGCACAGACGAATAACCTACTCGTCTCGAAAAGAGTTCGCGCCCGAGGTGCGGATTCTTTTCGAGACAAAACTGTACTTGCTTTGTATCTACGCGTGAAAAAACGTCGAAATAAACAAGAGATGTTAGAAACTGGCTTAAACCTTCATAGTACACATTTTTAACATGGACCTCAGCAGTGGCGCACTCAGGATTTAATCTTGAGAGGAGCCGAGTTGAAGTGATAAAAATATTTTGAATGCGAATTCAATAAAATTCATTAGGGGATTATAAAAATTTATTTAAAGAAAATCCGGTTTTCTTTTCGTTTTATGAAGCCCCCTCTTTGGGGGAGGGAAGGTGGCGGTAGGACGACCCCTTTGGCATCCCTCTGGGTGTACCATTAGACCCTAGTTTTATGTTTATATCACCTGATTAAGGACTTCACTTGGTCTCGACCTATATTTATCTTTAAAAGTACTTTGTGCGATAAAACAAAAAGCCTGGGAAATATTAATTACACCCGATTGTAACTGACAAAATATTGAACTAAAAAATGTATCTATAAGCTTCATTCGTCCTTGTCGGAGTAAAATTTTTCTTATCACTTTCCAAAGCAGTATGCTGTGTGGATGGCTTTATTATAAAGAAAAATACATACGAGGAAAGCGAAACGAAATAGTACGTCAACGGTGTAGACGTAATAAAAAAGTAACAAGTAAATAGACCCGTGTAACGAGCGACGTTGCGCGCGCTCGAAGGCCATTGACTCTATGAAACTTTCGCCTGGCACTTTCATGTGGAGCAGACATAAAGGCTCATCAAGAACACGGTAAAAAGTACACGACAGCTGGATCATCGTTCAAATTCGTCATCGTGGGACTCAACTCTCTTCGTGCATTATAAAACTATCTAAATCTTGGAACAATTCTTTGTGCAACGTTTATGTGTAAACGCCTCTACAACGTAATTATTTAAATTTTGATAAATTTAAAATGAATCTCGTGACGAAGTGTATTTTTAAATTTTGAACTCGCAGTATGTTATTAACACTATTATTTTGGCTACATTTTATAAATAAAAAATATAAGAATGTTATATGTTTTATATAAAGTTTATTTAAAATGAGGACTATTGTTATAAAATGTTCTGTTTATCAAAATAGCCACCTTCTTTTTATTACCATTTTAAATAATTTTGTAGATTGCATTATTAAGTTCATGTAACTTTTGTTTATTTTGTTTATGAAAAGACCAATCTCAAAGTCATGGAGGGTAAGTAATTATGTCAGACAGTGCTATTACCTATAGATGTAAATTGAAAGCACCTGTGGTGCAAAGCACATTTAAAAAATGTGCAAGTATTTATTACGGTTAAACATTAGACTCTACATTTTGAGTTTGAATGCAGAATGCAAACATGACACATGTTCCTCTTAAAAGATCAATTACTCACCCAGATTTCACCAATGAACCACACCGAATTTATTAATCAACTTAATTTTAAACTTCGCCCTTTTTAACCACGAACTGCCTACGAGACTTGGGCAAAATGATTTGAAATACAAAATAAAAGATAATATTTGAAATAATGAATTCTTTGAATTACTTTATTACTTCGCTTTTAAAAATAATTTTATAAAAAATAGATTTAAAAAATTTGCACCAAAATCAAAATAATCATCTTAACATGATTTTGTATTTTAAATAACTGCTTCCAGGAATATTCTCGTTTCAAGTGTCTCGTCTGAAAGACAGCTGTATCAGAAAGTATTTGCGAGATTATTTCAGGAGACACGTACTGAAATATAAAATAATTTGATTAGCACCCAAATGACAAAATAATTCAAAGTAAAATAATTTGCGTATGTAAATACACTGACCTACGAGTATTTGATAATGACTTTCAGTCAAATTAGATAGTATATTATGTAAATAATCGTTTTTAAAATAAATTATTCAAATAATGCCCAAGCCTGCTGCTTACTCATACCAAAATCAAGAGAATCGTACCGAAGCCCACATTAAAAGCCATTAATCCTCCGCCTGTTTGCTAAAATTGACAGCAACACCAATGAAACCAGTCAAGTGCATTCGGGAGCAGACAAAACGTCAGCAGTGCATCGAGCTAGAAACAAAAACCTGCGCCACTATCAGTGACCCTGTTTTTGATAAGGCAAGTTTGCATAGCAGCTCGTGCGACCGTCGGTTTTCGGAGTAGAAGGTTTCGAGCTAATCAAGCACCGTCGGGCGTCGAATGGACGATCGCGTCAGGGAATAAACTCTGACCCCGACGTAATCAATTAAATCCCGCTAATAGAGGCAACGCGAGGCGGAGATTCTTCGAAGCAGAGTCTTCTCAAGGAAGGAAGGAAGGAAGCCCAGCCAGGTACCAAGACTTTCTCACGACGAAGGCATCGTACTTTGCTATCGCGAATCTCTCTCTCTCTCGTTGGATTCTAGCTGCAATCTCTATAGCCACCTACGAGCAACCGCAGTCATTTAAATTTGCGCCATTACGTTCTGCGCGCGCCGGCAGGGCCTGCTTGCAACGTGGGACGACAGCCACACTGGCCCAGCGCTCCCCGGTTAAAAGTCACGCGCCTCTGTCGCCACAGCCGCAACTACCGCGACCCCTCGTAACGGATACGGATTTTGGTTGAAAAGCCTGATCTGACGATAAGATTGGTTGTAGGTAGGCGAATGTCTGTAAACTGAAGGAAAATCACGAAACACGGATGACTTCTATTGTGAAAGGGAATTAATTGCTAGAGAGCCAAACAGACGTTACTTTCCCCTGTTGCGTCGCAGAGTACGAAAGAATTCTGCGAATACTTCTCGAATCTGACAAGCTATATTATCCCTGTACAATGAAGCTGTGGCCATTATCTTAATGATGCACTTATCCTAATTGCTATTGTGATAGAAACAAGAAAATATAATAATACTAGCTTTACGACTCGGCTTCGCCCAAAATTTAGATTCTGATTTTACAAAAAAATGTAGTTTTTTTGTGAAAATAGTCACATTCATCTGGATTAGTCAGACATAATGAGCTGAGGCACATTTCGCGATCCCAGAGTTTATCGTTCGAAAGTTTTTAGGCGACAAACAAACACACAAACATATAGAAGCTTTCTGCTTTATATATTAAGATTCTTCGCATAAGATTCCCTTTTCTGTAGTCAGGGTTAGTTACCGCATCCGACGAGTTTAAAACGAGTTGTTTGCTTCGTGAAATAATGTTTCGAGCAGAAATTACATTGTCAGGTAGTACCGTAATTGGCTTTCAATTGTCTTGCTTTACTTTAATTGCAACACTTGACGTTAGAATTCTGACAAGGGAACACCACGAACCTGCACTCACCAATTGGACCTCAACATTGTGGGTTTATAGAGTGACAAGAACACATATGTTTCATTCTACTAACCTCAACTAACCTCAACTAACCTCAAAATCAATTAGGCGCTCCCACTTTTTCGCGCATAACTCCTAAAGTATAAGAGACAGAAAAAAATGTTTCAAACAAAAGATTAATGATGCACTAAGTGCTGCAAACGTGCGTTAACAAAGTTTTGAAAAAAAAATTCGTCAGGTATTTCTTTTAAACTCTTCTCAAAATTTTGTTAACGCAAGTTTGCAGCGCTTATTGTAGATACTATTAATTTTTTGTTTGAAACATTTTTCTGTCTCTTGTACTTTAAGTCTTAAGAGTTATATGCCAAAAAGTGAGAGTGCCTATTTAACTTTGGGGTTAGTTTTCACAGCCTTAAAGGGCGATTGGGCGCGAATGTAGCATACCGTTGTTCTTGGCTTGAGTCGCTCTATAAACCCACAAAGTGGCGCTCCAATCGGTGAGTGTGGGTTCGCGGTATTCCCTTGTGAGTAAGAAGGTGCAATGTTGTATAGAAATGTAGGCTTTGTTTCCTTGGTTTACAGCTATCTCAATTGCATATTTAGTGCACAGAAAAGCAAGAAAATATCTAACAATAAAGTCAGCAATGGGAAAAGAAACGGACACATAGCAAGACAAATGAATTTATACTTTGCCGTCGAACGGGCAAAGACTTTCCTTCGATCGTACGATTCCCCTCTGGCACCGAAATCGATGACAATGATCGGATGTCCTCGATTCAAAAAATCGTGTAACAAGCGGCTTACGAAGAAGTCGCTCGGGACCAGCAGGATAAAAAATCAAGACCACTTTCTACAACGTATGCTCCAGTTACAATCGAGACACACTGTACCTTCATGCGGTTATAAAGCGATCGAGGTGCAAGATCATGGACCCCCTTACGAAAAACGAGCAAGCGAACTCCCTGCGTTTCTCTTCGCCCTTGAATACCTTTAAAGGCTTCGTACGAGGCATCGCTGAATTTATCGCGGACAATACATCATAAAAATGATGTATTTTTAAATTGCTTTCGAATAATCTGCAGTATTTTGCCTTGCAGCTGTAAAAATATCAGGGGGCAAGGTTGGTAGAGCGCTCAAGTGTTTCGATGACAAGTGAACAATTTAAGCATGTATTCAACATACTTCTTCGATATTAACACTTTAATCCTTGGACTTTCTTTATATAAAGTAGGGAATAAGCTTTTATATTAGAATCTGATCTCTTTAGGATCTAAATTGTTACCTTTTTCAAAAAGTAATACTAATAATAAGTGACATGTATACAAGTTTGATAATTAAGGTAAGTCAAAATGGACCCTGCATTTGTCAAGCGAGGGTTAAGACCTTAAATTTTAAATGGGGTAGGAATGCCACAAAATATGTAAATGCAGCCCTGCAATAAGTGGCAAAGAATACATTTAGTGGCTAGTATCGTCAAAAACCTCGATTTTCACACCTCTTGGATCCCAGTTTAGGTCTGGATTAAGATCCTATAATAGTGCTTATAATTTATATAATAAAAAAAATAATTTACGGACGATGTCAGGAATTTTTCTGAAATTGGAACATAATGTAGTCCATGTGAAATTAAGGGGGGTTTAAGTCATCATTTAGCTAGTTTCGAATTTGTTTAAAAAGTAAAGGCCACCAAAGTTTGCAATCTGTGCTCATTTTCCTAGAAACGGGCTATCTGAAAATGAGTCTTTATCACCGAAACTGTCAATCGCACGAAATTCATGCTTCTTATGTTTTCACCGAGGAGGTTCGGCCTTTCTGAATAATAGTGTCTCTGTAAGGCACACCGCACAGACGAATCTGCCTGCGCAGTTTGCATTAAACAAGTTTCGCCGACGTATGTACATGAAATGTACGCCTGACCTCGAACGGCCAGTCAAGATCATTTCCTGCTGAATTTCTTTGGGTACACATTTCGTATCTCGGCAAGGTTACGAAAGGATCAACGCGCGAGGTCATCGTCCTCGAACCGCGCAGACTTATAAACTCGTTCGTCGATTTTTGCTTCAACGAGGACAACAGATTAACCGCGAAAAAGTCGACTGTCTTCCGGCCTCTCTTCTTTCCCCTCCGGTTCTTTCTTTCGTGTTTGAGAACAACCATTACCAACAAACTCTCGTAGAACCTCTTAAATTGTCCCCAATTAGAGTCGTGGGACAGAAGAATATTTTATGGTGATATGTTATTAGCTCCGTGGAAGAAGTTCCGTGGCATTTAGTCATGCAACGACCTACTCGAAATAAACCGGTCGACCTGTAATCGGTACCGGGACGGTATGAAGGATGAAACATTTTTAGGGTAATTTTGTAGAGTCAAGATGTCCACAGACAGAGTGTAGCTACTTGTACTAAGACTTTTTGAAAGAAATTTTGAAGTCAATAAAATGATGAGTTAACCTCCCCAAATTTCACATGGAGTACGTCATATTTTTAATTTCATGAAAGTCCCTGACGTTAAGTTCCATAAGTAATGTATTTGGCGTAGAATGATTCTTAAGGCACGGTTAAACATGTGCAACAGCGCGCATTGCGCGCCGAACACTCAAAATTTCCTACGATACGAGGTTCTACGTTGCGCGCCGAACCATAAAAATCGACCCTTGTAATGGTGTTCTGTAGCGCGCATTGCACATGTTTAACCGTGCCTTTAAAGGTAACAGTCCAAACCCGGAAATTCCAAAAATTCTGAAACTTTGTGAATACGTAGGGGATTTCCTCCTGATTACAACGGAATTTTTGTTTGCTGCCAAAATTCACTCTATGGGGGTGTAATTGACCCCTGAAAATCCGGTTATTTTCCGATTTTGTATTATAACTCGTGAACTGTAAAATAATTTTTTTACCAAATGACAAATCTAATTAAAAGAAGTAACTTTTGCCTTGAAACTTTTTTTCTATCTCTTACAGTTCGCGAGAAATAACACAAAATCGGAAAATAGCCGAATCTTCAGGGGTTAATTTCACCCCCTTCGAGTGACTTTGAGCAGCAAACAAAAATTACGTTATAATCAGGAGGAAATCCCCCACATATTCACAAAGTTTCAGAATTTTTTGAATTTCCGGATTCGGAATCTTCCCTTGTCAGTGTATATTTTATGAGTGCCAGCAACTGGCAAAAATTGATATGTAGCTTCACAGAAAATGCTTAACTATTCACAATAAATAATTGAGTATAGTTCACGAAATTTTCACTTGATTATTTGAGTCTTCAACGTGGACAACGACACGGATGTTTATCTAGGTTTCTGATAATTTGCCAAGAAAATAGGAGGAAAGTTCGAGTTTGTTATTTCTGGAAACTTTAGAATGCATTACACAACAATTGCAGATTACATTATACGCCTCACATAATTTTTAATGTAAGTATTTGGGTCTCGTGAGAACTGTTTGAAAAGAATTTATCCGATGGAAGAGTTCAATGTTCCCTTTTGAAGTATCATAACAACAAACTAGTTTTCCATGGATTGGTTACTGAAGATGGAAAATGTATACTGTATGATAACATAACATGAAAATGCGTGATTTGTAAACCAGTAACAGTAGTGAAATCGGATCTCCATCGGAAAGACTTTGTTCTCTGTATAATAAAGCATATTAGGAATTACAAAACAATATGAAATCGTTAATTCTGCAAAATACAGTACATTTTTAAAAACGCACGGAAGTAGGAGAACGTGTTCTAGAAATGTACGGGAATACTAAAGAATTTTATACTCGTTAAGAGAAGAGTCCTCCTTTACACCGCGGCAATGCTCCATCACATACAGCAATCAGGGTTAAAAATACAAAATTTATTATATATAGGTATTCTCTATTATTTGTGTCTTATTTGTAATAATTTTATCCCCGCCCTTTTAAAAACAAATGAGATTTATATGTTGAAAAGTTACTCACAATGTTGCCAGATGTTGCAGCTAATCAATAAATGAAAAAGCAATAACATTCATGCATTGTTACTTTAATTACAGCCACGACATTCACAGATTTTGAGGAAAATCTTTTGAGCATAATAATTTGGCCATCCTCTGTATGTATGAAAAAAAAATTTACTCTACGCGATAGGAATAAACATTGTATAAAAGGAAAAGTCTGTGCTTGCTTTCATCTTCTTGTAATTAATTCGCAAAAAATACTTGATTTTCGAGCGATTTGATCCCTTAATCCGGGTATCCATCACACGCGTATTTCTGACGAACGTTTGCGTTGAAACATTTGCCGAATGTCTCCACCAAACATATGCTTGCCAGCAAAAACGTATTCGCGAGCATTCGTCGTCAGTCCGTCAATGAAGATGCTTAGGTCATTTGCCTCCACTGAACGAGCACGATCAGCGAATTTATTTTCATGCACATTGGCCGGAACGCCCGCAACGTTCGCGAGCATTTTGCGCGGCCGGTAGGTACTCGGTTTTATAGACCCCGATTAATTTTGCTACCAATATCTCCCTTTGAATTTTAATTCAGATAACAGAATTGCGGTTTTCCCGGACTGGAATTTCAGTAGGCTCGTGGTGCCCATTTAATATAGTTGGCGAAGAAAGAGGAGATTTGTCCCCCATTGGAGCATCTCCAACTAGCCTTGAACTCGCCGTAGGATAAGCAGGCACACACAGGTGGGTGCGACCAATGCGTCGTAACGAAAGGAGCGGGACAGCGCGATGTCAAGTGTGTCACGCGAGTAAAACGTTCGCCCAGTTTATTGCCGTGCAATTATGTACCAATCCACGAGACATTCGTCAGAGTCGTTTATACGAGCCTCTGCGCCGCGCATCGGCGCGCTCTTTACGCGCGCGGGCGCGCGTCACGTTTTATTGATGTTAATACGGTCGTTCAAAGGACCCTTCTCGCGTTTGCCACTCGACACCGCGATTGGCTAAATTTACCCGCCACTATTGCGAAGGAGAGGTCAGGCTCTCTCAGGCGAACTTTGATCCGTGGAATCAAGGCCTCTGAGGATTAAATTGGGACGGGATAGAAATTTAACTTCGAAACCGAATGTAAAATTAATTTCTCCAGGCTTCCACCGAATAAATCATTGTTCGACGAAAGTTAACTCTACCATTCCGTTTTTCAGGGCTTAATTTGGAGAACACTTAACGCGTTGATTAGCCCTTCCACCCCAATATTTGCCAGAAGTTCTATTGGGGAGTGCACATCTATCGAGGTTTTAGGAGGAAATGATTGTATATGTAAATGAACCTGTTTTTAATCTTTTTAAGTCTTATTAAAGTCACTCATAACTGCGTACGTTAATGCTGTTTGCAATTAAGGACAATTATAGCGAGTGAAATATGATTATGAAATACGACTAAATTTGCTGAGAAACTATTTCAATCACAAGCTTGAAAGTTTTACTGCATATTTGTAACCCGCACATGGACAAAATAAACTGCTATAATATTCTCAGCGCTTGTCTAGGCAAATCAGTTCTGAAATATGCAGAGCAGAAAATATGACTTTTTGATGATAAAACTTTATGAAATATGATTCAGTTTTAAGCTTGGTGCATAATAATAGCCTACTTTTCTTAAAATTTATGTCTAAAATGATGTACAATATATTACCTGTCTACTTAAAATTATTTTTGAGATACATGTACTTACGAATAATGAATTCCACTTTCAAAAAATTTAAATTAAAAAAGAATCGTTGCTTTTGGCTCATCCATATGACTATCTAAATTTTCGGTTCATCGAATTTTTTTTTCGTACGAATACCTACATTCATTAAGAATAATTGATAAATAAAATTTGAATTTTATTCATATCATGTTTTAGTCATCCTCGTTCCTATTCACTCACATGACATTACCATACCGAACACGAAAGTGCATATCGGTCTAAAATTCCAAATTTTGATTATTACAGAAGTAGAAGTTACTCCACAGAACCTTGACCGGTACAATCCAAGGCCCCGAAGATTAAACTAGGACACAAACTTGTCTTCGAAATGTGAAATGTAAATTTAATTAACCGAGATATCAGCTAAGTAGGTAAGTATTCGGTGAAGGTCGGTTCTTCCCTTATCATTTCTGAATGGTACTATTCTGAAATGGCTTAATAGAGACGAGTAAAAAGCTAAATGTAAATTCTGTGGATGTCACACTAATTACATTTCATGATTCACAATATTTCTATTCTACATCTATGCAATCATTAATTAATTCTTCAATTTCCTTCTCATACTACACAATCTTGACAACTTACTTTACAGTTTGGTAATTTTCTGTTATTAAACCCATCAACTTAATATATATGTTTTTTTACCCTATTACTCCATCTGCCATGATCTCTGATCGTTAATCTCGCTTTAACCACTAAAATTGCTAATACAAATCATAATAAATCAAATCACAAATACACTAACGGTTGAAATATTATTAACCTTCATATTTGTCTACTTCGCAGTGATAATTGATTAATTATTTTTGACGGCGGAATACAAAACGGAGGCCGATAAAGGGGACGCGGTCGCTAATGGGGCCATTCAACTGCATGCGTTTGAAAATTCAGCATTTTATAGAAAGAAGCATCGCTTCTTGGAGAAAATGACGACTTTCGCTAATAACAAACGCGTGACTTGGACGGTCTCAATACGTTGATATGTAACGCGAAGAATTCACGAAGAGTATTGGAGAAAACGCATAGGATGCGCGCGCCTCGTGACTAAACTCTCTTAATCTTTTTCCGGTTGGCGCGTGCACCTGCAGGAAAGTGCGTTCGTTTCTTTCCTGTGTTTCGCGTTTTCACACCTGACAGGAAGGTATCATTAGAAATTCTGTCGCAGAAGCTCGAACCACTCGGTATTCCCAGCATGGTTCCATCTGTGCGCGACGAAAGTCGATTTGCAAAATGCCCACGGTGGAAATCATGCCGACGCAAATTGCATTACGCTCGTCGATTTTATCATTAACGATTTCCAATTACTGATTTGTTCGTGGCGTACAATTCTTACGCAGCGAGCGGCTTCCCAAGCTGTATAAACAAACTGCTTTTAGTTGTTATTCGTGGCATGCTTGTTTCTTTAACTTT
The DNA here is from genome assembly GCA_029448645.1 of Andrena camellia. Taxonomy (NCBI): domain Eukaryota; kingdom Metazoa; phylum Arthropoda; class Insecta; order Hymenoptera; family Andrenidae; genus Andrena; species Andrena camellia. The sequence continues at coordinate 53,907,851 of CM055676.1, read as the reverse complement.
CACCCCCACGATTCATATTTTTCCCAACGCTGCATCTACGTGGTTATTAATATAACTCACCGTAAAATCTGAGTCCTTTGTTAGAATCATCAAGCCAGACAAAAATCACACATTTTTTCATTGACAATGGAACTTTGTGTTTCAAAAGAGAATATGGAATAAGGCCTCCTTTCTTGTAAACATCGTTTTCTATTCCATGCAAATGCAAATTCTGTTTTTTTTTTTCACGAAGGTCGTTCGTGGCCGTGGTTCCGTGGTACATAATTTAAATATCGGTCACGATTGTTAAGCGTTCTCGGGTGCTGCTGAAAAACGCGCATACACGCAGCGTTAGAAAGTTCGTGAACAAAAAATGGATTCCTTGTAAAACCGTGACCATCGCGTGAAACGTTTTTGCCTCGCTCGAAAGGAGTCTTTAATCTAGGTAATAGGTAACGCGCTCGATTCGCGGAATGCACGTGCGAGGATAGAGCACCAGCTTTGGATCGCCGATTTTATTTAAACTTTACATTTTGTCAATGCAACGCGTATGGATATAGAAAGGTCCGCACTACGCGCGTATAGACAATACATCACGCCGTACAGGTGGGACGCGTGAAGTGCGGATCTCTCTATATTCAAACGCTGTTATCTGAAAAATAGTTGGAAGCACGAAAAAATTATATATACAATAATTGTAAAAAATTGAATGCTCTTTTAATATTATTTGAACAAAATTTCGATAGGGCTTACCATTTTTGAGAAATTCTTCAAATTCAAACCATTGATGAATTCTAAAATTTAAGGCCTGGTCGGCAGCCTTTCCTGTTGTCCGATTGCAATAATCTTTTTCAGGGACTATTTTTTTATGAAATGGAACCATATTAGGGGGTGAGAGCAAAAGAAATCGCAGGTTGAAAATAAGGGCCACCTGTCTACAGTGGTGTCTTCGCAAGTGATCGGGTCTCCTGTCTCCAAAAGTAATCATCCGCTGTCCCCTCTACTTCTTTCGTAATTGTCGCCGCGAGTGAGAGGTTAATAATTCGTGGCTTGTCGCTGTCGCGTGCCCTTTCACTCGTTCAGTCCCTCTCGCTCGCTGCAGCAGAGAGCAAAGGCAAACCGAATAGACTACTCGCCTCGAAAATTGATCACAGACGGTCCCAAGAATCGATCTCTTATAGAGACAGAACTGCATTTATAACCTTAATATACGTCAAACTACACTACTGAAAATATTGATTGCATGACCTCCAAATCCACATCCGGTGAAAGAATCTTCATAGGCTACATGTGATTGATGAAGTAGTTGGTACTTATTTTGGCCAAGGTATCGAGCACTATATGCACCTTCAACAATGACGCAAAAATGCTTTCCAAATACTAATAATACTAAACCAGGTGGAAGTGAATACACTTTAAATATTCGAGTAATACAATAAATATTCCCAGTACCGTATGTTGCTTATGGCACTCATCACTTCTTTAAAAATATAAAGATTCTAGATTATAAAACGATCACCAAACGAAGGTATGGGTCAAAATTGACCCTATACCTGCCATTCAAAAGTAAACGCGAATATTTGGGTGTTTTTTATCCATATTAACTTCGATCACTTGACGAGTGGTAATTAAATCCTTTCCTTTTTAGCGTCAATCTCCCATCGTTCTGTTCTTCGACGTACTTTTTACATCCCTGCTCGATTATTGCCCTCCTCTTTCTCCTTCACTCTTGATCGTTAAACATCTCATGCACACGCTCTCTTTTCTTTATAACAATTCCTACTATGCAAATCGTAAAAGTGTCGTAAAAATCATAAAAATCGTAAAAATCATAAAAATCGTAAAAATCATAAAAATCGTAAAAATCATAAAAATCGTAAAAATCATAAAAATCGTAAAAATCATAAAAATCATAAAAATCGTAAAAATCACAAATATCTTGAAAATCGTAAAAATCCTTACCGAACTGTCCCATTAGCGAGATCGGCTGACAAAGTGCGAGCCTCGTGATAAAGACAAAGAAGAAGAGCAATATTTATCATTTAGCAGAAGAAGCGAAGAAGCGTATTTTCGTTTCTGTCTTGGGGAACAAATTGAAAGTTCATGTGCTCACATTCATATTGGGATTTATGGGACAGAAAGTCCTTGGCGTGGATACCTTTATGCGAAATATTGATTTCAAGGTTGCAGCTTATACGGTCGTGCGTGCTCGTGATTAAACGTTTACGTGGGTAACTTGCAAAGTAATGTATATTTAAAGTGTATGACACCAAGACTAAGTAGTTGTCAATTATAACAGCTTATTCGTTAATTTTGCAGGTGTTTTAATAGGCATAGTGTGTTAGTTACTGGAGAATTTCGGGTAAAAATATAAAAAAATACGAAGACAAATAATGAAATATACGAAGTGAATTGTATTTGTTGTGAATGCTTATACATAGATTAATCTAAGAAAGATGTGGAAACTACTTAGGATTTTTAAAGACAGGAATAAATGAAAAGATAAAAATGTTTCTGTGATTTTATCAATTTGAAAAAAAAACTATTGGAGTGAAACAAATGACATCGATATGTTTGAAAACTATTACTTATATCGTTTTCTGAAACTCATTTCGTAGTTGATTTCGGCGCACTGGTTCGGTCTATTAAATAATTAAATAAAAGCTATTTTGCAATAATGGAGGTTGTCTTTTCAATTCATTTCATAATCTTTAACGGTTACCGCTCTGGCATCGTTAGGCCGCACTCTGGTTTGCCATCTAGATATTCTTGCCTTGTGTCTACTGTTTACCTCAGTCACCGGTTAACCGACTCGTTCGTCGCACGTTCCCAGCAATGAACGTGATATTTGTTTAAATGAAAAATTTTTGTATAAAAGCATACGCAGTATTTTTTTCCTTTTATCTAACTTTCCTTGAGAAAGGTCATAATCATTAACCGAAACGTTGGAATTTGATAAAAATTCTCAAAATTGCAAAATAGCTTTTATTTAATTATTTAATAGACCGAACCAGTGCGCCGAAATCATCTCTTCTAATTAGGTCAATTTTTACGGTCGAAATTCAAATTATATCATTTCGTAGTTTTTGCAAGTTGCGTTCACAAGTGACCCATACTATTTATCAATATTAAATTTATCTCACATAGACAAGCATACTCTTCGATGGAATATTAAATTAAAATGGAAAAAGGTAAACTATGAGCAGTTTGGAATAACTCAAATACAAGTGAAATTTGTTTGATTAATGTTGAACGTTGAACGTGTTAAATTCTACTTTTTCTTCACTAGTTAAGAACACTTTTACGCTTTCAAGGGAAACTAGAATACTCACAACCGAAAAAGGGACTCTTCAAATACAACTCAGTTCTATTAAAAGATTTTTCTGGCTAGAATCAACGAACGAGAAATTATATCAGATGGTAATTTTCATGTATTTATGTGTTCAATGTACTAGCATTCCAGCAAATCATATAACGGTAGTCCATCAGATGGAATTTTTAATTATCTCCTTTACTTCCGTCAAGATCTGAGGAACGATAATGTATCAGACTCATGAAAGAGCATAAATATTGTATAACAAAACTGTTTAAGTGAATGCATGATGGTAATTGTTAAACGTACAGACTGTTCTACTAACTCTTTAAGTCTTTACTGGAACACAAAGTTCGTTGAGAATGCATTAATGCTATTGCCATAATTTTCTTATCAAGTCTGATGCTGTAAGGAGACCTTTCGTTCCACACTGAAATGTAGATTTAAACATGTAAACAAAAGTGTGAATTTAGAATCATAAATAAAGTTGCTACTAAATTTATACACATCTTTAAAATTTAAGGATTACTCGAAATAATTTTTAAAATAATACAGATTTGATGTTTTGTGGTCTCAGTCATATTGATTTCCAAAACACGCCTGGCCATAGAATCTCCTAATTTATTCCACTTCACACTATTAGCATTATTTAACATGTACTTACTATTTTAAGAATTTTTTTCGAGTAGATATTGTTCAGACCTTCAAGGATTTCATAAACAATAGCATATTTATTAACATTCTGTTTAAAATTCTCCAGTTACATCACCATGTTTTATTATGAACTATTTCAAAATTTCTCAACCCTACGAAACGAAAAAATCGCTTAGATAACGAAGCTCAAAAAATTACTCCAACATTATGAGCACGTTTTTAAGAATCTCCTGTAACGAACTGAGTAAAACATTCTCTGTACATATAAAAAGAAAAATATTCTTCTTCAACCTAAAGATAAAACTTCTTAATTGATATAATTATACGCTTTAATTAATTATCGTTATAGGAAATACCGTACGAGCGCGTATCGGCGCGCATTTTAAAGGCCAAACAATGAAATACCACGGGACCATAGCCGGATAATCAGGTACACGCAATTAGAGACAAATTTCCCGCAATGCGTTCAACATCCCGCCTGCCTTATCGCCGCGAAGAGAATCCTTTCCACGCATTGCGCACGAGTACCAAATCGTCTTTCCATAAAACGGCGAGTCGCCATTTTTTGTCCGTTCCAACGGCTGAGTCGAGCACCTTCTACTTACAATGCCGCAGCTTTCAAACCGTTTGCGAATTCTGTTTCGCCCATTACGAAATGCCGCACGGTATCTGTGCCGAGGCGAATTTCCCCCAAGTCAATTTGAATTTCGCGGGACCGCGGCGCGGCGCTGATTGCGCGCAGGAACGGAAGATGGGATCAAACCCTCCCACTCGACCAATCTAAGATTACTTATATTATTTTAACTAATCACTTATTAGCTACTTAGGTATTAGGGTTGACTATTATAACATCGTTTCAGCTGTACTCCGCGCTTTACGCAATTTGTTCCACTCTAACTATTATCTACGCTACAATCTTTTACGTAATAAAGGCAACACAATAATAATAATTTGTATTTCTGCTTAAAGAGATTACATGTTTTACACCATAACGGTATCAGAATCTAATACGAAATACTTATTTTGAAGGTCGTATAAACGAAATTATATTACCGGTAAAAATGGACCCCGCGTTCGCCATCCACTGTCGAGCTATCCGCCGTTCAAGGGTTAACCGATGAAAACTCGGAGTTAACGTCCCACGAAAGCCGTGGGAATATTTTCCAGGGGCAGGTATGCGACTCGAGACCGATAAGAATCCCGACTTTAATTCCCTCCCCACGAGGATGCTTTCGATTTCCATCGTGAATCTCCACCGACACGCGCACTACATACGTACACTGTCGGGGGGAGGGGGGGGGGTGCATACAGAAGGCAGCTACGACGTGTACGTGTACGTACGCGTATCGTTAAGGGCGGGGACTAACTAACGTCTAATCGACGAGCCTAACGACCCAACTAACTATACGCGATACACGGTGCTGCCAACAGCAGCAGCATCTTCGCATAACGATCCCTGCCGTACGCTGCCTGTTAGTCATCGCTGAATCATGATCCAGTGATACACGACCTCCCGAAAAAAATATGCGTGGAAGACTTACGATGCACACGATAAATACACCCTGTAGTTTGTCCTTCCAGGCTACTTCCGCGCGTGTACTAAATAGTCACTTATCTACCTCTGCGTTTCTGTCTTTTCCACTGTCGGGGGTGTGAGAAACAACCACGAGAATTTGTAATTCATCGGTTTCGGTGGATGGATTACAAAGCGCTTGGCTTATTGTGTCATTTTAATTTCATTTAGTGGATAGAGGAGACCGGGGCACAATTGGATATTTCTCGAAATTGAGACATATTTTTGGTATACACTGAAAAAATAACTTGTTTTATGCACAGGTAAACTTTAGACATATTTTTAACTAAATGAATTCTTCTGATTTTTTTATTAATTTATTTCTGTATTTTGTTCAATTGTGCCGCGGTACGGGGTAGTTTTGAAAAGCACTTGGGCACAATTGTATTTAATTATAAAATGCCACAAAAATGTTATACAGATCATTTATTTAACTTTCTTAGCCCTGTTTCACACATTCGCTGCGCGGCACCGTTTATACGGTAAAAGGCACGAAGATCATATCGTCGGTGATAGTGCAAAACCACGTATGAACAGTTTGTAAATACCGCGGATCTGCAAAAGTAGCAAAATTGAGATTTCGCGCCCACGGTTGCCAAGCGCTATTTCGCTTTGTTTAGAAGTCACACCATTGATGTTAGTATTTATTACAAGGAGTGATAGAACTGTCCCAAAAAAGTTCACTCAAAGAAATCCCTTAAAATGGCTAAAATATTAAGTTTTTTCTTCCTCCTGTAAAATCGGTAAAATGCAGATCGGCGGTATTTACAAACTGCTCATACGCGGTTTTGCACTATCACCGACGATATGAGATCTTTTACACTTGCCGTCGCCGCGTAGACGGAAGACTTCTGTATGATCGTCGCACTTTTTACCATGAACACGGTGCCGTGCCGTGAATGTGTGAAACGGGGCTTAAACACTATATTATTATAAACAAAATAGAAACACAAACATATTGAAACAAAGAACAAGATCTCTATGTTAAGGGGTCATGCCTACCTGTAAGGTCTGAAAACAGAAGTAGATATTTTCTTCTTTTTTTTTTAACTTGAAGATGTTTTAAGTAAACGGTTGTGTATTCGAAAGTATATATTTTAAAGCTCTTTTTTGCAATGTGATATTCCCTGCAGCGTTTTTTTATTTGAACACTTTACGCTGCCACTGTAGCATCAGAAATAAAAAATTCGACCAAATTTAGTTAGTATATTAGATTATCTAGTGCTTAATCGTGGCTTTTTAATTTCGTTGCGTAGCTTTTATTTTACAGATGAAAGATGATGAAAAATGAGAGCGGTTCTGTGACGAAACTCGATACTTTTGCTATGAACAGCCGTCATTTTGTAGCAAATTAATTTTTCGGGATAATGAACGATTAAGCACTAAGTAGACAATCTAATATACTATCTTAAAGCTAACACTTATCAAGTATAAACATGTATGATTCACTTTTGTGATCACAGTTGTGAATCTGTCAAGTATTGCGGTTCGAAATTTTGCCTTTGCCGATACTTATGATATAAAAATATTAAAAATACCGTTCAATGTAAAACGGCATGGAGTTTCAGAAGAATATGACAAAACAAAATCAACAACTTATAATCAGCGAAGACTTTGAGATATTTCGCTTCGTAGTAAAATTTTTTTACGAAAGTACCACACATTACGGTTTGCAAATCCAGTAAGCCTCCCAAAAATGACTGCGAGTAACATAAACCATAATAATTGTTTACAAAAGCCATGATTACTCGGAGTGAAGTTAGGTATTGAAATATGTAACATGAAATTCACCTATAATAAGGCACACTTATTTCGAAGTACGTAATCAGTTATTTACACAATGGGTTTACAAGATATCTTAACAATATTAATGCGGAATTATTGGATCACGACATACAAGGCTGAGTACTTCAAGATTTTTCAATTTCGGTCACGAGTTTAACCAGTTAGGTTTGTACTTATAGTTCTGAAACACCCTATATATTGAGAAACTTGTTACACATTTCCTAGCGTTACGCCTCCTTCGAACCACCCTGTTTTCCATTACATAGATTAATATCTTTACAACAACTAATGCGCCGCCATTAATAATAACTTCAATAATTCTTTGCGTTCTTATGTTTTGCATAAAGAAACCCAGGAATTTTCTGGAAAGGAACTGCTTAACATTGACAAACGATTTCCTGCAGTAGAAGTTTCGATTATCGATTAATTTCCTTTTTTAAACGCATATATCTCATTATTCATAAAGCATCTAACACGAGTTATGAAAGTTTTATATTTTTATGCTTTCATTAACTTCCAAGTTTATTCCTAGTTAATTATGTGAATTCTTAAAAAATTGTTTAAGTTTTCACTTTATCGTTTGATCAGGTTAATCATTTACCCATCTACAAAAAATTTGTTTAGTGTGCTATTCTATGTAAACTGTAACATTTATATTTACGATATTAACTTTTAACAAATAAAACAATTTCCCTGGCGATTTTAAAGGAAAACTGTTATTCTGCTCATTAAATAACATAAAACCGTCGAAGCATTGTCAACTGACAATTTATAAAATCCCAAATTCGAAACCCCCAATTAAAACTGCCTCAGCAGATATAATAGCCTATACCTGCAAGTATTTCCACTTCGGAAAACATGCGCTCGATTTTCTGAACGACCTCAAGCAGCAAAATTATCTGAAAACGTTCCACCATGAAACAAGAGCATCCAAAGGTTTATCATTCATCTCGAAACAGAGGTTCGGAACAAAGTGTTGGAGGAAAAAGCGTGCGATCATGTAACGCCGCACGCCGCGCCCCGGCAATTTCAATTTCCATCACGACGTTCGTGGACCCAACGAAAGGTAGGGTGGAAATTATTATCACCGGCGAGGGCCTATATTGGAATAAATTAACGCGCTGTATGAGGGGCTCGATGGCAAACGGCTTCATCGTGTAATCGTGAAAAATGCGTAATACGTACTGCGTCCCGCGGTGCTACGGGCCCTGTATCTGTTCCGCGCGTTCGTGTCGTTAATGCATAATGCACCAGCGCTGCTTCTTCGTATACGAGCTACCAGACACGATCGTTTCCCAATCATTAATCGATCGCAGCAGCATTAGATTAAAGGGACGGCGGTCGCCGCAGCTGCGCAAATTATGACTCGCGGCGTCCAGCCAACTGCCAGTCCAGTGATTTTCACCCCACAATATGTTGTATTTTTCTTCGCCATCGTCGCCGGGGCAGAGGAAAAAAGTTAAGAGATCCCGTGATTTTAATGCTCCATTTTGTAAGAAACAGGTATCGGCTTCGACCGTTCGTCGTGTAGGTAGGTACATGCTCGCGAAAAATGGAGCACACGATGCTACATACAATACATACCTACCTATGTAGGTACGCACGGAGTAACAACGAACGATTTGCTCGTAACACTGAAAAATGTGCGAATCTGGCGAATCGATCGAGAAGTAGCATCCAGGAGAACGTTGGATATTGTCGTGATTCAAAATGTTGGTAACAATAGATTGTCGAACTGTCGAAATATTGAGTAGAGTGTGATAACGAAATACTACTGTTGGCCTCTGCTTAGTTAGGGGGTTCTGTTACTAACAAGGGAACACCGCGAACTCCCACTCGCCAATTGGAACCCAACTTTGTGGGTTTATAGAGTTACTCAAGACAAAAAGCAACGGCATGTTTCATTCGTGCCCAACCGCCCTTTAAGGGTGTGAAAACTAACCTCAAGATCAAATAGGGTAACTGTACTCGTAGTTGACAGCGTACCAATAGTTGACACTTTTATTTTCAGTCACAAATGATAAGCTTTCTATTAAAAAAATGTTTTTGACTAATACGCTGTTTGAAAAAGTATTAGTCAAAAACATTTTTTAATAGAAAGCTTATTATTCGTGACTGAAAATAAAAGTGTCAACTATTGGTACTCTGTCAACTACGAGTACAGTTACGCTATTTGACAAAGTATTAGTCGAAAACATTTTTTTAACAGAAAGCTTATTATTCGTGACTGAAAATAAAAGTGTCAACTATTGGTACACTGTCAACTACGAGTACAGTTATGCTGTTTGAAAAAGTATTAGTCAAAAACATTTTTTTAATAGAAAGCTTATTATTCGTGACTGAAAATAAAAGTGTCAACTATTGGTACACTGTCAACTACGAGTACAGTTACCCTAGGCACTCCCACTTTTTCGCGTATAACTCCTAATGTATAAGAGACAGAAAAAAAATATTTCAAAAGTTTAATGGTGCACTAAGCGAGCCACACTGGATCACTTGCCAAACCTCGAATTTAATCATCGCTATCCCTACAGAACTCGCACTGTGAAGCTCTCGCTCTCTGTGCACACACAGTCAGAGCCCTCACTATTGTTAGGTACACCTCTACGTTCTACCGTTCACGCGCATAACTTTTACATCATATTTCGTACTGTAGATTACCGCCCTGCAATACTGGCGCGTGATTAAGATTCAGCCTGTATTACGTGCTAATTAATATATTAGTTTCACGTTGCCACAGCGACAAAAATATTCTTCTCCCTGAGCGAGGCAGCCGACAACGAGCGGCGAGCACCGGATTAATAATTGGCGGCTGAACACGTCGGTTCGATAGCCGGCGAAGTCACGCTGTACCGGTTTAACGTTACAATATTCATTAGGCGTAACGATAGCCCCGATATTTTCCGTACGGCTCCACGTGTGCGTGCCCGTTGTAACGCGGTGTAACATGGTGTAACGGCCAACGGGTACGCAACGACGACAGTCAGCGAGAGTCGCTTTAGACCGCATCCACAGCGATGATAGTACAATAGAACCCCGATACCTGTCCCCTCGATACTAATCACCTCCATACTAGTTCCCACGATATTATATAGTCCTCTCGATATAGTCCCCTCGATACTAAGGTAGAGGTCAGATATATTTCAGTGCGAGTGAGGGCTAACTCCCACCATGACGCATGCCCCTGCCTCGCCGCTCCTTTTCTTAACGTTCCCGCTCCCTCTCCTGCTACGCCACGAACACGCGTCAGGCTCACGGGAGGGGACCGATTCCCCCTCCATCGCTGTAACAACTTTAGACCGGCCAATATATTTGACCTCCACCGTAGTCACCTCGATACTAGCTCACTCGATAATAGTCCCATCGACGCTTGCAGATAACTCTAATGCGTTGCATTTCGTAGAGAGAATAAACCAAGTACAAAGTGACGGTAGAAGGGGTTATGCGCCTGATTGGTTACCCCGATACTTGCACGCATTTTAAGCCCCATAGTTTTGCAAGGATCGAGGTTCTATTGTACCCATTCCTCGACCTTACCCAGGCCATGAATTTCTCATACCTTCGACTTACACGTATTTTACGGCGCGTTTTATACTCTCTTCACGACTTCTTTTATGACGGCCCTCGTAGTTTACGACTATTTTTTCGCCCTGCATTCTTTCGCTGCGAACAATAAACTGCATTTTTCAATCGTGACACGCGATGCTAATCAGATGTATCGTTCTGAATCTCGTGTCTTCGCGAATATCACAATAATTAAATAATTCTTAGGGGTTGATGACATTAAGAAGACTTCAACGCTATTTTCTCTCTTCGCACATGCGGTGGAATGGTGTTGAAAGTCTACTTCTACTTGTTTCATGTGCATGATTCGTGAAGTACACCCTCCAACACTCTACATTTTAGCTTGAAAGGTCTTATCCCAAAATCGAAGGTCCATACATTTTCCATTCGAATCCCATTTTTGGTTTTGTGCATTCTGCATTAAGATTAATGGGGACTGAATCAGAGGTGGAATACAGAAAGAATGTCCCTAAGTGAGGGCCGAGTTCTTAACTCTTTATATTTTCTCAAGAGGCATGTCCTGGTGCTTTAGATATGCTAATTTTGAATCTTGGATGATTTTACGAGTTCGCTGTAGCTGTGCCAGCAAGTATACCTTACAGAGATTTAGCGATATAAATAAAATCAATAGAGGGTGACGTTGATAGTACCCCTGGGTGTCTTGAAGACAAGTCAACAGCCCAGAGATGCAATCAGCATATTTTAGAGAAAAGTTTTTTTTAAGCGGAAGCATATATTTTTACAGAACTTTTTGCACTTAAAAGAGCAACATTTAAAGAACATTTGGTAACTTTTTTGTAGAAAAATATTTACGTCTATAATAAAAATACATGGAAATCCAAGAAGCCATTTTAAAAACGGTGAGCAGGATATCTCAAAAACTACTGCACCAATCTTTCTGAAATTGTGTGGATTTATTTTTTATATAAAAATCTACCGTCGTTCAGTAGATTTTTTATCTAAAAAATAAGTCTACACAATTTCAGAAAGATTGGTGCAGTAGTTTTTGAGATATCTTTCTCACCATTTTTAAAAAGGCTTCTTGGATGTCGTATTTTTATTATAGACGTAAATATTTTTTACAAAAAAATTACCAAATATTCTTTAAATGTTGCTCTTTTAAGTGCAAAAAGTTCTGTAAAAATATATGCTTCCGCTTTTCCAAAAAAAAATCGCCTCTTTTCGGCCTCCTGACTAGGTATAACCCCTTAATACATTAACGACTACACAACAATGCTCTAACTGTTTCTTGTTTTTTTGAATTCAACTACGGAACGATGTCTGCTCCAACATAGAGAACATGATGTGCCCCACAAATGTGACTCGTTATTACAAGGTAAAGAGTTTAATGCAGTAAGGTCCTCGAAAATGTAGGAACGTGGCTAAATAAGTGCAGCCTTGTAACGATTGGCCAAGAACACGTTTGGTTGCTTGTATCCACAAGAACATTGCATTACACACCATTTGAATAAATCTCAAGTTAGACACTATAGCTCTGCAAAGCAGAGTAGGTACTAATTCTTCAAAGCAAATCTTAACAGTAACGTGGGACTTTGACTTTCACCATTTCCTTCACCATTTCTACTAAAATTTATGGATTAATATTCAATAGTTAAACCATTGTTAAACTTTCTTAGACATCTGAAAAAGTTCACCAAACTATAGAAACATCAGATTTCTTTCAGCTGCGGAACAATTTAATCCTTTGCTGTCGCGTAACTCCGTTCGCCCCTAATATTAAGACTCGTATTCGTGTGATAACGCGAATTATTATATAGTAAAAAAACGAGTGTTTTATTTACAGCCCATAAGAATGATGGGCAACAGGAAAGTAACGAAAAAGCTTGACAAAAGAGCTGATAAAAGAGAATGCCACTGAACCTCGGAAGCGATCGTAAACCCGAGGAATGAAGATTCGGGTTCCCCGCGGCAGTCTCGCCATAGTCTTATTAATTAACACGAAATGAGTAACCCTCGGCGCCACGATTGATCGCTGATGGGTCTGGACGACCTTTTTTCTCGTCCCCACGCCCACTTTATCTCGCTGCGAAGCAAGGACGCGAGGGAAGGAGAAGGGATCGGAAGATTAAACCCTTGACAATTGAACCTACCCTCAAACAACGAAGTTTTCTCGATGGTCGTAGCGACTAGACTTCATGGCTCGTGCGATCTAATGAGAAAATCGAGACGCTCTTCTATCCCAAACGTCTTTATTTTCGCGAAAGTTGGAAACGGGACTGCTTGGCGTGCGAATAACCGACACTTTCAAATTTCAAAAGTCATTTTAGGACTTATTTTTCTACAACCTATTACTAAAAGTGCTTTCTTCGAAGCGTGAAATCAAACGAAAATCGTGACAAAATACTAATTTTAGATGAAGTTGCTTCGTGCTTGTCAAGATGTGTTGAAATGTAATGAAAGAATTGATTTTAAAATCTTGACAGTACGTCCTAAGGTGTACTGTTTACAGTGCAATTGTGGCGTTTCCAGTTACTCATTTCTTCTCATTTTACACTAACTGAAAAATGTCATGCATAGTAAAACTTTCGAATTTACATGGCAGCTATCTTGTTGCAAATTATTCTTTCAAGAGTTTGTATATCTTAAAATGCAGTATCGAATTTCTCAAGCTAAATTGTTCCTTAGATTTCTCGAGTACCACTAGAAATCCTGACTCCTGAGAAATGAATATCTTGTAATGACTTTTATTTTACTTCGCTCTTGGAAAAATTCATTTTCAGTCCATTAAAACATCTCAATAAAAGAAACGTTATTGCGCTCAAAAATAAATAATTGTAAAGATAACCACATTTCTCAAACCAGCACAGTGGTTATCCTCTTTAATTGCTCCTCGAAATACTGGATTCTACGAGATGTAAATTTTAATTGCGTCTCATTTCGTATTTAATAATGGTACTTATTGCATGTTTTTATTCATATCTCTTCATCGACCATGCAATTCAGCTGCTAATCACGCGACCACACACGCTCCTTAAACAGCCTTGTTAAACATCGATGATCGAATAATAACCTTTTGTATCCCGCGAAAATACGTGATTATTTCCGGTACGCGATTCGTGTTAATCAAGTTTCCCCCGAGTATTAAATTTTAATAAGAAATTCCTTTTATCCATCATGGTTGCTGGACATAATTTAAACGTCCAAATCTGGAATACGATTGCCGTTGAAACTTCTATTAGTCTAAAGAAGAGCCACCACTCTCTCGTAAAAATCAGGTCTAGAGAAAAAATATATGCATGCCTAAAGATTACCGGGTGCAGAGGCCAAAACTGGTAAAACGTAGATCAGAAACTTGCATTTCGTGCTTATTTAGTTACATTATACGTTTGGTTAACGGTATACACTATCAGCATTTCACTAGACACTAGACACGCACGCTATCTAGGGCGTATTGACAGTCCATAAGCTGCCTCTTTATTCGTTTCATGTAATGAGTTGCTTCCTATCCCGGTTCTTCAGAGTCATCGTGACCTGAGCACAGACTCCCTTCATCGTCCACTTCGCGCACCCCTCCTTGCTCAACAGAGATAACGAATTATGCACAGACACGAAAGTATTCGAATTACGCCAGGAATATTAAACGAAACCAGAATTAACAAAAGTGGATTCAAAGGTGGTGTTCTCAAAAAGTCTCATACACAAAAATTTGATTCCACGCTTCCGACTTGTTGTTGCATTAAGGGGTTAGGCCTACTTGTAAGGTCTGAAAACACAAGTATTTCCGGGATTTTTTTTTAAAAACTTGAAGAATTTTTTAAATAAACGGTCGTATATTCGAAAGTATATATTTTAAAGTTCTTGTAGTTTTTTTTGCAATGCGATATCTAAAGAAATAATGGAATTATAGGCGATCTCCCAGCAGCGTTTTTTTATTTAAGCACTTTACGGTGACCACTGTAGCTTTGACCTGGTTCATCAGAAATAAAAAATTCGACCAAATTTAGTTAGTATATTAGATTATCTAGTCCTTAATCGTGGCTTTTTCGTTTCCGCTGCGTAGTTTTTATTTTACAGATGAAAAATGATGAAAAATGAAAGCGATTCTGTGGCGAAAATCGATACTTTTGCTATGAGAAGCCACCATTTTGTAGTAAATTAATTTTTCGAGATAATGAACGATTAAGGACTAGATAATCTAATATACTAATTAAATTCCCGCGAATTTTTTATTTGAGATGAACCAGGTCAAAATTAGAGTGGTCACTGCAAACTACTGAAAAAAAAATCGCTGCCGGCAGATCGCTGATATTTCTTTTATTTATTTATATTTTCCATCGCAAAAATTACTACAAGTAATTTAACATGTACACTTTCGAATACATACAGGTTTGTTTAAAAAAGTCTTCAAGTTTTTCCCCAAAAAATTCTCGAATATACATGTTTTTTCAGACCTCACAGGTAGGCATAACCCCTTAAGAGTCGCCCCTTTTTATTGTAGTATGTGTCTCTACTTTTGTGGTATCTTGTTTGCGAAGGTCTAACAACGAACTTGTTCGACGTCGATGGGTATCGAAGACGACAATAGAGCGTTTCTCTCCATAGCGAGCGAGTCGACGTCATTTTTCCCTACCCCCTTTCGTGGGACGCGAGAAATAGCGGGCATAACTGTTGCGCACTGTCCTTATCTCGTTGTCAGTCTACCGTAAACTTGACTTTACGAGCGCTGCACGACTGCCGCGCATAGCTTTTTCGCGGTTTCCTCTGCATTTTGCCCCGTCTCGCCGACGTAACGGTTCCCCGTTGCAACTTGTCGAGCTCGTACGGCAGGAAGATCGAATCCCCCTCGACCGGCTGGCATTTTTCCATTGGAGAAGTGTGCCACCGGAAAAACGCCACCGTTTTCATTGCTGTAGCGCGAACGCCGGCCAAAACTGCGATTTCTCCAATTCATCGTAGTAGAATTACAAAAATACAGGTTCTAACTTAACATTTGTTCATCTACTTGCTGGATGGAGTTAGCAGTTATTGTTAGAAACAATAACATACATGGATATACGCGTACAGACACTGACAAGAATATCTGCCAACGCGCATGCGTACTCCATAATTTTACATAATTAATCGATGTTAAAGCGAAAATCACCGATTATCGATCACGTTAGTATAAACCTTGATTATTATACTTACTCAGTACCATCTATGAATGATGTTCAAAATTTTCGATTTCATTTATTTAGGTTTTTGTATGCAGCTCGATATAGGACAGCGGAAAGAGAGATTAGTGTTACTGTCCTTGAAAAATTGAGAATAAGGATGTCCTCAATTCGTTATATGGCGTCTACAACTCAACGCGCGGAAATACTCTAAAATGCGAGAATACATGAAATATAAATTATGTAATGAGGCGAAGTTTGAATTAACCAGCACTGGCAAAGTGTTGAGCCAATATTGGCGCAGTGTTGGATGGGGCCATCCTCTTTCGAATAAAAAAAAGATCATCAAAATCGGTGCATATGCTGAGAAGTTATGCGCGGACAAACATAAAAAAAGAAAAAAAATACATACGGGTCGAATCTATAACCACCTCCTTTTTGAAGTCGATTAAAAATCGGAAAATAGCCTGATTTTCAGGGGTCAATTCCACCCCCTAGGATTGAATTTTGGCACCAAAAAAAAATGCGAAATGTGTACCTATGTATTCTCTACGTATCCTCAAAGTTTCATAATTTTTTAAATTTCCGGGTTGGGGATCTTCCCTTTTTAATAGTACCTATCTATAATCCTGTGCTATTTAACTCGGTACAGTCTCTGTTCATGGAATTTACTCGAGTTAGTATTATGCTGCTCTGTTTCGAACGAAAAAATAGGAATTTATGATCATTGTCCTTCGTGATTACACGCGTCTGCGAGTTTAAGTGTGCTTACGCTTGCACGGAAGCTTATGGTTCCTACTCTCATGGCGAATATTATGGGGATCACAACTTTATCTTGATGCATCATTTGTTTTACTCCTTTCGCCATAGATGGTGGCCATAGTTCTGCATTTTCATTGCGCTAGTGTTCTGGATTTGGTACTTGTCGGATAGATAAATTTGTTAGAAGAATGCTTTTTATTTAGCCGTGAGTAATACGCTGGTACTTTATACATATTTGTGTGGCCCGTTAACGTGCTTCGACCCCAGTTGGAGTTTTACTGCATCGTTTCCCCAACCTACTATACTCGTAGGATTTTTTTCTTCATTTTATTAGCTTGTGTTTTAGTGGTTAAGACTGGATGAATTCATTTGCATATGTAAATAAGTCAGGCGAAGCAGTAAGGTTAAACCTTACTCTAAACTGTTTCAATACCCCGTGTGCGGAAACCATCCAGCTACATTTGCTAACCATATTGGCTGCACGCCTGTGGGCTTTACACAGAGTGTTACAGAGTGGTCCATTGTTGATGATACACCTGCATAGGTCGACGAATGTTCGTAAAACAATAAATGAAATTATCGATCAATGCTTTTATAAACGGGCGTACAGTTTTTTAGAAAAACGACTTTGAAAACACGACCTGCACTTTTCCCATTTCACAAAACATCATTCTTTTAGTAATTGCACCACCCATAATAAGCTACACAAAATAAATAAAAAATTGAAACTTATACTTTTTTTACAGCTTGACACACTCAGGTTCGAAAAAGTATCCCTGTCAGAGTTCGCAGCAATTTTTAACGTTAGTAACACAAGCGATTTGCCTACTGCTATTTATCGAATGCGAAGTAAAAACAAACGGATCATCATACCGCATTCTTACTTTCATGTTAGAAACACGTTCTACGCGTCCTCCTTCCATTTCTCCGCATACTTCACATCTACGTAGGTATGTAATAGCGAACTCCTTCAGAAATTCCAGGTCTGCTCTTGACAGGCATGTTCTACTTACTGAAGCGAAACTTGCAGCATTTTGTTTTATGACAAAATTATAGCGCGACAATAATCATTAATTTTAATATAGATGAAAATCGATACTAACTCCAGCAGGATCCATTTTTTCAACCCACGTTAACAAAACATTTTTTACTTACGAATAAAGTGTACGAAGTTCGGGATACCAATTTGTCTCTGCGTATACTTAGTCCACACCCAGTGTAATAATGTATCAAACGCATAGGATGCATTACTCAAAGTTTCACAAGAAAATTCGTCTTTCTTAAAACCTGTACGTGAACCTGTACATAAGAACGAAGTCCACCTGGAGTAACAAATCATAAATAAAGCATATACCCACGTAAAAACAGTATTTTTATTTTGTTTAATTCAAACGCGCTACCACTGCACTTTAATTACCGTTTGATTCGTTCTTCCGTATGGGCATACAGCGAGGCTCTGCAGAAGTCGCAACTTGAAACTCGATTTTATCATAAAAATTTCAATAATGCGCTCTGTACTGTTCCCACATTATTATAAACCACGGTTCGAAAGAGTTCTGGAACTTTTCAACAGGTTCTATTTAAAACATGCAGCGTAGAACTTTTTTTAAAAATATTCTCACATTACTAGTTCCACGAGAACCGATAAAGTAAAAGTTTTTGAAAATAAAAGTTTTAGATGGAATGGAATTTATAAAATATAAAAATAATTTTTTTCTATAACAGGAACAGATATTTTGTTCATCAATGTTAAAAAAGTTCTGAATCGTTGTAACAAATACTGAATACTATTCAATGAATAGTACTACATAACAATACTAAATAATTATTACAGTTAAATTGATATCCTGAATGTGGTATTTATTTGTAATGTTTACCCACGTAGATAATATCTACGCTGATATTATAGAATTTTTATGTATTTTGGTTCATGTAAATTATAAAAAAAATGTTATTTAGGTATTATTCTTGATAAGTTCTCTTTCCTGTTCAATACTTCTTATGAAACTATTAATTACTTATGATTTTCATACCTTTCATTAAATAAACATGAAGAATATGATATTATATTGTTAAATAAAACTAGTACCTAATTGTTTAGTACTTTTCTTTATCTTATGGAACCTTTTTTAATAAATGTTTTAATATAGGTATCTTGTTTCCATGGAACTTTTATTATAAAATTAGTACCTAATAGTTCAGTACTTTTCTTTACTTATGGAACCTTTTTTAATAAATGTTTTAATATACCTTGTTTCCATGGAACTTTTATTATATAGGTTCTAAAATCCTATCTGTTCCATGAGAACACTTTTTAAAGAAGTTCCTAAGGGTAACATTTCTTTCAATAAAAATTTCACAGGAACAGATATTTTCTTAAACGAAACATATATATTCTAGCAGAATTTTTTTTAAAAACGGGAGTTCCAGAACTTTTTCGGTCCCTGTTATAACACCAACAGTACGCGAAATCTAAGGCCAATTGGTATCCGAACCTTATGCTCCCTTCTCCTCAGCTTACAATCAGTAAGCACTGTCATTTTGCAAGTACAAGTACTGTCAAACAACAGGTATTGTCATACCCTGTAAGTACTAAAGCCTTTTTTAAAAACACCCTCTATTGTTTCATGAGAATTAAACAAACGTGTGATGTCTATCATTGTTGCTATTGTCAGCATCGCTACCAGTCCATCGTTTCGTCTCCTTAGGGAAGAAAGAACCGCGTGATCCAATACGGAATTCCGCGACATACCGAGCGAACATCGATCCATGCCGCTCTTCGAGCGCTCCATCTCTCCATGATCGCCGCTCGTTAACTTCCGCGGTTAATTACATCACGGTCAATGACGTAAGGCAGGAATCATCTGCATGGAGCTCGCACGGCATGCGAGAAATTATCCCGGAATATTTTCGCGCGCTGGTCATTGCGTACCGATTCCTCTGGTTGCGTGGCGTAACAAATTATGCGACGACCTCCTCCGTTACAATTGGACGATCCATCTTCGCGTTTGGGGCTTGTTATTAGCCGACGTGGATATCGAGGGTACAGGGTGTTCGTGTTATTAAGTACTCCAGCGATTTTCTTGTAAGTGGTAAGTATATAAGGAAGAGGAAACAGTTTCACTACTTTTTTTATCAGCAACACGATGATTATTATTATTATTATTGTCGTTGTTATTATTCTTATTATTACCATACGGTAATATACTAGAAATAAATACAGTGCAAAATATGAGGTGTAGCCATAGACCACTATTAATCTAACCATGAAACGATACAAAAAACAACATTGAATTAAATCATAGTAGCGAATGACAAAAACTCAGAGCCAAAAATAATGAGCAGTTAGTTTGGAGGATGATAAGGAAGATCAGAAATGGATTGAACATTTCATATTACACATTTTAATAATTTGAACTATAAATTTACACTACCTATGCAGCGTTATGAATAAGAAATACTGGTAAACATAGTGCTACGGGAAAATGTTCATATTACTAGAAGGTGATTCTTCATGAAAAGATATGTCGAAAATGTAGAGTAACATTTTTTTACTTGACTAAAAGTTTGCAGAATGTAGAAATAAATATACCTAAGTAGTACAGCTGCCATTCAATTGAATCCTTCTGCAAAAATGTGTCGAAATTGTAAAGTAACTTTTTTTTCGAACGAGACTTTCTTCTCAAGAAAATTAGTTTCGAAGATGGCATTGAGTTTTAGGTAAGAGCGCACGTAGTGGATAAATGTTTAAAATTGAGTTTGCTTAAAAACAAAGCCCCATTCGAAAAAAAGGTATTCCTCACTTTCGACTTATCTTTGCACCACATTCGCACAGGCATTCGGCAAGTCCTTGTCTACACGCTTATTTAACAGATATTCAAAAGTATTTTTCTCGAAAGCAAAGCCCAAAAATCAGAAAATATTATTCTACATTTTCGACGCAGTTTTTTGCGAAGAATCATCATCAATAACGGAGCACCCTGTACGTGTATATATTTACGAGTGTACAGCCGCGGGATATAACGGCACCCGATATCACGCTTCAACCGCCACGGCGAATAATATTGTGCATTAGGAAACACGCTTCGTCACTTATTACCCTAAAACGAAACGCGCCACCACGATCGTCGATGACGGGTCGCCGCGAAATTACGCGTTTATGCAGGAAGAACTCGCGCGAAGAACCATCAGATTCTATTTCAGTCACATCTGGCGTATAAAGCGCTCGATAATCGTCGCTACCGACCATGCCCATTCCCGACCGACCATTCCTTGGCGTGTGTAATTCTAGAGATCCTCCATCTATCCCGCGATTATTAATTACAATCCGACGGGGCTGATTCCCTTCTCGATTCGAGCGTTGCGCGAGCGATCTTCAATGCTTCGCGTTCGCAGACCGCTCAACGATCCCGTCAAGTTCGAAGACGTGAATTATAGGTGTACCGATCACTGGTGAAATTTGTAGGTGGAATTAAGACGGGGGTGGGGGAGTCAGTGGGAGGTCTCCAATTCCAGTTACTTGATAGTAATTATTCGATACTGGATCATACGACAAATATAAAATGTAATTATCGATATACCCCGCAGAATTCACGTCACACAGCTGTCATTTGTTTGAGCTTGCGCCTTGGTGATCTCATTGTCACGATATTACGGTGAGTCACGATCTAACACGAAATGAATTCTGCTCGACAGAATTCGCAGCTTTGATCATTGCGACAGAAGTGATGAGGCTTCAATTGGGAATTCACAGATTGTGCATCGTATTTTGTAAATGTTAAATGGGATACCATAAATTGGCGGTGATACCATCAAAGATCGAGCGATTCACAGTGAAATGAGGAAATTTGTTTAATCATTCTTGCGATGTATATTTTTAATAATTCGTGAATATTATTTCAATGTCACCACACTGCAGGCCACTGAATCCTCCTTTACACTCAGTAAAATCAGTGACCCAAGATTTTTAAGACCTATGGGTCTTGTCAAAGATTGCTTCCGAGTATTCTGTGCATTCCGACTATTTCCCGAGACATTTTTTTCTATTACTATGAAGAGTAAAGGTGATCCTGGATGTGCTAAGCTATAGTGACTCATCTCGTATGTCCTTGCAGCATCGCGTCAAGGGAAAAAGAAGGGTGTGTTGATCAAAACGATCGAAATAACGATGCGATGCTGCAGAGAGCGTTGTGCAACGAGAAACTATCCCATCAGTGACACCGATCATGCTCTGAACTAGGGTAATCAAGGACCCCACCTGCTAACGCAGATATTTCTCGTTCCCCACCGACGACAGATGCCCGCGTGACAGCTTAAACGAACGGTGTCAAACAGACGACAAGCACCAAGTAATAATTCACATCTGGCGATGTTAACATTTATCGTTCGTAAATCTATCACTTCCTTCCGTTTCTCCGTCGCCAAAGTTTATTATCGCGGAGCACTGTTTGAGTCTCGATCGCTCATTTAATTCTGCCGCTTTGGTAACGGAAAATTATCCAACTTTGGACTTGTCGTCCTTTAAAACAGGAAATTCTCCAGTTGTGATAGGAAAATGCGCTTCAGTCGATACTTAACATTTTAACGTCGAGTGGTTTAGATATACATAAACAATTTTAAGTAGGTAATTTGAGCGAAGAGTAATGTCTTTTATAATGTATGGCGCTTAGTAGGGTTTCTTGCATTTGTACTGAGGGAGTTAAAGGAAATAAATACTTTGTCTCTAACACCACACTCTTTTTATACATGTAAGAAGATGGCCGTTCAGTTTACACAAACCAAAGTATCGGATATACAGGGTGATTGGCTAGGAACGCCTGATCCGCCTGGCAACCGTGGCGAGGTCAACCCCCCGTGGTGTCTCTCCGAAGTTATGGCTTTCGACCCTCGAAGGGGTTGGAGTACCTATGAAGAAGTGAGAAATCTTCGAATTCCTCATTTCTCATCCGATTTGCATGATGTTTGGTATGATTTTAATCGACGGAACGCCCGGAATCCATTGGCGTCACTTCCCCTTCGATACGACGAAGAAAATAATTTCTTAATACGCTGTAATGGATATGTCACCCCTTGACTGCGAGGCGCCGACCTCAATTCGCTACGTTGGACCCAGGATTCATACCTTTTTCCGAAAAAAGCCATAAAATTCGATGGGCACTGCGGGGTGTTGTCCCTGCCACGGGGTGACGGGCGTAAATGCAGAATTACCCTGTATCTGTTTCATAAATAAAATAATTCTTTATTCTTTATCGTATGGACATGGAAGTGTCGCCGATGGATTCCTTGTGGTTTTCCGATGAAAATCATGCCAAATGTCGTGTAAATCGGACTACTTTTACATAAGGAATACAAATAGCTTGTGTCAAAGTAGTCCGATTTGCATGATGTTTGGTATGATTTTAATCGACGGAACGCCAGGAATCCATTGGCGTCGCTTTCGCACAGATCTGATGAGAAATGAGGAATTCGAAGATTTCTCACTTCTTAATAGGTACTCCAACCCCTTCGAGGGTCGAAAGCCATAACTTCGGAGAGACACCACGGGGGGTTGACCTCGTCACGGTTGCCAGGCGGATCAGGCGTTCCTAGCCAATCACCCTGTACACAGGTAAAGCGACACAACGCGAGACGTTACCTCTAAGGGTTGGTACGAGAGAGTGAGAGCGCGCGCGTCACCTCTGGAGGGCTATTTATACAGCCCTCTCAGAGGGACGCGTCCCTCAAGCCACGCCGAAAACGCCCTGCAAATTTCGGCGCCAAGACGCGCCCGCACGCTGAAAATCAGTGACCTGGGTATAGGTTGACTCATTTAGGCCTGCGGGGAAAAACCCGAGCGTCGCTACGCGTAACGGTAAAATCTCGCCCCTTAAACAAGAAAGCAAACTATCGCCCAAGCCGCTACAGTACTGACGTTATTAATAGAAAACTATGCATAAAAAGAAATAAAAAAAATTCTTCGATTCATGAGTGATTATTTAGAAAGCCCAGAATATTTTCTAATCTGTATAATAGTGGATTCAATTCCTTAATAAATTCAGGCCAAGAAGATTGTCAGGTGTCCTAAAAATCTGGTAGATAAAAACACTCAGAATTTTGCAAACTGTCGGCGGATGAGAAAGTTTATTGATGACAATTTGCTTTTTGTATTCGAGAAACTTCAGCAAGAGATTTTGAAGTAATGAGAACATTAAAGGCGACCTCCCAGAAGTTTTATCACTTGGAGCAGCGCGTATTATCCTAAATCTTGGCTAAATTTATCTAGTCAGGAAATCTGAGTTCGTGCGATATCCAACGTAATGTATCTAGTGAATATATCTAAGTAGTAAATTAGATATACACAGATAAAAGACATGAAATATTTGCCGAATCCTGATGTGACTTGTTCACGGCCACAACAATTTGTTTCGTGAAATATGAAGAAACTTCAGGAACTATAGAACTGGCAATAGAGAATAATGCGAATGGAGAATAAAATTGTGGTGAATTCACAAAACAGTAAGCCCAAAGAAATTTTATTCTTTTAATTGTCGATTCATATTATGCGTATTTTTACGATAAATTGACTATATAGTATTGCAGAATATAGTTCCATGTTATCATATTAGGGGGTTTTTACTCGTGTATCTTTTGAGCTTTACTGACCATCACTATCTAGCAGTAAACATGAAACAATTTGCACGTGTTCGAAAATATTCTGCAAAACATTAAAATTTATTGGCTCTGAAGGCATAGGGGTTAACTAGGTTCCCTTATAGAAAATACACAGCAGTTCGAATGTTAGTCTTTATTATTGCGGACAGGATGTTAACCCTTGTTGAGGTGTGGGCGAAGACTGGCGTCTGCCGGACGCACAATTTTCCGACAAGACGCGCGCGATCAGCAACACCTCCTAATTGGTTGACCCGTTGCCGGTGTCAACCAATCGGTACTCTTCAGGCCCAAAATCGCGCCACCCATTTCGCGCGTCTTTGACGCGCTTCACCGTAACGGGGGTGAGTATTTGGTGGGAGAAATACCCCTGGCAATGCAGCGGAATTTCCCCCAGGCCCCGAGGCGCGTGACGTGGTCGGTCGCAGGCCGCTCGGCCTCGCATCGTGGGCCCTTCGGAAACTCGAGGTTTATGATACCCGCAATAACTATTGAGGCCGTAAACGAAAGTCTCGAAGGAAAACATGCTTTGTTCAAAATTCAATCCCGAAAGTAACGGAAAGCGATTTACTCAAAAATAGTTTTGCTGACGCGCGTGTCATAAACCCTGCCGACCATCTGCACGCCAAATGTTCATACTTGGTCGTGCCGATGGCCGCTACAGCTCTAATCCTTAACCGGCCGCTACAGCTCTAATCCTTAACCGACCGCTACAGCTCTAATCCTTAACCGGAAATAGGAAAGCAAGGTCAAAATCCTAATCCAAAAACTGAAGGGAAGACAAACTTAGACAATGAAGTAGCACGAATAATGGCAGAAAATAAATTTCGAAGTTGCAAGAACAAAACACGACACTCGAGGACACGGTAATATGTATTTCCGATGTCATCCGCAATAGAGGAGGAGGAAGAAAGTATGTATTATATCATACAGTTACTTGTGTATTCGATTGAAAAAGACATTCCGTTGGCGCGAACATTATTCAAACTAAACAGCTGTATTAAGACTGAAACATATGATTTTCTCTAAATCTACTCTAACAAGGGAAGATCTCGAACCCGGAAATTCAAAAAAATCTGAAACTTTGTGAATATATAGGTGATTTTCTCCTGATTACAAGGCAATTTTTTTGCTGCCCAAATTCACTCTAAGGGGGTGAAATTAACCCCTGAAAATTCGGCTATTTTCCGATTTTACTTTGTAACTCGCAATCTGTAAGAGTTAGAAAATAAGTTTCATGATAAAAGTTACTTCTTTTAATTAGGACTATTATTTGGTAACTTACAGTTTTTGCAGTTCCCGAGTTATAACACCAAATCGGAAAATGACCGGAATTTAAGAGGTAAATTTCACCCCTTCACAGTGACTTTGGGCAGCAAACAAAAATTACGTTGTAATCAGGAGGAAATCCCCTACATATTCACAGTCTCAGATATTTTTAAATTTCCGGGTTCGGGATCTTTCCTTGTAAGTGAAATTGCCACGTTATAGCAAACTCCAAGTTTATCAATTTCAGCAATCATGTTCCAAAAAAGTCATTAGGCAAAGCAATGATTATGTACATAATGTAAACATACCTAATTCGTGATATGTATGATGCAGATAAAAAAGATACGTTCCTTTTCTAATTTTAGAAGTGGAATGATATTATTGAAATGATAACAGTAGAACACCTTTGTCTCTGATATCTCCGCCGCTATCCATAATATTTTTATATCATTTATCTAAATGAATGTCAGCCAATTCGCGGGCTCCCGGCTATATATATTATAGCCAATGTAAATCGCGTCCATTAAGCGCGAGTTTAATGATCAATCGTTTCTTGTCACTCAATTGTGAATTCCTTTAGTCCAATTTCTATGCACCTGACCTCTGGTTACACCTTTTGTGAAAGAGTCAAAGGAGTGTGGATTAAAAAAATATTTTGAACGCGTTATTAAATATTGCTTTATTTTCGTATTATTTCAAGATCGACTTTTCAAATGAAATAGTTGAAACATATTTATTCGAGGATTATCCAATTGTCTAAACGCTTAATTAATTTTCAATTTCTTCATAAAATTAAGCCTTGGTTTTCATATGGTAACCCCAAACACTCTGCTGTTCTCTACGAGTCTGTTTAACCCCAAGTGATTTTTGTTTACTAATTGGCAAAAAACTGATGAAAAAAACTTTTTATGACTCTATCCACTTGTTATATTCCTGTATTCACAGACAAATTAAAATTATTTGGGGTGGAATAACTAAAAAAAGACAAGAGGGTTAATGTGCTAACTCCAGCTTCCGGTTTATCGCCGGAAGTAGGTAACCGTATTTGAAAATGTATACCTACATACTTTAAGATCTTTTTCCTAACATCACTATTTTATGAATTTATGTGCAGTTCGTGTAAACAGCTAGATTCTTTATATTACTTTAATGTGAAAAGGTGGCAGCCCTGTGCGAAGATTCAGAGATTCACAAACCTTTCTGACACTTGAAAGAGTCCTAGAAATTACACTACCTTCAAATTCTGTTATAAACCTATAATACTGAGTCCCTTCCCTTATCCTACTTCGGCTACATTTTTCCTTTCTCTTAAATTCGAGTTAAGTCTAAACGAAATTGTAAAATAATATATTGAAATTTTACCAACACAGTTCTGCGCGCTAAACCTACTCCAAGACTATATAACACCTTGCCCCTTAATTGGTGAAGCGGGATCCCATAGACTCCATGATGAGACGCTGGATAATTTCGACGATTTTTCACGTTAGAATACAAAACAATTAATTGTAATTTTATATTCTTTACAAATAAGACTTTACCCGTAACACTTGTTTTAATGTACTTGCTGAAAAGACTCGAATGCTCCGTTCCAACGAAAACCTCAAACTTTTACTGTGCGAGTAGAAATGGAGATTGAGGTAGGTTGAAGGTTAAATACGATAATATTCCAGTATTATAAGGGAAACTACCCGTTATATTCCTCCATGAAAGAGTACTAATCCCCTACATTCTGTCAACCAGCCAGCGACAGAACCGCAACAACAAAAAGAGAGCACGACGTGCCATGTTTACGGAAACCACCAAACGCAACAAGTGCTTCGAGGACGAGTGGCAGTCTCCCCCGATACTAGAATTCACCGTTTTCAACGCTAAATACAATAACAGGGAGAGGAACGCCTACCTGTCGCTTCAACCGTTGCACAGACTTCAATATTCGCCCAGCGCGGATGCAGCAGTCACGACAGATCACTAAAACTTCTCTCGTCACGTTCAATTTGAGCGGAAGAGCACCGTTTCTCGAGGGAAAATTGACGGAACAGACACATATTTCGCGCGACGTTCGAACACTGACTGACGCGACCGTGCGCCGCTCGCCCGTAACGTTAACCCCCGACTACGGACGGCGCCTAACTGCTCGCCACGCGATTGGTCCGCCGTCGACCGACCACCTTGCACGTATACCGTGTACACCTGGCTGAATCGCGCATTGCTCGTCCCTCCGCATTCGTGTGCGTTCGTACGCGCGACCAGGAACAATAGAGGTGGAACTGGTACCGAGTGTACTCCGTTTTTCTTCCACGGCGAATGAATGAGATGCGCTCGCCCGCTCATGTGCGCTACGGTATAGGTCCGTGGATCGCTGGGTCCGTGGATCGCTGGGTCCGTGGATCGCTGGATCCGTGAATCGCTGGATCCGTGGATCGCTGGATCCGTGGATCGCTGGATCCGTTGATCGCTGGATCCGTGGATCGCTGGGCCCGTGGATCGCTGGATCCGTTGATCGCTGGGCCCGTGGATCGCTGGATCCGTGGATCGCTGCATCCGTGGATCGCTGGATCCATGGATCGCTGGACCCGTGGATCGCTGGGCCTGTGGATCGCTGGGCCCGTGGATCGCTGGGCCCGTGGATCGCTGGATCCGTTGATCGCTGGATCCGTGGATCGCTGGATCCGTGAATCGCTGGGCCCGTGGATCGCTGGGCCCGTGGATCGCTGGATCCGTGGATGGCTGGGCCCGTGGATCGCTGGACCCGTGGATCGCTGGGCCCGTGGATCGCTGGGCCCGTGGATCGCTGGGCCCGTTGATCGCTGGGCCCGTGGATCGCTGGATCCGTGGATCGCTGGGCCCGTGGATCGCTGGGCCCGTGGATCGCTGGATCCGTTGATCGCTGGGCCCGTGGATCGCTGGATCCGTGGATCGCTGGATCCGTGGATCGCTGGGCCCGTGGATCGCTGGGCCCGTGGATCGCTGGATCCGTTGATCGCTGGATCCGTGGATCGCTGGATCCGTTGATCGCTGGATCCGTGGATCGCTGGGCCCGTGGATCGCTGGGCCCGTGGATCGCTGGGCCCGTGGATCGCTGGGCCCGTGGATCGCTGGATCCGTGGATCGCTGGATCCGTGAATCGCTGGGCCCGTGGATCGCTGGGCCCGTGGATCGCTGGATCCGTGGATGGCTGGGCCCGTGGATCGCTGGACCCGTGGATCGCTGGGCCCGTGGATCGCTGGGCCCGTGGATCGCTGGGCCCGTTGATCGCTGGGCCCGTGGATCGCTGGATCCGTGGATGGCTGGGCCCGTGGATCGCTGGACCCGTGGATCGCTGGGCCCGTGGATCGCTGGGCCCGTGGATCGCTGGGCCCGTTGATCGCTGGGCCCGTGGATCGCTGGATCCGTGGATCGCTGCATCCGTGGATCGCTGGATCCGTGGATCGCTGGACCCGTGGATCGCTGGGCCCGTGGATCGCTGGATCCGTTGATCGCTGGATCCGTGGATCGCTGGATCCGTGGATCGCTGGGCCCGTGGATCGCTGGGCCCGTGGATCGCTGGGCCCGTGGATCGCTGGGCCCGTGGATCGCTGGATCCGTGGATGGCTGGGCCTGTGGATCGCTGAACCCGTGGATCGCTGGGCCCGTGGATCGCTGGGTCCGTGAATCGCTGGATCCGTGGATCGTTGGATCCGTGGATCCATGAAGGCAGCGGGAAGCCGCAAAATTGGTTGACGCGTTCGAACACCGCTGACGCGTTTCAGCTGGCGCTTCAAGTCAACGATCTATGGAGAACTTAACGCCTTTATCCGTGTAGCTGTCAAGTCTAGAATTGCACGTTGCCGTCGACGGGCAGTATGCACTGCTCCTCGTCGAAATAGCGACTTGTTACGGGGACGCGAGTATCGCGGAGAGTCGTAAGCGCAGGGTTTTAGGTACTGCGCAGTCGTTTCAAATGTTGTTGCGTATTTATGCAGAGGGTAGTCGCATTTCGAAGAGACGTTTTCATTAACTTGTGCTTTTATTTTACTAATTTCTTGTTAGTCATTCACGCAGGCCCAGCTGGTGCCTTTTTTGCGCCTTAAGGGGGTATTCTCGTCTAGAAGACTAATTTTTTGCCTTTCTTTAGTGGCGATCCACAAAAAAACTACACAGTTTTCACCGGTGAGCATTATCCGCACGTATTTATTAACATTTCACTTAGTTGTAAAAGAAATTTCAGCAATATATAATAATAATTAATGCAGATATGGGTCATCTCGTAAAGCGTGTGCAAAAAAAAGTTGCATCATGGTACACACTATTCCGGCCGTTTCGCTGGTCAAAAACGAAAAAACCAAAAGGATTCTTAATCAGTAAGAGTGTGACTATAGCCGGTAGTAGATTTATGGAAAAAAAAATATAAATTCACAAAATGGCGAGACTTTGAATTTAAAACTCATCTTTTCCGTGTTTTTTTCGTCTTTAAACAGCCTTAAACTTGTGAAAAATAACTATTTCACCTTGATTCTGCTACCGGCTAGAATTATAATAATATTTAATTTGAAACTTTCGTTGAAAGTTTCTTTTAACGTTAGCTTGGTCAAATGCTCCAATTAGGAACTGTAAAGTTACAAATACTTTTTTATGATGCGAGTAAAAAGGCATTTATTATTGGTACTGATCAGTTACATTTCAATCACGTTACTGTTATTTTAAAAATCTTAATCTTACGATTATCCAGAGATGCGTGCCATCGTAAGTGTAAAATGTTTAAGACGCTGATGATGAAAAAATGAAAGATGAAATACTTTCTCCTGAAAAAATCAAAGTTACATACTTTGAATGTATTAGATGAAGCCACACGGTTGTTCTTTTTGTATAAAGCAGGGAATATGAAGATGAATTCAACAATCGTCAGATGTATCAATTATGACTATCAAACTGTTTAAATTCAACGTTCTACCAGCTGTAGTACACAGTATTCCCTTTCTATATGCACGCCGATTAATCCTGCTCGCGTGCATGTAACGAGGGAATACTGTAATTGCTTTTTATTTGACGTCATCAATACTCCCATGCGTGCTTGGTAAGCAAATTTACTATAATTATACCGGCAAAAATAGAAATCAATCGGAGACAGATACGGAGAATCGTTGTTGCTACGCAGAAGTCAGGAATACATATCAAATATTCAGAAAGTACTACGGAGAGCTAGCTCGTGTCAGTGAATATGATGATACGAATCTACCTCCAAGCAATATTTACGTTTACGTCCCTAATCTAAGTTCGTGAAATTTAAATAACACAAAGTCACGCGAGCTCGTTTATCGCAACACAGTTCAAGTAGCCTTATCCTCAGTAATATCGTGAACTTGGTACTAAATGTGAATGAAAGTGGTAGGTACTGTGGGTAGTCGAAAGAAGCGGAGTGATGCATGAATACACTCTGTATCCCAATTATCTCGTCAAAGTCGTCACTGAGGAACACACAACGGTACCAGATCCTTCCACAGATTTCACGTTCCCCGAGCTGTATCCGCCGATGCTATTCAGTAGGCAAACTATACACACAGTATACCTACGTGATGGATGCACAAAGTATGCAAAGAAAGAAACGAATTCCTCGAAAGAAAGCTCGTGACGTTACATCATCCCCAGCAGTGTTTACACGGCGACATAAAGAATAACAACTTTCGCCGCCCATTCGTTTGTTATTTGGCGAAAGTGCACAGCATACCTTCCGTCCGAATTTTCTTCGTTTTCGAAGACGTTCATTAACCTTTACTGCCGAGGTGGATTGTTCTGTTTAATGACGCTCGGAATTCTGCGAATATCTACCGCCGACTTCTTTTTCACATCGTTTCAGTCGCGCGTGTTTTTCTTACGCATTTTTCATCCGCCTACTGGCTGCCGTTTCATCGCGCCAAACTGATTGTCATTAATTCTCATCGGGCACACGCCGCGCGTTCACCCGCTGCGCGCCCGTTGATACATTAATGCACGTATGTACTATTGCAAAACCGTGAAATCGCGAAACTCACGCGTTGCGCGCGGAATATCGCGCGGGGACACGCCGCGTTGCACGTACAAACGATAATGGGGTGCGGGCTGAATGTTAAAATAGAAACGGCCATTTTCACTTATTTGCAAAACACCAATTGGTTCATTCTCTGCCGGATTTGCTGTGGAAAACGGTCGGCACTTTTGCCAACGACAAGAATTAGAAAATCACTTGTACGAGAGAAGCGAGGCTATAGGGGTGGTGCGTTAGAAACAAATGGCATAAATACTTTTGCAATTTTTAATATATGGAAAAATTAACCAGGGATTATTTAAACTATCTCGGAGGACAAAAAATAGTTTTTCTTCCCGTTATTTTCGCTTGTGTTGTTGAAGTTATATTCCCCTTCAGCCTTGATTTTATAAATATTCATAATTATGTGTGTACTAAGGCGTATTATTATTATTTGTGTAGACTACGTTTTATTATAAAATTACACGTTTTATTTCGCATTAATCAGGAAGGCCGTTTACGTCAACCCTTGAGAAATCTTCTTTAGAAATAACAATGCATTTTAAGTTAAAAATAATCAATTTCTGAAGACATGGACACTGCAAAGTAAAATTCAAATACATTATAGAAAGTTTCTCATTTATTCATATATTTCGAATGAATATTCTTCAGGTGTCCCTACGAATAAAATGAATATTATTTCTAATGAAATAGCAAATAATTTTTTATTCCAAGGAAATTTCATTAGGTTTACATAACCTATATTGTTGCAGACCGTAAAAAGATAAACTCAACCATATATAAACATGTATATTAACGATATACTACAATGGAGAAAAACAAGTTACAAAAATAAAACATTTTCAAATTCGTTGCGGCACGGTTTCCCGTTCTCCAATCGATTTCAAATTTTGCATACATTATTTTTTCTTCCAATGACACAATTCTAGGAGGTGTCCCCGGTAAAAGTCTCAAAATTATTTTTCGACAGGAGTAACTAAGGTCCACCCTAATACAGTAAATCCTCGTTATAGTCCCGTTTTTACCATGCGTAGTACGCCCGCTGACTATCCCCACCATTTCTTGGAATCCTTCGGTCGAGAGTGAGAGAACGGAAAGAGTCGACGGCAACTTCGTGTCAACTGTTTCGTTCCCTCTCGCTCGCCCGAATAGGGTCCGCATCGCGTCGCACGCCCACTGCCAGCCCCGTTCGTCGGGTTTATTACGAGGAATTAGTGTATCCACCCTCCACTGGAACAAAACAAGGTATGTCTTCTTGTCAGCTTGCATTACGTCAGGAGCCCTCGGACGCCACTGTCTACACATCCTTGTTTTCATAATAATCGAAGTGGACATTTATTTTGTTACAGTATTCTGCAGTGTTCCGCTTGAAAGATATTGAAACAATTACCTTTTTGCTCAGTTCTTTTCTGCTGCCCAATTAGAGTATAAACTGTTCATGTTATGAAGAATGCAGTTAAGTTCATTGTACCTTGTTTCTTTACTAATGGACTAAAGTATTAAAACTTGATTTTCTCAATAAAATTGTTTTGTGACATTCCTTGCTTTTCGCCCTACCTTTCATTAACAAATATCTCCTCAAGTTTTAAGTAGGTACTCCTTAGTCCACGAAAATCTCTCTCAACTCCACGGCAACGCGTAGGTATCTAATGGTCTAAATTCTAAAATAAGTTCCCCAATCGGCACAGCGCGATAGGCGGAGCCGGAGGCGCACAGTTCCTAGAACTCCTACCAGGAGAAAAATCCTAACGGTGGCTCGAGTACAGAAAGAACAAAGGCTTATCGTGACAATCGCCGTCGTCATCGTCATTATCGTCGCCAGCCTCCTGTATCTAGCAACGTACATCGATAAACAGTGGAATCTCGCGCGCGATCGCTACGGCCGGCTTGGTAATAATTATTTTCGTACCACCTGTTATCTGTCGGAAGGTTGTTGGTATCGTCAAATCGCCTGTTTTCCCCGCTGTATTTATAGATCTCGCGGTTGGCAATGCAGGGTGGCGTCTGTCGTCTAATCCGCCACGTAACAATTATCGTGTTTCGGTGGATTCGTAAAAACGCGAAACTCGTTCCTCGGGGGCGATTCCGTTGCGGATGACGTCGACGAAGGGCCGCATAAGAAACGCATAAATCACCCTGCTCCCGATTAAATACGACACTTGAGCCTGGACAGAGAGTTATGTCGGCTTCGTCCCGTGGCACCGAGTTGTAACTGTTTCGTACTCTGTCACGGGTACATACACTGTCACGACCAGAGATATGTACGAGGAAATATACGAGCTAGTCCTCGGCTGATATACAAGGTGTTTGGTACTAGCTGGTACAGCCCGGGAAGGGGGGTGATTCTTTCCGCAAAAATAACTCGAAAAGGTGGAATAACAATTTTTTGTAGCAGACTGTTTTCGAGAAAATCGATTTTGTAAATAGTAAATACGTTTGGTGCACATGCGCGTGGCTAAAAATTGATAGAGTGCAGCAGTAAATATTGTATAGGTGTGAGCGCAATGAATCCTTGTGTAAAAATAAGTCGACATTGTGGAGAGCAAGGGTTTGTTGAAAGAGATGTTGTTTTTTATAAAATCGAGTTGAAAGTAGAACCGATTTTAATCAAATGTAGGTACTAGGCGGATGTCTAAAATCGATTTTCTCAAAACGAAAGCGCCATTCGAAAGAGTTATCTCACACTTTCAACTTATTTTTTCAATAAAGCTTCATTTCTGGATGTACCACATTTATTGATAAATTCTGCTGATATTTAGTTATGTATCTGGATTCCTATGAACAAATTTTACCCCCCATATTCTATCCATTTTTTCATGTAGAATTACTGGCCTTTCGTCTGTACTATATGTTACGAAACACCCCGTAGATTGCCAGCTACCAGCCAGGCAGCTAGCCAACCGTGCATAGGTATAACGTGACTGGTCGATCGTTGAAACGAGTAATCGCGTTACGGTGTTTTCACACGCAACGGTTTTTCGCCGGACGGTTCATGCCGTCCGGTCGCGTAGGATATGAAGACACAGACTCCAATTTTTAATAATTATTTAGTTACAATAAACTCAATTAGCATACTTCAAATTAACATTATTTGTTAAATAAACTGGGTACAAACTGATAAATACACTTCCTTTTTTAACTAATCCTTCCTTGCCTATCAATTATTATTTTATAATAAAAAAAAAAGATCATCAAAATCGGTCCATATGCTGACGAGTTATGCGGGGACAGACATAAAAAAAAAAACATACAAACGGGTCGAATCTATAACCTCCTCCTTTTTGAAGTCGGTTAAACAGAGTAACGATGCTTAACAACCTATAGTTTAGGAGGAAAACTCTAGGGAACTCCAGTAACGATTAATACAAGACGCTACAAATCTGTGTGTTTTACATGTCACTCCAGAGTTCAGAATGGCACGTTGGAGCGCAAGTTTGGAGTGTACGCTCCTGGCACGGGATGTAAACCTATTCAACAGCATCAGTCGACACAGAGTGGGCTAAACCAAGCTTTTAGCGCGACAGAAGTCCCCAAAAAATTATCGTTTATTATTTTGCGGTATTTATTAGGGTCACATAGACCTTAGAGTACTGGAAACCATACATTTTTTTACAAAATGGCAGTCGGAAAAGACGAGGGATACAGGTATATTACCATACATCCTCGACTTTGGCTACGCCTATAGGTAGGTACTTACTCAGCAAACGTCTTCAGTCTTTAGTGGTGTACAGTCGTGAATTGTAAGCATTACTTAGTTTTTTTATTTTTCTGTGGTGGCTTTTCTTCCTCCAGGTATAAAACATGTGTTTTTATTAATTTTTTACAGACTGCATAGATAAATTTGATGAAGTTCTTCTCATACTTTCTGTTGAATACTTGCAGATATTGTAACTTTATCGAAGTGTACAAAAAATTGCAAATGTTGTGCTTTTCGTGTATGTATAATCTTAATATATAAAGCAGAAAGTATTTGTGTATTTGTGTATTTGTCTGTCGCCTAAAGACTTTCGACCGGTAAACTCTGCAGTCACGAAATGTGTCCCAGCTTATTATGCCTAGCTAATCCAGATGAATGTGACTATTTTCACAAAAAATAAATAAATTTTTTTTATAAAATCAGGATCTAAATTTCGGGCGAAGCCGAGTAGTAAAGCTAAGTAGTAACACATATGTTCAAAAACTTATTGGTATAAAAAGAATTTGCATATCTGTGCATTGTCTGGAGTTATGAAACTTTTTATTTCACGGAAAAGCAGAGATTCCTGCAGATACGCTCGGTTTATTAAACTTAGCAGACAGTTATACAACAATAGAATATCAACAAAATATAATTCTTGTAGTTATACATAGCAAATAAAATAAAATTAAAATTATAACTATTTTTTGTATATAAACAAAATTGCAACTTTATATTTTGGTTGCTTGTGCTCCTAATATTATATACATATCTATCATTCAAATATATTTCATTACTTAACGTTAACCAATAACACTGTTAAGGACATAAGAATATTTTTTTCGCGCTAGAAGCATGGTTTAGCCCACTGTGCAACATCACAAAGTTTGTGTCCTACTCAGATCATATTTATCTTTTACTAGCGCAAACGTGCAATTTAGAGTAAAACACCAAGTCCTCAAAAAAAGTGCTAAGGATCAATCGTTTTTGCTGCGCTATATTTTTTCAACACAGAAGAAAATAAACGCCAAAGAAAAACGTGGGTAAAAAAAATGGCACCGAGACAGAAATCGCTACAGACATACCTATGCCATATTGGATATTCCGTCTTAAAAGACAAAAGCGGGCTCAAGGCGAGGCGAAAATTCAATGTCTTTTACAGTGAGCAATTGCTTATTCTCGAAGCGTTCGTGGGGAACCATTTGCCTGCCAGATGACCAAGAGGCAATCGACATCGTGCCGTTTTTTTTCTTTTGGTAATTTCTACTGCTTTCGCTCTGAGATAATCCGTTAAATTGCTCTGTCGGCGGGTGGTTTACGGTAACCTCGGACCGGCACCTACCGTAGTCCACCGCTGACTCGCGGGACAATACAGTCATAAACCGTGACCCTGGCGAGACGCTCCGACCGAACAACCTAGCTAGGTTTGCTAGCCAGATGTCTGGTTTTTCCTCCGCTACGTCACCAAGGAGAGGCCTCTTCCTCCACCACCGAAATCGCGGAAGGAGGGTTCCTCCTCTTCGAGAAAAAGCTAACCAATCAGCAATTTTGGCACCTCCCGAAATTCTGATGTCTTGTCTACCTTCGACGTCGAAAAGATGGACGAGGCAGAATTCAATCGTCTCTCGAGCGAACGATACAATCAACGACACAGTCGACTTCACGCGATCTTGTCAAGCATTCGTGACAAAGATTCTCAGTCGAACAGCCCTCTTATTCTAGTCGTCGTACGGACTAGCGCGCTGATCTAGTCAAGCATTCGTGACTAAGATCATCGATAAAAAACATTCGTGCTCTTGTCTGATCATCATACGGATCAGCAAGTTCCTTTATCGCGTCGATTAAAATAATCACTCAAAATTAATTTGGCGAGTGATAGCTATCAGCACCGCGTACCACGGAGTCACTTGGGCCTTACAACCCCAAGAGAAAGAACAATCGTTCGCGCGTGTGTCGGTAGCTAACATTGGAGCTCTCACAGGCGCCGACAGCCGTCCGGTCGCCGGATTGCAGTCGAGAGCGCTCATTCATTTGTCAAACAGTCATATGACAAGTGTTTTGCAATTTGGAGCAGTGTCGCTTCTTTAACATCCCAGTGTCGTATCGCAATAGTGGGTGCTTCTCGTAAAAATGGTAAAAAGAGAGTTTTCTAATACAGTACATTCAACGAAGACGTTCAATAGCAAGTAAAAAAATAAAGCGTAGCCATAAAACGCAATTACGACCAAAACGCATTGCGCGCCGAACACTCAAAATTTCCTACGGTACGAGGTCCTACGTTGCGCGCCGAACCATAAAACTCGACCCTTGTAATGGTGTTCTGTAGCGCGCATTGCACATGTTTAACCGTACCTTAACCCTAGCTGGAGCCTACCTGGCGACCCAAGCATTTATTACCACTATTACAAGCCACCAGAGACGAATCAATGTTTGCCTTACAAGGGAAGATCCCTAAACCAAAAATCCAAAAATTCTGAAACTTTGTGATTATGTAGGGGATTTCTTCCTGACCAAAACGCAATTTTTGTTTTCTGCCCAAATTCACTCGAAGGGGGTGAAATTAACCCCGGAAAATCGGCTATTTTCCGATTTTGTGTTATAACTCGCGAACTGGAAGCGATAGAAAAAAATTTTCAAGACAAAAGTTACTTCTTTTAATTAGTTCTATCATTTGGTAAAAACAATATTTTACATTTCACGAGTTATAACACAAAATAGGAAAATAACCGGATTTTCAGGGGTCAATTACACCCCCTTAGAGTGAATTTGGGCAGCAAACAAAAATTGCGTTGTAATCAGGAGGAGATTCCCTACGTATTCACAAAGTTTCCGCATTTTTTGAGTTTCCGGGTTCGGGATGTTCCCTTGTTAGAGACCCAGGAAACATTTGTACAAACTGGAGCTGTTGATACCATGCTTGACAATTATGGCAAGCCTACCCCTAGCCCTCCTTTAATCCGGGCCTGCATTTATACTTAATTGATACACTTAATCTTTTTGAGTGGAATATTATAGGAACGTCTTTATTCATAATATGATAACATTTGTTAAGATGAGCCCAACGATATGCCACACTACTTAGGTCATTCAATGTGCATAGTAGAAAATTAGAAAAAACCGTTTCGCGTGAAAGGGGTTTCCCCGGGCGCGGACCGTCCGGCGAAAAACCGTTGCGGGTGAAAACAGGCTTATTTCGATATCCGTAGAAGCATCCGATTTAGCATTCATAAACACAGTCTGCGTAGCCCATAGAATTCATCCCTCTGCACGGGCTAATGAAAATTACGAAATAACGCGGATGTCTTTTGGCTGATGTTTCATTTTAAGAATAGATTGTTCGTTTCGCGGTGTTCTTGGGATTATTCACTTTTATGAATAAATTGAGTCATACTTCGTGCTTGGGTAACGTTTGCTTGATAACTCGCGCGACTTTGAAAGGTATAAGGCCTGCCTTCGCTGTGTACGCGTGTCGACGCTGTTTTTGTAAGCTCTGTTGTCTGACTTGAAATGTCTGCGCACCTGCGACAAGAACACGAAGCACTTGTGACTTTCGCAGACGTCAATAAAATTCATTAACGTAATAAGAATACCGTTGCAAATATTTGTGCTTTATTGTAAACATTTTCAGAGCTCCAGTTTAAAATGTGTTTACTTGAAATTGTGTATTTTACGTGGAAGCAGCGAGATAAAATTATCAGGCACTTATGCTTTTCCTCGGTATCATATAAGGTTTATCAGCGGATTTACTTTTTGGTAACAAAGGAAACTTCAATTTCGAAAGTTTTTACTTGGAATATTGAATTTAATGAGGAAACAGTGCGATACAATTTCTAAACAGCTGCTATTAATTGATTAAATTGCATAACAGAAACAGTTCAAGTGATTTTAAGTTGATAGACATCAAAAGTTACTTCTTGCAACGAAGGGGGTGCTAGTCTGAGGGAGGATTCTAATTTTGCCTTCAGAGCATGGCAAACAGCGATGAAATTTTGAATTCAAACAGATATTAAGAATGTACAACGTGTTAGAAAAGAAATGGATTATTTAGAAAGGCAATCACTAATAGATAATAGAAGAGGGTACCTACACAAATCTCACTCGCGTGAATCTAATTACAAAATAAGGACCTAAAAACAAGCCTAAACAACAAAAAAGGACATAAAAGCTTCTTATAGTTTTTAAAAGAAACAAACATTCTACAATTAATCTAGCTGTAATACAATGGTCAATATAATTCAACCTACAGTATAATTCAAGTTATTACGTTTAATGATATGTAAAGCTTTTGCTTAAATTTTAGTATACATGTAAGTGTAATATAGTCGTCGTTAATAATCCTAAGAGGTGCATGCGCCTTTAACCCGCCATGGGCACACTTATTTTCGCACCTTCCGTGGGCACACTGGGTCGTTTATGTCCATGGCTGTTTCTTTTTTACTGTTTTTGACTTTCAAAAACCTGAAAAAATTATGGGATACTTATTTAAGTCTCTACTTTAATATACAATCGTTCTTTGCGGCAATTGTTTAAAGGATTAATTAGCAAAAATATAAATTCGGAAGGAAGTTTAAGAAAACAGGCAATTTGCTTAAGATATAAACGAGCCAGTATGACCACGACGGGTTAAATAAAAATAAAAAAAGATGGCACTTCCATATAGTTCACAATTGTTGCAACTATTGGACTAATTGATAAGTTCATTACTGAATTTCTATTATCTCAACTGTTTGACCAGTGATATTGCAGTCATATGGATGGAAACTTAAATCAAGAGCAAATTATGAGTAATATGAACAGTAGATCCAGAGTCGTTTACGATGTATGTACCCGCAGATTACACTTCTCAGAATTGCAGCTATAAATCTCACCGTCTTAAACCACAGCTTTGTTAGATTTACAAATAAACAGTTTATTAAATCACTTCATTCAAGTATAGATTCCTATTTTTCACACATAAATATTCCACCCACCTGTTATTATACATAATTTTCCAATATTTCTACACTATTAGATGAATCTTTTAGAAGCCAGGCTAATCAATTCCACTTTCGGTAAATTTCTCAATTTTAATATTTAGGCACATAATTATTGCTCAACTTATCAATTTTGTCTAATTTTTATCGTATAGAGTTAATCAGTCTTACTTCTGAGAGGCTCGAATATCCCTTACTCAGACTTTACTTTAATTAATATATTTCACTTTGAATTGCGTGGACTTATTTTTACGCCCTGGGCTTGGCTGCCTGTAGTCTCCCAAGTAACAAAGAAAAATGATCGATGTATCTGATCGTTGCCATAAGGCAAGAATAATCTCGTTACCTCGCCAAGAAAGAGACAAGATCCCTTTCACTCAAAACAATGTACGAAAGCTGAAGAAAAGCAAAGAAACACGAGGAGAAATTCTCGGACGGGCGAGTAACCTCGCGTAATCAAATTGACCCTATGAGACCATTAGCCAAATTGGAAGGTCTCGTGGATGACTCTCAGCCATGACTTCTCCTTGAAGTTCACGACAGTGAACGTTGCGTTGGAATTTCGTGGCTTCCTGTGCCAGTGCTTGATAAATGGTTCACGTGGTACGTCGAGATTTATGAAAGCTTAGGTGGCTAGATACAGAAAAAAGAAAATGAGTGTAACAGGTTTTCAGAATTTAACGAGCCTTAATCTACAATCAACGATCTACGCCTTGCATATTCATCCTGATAGGCGTGGTACTTCTGCGATATCAAGCTAGCAACATCTTCGTGATTCCCGCAATTTCCAGGCGAACTCGGTTAAATTTTCAATTAAACGTGACCAAGGTACATTCATAGATAGCCATGACTACTACAATGAATACTATCAATTTTTTCCAACATTTGCGATACGATAAGGCGTGAATAAAATATCTGCGCTTTAAACTACTGGAATAGTTCAAAATTTAAAATGGATTACATAAATATGTAAGTCAATATTTGTGTATGAATTGTATTTCTAATGACGAGTTAACTCATCGTGGCAATCTAACAGGTTAAATTCAGCTTTGATAGTAATAACTTGTCATACTGTATTAATTATTAGTCTTGGTTTTTTATTCTTCTCCATTTTGTACCGGGTTACTACTGTGTCACTAAGGTGTAATAAAAGGAAATATGAACAAATGGCAATATGTAACTAATTAAGTAGCTACTACAGCCCGGCCATAGAAACCTGTGATGGTTCTATTCGGAATAGTGTACATCAGGATTCTGCTAAAATAGAAATGAGAAAGATTTTGTGTGGCAGTCGCACACTTTCCTTGAAACTGTAAAACTTTTGTTTCATCTACTTTTCTTTAAAGATAATTAAAGTTAATATTTTGAGTACCTCATTCTGTATAGCAGTGCACCTGGAAGTGAAAGAAGCAGCCGCCTCAGGGCCTCGAAGTTCAGAGGGCCCCCGAAAAATTAGAAAATTAAAAAAAAGAGTTGTAAAAACTAGAAAAAAATTGTAAATGGGCCCTCCAACTGTGACGGAAAGAAAATTACGAATACACCAAAATTTATATTTTAAAATGAGGCCCGTTTTCGTGTAATAGACCCCACGTTTAATCTTATTTAATTGTTTTAATGCTTATTCATTTTCCGTGCTAGCGCGGTATTTTTTATTTTATTTAATTTAAAATAATTTAGAGGGCCCCAGAGCCCCTGTCTCAGAGCCCCTGAAAACGATAAGACGGCACTGCTGTATAGGTGTACCAAGCAATAATGAGCTTTCTGGGTGGAGTTACGAGAAGGAGGTGGAAATCAAAGAAGGTTGCTAACCATCCGATAGTATTGTCTCAAGACTATTTATATAGATAGCTCATTAAATGTGAAGTCTAAGGACCTTTGGACACTAAACAATTTTACGGCTCACGATAGGCATTTCGAACATATTTCAATATTTCTTATCTCATTCTGTATTTGTTAAACGTTTGCTATCTCTGTTAATTGAATGTAAATATAATTGACACTGATTCTGAGAAGTATCCTATGACAAGTCACTAATCGTCACTTCCTTGCATTCAGGCATGCGCATTGAAGACCCCACAATTGCTTGGTGTACCTAATACCTATACAGACCTATATGTAATTCTAAAATCACCATAGGAACGATGGTGACTGTGTTCCACTAACAATAAGCAGTTTAATTAAAAAATGTGCTTATATATGATTCAATAAAATCTCTTTTTTTTTTAATTATTATTGCACATTGTTACACATTCACCAATTAAGGTTGCGCACAGAACCTGGTGAACCTTCCAGTTCACTTAATTCGATCTCGATGAAACCGTAGACAACAGAATCAAACGATTACCTACGTATTAACCCCCGTCGTAGGCAACCGTCTGCGAGGTTTGAATAAACATATTCGCAGTTATGAATGTGACCGATCGCGATCGGTGTTGTGCATGATGACAAGCCGCGCAACGTGAGTCGGATAACTCGCGGCACCGTATCAGATAATCTAATTCAACGACGATACGCGTGCCATCAACCGAGGTCAGTGTCCAATCCCAAATCAAAGAACACCTGCCATTTAAAAATGATCGATAGTCGCAAAGTATTTTAAAGATTTTAACGTACTCGAGATCGCTGCTGATTCCATTTAATGAATGTGTATCTGTTTTTAATTATCCATCGAGAACACTGCTCTATTGGACCATGGCACTCCAAAAAGTAGGCAACGATCGTATTTCATTTTCATATCGACGTAGTACTAAATGACTCAACAATATCATTTCAATAATCATAAACTTCATAATCAGTTAATAATAACAATGACGACTTTATCACATTATATACATATATCATGTATGTGCATACGTACATAACGAATGGGCGAGGTTTAGTCGTGACTGGTGTTATAAAATCTAGCCTCAATAGAAGATTCAAAGTTAACAGATATATTAAAAGAATAATATTAATTGTAAGTACAAAGCTTATGGGGTCTCCCTACTTTGACGGCCTGAAGAGGAGCGCGATATTCAGGATTTTTTTGTAAGAGAAACCCTCAAATTATATTAATTGAAAACTGTATGCCTATATTTGTACATATTTAGGCAACATTATAAAAAAAATGAATTAAAAAAACGGTAGCTAAAACTTTAAACGCGTTTTTCTCAAAACGATATTTTTCGAATTGGTTTGCATGATATCTCGAAAACCAATAACGCGATTTACTTCAAACTTTATACATATATTCAATAGACGTCTCATTCTCGTTGTTTCTAAAACTAAGTCGGTTTTTGCAAAACTAGACTTTTGCGACCTAAAAAACCAGCGAATTTTTTGCAGAAATCAAAATTTCCTGTTTTAGACACTGCCATCTTTTTTACTTTTCAGTATTTCTCATTTAATCTAGTTCAGACGATAGCCACACTCATACAGATTGCACGATTTTTTAACTTTTCTATTTCAGACAACTACAACGGCTGATTTTACCAACCATGCGCATATGATTTTTGTAAGGCGCTCTATTTGAAGCACTTATAACTCCGGATATAACTGCTATTTTTGCATACAATTTTTTTATCATATTCTCTAAAGATTGATAAATGAAGCCACCAAGCTGGAAGTAAATATACTTAATGGTTTTGTTTTAAAAAATTCCCAAAGTTCGCGTGATTTTTCGTCCGTCAAAGTAGGGAGACCCCTTAAATTATAATATTACTAGCATTAGACATAGTAATTATTCATGGTATACACTAGAACTTCAATTATCCGACTAAATCGAGGCATATGATTCAATCATTAACAATAATAGGAAGGGGTAAGAAAATGAAATATAATTTGGTGAAAGCTTTCTGGATCTCAAATCGTTTCAGCGACAAAGTCACACAAGTTCTTTAAAAAATTCAATTGAGTAAAGTTACGTGCTTTTCATGTCTCGCACCATCTCCGCCCTTTTTCAAAAGTCCCAAATACTTCAAAATACTGAGATACGTTAACGTATCGTTATCATTTTCATATTCCATTTCGTTATTCGAAACACCTACGACATGGATAATCATATTGTCAGTAAAAAAAACTGCGATTTCCACCCCTTTGAACCGTTTGTAACTCATAGCTACGTTAACCGATTTCAGACAACTTACTTATATCTACAAACGAGATTTTTAAATTTTCATTACAGGCTCAGATAAAAAAGTTGAAAAAGCAACCCTCACTATTTTCTCCGACCAATTGCATTTTTTTTCAAAACGACGAAACACGTCACCTACTAAAGAAACTAATCCTTCTCGCTTCTAAAAAAAAAGATCAAGTCGTTTACATCAATTTGAAAAAAGTTATTCTGTTTTAAAGAGTGTCCCAATACTTTTGTCCGGCACTGTTCATTTGTTGTGTCAACATCTGTCAATAGCAGACTATTCGAATAGGGGCCGTCCTTAAATTACGTAAGGGTAATTTTGGCGATTTCTTACCGCCTCCCTCTTCAAGTATAAAAATTCGTAACATATTATATTCCAACACCCTTCCTCCTCTTCCTTGCGTAATATTGTTTACATTAGATTTTTCCAGTTATTAATTATTCCAGTTAGGATTATATA
This sequence comes from Andrena camellia, assembly GCA_029448645.1. Lineage (NCBI taxonomy): Eukaryota > Metazoa > Arthropoda > Insecta > Hymenoptera > Andrenidae > Andrena > Andrena camellia. The sequence continues at coordinate 53,862,964 of CM055676.1, read as the reverse complement.
ATTCATTTTACTCAGTTTCATGCGTGCGATGAAACATCATTTTTTAAACTGCTCGTATTGAAAACTAGGTTAAAAAAATATTACGTAAAGCACTACCTGACTCCCCTCTATAAGAAAAGGTAAGAAATTCGCGATCTCTTCCTTTCCCCGGAAAGCTTTACGTAACCTAAGGACGAACCCATAGTGGAGTGTTCGGATAACGGGACCAACAGGGGTTCACTTAAAGAGCTTCTACCACTGTATTCAGAATGTGTTATAAACTAGGATTGTGTCAAGAATTAGAGGCTGTATGCGCCTAAATAATGAATGAGTATTAATTAGGGTATCACGAAATGAAACGTACAGCAAAAATAAAGGCTCTACGCGCAAAACCAAGCCGAAAATGTAGAATAGAATTTTTTTATACGAGCCTGTGTTTTCTAGAAATTCAGTTTCGATCGTGCGACCGATTCTCGTAATCGATTTTCTCAAAAACAGATCGCCATGCAAAAAAGAGGGTATTCTACAATTTCGACTTATCTTTACGCAATTATTCATTCCACCTGAAATTGTAACATATTTACCGTTGCTCTTTGCTAATTATTAATCAGGTGCACGCGTACCTGAAGGATTTTCAAACTCGACCTTCTCCAAAACGGAGGCTGCTACAAAAACATTTTATTCCACATTTTCGATTTCTATTTGCATATAAAATAACCGCCTACGTGGCTGTACTATTTATTGCCAAACCCTAATTCGAATACCGAAGATAAGGATCAATATTTCTGGACGTTCAACGAAGATAAGTTTTGAACAGTAATAAATGACCTTGAATGACCTTGGAGCACCAACATATTATAGGTCAATGAATTCGTTACGTTATTCGTTAAATATACAGTTCCGTTTAAAAAAGCAACGGTCACCTTGAAATTTCGAAGGAACCTCCACCTAGACAAGATTTCTGACGATCCTAAAATGTCCCCCTCGAAACAAACTAACTAAGTTTTACTTGAAACATTTTTTACAATAACGAATGCTTTAAGAGATAATTGCGTGCGAAGCTTCAAATGAGCCACCCTGTACATAAATATGATCTATGGTTGTCGGTACGATATTTTTGAATCAACTATGGAACCGCGACTTTCCTTTCGCGTTTCAGAATCCCAGACAAGAAATATGCAATTCCCTTCGCCTCTCCTGTCCTTCAGAGTTGCGCAACTTCTGCCCACTTCCGCGTGGAACGTCAAATCAGAGGGAATAATTTATATGAAGATTAAAGACACATCGGAGGCCGAACATGATTTATACACATTTTGAAGCTTTAAATTTGGCACAGATTTTACGACCTTGCTGAAGAACTGAAGAGTCAAACAAAAGTCTTGTAGAATTTCGTTTTATCAACGCCCCAATGACCCGTGGCAGTCGTGTTTCACGCGTCTTATAAATTATCGGGCAAAAACTTGCGGATACATATGTATAACCTGTGGAAGGAATTTTTTAAGCTTGATGCCGTTTTGTAAGCTTTTACGCCTAAACGAGTAGTGCTGCGTATTTTATTTGCAAGAGCTGGTTACGTGTTGCAGTTTACTTAACCTTCAGTTTTCTAGCATCGTGCGAAGATGACCAAAGTTCTTGTGCGACATGGACCTTGACAGGAAAGAAACGAGACAAGAAACTGTGAAAGGTGATCGAGTTCCTGCATAAACAGTTTCTTGCTTGCGAACAGAATGCAATTCAAATTAGAAGACGGCTTACAAGGAGAAAATTCAATAGCTTCTAGTAGAATGATTACTGACAGTGGGTGGTCAAATTAATTATTATACTCAAACAGGAAGCTTTGAGATTTTGTAAGTTTAAGCGATGGAATGGCTGTATCTCTGCGAAAAATGGTCGCAAAAAATATTTAGAAAACGCATTTTAACGCTTGAAGTTTCTAGTTTTTGAATCAAGGACTCAAATTTTTTTCATCCATTATGATACTGATTTATCAAGATGAAGCGCAGGAAATGAAGTTTCAGAAATTTTTTCTAGTTTGAACGTATGGACGGGCCAAAAAAAAATTTTCCGGTAAATCCAACGAAGAGCTCTTGTAGAGCAAACATTTCTCTTTAATTTCGTTTTTTTTTGTTTTGCTGTATGATTTTTATTGACCGAGTTATTCGCGATCAAAACAAAAAAGGTACTTTTCACTTTCAACACCTAGGTATAACTTGCGAACTCATGATCGTACACAAATTTTCATGAGTGTTTTGGAAAGCTAAGAAAGCTTCCTTTCAGTACCTTTAGTTGCCAATTTAAGATTTTTTTAATCGTATTAAATCCATTTTGAAATGATCCCAAAAATTGACAAAAATGTTTTGCGTATAATAATTTCGCCACCCTCTGTATGATCGACCTCTGAACACCCAGAAGAGGAACCATACTGTGTTCCTGACCCTTAGACAAGGAGAGTGATCTGTAATTTATTGCTAATGGATAAACATCGAAGCATAAACTACATATGCCATTTGTAAGTGTAATAAGATTTAGTAAACGCCAGAAACTCTATTCATATTTGAAATTTATATGCCTCCTACTGTATCGTTAATGTCATGTAAAATAACAAAAAAAGAGAAGAAACAATGAAGCACTTGCGAACGGAATTTGTTTGACTTGGACAAACAAGCGGCCAAGAGACAGGCAAAATTTCTCAAGAAGTACCTAGGTAAAACTTTCGAATAACGAACAATAGATAAACCAATGTTTGTTTGTTTGTATGTGTATTGTATTGAATATAAATATTTTTTTATTCGATAAATTGCTTTACCTTCATCCTTACAGGAAACCTACTCGAAATTTCTAATTTCCAATTATTGGAAACGAACGTGGTGCCCCATGAACCTTACACAAATAAGCTAGTATATGATGTATACAATTCTCGAATGTAGATAGAAACAAAAATAGAAACCTTGTTAGAAAGTGAGGATAAAAAATTTCTCGAACGATGAAAGTATGTTTAGACGTGGGCTAAACAGGAAAAAGGCACTTCGGATTAGTAAATTTATTCGTTCTTCGTCGAATAAATATAACCGAGTTATTCAAAATCGAATTATTTGATTTTATACTTTCTCTTCGACTGTTACATATCTAACCTAGGTATAATGCATTATTATGTGGCTAATCAGCACTAGTTAATAAAATACCTATTCCCTATATAGCTTGTGGTTGTTGGTGCGATATTTTGGGACCAATTATATTCTTACTTTACTCTAAAATCTAATACAGGGTATTTCTCTTAATTTGAGTATCTAGATTATCTAGCTAGAATATCTTTGTTCCTTTTCGTGATACGAAAAAAAGTCAAAGCACGTGGTTATCCGTTTCGAAGGTGTAATTATTTCGATAACAACCATCTTTCCGCACGGTCGTATTTTACGAGATTATTTTAAGGTGATTGACATTTCTCGAAATAAAACGACGCATTTTCAAAAACCGAAAATATTTTAGTTCTATATAAAATTATATCGAGAAGAACTTACACGAGGAAATGAAAACATACTGTTTCGAGGTTGTGGCAGTTGCGTGTTTTGTTCAATCACGCACCATTCCTACAAAAATCAGTGTTTTTTAATTTCTTCATGTACTTCCCGAGATAATCTTACATAGAACTCAAAAATTTTCGGTTCTTTGTTCTAGCTCAGAAATTAAAGCAGAAATCTTTCCGGGCGTGGAACACTGTTTTTTCAGAAGAAGCTTCTTTTATTAAACTGTGGCGCCGGCGTTTTGTATTAAAAAAATTAAAAGAAAATTGTGATCATACTTCAAGGTATGCACAATAAAGGCTTTCAAACAGATTTTGTATTTCATTCACTATACTCGCATAAAAAATTCTCAAAGTCAGGCTGCCTTTCTGGGCTCTACAGTGGCATTATCCCTTAATTTCCGTCTAACGTTTTGGAGCAGAGAAGAAAATATCAAAACAAAGAAGAACATCGTGGTACGCATGAGCAAAAAAATATGATTTTATCCAAACACTATATTTTTTACTTCCCATAATTTTCATGCCGCACTCGAGTTTTATTTGTAAGTCTGTTATGTATTATACAAAGTGTCCCAGAACGTTTGCCACCTGGGCCTTTTTCCTTAAATCCTCCACTGCGCATGAGGCAACAACGAAATCGCGTTAGCATCTCGCGTGACGTGAGCCAAGTAACCTACGAACGATGTAAACACATTTGTATCCGGTATACCTATGTGTGTTTTAATTTAAAATCCTATGAATATTGCCGAGCTGCTGTCGGTTCCTCATCTCCGACAACCGGAGGACATAGATTGCAACGGCCAAGGAAGATTGGCATTTACGATAAAACATTCATTAAGCAACACGTAAACGATCTAACCGAACGATGCACGAGATAACGTCTAACTTCTCCGAAGTATACAATCGATCTGCTACATCTTCCGTTCGATCGATGCACTCTGAAGACTCTATTCATCGGGGAATTAGGAAGAACGTCCAGGTACGATTTTCATCCTCTATTATTTGAATAATTCCGTACGATGGGACCTTTTCCATGCAGACTGCGTTTGGAGAAACGCCTGTTGCACGCCACGCTACATTTTGGTAGTCTTACGTTAATCGAGACTATATTTTTAACCCTCATCCGTCCCTCGTGTCAATTTCACACAGTTTTCCCGTAATAAGTTCTACACATCCTTTTATTTTATACGAAAGTTGTGAAAAATCTAGGATGTAAATGTTAACTCATGAACTTGAATAAAAAAATATCGAAAAATAACTGTTTGTTTCCTTGTCATTTCATCGACCTTTCACCACTGTATCAACTTGACACCGAGGGACAGATTCAGTTCGTGAAATGAGGAACGGATGAGGGTTAATTGGATACAAAGAATGTAATAAAGTGGTGGAGTTGGTGTTGTGAATGTCCCCTTGGTTATCGAAATCTAATATTGTACTCATTAAGTGCTAAGTGGATCGGGAGTAGCACATGGTATAAATCGCAAGCAGAACTTTCATCAGAAAGACCTAACGCTCAGATTTTATATTGGAGTAAAATACAAGAAGAAATGGGTTGAAGCTACAAAGAATTCAGCATGACTTCCATTTGCTCATAACTGGTTACTGCAATCCAACCTTTTGATAAGTTTTTAAGGTAGTACTGGGAACCTTCACTTTCAGTAGAGTACTTACCTAATATTAAAGAAGATCTCGTTTGTTTTATCGATGTAAAATACAAAATTGTTAGTATTGTATATGTTATATATGTGATGTTGGTTTGTCACAACCATGTGATAAGGTACGTAAAGGAGCCCATACACGTTGAGATCTGTATCGCTACATGTTGCAAGTATCAGTACCGCGATACAAATCTCAACGTGTATTTGACTGTCTCAGTATCGATGTATCAGTATCAGCTGGTATCATCGCCTGTATCGAGGTACTGAAACGCCGATACATCGAGCCTGCAACTGATACGAATATCTGCATGTTTCAGCGTGTACGTTGTTGTCTCTTGTATCGCGCTACCAAGGTTTACTTATTTTTTCATAGACGGACGCTTTTCGAAGTTTAGCACTTAAGAATGTTGCCAGGAAATTTTACGGAAATTGAAAAACGAGAGACGAAAGCACCCAGAAACCATAGAACTTTGCATACGTGCACATGCGCGAATGTGTTTGCGCGCGATTATATGATTAAGGACTTGAATGAAGTATACTTCTTTCTCTCACATAGCCATTGCTTTGCCCATACCCTTCTCCGCCGCCTTTTTCTCTTTAAGGATTCTGTTAATGCTACAGCAATTGCTATACACACCGGTGGTGGAGGCAACATTTCAGTACCGCGTTTTGAACTCAACTGATGTCTCGTGATTCCGTTTCAACGTATATGTGCTGTTTGATACCTGACACAAATCTCAAGATACATGTATCGCGATCTGTATCGATACATGTAGCGATGCAGATCTCAACGTGTACGGGGCCCTTAATAGTAGCGAAACTGTTAATTGCACGGTTCCATGTCAGTTTCGTTTAGGGTTCGACGACCATTGTTAGAAAAATATGAAATATGGAAATAGAAATGTCACGTAAGATCGTGTGCGAAATAGAGTTGTGACTTCTAATATAATTCAATATTTGAATGCTCCATAAGTACTCGAATGCTGCAAATACACCTCGAATATTACAATATTTGAATACATATTATTACATTCGAATTAGGATTATATTCAAAAACTCGAATACTGAAATTTTTCTTTCCTGATACGATTTTATATTTAAAACTGAGCAACTTCGGTCTAAAATATTTTTTGAGTCGTCGAGTAGTTTGAGATTAATTAGACAAAGGCTATTTCAACCTGAGCACTTGCCAAGGGTTTTCACCCCCTTGAAAAAGTTTATTAGTATGAACACAGAAAATACGTTCCGTATATTTCTTAATGCTCTACAAATTTATGCAAGCTTGAATGGAAACAAAATTCACCCTTGGGAGATTCTCTTGTAAGTACACAACTATTCGAATGTAATATTCGAATTCTATTTAAATGTAATGTTCGAATACTATGATATTCGAATTTTATTCAAATGTAATATTCGAATACTATAATATTCGAATTTTGTTCAAATGTAATATTCGAATACCATAATATTTGAATTTTGTTCAAATGTAATATTCGAATACTATAATATTCGAATTTTGTTCAAATGTAATATTCGAATACTATAATATTCGAATTTTGTTCAAATGTAATATTCGAATACCATAATATTTGTATTTTGTTCAAATGTAATATTCGAATACTATAATATTCAAATTTTATTCAAATGTAATATTCAAATACCTACACAAATTAGTCATATACTCGAATAGGGAGAAATTCGACAAATTGTCGCTGCCCTTGTAAGAAGTCAACAGATTTCCATTAAGAAAGATCTTCGTCCAAGATTTAAGAAAGTCACAGTCGCGTCGCGAGTGCCTCGGTGAACTGGATATGAAAATAGATTATTGTGACCGATAAAACGGTGCCCGATAAACGAAGGTAAGTGGTAAGATACGCGAAGCCTTAAGGCGTGGGTCGTTATCGCGAAATGCTACTTCGCAAGGATCTGCCTTCCGACTCTCGATACGACGACACGAAGCAAAACGAGAAACAATCTGGACAGTTCGTTCGAATCTGTGCCAAATAGGTAAGTTTCTTAACTAAATATGCCGCGTTGCGCTCTGATAATCACTGGAATATAATTTTTACGATTCAGAGTTAGATTGAATGTAAACTACATCTACTGAACTAAATTATTAACTAAATTTTTTCTATTAAATTTTAATAGCATTGGAATCTGTCACTGTTTACGCTATTGTTTTTACTAAATTCTTTTATTGGCTGTGTGATTTTCTATTATTCTACTGTACTTTATATCTGATTCTAATAAAAATACATTATTATTTTTTATACGCGTTATAATATTATGGTGATTTTGCAATCAAGTAAATAAATGTTGCGATACTAATCTATGTATAAGATGACATTCATTTTTCATTTCTGTTTTGTTAAAAAAATGAGGGAAAAATTTTAAGTCCTATTTACATATACCATAACATACATGTTGGAAGAGTTGCCCCTTTCTAGGCCATCAAATCACGCGCCACAACCAATGGGCACCTCCCTCGTCCTCTGTGATTCTTTTTCTATCAGATCGGTCAACATTTAATAATTTTTGGGACTATAAAATCTACATTTAAAAGGCACGTTTGCAATATCCAATGTCCCCATTTTTATAAAATTTTTTCTTGTGGAAGTTTACTCTGAAAGCGTCTTCTTACATTGATATTACTGTCATCTAAAAAATGTTTCTCTATCTCACAAATAATACGATATAAGTGCAAGTAAATATGAAAGTGGTGTATAACTTAGAAATTGAATTTATCACTTTTTTATATTTTTTAATACCGACAAACGCGAATGTCAAAGTATCTCAAAACGAAAAATATATTAGGTAACTTAAGCAATTTTCAACGTCATCAGCATATATAGATACTATCGCTTAAATAGAAAAAAAAGAATTTTTAACTTTTCCACTCGCCGGTATACCGAATATTACCACTTTTATTTTGGATAGATATTCCGATTAATAAATATATTCAACAGGAAATACGAAACTGTTATACGTTATATAAAATTTATTTAAAATGAGTGCTATTTATTATAAAATACTCTTTTTATCAAAATATCCAGCTTCTATTTAGTATTATTTTACATAGTTTTGAAATGTCAAAACTACTAATGAGTAGTTTAGGCTTTAGCAGTGCGAAAATAAATTGCAAAGCCATAAAGTCATAAAGGAACATACATAAATAATTATAACGTCACAAAATACTTTCACCTATAACCAGAGGTAAATTAAATGCTCTTATGGTACAAGAATCGTTCAACAACTGTGTAGGGGTTAAAGCATGATTCACATTTTGTATTTAAATGCAGAATGCAAATATGGCAAGCGTGGCCAAACTTTCGAGTCATAGTGTATGTGCATATGATAAATTGAATTTGAAGTGTAATATCTACAGAGTGAACTGCTAATCTATGTATGTCTGATTACATACCGTACGCATCTACTTAACGTTACAGTAGGTATGCATCCACAGACTTTACTATAACCGTTAACATTTTCCATTTTCTTAAAGTATGAAGCCTTGAGAACGTGTACTAAAAATATTACGCCCAAATCCGCATAATTAACGAAGTTATGAAATTTTAAGCGAACCGGCTTCCGAGAACACGAGTGGGTACTCAAATGCATTCAGCCGTGACGACTACTCTGTATATTGCCGACGTTTTAAGAAATTTTCCTAGAAAATTTTACTTCGGTACTTCGGTAGATACACTTTAATACGTTTTCTTTGAAATGAAAAGAAATTGGATGAATAAAAGTCTATTCAAATCCAATAAATATCATAGGATTTCTATAGTATTTGTTTATCTACTCACTAGCTTTACGACTCGGCTTCGCCCGAAATTTAGATTCTGAGTTTATAAAAAAATATTTTTTTTTTAGTTTTTTTTTGTGAAAATGGTCACATTCATCTGGATTAGTCAGGCATAATAAGCTGAGTCACATTTCGTGATCCTAGAATTTATCGTTCGAAAATTTTTAGGCGACACACAAATGTATAGAAGCTTTCTGCTTTATATATTAAGATATTCCAATGCTCAATTTGTACTTTGCTGTAAAATTATCATGTAATGTACCCTATGTGTTTGAACGGTCCTTATGCTATAAATGATAAGTATATTTTCAGTGCTGTTCTATTCTATTTCTATTATCCTGTCCAAGTTTAAATAATACATCACTAAGTCAGTTTCTTAGTACATATTCGTTTTTTTATGAAGAAGCTCCTAAAGTACAGTATCATTTTTAAATTGCCTCGTGACCACTATAATATAGCATACCCTATAATCACCTCTGAATTAACAACCCAACAGAGAAAACTACTTTCTCCTCAGAATAAAACTACGATTCAAGGAAAGGTATATACCGAATAATAAATTAGTTCCTTATCTCATCTTCCAGCGTACAAATTCATCTTTTCACTCTTTTGTTCACCTTCGAAGCTCTAATTAAAATTGAATAATTTATTTCACTGTTGTACATCTGCCATTTTAATGCTAAAAACATTTCCATTATTCAACCCTTGGAGATTTTGCACCGATCACAATAGACACAATTTTGAAGTTTTACTGTAAGAATAATCTCTTAATCAGCGAGTGTCCCCGAAAATCATTAGGTACATGTAAAGAACACAAATTAATACCTTTAATCAATGCTTAATTTTATTTAATTTTTAATAGCCAGGACTCAAACGATAGCAGGCCAGTTAAACTAATGTTCTTATCAAACAACAAATTCCTTCTAAATAATCATATGTGCTTATATGTAAGTACCCACTTTAAAGTTTAAACATATCTCTTTTATAAAGACACCTTATTAGAAATTTTCTTTATACGAGATACTTATGTTAATACTATCCTGCATTTTTCTCGTAAATAGCAAGTGTATAAAAAAATGTAAGAGGAAAAAGTTTTACTATTTCTTATATGCAACACTATTTACCGATTATATCAATTACTTAATATTTGTAATAACTTCCGAGCACCGAAGGTGACCTTTAATTATTCAAATGGAAAGCTAAACCTACTACCTACTTTTTTATATTGCATGAAAGCGACTATCAAGATTATGTCAACGAAATAAGAAATAATTTGAACACTTCATACGACTTTGTTTACTAGTATTATTATCGATAAGACTACACAGCAAATATAACAATAAAATGCTCAAATTATTGTTTTCATTCCTGACCTCATGTGGCTGTAAATATTGCTGTATTTTATATCATTGAATTCATCTCGTGACGTGTGCTTTCATATCATATAAAAGAAACATAGACTTCCATTAAAAAAAATTAAAACACACTTTCAGTCTTCGAAATATACTGCAAACTTAAAAGATTAAACAACCACTCTGCATAGTAATCAATTTAGTTTCACTATGCTTCTGCTTCTTCCGTTTCATTCCATTTGATCACAGCGCATAACGCAAACTCTCGTTTTCCATACAATTCTGTTTCGTTTAAGGTCAAGACCGATAAATAATCTGTGATACGAATTATATATTTTCTGCTTACATAATAAATTCAAGTCTGATAGAGCTAATGAAACGGGGCACGGTCAAGATTACCAGCGGGATTTTTCGTTTCGAAATTCTCTTACGTGAAACGGGCACTGGGTGAAAGTAGTGCACCCGAGTGAAAGTCAAATTCACCGCGTCGAACCCGTGGAAATACACGCGAATGATTAATTAAACGAAGGAGCAAGCTAATGAAACCGTTTACAGAATAACAGCTTCCTTCCTGAAACCTCGAAACGTCAGCTATACCTGGGAAACCGTTCGCTTCCTTCATTGGCCGTTTAATAATCTCTGGATAAGATTATTCACACTTGAACGTGGACGATTGCTAGTTGATACAAGTGCATATCGTGCCTCGTTTAGATATTAACGCGTTCATATAGAACGTCGTGTAAGCTGACCATTGGGACTCATAAAACGATCCAGGTGAATGTTACTACATTAGGGCCATATTTGGTGTAATCACCTCAAGAATCATCCAGGGACAGATGAATCCATGCTTTCTTATATTATACAGAGTGTTTCATAATAGGTGGTACAATCGAAAGGATACAGAGTGATTCTTCATGAAAGAATTATTACGAAGTGTGGAATAAAATTTGTTCGCAGAAGGCATCGTTCCGAAGAAAATCGATTTTCAAAACTGAATTGGAAAGATGCAGTATGTAAGTAGTAGGTAAGTACATGTCATGCAACTCTGAATGTAATAAGTTTTTATGTAAAAATTCCTCGAAACTGTACAATAGCTTCTTTCGAATCTTTTTCTCAGAATCGGTTTTCCGGAAAATAAAGGCTCATTTGGAAACAAAATTATTTTACAATTTTTACGTATTTTTTCACAAGGATTTGTTTCATCTGCAATTGTATTATCTTCATTTGTATTCAAGTGTATGTAAAGAATATACGAACTCGGTTTTTTTTTCGAAAACGAAGGCTCCTATAAAAAAATTTTATTCCACATTTCCTACTTATTTTTTCATATAGAATCGCTACCCTTTCAGTTGTATCGTCTATTACGTTACATCCTGTGTTCGCCTATTTTCTTTTGGATGTTGAAAGATTCCAAGTAGGTATAACATAATCCTACCTTTCTTTATAATTAATTAATATGATTCTATATACATTTGTAAATTATATTACCGCAAACATGATGATCCACCGAAATCAATTTACCATATTCTTCCTTTCATAAATTAGGCTTTACTCGCGTTCTAAATTACATTGATATCAGAATTATTAATGGCGCGCATGTGTCGCACCGAAACGGGTTTAGATTTGGTATCGCTCCAGTCGTTTATCTTCAGACGGTAAACTTTTACAAAAAGATATATTTTAACGTAAAATAAATTATCTTAAACTTTCACTGACAAGTATCGCGTACAGTGGCTTAAAGTCGAAATCGTCCGGGTGGTGATTTTAGAATGGCGATCGAGTCACATTAAATTACAAAAGACAAATGTTGATTTGAAAATAAAACATGTATATTAATTACACAACTGTAGACTCAGCTGTGTAAGCATTGCCCATCGACTATTATTTAATAGAAATTATTAGAAGCAAGAAAAAGGTTTAATATTTAGTAGGATATCCTAGAATATCTTCAATATATTTGAGTCGATTTGGTATTGACTTATTTTGTATATGTAAAATTAAAATTTTTTGCTTGTATTATTTTCAAATCCTTCTTAATGTAAATGGGATATTGAGTACGTGTTTTTAGTTATTTTCCCACATTTCCACTTAGATTTGAATTGGATGTCTGAGAAAGTAATTGCAATACTTTTAGACATTTTTATTTGGAAAGTTGTGTATGTTTGAGAATATTACCATCGTAAAATATAAATGTGACTAGATGTCGAACAGTGTGGGCATTTTTCTTGAAATTCTTTTTAAAGTAGCCAAGCAGTACCACTTGTTCTTATTTCCTCCTAGAAAGTGCAGATTTCCGTTTCCATGCAGTTTCATTCGTGTTCTAAAGTTGATAAAAAATTGCCCATTTCGTAGTGTTCACATAGATTTTTATCTGAATAAATACTATTTCCCCAGAAAGAAACACTAATTGTAAGACTATTTCGTACAAATACCATCCGAAGATTCATTTTTCTATCACTAATATACGATTTCTTTGGCCTCTTCGCCGGTGCAAATCATTTCTGTTTAAAACTCAACTTGTATTTTCAAGGAGAACCTGTTAAGTGATTCTTATTTAAATATTTTTCTACTTGCGTAACAAGTTTTCGTACGCCTATATTAAAATCTAACTTCTTTCTATTCCACTATTAATCCGGATTGTTTTAATTTTTTTGTAGGATATATAAAACTATCGTACGAGACTTCTCTTTACGGTTGCAATGTCGCGTCTACTTTTCCATTTGTATAATAAGAAAAAATTATACAAAATTCGTCCCACCCCCCTTTCTTCTTATTTTCTATTATTCTATCTATAATTATTTTCATGCACTTGCGCTAGTGTTTGCTTTATTACGAGAAACTCTAATCTAATGCATAATTAGCTGTTAAAATATTTGAATATATAGTAGTATATACTTTCGTACAGGGAATGTTTACTGTAACTGAATCCCCGATATTATTTCAGTTTTGTTGATATTTAAGGCATAATGTGGACCAACGGGATCAACAATTTCATTCTATAATTTAATACATAACTGTCCACACATTTTGAAGCAAACATACGCTTACTTCCGATCTTTTCTAAATTTCCAAACTACTCCTTGATCCTGGAAAACCTTTGCAACTACATCTCGTAAATAGGAAAGAGATGTACTGGTCATACGATTTTATTGATATACCTAATTACGAAATAAGTTTAGATTGTTAATCTCGCAGGCGGTATATAATATGTAGATGAAAATTGTAAAACCACGCGTATGTGACAGCGGTAGATTAAGCATTAGAGCGAACTATATAACTCTTGTATACATCATATACACCTCTCCCTATCAAAGTCACTGAAATCACCGTGCGGCCTGGCTTTGACTATAAATCATCGTGTACAGGTAAACAGAATCAATCATGTGTTTATCTAAAATTGACTCAACGTACAAATGAACAGCATGGAAACACGAGAGCCACATAGACTTTGACATCAGAAGCAAAAGTTTACCCCCCAAAGTTGCCCTTCGTATTCTAAAACAACGAAAACCATGGTGAAGCACGATCAGAGCGAAGCAAAGGCAACAGGTAGGAGTCGCGGGCAAAGCAAAGCACAGAGATACTGGAACGAGCCGCTTTGCGTCGCTGCGGTCGCGACCGTCAAGCCCCACGGCTACGTTGGGCCCCGCATTCCACCTGTCAAAAGGTGGGTCCGCTCTCTCACGGGCCGTAAAGGAAGCGCCGAAGCCGCTGACGGCAGGCAACGAACCGCTTCCCAAAAAGTTTCCGCCGTAACTGTCGCAGCAACCGTCCCCGTGAAAACGGCCGTTTTCAATATGGCAGTGCGCATAGGTCCCATACTACTTGCACTCTAAGACTCGCATACCTCTCTAATGTCCATTTTCCACTGACGATTTGGGCCGCATCCCTGATCGGTTCGTTGAGGATTCCTTGCTCGAAACCGTTCCCTCGGTGTCGTCGCTGTCGGCTCTTGCAAAGAGGGCCCAAGGATTTCGCGCGTATGTGCACGTTCACCGAGCACCAGATCCTTTCGTACTGGGGACCACGCGTGGGTCTGGAACGCGAATGGTTTCGACAACGGTGTCGAAATGCCGGGGGGAATCGAAAGAGTTTTCCACGAACGGTTCACCGATTACTCGCGCACTATCGACGGTACGGCGAGGCTCGTGTTATTGTTGCCAAACAAAGGATCCTACGCGTTTCTCGCGACACAAATGTCCAAACAAATTGTCGCCTCGAGAACGTTCGCCACGACAACATAACTGGACACCGGCAGGTAGGGGAACTGAACCGAGGTGGAACGAGTAGACTGGACTCGAGAAGCGGAGAGGAAGGACGTAGGGCCCTGGCTTCGGGTGGGCGGAACGGTCGAGCGGGGCAGGAGGGGGGAATACCTCTGGCTTGGTCAGGAAGGAGGATGACCGGTAGGCGTTAGGGCCCTAACACAGTTCCGCGCCTGTGCACGAGCCTCTCTCTGTACGCGCGTGAATGTAATTGAAATATCCTTGTTTTCTTTCAGACCTCCTTTTCCGCAGCTCTCGCGGATATCCCTGGCTCCATTTTTGCTTGCCACGCTGATATCTAGCCGCTGTAGCTTCCGAGCAGGTCCCCGAACTATCGGCAGTCACTTTATACTTTTCCTGGGATGTTTGCACAGGACGCACAGGTGGACGAAATGAGACGAGCTCCATCTTCTCTGTGCATCTTCTTTTATATATTGTTCGTTTTTTGCTTCTATCATCGCTAAAAAAAATTTCCCTTGTAGTCATTTTGTTGTTAATACTTTCTGCGCTACTTGTCTGCTGGAGACAAATGAACACCACTTCCATTTATCATTGTAGAGTGTGTTTAAAGGAAAAAGAATAAAACGAGGATGGCGTGTTACGTAGTCGAGGAAACTCGCTTGAGGTATCTCTTATTTTATCTTTTACCTCGCAAGGCGAGATGTATAACAAAAAATTCACTACGTCAATGGCTGTCAGTTTCAGCTTACCGGAAGTGCGTAGCGGTGCGTCAATGACGTCCCACTTTTCCAAACTGAAGGTCGTAGTAATGCGCCAATGGTCATACATTTTTTAATAGATATGTGATTTATTTTTCTAATTGAAAGAAATGAACAAAGTATAAATTAAATTTGGAAAGTTGAATTAGCGACCGATAGCCGCATGTGTAACGGCACGATGATGCAATTCTAAATAATTCAATACTCTTGCAATTGTTTATGAATTGATAGAAAAATAATAACTGTATTCTTCTAGTAGTAATGGAGTCATTTTTGGTCCCCAGGCATTTCGATTAAATTCATTAAAATATAATTAACAACGAATAGGGTTGAGAGATTAAAATGGTTCGTTGCAGTGAGACATTAAAATATTGGGACAGATAAAACGTTAAGAATGAAATTCGCAATAGATTAACGAAGATAATTATAATACTTCTTATCTTAAATAATAGGTATACATCATCAAGTACTCTTGATGGACTCATCAAGGACTTTTGTAGGCTTACAAAATAATTGCTACCGTTTATACAGTATAAGAACAAGTAACCTTAAGGGTAGCGTTTATACAAAATCCGACTTCTGAAAAAAAAAACGGTTTTCGAATTCCACTATTCCTAAAACACCGGTTAAACCGGTTTTAGAATTTTGACAAAAAATATAATTAAAATAGTAAAGAAATATTTGCACTTATTTTAAAATTTACAGTTTTTTAATATTTATGGAATTACAAAAATATACTCTATCTATACAAAGAAAATAAAAAGAAATTAAATCTATAAAAATATAACACAATAAAATACACTGCATACAAAACTAAATGATAAAAAAAACTAAAATAACTAAAATCCGTACAAAATATAAATTATAAATCTTTAACTCATTTAGTATCTTTCTTCAGAAAATATGAACTCATGAACTTTAGTTTTTAACCGACTTCAAAAGGGAGGAGGTTATAGATTCGAACCGTATGTATTTTTTACAGTAAACCCTTACCTACTACATGTTTGTGTCCGAGGCAATTTCCAGTCAAAATATTAACGTTTTTAATTAAATAGTTAATTAATTTTTACATATTAATTCTAATATATAAAACCGTTTATTTTTTTAATTTAAAAACCGGTTTTCGAATTTTACAAATTTATAAGAAGAAACCGGTTTCTAACCGGTATTTCTACTTAGAATTTTTTTTAGTCTTAGAAGGTGATAGAATAAAATTACAACTTTGCAACATGATACGTGCAATATTTGTTTCTTTTTTAATTCCCGAAAAATTAAGTTTTTTTCAGTAGTCACACTAGGAAGGTCTCTTATATAAAAGGAAGCTTTAGTACCGTAAGAAATATAGTCAGAAGGTATCAGAATGAACAAAATATGAAAAACATATGCCACCATACTGGAATAATTAAGTATCAAATAGATCAAAAGAAATTTCGTATTTCGAAAAGTAACAGAAAAGGCAAAAATGAAAGCTTCGAAATAAACTGAACGACTTCAGTTAATTCAGACTTCGTTTACAGGAACAATACTGTTAACAGGAACACCAATTAACATTTGTCAAACATTACGTTTTAAAAATCATTGACTTTCGACAGAATAAGCTAATTTTACGATGCAAACAAATGTAATAACTGAGAATCGGATGGTCGTGTAAAAATATCAAGAAAGCCAAACAAAGAGTTCAACATAAATAGAAAATTACCAATGCTAATATCGTTAAGACTCGGTATATGTTGACAAGCGAAATATTCTCGTAAGACCAAGGTGCACACCATCCTTCTAAGAGTGTATGTACAAGTTTTTTCTCTATGCAACTGTTTTATCTGTAATCTGAACGTTGTCCGAAGTGCGGCACACGACTCGCGTTCGGATAATCACGACAAGCTTACCTTTATCACGCGCCTCTTAGCTTTTGTAACGTTTAATCTCCTATCAACAGATGAAAGTCAAATTGATATGCATATCTCATCACCGAAAAATTTTCCAGTCATGGGACTTCCAGAAGTTAAAGTTCAATTAATTAGAATTACAATTCATATTAAAAACCGTACTGTTTCTTATCGCTCATAATGTTCTACTTTACACGTATTATTACCTTTTAGGAATTACTGCACATTATTTGTACATTCGTACTTGCATATTTAGAGGGTACATTATTTGTTGTTAAAAATATACTAGGAGAATCACGGATTGATATCCGTGAATACAATTGTGATGCAATAATCTACCCATCAAGGATTTATTCTAAAATGCTTACGGGCAAGGTAATTCCCTTGTTCGTGTGAACAATGCGTGACTAACATTTCCTTTTCTTCGCGACTCATTCGTAGTTAAGAGATTCCATGATTATCAGAATACAAAACTATCATTGCCAGTAACAACCCATGTGCCTTCGTCTTTAAAAACAATAAAAATTTCGCAAATTTGTGCAATAAAAAGCAAATTCGTCTGATGTAAAAGTAAGGCTCAAGTTTACTTTAGGCCCCTCAAGCTTTTGGCATTTATTATACGTCATTTTACGCGTATTGCAAAACTCATAGTTTCAGAGATATTCACAAAAATATTTTGCTTATTCGGAATCAGGTACATATGTACATTAGGGTGGCCCTTATTTTCAACCTGCGGTTTTTTTAGTTCTCACCCCCTAATATGGTTCCATTTCATAATAAAATAGTCCCTGAAAAAGATTATTGCAATCGGACAAGAGGAAAGGGTGCCAACCAGGCCTTAAAGTTTAAAATTCATCAATGGTTTGAATTTGAGGAATTTCTAAAAAATGGTAACCCATATCGAAATTTTGTTGAAATAATATTAAAAGAGCATTCAATTTTCTACAATTACTGTATATATAATTTTTTCGTGCTTCCAACCATTTTTTATATAATGTCGTTTGAATATAGAGGTGCGCACTACGGGCGTACAGACATTACGTCAGGCCGTACAGGTGGGACGCGTGAAGTACGGACCTCTCTATATTCAAACGATATATAAATAATGGTTAGAAGCGCGTAAAAATTATATATACAGTAATTGTAGAAAATTGAATGCTCTTTTAATATTATTTGAACAAAATTTCGATAGGGCTTACCATTTTTGAGAAATTCTTCAAATTCAAACCATTGATGAATTCTAAACCTTAAAGCTTGGCCGGCACCCTTTCCTGTTGTCGGATTGCACTAAACTTTTTCAGGGACTATTTTTTTTTATCAAATAGCACCGTTCTAGGGGGTGAGAGCACACAAATACAAAAAAAAAAATCGACACGTATAAATAGGGGCCACCTTAATGTACACACACCTGTGATGATCGTTTCCCAGGTTTCGGGATAGGTTTGGGGGCAGGTTGGGGGGGGGGGGGGTCCACCTACGTGTATGTAGTAAAAAATTGTAAAAAAATAGTTAACAATAATTGTATTAATATTTCGGAAAGTATGTCGAGTTTCCGTCAAAACGGATAGGACTGTACAGCAGAGGTCCACAAACAGCCATTCGGATCTACCTCTGCTATTCTGGGCGCCGGATCAGAGCCGAGCCGGAGCTAAGCTACGTAACAGCTCCACGCTCGGCTCTGACCCGGCGCGGCGCCCAGAATCTCGAAGTGGTCCGAACGGCTTCTTGTGCACCTCTGCTATACTTCATCGATGCTTATCGCAAGGAAACAGTCAGTAGATAAAATGACTAAGGCAATCATAGATATTTAAAATAATTTATTCAAAACTGTGTATAAATTCAACTTCGTCATCGAATCAAACGAATGAGTATGGTCTTACATATCTAGACTTAATATAATATGTAACCGAATAAATGCACTGCAGTAGGAATAATGAACTTAATTAAAGGAACTTAATTTAAGACGCGAATAGAGAGAAAATAGAATCGACTAGCATCTCCATTTTAACGATCGACATTATCTTTCTCTTTGGTGGTGCGTGTATGTATAACGCAGAGTGGACAAAGAGTCGCTCGGACCTCTATGCGATTCTGGGCGCCGGGTCAGAGTCGAGCATGAAGCTGTTACGTTGCTCAGCTTCGGCTCGGCTCTGATCCGGCGCCCAGAATCGCAAAGAGGTCCGAACGGCTCTTCGTGCACTTCTAGTATAACGATTATAGAGAAGCTAGGCAATTTTTAGAACTGTTACGAAACAAATATCATATACATTTTATATTACAACTTATGTTTTAAAAGCACGCATTTCGGCAGCTTTAATCATCAAAGACTGTATCGTGAATGAATTTTGTTTGGAAAAATCAGGTGTCTGTACCACTGCAGTCAAGTGCTTCATGGCAAAATCGAAGGAAACCTCCTCCAACTCCTAGAAACGTATAACATTGCAGATATTTTAATAATCGTCAAACTTTGAGAAATACATATCAAACGGAGTGTTACTTACTGTAAGCTCATGTTTAATACTGACACCGTAAATTGAAACCACGTTACCAATTTTCATCCCACTTTTTGACAACGATATGCAACGATCTCTTAGTACATCGTCAACATAAGTGACCGCTATATCTAGAAGTTCTAATTGAAAAAACAAATGACAGTTTATAAGACCTGTTTCATAACACTGTGAAAAAACTCATTAATAAGTACCATGGATATTCTCTGCAGGTAGATAGATCTGATCTGTGTACAAATATTCCAAAAATGCTCTATACACATCGTAGTCAAATTCATCACGTTCCATGACACTACAAATAATACTTAATCAGCAAACTCCACATATACATATATTGGATTAACTGACCTACCTCTGATTATTCTCTCCAGAGTTTTCTCTAAGTATGAATTTAAAGTACAGGGAACGTATCTTCAAAATAGCCTTGTGCACATAAATAGGCTTGCCCCTCACATGTATAGTCACATCACTAGTTGTCTTAAACAGACGAACAAAATGAACTATAAAAATAATTAAATATACGTGTACCATCATACGCGAGCAATACATACCGCATCATCAAACACTTGTCTCAGGTTATCCGCTATGCTCATTTTTTCTTCACTGGAAACAATTAATGGCTGATGCATGACGCTATATGCTGTGTAATGCGCAAAAGCATCATGCAAACATTCAAAGGAAGTACGTGTTGGTACTAGAAAGCTTTGGTGTAGACCCCGACCCCACACAAATACCCGATTATGTTCACACATAGCAACACTTATGTAATGCAAGGGGGAAGCCGCCACATCCAAGACTCTTCCCATTTCTCCCACTTGTAGCTGAAAACGTATTCATTACTTTGAATTTGTCAGTATAATTGAAGACCTTGCAGCAAGGGATGCAACGCCATTTTTTAAGTTTTTGAGTTATGACGTGTAATATTCGTAAAAAATAATCTACATCGTTTGGCGCAAGTTTGATGCAAATCCGATAACAAATAAGCGATTTATTGCAAATTTTGAACCTGCACCCATTACTGTTTTGTGCAATACGAACGCGCAACTACGTTCCACCTTATAAACAGTCTTTTTAGAAGGCTCTCAAATGTGTGTTGACTGCGGATGAGGATATTTCCACAGATAATGATAACGAGCGGGCGCAATAATGTTATTTTTTATGTGTACAACAAATGTCGACGTATTTCTTCCATATTTGATTAGTAAACGAACAATAAATCAATAAAATGTGTTCCTTATTGTGCATAGTTATCAAAAATCGACCGATTTTTGTACTCTGGTGCAAGACAGGTGCAACTCCAGACTTGAAAAATTCGCCAAAAATAGAAATAAAAACTTATCAACTCAATAACTACTACTTATTGTGTGAAAATGTATATTTTTCAATTAGTGTTCTCCTTTAAATGTTATGTCATAGCAATAACTTTATAAACAGTTTTTTCCAGTTTACTCGAAACTGGTAAAGATGGAGTTGCACCCCTCTTGCTGCAAGGTTCAATTGCACCACGTTCTTTTACCTTAACTGGAGCACAGGAAACACATTTATAGCCAAGACCTAGTTGTCCAAAAGTATTGGCACCCCAGACATAGAGGACTCCCTCGTTGCTCAGTGCAAGAGTGTGCGCGTAACCACAGGCTAGTTTCTCTGCAAACATACATTGTTAGTATTTGTAACAAGTTCGAATGCATGTGGCAAAACAGAAATTCAGTAATACCTATTACAACTTTGGTAGGTATCGGAACTTTATATACACCAACCACTGCACCACGATCTCCTCGTCCCAATTCACCGTTGCTGTTACAACCCCAACTGTAAACCTCTCCCGTGGCTGTGACAGCCATACTCGACGCAGCACCGCAACGGATATAAACAATTTTTTTGTGAGGCAATATAACTTCATTAATTTTATTCGAGGGACTGCCACGATCTACTTGCATATACGTATTCTGACCCCATGCATATACCTAAACATGTCATCTCTGAGTGTTACTGAGAATTACACTGCTCTTAATTCTAAATTTTCTCTGTACCTTCCCGTCGTTTATGAGTGCTAGGGAGTGATATTTTCCACAGGCTATATCAACAACAAATGGATATCCTTCCATAAGAGTCGGTGTCGAACCTTGGGAATCCCCAGAACTGGAGAAGAAACTATGCCATGAATATACCTGTAATACAATTCACCCGATTAATTATGGTAGAATTGAAAGGTACTTTAAAATTTTTGCACTAATTACATATACATTACTATAAATAAGTAGTAAATACCTCTCCTTTCTCTGTAAGAGCCAAAGTTTGATCGTTCCTATACGCAAAGGTTTTAATACCTTTTCCAGACAATGCTTTAACTTCTGTTGGACAAAGAGTACTACGAGTATCACCAGTTCCAAGGCAGCCAGAGTTATTAAGCCCTAATCCATACACTATTCCATCCTTCATTACAATTAGAGCTGCACAGCCGGATTCGCCTGTTTCATAATATAGTGCGTTAGAACGAACAGTTCTGTTACGAGTAAGACACAAGTAGAAGCTGCATTTCATCTGACAACATAAAAAGAGAACTAGGACATAAGAAGAATTAACAAAGTGGCATTAGTTACCATGTACCATAACCATATGGATCTTCGAAATGAACTTTGGGTCTAACGATCTGATAATTCTCCATTTCATCAAACTGCGCGTAGTCGTCTTGAAGTTCTGACATGTTTGTACTACAGTCTTAGAGGCACCCGCGTTAGCAGCTTTAATTGTGAAAGACTTTTTCGTGAGTTCATCTAGTTTGGAAAAAGGCGGTCTCCGTGCCACCGCAGTCATGTGGTTTATGACGAACTCAAAGCAGTACTCCTCCAATTCCTAGAAATGCATAATATCACAGGCACTACAATAGTACTCAAAGGTTAAAGAACAGCACCTGAAATGTTACTTACCTTAGCGTTATATTGAACAGCTGCGGTATACAAAGATATCAGTTGTTAAATAAATGTTTATTTTATTTGTATTTCTCTAGTGGGCGGGCGAAGGTTTTAAATTCTGGACGTAATTCATCAATTTGTATTTGACATTGGCACTGTCCAGTGTTCACAGGAAATTCCCACGGAGTCCGGACTCCAGTCGTAGGGTGAAATATTTTTCATGTTTAATAGCATATATATATTTATTTAGATTTTATTTAACAGTTCATGTTACATGAAAAGAGATATAATTAACAATTTTCGTTCATTTTATCGTATATTTTACTATTGAACCAGGGTGGAGAGGAAATCTCGTACGCCTCATGATAATTAGTGGTGGGGGAACGCCACGCATGCGCGCGATGGCGCCGAACCAACCAACGCCCAGGTGGGAACCATGTGGGAACCGATACCACGCCAGCGCCAAGCCAAGCGCAGTGAGGCCGCAGCCAATCAGCGTCGACAACTGATTCCCCGGCGAGGCTGGTTGGCCCCTGCCACTTGACTTGACTAGTTCATTTAGGTTGACGGGGGCGCCGTTTCGTTTCCCATCTTGGCGTTGATTGGTTCGACGTCGCGGCGCCATCGCGCGCATGCGTAGCGTTCCTCCACCGCTAATTATCATGAGGCGTACGGGATTTCCTACCCACCCTGTATTGAACTCTGCTACCCTTTTATACTTAACCTCACTATCAAAACTACTAAAAGCACGTGTAGTGCTGTGTATATATAGAAACGAAATGGCAACAATAACGGAGTTGATTAATTTTTACGATTACAATACGAAGGAATACGAAGAATTCTTGCAGGAGTTAATATGTTTTAACGGCGATATACCATTCAATATAGAAGAAGTAAAAAGAAGTTTCTGAAATTAACCTTGTATTACAGTTCTAAATAAGTATATCTAATAGAATAGAGCATCAACAAGAACGTAGCATTTTTATTTGAAAATGAATTTACATTATTGAATGCAATACAACGTAAATATATTCTCTTTGTTTCAGGTTGATAGAACGCAAAGTGCTCTTGTATCGACAATTAATACTCATTTGAATCGATCACACACACGATACAGTGGTTTATTAATGTTGGACAAAGTTTTACCGCAGTGTTCAAAAGATGTACTTTCAAAATATTGTATGTTGTGGATGTCAAAGGCTACTCAAGTATTGGAAAGTGTTCATAGTATTCCCCAAGAACTAAATATTTCTTGCAAAGTTCTTGGCTGTTTGATTATACAATCAAAAGAGATTTCTGAAATACAGAAACAAGTGTCTATGCAAAATGTGAAGCAACTTATTAATGCAATTGGAAACTTGAGTCTGGAGAAAAAATGTGGTCCAGTATATTATTTGATTGCAGTGTTATTGCTTCAGTATCCTGAAGTCTGCGAGCGTTTCCAAGTAATGTATCTTCTTTAGTGCGACGGACGGAAGATTTAAGAGAAATATTACATCTTCTGCTGTTCCAGATGTCCATTAAAAAAATCATACTATTACAAATTGACTCTGAACAGGAGAATTTAGTTAACTCGAGTGCGAGGTGTTATGCTCTTTTAGCAAAAGCAACGGCACGCTCGTTTAAACCGCCAGCTTCGAAACCTACTCATACTAACTGTATATATAATCAGGCCCTTATATGTAATAGTTTACACACTATAATGGATGAATTATTTTCTAATTTGATGGAATTAGAAAATGTGAACATTGGGGATGAATTAGAATTACCTAATATATCTAAAGAGAATATTATCCAATTCTACTTTAAGCAAAAACAGAGATTTTTAAATTTGTGTTCTTATCTGTGTTGTATGCTACGGTGAGGGAATAATATATAAATCTCTACAATATCTTAAAAACATATTATCACGTTTATAATTTATATTTTGCAGTGGATTCGACAAGAAAAACTCAGTGTTACCAAACGAGATTTTGAAAGTTTTATACAGAGGATTAGCAGTACAACCGTCGAATTTAAAAAATCAGAATTCTATCGGAGAGCAGATGTTATATCTTATTGTACCAAAATTACACATTGCTTTGTTTAATTTGTTAGACGCATTAATAAATGGGTAAGAATACAATTAAGGTAAAATATTAATAACTTGATAACTAAAATGAAATTAATTGGCTTAAAATATTTAGA
Organism: Andrena camellia; assembly: GCA_029448645.1. NCBI lineage: Eukaryota > Metazoa > Arthropoda > Insecta > Hymenoptera > Andrenidae > Andrena > Andrena camellia. Next base: position 53,838,171 of record CM055676.1, on the reverse strand, counting down.
TTTAAGGAACAGTTGATACCATTTGGGTCGACAATATTACAATTGTTTCTTCAAACATTACAATGGACAGAAACAAGTTTAGAAAATCAAACAACTATTAGTGGTAACAGGCCTTTTAGAAATGTGAGAATATCTGTTTATAAATGTCTTATGTCATGGCTGTCGAATACTAATTCGTTGTCAGGTATAGAAACAGTTGCAGACGAGTATCTTCCTTCTATATTAAAAGATATAGTACCAGAAAGAGATCGTGTATTATTAACTGTGAGTTCAAAGTATTTTAATTACTTAATCTGATTTTGATGAAATGTAAATTCGATTGGAATTAGTGAGAGGGTATGTTAACATTTCTGTTCCAGATTCAAAAAACCGACAATTTATCGAAACGGGCGTTAAAGCGTCTCCGTGATAGTCAGTACGAAAAAGGTGCATACCTGAATAATGGAATAGGATCTAGTCAAGAATATTGCCTGGATGCGGATATCTGTAAAGGAGCTCTCATTGCCTTGCAAAATATATTTTTCAATGGTGGATCACTCTTAAAACAAATGTTTTTTAAAGTAAGTCTTGTATTTTTACACCGTGTATTGAATTCGATGTTTGACGTAATGGTGTTATCTCTTTTCAGACTATACAAAGTATTATAATACCCCTTTTATACGACTGTTATTTGAGTTCTGTTGAACAGAAATTTTACAAAGAGAACACCCAATGTCGTTTGTTATTATTTAGAGTTTTAAGAGCTGTGCAAATGAATCCGCATTCTTTGGTGCCGTTGCCTACGCAATATTCTGTAGAAATATTTGAAATGGCTTTAAGTGATAGTAATTTATGTATTACACAAGAAGCGAAAATAGCATTAGCGGAACTCGAAAAGATTGTGCACCCTTATTCGCCATCCATAGAATTGGCCCAAGTGGAGTAAGTTATAAAGACGAATACATCTGTTAACGAATTTAGAAAACAATTTTATTCTAATTTGTTGGACTAATGTCACTGTAAGTTAAAGGCATGAAAATTTTTCAGGATCGTGCAGAAGGAATTTGTTGCTGATAGCCCACGCATAGAACATACTGAGACATTCGAAGATACGTCGCCACCTGATACTGAAGCTAGTATAGATAATGAGATGGCACCATCTTCAAACAAGAGAGTAAAAATAACAAATTCCCATCCGAATGAGTCTACTGAATCTGCCTTAGAAAACGTTAGTGTACTGAATACTTCACAAAACATGGAAATCGAATCGCATTTAGAACAATCGAGTGAATGTTTACCAAAGGAATCGGATAGCACAACAAAGGAAGAACGATGTATGCAAGACTTAAGCGAACCGTTGACAAGTTCCTCCATGGATCTAGCATCATCAGCGTCACATGTTGTTACACAAAATAAAGATACCCAAGTGGAAAAATTGGACACGTTGGAAGAAACTGATACAAATCTAAAAAGCAATTCCGAGATGACTGTAGATCAGGCGCATTTATCAACAGAAAATGAAAGGGAGGAGGAAGAGCTGTTGCAAAGTTTTCAAGATATAACGAAAGATGATAATTAATTATATGAATTTTATGTACTTTAAACACAAATTAAACATGTTGCTATTATACACTGAGATTTTTTCTTACGATCCTAGAAAATCGTTAAACGGAGATAAGTTTGGAGATATATTATTTACTTTCTATTGGTTTCTTCTAGGACTCTTGACATTTATATTTTTTGTTCCTTTCCTTAAAATCGAAGATTTGTAGGAAAGTATAATACATAATAACTTATAACAACTTCCTCAAACGGTTAAACAAGATATTCAATGGTATAGCCCTTTATTTAAATACCGTAGTCTATGTATAATATCCAAAGTGGTTTTGAAAAGGTCACATGTAGCTGTCTGTAATCGTTTTGTGAGAGCAGTCCACAAACTCATTTCAAAATCCCTGGAATATTATTTGCGAATCGAAAACTTATGTTGTAATACCTTGCACTTACATTAATTACCTGAACTGTGCCAATATACATAGGCTTTAAGTAATACCATTTTGAAATGGAATAGCTTTATGTTCTCCATGTCTGACGAATTCTGACGTCCTCATGTAGCTCATCAACATTTTGCAGTGCTTCGCCAGTAATAGTTGTCGTCGTTACGTTACCATTACACAGAATAAAATAATTATAAATATTAGGATCTCGCAAATACGTCTGTACATTTCGGACATCCGTGCTAAAATAAACGATGTCTCGGTTCCTCTGTATGGTCGAACTACTTACTACTTAAAGATAATTTATATGGAACGGAATTTATGTTTCAATAACAATTTCGAAGACCATTTAGTATTTCTGCACTGATAGAATTTGCTAATAGAATTTATGCTGAATATTTTCAGTTCATAATAGTATGTATTTGAATACTTTGGCGGGCAAGCACTGCAGCCAATTTAAAGTGCACACGATAGACCGCTTCCGGCTGCGTCTTTCTCTGTTTGATATCGGTTTGTTGGGTACGTGACATGAGAATTTCTCCCTCTTAGAATCGTCTTAAATTCGTTAAACTGAAATGCATCTAATGTGGAGCAATTATGATTAAGTCGATTTAGCCGATTCTGTATACGTTTCAATAAATATTTTAATTTATCGAAGGAAATTGTATTATATTTCCATTGTTTCGTTTTGAGGTTATGTCGCGCAAGTAACAGATCATAGCGACACGTTTCGTAAGATCTGTAGTGGTATATAGATCCAGTGTTCTAACGTTTCAAATAACTTTTACATAGGGTTTGAACCATGGGTCGAGTAATTCGTGCTCAGCGGAAGGGAGCTGGGTCCGTCTTCAGGTCCCATACAAAAAGGAGGAAGGGTGCACCTAAACTTAGGTCCTTGGATTTCTCTGAAAGGCATGGATATATCAAGGGTGTTGTGAAGGTATGTGTACACTCTGTGTACCTTTTCCATCTTAAAAATGTATCGAAACCTATTCATTAATCTAGAACATGCATGATGAATTCTAGTACACCTACTTCTGATCACGAATGAAGAGTAAACACTAGAGGCTCTTTCTGAACAATTTTACATACTTCGTAAAACAGTAGCTGTTTTAAATAATTCGTTAAAATAGTTATTCTTTTTTCACAGGATATTATTCACGACCCTGGTCGTGGAGCACCTCTAGCTCTCGTTCATTTCCGCGATCCGTACAAATTCAAAACGCGTAAGGAATTATTTATTGCACCTGAGGGAATGTACACTGGACAGTTCCTTTACTGTGGCAAGAAAGGTGAACGAATCATTATTTAAACCACGCGTAAGCTTGGTGTATTGCCAGAAATGTTGAAGAATAGCCATATGTACGAATAAAATACAATATTGTATATTGCAGCAAATCTTCAAATTGGAAATGTGATGCCTGTTGGTCAAATGCCTGAAGGTACCATTGTCTGCAATTTGGAGGAAAAGACTGGCGACAGAGGTCGATTGGCTAGGGCCTCCGGAAACTATGCCACTGTTATAGCACATAATCCTGACACAAAGAAAACCAGAGTGAAATTGCCATCTGGCGCGAAGAAAGTCATTCCATCCAACAACAGAGCAATGGTTGGCATTGTCGCTGGTGGTGGACGTATCGATAAGCCGATACTTAAAGCTGGTCGTGCTTATCACAAATACAAAGCAAAGAGAAACTGCTGGCCTAAGGTACAGTATTCAGTAATACACGTGAAATTCAAGATTATATTACAACGATGGATATGCATGATGTTTCTAGACATTTGAAACCTGAATAATTTGTTGTTGACAATCTTTTACTGACCTTGTTTAAAGCTTATTATACGGTAATACCGTTAATGTATGATGTTTGAGGGAAATTTAATATTTGTAGGTTCGCGGTGTTGCTATGAATCCCGTTGAGCATCCTCACGGTGGTGGTAACCATCAACACATTGGTAAAGCATCCACGGTTAAACGTGGAACCAGCGCTGGTCGCAAGATTGGTCTTATTGCTGCGCGTCGTACAGGAAGAATCAGAGGAGGAAAAACCGATACCAAGAAGGACGATTAGAATAAACGCTGATTAAATTTTGGGACTTGTACAATAAAAACATGAAAAAAAGATTATTGTTCTGCGTATACCATTATTCAAATTCACACACGAATGTCACCTTATTAGCTAGAAAATTTTCAAAAAATACTATATAGTGATTTTATAGTTCTTTTAATTTTATCGCTCGGAATGGTTGAGTCTGGCTTTGCAATATGCTCTGAAATCTGGATATTGTCAATATATCGAACATGGATGCCAACGGACAGTAAATTGAAGGAGTAACGCGAACGTGCTCATAGACTCCATTTCAATATCATGTGCAAAGCTATAAATCTACGTTTCAAAGTTTAATACACGAGAGTGGGGACGATAAACGCGAGAAAATTGTCCAGCAGAGTGTGCTCTTTCAGTTTTCCTAATATCCGGCGGAAATACGTTGTTAGCCATCTTGCTAGCAATATTTCGGCGCTCGGCCATTTTTGTTGCGTCGACGTCAAGTGTGGCCAGAGGCCTTTCATAGTAGCCAGTCTTCGAATTTCCTTTGTATCGAAATAGCGACAGGCAGAAACTGTAATTATAACTACTCGACTTAATCGACAAGTTTCGTTCGTAGATCAACAGGGGACGGAAGAAGAGAGAAGAGGAGCGAACAATTGAAATTTTTTGCTTGGTGATTGTCTAGGCGAGAAACAGCTAAAGAGCTTCTGCGGCAGAGCCACGAAAAATACGCACCGAGGCGGAGTAATATGAGTAATGCAGCCAACCAGAATGGATCAGGTCTAGAGCAGCAGGTAAAATAGACAAAGGATTTCGTGTTTTGTACTTCTGACAACCGTTGTTCCCCGATGTACCATCTTTCTTTTTCTCCCCTTCTATTTGAATATTTCATTGTTCCACGTTATCATCGAATTTTGCTGCACGCAGCCTTGTTCAAGTGCTTGTACGTGTTAATTCATAACCTACGTTAGGAATCATTCGATCCCGCGTCTTTTTTTTCCTACATCGAAATTTTACATAGACTCGGGTCGTCGTCGAGTTCGTTTGTGACGTACTGCTTTGTAATGGCGGCAACCAATTCCCGGAACAGCATGCCTCGTGCCATGACGCAGTCTCGCTTTGCTTTTTTATCGCGTTCAAATTCTTGCGATTAGGCGACTTACGCGCAATATATGTACTTATCACTTTTCTCGTTTAACGCCTCATTAATTATGACTATGAAATTTTTATGTTTCACGTTTTTTAACTCTATTTGTACTTCGAAATGATGGATTTTTTGTGTGTAAACATTACGTAGCTTTAAAGTTTCGAAATGCAGTTACCTAACTTGCTAGCTTGAAATTTATATATTATATTCTTGAGAGATTAATTTCGCGAATGAAGATTTAACCATATGTAATACCAATGGACGTTGATAGTAATTAGTTATGTTTTACATTTTAGTTAGCTGGTCTGGACTTGTCGGGCTCCCGCCAACCAAGTGGGGGCCGCTACGTTCCACCGCACCTAAGAAATAAATCCGGAAGTGAGTATTTACTTGAGTGTGAGTACCGAACTGAGAAAAACTTAGATCTTTATTTTATTATATATTTCAACTTCAACATGGAAAATTGAGTTAAAAGATTTTATGTTAAACTTATGTGTTTAAGATTAAAGAATGATGATATATTTAATTATAATATTGAGCATTTAATAATTTGGAGGGTATTGCTACTGAAAAAATGCTTGCGTCAGTAGAACCTCCTGGCAATACTGTCTCTATGCCACGTACTTATTAATTAATCATGTTGGACGTTAATGAAATAGTACACAAAAAACTGTGATGCTTAACTGCCCGTAATATGAACTGTAATTCTTTGCAGGTAACGCACCTTCCGGCGGGGAGCAACATTCATCTTCCAACTCAAGATCAGCGTATCCTGAGAGAGATAGAGGAGGAGAGCGTGACCGTGAACGTGAGAGGGAGCGCGATCGCGATAGGGGAAGGGGCGGTGGTGCCACTTATGGTGCACCAAGAGAGGCACCGCGTGGTGGTTCTCGCGATGTCGATTTTGGAAATTTTGGAAACTTTGGTGGACGCAATAGACGTGGCGGCGCTCAAGAAAATGGAAGAGATTTCAGATATCCCGGCGGGGAACGCGAACGAGAGAGGGAGCGTCCCGCTAGCTCCGGCAATGATCGCTGGCAAGAGTCTAGAGCACCTAACCGTTGGCCAGAGGCTAGAAACGACCATAGAATGGCCAGTGCCGGTAAATGGAAGGAAGAGAGGGAGGGAAGCAGAAGAAACTCTGAAATCGACTGGACAATTCCCACTTCCAGAGATGAACGTTTGGAGGTGGATTTGTTTGGTACTGGCAATACTGGCATTAACTTTAGTAAATATGAGGATATCCCAGTTGAGGCTACTGGAGACAACATACCTCCACACATCACATCTGTAAGTATAAGGGAGTTACAACGAAAATATTTAAATCTGATGGCATAATGTGCTGTTGTACTTTATACATTGAATCTTCCTTTAGTTCGACGAGGTTAAGCTGACGGAGATAATAAAGAACAGCATAACTCTGGCTGGCTACGACAAACCTACACCAGTACAGAAGTACGCGATACCGATCATCATCGGGCGCCGTGATGTTATGGCCTGTGCCCAAACAGGGTCTGGTAAAACAGCGGCCTTTTTAGTGCCAATATTGAATCAGATTTATGAAAGCGGGCCACGTCAACCGCCATCAAACGCCAATTCGTTTGGCAAGCGTAAACAATACCCATTAGGTCTAGTGTTAGCACCTACAAGAGAGCTTGCTACTCAGATCTATGACGAGGCAAGGAAGTTCGCGTACAGATCGCGTATGCGCCCTGCTGTCGTCTATGGAGGTTCAAATATCGTAGATCAAATGCGAGAATTAGATCGTGGCTGCCATCTTCTAGTAGCAACACCCGGTCGTCTTGTAGACATGTTGGGCCGCGGTAAAATTGGCTTACATAATTGCCGGTATGTAGAGCAGTTTCTAATGAATATATAATAAATTTTAAATAATTCATTTACAACGAAGCGTCGAATGTGGTTTTACAGTTATCTAGTATTGGATGAAGCAGATCGTATGTTGGATATGGGTTTCGAGCCACAGATAAGACGTATAGTCCAAGAAGACACAATGCCTCCTACTGGTGAACGTCAGACACTTATGTTTTCGGCTACGTTCCCGAAAGAAATTCAAATGTTGGCAAGGGATTTCCTTAGTAACTATATCTTCTTAGCTGTGGGCCGTGTCGGCTCTACATCTGAGAATATTACTCAGAAGATCGTATGGGTGGAGGAACATGAAAAGCGTTCTTACTTGCTTGATCTTCTTCAACCTAGCAATTTAATAGATCCTTGTAAGTTATAAAAATCTCTGCGTGTACATGTAATGATTGCAATGCTAAGTACAGTGTTACATACATGATTGTATTAAAATTTTAGCTGCTGAGTCATTAACTTTGGTGTTCGTGGAAACAAAGAAGGGCGCGGACATGTTAGAAGAATATTTGCATCAGATGGGATATCCAGTTACTAGCATTCATGGTGATCGAAGTCAGCGTGAACGCGAAGACGCCTTGCGTCGTTTCCGTGCTGGTAAAGCGCCAATACTTGTCGCGACTGCCGTTGCAGCCCGTGGGCTTGATATTCCACATGTGAAGCACGTGATAAACTTCGATTTACCAACCGACGTGGAAGAGTACGTGCACCGAATCGGTCGTACTGGTCGTATGGGCAATTTAGGTTTGTCTTTTCCTATATCTCGCTGTCTTGTCTATCTTGTGCGCCAGTAATGCTAATGTAATTTTATCCATGCAATAGGTCTAGCAACATCCTTCTTCAACGATAAGAATCAGAATCTGGTGCGCGATTTGGTGTCCCTGCTGATCGAAGCTAATCAAGAAATTCCATCTTGGCTGGACGATATGGTACTTAACGCAAGACATTCTGGAGGTGGATCTCGTAGAACTACCAATACTAAAGGGCGATTTAGCGCTGGATTCGGTGCAAGAGATTATCGTCAGCAGCCTAGTTCTGGACCTCCTCGTAATAATGGTTCCTCTAACAGAGCTGGCGGTTATGGAGGTTTGTATACATTTACTTAAAATTAATTTCAAATTCTTTAGAACGTATAGCAAAGGAAACGTATATACTTCTATGTATGGATCGCTTTTGTTTCTATAGGAAGTTACGGGAGTTACGGAGGTAACTATAATAATTCAGCGTATAATAATTCAGCTAACAACGGCAGCAGTAATGGCACTGATTGGTGGGATGGAAGGGACAAGTAAATCATTACTACCATCTCAATTTCCACTTTTACCATTATTACTACTGTACACGTAAATTCAAATATATGTAAGAAAGACACGTACGACATACACATCGGATACAACACGCACGTATTTGCGCGCGTATATGTACATGTACACACACACATACACACACACGCACACAACAAAAGACAGACAGTATCACGTATAAACACATCACGTTCGTTGACTGCCTGTGCACTACAATTTCCGAACGAAAACAAAATAACTGTGTTTATTCAATTTCGAAATATTTTTATTCGCGTGCGGCGAAACGTTGACAAATCCTATGAATAATTCGAACATTACCATCCGTAAACGCAAGTTGAGATGGCCGTGGAAGACAATGATCTCATTTTCAATGAATTGAAGGAGTCATGATCAGGATTTGCTAGATACTAGACAAAGATATAAGATCCATCCAAAGTTTCGTTGCCGTGCGTGTTGGTGAACACAAGTAGTATAACCACTAATGAATCAAATCGATCGATCGTTAATGTCTAGGTAGGACATTGCGATACAACACATAGTAGGTGGAGAAACTTAGTGAAATTTTTTAGAACTCCTGTCGAGACTATGGGGCTCGTTGTGGCTTCATTATTTAAATTTTTGAAGGACGTGGTGGGCGTATCTTCGAGAATCGTGGCGTCTAGATTCGAGTAATCACAGAGCTTTAAATGCACAAGTGCTTTATTATTCTTGCCTAGATGGCCACTAACTTGTGTAATTTGATTTAAACTAATGGCGCCGTTTCTATGTTCGTCTATTTGTTTTTCTCTATAAACGCAATGCTTATATATACATATATCTGACTAGGCGCCTAGGATACGCCATATCGCCATCGCCATAGATTTTCGTGACGACTCCTTTTTTAAATTTACTATAGTCCAGCGACGAATGGTACTTTGTTGTTTTGCCGTCCCCAGACACAGACGACGTTGCGCCGGCAATATCATGGTTTAATCGACTAAAGCACGTAAAATTTCCAATAGTCGAGAGCTTTGATATTATGAAAAGGACACAGGCTGCGTCTTAGGATACTTTTAGAAATCTCGTTTATATTTCTGTCACGTCCTGCTAACAGATAAGTAAGTTTAGAAGTCGGATGCTGTAAACACGTTGCTTGTCTTAACTTAATTCAAAGAGTTGTTTTTATTTAAAAGTTTGGTCACCGTATGTAGAGTAGACTGGAAGATTTCAGCAAGTATCAGGTATGTTTGTACCTGAATTTTAATCTACTCTGATTAGAATTTCTAAATGTAACAAAGACGTTGTCCTGTAAAAATGGTATGGTGCGTTATAAAAATTTTAGATCGCAGTACTGGATGCGAGTGCTTTAGGACGGAAGCTCTAGCATTACTAAAAAAAAAAGAGTAAATAAATAAAAACAAAAACGGGTAAAAAAGATACGGTTGCAGTTACAGAGGGGAACTTCAAATGGGGAAGAAACGAATGAGCGAAAACACATACACTGCTAGTTGGCTCAACCTCACTAAACAAAGAGAAAAGGAAAGAAAAATATACAAAAAAGCAGGCCCTTTGAAATAAGGAGGCATAAGGCGCACTCATATTTTATAACTGTATTTATCAGTACGATACGCTATATATATATACACGCTAAGTAATATTCGTAAATACATAAACATTAAAATAATTGAAAAACGACTGTGATATCGAACGATCTTGTGACATTCAATTTCCACGCGAATTGATAAACGAACAATTTAACGAAATGCAAATACTAAACGTATTAATTAATCGGTATTGAATGTCAGGAAAGCATGAGCTCAGTTAATTTGAGCCGAGAATGGGAATATTAAGTCGTTAAAGTAACACACCAAGAAAGAACTATGTGGCTGTTGTCCGATCGGGGAGGGCTGAACGCTAGCTCTTACAGTCCTGAAAAAACACGTTTTTTGGGGCATTGTTTCTACTTAAAATAACGCGCATTAAATGATAGTATGATAACGGCGGAACGCGTCATTACTGGTTGATGATGTTGGTAGGGCTTTATAGAATGTCGATATCTTTTGTGCAAACGTCGGATTCTTACCTGATCTATGTGAGAAAAAGTACAAATTCGATTTGCGTGACAACTGACAGGATTTTTAGATATGTCATACTTATACCTGTTATATTAATAGATTTATAGTGCAATCGCGTGCGTGAATCGTATGCCGTGTGACCGTGGACCAAGGTGTGAATGCCTCTTTACGGAGGGGACAATTATTTCAACTAGAACTTTTCAAATAGTGTTACGAGTAATATTGTTGGCTTCCGACCATGGTGCGTGTGGTTTCAAATTCTAATATGATTTATCGTCCAGTCCATTTGTCAACACGGAGGCCCTGCCAAGAACATTACACGAGCCCCACAATGAAAAGTGATCGATCACTTTTCCGTTAATAAGTGTACATTTACGGCAAAATTGTTCAGTTGGACCTTGCTCTACGAAAGGGATCGTATCGTACAGGTCTTGTCGTAATTCTATTACTATTACTGCTACTAGTACCACGATTGCTATTACGATTATTTCGTTTTTTGGATAACGTCTGTGTCGGTTTCGTAGGTGTGGTACTCGTAGACGCAAGGTTATGCATTACGGCTTTGCTGTGTTGCGTTGCGTATAATTTTATTGTAATAAGAAAAAGAAAGAGTTAGGCGGCTGTTGGACACTACTATCCCCAAGTATTTTATGTAATTTTCCCTTTATTTACAAAATTATTATATGGTAATTCACGGAATCGTGGGCGACGGTATCTGTACGCTGGGTCTTTGTTCGTTAAACTGGACAATTGTATTTCAAATTAATCCAATTCCCGATACTAGTGTCCAATTGTTCGCCAGGGCAACGAATACATATGACGCGTCGATGTAAGTTATTAGTCCTGTGCAGTTGGAAATAATATGTTCATTTACGAGTAACATGGTGGACAGAGATTATGCAAGTAATGACAATTATACACGAAAACGATATTTTTATACTTATTTCTCTCCTAGTTGTAACGATATTTTTATACGTAACAGTTGTTGGTGGTGTCTAGCAGTCAGCCACGGTATCATTGATTCCATGTGTATATTTCGTTTCTTTTTGTTTTTCTTTCCTATATTATTACGAACCCGTTGGTGGTCGAGTATCACGATCGAATCTAAACGATTTACGCCAATTGTATATTTTCATACGACAAATTAATGGAATATATTTTCGCGCTATAGTCAGATGTCCACCGTTTCGTAACTGGACACGTATAAATTCACGTACGGCATTATGATTTAGGAACGTATTAGCGTCTTTAGAGGAAATAGGAGAATGGTATAATAAACGAGACTATTTATTAACGTGTTAAGTATTTATTTTTTACGTTACTTCTCTCGGAAGGACAGTCATGTGTTTGTACATGTACCTTGAACATTATGTTTGGTCCTCTAAAGTATATCGGACGAGCAGCCTTAGGTAAACATTTATGGAATTTACGCAGAGTGGAATGATTAGACAAAAGAACAATTATAAGTGCGAAGAAACGAGAGAGGGGCTACGAATACTAACCACATTACATGTGTAATAGAGAGGGGAAAAAAATAAGAAAGAAAGAAAATGGCGTTTGACTGTGACTGCAATCATTACTATGAAAAAAGAATGCGCAATTGCGAAGCACACATACACACAAGAGAGAAACATATGTAAGCCATATTATCGCATACAACACGCAACAGTGTCTCGAGAATGGGAGAGAAGCCCCCGGAGCACGTGAAAGCGTCGCCGAATAAAATTCTTGTCGCGTGCTGTAGGTCATAGTTTCTTTTTCTTTTCTTTTTTCGATATGTCATGCGTTACGTGCGTTCACGTCAAATTCTCAACGAACAATCTTCCCTGATTTGCTCCTGGTAAGGGAACGAGAAAAAAAAATTGTACAGCGTTTATTGTGCGTCTGCCGCGAGCAGCTATTCTGTTTAACGCGAGATGGTAAAGCTAATACTCGAAAGGGAAACAGAACGTGGCAAGTGTTGAGTAATAGTACGCGCAATATATACGAATGAGAGAGAGTGAGAGTGGGGGGAGGATGAGCGAGAGAAAGGAGGAAAGAAAGGGGGGGGGGGAATGAGAGCGAAGTGAGAGATAAAGGCACACGCGTAGGAGGCGAACAAAGTGGGATGGCAAACGGAAATGTCTTCTAACTTTTACGAATGTTATTTAATCGAGATGCGTCGCTTGTCGTCGAAACGCGGAACGCAGGCAAGACGTCCCGTACAAAGAGGAAATTGTAAAAGGGAATCGTGGCGGACTTTGCCGCCTTTCCGACGCGAGTCTCAATGGCTGCGTCTAATTTTTCCTGCAGCCAATGATGCTCGCTCGTATTATTCAACTTGTAACACTAACGATACTGCTATGTATCCGCTTCACTGGAACTGGCGAGGGAATGGCAATGGTGTGAAAGAGTTAAAGAAACGGAACGGTGAACGTACCATTCTGTCGGTCTCTTATTAGTAATTGCACATTTACACGCTACATTAGGTGAACCGAGAAAAAAAATTGCGAGAAGTAGGGGAAAAAATCTGCAAACAACTGTACGTCGTACGGCTATTGAATGAATCAATAAAAATAAAGTGTCTCAAATTCAAAGGGGGTAAGTCACCTTTACCTTGCGAACTGTATGATATACGTACACATATATTATACACGATGTGTATGCACTTATCGTTCATTAGCAATAAGTTACAGCCGCATTATCGAAAGCATGTGCAACCTGTGCTTAGGTCAAGAGAGAAGCAAAATAAACCAACAACATGTGTGTTCCGCGAAGAATGATGTAGAGTGTCAATATTGTTACAAATACCTCATAAGAGACGATGGATCACGTCTATATTATTTAAATGTCCGTTCATTTGGTGATTCATTCGTTTATTTATAGTATTATGCAAAAAAAAAAATGACAGGAGAATTCTATAAAATGAACCATCTAATAAACGAGGAAAAAAGATTATGCGATGTTAGAGTCTTTTCGTACGTGTATGCCTTTTAACCCCGCAGTTTACATCGAGATTTAAATGCTTTGCAACACTGTTGAACACTTTTTAATCGAAACATTTGATGGACCTATTTTACCTGACACTTTTACGTAATGTACATTGAATCGGAAAAATTAACAATCCCTTTTTACGTTGTGTCATTGCAGAAATTGCATAATCTTTTGTACTGAGCAACTTTACATTCGTCCAGATTCAAAATATGTTCCTTGCCTTGCTCGGCGTACTTTTTTACTCGTTGCAACAGCAATAGAAAGAAAATTATGCAATGTTTTTACTATTAATAGACACGAAGATATAATGTCAATTTGTATGAAATATCTCAAACGATTATTAAACGCGCGCATATCGGTATGTATATAGATGCAAAGAAATAAGTACGTATGACAGATCTGTTCCCCAAAAAGTACAAGCACGAGCATCGTCAATATTTTAATAGCAATCTTATAATCTCACGGAATATGTATTTTTATTATTTTATACATTTTAAAGAGCGTGAAACATGTCTGGAAGCAAATAAATTTTCAACAAACCTCCATTCGCGGATTCTTTGATTTTTATAATTTCGTATTTCGTGGAACAACCTCTACGAGATATTGTGACATTGGTTGCTGTGTCTGTGACAATTTGTACGAGTTACTGCACGGAGTGAATTCCTCTTTGATCACTCCCAATGAATGAGAGCTGACCGAACGGATGATCGCGGACAATCATGGATGATCTTGGATGAACTGCTCAGATCTGCTAATGGTGGAAGTACTTATGAGAGTTATGAGGTATGGTAATTGGTATCTAAAATTTTATAGTGGGTAGTATGTGGCAGTGGTGGGGAAAGCCGATTCCTGTTCGAGCAACTTGGACCAATCGTACAAGACCACGATCGCAATGGCGGTGTGGCTGAATAGTTTTGTGTTATCTGGTGGTTGAGTGGAGCTCCTAAAGCCAGCAAGTCTGTTTTCATATTTATTGAAGTGAGTCGTATCATCGCGGCTCAATTGTGAATTCAGTCATGTACCATTGTGGTTTACTACTCGTCTTGCTGGATCTGTCTTTAGACGGTAAATAATCCTAACCTGTGGTATCCACGATTCAACTATTTTACAAATGGAATAATTAATCAGCTTGTGTTACAGTGGTTGGAAGTGTCTCTCAATTAGAGATTGACAGGCACTTGGAATTAGGTAGAGAATTCCTAGCGAAGGGTCAGTTGCAAGATGCATTGTCACATTATCATGCAGCTGTTGGTAAGTTCTGCTCACAATCGTTTTTCTTCGTACGTTTTGTAATCATTCATTTTCCGCTACGAGTTTACGAAAATTAACGGCGGATTTTTAAGTTCCTTTCGTTTAGAATGTTAAAGCAAGCTATTATTTCAGAGGGAGATCCAAATAATTATCTGACATACTACAAGAGAGGTACAGTTTATTTAGCATTAGGTAAAGCTAAATTTGCGCTTCTCGATCTTGACAAGGTTTTGGAATTGAAGCCAGACTTTACATCTGCGAGATTGCAGCGCGGTAATGTGTTACTTAAACAAGCTCAATTTGATAAAGCAAAAGCAGATTTTCGAAATGTGGTAAGTACAGTTTTGAATATTATATATTCCTTCATTGCACCTGTAATTCATTATTACAGGGTGGCCCAGACGTTTCCGTACAAACTTTGCTAGTGTGTTTTACAGCTGAAAATGAGACTAGAATGTCATGTAACAAAAAGTATGTAAATGATTTATTATGCAGTTATAAGAAAAATATGAAACACAAATGGCAGGATACTACTGTTTCTCTTAGTTCAATACAAGATAAGGCTAGATACGTAATGTTTACGTTATCTGTGGATGTAAATTCAGACTTGTGTCCATAAAGGTGGATGACACTTTGAAATATAAACATAGGTTCACATTTCATATTTTTGTTATAACTTTGTAATAAATCATTTATGTACAACACATGGGCAAAGTTTGTATGAAAACCTCTGGAGCACTCTGTATATCGTATTTGCGTATACGAGTCCTGTATCATACACAGTAAAATTTTAGTTGTGGTATAACTAAAAACGGAGCGATGCATTGCATAAAAACAAATTGAATATGTGAAACTTTTTAAAATTCTGTTAATAAAATTCTTAAAGTTTTGCATGATATTCTTACAAACATGTACAAATCGTATTATTATTAGATACACGTAAAGGCGGAACCACATATTCGGCGGACACCGAATAATAAATGATCACTATTCGGCAAACAACTATTGGATCTAGCGACCTAGACAAATTTTCGTTATTCGTCAATTATATTATCAAATGTTTGCGCGAGCTTCGACTGGCGCCCTTAAGGTTTAAACACACTTATCAGTGCTGTCGTACCAGAAGTAAGAAGAGATCCTCTATGCTCTTCTTCGTACCACTGCACAGTGGTCTGGGGATACCTACGTTTAGCGGCCAAAATTCTGATCTTTCTGAAACTTGGTGATTAAGGGTTTTTGAGGTCGCTGATAACGAATTTGGCACCAAAAATTCAAAATTCAAAATGTCGGATTCAATATAGCGCGCATTGTGGTCTGGAAGCGGTATTTTATAGCGAAAATTAAAAATCATAGCCGTACTAGAGGAAAAAAGAGAAAAAAGAATCAGTTCTAACATTATCTTTGACTTAAAAAAAATAAAATATTAAAAATTATTATACATATAAAATATATACAATTATTACCTATAATACATCCAAATCTAATTCCACATTATCTAAATATTGCAATATAGGTAAATGGTCTTCATGTTCCTCATTATCTTCATGATCATGATGATGATTATCATCATCATCGGAAACATTATCAGCATTATCACCAGCTATTCCAAAATGTGATGTTGATGGTTTTTGAAATACTTATAAAATAAACTTCACACACGTTATGGCGCGCGCACACACACACACACGCACGCGCGCACACTATATTCTTTTTATGAATAATATTAATAATAGAATTTTAAAAGCATATATTTATATAACTGAACTATGTATAACTATAACATATAACTATGATATATAACTAAATTTTTACACTGAAGAATATATAAAATCAAAAAATCTATCAATACAAGAGGTGTTTCACTGTGCACATTCGACAGAAGACTAATGCAACGAGGCAGAAATACGCTTTGAGAGAACTTAGTGTTTATAAGACTTAATACTAATAGTAGATAAGGTTCGCGCAATGAAAACATCTGACACAGTCCGCTTCTTCCAAATCGCTCCTCAAGCGGCTATGCAGTTACACGCGTCCGGGACGCCCAAATACCTCGAGCGTCATTTCTAAAAGTCTGCATAAAATTGAAGACTGCAGGAGACTGCACTTGAAATTTACATGCTCTTGTTAACAATTGTGTAAGCTTTCATGTAAAAAAAGTCCGAAGTTAATCACGCTTAATCATTTTTTTATAAGCCTTCTCAAAGTTTAAATTGATATAAACATTGCACTATTTGTACATGGACTAAACAATGCCTATGACACATATAAATAACTGAAATATACTTCCTTACCTATATAACTGTATGATACAAACATGTATTTTGATGTTCTATGATGGGTAATTAAAACAATTAGATTCACACAAAATTTCACGATTTTGTCTTCGTAATATTATATCTAATCAAAGAATCATCTGAAAAGGAAAAGGTATGCGGATTTAAAAGCTCTGGAGGGTTATCAATTCATAAAAAAAATGACATTGTACAGTTGAAGTTGGGAAATTGAATTTTGGCCATCCTCCAGACCACTGTGCACTGGCACGCCGGTACTGTGTCATCATGGAACTGATAAGTGTGCCCAGACCTTTATGCGGCGCATAACTTGCATAATGGGTTCCGCCGGCTCTGATTATAATACGAGAAGCTATAACGTAACATACGCGATTTTTATATTTTGATTGCTATCTTTGAGTGTGAGTAGAGTTGGCAGAGTATAAATCGCAAAATTCTTTTTATGATAATATTAATAATAGAATTGTGAAAGCATATATTTATATTCTATGCAACTGTAAATATTAAGAATTAGGATATTGTACTACAATCTATTGTTTTCACTATTTTGCAGTTGGCAGTTGAACCACAGAATGTAGATGCCTTAAATAGCTTATATAAGGTAGCACCTGCACAAGAAGATTTAAATACTGTAGATAGATTAATGAAGAATGGCGAGTATGCAGAAGCTGTACAGCAACTTTCCAGAATTATTGAGGTATGTCCATGGGCTGCTGAGCTCAGGGAACGTAGAGCAGAATGCTACGAAGCTCTCGAGAACTACATCAGTGCTATTTCCGATGTGCGTTCTACAACTAAGTTGCAGTCCGATAATACGCAAGGATTTTTTAAGTTAGCCACTCTGCACTATCGTCTTGGAGAAGTAACAGAATCATTAAAGTAAGTCACAATGCTCTATTATATATTTGCAGGATCACGATCCTTTTCACATTATAGAGCATTACAATAAATATTGTAAAGGATCACGATCCTTTTCACATTATAGAGCATTACAATAAATATTGTAAACGTTTAGGGAAATTCGAGAATGTTTAAAACTCGATCCAGAACACACAAAGTGTTTTTCATTTTACAAGAAAGTCAAAGAAATAGCAAAGCTGCTGAAAGATTCAGAAAACACTGCGGACCACGATACGTGTATACGCCTAGCTACGCGTATACTTAAACTTGAACCAACTGTGGATAATGTGCGTTTTACTGCGCACGAACTGCTTTGCAAATGCTACGCTAGTAGCTCGAAACTAAATCAGGCATTTAAGAGTTGCCAAGAAGCACTGGATATACGAAAAAATCCTACGATATATTGCTATCGTGCAGAAGCATATCTTGCAGCTGAAATGTTCGATGATGGTAAGTTATATCTGTGTAATAGGTCAGATTTATTTGTCGCTGATATAATATATTAACGCAATTTACTTCTTTTACGAAGCAATACGAGGCTTTAAAGATGCGTTAGAAATGGAACCGAGTTTGCAGAGGGCAAAGCAGGGTCTTCTTAAAGCTCAACAGCGCCAAAAGTTTTCCGAATCGCGAGATTACTACGAAATTCTAGGTGTGCCAAGAACAGCATCGAAACGGGACATTATTAAAGCGTATAGAAAAGCTGCACAGAAGTGGCATCCTGATAACTTTCAAGAAGGAGAGGAAAAGAAACGCGCGGAGAAGAAATTTATTGATATTGCCGCTGCCAAAGAAGTATTGACTGACGACGAGAAAAGAGCGAAGTTTGACCAAGGAGAAGATCCTTTAGATCCGGAGTCCGGAAAGCATCAACAAGGTTTCAATTCCTTCCAAGAATTCCATCACTTCCATGGTTCTCCCTTCCAATTTAAGTTCCATTTTAATTAACCGTTATTTCAATCTCATGGTACTAGCCCAAGTAAAATTCCTAAATTATCATATTGTCACTTTATACGCGACACGATGTTTGCTACTTTAGCGGAGATTTAATTTTGCTAATCTACCTCGTCGGTAGCTGTACGTCTTGCATCACAATGGAATCGGAAGATTGTTCATAGAATATGTTAATCAGTCAGTAATTGAAATAGACGACCAATAAGAAGCGGAAACGCATCGCAAATTATCGCGACGATATTACAAACTAAATTGCTGTCTGTATCATTGGTCATCATAATGGTTTCGCTATGATTTCTCAGTCAATAACTTATTAAGGTAGCTATTAAAATTTAACATATACATATGACGCAAATAATATGTATACGTAAACTTGATAAGTTATTTATGATAATTTATAAGAAAAGGTATGTAAAATATAACTTTGAGTAGATGGCTTACTGAACAATCAATAGAAACATTGTACTTGATACAGACTGAATACGTAGATATTTAGTCCTCCGTGGAAATTTCGTACCGTCAGCGTGTGAAACGAAAATCGTATTAAAGTTGCATTTTAATAAAACCATAGGATGTATGGCGGTGACACTGCCATCTGAATGTTGCGGCGGGCTGTGGATTTATTGAGTTTAGCTTGAGATAGTGCGATGATTAGAACAAGTAAATACACTACGAGTGTCATCTTTCGGCGACACAGTGGTCGTGTGCAGACCCACTCGTTAAGTATGGATAACGTAGTATGTACACTGTGCAGTGGCTGTTTTCGATATTCATAAAAACATGTAGGACAATGCTGTGCCCGTGTTGTGTTCGCATGAATGCGAGAGAACTTTATGTAAATACTGTAATCTCTGATATTTGTTTAAATATATTTGAATAATTTATACAACCACACTGGTATCATTTGTGTATGAGATTTGCGGGCATTTTCATATAAAATACACGAAATGTGTTGCACATAATGCTCTTCAACACTCATTACAGTTTCTGCAGTTTTCTTTTTAACATGTATCAATGTAGATATATTAAAACTTTCTTCCAAATAGTAATTCTATCCAACTATTCTTTAATAGTTTCATAATTAATTTCTGCAATCATTTGAATTCTGCAATTAGGTGCACGACGCGACGAAGTTATAGTGAATAATTAGTTTATAACGGATATTATTGTATGAATATAATTAATTTATGTTACGATATATCCGCAGTTTGTGTCAGAAAAACAAGGATATGAATGTATGATGTTATTTGATACATGAATCTGTAATGTTGAGCATAACGTATTCAATTTCAGAATTGATTTCATTTTATATTTCGTTGCCTATGAATTTGTTAATTCTCTTTCAATTATAAATATCCTAATGAAATAAGTTATGATATACTATGTAACTTCCCTCCATTACTTTTTTTATGTTCGTAGGTGTATTATTTATTTATCATATAGTAATATTAATTATAAATTAAATCCTATAAGATGATAAGTTTTCCTACAAATTTTATTTGCTCATACGATAGGATTAAAAATATTATAATTCTAGAATTGCTTTACGAATCATTCGTTTGTGTTACGGAAATTCAATAATAATTTACATATCCTTTCACTTTCCATCGTTTTGTTATTTGCTAATGATTGCGGCTGTTTACTTTGCATTTTATTAAATACGAAACAAATATTCTTGCACAGAATATTAGCACAAGATTGTTCCGTGTTATTTCGTAAAACCAGAATTTTACAGGGAAATGGTTGTAACTTAAAAGTCAGTAAACAAGAAAACAAGTGAGACGAGTTGATGAATGATGTGGAAGTGATGTAATTCATAAATCAATATACATATATTTTGTATCCAGAACGAAATTGAATTAATTATAAAACGAAATTAGTTATAAAATGATTATAATTATTGATTATAAAATCGATTAACATACTTTGGTGAGGAGTGCAACAAATTAGCTTTATAAAGAAGCAAGTAGAGGTATTACACTGTAATAATTTCATATAGGTAATTACCTTTATTGACTATTATAATCATTTGTAAACACTGAACACATTCATTGTAAACACTATATTCGTTTTCGGAGAAGGCGAAAAATGTGAGACAAATCTTGCTATTCCGATATGATTTTTTTCTTACAAATTCATTTAACGTATATTGTACATCCGGATATTAGAAGTTTGTTATGATAAAGACGAAGATATGTTCGGTCAAAGTATAATCACAGTTACTACTTAGGAACAACTCTAGCAACTTAAACTTTTGTATTCTATTTAGCATAAATTGTACTATACTAATCGAGAACATCAGAAAATAAGTTTCACACGTTCACTTTTGCAATAATCTGACCTACGATATATATATATATATATATGTATATATATATATATATATATATACACATACATACATATAAACATTTATATATTATATATCGTAGGTGTATATATATATATATATATATATATATATATATATATATATATATGTATGTGTATATATATGCGCTTTGATAATAGACTTTGTCATTTTTAATACTTAATACGATAAATTTTTGTACCTGAATAAACTATACATATATCTATTTACCACGAAGAATAAAACATATGAATTACAGCAGAATTTTAAATGTTCAATAAGCAGTAATCATTTCTTTATCGTTGCATCTCACTCTTCTTTGCTCGAAGCTCTTATTTCTCCACTTTAGCTACGAACTACGTAATGCCTATAATTTTTTTGTACCATCGTGACCTCTGCACTAAAACTTGTCGTGCCAATTAGAGAAATCTTCATATATTATATAGTATACATATAACAGTTAAATTATTATTATACATTGGCAAGACATGCGCAGCGGTACTATTAAGTATTTAGATTAACTATTCCATTTATTATATCTACATAATTATGGGTTTATACTTTATCTATATCAAATACACTTGAACAAAGTAACTAATTCACGGTTACTGGTTCACTCTTCCCTAATCCATGATCATTTTAAGCAGTCTGGCAGTCTCTTTGATTTGCATAAAACGAAAATGCGTTTTGAGTATCTGATCTTGGAGATGTCTATTTTACAGAGATACTTAGTTTGTTAAGAATATTTTTGATATATTGCTTGGTAAGCTTTTAATGTGTTTCGAGAAACGTAGCATATATATATATATATATATATTAATATCTACTTGTAAGTCTAAATTTATGACTATATTAGACGAAATAACTTGTATACTCGTGTGGCATTACGCCTCTCCTTGGATAAAACGTGTGACTCGTTGAGTATTCCAACAGGTTCGTGATCGAGCTCATGTAAATATCGGCAAATCTAAAAAGTCTCCTCGAGAAATACGTGGGATTGTGATATGTTCTAAACACAGAGCCAAATTGCTCGTTAAACACACGCTTTATCTCGTTCCTTAATTCATCTCTCTCCTTGATCCATTCGTTGAGCACTGTCTCCACATCGGGCCCCTCGTAATCTTGATGCTCCTCGATCAATCCAGTCAGCATTTGTAACCAGTTCGCGTTTTCTTTGAACTTGGGGTTGTTCAGGGTCGAGATTTCATGCTGTAACGCCAATAAACACGCTAATACAATGTCTTATAATGTCTAATACTTATGTGTCTTTTATATTTATATTAACACTTTGACTGGCGTTGGCGCGTTCTCACGCCGAGGGATTTGTACCCTGTGCACGGTTTTGGCCAGCTTTCACGTTCATATTTTCTGAAGGCCATCGATCGTCTTGTCCAAGTTGTCCTTTTTCAGGGCTTTTATTAGAGTTTTGCACCACTCAAAGTGTTAATGAGCATAAAGCCGGGAATCCACCTGGAAGCTAAGCTAAGGTATGCCATGCTATGCTATGTTTTACCTTATCTTTTGGTGGAAACGGTTCCATAAGAATGTATTGAAGCTAATTTTTTTAAAACGTAACATGGCATAGCATAGCATCGCTTAGCTTCTAGATGGATTCCCGGCTTTAAGAGTAAATTTCTTTGAAACAAACTTCTTTTAACTGTGAACCATTTATGATAACTGCCGGGGATTCGTTTTTCAATACACTTTCGACTCACAGATTTTTGTTCAAATCAATATTACATATTACTACAAAATTTGTACAAAAAATAGAGTTTTAATTATTTTCTCACTCAGAATCGCCAGATACGTATTAACCCTTCGTGGTCAGACTTTCTTATAATCACAAATTGGTCACATGGGGTTCACTGCACGCTAGCGTCATTTTTAAGTTACCATTTTCGTATTTTTGAATCTTTTTAACTTTTGAGTGATAATTGTACATTCGTAATACTCGTACAATCATGCTCTAATGGTCTTTTTGTGGAAATGTAAATTCTGATATGATGAAATTTGTAGTTGAAAAAATAGTTGTGAATAAAACCGTTTTTTTTTTCGTTAAAATTCACCAAGTATTTAAAGTTTGTTATTAAGGTCTAAGAATTTACAGAAATATTGGAAAAAAAATTGCCTGGGGTGCGATACACCTCGCGTGACCACAAAGGGTTTAAAATTTAATATGAAGAAAGCTGCCTCTGAAATGGTATTTTCGAAGTATCAAGCATAATTGGTTGCATATCTACCGTTAATTCTTTAATTATGGCCCCTGTTCGCCAACCATGCTCCAAAGTTACGTCTGCTAAATCGCTATAAGGGTGGTCCCCAAAGTATAATACTTGATGTCCTCGCCAGCCAGTCATATCTTGCAATTGTTTAACCGTACCCTGCATTTTAAATTATTATTGTCATCCGTACTATCCAAATATTATTTAAATTCTTATTTTCAGGGTGGGTGGCGCAAAAATCCATTCCCCATTTGAAAAGTGACTAATTTGATTTTGGTTTAATCTAGATTAAACTTTGAAGCAGCGACTTCTTTAATTGGATCACTAATTGCTTAACAACTGAATGAAAGTTGTAATAATTTATTTCGCAGAGAAAAGAAGCATTTTCCTAATCGAACAATTACCTTTAACTTTCTAATGGAATAAATTTGGATTTTCTCTTTTGATATTATCTGAAGAAAGAGATTTATATGAGTAATCCACAAGCATTGAAAAACCTGTAGAAAACATATTTGACGCGAAATTTTGAGAATCACTGAAAAGACTTTAAGCGTCGTAAAATATATCTCAACTAGAAACTCTGCAAAGTGGGACGTCATTTGCTGGGCATCATTTTTAGAAAGTAGTGCAAACAAAACTCCACGTATTGTAGTTTATTGTGTAAATTTCAAAATTTCTTTTCAATTTATTTTTCCCCTCGGGGTTTAGATTTAAAATGAAAAGCCGATTTTCACACCACCCTGTATATCCTTCGTATACTTCCATTTCACAACGAAAAATATCGACTCACCTCTAGGTAGATCATCCCCTTTTCAAGTTTGGTAACTCTATCCCACAGCTGAGTTCTATTGATTTCGTCGTATATTCGAAGGGGTCGAGATTCTTCAGTGAAGAATTTCGGTTTCCTCGCTTGTACTATCACCACATCGAAGTAATCCTTCCAATCGTCTCCAACCAAGAATCTCATACCTGTGTCACTATAAAATAACGTCAAATTCTATCAATCGTACGCAACACCGCATGTGCTGGTGATTACGAAAGTGGCGCGTGTCAAAAATCTAGGATAATTCAATTCCTCACTTTTGTTTTCATACGCAGGTACTCAAAACTCCAAATATTTTAAAACGAAAAACAAATGACGTAGGCCACTTTTTTCATCGCCGGCATGTACCTATGTATACATATACAAGGTAAGTCATCATAAGTTATTACTGAAACCAAGGGCGTCCGGAGACTTTTTTCCAGGGGAGTGGGGGGCAACTTTGGGATGATGGTAAAGAAAAAAATACCCCTCTTGTTTTTTTAAACCCATTTTGTACTGCCAATTTAATTAAAATTTTAAAACAATTCGTGAATTGTGATGTGAAGCCTGCAAAGCATACATTCTAATAGCTTATTTAAAAAATTAAAAATATTCCCTGTTTTAGTATAAACTCAATAAAGATCAGTTTTGAAAAAATAAGCGATTTTTTCGCAAAAGCCAGGGAGGGGCAACTGCCCCTTTTGCACCCCCCTCCGAACGCCCATGACTGAAACAACTTCTTCAGTTTTCATATTACGGATAAATGTCTCAGGAAAATGTGTTTTATTTAATGGTACGTATCGAAGAGTTGAAGCGAGTTTATTACGAGTCTCATGTTTTGTAAGATTTCAAGTTAGCTAGTTACGAGCAGACCCATAAACTCGTGACACTGTGTGCACATTGTTAAATTTGTCTCTGCATCAGCTACAGGACTGTACATAAAAAGAATACCATGCTCTGTTTAAAAAAAAAAGAATCAGTGCGAATCTTACAGAACACGAGACTCATAAAAAATTCAGTTCTACTGTTCCATTGAAGGGAACATATTTTTCGCCAAACAGTTTTCTGTGATACGAAAATTAAAGGAGTTCCGTAAGTGCTAAGCTATGGTGACTTACTCTGTATTCAGTCATTAAGTTACAATCTCACTTACACAAAGTGGAAGGGACTATTGGTTACCAGAAACATCTTCTTATTGGCTTTTTTAAGTCTATCGAAGAACCTCTTTAGTTCCTTATTCTGCTCCAAATAGTCCGACACATTTTGCACCACCATTCCGTGCATTATAGGATGGCAACTTTGCACAGAGTTCTAAACAAGAGAACAGTAAAGCCCATTTTTTGGAAGACAACAATTTTAGGGGTAGGTTTGTATTTATGTCCTGTTTCAAGAAGGTCACTTCACTTCAGAAGTGCACTCATCATGCCACACAAAGGACTCTAATGTTGAGTCCTAAGTCAACGCATCAGCCTATAGAGCCCAATTCTGATTTCTGATATATTAAATAAAATAATTAAAAAAAAAAAATTACTGTTACCCATTTACCTTCACGTCTCTGAAGAGGATTTCAGGGTGATAGTCGATGTGATTACGCAGGAAGTAGCCTGTGACGTTGCACAGAAGACTCATTTCCGGCACGGAGAATAAATCCGCCAGTTGAACCATTTTTGTTCGGTGCAACGCATCCTAAAGTGACATTTCGTTTTATTTACATACGTTAGAGGCTTTACGTGCATTCGGCGGAGGCACACATTATATGTGCTTACCTTCTGTATTTCACGTCGAAAAAATCCATCATGAAAAACACACGCGTGGAGGCATGCAAACAAATAGAAGACGTTTAAATTGTTGTAAGTTCGTACGTTCTACGCTGCTTGCTCGGGGATGCAGAACATAAGAATACGTGTGTGTACATGCGTGATATGAACCTTGGAGGAAGGCCAAAACAATCATGCACTTGATTACATCATCGAACATTGCTGTTATCACCTCGCATTTCTGTGTGACTCTTTTAAAATCCTATACAGTGGATTGCACTCTTTGTTGTTGTCAATACGAAGCCTCAAAAATAAAACAGGTCATGATTGCTGTGCATCATGTGTTTGGATTGTTCTTTTTAATTCTTTTGCTACTTTTCGACCATCGTTCTCTGCATTCGAACGATACCGAAGGTAAAATAGGATACAGCTGTGTGCGTAATTTATAAGATTTTAGAGGGCATTTATCGTCACGAATTTACAGAATGTCTGCCTATTATAGAAAGTTTGTAAATACATGCGGCAAATTTTGCAAGCGTGTCTTACCTATCAAAATAAACAAAAAAAGTGTTAGTAAATATAGATTTGTAATCCAACCGTTTCTAGGTCGCAAGCCACTTCTGTTATATCTCCTCTATTAGAAATCGTTTATCTGTTGAGTTAATTGTTAACCTGCTGATCTCCACTCATCTATAAAATTATTTGCACAGGCAGGAACTTTACACTGAAGTTTGAAATGAAATATAATACTTTCGATGCGTCTTATTTTATTTTAGAATGTAAATATAGTGCGTGTACTATCTGTATAAATATAAGAATACTAAGAATCAATATTTTATATTAAAAATAAATAGGATTTCACCAAATTTTTTATTATCGTGGGTTCTTAATTTTGCCGTGTTAAAAGTACTATAAACTGCACTACTGTACTCTATAGTATAATTGAGATAGATGAAAAAAGAGTGACAGAAGTCACAATAATTATAATTTTTTATGGAAGAAATCATAGAGAAACTGGGGAAATGATAAAAATCAGCTTCAAAAAGAAAAGTAAGGAATATAGTAAGTACATATAAGAAGTATCCTACAAGAAATCGGACTAGAAGAACTGCGGTTGCGGCAAAAAGAAGTTATTGAATGCACCAGAATGTTTCTTGGTGCGAAGAAGGAAAGAAAATCCTAGAATCTGTGTTTTAAATTTAAATACAATACTCGAACATTTTTCTGAAATAAGCTTTGGCAGCGTCGCCAGAAACCACACGATTCACATGTAAGCACCGGTAATACGGGGAGACGACTAGAATTTCCCAAAGAAATACATACCCAAGGGAGATTAGATTGCCTTTAAGGAAACCAAACGAAGTGGTTGAACGAAAATATCTAACTACGTATGAGCTTATTTAAAAAAACTTAATTTTTCGGGAATTAAAAAAAGAATCAAGTATTGCTCGTATCTTTTTGCACATTTGTAGCTTTATTCTATCATCTTTGAAGACTATAAAAAAGAATTGCAAGTAAAAATATCAATTTATAGC
The DNA here is from genome assembly GCA_029448645.1 of Andrena camellia. Taxonomy (NCBI): domain Eukaryota; kingdom Metazoa; phylum Arthropoda; class Insecta; order Hymenoptera; family Andrenidae; genus Andrena; species Andrena camellia. The sequence continues at coordinate 53,810,729 of CM055676.1, read as the reverse complement.
GGAGTAGGAGGGTCTGAACTGACACAACGAAAAAATATTGAAAAACAAAGGAATGGCAACGTCTTAAAAGTTTTTATCAATTTTAGCAAAAAAAAAGTTATGGTTCGTTGACCGTAGTAATTCAATTTTGCAAATATTTGCAAAAATTTAATGAACGATAAAGTAACGTCTACTGAGTATGCCTGATATATTTGACGTGGATCATATTTTTGGGAGAATATTGTTTTCTTCAATTTTTTTTTATACTCTTAAAAGGTGATAGAATAAACTTACAAACGTGCAAAATGATACGTGCAATATTTGATTCTTTTTTTAATTTCCCAAATATTAATTTGTTTAGGTAAACCCCTTAAGCGATAACTGAAAGTACCTATATGCGAGTGAATCTTGCATTGTACTATTTTAGAGTTCAGTTTGCTTTATACAGATGCCAAAATGGCAGGTATTCATTTTATAAATGGGGGAGCAAATTTTTTGACGACAGGACTTAAACTGAAACGCCGAATTATGTTATTCGACACGAACATTTGAACCTAATATTTCAAAACTGAGAAACTGATATCGTTTATCACTTATGGTTCATGCTGTGACATAACCTTTAACGAGCAATAAAACCTATTACGTACATACGAGAAATCAAACAATTACCAGAAGGATGTAATACCATAGAAGACAATAGGCTTTATTTCGAAGACTATAATCTATTGTACGACTTTAGCAAGAACAAATTTTGTGCATAAACTGGGCAAAAGCTTACGATTCACCCTCTGCACTTTTGATTTGTCCATATATTTTGGTGTAATAATACTACACGCATGCAAAAATTTGTGTCATTCATCTTCCAACACTCCGTATCGCTCACACAACCAAAGAACAGGAGTCAGAAATGCTCGGTTGGACAAAATAATATTCCTACATCTCGTGTGTGCTTACGTGAGAGTTCTTATGAGGAGCCTCTACATAGGCGATCGGTATTATCCTGTTTTTATAGAGCCGTAGGACCTCGTCGTCGGGTACTGGATGCAAACCGCGGTAAACGGCGCCAAATTGGATTTGCAAGAAGCTGTCGAGTTTCAGCAACAGACCCTTTTCGATGTCGTAATGGAGGCCGCGAACGGCGAAATCCTTCTTGTACTCGAGGTTGGCGATTCCCTCGGGGTACTGTACAGCCGATTAAACGAGTTTCCGTCAAGTTTCAATTGAAATTCTCATTTCGCCCGTAATTGTCGCTTGATTTTCGAGAAAACGCTGCTGACGAGCCGAGCTCGCCAACAGAAACGAGTTAGGAAGTTTCGTTCGCTCGTTCGAATTAGTCTCGCCGGGACACGGTTTCGAAAGTTTCTCGTCGGTTCTGTTCGGGGGTAGACGCATGTATATATTTTTTGCATTCCCCGATGAACGCACTCACGTTCAACCAATACGCGTGGTATCGGCGCCTTATCGTGTCGATAAAATTCTAGCCGTTACTTGGCTCCGGCGTGCTTTCGCGTCGATATTTCCTGGAAACTTTGCTTTTAAAACAAGCTTGGAGGTCACCTTGTGCCTCGCCACTTGCGCGACCCACCGGCGCGGCGTCGCTCTTTAAATCATCGTTAATTTCAAGTCTAAAATGAATCTAAAATCGACCTCACATGAAATTTAGAAGTGATTCGAATTATACAGGATGGCCCAATAATTCTGTTCACCTGGGATATTTCTGTTACTTTTAGAGATATGGCAAGAATTTTATTTACAATATTTGTGTGGTACAGAGAGGGCCATAAAATGCCAGTAATAATCTTTTCGTGGGTGAAGGGTTTTCGGAGATTTTAAGGTCACCCCTATTTTTTTAAACGGCATACTATCAATTTATAGCGGAGTAGGAGGGTCTAAACTGACACAACGAAAAAATATTGAAAAACAAAGGAATGGCAACGTCTTAAACTTTTTTATCACGAGTAAAATAGCGAAACTTTAGACGATTTCGACGACCTATAGTACAAGGTCATTCGACATTAAATAATGGAGTAAACGGACGACCATTGTGTCACAGGAGGTGTTCGAAATGGTATCCGTTTCCATCGATCGAAGTGTACAGGCTTCAGCAGTTCGACGATTGGAATGTTGCGTCGATGCAAACGGACACCACGTCGAGCACCTCTTATGATGTAAGACTTGTTGTTTTACTCATTTATCTATTGTCGAATGACCTTGTATGTAAACATCTGCTAATTTATTAGGGATAAAAGAGTATAGCACGCCATTAAAAAAAATATAGGTGACCTTGAAATCTCCGAAAACCCACCACCTACAAAACAAATATTACTGGCAAGTTATAGCCCCGCCTGTACCACACAACTTTAGTAAATAAAGTTTTTCCGTATCTCTAAAAGAAACGAAGATATTACAAGTGAACAGAATTATTGGGCCACCCTGTATACAAAGAATAGTCCGATTATAGCCGTGTTGGGACTCGTTTTTATCGGAAACTCCTCGCCTACCGATTGGTCGTATTCTCATGAAGACGTGATAGAATATATAGAAACTGAAACATTCCTTAGTGTCAGTACATCTGTGTATAATCAAAGCACGAGAGCGAGCTGGATAAAACTTTCCTCTTTGAAGTAATCGCTCGAGAAGGAGGGACTAATTTAGAGTGGTATTTCACCGAAGTGGATGCCACTCAAGGGGTTAAGACACAATCATGTACCTTGTATCTCTGGATAAGCATGTCACGGCCAAGGTTGTAAAGCAGGTAGTCCATCGACGGCTTGTAACAGGCCAGCGTGTAATCGTAATCGAATCCATAGACCTGCACTTCCTTTAGGTCGAGCTCGTTGCAAGCGAACACCCCTTTTGGGTTCACGTCTTGGGGAAGTTTCTTTGCTGTATAGGACGTTTCACCGATTAGTTTTATCTGTGATGTACATAGAGTGATAAAGAATGGCGTCAGAATTTCAAGTCAGAGATGTAATACCTGATAACCTGATAACGAACTGATCAATTTTTGAAATTTGCTAAAACCGAGTACGACAGCGTCAATACCGTATTTCACGGGCTATAGGTAGTTACTTCTCACATAAGCCAAAAGTATTTTTTAGAAATTTATTTCTTGTAAACGTACATATACCTAACTGTGATTTTGCTTAAAGTTTTTCCTTAGTTTATTCGTGTGAATATGCTATTTGTATCCGATTATACATATATAAATAGATATAATTATGAACTAATATATTTGTGTTAAACAAGTAAACTAATTATTATATATAATGAAAAATAATATTATTCTGTACCTATGTCGAAGAATATACTAGATATGTGTTTACGTCTGTTGACCTACCTAATTGAATTTAACTCGATAATAGTAAAAGTAAATTACAACGAACCTTATGTACCTATTGATTTTTTTTCTTAAGGGGGGATTCTCGTGTAACAGCCCCGAAATTTATGAATTGTTTTTTAAAAAACTATTGTTAATATTGTATTAAACTCTTTTGGGATATAAGGAGGCATCTTTAAACTTGCAGAAAATATTTTTTTTATGTCGATTTTTCTTATTATTTATTAATTATTGTGGAATATCTTCGACGATGTTGGCGCCAGGTGTAGCATCTGCCACAGTCATCTGAATGCAAAAAGAGGTAAATTTTCTTAAAGTTAAATAATTTACGCTGAGATTGGACCTATAATTTTAATTCTAATTTTTATTTATAATCCTTTTTTTTCGTCGATATAAAGGATAATATGAAAAATTTGTCGACGGAAAAAACTTACTTTTTCTTTCAAATGCTATAATTGTTTCAATTTTTCATTTTTTTTCTTTGAAGTGGACCAATCCCAGCGTAAACTATCTAACTTTAAGAAACTTCTATTATTTTTGCAATCACATGACTGTGATAGGTGCTACACATCCCGCCAACAGGAGTTACACCGTCGAACAGGTGGAGAAGATTCAACAATAATTAGTAAATAATAAGAACGATCGACCTAAAAAAATATTTTCTGCAAGTTCAAAGATGCCTCCTTATATTTCAAAAGAGTTTAATCCAATATGACCAACAGTTTTTTCAAAAAAATTCTTAAATACCAGTTACTATTGGGGCTGTTAGACGAGAATCCCCCCTTAATGCATGTCTAGCGTAAATCTGACGCGAATAATTCAAGGTGAGGCATCCGAATCGCGCTTGACATCGCGATTATTTGCATGCTCGTTAATGTGTCTATTTCTCTTATCATTCTGTGCATCAGGCGCGGTAAATGTGAAAACAGACCAGCACTATCTCTCTCCATTCAACGTTTTGCGTTTCCTCGGATACATATGCCTATCAAGATAAATAAACGCGATCGCAGAATACGATCCGTGTGCACGTGACTTCGCTCGCGCGACCTTGTATCAGGACACTTTTAGCCACGTAGCAGGATAACGCGCAGCGTTATTTTGCCCTGTTCGATTCACGATAAGTCTGCGCTCTCGTTTTGTTCCGCATACTGCTTGATACGAGATGCTTCTCACCATTCTAGATTTTTCTGTTTGTCCGTTCCTCTCGCCCGTCCCGTGTTCTGTTACTAATTATCCTTAGATACGAATCACTGATGCAACCTTTCCTCTAATTACCTCGCCGAATAATACATCGATAGATTAAATCAAACGTATTCAAACCCTGTGTCTTGTACTGATTAGCATAAGATAGTAGCATAATCGTACTTGATTAGATTCCAAGTGTAAGGTTATGTTTCCTTCGGAGTCTATAAATTACCGCGATTTCTCGAGACAGCAAGCTCTTTGGTGTACACGACGCGTCATACCTATCAAAGATTTTGGTAACCTGCCAAAATTTGGTGGGAATTATAATAACAATGTTGGAAGCTTGGGCGAGGTACTTGCAATTGCTCGCGCGCGAGCGTTCCCGTGCGACAGTTGATAGCATTGCCCTTAAGTTAAACATAAATCGAATGCTTCCTGAGGAGGGGGATTCATTGACATGTCAATTATAATATCCGCGCGGACGCACGATCTACTAGCTATCATTGCTAACAAGGTCCCGCATCAGTGCCATCGATTCGAAACATATATCGAAGCATGCTTTGTGCACGGGTAACGCGCATGCGCAGGCCTGTCGTGCGGCGCTACTGAGCGTGCGCGAGCGAGCAAAGTGTCTGGCACTGCTGGCTCGGCAGCATGGGTGAGAGGGAGATCGAGGCGGTAAAATGGCCGTAGCCAGCGTTGGTACTTACATTTGTATTTTTCAAGCGTCTTCGCATAATTCTCGAGCATAACCTCGCGCGTGATGGGGCCATGGTAAAAGGCGCGGTCACCATTGAAGCGCGAGAACGCGATGCGGCAGCTGGACACACGGAGGAGCCACGATGGCAGAACATTCTCAGTGATCAGAGACGATGCTGCAACGACAGCGAGGGCCCTCGTGGGCAGCATCACGGACGATTGGCGGAGTACGCAGCTACGACCCACGGTGCTCGACGATTGGCGCTTCGTACGGCGGGCGATTCAAGTCAGTGCGCCGCCAGCCGTCTGTGGTGTTTCGACGTTCCTCCGTGACTATTAACCCGCGTGGTGTATTTCCTATTATCGCTCAATCTGGCGATCGGCGATCGAAGCCTACCGACCCGCACGCACTCTGACAATGAGATCGTGATCCGTTTATCTCTTTTCCTGCCGCGTCGGTTACATGGCTTCCCGATGCCCGCTATTTATACACAGAGCACGTAGCTCTTGTTATTGCCGTAGTTTGGGCACCCAAATGAGTTCGGCTCGGCTTCGAGCGACAAGTGCGCGCACGCCGCGTCCGTCGAGCTATCACTGTTTGTCTTTGCGTACGCCCGGCCGCGAGGGGATGAAGGGACCCCGTGCGACTGTGGTTTAATCCTTCACGCTTGGGGCACGCAACGTAGCGTCGCTGCTCAATCATATGTAGATACGGCGAATTGTCGCAGGTGGGGAACGCAGTGATACCTGAAAGACGGAAATAGACGTAACCGTCGGAATGCGACATCGCGGTACGGTTGCCAAGCGCGCCTTCTTCGACGGAGTTTAGAATTCCTGGCTCTTCGGCTGATTTCGTGGTTCGGTAACCTCGTCAACAATCGAGGAAAATATCCGGGCAGCTTCGACTCGACACTGTCTACCGGTTTTGTGTTATCGCGCGAGGCAGCGCCTGTTGTCGTCATTTTGCGAACATCTTTTTCTAGAGAACCTATCGGAACGAAAGATGGAGACAAGTCTAGAAATATCACGATGACTTTGCTAACCCGCTTCAGGCAACAAACGCGTAATATAAATTCGTATTCCGCACTTAATTAAGAAGTAATTTTTTTTTTATCTTAAAAATATACAACTGGAATTATTTTCTTCGAACGATATTTGCCCTCTCCTTTCATTCTCAGGGTTATGGGTCATTTAGGTATTTCTTGCAGTGCGAAGTTACTATTTATGTTTCGACGAGTAACTGCGTAGCCTTTGCCAGTCATTTGCTAGCTTATTTATTTTTCTATATATAGCTAGTTCTGAAAACCTGGTGGCATTGTTCATCTCAGTGTACAGTTTTCTGCTGAAAACTGTTCAGAGCTGGTTTGTAGTTAATAATCTTTTGTGCATAAATATTGTACATTGAATTGTAATACAGAAAATTGCACTGTAGGTATTCGTCTGTACAAAGAATTACACTTCTTAGAGAACCTAACACCACCAATATTTGTAGCTCGTAAAGTAAGTTATCTGGATTATACAGGGTGTTTCGTTTACCTCCATCGTCTTAATACATTTCTTCATTGATTTAAAAATACGAAGAAATGTGCGAGAGGTTTCATGTGTTGAGAGAATAAATGTCATAATTACAGGTTCTTTGGTAACCTTACAGGTTCTCAAGATCGTGAATGAGCTTCTAGTTGTTGAAAACATTTAATCATAATACTAGATTTCTTCCTACTCTTGATAACAACGCAGGCGAATTTTTAAGAATTTTTGTTTACATACATACTTTTTGTGCTCACAACTATCATTGCAATTTGCAGAAGTGAGGTAAGAGATATTAATAAACGTTTTCTCCAATTGCTGATGACCCGCTACATACGGCTTACGTTACAATTCAAATGGCGTGCAATTTTAGGGTTAACGTTCCCGCTCAGGCTGCTCTAATATTTCCTACAATGATGTCGCAAGATTAGAAAAGAGGTTGTCGCGTCACCCATGATCCCTATCTTAGTTTTGTCGTTGAAACAATCGCGATTTACGTTTCGAGACTAATCTGAATCACCGATCTCGACGAAAATGGGTTAATTAGTGCACGAATCCGAGGAGGCAACCTCGAATTGCGCCGAGTCGCATGCGTTTCACTCAGGAAGGATCATTTTAACAAGGCGCTTCAGCCGCATGTCGGATGTGCACATAGTCGCATTAATCGACGTTATTCTTTGGCGCTCAGCGGCTCAGCACACTTCACGGCTGATTCTAATCGCAGGAAGCATCGGCGGCGTGCGCACACACACGCCAGTACGCGATGCCTCGATTTTACCTGCTGACATTCGAACCTCTGGATAAAATCGTTACCGTCGCAAACCGCCATACCAATGTTATGATTAATGATCCGCCGCGTCTTTCTGACGGCCGTTCTCAAGTTTCTGTTTGTGTACCTACATATGTTGTGACTGGCACTGTTTCGCCTCGTGGGCTTCCTTACCGTCATCGTTTCAACACACGACCGCAGAGCGCGTGTAAATAATTTGCAGATTTTACAAAGGGCGTCACTTGACACTCGACTGCCGGTCCATCTTGGTCCATCCCAATGAAGCTGCATTACTGGAAATAATTATTGTTAGAGTCACGGATAAGTCCACGTAGTGTGCAGGATTTTTATAGCTACATGATTGATAAGGTTATTTCTTGAAGAAGATAAAATTTTTAGATCGTAATGAGATTAGATTCTGATATAAAAGTGTGTACGAATGAAATTATTGGCTAAATGCAATCCAAGGGTTATGTGATACACGCCGATTTTTATGAAACTTTTCTACGAAGTAATTCTTCAAAAGATATTTGACAGGAACTTTTTTACTGACAATGGTCTGTGGAGGGGGGGGGGTAAAGCAACTCTAGAATTTGGGGTGGAAAGCATATTCTGTTTTGACAAATACAAAAAATGTGTGGCGAGTAAATTGTTTAATTTGGAGAGTCAAATATAATGATTAGTAGTTCCACTTAGAAAATTACTGATGACTTCTAAATCTCGCAGAGTATAATCCTTAAAGAAATACTCTGTTAATCATAACACTTTGCCCTCCAAATCAAAAAGTTTCAGCTTCAGACACTTTTCTACTCTGCCAAAATCAACAAAAATGTTTGGAATAATAGTTCCATACGATTCACCCTATATTATGTAACTAACTTGCCAATAAAGCGACCTTGTTAGTTTTGGCAGTTCAATTTGATGAAGTTTCTTTCGAAATAATCTGACAGTAATGTAGTGAAAATCTAATGTGGCTAAAAATTCGTAGAAACCTATCAAGTACACGAAGGTATAAAATATTAGAAAAACTAGAATATTCCACGGATGATACAGAAATCTTTTTTTTTGTGAAGTAAAACTTAGAAAGTGCACCTCGTCAATCCTTTCTAACAAAGATCCTTTCTAATGTTATCAGGTCCAAGAGATGATCGACTATGCAGTTAGTTGAACGTTGAATAGCAGCCTATAAATTCACTTTCTTAACAACGTTGGCAATTCAAGCTAATCACACTCTAAACATCACATTATACATACGAACTAGCCGTAAAGTTAATTTCAGTAATCGTAGAATTAGAATCGCAAACGGTTGCTAATCATCTCGTATCGTTTTCACTGTTAAATCACGTGGAACGAATCGATCGAGTGTCACAAATTTCTTCAAATTCACACCGTCTACCGATGATCTCAACTCCAATGTTTTGGCTCGAACTTATTTTTCAGACATCAAACACTGAAATTCCGAAAAATTATGCAGAGTCCATTAATGGATCATGACTTCAGGTGTCGCTAGTACGAAATTGGTTGAAGAGGATTTTTTACAAAACGAAAAATGTTGTGTTTGTATTTAAAATTGTACTTAATAGAATATGTGTGTGTATATATATATATATAGAGAGATTGCAAAGTTTTAAATTAAATTTTTCAGATTTCATGCTCTGTCGCACAACCAAAAAACACACGAAAAAATGTAATAACTTTAAGGGCGTATTTCACTCCTACGGGGTGAATTTCCGCAAAAAAGAATTGCTTCGTGTATACTCCAATATGGTCTACATTCACACCAAGTTTTATTAAAATCAGAATAACATAAGGAATAAAGAATTTTTCTACTAAATTAAGTCATTCATTCTAGATCTCTGTGATGTAAAATACATTAAGGGAGATACACCTAGAGAGGCCTAAAAACTCACGTCCCTTTAGATTTTTTTTTAAGAAAGTATTAACATTATTGCACCCGTAATTTTGGTATCAATTATGTCACATCTTTGGCTATAATACATAATTTTTGTATGTAAAAATATTAGTGGTATATTACAGTTATAGGGGCTAGTTCTAAATGCGTCATTCGCCGCAGTGATTGTAGCAAAAAGCAAATTAGTTTCTTAAAATATATTAACAAATTCTGTTTCTGATAGGGTCAATTTCAAAAAAGTTAATCTTTAAAGAAATGGCGGCACTCCAAATGAAACGTTCAGTTTTCGGACATGAAACCTTGCCTTTTTATGCAATAAAAAAGAAACTATGAATCAAATAAAAAGTCCGTCCTCTCAAAAACAGCATATATATGTTAATATATTTTAAGAAACTAATTTGCTTTTTGCTTACAATGGCGCATTCAGAACTAGCCGATGTAATATAATTAATAAAAAAACGACGGGTGCAATAATGTTAATACTTTCTTAAAAATAAAATTTTAAAAGGACGTCAGTTTTTAGGCCTCTCTAGGTGAACGTATGTCACCCCTTAACTCATTTCCTTATATAATTTCCTACATATTACTGTGTTTTAAAGTATCGTCTCAACGTTCATAAAGTATCCAAGCAGTATTCATATTACATTTAAAAACTTGAGACCGAGGAACAGTTTGGTAGCATCTGCTCCGAAACCTGCGGTTGTCGAATTATTGCAATAAATTATCAACTGTGGGTGCCGATGTTCGGACGATTTGAGGGGGAATGGCTCATACGTAACCACACCAGTGCTACCAGTGGCACGTGACCTCGTTGCCTTAATCTAGCCCAGCCGCCGCCGGTCGTCGTACTCTTCGTAATGTTTCTGATCGGGTGTATGCAGTCCCGAGCGACGTCTCTAGCGAAAAAAAAAGCTCGATCAGGAATCGTTCCAGTGTTTCACGGTGATTCGCTTCACGTTCACACATTCCGTCGAGCAAACTGGCAAGATGGTAGGGGTAAGGGAGCGTAAGAGAGGGGGAGCAAAAAAAAGGAGAAGGAATACGCACCGACTTTCCATTCTTTATGGAATGCAATTCCATGATACGGACTTTCTATGCTTTTCTGCACCTCTCACCTGGCTCCACCCTTCCGGTCGATTATCATTCCCGATCGATCCTTACCTTTTTCGTGGTCTATTGTGGAGAGCTGTCGAGCACTCGGTCGATCCTTGGATTCGCTACGGTGTTCAGCGAAAATTGCGCTCGTCTAATTCTATTTAGTCATATCCACACCACTTGTTTCGTTCGTTTTTAGCCGGGTAAAGCTACTTTGCCATTTTGTTTTGCGGTGTAGCGCGTTATTGTACCGAAATGGCAACACTTTGTCTGGCGAGCGCTCTGGAGTAAGCTTATTCACGCTCACGATGCTTTTCGAAATTACGACGTATTTATTGATCCTTGAAAAGTTTGGATCTTCTTTGTTATGGAGCGATGTGGCCTAAAATTTTACCCTTCGTCAGTGACTGGTGGGCGTCCCGTTTGGTGTGGTCGATTATGTCGAAGAACATCAAACTACTTCAAAATATTGTCGCGAAAACCTGAAATCAGCTAAATCGGTATGAATCACTGTCAAAAGTGTGTAGCAGTGGTAATATTTCAATATTCCTAAACTATTAGCAATATTCCTAACTATCAAAGAGCAGTTTGGAAGCTTGCACTCTGAAACATGAAATCGCCAAAAACAGTTAGACTGGTTGATGTTTTAAGTACGTATAATAGATATTACATTAGCTTTACGTTTTCTGTTCCAGTGGATCGTATCTGGTACAGCTGAAAACGAGTATTGACCTAGTACCTAGTTAGAGTGAAGTAATGTCTATTTAAAATATATAAAAATAACTGATTGTTTGTATAATATTAGGAATGAATTTTAAGACAGGTAATCCAGGAGATAATACGACTATTAATATTTGTATCATAACAAATCTCATGCTTGATATAATTTCTCAATGGATTTGCCTGCCCTAGAGAGAGTCCAACTGTTATTTACCAAATGTTGATAATTCGTGTCTTTACAATTGTTTCATTCGATACTTAAAACGATGTACATGCATGCACATATAAACAATCATCAGTTTCTGCATCGATTATTTAGTAAGTATTTATTTAGAAAGTAATGACACCGTCAAATAACTTCTCATATTCCAGACTATACAAGAAAAACTATTGTAAAAACGTGTACATATAAAATTGTAAAGTTTGAGTAAAATTATTTCTAACTCGGTTTTGAAGTGTTCCACTAATTTCTTTAGTTTTTCAAGTGATGGATATTTTTCCTATGTAAATTGTGAAAAAAGAATGCAACAAAAATTATAGAATTCTGTTTGCAACGAAAGTTATTTATTTTCAACAGAAGTATTCGGTACCGAATTATCAAAGGAAACAAGGAGTTTGCAACTCTCGTTCTCTGAAAGTGGTTTAACAAAGGTGTCGTGTGTATTTTACATATTTAGAAAAGGCCACATAATAGATCTTACTGATTTTTAAAACACAAAAAGAGATTTTGACAGTTTATTCCTACTACATTCCACCAGAATACTTTATAATAATTTACGTGACCCCCGCGATGTGTAATAAATAAATCAAACCATAGTCTATTCGGTTCCTTAAATTTTTATCACAATCGATTATAGAACATCTAATACACATATGATACAACGATCAAATCATCAGAAGTTAATTAACACTACTCCAGCAATTTCCGCTACCTGCTATTTAACCAATTTATCTGTGCCTTGAATAGCCATTATTAAGTGACATGATTAAGATAATTTAAGACTGTTTGACATTATGGCCGATACACGAGAAAACTTAAAACGAGGCGTGTCCGATTTTAACGATTTGTAAAGTAGAAATCACAACGATTGGAACGTTAAATAGAGTTCGATTAATGGTTAATAAAACGCAAACCCGTTGCGTCTAAAGGTAACAGCGAGAAATTTATTTTCATTTTTAATGATCCTAGAAAGTAGGTAATAAACGTTCGAGGATGCAGAAGTATAATAGATTCGTTGACTGTGCTCCTTGTCTGCTTAAAAAATACTGTGATTATATTTATTGCGAAACGCTTGCGCACGTGCCATGTACGATATGTATCGTCGCCCAGATTCAAAAGATTCCTCGTACGGTTCAATTAGAAAATTCCATTTCGACAGTACCTATCTCACACGTCTCGAGTCAGTATGTAGTCATTATGTAGATAGAATCGTTGGCCGCGATGATGGAGAGATACGAAATTGATTTGCTTGGAAATGAGGCAAACGCTGAATGTTCTTGAATGGCGATATACTATCTTCGATCCTTTTTTGTGTATTTAGGCAGTTTCCATCTAAAAATGCGTAGATTTTTTTAAATTTATAATTGTTACAACAAGAAAAAACTCCTAAAATTGATGAAATTCCCGCAACAGCGAAGTGTATGTTCAAAAATTTAATTTCCCACATTTTGGAACGATGTGACAAAATTTGAACGATTTTTCTTAAGAGGGGGATTGCCGAAAAATAGGTAATTCTTTGTGAATTTTTTGTACAAAAACGGTTCGACAAATTAATTTGAGGTTTGGCAGGCTGCGTTATTGTATCTTGAACTATTGTTCTGAATTTTTGTGTGACAGTGAAATAAAGAACATGGCAGATACAGAGTGCTGACTGAGAGCGCTGAAAAAAAATCGGGTTGCCCTGGCGTTGACGGAAAGTACTGTAAGGGTTATCTGAAACACAAAAAGGAAAAGAGATTCTTAATCTATATGAATGTGGCTACCTGTGGTAGTAGATTTATTGCCGTATCTGTTACCGTTCCTTTTTTATTTAAAAAAGTTTTCCTGATTCTGGGGCAAAGAACTTTTTTCAGTCTCAAATCAGAGCGCTTCATCTTCTTCGAAAGGCTGCCATTTTCCTTCATTCCCTTAATTTCCCTTAATCCCCCCTTAAACTGTATAGAATCATAGGTTTCTTCAAGCAAATTACGAAAATGCAGATGAAGAATTATTCATACCATAATGATCCATATGTGGAACAGGATGGGACAAACTTTCCTCTTTGGGAAAGCTTAACAAATTTTCAAAAAATTTCAGGAAACATGATATTTTAAAATCGTATCAAGTCAAATCAATGGTGATTTAAGAAGCAAGCTCAAGAAGGGACGTTGAAAATATATTTGATGAACTTTTTCAAACAGAGATAAAGAAATCCTAGAAAACTGGAATACAAAACTTAGCGCACATTTAGACAAATGTGAAAGGATTGCAGAATATAACGAAAACTGTATAACCGATCGATTAGAAGGAACTAGTTCATTCCCGCCTAACACACGTGCCCAAAGAACCATTACTTATGGGGTGACCTAATATATTATGGTTGCTGGAACGGTATTTTGAAACTCCCTTCGAGGAAAGAAAAGATCGCGCCGCGGGATGAAAAATTCCGTTGCTCTTGTTCAACGAGCCGAAACGATGATCGCTGATGCCAAGCTGCAGTCGAAGAAACGAAGTCGAAGTCGATGGCCGTTTCGGCCAGACGACATCACCGGGTCTCCCGACTCGTTTCTTGTCACACGCGGTCGGCGTGCCTTTAGCCGTGCTCCCTCACGTATGTACAGGCACTCGGCGATACCTCGGTGTATGCAGCACGAGCACCCATACATGCACGGAGTCGGGCAGCCGAAGAACGCAGATTGCTAGAGGCGCTGTTCCGGTGACCTACTCTACGATTATCACTCACTATAGCCGATCGTCGGTGCAGGTGCGTGTGCGTTAACTAGCGTTGCCAACTATACCTCGTCGTGGAAAGGAGGACAATCAAATAAACCTTTTTTTTTCCCCACTCGTTTTGTCCGAACTAATGTCACGCCCCGGAAGTGACCGCTTGAATTACGGCCGTTTAACCCGCGAAGATGCACCCGTGTACCACCTGCGCACAGCTGTTCTAGACGTACGGTGAAGCATGTATCTATATGTTGTGGTCAGTTGGGTTTGGAATATTTTCTTCGTGTCTGAGGTATTTAAAAATTTCAGAAAAATTGTAGTCTTATCTCTGGACATAGGTGTCTTTTTGTTGTTTTCATTGTCTGACCGTGGTTATGGTGAGATCGATATTTAGTGTTTTTACTGGTAATTGAGTTTCTTTATGAAGAAAGGAAGGATGTATAGTAGGGTGGCCCTTATTTATACGTGGCGAAATTTTTTTTGTATTTGTTTGCTCTCACTCCCTAGAACAGTGCCATTTGATAAAAAAATAGTCCCTGAAAAAGTTTATTGCAATCGGACAGCAGGAAAGGGTGCCGACTAGAACTTAAAGTTTAGAATTCAATAGTTTGGATTTAAAGAATTTCTCAAAAATGATGAGCCCAATCGAAATTTTGTTCAAATAATAATAAAAGAGCATTCAATTTTCTACAATTACGGTATATATAATTTTTTCGTGCTTTCAACCATTTTTTACATAATAGCGTTTGAATATGGAGAGGTACTGCGCGAATAGACAACACGTCACCCCGTACAGGTGGGACGCGCGAAATATTCAAACGCTGTTATCTAAAAAATGGTTCGAAGCACGCAAAAATTATATATACAGTAATTGTAGAAAATTTAATGCTCTTTTAAAATTATTTAAACAAAATTTCGATTGGGCTCACCACTTTTGAGAAATTCTTTAAATCACACCTATTGATGAATTCTAAATTTTAAGTTCGAGTCGGCACCCTTTCCTGTTGTTCGATTGCAATAATCTTTTACAGGAACTATTTTTTTATGAAATGGAACCATATTAGGGGGTCAGAGAAATCGCAGGTTGAAAACAAGGGTCACCCTAATGTATAGATGTATGATAATGTGATATTTGTCCCTGTTTTTGCCGCATGTGATGTGGAAATGTGTTTTTAGGATTTTAATATAGGAAAACGCTTATATATTTTAAGAAAGAAAACTTTGTCACAGAATTTTTGCGTCTTAATTTAACAGATAGTTTTTAAACAGCAGCTGATTGAAAATTGGCTGGGGTCAAGTCGAAGCAAAGTAACAACTACGTTCGAAGAAATAGGTGTGACAACCGAGGGTTAAAAAGCATATTATTATTTTAGTGTTTCTTATGATCAGCTGATTTAAATTTCTAAAATATTTTTTACATCGGATATTGAAATAAGAAATTTCATGTCTATAAGTTACAAAATGTTATTTTTCTGTACATTCAATAAGACTGTGCACGAAAACATAAGGTCAAGTAGTAGAAAACTTTCAATTGACATGAGATGTTTACAAAAGAGTGGGGCAAATTTTATTTTAATGTCATTGGCGATGAAAATATTTTTCATCAGTTTATTATTCTAAAAATTATTTCTCGACGTATAAAATGAATAAAACAACATACCGGTACTTCGATAACGGAGCAATCCTAAAATAGCATAACGTGTTACTTGAAATAATATGTATTTCAAATAACATTGTATCAAACGTGCCTATGTGTAGTTTATTCTGGAGATTCTAACAGCCCTCACGGCAGGAAACTTTTCAAAGCTGCTCCAGAAACAATAAGCGACCAAACGAGTTACAAAAGGTATGCAATTATCCATTAAAATTTGCCCTATTATAAAGATCCCCTAAACTATTCATTAATTTAAGGTTTACAAAGTAGAGGAGAATTCAATTAAGCAAAAATGGCACTAATGTACCAGTTTCAGGGTTGATCGTTTCAATTACCGCAAGAACCCTCCTCAGAATCGTCGCTTTATCGGGGATATTTGCCCTTCTCTCGTCGGAACGAGATGAAAGCACGTTTCTTGTAATTACGTAGCTATGTATGTGGCCATGTTACGTTCATGAATGTTACACTGGTTGGCGTAGGATGATTGATTAATACCAGTCAACGTGAAGAGTTATGCCCCGCCATATTTTTATAAGCGTACGTACCTGGTACTGTGCAGAAAAGTGTGCTGCTAGATTTTGTTGAGATCCTTTTCATTAGAAAGTTGACGCGCGTTAAACTTGTATTAAGTTAAAAATTTGTTTGAATATTCATACTCCGTGCAGAAGCAGTTTTCAGCACTAATAGTTTCGCTTATAAATTACTCAACGTCGGACGAGCCTTCAACTTTGGTTTCTTCAATTATTTCTACACGTACGCAATTTCACCGTCGCACCGTACTGTGCATTTCACTTAATTTCATTTTAATAGCTTTTAAAGAACATTATAAATCAATTCGATATTTTCTCAATATTATCGTACCTCATTTAATTGTCAACGGAATGAGTGTTTGGCCCATTTACTTTTAACCAATTAAACGACCGTAGGTATTTCATTTTTGAATTCTTTTTTAAATACTGCCTTCTTTTATTTGCTTCGGTTAAGAAAACGTAACTTACCGAAAGCTATACTATTTTCTTCATCCTAGAAATGTTGGAAACCTTTTAGTAATAACGCTTCTGAAAACAATATGAACAATATTATTGCGCCTCAAATGCTTTATGACAGTGCTCTTGTACATTTCTTTTGCCACTGTCCCATAAGGGGTTATACTTAGTCAGGCGGTCGAAAAGTGGCGAATGTTTGTGAATTTTTTTTGAAAAAGCGGAAGCATATATTTCTACAGAACTTTTTGTACTTAAGAGAGGAACATTTAAAGAACATTTGGTAATTTTTTTGTAGAAAAATATTTAAGTTTATAATAAGTTACAACCGACATCCAAGAAGCCTTTTTAAAAAGTTGTTTTTGCGGACGGCACTGCCATTCGGAACCAGATTATTTAAAATAAAAAAACAAAGAAGATTTCGTTAGTATATTAATGTATCCTCTGATTGACGGTGGGAATTTCCGAAATATTAATTTAAAACAAAATGGCGGCTATTTAAAGTTGAAGTCCTGATTTTTCCGCGTCATTTATCACAATTAAGGATTCTTGGAAGTCGGTTGTAACTTTATTATAAACGTAAATATTTTTCTAGAAAAAATTACCAAATATTCTTTAAATGTTGTTTTTTTAAATGCAAAAAGTTTTGTAAAAATATATGCTTCCACTTTTTAAAAAAAATTCACAAACATTCGCCACTTTTCGTCCGCCTGAATGAGTACCAATAACCCCTTAAATGGGACCCCAGTTTCTATCGCCTCCCCTCATGGGCCACCTGCAACAAAAATGAAATAAAAAAGAAATAAACAACAAGCAGAATATATTCACTGATATTATGTCCATCGCTCGATGGGGTCAGGTGGTATCGTATATTTTCTCGTACTTTATCAGACAGAGCAGCGCAACGACAGGATATAGCGCGGTAATTGATTGGACCAAATCGATGATCATTAATGTCCACGTACAGCAAAGAACGGGGGATGTTGCCGATGTGTGCCCGTGTACACACGCGTGAAACGTACACATCTACGACATACGTATACAACCAGCGGGAGGCGATGAGTCCTCTTTCGCTGGTTTTATTACAGCTCTGTATCTCTTCATCTCTCTTGCTCCTGTCGTGCACATCTCAAATTAACAGTTAATAAGGAATCTCGACCGAATAAGCGGGGAATGCTGGCGATTTTCAGCGAGGCATGCGCGGCAAAAGTATGGCAGATCGATTTTTGCGATCGAACTCCCCCCTCCCTCCCCTCCCTGATGAGGCACGACAGATTCGAAAGCGAGCACGGTTTCTTTTCGTGGCCTTTGTAGTATACTTTAATCCGCTCTATCAACTCTTCTTCTTTTTTTTTTTTTGCCCCGCCCAACGTCTGTTCACGTTTTACCGGCGCACGCCTCTGGTCACGTATACGGCTCAGTCCATTTCCGTGGAAGCTGATGGCACCGCTCGAAAACTTTCTAGCGTGCAAAAAGCCGTCTCATTCGAATACTCGCTGGAAATTCGGCGGCGGCTTTTTGTCGACCCCGCCGCAACGAACGCTTTGAGAATCGGTTCGTGTAGATATGTATTGGGTTCGCGCAAATAACGAGTATTGGTGTTTTCTTTTATTTCTTTTGGGGTGGGGGGTAAGGTGAAATTATGGAATAATTGATTTGATTGTTTTAATATATTTTGCTTGGACAGTAATTGGTTGTTGATGAATGGTATGGAAAATGTATAATAGGGAACATTGTAATTCAATAAGATGGATTGATAAGCATTGGTATCCGAAGGGGGGGGGGGGACAAAAGGGCAGTTGCCCCCCTGGCTTTTGAGAAAAAATTGCTTATTTTTCAAAACTGATCTTTATTATGTTTATACTAAAGAAGAGAATATTTTTAATTTTCGGCTTTAAATTTTTAATTAAATGGGCACTACAAAATGGGTTAAAAAAAGCAAGAGAGGTATATTTTTTTGTACCATCATCCCAAAGTTGCTCCCCCCCCCCCCTGGAAAAATCTCCAGATGCCCTTCTTGATAAGATAGGTTTGTTCTACTTGTTATTTCAATTGAGAGTTTATTGAGTATACACTATAAATAGTGACAAGTAACTGACGTATTATATGAATGAACCCATTTCATTCGAATACTTATGCTACTGGAAGTTGCCAAATAAAATGAAAAAATATACACGTATATATTACTATTATACATAATTATATTAGATTGCTATCTTATACATATATTGTGTTTACACAAATAAAATAGGATAAACGGAAAATATGAATATTCTACGTGGCACAAAGTACTTACACAATGAAACACAACAGAAAACGAAACTACGGTTAAATGTCCTGTCAAATTAATTTTCATTCCTACAGAAAATAATTATCCAATGATCAATAGAAACACTATAAATATTTCTATCATTGTCAATATTTCCCAATATCTTCATAGTGCGTTTAAACGAGCCAATGAAACTTAATCATTAAAAAATACTCCTGCACCTCTGATTATGCATCACATTAATTTCGACTTACATCGTTGATGGCAACGATCCAATGATTTTCAAAAAGAAACGTTTCAACACAAGCGTAGTACCTACGCGACACTCCTCATCGCAAACAACGCATCAATATTAAAAATCACAACGGGCATTTATCAACTGTGTAATTTCCATTACGTGACAGAAAGTGAAAACGCCAGCATAAAAGGGCGCAGCAATGACTGGAATTTATAAATAAGGCCCCTCTTACGTCATTGCGCTTCCGCGTTATGAGACACCTGAGGATGCGCCGCTATTGTGCCCAGAACGAATAAATCGCGCAGAGATGGAGCCTCTTCAGGTAATGCTGCAAATCACCATTTCCCGATAGCATGATCCAACCACCACGTGGCCGTCTCACTGGGTCAAGGCTGCTTTTCAACCTGGAAAACACCGCTAGGAAGTAGGCAGCCGTCCACGCCGTTCAGCTTTAGACACACCTATTAATATTAGATGGCTGCATAAGTTCTGTCCGCCGCTTCGTTCATACAAGGAGTACATATTATGAGTTACTCAATGCAAATGCAACTCTCAATGCTGATTTATATTGTCAACAACTGGGAAGAGTGCAGCAAGAACTGCAAATTAAAATAACAACCCTTGTGAAAGGAAAGTCGAAAGGGTGTCGTGTACCTTCACGACAACGCGAGATCACACGTGGCGATAGCAACGCAAAAAAGAAATACCGGAACTGCAATGGAACTTATTCCTCATCCACCATATTCCCCGGATCTGGTACCAATAGATTTTCATCAGTGGCGGATTTAAAGAAAAAGGTGGCAAGCATTCTGAGGGGCCCAGTTTTCGCGAAAATGAAGAGGTAGTTTACTAAAAACGAGCTAAGTGCAGTAGTACAAAGAAAGAAGGTGTTTGGATAAAATCATAATTTTTTTTCGATGGGCCCTTCTAGGTAGAGGCCCAGGGGAAAACTGCTCATTTCAGCCGGTTAAATCCGCCACTGATTTCCATCTTTATTGGTCACTACAAAACAGTTTGGACGGGAATAACTTCAATAATTGCGAGGCCACAGAAAGTGCAATAAGTTCTTTTTTTAATGATAGATCTGCAGATTTTTATAAAAGAGGCACAGCACAACTTCCACGTAGATGGTAAACTGTGATAAAAAATGATGGAAAATACATAATTTAACGTAAGTATAAAGTGTCTTGAAAAATCGAATTGGTAGGAGACGTGCTCTAGCGGACAGAACTTATGCAACAACCTAATACTTGATCGTTCATATTGGTTGCAAGATCGCGTGCCAAACGTTTTTGTTGGCGTCACATTGTGCACGGTGTGTCGTGGCAAATTGTGTAACGTTGTTCCGCGGCTTGGCAACGGGAGTCAGGAAACGAACTCGTTTACACAGCTTTTTCAAAGACGGCACTATTAATAGACGAATCGTTGCCGCTGTGCTTTATTTAGTGCTCGTTATTCTTGTAAATTATTATTCGTGTATTTGTACAGAGCGAGGGCGTGGTCAGTACATGGAAATCGAGGAGAATTTTTCATGCGAAGGCAGTACTCAAATGTAGGTACGTATGATGATGTAGTAAACTTTGGTTATCCAAAGTAATTGGTAGACCCTATGTTTGGATAATCAGTAAAATATACCTATGTCAATATGTAGAACGATTATTCGTTGTAGTCAGAAAATTCTGGGTAGCCAGAAAAAAGTATGTCATAGTGCTTTCCGAAAGTGTCTTTATGTCCGCTAAAAGATAGGCGGCCAAATTATAGGGTTCTACTGGAAAAGCTGAAGGTGAACTACCTTGAAATTTATTGCAAAAATGAATTACAGAAAATGTACTATAATTAGCCTACTTTAGCCTGTAGACACCTCTAAATTAGAGTATTTAAAAAAAATAACTTCAATTTGTCCAGGAGTCTATCGTGTATAAGACCTAGAAAACTGCACATCTGGTTGCATTTTTAAGTTCAACAATTTCATTCCTCCAGAACACAATCTTGTACTGCAGTTACACTAAATCTATTTCGACTTATAATTATATTGATTTTAGGTAGAAATCGTCATCAAAAAAGATAGTATATTGTTAAAGTATCCGAAATAATTGGTAGACAAGATGTTTGGGTAATCGAGATATCTGGACAATGAAAAGGTTATATTTCAATGTGAAAAACTGTTATTTGTTCGATAATATTATATACACTGAGTCACAAAAGTGTACATACACTCATTCATATCAGAATTACCAAAACTACCATGATTTGTGATATTTCAAATTTATAGTATGATGTACATAGACTTCCATAAGTGACTGTATTAGAAATCAGCAAATTATATATACCATTGTAATGTAACTGCCCTTAATTTATGCATGGCTACTCATCTCTACGAATATGTTTTGGTATCCTGACTTTCTCCACACCCTTAAAAACTGTGTCACCCGTATTCCACGAACCCTGAGTCATCGTAGCCTCCATGCCCTGCACCGAGACACCTGAAACCTTATCCTACTCTAGGATCACCTCTCCTATTTTCAAATGCTGTAAAGCTCATTTCACCTCCCAATGTCCTATCCATCACTACTTCAAAGCAGAGTCAGGCTCAATCGAACACTGGTTCAGTTCCAATACCTATAATTTTCTGTCCTAAGTCTTAAATCCGATTCAGTGCAATTTCACTGCAGTTCTTGTCATCTTGCAGTCCTCTAATACTTACAATAATTATCTCTCCCATTTCCAAGTTTGAAGGGAGTTTCCATCCTTTGGACTTTTGTATCTGGAGATAAAAAATGACGTGTCAAATATTTTTTATATTCCTTTTTAAGCTAACAAATGGTTTTTCAGCAAACTGGTAATTCACCATTTTCTACTATTCATAAGAAACTCAATCGTTTCCATCGTTTAACATTCCTCTTAGTTTCCCAATTCTTCTGGTCTGCCAAAATGGTTCTTCTTAAGGGGCCAATATTTCACATTAAAAGTACAAAAGTTTTTAGGTCTTCGATCTTCCTTTCAAATTATTCCTGCGGGAGCATAATTCGCGTAACGTCAGCTCAAATTAACTGAATAATTCTTAGGTTGCTTACCATGCCGTTAATAGGAACCGTTGCCAAAATAGGTCATTAGCACGTTCCGCGCCGCGGTGGAAATTGAAATTCTCGGAAGGACTATAAAAACCGACGTGAAGAGCAGATCCCAATATTCAATTCCAAAAAAGTAACAGTTGTGTTACAATCCTCCTAATTTCAGTTCCCTTTATTCGATTCTAATTTCGACACCGAATTGAGAAATACGTGTTTCTTTTGAACGAAAGTTTCACTTCCTATCAATTGTATCCACCTAGTGGACCACGTGACACTGACCATGTTGATCCATAATCGGTCTACAGCGTTTCTATTCTACAGTTCCAACAAAGTCTTTCCCCTCGATTAGGTGACAACTGCCAACTTCGCCTATTAAAACGCTCGTCCTCGCGTCATTGACCAGCGCCGTGGACGCTTGCAATTTACAGCGCGACAGGGGAGCCGACGGTCCGCGATTGCATCGATGTGTCTTTCTCTTTTGACGCGGTTACCGGGAGTCCTTGAGCCGTGGATAATCGTGTCGCGTTAATGGAACGAGAGTCGAGAGAGGATTGGCGAGACGAGGTAGTAAAAGAGGCGTAAATACAAAATGTTTGAGCGCAGTGACGTGTAATCGTTGAGAGGTTGGGGAATAACAGGACCATCGACACGGTGCCATAGCAAACGTCAAACGGCGGGCATGTGTGTCCACGTACATAGATATCTAACCGTGCGTACGGTATTCCTGAAAATATCGGCATTATTCGAGTTTCCATTCCTGCCGTACCTACGCGAGTCTTCTCTTTATTGTATAATTGCTCGTTGCTTCGCGGGGCCGCGAGCGAGGCATAGGTATGCAAGCATGTTCCCCAGCGAGCAAAAACCACCACCATCCACGATACTGTTGATAGCCGGCGCCGCTATGCGACGTCGAAGGGTGCACGCACCGTATCGTCAGAGAAACTGAAGCTTTCAAATATTTTAACACGGTTAGGTACTTTGTTCGATATCCATCGCGCCCGCGAGCGCGGTCCAGTTGCGGCCACCGCGGCGTATTGCTCACAAAACAGCCTCCTTTTACTCAAAACCGGCAGCAATCGGAAACAGTGAATCGCCGTTTCGTTCGAAAGGAATCGAACAATCGATCGTGTGCGCGTTACGCGCGATCACGCCGGCATTGCCTAGATTTTCCCGGCGTCTGTTCAGGTTTTCTGAGAATGACGCGTGGTTGGGCGGATAGCCGTTGATGGCATTCCATTTCATTTCTCTTCCCGCGTGGCAGGCCGGTGCCGGGCTGATACGGCGTCGAATTTGCTTGTAGACGGTGGGAACACATCAAAGTGGCATGCCATGGGAGTATGGACCTTGCGAGCGGTCAAAGTCGTGGCCTACTTCACTTCCTGCCTTCGGAACTTTCTCCTCGTGGCAGCGTCGTTCGTGCGTTCACGGGTAAGCACCAACGGCTCGAGGCTCTCTCGATTCGATCTTGGCTACGTGTACCACCTCTCTCCTCGTCGCACACTCGTCTACGGGTTGTCCTAAACGCGCGACACCTCTTCCTCCTGGGGACTAAACGTGCCGTCGACGGTAGGCAAATAGAGAAGTTGTAAATGAGGGACGAGTATGAGCGGAAAGCACGGTTTAATTATTGCTGGGTCGAGTGATAAAATTAAATGATAAGGGAGAAAGGTAACGCAGGCTTTATTCGGGCGTGTAGCACCCCCATTTTAAATCAGTTTCCCTTGAACAGGCTGAGGCTGAGGCAGAAAATATTGCATTTCGCCTTGCAGATGCCTCGCATATAGTGAGGCATTCGAGGCCCACTCAAGTAGTATATAAAGCAATAGTTTTGAGAATACCCAGCGTCAATTATATTCTTTGTTACTTACTGTAGGATTGCATTTATTTGGTCACATGGCTACATTCTCCGGAGAGGAACCCCCTTAAGGGGCTACGTCACTCTGAGACGCTCAAAACAGAACCAAATTTCACGAATTTTTTTTATGATACTATGAGGTTGAAAATTATTTCTATACTTCTTATACTTAGAACATGTATTAATGAATCTATTGTATAAATCTTGTATAGAATTATTAAAAAATGGCCGAGTAATGTGTTGTCCCGCGTCGGACATATTATATTCATTAAGGAAATAAAAAAATGTTGAAATGGCAGCCTTCTGAAAAAGACGAATCGCCCTGATTTGAATCTGAAAAAGATTTCGCCCAAAAATCGGGAAAACTTCTTTAAATTAAAAAGGAACGGTCATATGTAGAGCAATAAATCTATTACCAGAGATAGCCACATTCATATAGATTAAGAATCTCTTTTCCTTTTTGTGTTTCAGATAACCCTTACAGTCAACACTCTGTATCTGCCATGTTCTTTATTTCACTGTCACACAAAAATTCAGAACAATAGCTCAAGATACAATAAAACAGCCTGCCAAACCTGAAATTAATTTGTCGAATAGTTTTTGTACAAAAAAATCACAAAAATTACTTATTTTTCGGCCCAACAAGGCGCAATCCCTGTGACAAAAGGATTTTTTCAAGAATTTATTCAAGAAAAAGTACCTGATGAAATGATTTAATTTTTTTTTATCCGCAAGAGGATACATTGTAGATTATATATAAAAAAATTCGATGGTGTATTTGTAGTATAAGCAAATGTGGCGGATAAAGTAATTTCCGCACATGCATGCAGTGCGAACATAGCTGGACTGTCTGCATGATTCAAGTTTCCATAGTGGTCCGATTTAAAAATGGATGGGGTTTTATTAAATTTTATCGTATTGGCTATAACATGTCAGAGGCCGATTTGTCAGTTTTGAAAAAATAACGAAATGACGTCACTTTCAAAGAAAAAATCATTTTACGTAAAAATTAGTTTTTTTTATTAGTGAATAAATCACTAAAAAATTAAGAAATAACAAAAGTGTCTCGACATGCTAAAGAGAATTTTATCAGCTGTATGTGTACCAAATTTCGTGAAAAATACTAAAAATTGACAGAGTTATCGTGCAGGCAGTCTCCAAAAAGTGTTTCGAGAAAAACGGATTTAAAGTTTTACACGACAAATGTATTGGTCGTGCATGTTCCTACAATTTTAACTATAACCTCGTCAATTCTCGGAATTTTCCGGTCAAACCTTTATAAAATCCCCTCCATACTATATACAATTTTAGGTAAATAAGCATTTAAAAAATCGATTTCTTTGTACCTCATAAAGGTATGTACACCCTTAAAGTTCTAATGCCCAAAAAGTATGCTAAACACATCCCCGAATTTTTACCTGAGACAAGGTACTCAAGAACGCTACCGATTTTATCTCTTCTGATTCTACGTTACTATATGTATAGGTATACCTCTGGAAGGCAGTATACAATACGGCGCTGGGTCCTTAGGCCCTCGTTGGGTCGAGTAATTAAGAATAATTAACACCTGCTGGTGTCTGTTACCTCATCCCATTTACGACGTCATTATTTCTCTATCGTCAACTATACATATACACCGTTCCTTGCAGAGGTATAGTACCTAACTAATTTAGGGCCCACTCAAGTGATGTGTAAAATTATATTCTCGTGGGTACAAATCCCGAAATGTGTTCTTCGTCACCTATTACGCGGTTACATTTATTTGATCACATTCCTACACCCCCAGAGCCTTAAAGGTACTAAGTAGGCAGTCGTCCCTGTCTATAATGATCCATTTCTGTTTCAATTAATTACGAAGAAACATATTCAAACTGAGACTTGTTCTTTGGCATGAAGTTTATTAATATCATAAGTTTTAAGAAACATGTTTGTTTAGCCAAAAATATGCATTATATATGACGCTACAAATGAATCATTAAAGAGGCTCTTTACACCCGGCGTCGTCGCGCGTAATTATTTCATGCCGCGTTTCATCCTCGTTATCTGTGGTAATCTGGACGATCGCGTCGCCAGCTCGCATGTAATCAACGGCTGCTAATAATCTTTAATTATGGCAGTCTCGTGCGACCGTGCGTTTCCCCCGTATCAGATTTGACAATCACGAATCGCGATTTATTCGCCAGAGATGCTGGAACTGCTCGCCAACTGGGAAAACGATTTTCACGGATATTAATCCCGGGAATGAACTTCTAATTGCAAGGCACTGGATTACCCTTCGTTTCAAACGAATTCGTAAAATGTTCTTTTTTTGTTACGATTTCTTTTTAACGTTATCGATATAAGTACAGTTTATATGAGTGGATTTAGGAGGGGAAATATTGTTTCTTTAATTCATTACTATCTACATATTTCATTTTGGTGGATCGGATTAGTTTTGAGGAAGGTATTTAGGTACTCCTTTGGAATGTGTTTGAATGAAATAATATTACAAGGTCTTTTTCGAAAAGAATCGAGTCTGTCCAATATTTCACTTGGAGAAAAAAAAAAAAGAAAATGGAAGTTGGATTTTGACACATAATCCTATGACTGAATTTGTAAAATTTATTAATAAATTTCTCCTGACATGACAACTTCAAATCTGAATATTCTTAAAGTCAAGTTTTCGACACTTGCATCGGTGATAAAAATGTTCATAATTTTTAAGCAGAAGTACGACGATTGGGGATGAATTTTCTTTTGAAAAATTGTTGCACCAACTTTGAAACTGTTACTGGTTGTAATATTGTGGTAGTTGCGTTACTGGCTGATACGTGGAAGTCTACATGCCACGTAAGAATCCTAAAAAGCTACAAAAATGACACTTTCATCTTCTCTTGCCGTTTAACAACGTAACTGCCGTTACAACCTACATTTTAATCGTCAAACACGTACAATGAATTTATGCCTCACCGTATCCTTATTGCATATTAGCAAGAATAATACTTTTTATTGTAACCCAGATCTGTAATATGTAATTCTAAGTCTACATTTATTTTGGTTACAAAGTAATGACAGAAATGAATAGTTTGAAATTAATATTTTTAAAAAGGTATATCGATATATTAAGTTATGATTTTAGTTATCGCGTTGAAATGGCACTATTCTAGATAATCCGCTATGCAAAATAGATACTTATTTATTATTTCTTCTTTTATTTATTATTAAGTTAATTTTTTTCTACTGTGTCAATCTTCGTTTACTTTTGCTTTGTAAATAAAGTGCCTACTTTCTTATTCCATCACATAAATTTATTTATTTCACTAATGCTCATTGTTTCCTGACAATACATTCTTGCCACGTTATGCTGCCTTTTAATATCGAAAAATATTTTTTTTTATTTCCAGCACAACTTTGAAAACTCGTCAAAGTTTCACGTGCATAAATTATTCTCGTTCGTTCAGTTCCCTTTATTTTCTACCACGAACGTCCAAGTTCAAAACTCGGCAGAGTAAACATTCAGTTGAATTTGTTGCAAAAATTTTGCACTCTTGTTTCCCTGAGCACAATTTCAGCATTCTTTCTTCCGAAGCAGCGGTGCTTAAGAGAGGTTTTCTGAATGCCCGTGCAAGAAGGATGCGCAACTAAAAGTATTATTTGGGACGTTCCATTGGCCGAGTATTCATCGTATCCAAGCATGGGCCACGATCCATAAACTCTGTATACGAGCCGTGCACTGAACGCATTATTTACGTATTGAAAAATTCTAACACACTCGGTCGATACCCAAAGAGTGACAAGAAAACTATCCATCCAAAAATGCAATTGCATATTTACATTTTCTACGCCCCAATTAAAAATTCCAAAATACACGCATAACAATGGCGCACAACAACAATATCACCGAGAGTAAAAGATAAGGATTACCATTGGGAATAACTGAAAGTCCTGTTATTTACAATAGAATGGGAATTAGCAGAGAGTATCTAAAAAAATTTAAGCTCTACTTTCATCTGTTGTTCGTTTTATATTTTGTCGACTTTCTCCTCTATTGAAACGATTCATCAGCAATACATACTGCTTTCGACTTGCCATCGATCGTTCCCTAATCGCGGCGCTTGTCTCCGCGTTTCTTCAGCCTATTCCCACCTATGGCTACTCCTTTAATCGGCTGGCCATCGAAATTCATTTTCGTATTTCGTTCAGGGCGAGAGACTGCCGATCGCCATGTTCTGATTACCCGAGGAATCAGGAGGAATCAGAGCGTCTTCCTCGCTGGCCGTAGTAGATTAAATTTTAGCAAGTCACTACCATCGCTCAGCTACCGTTTCAACACAATGTTCGTGCAATTAGCCACCGGTGAATGGAGTCACGGTATTCCTGGACGTACTGGAGAAAGAAATGAAGTCGGTAACGCGTTTGATTATACGCGATCTACGCTAGTCGATTCGTCGTAGGGGACAGATCTGACTGGAATCGGATCTTCACGGGCCATTTCAAGTTTTAAGACTCTTTCACACGAGACATTTCTCTGGATCATGATTGGTACCTTTGAAATATTTACTTTTCCCGTCAAAGGAGATACCAAAAGAGAGACGCGAGAATGTATCCTTAGGGTGGCCCTTATTTATACGTATCGAAATTTTTTTTTGTATGTCTTTGCTCTCAGCCCCTAGAACGGTGCCATTTGATAAAAAAATAGTCCCTGAAAAAGTTTATTGCAGTCGGACTACAGGAAAGGGTGCCGACCAGGCCTTAAAGTTTAGAATTCATCAAGGTTTTGAATTTGCAGAATTTCTCAAAAATGGTAAGCCCTATCGACATTTTGTTGAAATAATATTAAAAGAGCATTCAATTTTCTACAATTAGTGTATATATAATTTTTTCGTGCTTCCAACCATTTTTTAGATACTAGCGTTTGAATATAGAGAGATCCGCACTGCGCGCGTATAGATAATACGTCACGCCGTACAGGTGGGACGCGCGACCCTTATGAATAAAGGTCCCAAAAACAAAAAAATCCCAAAAGTGATCAATTATTAGGCGCCGAGAACGTATGTAACCCCTTAGGGAAAAAGGCCCAGGTGGCAAGCGTTCCGAGGGGCCCATTTTTCGGGAAATTTAGGAGGTAGTTTACTAAAACCGGGCCAAGTTTTTTTTTTAAGATGAGGCCCTGGGGGGTCTTGCGATTGGTGCTGGCCAGAAATTAATTGCAGCCTCACGGTACAACGTAGTCGTACTTGATGCCGCTGGCCTCTAATCGTGCATGAATTTTCGCGCAATATTACATCTGCCACTTACAATTAGTGGAGGTTGTTGGTTAGTCTACAAACGGGTCTAATGACCGGTGAGTTTACGTCGTCTGAGTCAGTGATTGTATCCTGTTTACCTTGTATCTTCCACCAGGCCTCCCATCGATCGATTCCGGATGCGGCACGCGAAAGCAGCCGAGAGAAGTGGATGCGATTCTCTTCTAACGCAACTCGAATTCCACGCGGAGAAATGCGCATGGTTGGCTATTGTTGGCGAATACGACGACCTAGTCGTGTCTTGGTGAAATCACGCTTTTATCGCGGTTCAAGGAGAGAAGGCGTTCAAATGTTCGCGGGCCTTTCGGCGTTGGCTTAGGACCCCTGAAACCGTGTCCAATTGCTCGCGACCCAAGTCATTATAATTAAGGTTTCCTTTTTAGGTAGTTGATAAAATTTTCGTCACCTCTGATTAATATCGCGTAATTTGCTATCATTGCAAATATGTTAGACTTCAACATCATATTTTAATATATTAGTGTAAAAAGAAGGTTCTAAGGTAGGTATTTGAAGGGAAAAAGGGTGAGTAAAAAAATTGGATTTTGGTAGGTAATTAGTTATTCTATTTGTTCTTGTGGATATATCTGGTTTAAACTACTAGTACTTTGTACTACTAATATATTATTATCATTTTATTATTCTATTAATTATATTCATAACGGGAATTGAACATTAAATATTTATTTTTAAATAGTAACCTTAAGATCCAGCGTATTTTGTAATATAAAATTCGAATTTAGCATTAAAGAAATTCAAACGTAGCATTAGTGTTATTAACTGAATTATTTAAATGATTTACTTTATTTAGATGGGAGTTAGAAATTTAGATAATATTCAGAAGAAATTATTTATGTAAACATGTATTCATATAATCGAAATATGTTTTCCCTATCCGATTGAATAACTTCTAAGAAAATTATTTAAACAACATTATACATTAGTGTTGGTACATATTCCATTTTACTGAAAGTAGTACAAATGTAATAAAATTTTAGATAGAAAATGACATGACATAATAAGAAAAGTCTTCGATACTGTATATTTTCGCAAAAAATTAATATTAACTGGTATGAAACAAAAATGATTCCACGAGTATAATAAATGATGCGGATAACGTGGAATGCAAACTTTAAGGAGCAGACAATTTAAATAAGCGATACACGATTAATACAGCAGTAGACTAATATTGATTTATTCGTACTGCAGGAATTAATTTCTGCTCGATTAAAGATTTACGCATCGATAATAACTAAAATGTTCCGTTATTTTAACTTTTTATTCTTGACTCGATCTACTGTTACTTTGACGTAAGAACTCATTAATTAAAAATTGCAAATTACTTCTGTTGTATCTCAAACACAGTTCAGCATAATCGTAACATCCCACAAGACAAATAAAATCCACTTCAATTTTCTCTTCATCTCGCTTTTATATTCTTACCCATTTTCATTTCACTCAATACAAAAAGGACAGTCGAATACCAACGTGCTTTCCTACATTGTTCACAAAATTCCTCATAAACAATTTAAGTAGCACAGAGTTAAAACTTAAAACTTAAAATTTAAATGTAAACTCACACCCGCTGCTGATCTTTTTCATATTTCCAAATTCATTGCTTCTCGAAGATGCAACTGCATTTTGTAAATATTTCGGAGATCTACCAATGACGTAGTTTCTTCAATTTTAAATATAAAATAGGAGATCGAATTCTTAGGCTCCCGCGCGATAAGTAGATGGAAATTGTGAAATCACGCATACGCGGCGACGGCAGATGAAGTGTTAATTGCAATAACAGTCTTAAGCGAAAAGCACGAGAAACAGAGAAATCAGTATAACGACGGATCGTTATCGTCGCTGCTAGTTTCGCCAAACAGTAGAGCCTGGATACGTGCACGCGAACCTCGCCTGTTGCATTTCGCCAGAATTGGCAGGCATGGTTACTTAGCAAAGAGAATAAACAAAATAAAAATGGATAGTAGAAGGGGAAGCGCGGATTTCAATCTTCGTGCACTTGATTGGCTACCCCAATAATTGCGCGATATTCGCCCGTACTTTGAGTCCCACTTTTCTGCAGTGATCGCGGTTCACTGCATTTCCTATTCGACACCATGAATGGTCCCGATAAAAGTTACCAAGCAAAAGTACTAGTAAAAGAGAACAAACTGTAGGAAACTCGCTGGACGATTAAGAAAGTCTTTAACCACCGGGGAAACGTTTGGAACGGGCGTGAATAATTACCAACAGTGTCCGGTCTACCTCCTTAAGAACGTCCAGCGAATAAATAATTAAACGTTAACGCAAAACTCGGCGAGCGTGGCATTCTTATATCCGTTATTTAAAAGCGGATGCCGTGCAAGAAATGGGATAACGCGCGTTCCTAATAATAGACAATCGCTGTTTGGTACGTACAGATACAGTCTGTCAGAACATTTTTCACACAGATTTTTATTGGATTGAATTCATCGTATGATTTTCTCCATATTTTTATATATCCATTTCAATCGCAGATATTAAACTTGCTCTCATTGTAAAATATTATATTGCACCAAAAATCGAGAGGCTTTTCATAATATGTACCTTTGGGGAAATTTTAATTGTTTCTTTTTGTAGTGTGCATTCTTCGTGCTGTTTTTTTTTTTTAAACGTTCGAACGTTGCATTGGGTTCAGAAATACTGATTTTATAATATTTTTTACTTTCCCATTTTGAAACACGTATGCTTCTGATCCGTTTTATAAGTTCCTCCCTTTTTATTATTCGCATTCTTTTCCCAGACAGATTAATGTTCTTCGAGCTGTTTTGCATCGCATCAAGTGTGTAGGTATATATGTTTCGCTTTATCTGAGTTTCCGATAAAATTCGAGCTGGTTCGTGACCCGCATACCTCGAATTATCAGGGCTCTACTGTGTCTAGATTAAGGGGTCATTCTATTTTGATCGGCCGAAAAATGAAGCTATTTTCAAAGATTTTTTTCTCAGTAAATACACCATATAATAAAATAAATCTTTTTAGAATTTATTAAGCTACTCTTATATTATACAAAAAACATTTAAAAAGATTTTTTTAATTTGTTTCAAATGTTTTTTTATAGCGTCAATGTGACACCTACGAAAAAGAATAAAAGAATTGTTCGTGGCGCAGGTGATTTCTCGGCTAAGGCTTATGTGAAATAAAAAATTCGAAGAGATTCTTAATGTATATGAGTGTCGCTATCGCCCGTATCTAAATTAACAATTTTTGTTGAGAAATAACAAAATGTTTGGTTTGAAAGTAACATTTCCCCAAAAGGGTGTTTTCTCAAATGTTCCCCGAGAAAAATCTTGGTTATTTTTCGACAAAAATTGTTAATTGAGCAACGGACGATAGCGACACTCATACAGATTAAGAATATTTTCAAATTTTTTGTTTGAGATAAGCCTGAGCCGGGAAATCATTAGCGCCACGAACATACCTCTTTTTGTAGGTGTCACGATGGCGCTATAAAAATCAATTACAACAAATTAAAAAAATCCTTTTAATTTTTTTTTGTATAATATAAGAGTAGCTTAACAAATTCCAAAAAGATTTATTTCATTATATGTTGTATTTATTGAGAAAAAAATCTTTAAATGTAGCTTAATTTTTCGGCCGATCAAAGTAGAATGACCCCTGAAATATATCCTACACACAAAATATCCCTATTCAAGAGATTCAGTTGGACGTAATGTTAAAAAAATAATAAAATACGCTACTTATGCCTACTTACGCAGAAAGATAAAAAAAATCATACTTGATTTAAGTTTCTAAAAGCCAGAGTCAAGAACGATCCTCAAGAGCATGTGTATAACTCAAAGTAAATTTTGCACTTTGCCCACCCCTTTGGGGTATGCATCCTGGACGTTGAATAAAACACCATCCTAACCTTTCCTGCTTGAATGTAAGGTGCAGTGCAGATTTCCCATGTTGCAGACCTACAATGTCAAGCTCAACAATTTATCAATCTACTGTGTTAAATGCATTAAATTAGAAAAATTCACAGCGCAGTGATTTAAATTGAAACCTTTAAACTTTAAAGTTCGGATTAAGCAGAAGCTCGGTTTATCGAGGCTCCGCTTTATCGAGGAGCGCCGCGTTAAGGAGAGAAAAGGTTCTGTTCAAACTAGGCCGAATCGTGCCGAATATTATTTCGAGGTCGAATGAGAAACTGAATTCTTTATGCTGCCAGACATATTTGTTTATCTTTTCACATTTTCTACGGGGTTCCGGGGAAATGAAGCGTCTCTGGCCAGTTCCGTTGCACGAAAGACGGGCCCGCCTCGATGAGGCTTGGCTGGTGGGTATTATGCCCGTTATTCTATTTACGCGCAGAATCTCGGCGATTCCGGATGCACAGGATGCGGCCGCTGAAAGTGAGTTCAGGGGCGTAGCCTTGCCTCGAAAGATTAAAGGAGCGCTCTCTTTGGAAAGGCGAGGAGGGGAAGGGACGGCGAAAGGAAAGCGACCAGCAAAGGTTTCCGATCGGACGTTCGATGGCACGAGTTTAATTGAAGATTTTGCGGCAAGGAGGGGGCAGCTCCGAATGTATTGACTTTTGAAAAAATAATAAAAATAGTGTTAAAAAAATATTTTTAGCTTAACTAGAAAGATGCGAATTTTACAAGAAAAGCAGCTTAAAATTTACATTTCACTAATAAGGCAAATGTCCTCATTTCTGCTCATATCCCCATTTCTACTCATTACGTATTTTTCTTATTGTATTATAAACGTTACGTTTATACTGTAGATAGTTGTAACAAAATAATTCTAAATTATTTGAACATTTACCTAAGCGAGTGTTGCAGAAGCTCAACGAAATAAAGATTTAAAGATTTTTAACGATATAAAGATTTATAATTTATATTTTGTACGGATTTTAGTTATTTTAGTTTTTTTTTCATTTGGTTTTGTATGCAGTGTATTTTATTGTGTTATATTGTTGCAGAGCCATAAATATTAAATGAACTCAAAAAGTGTACGGATTTTTACGGATTTTAGTTATTTTAATATTTTTTATTTATTTGGTTTTGTATAGATAGAGTATATTTTATTTTGTTATATTTTTGTAATTCCATAAATATTAAAAAGACTGAAAATTTTTAAAACAAGTACAGATATTTATTTTCTACTTTAATTATATTTTTTGTGAAAATTCGAAAACCAGTTAAACCGGTTTTCTGGGAATAGTGGAATTCGAAAACCGGTTTTTTCAAAAGTCGGTTTTTGTATAAACCCTAGTAATAAAGACACCTGAGTTCAAAGATTGTGGATTGTAGTTGCAGTGACAGAATATTACTAAATATTATAGTGGAATGCAGAAACTACGTTAATATTGACTGTAGAATTTTATAAATTAAATAGTAGGGTTGGGGCAACATTTTTACATTTTTCTAATTTAAAAATATGATGTATCTAAAACAAATTTTGTATAATAGTTAATTGCTTCGTGTATACTTTGCATAAATAATATTATTGTGTGTAATGTAATCGATAGATCAACCTGCGTGGATACGATTTTCTGTCACCGTAAATGGCCGACTAAAACGATCTTATACTACTTTCCATAACGCGAGTACATACATGTATACTATGTATAACACTGAGGTTTTAATTGGCACCTTATCTCTTACGAAATGTACGACACTCGTAAATTCAGATTTGCGGAATTATTTATACCACGC
The DNA here is from genome assembly GCA_029448645.1 of Andrena camellia. NCBI lineage: Eukaryota > Metazoa > Arthropoda > Insecta > Hymenoptera > Andrenidae > Andrena > Andrena camellia. The sequence goes on along the minus strand of CM055676.1, from coordinate 53,775,526 downwards.
GCGTTGTGATCTATTAAAAGAACTAATTACAATGATCACTAAGTTAATTCTATTTCTCCACTTATTACTACTTCTCTATTGTATTTATACGCATTTCTACAAGAAATACTGAGAAGAAATGAATAGTGAATAATTTCAATGGAAGTTATAATCTGCTGTAATAATGCAGGGCCTTAAAATTAACATTAATTTCGAAGTTATAGAATTACACTGAATCAGTTGATAATAATTCTTGATTTTTGCACAGATCATCCAACCCCATCTGTACATGACAAATCTCAAAGTTTGTTATGTTGTTGAACAAGTAATTGATACATGGACCGATGAGGTACCATAACACAGAAGCGATACGGTTTAACAAGCGTATAATATAATAGCCCAAGGCAGTTCTGTCCAAAATTGTTCCTGGGATCTAAGCAGCATCCTCCACTCTGTCTCCGTTATCGTAGTACAGAAACATTATACTCGGTACAAGATTTTGATTGCTCAAGGCCATTTACGTAACCTACTATGTTCACTACATTGCACTTTTTTTATTTGCTGTTGATCAAAAGAAAGGGTGGTACGAAAACGTTGAATGAAAAATTGAAAGGACGGGCGTCACGTACATTTCACCTACATTCTCCGGATTTTTTCCCACGGGGTCATCTGGAAGGCAAAGTGAACTCAAGTCCATTTATTTTTGTGAAAAATTTAAACAAACTAGAAAATAGTTGGGTACTTAATTGTGCAATAAAAACGAAAATGACGCAGTACCTACATAAAATGTTTCTCGTGTGATGCTAGGAGACCGTCCTACGATAAAACATATGCTTCATTAAAAAATTTGATGGACCTACATGTGTATGTATATCATCAAGTATTTCATTTTTTGAACAACCTAATGACTTTTTATATGTAAAATGATTATACTTAGGGATTCGATTTATGGATATAAATTATATGGCTCTATTTAAAAAAGGAAGTACATTTTGTTATACTATTAAATTTTCTATAACCCTTTGACGGTGTGAAACCTGTATTCTATTGAAAAAATACAGACCCTTTTACAAAAATTTGAAGTAACTTCCTTAAAACATTTTTCACAGAAAATTCTTGGAGGAATATTTCCTGTCACGTGTAGGGTTTATACAAAAACCGACTTTTGAAAAAACCGGTTTTCGAATTCCACTATTCCCAAAAAACCGGTTAAACCGGTTTTCGATTGTTCACATAAAATATAATTAAAATAATAAATAAATATTTGTATTTATTTTAAAAATTTTCAGTTTCCTTAATATTATGGAATTACGAAAATATAATAAAATAAAATATACACTATCTATCTGTACAAAACCACAAAAAAATTAAAATAATTAAAATCCGTACAAATACGTACAATTTTTGAGTTCATTTAATATTTATGAATCTAAGAAAATATAACACAATAAAATAGACTGCATACAAAACCAAATGAAAAAGAAACTAAAATAACTAAAATTCGTACAAAATATAAATATTTTAAAAGGTGGTACCAAATTATAAATCTTTACTCCATTTAGTATTTTTTTTTACTGAAAATATGAACTCATGAAGATTAGTTTTACAGTAAACTACTACAATATGCTTGTGTCCGAGGCGATTTCAAGTCAAAATGTTAACGTTTTTAATCAAATAATTAATTCATTTCTGCATATTAATTCTAGTATATTAAACCGGGTTTTTAAATTTAAAACCCGGTTTTCGAATTTTACAAATTTATAAGTAAAAACCGGTTTTTAAACCCGGTTTTTAAAAACCGACAAACCCTAGTCACGTGCCAAAGGAATAATGCTTTTCGATAGAGCTTCCATAGTAATTTGCGCAGTCATTTTGAAAGTATTCTCTGATACAAATATGCTACACTATTTTAACAAATCATCTCTACTCTTATCAATACTACAATGAAAATAAAACGATATCGTTTGCCATAATTTACTTCTAGCAACAAATTTCTCATTTCAATTTGAAGAAAATTCAACCTATTTAACTTAATCACAACATTTCTTTCACAGTGTAAAGTTCGTAAGTCATAAGTTCTTTATAAATACTGCGCTTATTAAATACGGTACTATAAAAAATATCGTATAGTGATTTCAAACTGAATAATTTATCTGATCCTACGAATCTCAAATTTGTCTACTTTCGCAAGATTTAATATCAGTGTCTAAAATCCATTAAAACTTTAGTGTACCCGAGGGGATACTCGGAATGCAAAGGGTTAACATTTCACTTTTGTTCGTGCAAATAACGCAAACGAGCTGACCGCCCGCGCCAAGGAACGAGGGAATGCGCAAAGGAGCGAAGAACAGACAAAAATAGACGATGATGCGAAGAGAAATGGCGTAGGAAGAGCGAGAGTGACTTGGGCTATTCAATATTCAATCGATATTAATCTCCCCCCGTATTAGGGGTACCGGTACTAACGACATTGGCATGCAAGACGGTGGCCAACAAAAGTGAAAAACGAGAGTATGCCCGTGGGTCGAGTATCAACGGGGGGACAATTTCAAAACTTCACCGCGCGCCGCGAGAAAGCAAGAACCCGAAGATCCGGCAGTGACTCATTGTCACGCGAATTCGTCCACGGGTGGGGGCTGGTTCGGACAGAAAATTCATGTGTAGGTGGTGAAAGTGAGTGGATGGATGACTTAACAAGACCGTGCCCGTCTGGTGGACGCTAGAAAGGCGAAAATAGAGCGAGGCTCGATGGGCGATGCCTCAGGATTCGAGCGTTCGAAGAGAAAGTTTTCGTATCCATATTCCCGTGGAAAATCCATTGTTCCTTCCTTTTTTATGGCTACACGGTTCAACTGTACTTTCCTCGCGGTAGCAGAGTGACGATGATAAACGATTGCATTCTTGCTGAGAGAAATTTTCGATCTATCACTTGGCTTGTCTTTTTTGTCCTTTTTAGTATTCCGTTTGGGGAGTTGCGGCAGCTATCTTGGAAAATGTCGACCACTATGAACTGGAATGGATATTATTATACATATTTCTGTTCTGTAATAATGGTTATACTCACTGTTATAGGTATTACGGGATTGTATGAATTATTTCTGATTTTTTTTTGTAAATCTCTGTGATATATATCACAGTGTAAAGTTCATAAGTCATAAGTTCTTTATAAATACTGCGCTTATTAAATACGGAACTATAAAAAATATCGTATAGTGATTTCAAACTGAATAATTTATCTGATTCTACGAATCTCAAATTTTTCCACTTTTGCAAGATTTAATATCAGTGTCTAAAATCAATTAAAACTTTAGTGTACTCGAGGGGATACTCGGAATGCAAAGGGTATCGTCTGTTTGTTTAAAAGGGGTGAATAAATACTAAACTATGTCTTTAAAGGGCTTATATTTTTCGTGATAATATAATTATAGTCGACTCGACGACAAAGCGCTGGGAATATGTAAGACAATACAGGGTAGTAATCATAAAAGGTAGTTTTGGTACAGTCACATTTTAGTGGCGCATGCATCCGATAATGTAATAAATTTTAATTTCGTGGAGGAAATGATTGGAAATGCCACGAGTGCAATATTGAAAAAATAACAGAAATTCGAAATAATGGGAGTAATATTCTCTTTTCGATCGGATTTTAAATACGTACTGGCCATGAAAACATATCGATTGTTCAAGCTCGTTTAATTATATGTGCATTATAATGGCAGCTGCGCGTTTCATTTCACGGAGTACTTACAATTAGTCGTTTCTTGTTTCAACGCATTATTACAATGGCAAATTAATTACAGAAGTATCATTGAAACAGTTTGAAATGTGGAAAAGGGTAAAGGCAATACCTCATTGCTTTTAAATGTTCTACTTTTCTGTACCAGGACTATGTAATCATGTATATTTTATGTGCGTGCAAGGTGCAGTTACACGCTCCTTTCAGATGGAAATTCATACGTTTTAATAGACTATTCGATGCAGTTTTTACTTTTTAATCAAAGGGAATTACGGTATTTCTGGAGGAAAATTATTAGTTCTGCACATATTTCAGTTTGAAATTTACGAAGTGCAATTATTATTTATTATACTTCAAACTTCTACTCACATATTCTAATTTCCATGACGACTTGGTTATATAGTGAGTAAAATATAAACTATGTTGAGTTCAGGGTGTGTGGAATTTTATTTAAATTCCTAAATCATCTTATTAGGACGCGATGCATGTATAATATGTATATTCCATTATCTGATAGATATGGAAGCAATATTTAAATCTTAAATTCGAATGGTGTCTACAAAAACTGTTATTGTTTCTATTTTAACTTATATGTCTTTTCTGCTAATATTCTCGTGCGTGTGTATAATTAGAATAAATCAATTTCAAATGAACTGATATAATTAATTAAGAGATAATTAATATTATAATTAATTACGTCGATCATTTTCACGGGGTTAGCATCCGTGCATGTATTGCAAATTCTATCATATTATATTAAATTGCAATGATATTGTATTAAACTAAACTTATATTAAATGAAATTATGAAGAATTAATGTTTCTGTTATAGTTGTAGGGTAAAGGCAGGTAATATGGAACTTCGTAATATTTCGATAAAGAAATAACGAACTCTTCAGGCAATCGTGTGTACTAGATCTCTAGACACAATAGACGATGATACTTACAATTAAGTATCAGTTGAGCATCCATCATTGAAAGAGAAACGATTATATTTTTCGTGGGGTGTAAAAGTTTCTGAAATGTGCATCAAACAGTTAAATATTGTAGTGAAGGTACGTTACAAAGTATTATTTTGATATAATTTATCATTAAATATGTGTGTTCTTGATTATTCAACAATAGTTTACCAATAAAGTTACTTTCTTCTTAGTATAATTCTTAATTTCTTGTCGGAACATGTGTGTACGTAATATGGAACATACCGAGTGACATAGATGAAGTTGATAATGACGATGACGACGATGATGCGAAATGCTTATTTTGCGATGGTAATTATAAAAATAATGACAATGAAAAGTAGACCCAATGTATTCGCTGCTTTCAGTGGGCACACGAAGAACGTGCCCAACATGTAGGAGACGCAGAAAGCAGGAATAAATTCCAAAAATGATGTATACTTAATTATTTGTATCTTCTACTTAATAAATCTTCATTTTTAGTAAAAAAAAAGTAAAGATTTTTGAGGTTTCTTTACAAAGTTCCTAGGTGTTCCATATTAGGACTCATTTTTTCGAACGGCCGATTTTCACCCTTTTCAGTTTTTTTTACTATCATTGCAAAATAATTGGATTTTTTTACATTTGGCTATACAAATATGATTATGCATTAGTTCCTTCGTCCCCTCATGTCAGTTTTATTAAAAGAAACAAATTCCCCTACTTTTGACAAGCTTTTGAAATCAGATGTTCCATATTACCTGCCTTTACCCTACTTTAATTGTCAAACCATGCATTTGACTTTTCGGATGATTTTTCTTGTATGGCAATATAAATGGCGAGTATTGAACAGTTCGTGTGTTACGAGAAAAAAATTATGTAATTTGAATGTGCAACGAATTAAAATAATAATCATTTCGAAAATACTTCTTTTTAATTAATTAAGTTTAAGCCATAATTGTGATAAGTTTTGTATATGTATTCCTCTTTATTTAAATTGCAATGCAATTAAAAATATCATATCATGTGCGTTAGTGCGCACAGAGAGATTGATATTAATGTATATATTTGAAAATCTCGATTAAAAATGAAACGTTTATGCTACACTCTATTGAATAAATTCCAATTTTATACTATTTATTTCGTTGCAAAAGTTTCAGCAACACTGTGCAACATATTTTATAATAGTTTAAGAAATTTACCTTATAAAATATGTATATATGTTTAAGAAACCTATAAAAAACAGTGGGCTCTTAAAAAATAAAGAAAGTATTGACTTAAAGTAGAACGACCGAATTTCTCTACTTTTTTCGAGTGACACATGTGGTCAAACTTCATTACAAGTTTCGCGATAGCTAAGTGACTGTCATATATTTCAAAATAAAGCAAGCAAGACTTGGGAGGTCAAAAGATAAATTGCCCCTCTTACTGTCTCGATCGTTCCCTAATTGCACGAGGTTGTGTATGTGTAGGAAACAGTTGCGAGCACACGAAATTTTAAATTACTTTCTACTGTTCGCATACAACGGCTAGGCACCGCTAAGCACCAGTGCTAACATAGTGAAAACGGTGGACTTGGACCTCGAACACTGCTTCTGAGTTTCAATAAACGAAACTTAAACCTACCAAAAACATTTGCCTCGACGCAGATTTTACCTTAAGGGGTCATGCTCAGTCAGGAGGCCGAAAAAAGGGGTGGTCTTTGGAAATTTTTTACTCAAAAGCTATAACACATTTCTCAAAAAATATTTTTTCCTTTTAAGGATTGCATCTAGTACCGTGCATCGTAATTTTTTTTATTTAAAAATATTTATCAATAACTAAGTTATTGCCCATCACTCGAAGGTTCTCTAAAAAAAAAGGCTTCTGCGGTGACCACTGTTGCTCGAAAGTCGATCATCTAAAATAAAAAATTCAAAAGAATTTACTTATTATATTATATTATCTAGTATTTGAACGAAGGATTTTTTTATCCGATGCTTAGTTTTCTTTTAATTGACGAAAATCAGGCACAATTTATGATAAAAATTGAAACTTTTACTTTAAACATCAGCCATTTTTTCCCAAATCAATATTTCGAAAAATCCTTCGTTCAAATACTAGATAATATAATATAATACGTAAATTCTTTTGAATTTTTTATTTTAGATGATCGACTTTCGAGCAGCAGTGGTCACCGCAGAAGCCTTTTTTTTTTAGAGAACCTTCGAGTGATGGACAATAACTTAGTTATTGATATATATTTTTAAATAAAAAAAATTACGATGCACGGTACTAGATGCAATCCTTAAAAGGAAAAAAGATTTTTTGAGAAATGTGTTACAGCTTTTGAGTAAAAAATTTCCAAAGACCACCCTTTTTTTCGGCCTCCTGACTGAGCATGACCCCTTAAGTAAGTACCTACGCAGTACTCATTGTGGAAATTTCTTCCAACGTTTAATATTTATTTATTCAATGCAATTAAAGAAATGTTACATATCAGTATCTGTCTTTAAACACTAGAACAGACCTTTCTGTAGATACTGATGCTATTTGAACGGAAATGAATTCAATTAAGTCAAATATTAATCGAAGATAACAATGCAATTATGTAGTTTTTCGATGCTGTAGATAGCATAAATTTACAGCTAAAAAATACCTACATCTGTAATTTGCAATGATAGACTTGTAAATTCAATAATGACTTTGAATTACGTTTACTATGAACGTCAGTTCAGAATCGCAAACTAATCGTGAGTTATTTCTAAACAGTCACTTTCTCTGTCAAAATTAGAAGCGATCGCGTCAATTTTCGCTATTAATAATCTTGATCAAAGAGAAAGTTTCAGGAATAAAATATCCTGGTCACGATGACGAGACCAATGCTATATAAGGGTGAATAAATGCGCTATTAACACACAACCTTATATCAATAAGGAAATACATATACATTAGTGTTCACCATTAGTCACGAGTCATCATGTAAACTTCCTCTTTTTAAATATTTAGGTACTGACAATCGTTAATTGCTACGTCGGCGCGTTATCGTGGTAATTTCGTCAGCAGGTCACCATCTTATCTCGCCGTTAATGAATTTGCACACCTTTCATTAAACGCGACTATAAGGGAGAATTGTCATAAATATAAGCGACAGTCTGTTTCGTAAACACTCGGAACCTGTCGTTTATTGTCTGTTCAAAGTGTTCTAAAATAGTAATGGGCAGAATGTAAGGGCATATAGTATTCATAAAAACAGATAAGAAATATCCAGTTAATGAGGATACGCTTCGACCTTTGTGGCAATAACATTCTTTTTGTTATTTTGTATAACTTCGACGTATTTTAAAAACATAAGCACATAAGAATGGCACATTACTCATTGCCAGATCGACCTCATCTCTGGACCCTTATTTGCATCGACATCTAACAATCTTATAACAGCTCTGTTCCGACTGCTACTTTTCTACATATTTGGCGTTACGAGAATGAACAAATAGTTCGTTTTATTGCGAATTACTTTATGTAACACTAAATACTTGAATATGCATTGAAATAACAGAAGCTTAACAAGATTCAAATGATGTTGCCGGTGGATAGCTGGACTGCACATTGGGTCCAGCGTCCATTCTACAATAACATTTGAAGAGTAAAGGGAAAACTGGAATTGTCCATTTTTCGTGATTTTGCGATTTATACCATATTATGTTGGTGGCAACTGGCATATTAATAGGTACTCAAGATGTTTTATTTTAATGAGAAATCCATAATCATCGATAATAACTGAAAATTAACACCATATCGATGGCTTAGTGCACACATATTGTATGTCCATTTTTAGCGTTTTCGAGAAAAACAGGTTTAAAGATGCAATGGAATATAAGATTCAGGGACATACAATGAATAAAAATATTATTTTTGAGACATTTATAAAACAGATAAAAATGTGATTTTTATACAGCATAAAGAAACAGTCGAGAACTATTTATTGCATATAAAAACTCAAATTTCATAAAAAGTGGACACACAATATGTGTGCACTAAGTCATCGATACAAAAACTTCACAAAAAAATGTAGACATTCCAATTGGGATTTCCGCTTAGGCTGCCAATCATTGTACAGTTTACCCTACTGGTTAAAAGCAGCAAATGTCCACTCTGCACTACAACAAAATACGAAATGTCCCCACTCTTTGCCTAACAATAAGCATAAGCTTCCGTCGTCAAGGTAAAACAAGAAATGATTTAAGACGAAAATTATATAAGAAAATTAAATTAATTGGACCTTGTTTTTTCTCCTTACCCTTCATTTGTAACCCATAATTCCATTGGTACACACCTCAGAATAAGTTCTTACATTACACTCTGATTACATTACACTCTTATCCCCTACAAGAAGTAATAATTATTATCTCCTACTAAAAATAAGTAACACATAGGTTCACAGTTCAGAATTTAGGGTGAGACAAAATGGTCCCGACATCCGCCTAGTGAGGGTGAACTGGATATATTTTCTCTACTTTTCTGAGTACTATATGTATGATCCTCAGTTCTCGATCTTAATTTTAAATCAGACTGCATATATCGATTATTTCCCTCTATGTCTTTATTCGTACATTTGCAAGTGTATTTTGATTGTAATTCGTACATTCGCAGCGTTCTCATATTTCGTGCGTTCGCCTGCAGGCGAGTCTCTCGTTTATTGGCGCGCTAAAAGCGTTAAAAGCGCAGCTTCTCGAGGCAGTCTTCAGAGACCGTGGCGCCGTTGGCGCTGACACCTTCGGTTTAAAACTGTTCTTCGCGCGATTAGCATATAGGCACACTGACATACTAAGATCCTGTATCTACGTGCTTTCCTTTTTTTTTCCTCGATGACGCTTTTCGGCTCCACGAGACCTTCAGCGGGCGAGTTTAGAGCGCGGCCTGCTACTCAACTGGCGAACAGGAAATCGAGTCAGTTTTAGACAGGTAGATCGATTTGCGGTGGATTAGACCAATTTTTCGTTGTAACACGAAGTTGGGAATATTTTATTACTTTCACGCTTAACCATTTAAAACCTATAGATTTGGTAGTCACAATTTGGTGGGATTCTGATTGCACGATTCGTAATTGACCGATTCGTGTTTCAGATCTGACGGGACGATTTCTTTCTTCGAAGGACGTGGTTTCCAGTGAAATGATTTGAGGTGCAGGGAGCAAAGAACGCGCTGAAATTTCGTGAAACTTTCGTCAATTGTGACAGTCGAGCACGGCTTTCACTCCATTTGAACGAGAACTTCGGGCCGCGCGTGTTTCTTCTCACGAAATTTTTCACTACCGATTGGTTCGTAAAACACGAGGTTTTGTTTCGTCGTACTTGCTCACAGTTGGTGCCAATTTTGTTTTGTCATAAGAATGAAGCTATTGGATCACTTGTTGTAAATATTGTACAATATTACTGTTCAGGATGTGTTACGTCGCTAATGATAAACAAAGCAGTCGATGCGACGTTACACCCTAAAAATAACTTTTAAATTTAAAAAACTGGTTTTATATACTAGAATTAATATGCAGAAATGAATTAATTATTTAATTAAAAACGTTAACATTTTGACTTGAAATCGCCTCAGACACAAACATATTGTAGTAGGTAACAATTTACTGTAAAAGTAATCTTCATAAGTTCATATTTTCTGAAGAAAAATACTAAATGGAATAAAGATTTATAATTTGGCACCACTGTAAAAGATTTATATTTTGTGCGGATTTCAGTTATTTTAGTTTTTTTTTATTTGGTTTTGTATGCAGTTTATTTTATTGTGTTATAATTTTGTAGATGTATAAATATTAAATAAATTCCAAAATTGTAAGGATTTGTACGGATTTTAGTTAATTTATTTATTTTTTATTTATTTGCTTTTGTATAGATAGAGTACCTATATTTTTTTTGTTATATTTTTGTAATTCCATAAATATTAAGGAAACTGAAATTTTTTAATATAAGTACAAATATTTATTTACCATTTTAATTATATATTTTTGGGGAAAATTAGAAAATCGGTTTAACCGGTTTTTTGGGAATAGTGGAATTCGAAAACCGTTTTTTCAAAAGAAGGTTTTTGTATAAACCTTAATTCACACATTCCTTCATTAAGTGCTCCAAGCACTAAGCAAAATTTCGTAAAGCCAACCTCTTATAACTCTAACCATCAGAATCACTATTTCACTCTTCTTCGCCATTCCCTTAAAAGTGCTTCTACGTCTAACATTTTAATTGTTGAATAATGAAAGTGTTAGATCGTCGCAGACCGCGGAAGACTCCGGCACTAGACCGATTAAATCCGCCCCGCTTCAAGCTCCACACGGCCGCCGTATCGGGGAAGCGATAAGTCTTAAAAGGATACGCGCGTCGGTCACCCTGACCGACGAGGATTTATTTCCACTCGCAATAATTACCACCGCACCCGTGGAGAACGACGCGCACGGCGAAATGCATATGGATACACAGCTCACGGTGCCGACAGGGTGAAACGGGAAAAGAAAGCCAACGATTCAGTGACCCAAAATTATCGGAGGTATCGGTACGCCGCGAAGAACGCCCACGAACGATTGTCTTCGTGACGATGCGACGTCTGCCCGTGCGCGATCGAACGAGCGACCATACAATCGGGCACATCCAGGTGTGCCCCCGATGCGTCCTCTTCTTCGTGACGAGCGAGAGGGATTTCCTTCTGTCGCGTGTTTGAATAAGGGCTGGGGTTGTGTTTGTCAAATTTTTCTTTGATAAATTCGAATATTATAAATAATATTCGAGTACCTATGCCCCGAATGAAATTCGAATATTGTAAATAATATTCGAGTCTGCCTCGAATGAAATTCGAATATTCTAATATTTGAGTATGCCTCGAATGAAATTCGAATATGCTAATATTCGAGTATGCCTCGAAAGAAATTCGAATATTCTAATATTCGAGTATGTCTCGAATGAAATTCGAATATGCTACGTTTCGTTGCAGAATCATTGCCGGAACGTTGCAGGACTACATATTTGTAATGTTGCCGCAACTTTGCAAAAATACACACCTGCAATATTGCGAAGGCGGACATAGGGATGAACCTGCAGCGTCTCTGCAATGTTATGGTGCAACATTGCAATCTTGCACCGCATCATTGCAGAGACGTTGCTGCAATGTTATGGTGCTGTGTGGGCGAATGAAATTCGATTATTCTAATATTTGAGTATGCCTCGAATGAAATTCGAATGTTGTAGTACTCGAGTGTATCTTGAATGAGATTTGAATATTGTAAATAATATTCCAGTGTGCCTCGATGAGAATTCTAACATTGCAGTACTCGAACATTACATCGGAATTACGTCCACACTCAAATATCTGAACACATCCGAATAATTACGTTTACAGGGAAACATCTTGAGTGTGATATTTTGTTCTATATTAGGGCGGCATAAGTTAGCAGAGTTTGTGTTAATATGTACATATGTGGTTTAAAAGTGTAAAAGCTTCCTTTAATGGTCCCTGGCTGACATTTTAAACCAATGTTACTCAGGTTTAAATGTAGAAATGTTCCAGAATAGAAAATTTGCAATTTTAGAATGTTCGTATTCGCCCCTAATTCAAATGTAGTATTCGAATAAACCAACATTCCAACAAAATTCGTAACATTTGAGTGTTTCTGAAGGATTAAAATATTTCAACTAGGATACAGACTGCAAATATCGTCGGAATTATACGCAGGGCTATTACTTTCAACCTTATAAACACGAGTCATTCATAGATCTAAACAAGCGTCCACAATTATTAGCAACACCCCACACCTAATCTGGCATGTATCATTTGCGTGAAATAAATTCTGTTATAAATTAAATTTTGTTTAAATAAATCACTATTGTTTGAAAAAAATACAGTGTGACATATATTTTATACAGTCACCCCATCGAAAACTACCTACGCCCCCATAGAAATTTTTCAGTAAGTACAAAAGTTTGAGAAAACACTATAATATTGAATTATTCGAATCGTCCCAACACTCCCAACTACTGGTAGACAGTACCGTGGATATGCAATTAGCCGCCGGTTATTAGAACGGGCGAGGTTTTTCCCCGTTTACAGGCGTGCATCTTAATTAGCGGACGAAGAGATTCGGATTTAACGCGGCGGGAGAAAGTTGGTTCAAGGTGAACTGCGAGAACGAAATGATGTCGCGCGTGTAGCGCGCTGTAACGCGCCCCGGACGCTGTGCCTCTTTCGTCGCTCTTTCTCTGCCCCCCTCCTTAGCCCTCCCCTCCCCGCGAACCCTGGCTCAGTGTTACCAGCCCTACGGATTTTTCCGTAGATCTACGAATCTACGGATTGTAAACTGAAATCTGCGGATTTTTTACCTTTTTTTATGAGTTAACAACCTACACTAGTAACTTCACTACAAGAGCTTTTCATCACACTTAATCGCTGGAATTCAAGCTATTATTTTCTAGTTCTACTACCCTTCATTTTGAACGAGTACAATAGGAATTGGCAAAGTTGATTTCAGATTCTTTGCATGTGAACTTTTTTAATTCCTTTTCGCGAATTTACGTCGGGACGAAAGTCTTTGGCGAAAACGACTTTCGGGTGAACATTATTTTTTAGAAAAGCTCTTGTACTGAAGTGGAATTAGTAAAAGTCGATTTTACAACTTTTGCACGTGAACTTTTTTCGTAATTTCTGAATTTTTGTTGTGACAATAATTTTTTTGAGGATGTTAGCGGAGGGTCGAAATATAAGATTTCTAGAAAGGATTTGGGAAAGGACGGTTTTCATGAGCAAGGGAATTAGCTTCTTTCATACATGTAATGATTAACACATATGAAGAAAATCCGTAGATCAACGAATTTTTCAAAGGGGAATCTACGGAATTCTACGGAATGTTGAACTTATCTCTACGGATTTTCAAAAATCTGAGTTGGCAACACTGCCCTGGCTGCACGCCCCTGGACGTATCTGTAGTTTTCGTTTTACGACTCACGGCCGACTTGCCGTTTAATCCTTTCGATTTGATTCAATTTAATGCAATTGATTCGTGCGGATTAATTTAATTCAATTTGCTTTGGTCATTCGACGTGACGTTGACATTTTTGCTTTTGGTGAACGCGTGTGGATGTTGAGGAAATGACACGATACTGGAACGTGTTTGCACAAGGGTATCGGAACACAGGAGAATTTCCAGTAGCTTTCGGCTCCTCTTTTTCAGAGGACGAAATGGAGAATTTTAAAATCTATTCCTAGAATTCTTGTACTTCGACGTATGTAATTCAGACGTGCAATGCATTTCTTGTAACTTCGAAATGAGCATCGATGTGTGTAAAATTAGCGCAGCCATGTGGGTTAATCTGCTTTTGCATAACATCATCGTTACCTCTTTAAATCCTCATTAAGTTCTCACTGAATTTTCAACTTTCAGAGGAACGAAAAGTAGTTCCCGCGTAAGTAGGAGGTAATTCACGTAAAGTGTGTAGCTCTTGGACATTGTTAAGGCAGCTTAGCGAAAGCTTAAAATCTATCAACTATATGACGATGCTGAAGAAAGCTGTTCGACTGCAATGAATAGTAATTTATGATGATAAGTATGTCGTGATAATAATTCTTATAAATTATCGTCTTTAGTTAAGTTACTTGTTATTAATTGTTATTATATTACAAAAACTACACTTCGAATAGCAGGAGCATATTATGAATAATAATTATGAAAATACGCTGATACGTAATGTAGTTACAATTATTGCTTTATCGGAATAAAAGATATTGTACCAATTGTGAAAATAATATTACAGAATATAGAAAATTGCAGAGATGTTTTCAATTTAATTCTTATAATTTTAATTTTTATCATGTATCCAATGGTTTCTCGTTTATTCCAATAATGATAATAATAATAATAATAATAATAATAATAATAGTTTTTGCTGTATCGAATAGTACCTACAGTGGTGGCGAACCTTTTTATCTGGGCGTGCCAAACACTTATAAATAATATTTATCGAATTACTGACGTGCCGGGCAGTTTTTAACAGGGGAAAAATTAATAGAAATGTAATCATTGCTTAATTTTATTGACACAAGATTAAAAATTAACATAGAATTTTATAAGAATGAACTAATAGCTTGACACACACGTTGTCGTCTAGTAAAAGCTGGCCAAAAATATTTTAGTATATCCCACCATATAATAATTATTTTAGATTAATATATAGACATATTAATGATATCATCTGTAAATCATTGACGTGCCAGCAAGATTTTCGTCCGTGCCACCTCTGGCACGCGTGTCATAGGTTCGCCATGCCTGGAATAGTATAACTATAAACTACAGTATACATGACACATGATCATTCAACATTTTCTACTTGCTTCAGTGTATATGTTTTTGAATTTTTCGAACACCAACGTGTCTTTCAAGAACCAGCTCTTAACGTTAATGCGCAGTAACTCTGTCCAATTCATTTTGTATTTGCGTATACTGCATCTTGTCACTTGTTACACATCTCCGTCTTCTGTTCATGTATATTTCATCTCTTACCAAAGGGTGTCCACCCGTATATAAATAAATATATAAATAAATAAATAAATATGTAAATTCACCCCGTAGTGATTTAACACGATCAGTGACATGTGGGTCAACAGTGATCCACGATATGTACCACAAGTAAAACATTCATCAAAGAGGCTTGCACATCCTTTGGTTCGATCCTGAAACGAAACATGATTAACAGGGGGCTGAAACTGCAAAGAATTTCGCGCAACTGGAATTATCCTATATTTAAATATTGTAATACAGCCTGTCGATTAGCCTTTAAAGCTGTACCGTTAAGGGGACATTCTACTCTGTCCGCCGAAAAATCGGCCACTTTTCGGTGATGGTTTTTATAATGAAATAAACACTTAACGTTTTCGAATTTCTGGGGGTATATTCTACCACTCTTGAAATACAAGAAAAAATCTTTGTTGTTTGTTTATTACATTTGTTTACATAAATATTTCGCAGTGATGTTGGCGGCTTCAGAATTTGACCCCTTGCTGGCGGTTGAAATTTCGGACAACCGGATTATCGGAAATAAAAAAACCAAACATATTTCTAATTCGCAGGAGTATGGTTATCTCGCTTTCCACGAAAGAACAATTTTGGACCAAAATTATTAAAATGGCAGTCAATCAAAGTTGAAAGTACCGAAAAGGTAATTTCTTTGCTGTTTAATAGATATAAAATTTATATAATTATAAATTATAAATTTATATTATAAATTTTAATAGGTGGGAAAATATTAAAAATCTTAAGATACTTGTGGTTAGCGAGATAGCCATACTCCTGCAAATTAAAAATATGTTTGGTTTTTTTATTTCCGATGATCCAGTCGTCCGAAATTTCAACCGCCATCAAGGGGTCAAATTCTGAAAACGCCAACTTCACTGCGAAATATTTAAGTAAATTACCTAGGCTAGTACCTTTACCTACACAGACGCGGCGTAGAATTATTTGGAACAATTACTTCGAACAATTTCTATCTCAGAATAACCAAATGATTAAATCCCACTATGCTACTAATTCCTCGAATAACTTTCACATTCCTCGTGCCATGCTACAGAATCCCCCAAATTATCCTACATAATAAATTCCCCGGAGTCGATGCGCCCGATTTTTTTTTAACGTATCACGTGACTGTGTATCCCGTATTCTCCCGTTCACCACGCGAATAAGTGATTCGACGGGTTAGGTATTACGTCGATTCGCGGTGCTGCATCGCGTCGCGATTGATTTAATTCCGTGGGTGCGGTAGGAACAGCCATACCAATGCGGTTTCGGCAGCTGAAAGTGTGCCAGAACTAAATCTTCCGTTCGACTTAACCCGAAATGAGCGATCGATGGTGCTGCCTTCGAAATCGCCTGCGAATCGACGCTCGGAACGCTCCACGAATTCCTACGATTGGGTGGTTCGAAGCGAGAAATCGGTCAAACGCGCGATTGGATTGGATTCTTTCACGTACGATGCAGACTGTGCCTTGGCAATTTCAAATCGTCTCGAAATAACCGATACACCGATCGCTAAGCAACTTGTTCCCAAAATACAGGGTGTTTCATAAATACGTGTCTGTTAGGAATATGTTGGAAGGACTGTCCAATTCCGAGGTTCTGGGGTAAGTGCCGTGTGGTTCATCACAGTCCACTTATATACCAGAAGGCATCCTCGCCTTCCCCACTCCGTGGCCAGATCCAAGGGGGGAAATCAGGGTGACAGTTTGAAAAAATTGATTTTTTTTCTGTGTATTTTCTTAATGGTTGGGGTCTCAATAATGTGCAATTAAAGTATTAAAGTAAAATTCGAAGAAATAACGGAGTCATAGATGGTTTGGTGCAGGTAGTACAACGCTGGAAATTGGCTGCTCGCAGGTAACCAGAGCTCCATCTAAAACTTTAAACGCGTGTTTCTCAAAACGACGTTTTTCAAACTGGGCGGACAGATAACTCAGTTAATTTTCATCGAATTTAGGTACTTCAAATTTTTCGTACCGGCTGTAAATAAAAGTATCGCCAGTTAATCGTACGGAATTTTTGATTGGGTAAGTAGTTTCTTCGTAACGTTGAAAAAAATCTCGATTTTCTTACTGATTTTCGACCCTTTCATTTCGAAAGTCCGCTATTTTGTAAGAAATTGTTTTTTTCTTAAATCTGTACGTACAACTGAAAATTGCCTCAGATTTTAAGAAACTGTTATAAATTTTTATTCTACGGATACCGTTGCAACGTTTGAGGTCTGCCCGTTTTAAATAAATTTCTGAAGGCCCATCACGTCATCCGCTACTGTAGCTACAATAATCAATGTTTTTACATGATATTTTGGGAAAAATTTTGTTCAATATTTATACTTTCTAATGCTAATGCCAATGGTCAGATATTTTAGAGAAACTTTTAATTTACCAAAAACAGAGCCCCGAAATTAGCCGTCTTTTCTGACTGGCACCCTGGTTTTCCCCGTTAAGGGGCAAGTCCGTATAAACGGCTTATTTTTTTACCAATTTTCAGGAATTTTTTGCAAAAACACCAATGCGCTAATCTTTTTGGAATTTTAAAGGATACTTTATCTAACATTATAACAAGTAAAAAAATTTTTATGACAATAAAATTATGATAAATACAAAATAAATAGAGCAGTATCTTAAATAGGTTTTTTTCGAGGTGCAAAACGGCGCCTCGTGTTATAGCGTCTCCGGTAGTTATGTGAAACAGACCAATACAATCTTTTTTCAATTTATTTGACAATTGTGAGATTATGATCTTAATATGGTGTAAAAACTTGCATATTTTAAAAATGGCGGCACTTCACATTATTACATAAGTGTGATTTTCGCAAAAAATCTGCGCTTTATTGGTTTAAAAAAGTGGTAAAATTATAAATTTAGTTAAATATTTAGGCTCATGTTCTGAGGAATATTATAAACTAAACGTGTGGAAAATTTGAAGTTGATTGATCAAATAGTTTTTGAGTTATCCCCGGCGCCAGTTTTGAAAACGTGGTTTCGAGAAAAACGCGTTAGACCACTTTGGCCAGGTCAAGAAATACCGCATCTTTGGGAATTTATTTCTAAGTGACAAAAACACTTTTTTGGTTAAAAATTTTTCAATAAGGATAGAGACAGCTTTGAATAATATATACAATTTTTTTTCCATGTTGTCTTTAAAAACAAATGTTGCGGTCGAGACTATAACATGACGTGTACGGTTGCACGGTGTACGCCATTTCTGATGAACAGGTTTCTGAAACAAAATTTTAAAAGAATATTAAATAAAACTAAGTTGTCTATCGTCCGACAATCATTTTTTTTGCGATTGGTTGAAAAATAACAAACTAGCTACACTTTGAAGCAAAAAGCTCATTTTCGTGTGTAAGAAAATGGACTTTAAATAATGAAGTTAGAATTTCGACCGTAATTTTTTTTAAAATTTTAAACCTTATGATTTCGGCGCACAGTTTCGGTCAATTAAAAGAATAAAAGCTAATTTGCAAATATAAGAAGTATCATCTTCCGACGTTTCGGTCAATGTTTAGACCTTTATCAAGGAAAGTTTGAATAACCAGATACTGCGTATGCTTTTATGTAACACGCATAATAAAAGCGTGCGAACTGCTAGTCGGTTGGACGGTGACTGAAGCAAACAGTACACAGAAGACAAGAACGTCCAGAGGGCAAAGCCAATCGCGTGGTCGAACCATGTCCTGGTTGGAACCGTTAAAAATTATGAAGTAAAACAAACGCGCAGAAATCCGAAACCTCACAACACCAGTGCCAATGTAACAAAAATAATTGATGATGTGATAAAGAATCAACACTCAAAGCATTACATAACGTTGAAATTAATATGTATAAACAGTCGAAACATAGAAACTGTAGAAGCGAAAATTCTAATAGAAAATTAGAAAAAATGCATCATTCGACCTTATTCTTTCAATAAGGTTGCGTAATAGTCTTGTATTTTTAGGTGTTCTTATATTTGCAAATTAGCTTTTATTCTTTTAATTGACCGAAACTGTGCGCCGAAATCATAAGGTTTAAAATTTAAAAAAAATGGACTTTATTATGCATAAGTCAGGTAAAAATTAAAATATCGAAAAAATTGATGGTCGACAATTACCTATGTTATTTGATCGCTTATTATATGTACGTTTGATAAATCAGAAAGTAGAAGATTTTTCCCCATTTCTGCAATTCAATTTTCGTGATCCTTAGTCTATTGAAATCCTTTCGTTCCATTTTGTCATCTTAAACATCGATTTTGAACTGCAAATTCACTATTTAATCCAGCTTCTGCCAGCCTCCGTTTCACAGGGTTTGTACAATTTTTTGGCATCGGGCTTCATTTTCCAAAAAATTAATTTCAAATTTTAACTGACTACGTGTGCAACTGTACTTCGGTGCACGCATAGTTGAATAAGATTCGAAGTCAATTTTCTCGAAAACGAAACGCGATGTCAAAAAATTGTGTTCTATATTATCAACTTATTTTTTCATGTACCACCGGTTATGGGACACCCTGTACAGTAAAAAACAAGAGAAAAGCAATTTGATAAAGCCAGGAAATAATCATCTGTACCATGTTTTATTATACTTCCTCTTTTATCAAACGTGCATATATATATATATACAACTATGTAGTGTATGTAGGCGCGCAGCGACAAAATAAGATCCGTGTGAAAGCCGCGCTAGGCTCTCGTGAATGGCCGCTGACGTCAATGCTCGTGGAAAAATTGCGCAATTTCACCGTTCCTGCGGACGCGAAATTCGTTCGGTTAGCTTTCTTCCGGAATCAGAACCGCAGCGGAGGCGGGACACGGAGGAAGAGCGCCTCGAGAATCCGGGGAAATTAACGGGGTCGCTGTTCGGTATGCGCGTTAATTACCGACCGATTTGCGTTGCAACGCGCGAAATCGTTGTAATTTCCCCGGGGGAAATCTAGTTCCTGCACAGAGACAATATTTCGAAATTCATCGCTTACTTTCAGTTACGCTTCCGCCACGATTATCACGGCCATCCATTTCGTTACGTGACAGTCACATTTTGTACGCGGGCATGAACATGTCTCAGATTCTTAAACAATACATAAGTATCGATAAAAAATATATTTTTCCTGCATGATTATATCCTTATGCAGGTGCGGGTTCGGAGATTTGGCGCTCATAGGCTAACAAGCGTCTCGTTAACTCACACCTGAGTTATTTCTAATTTGTTAAATGAAAAAGGAGTGAATCGTTTTTAAAGTTGTCTGAAGCCTCAGAGTTTAAATTTTTTCCAATTGCTTTCGCCCAAAAATTTTCGGCCCTAGCCTACGTAGCCTATACACAAATCCACCCCTTTATGTATGTCCGATATTGAGGGTATTTACTTTATCTCATTAATACACCTCGATACGTAATTCGCAATATAATAGAAAAAGGTTAATAACAATAACGACGACGATGATGATAATAATGTCTTTATTATATATTACTACTTAGCTTAAAGTACCCGGCGCCGCGTTGCCAGGACATCTTATATGTATCTATAATATCAGCATTAATATTTTGAAATTAACTGGCGCCTCCCATAATTATTACGCAGTGCTTACCTACTTACATATACTTCATTATCCATTGCTTACGTATATCTATACATAGTTTAAAATAAACTCCCCGGTAGACGCCTGTCTGTTTGTTCGGGCTATTTAAGGATGTATTGGACCTATTTTCAAAATGATACCAAGTTGATGAAAAATTTATAACGATTATAACGAGTTATAACGATTTTAATTTTCACTGATTTTACACGTTGTACTCTTATGGAAAGAGACGATCTTGACAGATAAAACAGCTGAAAAAATGTTGAAGAAATGGTACCAATGTTTTCAATTTTTTTTACATGTAGTATATGGGTAGATGAAAATATCTGCCGAGTTTCAATTGTTTTCACTACACCGTTTTAAAGAAATAAATTATAACTTGAGAAGAATGTGAATTCTGGGCATTTTCACTGCCAAAAGTTTAGCAAATAATGCTTGCGAAACCATTTGCAAAGTGAAAAATACCTTCCTAGGATTAAAAATAAGACTCCAACTGTCGTTCGAGTTCCTTACATCTAGATTTACTATGCGTAAGACGTAGATATTCAAGTATTTCAAATTTCATATACTTTTGTCTAATATTGTACGTCCGACACATCCTTAATCTCGAGAACCAGTGGGCGGACTACGATGCGGCTCTCACCACTCCATAGAGCATTCTCAGAGGAATGCTTCACTAAAAGCGTCACTCTTCGGCTTCCTTACGTCATAGGTTAATGTTTCATACACCTAAACCTTCCTCAAAGGAATGAAAACGCAAGTGGGTCAAGAAAGACCCGAAGTTCGTCGTAGAGTTCAACGCATTATGGAGACCAGCGCTCGTCATTGGGGCTGAAAGTGTTAATATCTAATCTAACCTCACAGTTGTAGCATAAATTAGATCGAAATCGATATTTGACATTCTAACGTGTGTCGAATGTGCAGACTTGCTCCAAACTGAAGTCCGGATTATTATTGACCTAGATCCGTTGAATCCATTCGATAATCACTTTCGTGGGAATGAACGAAGTATAGCGACCGTCCTCGTTGGCAATGAAATTGAAACTAATAGCTATAAGACAATTACTTAATAGCAATAGCAAGTACTAATCGCACGACTGAGTGCGCCTAGATGATCAATTTTCAAAATTAAATTTCTTTAAAACGAGGCCCCTTTAAAAAATTGGACATCACAGTTTCGATTTATATTTGCATGAAAAATTATCATTTTCTTCGGTTGTACTAGGAATTCAGCTACAGCTTGTATTTATACTGTAGCAATAGCTGTTTGCTTTTGGGTTAAACAGTATCATTGTAATTTTATATCCGTTAGGGCTAATAAGCAGGATGTATCGAACTTGATATGTACATCGAGTGTAAAATAAATTATGAGGCAAAATATTCCTTATTACATTTGTTTATTTTGCTATTTGCAGTGGCAAAAATTAGCAAGCTGTTAGTCGAAGGGGATGTAGCGGTGAATATCAGTAAAATGTCAGTAGAAAATAATAAATTTTGCGAACGAAACATCAATATTTCAAGAAATGTCAGAGTAATATAACTACAATAATTACGGATTCTTAACATGCATGTAATTTTATTTTACATACGTTAACTGAAACAGTTGGACAAAGTTTATTATTCGTTCATTTGTGTCACAGTATATTTATTATACAAAGGATCTTTAGAAATCTGTGCATTCTCCCAATACAAAACAAGCTTTCAAATAATAATAGTTGG
Source organism: Andrena camellia (assembly GCA_029448645.1). Lineage (NCBI taxonomy): Eukaryota > Metazoa > Arthropoda > Insecta > Hymenoptera > Andrenidae > Andrena > Andrena camellia. The sequence continues at coordinate 53,753,059 of CM055676.1, read as the reverse complement.
AGCTGTAACTATTCAATAATTTCGCGATACGGGGTTTCATATACCATTATTAAATCTCGTTTGCACACAAAACTACTTGTTTGTACTCATTCAATGAATGAAACTCCACATGAGCATTGGTCCGTTTTGCCACACGCATAGCTTTCTATTCTACTGTATTTTGTATTTTTCATAACTCGTATCTTTATCACTATACAGCCTGTTTTCGGGTCTGATTTTCAATTAGCCAGAAAAATTGGTACTTATCTCTGTGAGCTTCATGTTATCCATTAAGGTTACCGAAAACTACGAAACTAAGGATAAAGTGTCTAAAAACTTACAGTAGCCATGAACGCTCCTGGTCGAAGACTTTCACTGCTATCTTGATCGTGCTCCACTTCCGGTATCCAAGGAGAGGAACAAAAGCAGATGTTGAAAAATTACTTTCTATGAATCGCGAATGCAGTAACACAATTGACAAAAAAAAGATGAATTGCCATTCAGATTGTTCTGAAGCAAACTTTTCTAACGACGTTCGAATTTGTAGAAATTCGTTGGCTTTCGCTCCTATCGTCCAGTAAATCACAGTAATGCATAGCATCAAACAGGATGCATATTAATGAGCGAGAGTGAGTGGCGAGAGAGCAAAAATTACATATAAGCACTAATTCCATCTAATCTCGTTCCTAATAATAATTTCTTGAGCGTTGTATGAATTGTTTGCCTATATTAAATAATTATATGGGGTTTGGAGTACTTGAATGAAATTGATTGCGTTAGTACAACTTGAAACGATACGCATGAATGTGTTTTCAACAGGTTTCATGTCACGTGGATCATTTGCGATCTATGATACATATTTGTCGTAAAAGCTTTTATCAAGTAAACAAGCATATACCGCTATTCCATGTTGAAATAAATCAGGGGAAAGTGGTGCTGAAACTACACAACTGATTTATCACAACTTCAACCTTCTTGTAATTGAACATTGCAATAAAATTGAACTATTCGACCAGTTTCTAAACTCCATTTGAGAACCTCAAATTCCACTATGGCGCTCGAAGTGTTAACTGAAAACAGATGTCAAGCAGAATACACGTTTTTAGGAGCCTTTTCTCCAGAGTGTCCCAGTAATCGCAGTACAAGCGGGAAGATGGTGATTCTTCGTATAAAGACAAATCGAAAATGTAGAATAAAATTTATTTATAATACTCACTTATTCATATAGCTTCTGAGTATAATTCTCAGTTATATATATAGCTTACAGTACCTACTCACCGAGACGAATAAAAAAGAATTTATCAACATACATTGTAAAATCAATATTTTCGGTATAAAATGCAAAAGTTTGTTTTCATATTCAAAAGATATGTTCAATATGTCCTTCTTCAGTTGGGAGGGGTTAATGAGGTAAAAAGACCAAAGTTGTTCCTGTAAATGGAATGTTAACTATATTTAATTTGTCGGTGCCTGGTAGCCACTTTAATTTAAAGGGTTATTATACCTAGCCAGGCGGCCGAAAATAGGTGAATGTTTGTGAATATGTTTTGGAAAAGCGGAAGCATATATCTTTACAGAACTTTTTGCATTTAAAAGACCAACATTTAAAGAACATTTCGTAATTTTTTCGTAGAAAAATATTTACGTTTATAATAAAGTAACAACCCACATCCGAGAAGCCTTTTTAAAAATTTGGTTTTGCGGTGAGCATTGCCATTCGAAACCATATTATCTAAAATCAAGAAACAAAAAAGTATTCGTTAGTATATTAATGTATCCTCTGATTAACGGAGGAAATTTCCGAAATATTAATTTAAAACAAAATGGCGGCTATTTAAATTTGAAATCCTGATTTTTTCGTGCAAAAATTACTCGAAAAAAAATCAGGACTTCAACGTTAAATAGCCGCTATTTATATAGCAATATATGCTTCCACTTTTTCAAAAAAAATTTACAAACATTCGTCTCTCTTCGGCCACCTGACTAGATATAACCCCTTAAAGCCCAATTCAACGGCCTACAACAATAAATCCTAGAAGGTCATTTCAGGTCTTTTAAAAAACTTAAAAAAAGAAAAAAAGTTTCATCTCATTAACCTCTCCTAACACAATAAAACTATCTTAAATGTCGCAGAAATATTTCATGTGATAAAGTTAGGTGAAACACCCTGTATACACAAGCTTAGTTCTTATCTGAAAAATCTTCAGCGTCTGAGGCAGGGACTGCTAGATATTCCTTACTGACGATTCCACTAACAGATCCAGTACAACACGCACTCCTCTAGCTTCAAACCCCTACAGCCCCGTTCTTTTGTAACGCCCTGTACGTTGCACGCGAAACAGGATAAAGATCGGTGCCGTTCCTCCTGCAACTTTTCGGCGACCCTGAAACGCCCTGGGAACTTTCGCTGATATCCGGCCGCTGTTAGACTTCCGGTATTCGAAGTAGCCAGACCGCGACTGTGCGTCATTCTCCGACGAATGTCGTGATTCAACCTCGCTCCGTTTACGTCTCATTGTGGCTCTCTCGCCGATGATTAAGAAAATAGAAAGTCGAGCCCACGATGCAGCCGCCAGCTAAAGTACACACTGCCCGCGGATCCGGATCCACGAAAACGATCGCGGATGCCAGCGGCGGGACGCTGGATCCTCGTGGAAACTGGTCGAACGAAATTTTCCCGCGTGAAAAACGTTTCGCAACGACGATCGGATCGTATCGTTTACTTGAGGATTTCGCGCGGGCTGCCCACGGAATATCAATTTTTCCAGCAGGTGACGGTCTCGACAGACCTAGCGAGGGTTTTTGGTGAAAGCAGACGATCCCGAGAGGGGAGAGTATATAGGCTGCGTTTCGTTTCTGGCGGGCTCACAACGAACTCACACGGCAAGCCCGTCGGTGTCTTTTGCCCGTCACGTTTGTTAATTGGTCTCACGGTACACGGATTCCCTTTCGTTCATTCTACGCAAGCCCTTCGCGAGGATCACGTCCGGGTGTCGTCGAAACTGAAACGGACCAAGAGTAACGAGACTTCGAGCTGCGGGAAGAGAATCGCAAGTGCCAAGTGTGTGTGCAAATAGGATTATATCGAGCTACCCCGTACGACGGAGAATCAAGGTTTGTGGCAATGTTGTGCTCAGTGATACGGACTCACATTTGCACATGCTGGTGCATAATTTGTAGCCATTAATTCTGACCGTTTCAGATGGTCATGCTTTTGGGGTCCCTATTTTTGTATATCCCAAAATGTAGATAGAGAGGTAAACAATATTTTACCTATGCTGGGTTGTTCGCGTACATATTTAATAGTTTACGAGATAGTTGACGATAGCGATGGTGTTTCACTTGCTACTTCGTTATATTGTATAAATACTTACGACCCCAAACTTCATTCAAGCGAGGTGATATAGCCAAGTGGGTAGGGTCCAAGTATTTTGTGATCCAGGAAGCTCCAATTCAACATCCGTTTTACTATCATCTTACTTTTTCGTTTTATTTCTTTTGAATTCGTACAGTGAATAATATTTTCATCGTTCGGAAGGGAGCCAAAAAAAATATCCATACACTTTTTTCTAGAAAGCTTTATCAGGCAATCTTTGTTATTGAATGTCTTGTAAACTATTGAGCGTCCACCCGAAAGACTACGCATAGATCATATATTTTTGGCTCTCTATATTCCTACAATGTTTCGTTAATTCGGTGCACAGTACTTGGCGTGGTCTTTTTATTAACCCGTTTGACTACAAAATTGTCTCGATTATTAGTGACCAGTTAGTGATATCGTCGCGGATTTTGCTCAACTCGTCTGTAAAATTCGTTGAAATTTTTTACATAAACGCGGGGTTTTTGGGAGAGATGCTCCAAACGAAGCCGTGCCCTTCTCCGTTTCTTTCTTCTTTTCCCCCACTTCGCGGCTTCTGAACGCACGTTGAAAAGGCAAAAGGGTATGTGGGGTAGCGAGTCAGTGTGTCAGCGTTCTCACGTCTCTCTTCGAGGCGTTCTTCCTTCTCCGGGTCTATGTCGAGAATAAGGCCGCGTGTAGGCAGAGAAAGATCGTCATACGGATGATGGAGAGAGAAGGAGTCAGTCGCTCGACGGCCGTTAGAGAAAGATAAATCCATTCTGAATCTCACGAGCATAGTTGAGGATTCGTACTTGATCTAGCTGCATGCCAGATCAGTTCTAGGATCGAGACAATCGACTTTTAAGTGAACGCAGCATTATTATTTTACGCAAGAACATTTGCTTTTGTTTCAATGGCTTTGAATCTCGACTTGTTGTGACGGTAAATTTCAATTATTTGTTTATATAAGTAATCAGGTTTGGTGGATGCTGGTCTTCTAAATATGTTGATTAATGATTGCAACATGATTTTGTTAGCGTTATTTTTAACTCGCAGAGAACTTTCTACGAGCAAGATTAGATCTTTTAATCTATCTATGGAAAGGAACCTTTTTTTCTGCTGGTCAGTAAGTATTAGTTTAGTTACAAAATGAAAATGGAAATATTAAAAAGGCAATTCGAATTTGACATCGCTAGATTCGCTTCTCTGCACTACCTGAATCCACGCCAAAATATTTTACGACGATTTTTTTTAAAAATATTAGTTTAAAAAGCCTATGTGTAGAGTTGCAAAGTATATTTTACTATAGTCCATCGTTATGTTGAAAAGCTACACTTCAAATAGGTACCCGTATTGGATATCACCTTCTTACGAGTTCTCCACTTGCTTTATCAAGTTTGACAGATCTTTTCCCCAAAATCGAGGGGTGCTACTTTGAAGATAGTTAATGCCTGTTCGTTATCGAACTTCGGTGCTGCCATTTCGTAGCATTTAGGACCATCGAAAGCATTCTGTCGTCGACGGACGTTTGTCCTTTTAGCAAGCGAGACGAATATTCATGAAAGTTCCTGGGCAACCGCTCGTGTCCACGTGGGATCAATTTTCCGCAGCGCGACGTCGCCTTAATTTCCCGCTTTCTGCCCCGTCCCAGCAGGAAACCACGGAGGAACGAACACTGGGCCCAGAAAAAATTTCGAAACGCATTTTCACGAATACGCCTCGTCGAGAAAAAGTTAAACCCTTTTTCAGTTTCTTTAACCCTTTGTACTCAGAAATCCTTTGCACAATACTAAATTTATGAAATGTAGAACTTTGAAATAAAAAAAAATATATAGTATAGTAATTTCAAAATTATTGTTCAAACTTTTGCTATTACAAGGTTTAGTGATACCATTAGATAGCCTTAATTTAAACTTTGGTATGCTTGAGAGGTATACTCGGCATGCAAAGGGTTAAACATGAGAAACATGATACAGTAATACATCTCTTCCTTCGTTCCAGACCTAAGTCAGACAAAACCACACATCTCTCTTGTATGCTCCCGATTTCTCGTCCACATTGCAATAGCTAATCGAGATTGGCCTCAGCGACCTTTCGCCCCAAGGTGCAAACCTTAAAAAGAAGAAAGCGAGCCAAGTGACTTCCCACACAGGCCGTCAAGTTCGCCCAATCCACTTTCCAGTTTCCCCTAAAATGTCATCGTACGATTAACTTTCCATCGATAAGTGGGCCAGTGTGACCATTTACATGCCCGAGCCATCTTCCTTTATTTTTTACCTTCGCATCCTTTCCTGCACGTCACTTTCACAACAGGGGCAGAATTTCCGCGCGACACCGCACCGTCCTCCCATGGTGCGTTCCACATCGCGTCGTCTGGCATTCTTATGGGGTTTCGCCTGATGCCCGCGCAGCGCAACTATAACGGTACCTGGTTACGTCATGGCGCTCGCACCTGTCACGCCTCGGCTGGACAAAGGGTTGCACCACCGGTTCCCCCCGCCGGATAATAATAATAACAAGGCGAGAAAAAATACGAGGCCCGAGGAGGAAGCAGCGCCGCTGCCATCCGATATCTGATTTCCGTGACGAGGAAACTGGGGCTGCGCCGCCTTCTCGTTTCCTTCGTGCAGTGACGTATTCGGAGCGCTGCGACGCCCAGGGCTACTCACTGTCCCCAGACCTTGATTATTTCAGATTACGCCCGTCGCGAAAATCACATTTATCCACGTCGTCCACCGACACGCTCGTGCTCGCCACACGTGCACACGATTTCCGTGGATATCGGACCCAACGAGTTTTCGAGAGGGCGCTCAAGGTGGTAGGAGTAACCGGTGGTACTTATTCTTTGCCCAACGAATGTGGAACGAATGTATTATACCTTGTGACAGCTGCTCGAAACCGAGGAGAAGCTCCGTCGTAGTACGCGAATCGAACGTAGCGACGACACGCGCTCAGCAATGATGGCGTGAAGACTTAATAAATGTTTGGGTCTCATGATCAGAACACCTCGCCTTCGGTCATGTTAATCTTCTTTCATGATCTTCTTATGCATTCAAGTAATTTGATTCACACTGTGTTCCATCTTGGCTTGCTACAACTTCGCGGCGTGGATTTTTCTCTAAAGCTGGGAATCCACATAGAAACTAAGCTAAGCTATGCTATGCTATGCTATGCTATGCTATGCTATGTTTTAAAAAATTAGCCTTAATACATTCTTATAGAACAGTTTTCACCACAAGCTAAGCTAAGCTGTGCAATGCTATGCTATGTTTTAAAGAAACAGTTACAATGCATCTTTTTTTACCAAAAGTGTAGTAGGCTTTTTTTTACCAAAAGTGAAAATACTCCTTCCTATGTGGGACTATCGTTGGAAGAGCTTACAATAAGGTTAAAGGAAGCGCACGAGGATACGCGGTTTCGTGACATAATTGTGCAACGCGGTTTCTCCGACTAACGATTATTCTTGGTCACATACCGATTAGCCTGGTCGCGTTTAATGCGCGGGCTTGTCAATCTGAGACGATCTCAAGGATGAAACTCCTTCGGAATACCCTTTCGGAATCCTTCGTGAGCTCGATTCGGTTGGGTGTCATTTTCCATGGCGTTGTTACGTACGGAGACTCCCCGCGTTTAGTTTAACCCCCTTGGCGAGTCTGGACTGCACAATCCTGCATGCAGCTGTCGCCCACGGGGTGACGCGACATGACCAGATAAAAGGGGGTACGAATGCATGCTCGGAGCACAGTCTTACAATTAGTCTGACGTTCATAGACGATCGAAGTTATATTATGATCGGGTTCTATTCCCTTTCGAGCATTTTCCAAACCATACAGTATCTACACATAATTTACTGTTAGGCACTGGGCACTCAGTTTCATCCCCTAAAGTCTAAAGGGATTACCGCATTTCTCACTGCGTCGAAACGAAGAGGTGGACTCGGCTTCCCCGACAAAATTACACACCACCCTATGAATACCCCTTGATATTTTGTATCTTCAAGTCCTTCATTTGAAAACCAAATCAACCTTTGATTTTCAGTTCAGTAGTAAGCCCGCAACGATGCACTTTAACCACTCGAGGTGTATCAAGCTAAAAACGTTACGAGGCCAAATTAACATTCCTAGTGGATTAGTTAACCCGCCACCGGTTCGTCCACAAATAACAAATTCTATAAAACAACTTCGCAGCCGCCCTTCTCGACCGCAGCCCGCGGGCTCGTAACAGCGTCTACTGTACCTACGCGTCGTATTTGGGGCGTGAGACATAAACGACACATTCTCGACACGCACGCGTTCTTCCGCCATTTTTTTAGATTCTAGAATCTAAAAGGCGCGAATGGCCGCCACGGTAATTGGAGAAATGCTGCTCGCAAAAAACGTGGTCCCAAGGAGCGGAAGAGAAGTCGAATCATTGTAGTCGAAAGGTCGACTTCCCGAGGTTTTTATCGGCGGCTGAACTCTTGGGTCGTTTACGTATTTGTCCGTGGAATAATTGAGATTTTTTATCGGAAGTTGCAGAGGAACAGGAAGTTCGTGTGATTCTTGCTTCGCCTGTTGGTATTACTTTTCAAGTAATTGGTAGAAACAGTCAATAGGGCATTATGAATTTAGTTAGTTTGATTATTTTTAATGTTTATTATACGGTGCGGTAATTTTTCCTTGATGAATGACTTTATTCAATTTTCAGGGTCGATATTTGGAAGTGGAGAAATTCTAGTTGTAACGAGATCTTTCGATGTTCGTAAATTTTATTGTTTACACGTTCAGTTGTTCGCGTCTTTGAAGTACTGCTGTCTCGTCTGCTTCATTAAAATCATAGTAACGCTTTTGTTGGAGGAATAAACAATTTTGTAGCAGCTTTTTTTTCTCTATTTAAACTGCCACTGTATTTGAAGCCATTTTTTAAAGAGAATCTTGCGTTAGAAGTGATGAAAAATGTAATTAATGTTATAAGTAATTATGTCCTAGTCTTAGAAGGGGAGTTAACAGTGGCATACAATTATGCTTTTCGGGAAAAGTGTACCAGAGTTAACAAAACAGTTGCTTTACTCAGATACCCCTTCTGTTCATCCTCAAATTCATTTCTCATTTCAAAAATATGAATGTCCATTTAAAACAGAAAAGGAATATCTGAAAACCGAAATGCAAAGGGAATAGAACAAAGTTGTACAATGTCAAAATATTTGATGCTCCTTTGAGACAAATATTATTAAAAACGTTCCAAAATAAGATAAGATAGTCTATGTTAATTTTATCGATTTCAAGATGCCGATCAAAATAACTGGAGACCCACTTCCTCACATTAAGTAACACGTGACCAAGCAAAAATGCTAACGCAAAATGGGTTAAGATTTCGATACGTGTCTGCGTATGTAAATTTAAAATACACAGAAGCTATCTGATGGTGAGGGGGTCATCTCTTTCGAGCACATGACTAACCAGACAAAGATTTGGGTATTCGGAACAAAATTCTAGGGTACCGTCCTCCTAGATTTACGATTTTCGATCAGTTATCGCCGCGCCAAGTGGAGAGATTAATTTTTGGGGCCGCTTTCTCCTAATAGCCCCACCTTTCTACCGAATCCTATTTCAGTTCTACATCTGGCCTTTCAGCTGGAGTGTGTTTATGCCCCTTCTACACTTGTGGCACATAATCTTTGTACAATTTGCTTCTGCTCGATTATACAATATATATGCAAATATTATCTTATTTTGGAAAACAATGGAGTGATTCTTAGAAATTTGAAAAATTCAAATTCTTAATACCTACTTTCTTCGTGAAGTGAGAATGTTTAATGCGGATCTCGTTTCAGTTCTTTTATGCATTTCAATGTCGAGGAGCCACATCATGTTCGCGTGCATTTGGTCTAATTAGTTTTTATTGTAGTGTATTTTCGTGAACGTGATGCATTGGATGGCTAGAACATTTTTCTTATTGTAATTAAGCGGGGAAATATTTCTCAGTTGATGGATCATTCGTGTCAGAACACTTATATTTCCAGCGATAGAAATGGGAATGTTGTTATTCGTGCTTTTTGAAGTTTTATTTATTTTCTTATTTCATGGTACGAGATCTTACAAAAGATCTCAGTTTGAACACCGTCCAAGATTACTACACGCAAATATGAATAACTAAAGTCGAAATCTGTTTTAGATATTAGCTAATCACAGTTTTGGAAATAAAAATTTCGTTTTATTTTGTTGTTTCAGATGATTCATATAAATATATTCAAATCGTGACATCTTACTCAACGCAAACGTAATTAATTCAATTATTTTATTAAGATATTGAACTAATTCAATGAGAATTGTATATTTTTAAAACTTTATTCTAAGATTTGAAATTTTTTCCACCTAATTCTTAAATGTTCTTAAAAGATCTTATTTTTGATGAAAAGTTTTTTAATTAAATGTCAATTCTTCATTAAAATTCTTAACTAAACATATATATCAACACAGCACTACCTTCTCATTTGAATTTGCTCATTCAATAAGAATTCTAGACCTCTATGTACTGACCAACTCAATTCAAATCTCACAATTCAGACATTTCTCCTTTAAAATCGTGCAATTATCAGTCGTTTAAACGGCAAAATTACAAAAACCGTTCCTCTCATTCGCGTTTTATTGTCCTATCCGTGCCCATAACACTGCACCCTGGCCGTCCTGCGATGCTTGATTGGACTTTTTAATCAGAGAACGCCAAGCAAAAGGGGCGATGCAATTTGTTGATCGAGTTTGTCCCGAATCAAACGCTACGCCGCAGTGTGTGCTGCAGAAATTTTGTCATCCGAGCCAATTCGAATAGTCTCGCTGATAAAGGGCAATATTTGTCAAAGATTCGAGCAGGGTACGTTGACCAGTGAGCCGGGGAGATGAGACGGTCGGAAGAGCGAAGCGCTGGCCCGCGATGACTGGCTGAAAGCTGTTCATAGATTTTCCAACTATCCTCTGAGACCATCGGCGATGTTCGACGCGTGAAACGTCTTAGGTCACGGAATTTCGGCGAATATAAGGGACCTTTGTATGGCTCGTGGCTCTGGGCGCAGATGAGAAGAGAACGTGATGAGAAAGAAGCAGGAAATGCAATCGAACCGAAAAGAAGTCGATGAACGGAAAGAGAGTAGCGTGTCTGTTCTTTTGGTGCGCAGGTAAAAATGTATCAGAAAGGCAAGAAGCGTCTGGCGAGAAACTTTGAAATGATGGTCGTTTAAATGTCAGCGTATCTACATATGCCATTCACGTAGATTGTTGGGGGTTTCTATTTTTTCCATGGATAAAATATTATTGATTTACGTTTGAAGGGAATTAATATTGTACAAATTACAGTGTATTGTGATTATAGTGATTTTCGTTATGGGTATAGTTATTGAAGATGAATCAAAGAAGGGTGGATGGGTTAGTATTATTAAGGGAGGATTCTCGTTTAACAGCCCCAAAAGTAGCTGATATTTAAGAATTTTTTTTCAAAAAACAGTTGGTCATATTGGATTAAACTGATTTGGGATGTAAGGAGGCATCTTTAAACTTGCAGAAAATATTTTTTTTATGTCGATCCTTCTTATTATTTATTAATTATTGTGTAATCTTGTCCAACTCTTCGACGATGTAACTCCTGTTGGCGGGATGTGTAGCACCTATCACAGTCATCTGATTGCACAAAAAATAGAAGTTTCTTATAGTTAGATAGTTTATGCTGGTATTGGTCCACTTTAAAGAAAAAAAATGAAAAATTGAAAGAGTTATAGCGTTTGAAAGAAAAAGTAACTTTCTTCCTGAGACAAATTTTTCATTTTTATTCTTTATATCGCCGAAAAAGAGTAATATAAATAAAAACTAAAATTAAATTTTTGGTCCAGTCCCAGTGTAAATTATTTAACTTTCAGAAAATTTTCTTCTTTTTGCTATCAGATGATTGTGATAGATGTTACACCTGACGCCAACATCGTCGAAGAGGTTAACACAATTCTATAATAATTAATAAATAATAAGGAGGATCGACATAAAAAAAATTCTACAAGTTTAAAGATGCCTTCTTATATTCGAAAAGAGTTTAATGCAATATTAGCAATATTTTTTCCACAAAAAATTCATAAATTTCGGGGGCTGTTACACGAGAATCCCCCTTAATTCAGATATCTTAATTAGTTTTTATGATTTTTGCGGAACTACATAAATGTTTAATTACTATTTTCAAAATCAAAAAGCTATGTTGAATCGATTTTACTATTTTTTGTGGATAAATTAATTTATAGAAAAAACTCACGTAATATATTACTCGAGTTTGAAAGATTTTAATTATCACAACTGCCCTTTTACTTAACTTTTATGCTCCATGTTATGAAGCTCCAATGATTCTTATGTAATGGTATTTTCTTTCTAAACAGACATAACAAGTGAAAATTAAATGTTGTGGATATAACCACGTTTTTTACGTTTAGCCGCCATCTTTTTCGTAAATCAGTTTGTCATTTTAATGGTCCTTTCAGTTATTTATTGTTCAGTCTTACACTTTATATCCACATTTAATATCGTATTTAGCTCTTCTAACATTACAAATAATTATGCTTGTTCTCTTTAGAACACCTATTCTTAGATTTGACAACTTTTCCAAGGAACGAAACAAATAGAAATTCCCTCCTCTTTTAAATTACGTTATAGGAAGTGTCTGGCTCCCTTTAACTTTGACAAAATAGTTATAATACACATTTTTTAGTGCACTGGAATGATCATTCAGTTCCGTGACCGATGAAGTGACAGTACAATTCCTCTGCCTTTATGTATTTCAATATTACTTTTCCCTAAAACTGATAAAAAATCAAATTGACCTTATTGCCATTGAATAATTTTACATTCAATCATTGGAATTACAAAAACAGAAATTACTAATATTTTTCATAACATAACACTATTTTTCCGCCCACTCACTTTATACATAGGTACTATAAATCCACTTAATTCATGCCTGCTAAAATGCAAGTCCCTAGCGAGTCTCAACATCAGCGAGTTTTTCATCGCTTATTACATGGCTGCACATACTTAGTCACATTCGTACATACTCTACTACATACCTTAAAGTACCATACAGGTTGATTCATAAATGCATGTCAATACTTAAGGTGTTAAATCTATAAATATAAGTCAAAACGTCATATGAACAAATGTCCCACATACTTTAGTTTTCGAGTTATGGATGATTAAAGAGATGTTCCAAGTGCCCGCCTCGTGCCTTAACACTCACCATTTCATGATATGCACTTCAGCAATTCAACAATACATTATTAGTAATGAATTCATTATTAACATTTTTCTGTACAATAGAATTTGATTTCCCATCTCTTTGAATTCAACTTCAACCCTAAACTGTTTTCACTTACCCAATAACCTACTTAGTTTGTAAATACGCCGAATAGGTACCGTTTGCCAGCTTTTCCTAAGGCCCACAGTAGACAGCAATTGCAAATAGAGTGGACAAAACTCAATAAATACACGAAACGATGCACGCTCGCGAATGTCGAAATTCTTCGCAACAAAGGGAAAACATTCACTTGCACTTTCACGTATTATCTACCTACCGTCCGACGTTATCCCTGCGCACGGCGACAGTCATAAGCCACTTCCGGATGGACGAGTTAACGCCATGCGGGCGAGGAATCTGGGCCAGCCCGCCGGTTGGCTTTTCTAGTCCCGTTCTTATCGGTCGCGGTGTTACGCAAATCCAGGTTCGCGATGCGATTTCGAGGATCGAAAAGGAAAGTAGGAGCACCACGCGTTAAGGGCGACGGTTTTATTGCATATTTCGGTGGATGAGGTTGGCGGGGTGGGGACGGGGGGGGGGGGGCTTCGAAGGCTCGGCTGGAGATTGCTACTAATTTTAGATTTAATTTGTTTTATGTTCTACATGCACTGGAGCATGGCATACCACTTGCACACTATACCAGTTTATCGCCTCCGCAATCTTTCGCGTCTACGAAAGTGGAGCGTTTTATAATACCTCTGCAACCAGGCGTTTGCGTTTCCAGACGCGTAGCAATTAATCGATACCACGATAATCATGCAAATTATACGCATCTTGTCGCGAGATGTTGTGGCGAACGAAAGGTGGGAGAAATTTATTTCTATCTTCTTGCTGGAATATCTGTACATTCATATATGTATCTACAGGGCTGTCAAAGGTATCGACGGTGTTGGACTCTAATTGCGTTCTACATTTCAGTTAAAAGATGTTCCAAGAAACTTGTTTTGCTTTAATGCAATAACACACGATACATTTCTGCACTTTAATCAATATTTTCCCGATTTAAATTGCTTCTGCGATTGGAGCCAATTTCCATCGGTTACGCAGCGATATCCTTTTGATTTTTGAAATACCACTTCAGTCATCTTCGAATGTATTTAGCAGCCAATTACTAATCCGCCAACTAATCCGCATTACTTCCCATCAAATACAAACACAGAGAATAATATCCGTTCTAAGTAATAAATCACGCCTACTAGAACGCTTAGGTATGTCGTCCCCAGGAAAACGATCGGGACCATAGATTTTCATTTTGCCCTACGACTCGTAGTGAGGAGTTTATCCGGTCGTTGACAAGAAATGACGGACCGATCCACGAATCGACTTATAGGAAAGTAGCCACACGTCCTCGTTTTGGTTTTCTCTCTCCCCTCCCCAACCCTCTTCCTTCGCGATTTATTGAAATCGAACCTAGTTGAACGAAACGACTGTTCCGCGGTTATTTATTCGCTGATTCCTCCGAGGCTGCACAGATGCAGCGCTGCCGCGCCATTATTCGAGTCACGATTCGGCATCCGTTTCACCCATGCATGTGACAGACAACTGAAATATTTTTCAGACGTTCCTTCCTCGCGCTTTAGTCGACAAGCCAACTGACGCCACGATATTGTTACGTGCGCAGGGCAGTCTGGGCCGTTCGTTGTTTTGCTACGTGTCGCCCCGTAAATGAGTTTCTTCGTGAAAACGGTTTCCCACCTGAGCGCCACTGGTTTGAACATCCGACAGACTCGAGAAAGAAACCCTATAATCGTGTTCGGGGAACGCCTATTCGTTGGGCTGACGACGTAATTAATAAAAATTTGTCGAGCATTCTAATGGAAGATTCCGTGGCATTGCAATTTATATCGCAATATTTACCTCAGGTATGTCGTTATAAATTCGGGAAGTAAAATTCATTCTTTGTGTTCAAGAGTGTAAAAGATTAAATTTCGTTCAAATTGAAATAACACTGTCCAACAGCCATTTTGGTCTGTAACATTCAATAGCCGTTTCTTATAGAATTTTGTGCGCTGAAAATGAATCCGCAAACCGTTTGTCGTCATCACCCTCAGTTTTCGAGAAATTCGATTTTGAAAAAAATGCAAATTTTCAATTTTGATCATTCTTTGTGTTCAAACAGTAATAGTTATTCGGTTGCTTGTTCCGTCAAATTATTCTATAAACCTTCGCGAATACAACGATATAAGTTATTATTGAATTATAAATATTTAAATATGTTTAAACAACGATCAAAGAGGGAAAAAGACACCCGAAATGCACCAATTTTTGCAGATATTTTTCTATATATTTCAAAAACTAAGGGTCTGGGAAAAAATCTAACTATACCACGCGATGCAGGAGACATTTTTCCTCCGGAAACCATCAGCAGAAGTGGTAAAACACCATTTGTTTACAATACGGAAGCGAAAGAGTTTGGCAAAACGTGCGGCGCCGACAGTGGTAGTCAATGGCGCGTGGGCCGCTCAGCGTCACAGAATCGCGTAACGCGCGTGACTACCACTGTCCGCGCCGCACATTTTTCCAAACTCTTTCGTTTCTGTATTGAAAACAAAAGGTGTGTTACCACTTCTGTTGATGGTTTCCGGAGGAAAAATGTCCGCTACATCGCGTGGAGTAGTTAGATTTTCTCCTAGACCTTTAGTTTTTGAAATATATAGAAAGATATCTGCAAAAATTGGTGCATGTAAGGTGTCCTTTTCCACTTGATGGTTGTTTAAACATATTTAAATGTTTATAATTCAATAATAACTTACATCGTTGTGTTCGCGAGGGTTCGTAGAATAATTTGACGGAACAAGCAACCGAATAACTATTACTGTTTGAACACAAAAGATGTTCAAATTTGAAAATTTGCATTTTTCTTCAAAATCGAATTTCTCGAAAACTGAAGCCGATGGCGACAAACGGTTTGCGGATCCGTTTTCAGTGTACAAAAATCTATAAGAACCAGGTATTGAATGTTACTGAACAGAAAAAAAAGTTCAATTTTGTTGGACAGTGTAATCGATCATAATTTGCTTGCGAAAATATGTTGCATACATTCTTTTGCACTTCATCCCACCATATTTGAAATAACGAGCTGTATACGTAAAGGTAATACTAAATTTGTACTAAATTGTCGAGGCTCAACTAGAGAAAATTGGGGATGATAAGCACTATTTGGCACATTTATACGTTTCCCAAACTTTTCACATCAAGAAAATTTAACTCATCGGACACTTTCCACGTTCCATTATAATTCCAAAAATGTTGAATCGATTCTCCGAAAAATTACATTTCACCTAGAAAGCATTTCGTTCTCCCAATTAACCGTTTCCAATATCCTCCCTGATTGACAACTACAAGCACCATCATCACCAGCGTAACCCTGGCCAAAAAGAGCCCATCAAAAGTCTCCAAACATTCTCCTCGCTTCGCAAAGAACAACGACCACTGAAATAAACTCGACTCTCTCTATCTCGCTCCCTCTCTCTGTCTCTCTCTTCTCCCCGTTCCCTATTTAATGACTCTCGCGCCTCGCACTGAGCGTCTTTCACCTGTGCCCGACCAACATCATTCGCCCCGTTGGGGGATAAAAGTAGAGGCGGCAGAGAAAGAGAACCAGGGGGGCGAAGAGAGACGCCGAGATAGGAAAAAGAAGGAATGGAAACGGTGGCAGAGAGCGGCGGTGGAAAGGGAGGGGGACGCCGCGCTAGTACGGTGGGCCTGTTTGGGACTCTTTACGTAGAAGGCGGAAGGAGCAGGGGGAGGAGTGGAGTGTACAGCACGAGCGATCGAGATCGTCAGTAGGTCACTAGGACGTGGCTCGTGGCCGAGACGAGCGTGGCTTGCACCTTCAGTCAGTCCTCGTTGGCCAAGGTAGCCACCTCTGGGCCCGTCGAGTCGAGTCGCGGCAGGCAGACACAGTTCCCCCGTCTTTTTTTTCTTCCACGGGAAAAGGAAGCACGGTCACGCTCGGGCCCGATGAGGGACAACTGACACGCGAATCACGGGGTAATTTCGTGTGACCGACGGCGTGCTTCAAGGGGGGGCGAGAAGGGATTAAAAGAGAAGTAAAGGAAGAAAAAGGAACGAGCTCTCGAAGAAGCTCGGAGGATCCTCGAGGTGACGACAGTGTTTCGTTTGGGGCGCAGAGGTCGCGAGCGGAAGGCCAAAGGATCCCATAGAGGTGCATCGATCGATCGTTCTCCTTTCCGATCTAACTCTTGTCTCGCTGTCTCCAAAGGGAATCGTTTCCTCTGATCTCCGCGGAAGGAACCGCAATATTTGTCCTGCATCCGCCTCGGCTGTTTTCACGCTTTCTTCCCCTCTGTCACGGAGTTTTCATATTTCCTGGCCTGCATCGGTCTAATACCCTTTCTCCCTTTGACGTGCCTGGCTTTATTCAAAAGCACCAGTTTTCCAATGTTTCGTCTCTGAACTCGTTCCTTTATCTCTGTACCGCGTCCCGGCATTTAATTTGTCTCTTTTTTGCCCCTTCTTTCCCTTTAAACTTTATTTCCCAGCCAATCTCAGCAGAAATGAAGCCTCCCGCGCGTACTTTGAATCTGGCGAAATTGAATTTCCCGGCGGCAGGGCGGCCGAACTTTTTCTTTCAGCACGTCATCCCGAACGTGGTTTTAATTAAGAAGTTCAAGTTTCTGGAGTGTGGTTCAGATGCTCATTGCGTAACGTCCTTTGCAGAGGTCCGAACAGTAAACGTGCCACTTGTGCATTCGACTGGCGATGAACGCCACGAGCCTCTCTTGTCAGGCATATTTCCGATCCCTTCGACACTTGTGCTCTACTAATAGTAATAAATGACAATAATTTAAATTGTGCAATCAGGTTTTCAAAAATATTGATGAAACTTATTGTAAATCAATTTAGATATGTATTTACTTGCACGAAATTGAAGTACTTCATCGATTCATCGGATCAGCAGAAAGGGGATATAAATGAAAAAATTATAAATCCTTCATTCATCCAATTGTTTGCTTGAGCGTGGTCGCATTGATAGAGAGCTCTGTTTTTCTTTTATTGCAGAAAGGATACACACATGATGGAGAGGACGAGGCGGAGTATACGGAAGACAGCTTTAATCTTGTTGCTGCCCTTGCTATTGGCTGTGAGTAAAGTTTCCAACTGTTCTTGAAATATATGTCTCAGTCAATTGGCTTCTTCCAAAGTAGTCGAAGATGATTGATGACGTCATGTAACATCAAATCTTGCGGGAATAATTAAAGTTCACGTCACTCACGTTACACTTTGCTCAGCTTCTATCATTCTTGCAGCTTAATACTGCAAATGAGGATTTCGAAAGAGAATTACAGAGAACATAAATACAAAATTGGTAGAAATAGACGTAATTAAAAATGTCGATTTTATTTACTTCCAAGAAAGATTCCTAACTTTCCAAATTGGAAAATCTTCGATTCACCCTTTCATAGGGTTGTTCTTAAACTGTCCAATTAATTTTAGACAGACAAATCCCTTCTAAGTTAAATAGTCGTTTTCAAAACTATTAGACCGAAATTAAAAATTGATAAAGGTCGTTTCACGCGAAACACTGCTGTGCCTCGCGACTACTTCAGCCATATTCAAATTTCGTATCTTTTTTCATCTCATATAAACCAAACGCTATTATATGCGAAGTGAATATTTTCGAAATACCAGTCGTGAGTTACAGAAGCGTCTCGTGTGAAAGGCTTAACAGTTCCCTGAAGTTTCATGCACGTACAAACAACTACAAATATAACATACATTCGCGTGTTTCAATAACTATCGTGCAATTAAATTGCCAATCGGGAAAGCGACTCGTCGATGTGATACACCGATTGCCAACTCTCTACACCGGGCTGCTCTTGCCTCGTTGTCTTTAAGCATAGGTTGCACCCTGACAAATAATCGATTCGTGCATTACCACGATCTGTATTATTATTTCCTAGGCACCAATTTTGCCGTCGAATGAATGGGGATTACTGCTCGTGGTTAGTGGCTGTTCTCCGCGTTTAAAGTGACAGACGGCTTGTACGGTGACCGTTAGGCCGCGCTTGCGTAAAACAGGTGAATCTATTTACGTACCTGTCTGTATTCTTCCATGATCGTGAAAAGTGCTCCAAACGTGCATACGCATTAATTCGTACCGCTACAAATAATTGTAGAGAACTCACTGCAAACAACGAAAACTTCAAGTTTCTTGAATTTGCAAGTTGCACTTCTGTAGAATGGAAATGGTGCCCAAACGATACCGCAGGAAGTGTATGAACCTTAGTCAAATTTGATCCAAAGACAGATAAAATTTTTTTATGAAAAACTATCATTATACATGTTCTCAAATTAAACATGTAAAATTGGAGAAATGGAGGTGTGAGTTAATCCCTGAAATTACATGACTGAATGCGTAATAAGTAAAAAGACAGAAATATTCTTTTCATCGCATTCGGTGAGTAGATCACGTGACCGTTTGGCGTTTTTTTTTTTTTATTATGGACACGATCCTCGTGAAAATCGTCGAGGATCCAGGAACAGATCGGTGGTCCCGTTAAACATATTTTTATAACCGTTAAAAAATTCTGTGTGTCCTATCCATGGAGAAGGGGTGAATGAAGGAGGAGCGGGCGCGTTTCATTGATGCTTAAACGCTCTCGGTTGGACCGCTATTCGCGGGACGCACGTGCTGGATGAGACACAACGCGACGTTAATGCTTAAGAGGAATTACCGTCGCCGCGGGCCCTCCTTGTGCTACATATTGTCGTCTGTTGTGGCGCTCATCGGTTTGAAGTGGAAGCTCAATGAATCGGTTGCCACCCCCAACGGGCTGGGGGGACGTGTGCGCGCGAATCGACCACCCTCGCCCCGTTTTCCGTTTTTCTTTTCTTCGAGTAGGACGGGGAAGAAACAGGAGGAGTTTGGAGTTACTGACAGAAGTACTTGAATGATTGTGGTTACAAGTAACCGCTAAACGTCGACTATTGTGTAACATCTTAATAGCAGTATGGTTTTATTACACCATAGAAAATGATGAGTAAATGACAGGAAAGTAGAGTCGAACTAAATAAAAATAAACAAGTACAGGAGAAATATTTGAGAATTTTAATACTTTCTGTTTATAACAAATTGCGCTATTAATAAATCTAATCACAAATTATGTACTCGTATATGGACACTTTCCTCGCTCTGTAGTTTTTAATTGAGAGCATCATTGATATATAGTGTAGTATATAGTTGAGGGAGATATAGGAGTATGTAGTGTGTAATTGATTTCTTCGTGCAGATATCGAGGATTTATGAAGGAGATTTTATGAAAAGTACTTGTTGATAGAACAGGATGGAGTAAAATAATGCTGTGACTGAGATTAAATTTAAAAACGGAGAATCGTTGATAAACTTTCAATTACGATAAAAGATATTTAACTAAAGTGTACTGCTTAGTCTACATTTTACTATACAATATTATAGTAAAAATACACCTCACAAGCACAGCTACTTTCAGTTTACTGTCGATGATTATCTTTGATGGAACAATATTCATTAAAACAAACGAATACGCCATTAACCAAAATAACTGCACTATATTATTTCATAAAGAAACGTAGAACTACATCAGTCAAAAAATTGTTAATAAATTAAAGATTTATTAAATACTTTTGCTTGTTAGAACTTGGTACAGAATTATTCTGAGCAAAAATAACATGCAAATTTTTTTCTCGTTGTAATAGCTCGATTGCTATTCAATTTGGTTTTGTATTAAAAAGAAATTCAGAGAGAGATTTCGCCAGTTTCGACGGCTATATTGCTTAATCGTACCGAGTCCCGCGCCAATAGATATTTTATCGAAGAGACGCTGCTTCTTTTTGGTCCTAGCGAGACAACTCGTTTGCAGGCACATCATGTACGTACATATGTGCATATGCGCGCTGCATCTAGTCGTGAATACATTACAGCTTGTAGACGGTAATTCTGCATCGCGTTTATCAGCGTGTTTTTCTTGTAAATATACGAAATTGGGATCGAGGCAATTCATTTCACCGAGAGCGCGTAAAATACTTTTTTCGAATATAAATTTCGAGCCTGCATTGATGAAACGCGCGATGTTTTTGTTATTCGACTGTGAACTGATTAAATTTTCCAGCGACGCCGTTAAATCTGAACGATGTAAATATCCTTGTCGACGCCAGAAGGTATTTCGACAAGTGTTTGTTAATATTTATGAGCGACGCAATCAAATGGATTCCCTTAATTTAATATTTCGATTCATCGCCGTTTTATCATTTGAATGTTAAACCCTTGTAACAGCAATTATGCAGATAATTCATAAGTGGATTTATTTTTTGCGAAATAGCGTTTGCATCATTTATCAGCTCGATGTGAATAGGATTCTAAATTAGGTTAATAGTAGGTACGTTGTTCTTTGTACTGTGTATTTTTAATAGAATAAAGACGCAATAGAATTATTTATCATTTGTTCAAATGATGCAAATTTTACGTTAAATGATCCAGCGTATTTTATTTGCTCCTTCTTGAATGAAAATTTATCAAGAAACTTTGAACAATGCACTATCCTCTTAATTATATCATATAAGCAGGAGAAAGTTCTCGTACATACATATTGTAGACCAAATTATTATTTTATTACTCAAGAATGACTTTAAGAATTGGATAGTTATTATTGTAATCTCGATAATTACGCTCTTTAAACAATTTTAAAATCCTCATCAAATTCAAGATCTCAAAGCTTCCATAAGTGAATTAACAGTGATTATTGACCGACTATTTAAATTACGCAATTGGAAGTATTGATTGCATTACTCGAAAATCTGTGTAATGTGTAAAAGTTTCATATCTTCGCGATTGATAAAGTGGCTGGTATCCAACTTATTTTACTTAAGGGTGAGGACTACCTAGAAATTTTCGAAAAATCGATTTTTATATTTTCTTGAAGCACAACATTTTGAAAATATTCGCTGAAAGTGTTAAGTTAATCCGACCAAAATTGACAAAGTTATACGCGTGTAGGTAGGTAGGTGTTCCTCGGTGTAGCGTCCAAACCCAAAACTTTAAACGCGTTTTCCACAAAATCATGTTTTCAAAGTCGGTGACACACATAACTCAAAAATGAATGAACCGATTTACTCGAGGCCTTGCAGACTTATATAATGGTTAAAAATCTAAGCGCTATCGGGAGGTTTTCCTTTTTTTGCCTAGATTTTTTTACACTCGAAAACGAGCGTTTTTTGCCAAATATCGATGCTCCAACTTTGCACAACCGTCATTTTGTCTCAAAATAATTTTCCCAAAAACGGGTCCGATAGCGTCTAGATAATTTTCTATATTATCTAAAAAAATTTGGAATTTTCAATTGTGGATGATCCTGCACTGAGCTACGATTGTCACCGCAAAGTGTCTAAAAAAAGGACGTCTCGGGCACCGCCTATAACGTACAAACCTTTCAATACTTTTTACCACAAAAAAATACTGAAATATCCGTAAGATGTACTCTTTCCAATAGACTAATGTTTAATAATAAAAGTTTATCGGTTTTTCTAGAAAAAATTCTTAAAGACTCGTGTTCTTTTAACCGTTCTATGTAGGCCTACCCCCTTAAGATATCGAGCCTTGAATACCTACTCAATAATCACACAATAATACTTTCCCCATACTAATATTAAGTGTTAAATATTCGTGTGATGCAATGAATGTTTCCCGTAGTATAGTATCAATACACAAAGCGAGCGAATTGCAGAGAAATGTTCGTCGTTCCAACAGAATTCAATACCTCATGATAAACATAGGAATCTATAGATCGATGAGCGTAACGCGCATGTCCACGCGACAAAGCGCTCTAAATAGTCTCGTTCCGCGAGATCCTGTCCACTCCTTGCTCTAAAACGCGAGGAGAGCGAGGTGAATGAAAACGCCTAGTGCACCTGGTAGCAGCGTCGTAGAAACACGTACCTGCCAACAACACAGTATCCAGTGTTAACTATACCTACTGAACAGCCGAAGCGAAGATAGTAGGTCGTCGCGTCAGACGCGTTGTCCTCTTTCGACTATACACTCTCTAGACGATCTTCTTTCTGCCTCTCTCGTCCCTCGTCGCGTTCCCCCCCTCTCTCTCTCTCTCTCTCTCTCTCTCTCTCTCTCTCTTTCTCTGTCTGTCACTCCTCTCCATCGCTGTTCCTCACTGTCAAGGGAACGGCCCGCGAGGCGATATGTAGCGGGTCAGCCTCTAGTCGAGTTCCAGCCAAGGATTGACTTCTTTTCCATCCGCAGCTTTCTTTCCTGAGAAACGTCTGGCCATGTCCCCTCGCGCTGTCCCGCCTCGTCATGGCGCGCCTCGTCTTGTCTCGCTTCCGATCTTGCAGGCCTTTTAGCGCGAAACGATCCCACTTGTCCTGGTCGCACGACTTGCCGCAGTAGCTCTTCTACCATCGAAAAAAAGCTTTGAACCGGGACGCTGTCGATTATCTTCCTGGGGCCGTTTCTTGTTGACAGGGGCCGTTCGGATGATAGGTAATAGCGGTGCATTGGTGGAGGGTGGGTGGCTTGTTAACTTTGATTCGAAAACTTTGATGCGAAGCCGCATGGGTTTTAACCCTCGCCTGGCGGATATGGGGTTCATATCGATCCATCCTAAGCATAAGACTATAAATCTTAGGTATTATTAGTCTTACTTCTCGGAGAAAATAAGTTTCTCTTGTTCTCAAGAACAAATAAATTCAGACCATAATGGAATTGGATTATAATATAAATACTAATTCTGAGGGGTATGTGAGTGAAGTTTTAGGTAAACATTGATGCTGTATTTGTCATGGAATCAAGGTGTCCGCTGCTCAGGGGTCACCTGACCTGTAGTGCCTTATTTGTAAAAGTTTGTTGTACCGGATAGAGGGCATGCTGCTTGCTCTTTGGACGTTGCTTTAAATAACTTCTGAAAGGTTTCAAAGGCAGTAGTGTGCAGTTATTATTTGCTGCAAATGTATACGATAGCACGAGTCCCTTTTACCTTGACAGGATTTCAGATATCTTTGCATTAAGATTTCCGTGATGTTAGTCAGTGCTATCCAATATAAGTATCCAGCTTACTTCTCCGCCCCATAGAAGTAGAACATTGAAGGGGTACAGAGGTACTAATTTTTCAAAAATGTCTAGCATGTTTGGAGATGCAAGTATTGTTATAATTTCCTCGGTTTAGTAGTAAACTATCATAATATTTGCCAATAAACAGTGGAGCAAGTGACTTCCTAGGTCTACTTGCAAAAATCTACCAAAGATAAGGATCAATTATGACTCTTACAATTAGATGGATTAATTTCTAATGTCTAATCTTTGTCTGCAATTGTTTTACAGATTATAAGATTCGATTTAAAAAGTGTTTAAAGAAAGTAGCGGGAGATAACGAAAACTGGTGATTTGCAGTAGGTTTCGCAGTCATTACCAAACCACCATTGATGAATTCCAATGAATAGGGAAAGAACACTCTCCTTCGGCTTGCGGCTGTTAGAAACGTGCAATCTTGCGGATGACCGCGAGCTTTTCACTGCACTTGTTCCGCTAACGCGCTTCTCGTTTGTCGTAAATCAAGATCCTTCTCGTGACTCCACCAGGTCATTGTTCTGGACAACCTAATGAAGCTGCTAAACTTGTAAAACCGTGATTTAGGATTGTGTTAATTTCGATTAAAATGAAGTACATTGAGTAGATGAAAAAATATGTCAGAAATACTGGTAGACTCAATATTTTTTATATTCTTTTAATTTAGTTACTGCTCAACTTCTGGGAATATACATGGCTACAAATGGTAATTTAAGTTAATTAGTCAAAGCTTATCTTTCTAACGATATAAATGAATGTTTCAGTATTTACAGATTTAATTATTATTAATTTCTATGTACATTGTTCGTGTTTGGTCATTACAATATCCAACCAACTCGATGTAACTAATATTTTACATAAAACCAAAGATGGCATAATCTTCAAAATGTGACTAATTTTACTGCCAAATAGATACCTATTCCTACTTTCCAAATATTTTCAGAAACTACGTTAATATTATAGTTAAGATTACAAAGACAGTTAAAAGGACCAATGCTTCCAATTTCACGCACGGAATATTCGAAAGCAAACCGAAGGAGTAATAGTTGGGCCAATGTGATCGAATTAAGCAATTGAAGCCCTGGCGAAATGGTCGGCACTAAATTTGTCGCGTTCGCAAAACGATTCGCAGCGAGTACAAACGTACGGTGCAGTTAGTGGAGGACAGGACATACGTTTTTCGCATAGCAGTACCAGCGAACAGTGTTCTTCTTTAATTAAAATCCCACCCCAGAAGTTTTCCTCAACAAAAGAGAGCGCACTCCCCACGGTTCTCAGCCTGATTCTCACGGCTGGAGGTCCGCGCCTCCGTTCTAATCGTCTCGTTGTAATTAGATCGTCGCCACTTTTCCGGAAGCCACAATTTTCGGCTGGAAAAACGAGTAATCTTTCTTCCTGAATTACCGTACCATTCGGTATAAACGTTAGCTTTAAATAATACAAAATACAGTTGCCATTATTCAACCCTCGAATTGTTGAGCGAGCTCGTTCAAGACGTTATCAATCTTTCCACTTGTATTCAATTGTCGTTACGAGGGGTCCGTGACGTAATTACTGACTACATTATGCTGATGCCATGGTAATTGGACATTTATCGGCGCATGAATGTTTAGTGCGTGTTGAGTATAGGAAAACGCTTTCTGTTATCATTAGCGATCCATCGTTCGTGAGAGGATTGTTAGCATATTCTCAAGATCGTTTGTAAGCCCTCGAAGCTTGTGTTATAATATGTTATCGTGTTAATTCGATAATAAAACCAGCTACTTCTAGTGGCAAGACATCTCGTAGATTAAACTACAGATGTAAAATACTGTTATTACTTTTATGTATCTACAGTTCGAGGTTTCCCGATCTTTTCTAAAATAATATTACGATTAATCAGTAGATTCATCTCACAAGGGAGCTTTAGTAATCCCAAATTCCGATTTTATTTTAAACGTTGCAGATTTCTAGTTTTTACAAGGCCTCAATAGAAATATCAGACAAGTTTTTGCCTGCTACTTTTTGGCTTTTCAAGGTGAGCACTCCCCTTGGGGGGGGGGGGGGGTGGCTATAATTTAGGCAACGCTAAAACAGGCCTCTACTATTATAAAAAATTAATTTTAATACTTCAATGTTGCATAAATACATTAAAAAATTTCCTGCAAAATCGCACTAAGTTCTACAATTTTGTCAATTTTCGACTTTTCTTTGGTCTTTGCGGTCCATCGACAATAGTTTGGAATTATCTAGTTGTATGTGTATGGGCAGGGCATCTACAATGCATATTTTTAACATACAAATTTTTTTCCGTATCTTCAAAAGTTAAATATAAAGCCATAAAAAACTTCAAAATGATTTACTTCATAAATTCTCCAGAAAAAATTCCCACAAATCAGCCTGTTCTAGCGTTGCCTAAAGTACAGTCCCCCCTTAAGGCAGCGGTCACACAAGCGTTTCTTCGACATCCATAAGTCTAATATACTTATTGCAATGTATTGTCGTGACGTCCGTAAAAGAACGCTCGTGTGCCCGCGGCCTAAAAAGTAATTTCTGTTTTCCTATTTTCATGTATGTCTTGGAAACTATAGTAGATGTAAAAAAGTTATTACAATGAAAATTTAAAGGGTTTGTATGCTGTATAAAACTATGCAGCCGAATTGTTTGACATTTATAGTGGGGACCGTATTTTTATTTAAACTACAATTGGTAAAACAGGTACTATTCTGAACCGGGAATGAGGAACCTGTGGACCCCTGAGGACATATTTTGTCAGTTACGTGTCTCTATTATTTATAAATTGTTCATTCTCAATGGGCGTGCATTTTAAGTAATTGAAATAAAAAAAATCGTTATTGATTAAAACATTATATTATATTGAATGTACAGGGCGTTTCGTAATCAATGGTACAAAGTGTAGTGACTCTGTATAGGTGAAAAAATAAGTAAAAAATATTTTATTTTACATTTTCGACATATATTCGTTTACAAGACACCTTATATATTGAATGATTATTAACTTACAATTTATTAGTACTTGTATTGAAAAAATGAACCGCTCTTATCGATTCATACATCTGGATAAAACATTGTGAATCAGTAGGTTCTCATAAATGTACCAACAATTCATTCATTCATTCATTCATTCGTTCATTTCATTTGTAAATCGCAGACTAAAAAACCGTTCACTCGTTTATGGATTCCTAAACGGGCATTCATTTATATTCAGGTACATACTCCTGTATAATTTTGGCATTTACTGTGCACAAAGTATGTGGCCTTCTGAAGAATCCACGAAGTGACACACAGCCATCCAATGCCAGAGTATTCCCCAACCTCTCTCTTCTATACAGAGTTGGGAACAATGTAATCTAATTACAAATTACAAATTATGATTAAAATGTAATTGTGTAATCGATTACACAATTATATTTTCATCGTAATTTGTAATTTGTAATTAGATTACATTTTGCTCAACTCTGCTTCTATACCTTCCAGGTGTTTTTTTCACTGACGTTATTACGAAGGAATTAAAGGAAGGTGAATTAATATAAACCAATGATTTAAATATTTCACAAACTTCATACTAATAGCACATTTATTAAAAATGAAATAAAATAGGTACACTGTAGTCAAACACTACTCTTTTGTCAGATAATATTCACGTTTAGGGGGAAATATGTTATGTTGAATAACTCGAAAACAAATATAGCTGGAAAAATATGTTAAATACAAAGCTAAAAGGGCACATTTTTTTATCAATATTTCTATAATTCAGCCAAGATGACTTAGCTTTTTGCACATGATTCAAAGTGTCGACTTCTCCGTGGCGCTAGTTCTGTGTGACCCTCGGTCAGTGACCTAACGTTGGTTTTAGAAAAAAAACCTCCGTTTAAATATTTCAACACAACCAGCTGCCAAAACATTTTCCCCGGGAGCAGCAGCCGTGTAACAGCTATGTTATCAAAAAGCAGGTGACATACAAGTGTCGTCGTTGAAGCTAACCCGCTCGACCTACTTCTTCGCCACCATATACAGAGAAAAAGAGACGCCGGTTGCATTATAACGTCGGTGGTTTCTCTTCATGAAATCTGCCACCTATCTTATTTTCGATAGCGTCTGTCGAAAGCACACGGGCCCGCAGAATCGTTCGTAGCCGGTGTTGCTTTCTAAACGGGCAAAACTCGGCCACTTGGATACGATCCCGTGGCTTTTATTTTCCGACGTGCCATTTTCCGTTCGCCCGCACGACCGACCCCTTCCCAGCCTTTCTCATTTTCATCGACAACCTCGGATAATGGACTTCCACGCTACACGGTGGCCTCCTCGATTTCGGTTTCGCGCTCCTCCGCGGACGTTGGCAGCAGCTCTCGGTCTAATAACACTTTGAGTGGCGTCGGCGTGTTATCACGCCGAGGGACTTTCATCCTGCCCACGGCTCTTGGCATGCTTTCACGTCAGTATTTTCACGAATGTTTACTTTGGAAACAAACCAAATTCGGAGTTCAGTTCATACTTCGTCACATCAACGATCCAACGCTTGCGCCGCAGTATGTACCTATATATGTGGTCTCCGATGAGTCGTCTATTAATAAAAATTGAAGATTCGATATTCTTTATTAGACGTTCGTGAAAATGTTATCAAATTAGCCCCTAAAGTTATTTGCACTTTTTCGTTCTTTTAATATAACTTTACTTTTATTTTGGTAGTGTGATGTCTTATATTTAAATTTTTGCTCCGTCTCGCATCGTTAAAATGTTATACATTAATTAAAACCGACTTCAAAAAAATAAGAAAATGCGCTGAAAACTAAAAAATAAGTTTTTTCCTTATTTAATCTATGACTCCCAATTTTTTATGTCGGCGCCTTACTATTTACACTGTGTAAATCTGGCACCGAATTAAAAAAAACTAGAGTCATAGATTAAATAAGGAAAAAACATAATTTTTACTATACAGTCCATTTTTTTTGTTTTTTTTTTAATTCGGTTTTAATTTTTTTCAAATTTTTTATTATTTACTTTTAACTTATTTAAGTTGTTTAACTACATTTTTTTTTTAAATGTGGGCAGGCCTACAAAAGGAGCTGCTCGTAAAAGAAAGAACCGTTTGCTAGAAACGGAAGATTCCAATAATAATGAAACAGATTTCTTATTTTTGGTGTAACGTCAAAACTACTTAACCGATTCTGATAATTCTTACTCCACGACCTAAGTTGATTAGAGCTAAACTAAATGCAATAAGTTTTACGAAAATCGGTCCAGCAGTTACGGAGAAATTCGCACACAAACATAATATATACTAACATACATACATACAAACACATCGAACTGAGAACCTCTTTCTTTTTGAAATCGGTTAAAAAACGAAAAAACCGAGCTGGGCTGATTAGAAGTTGTTGACTTCAAATGATCATAACTTCGAAACGAGTGCACGAAATGCAATCGTTGGAACACTATTTTGTGGATAATAGTCGATATTTTTACTGTGCGTACAAGAGTAACGTGTAAAGGATTAATTAACAACCATAGAAAGCGTTAAATTATCGGTGCAGATATTCACGAAAATATATTTAGAATTATACTTTAATTTACGTGTAAAACCAAGCCTAATGTGTTGAACGCGTAAAAAAATTATTATATCTCATTCGTCTCTTGTTCAGATGATAGTTTTTCTTTAAAATAATCATTATTAAAGTTTACAGGCGAATATATGTATAGGAGGACCATAATAACCATCATCATTCTTTTAGACATTTTCTACATACAAACATCGAAATCTATCAAAACCTACGATATGATGGCAGTATTTGAGCAATTTAAAATGTTGGGTTATTAGGGCAAAATACTCCTTTCTATGGTACGATAAACACATTTTTGTGGTATCGATTCTTAATTACGACATGTCACTTATAACTAACAGAAATATCTACTTTTTAATTAAAAAATGTATAGACACTACGAATTCACATAATTCAAGTCATGATTACATTTATGAGCGATACAATACAATTTGGTGAAATTTATATTCGATAGGGATCTTAAATGACTGAAATCATAAACTGAGCTGAAGCCACGCTAAGGCAAACAAAGTGCTGGCGGAATTGATTGGTTGGTTAATTAAAGGGCGCGGTTTGTCTTCCGTGTTGAATGAAACTGTGATGTTTCAACGTCCCATTTCGATTACAATGGACAAATGAAATTGGTCTTTTCTGTGGCTATTATGCCTCCTTCGAACGTGTCCACTCTCGTATCTAACTCGAATCTGGCTTCTTACATTAACGAAAGTGCCTTACAGTACAGACAATTTATAAAAGAATTACGCAATGTTCGTTTATACAAGATTTACTTGTGAACCTGTTGTTTTTCATCTCTTATTATATAAAGTGATCCAAAGACGTGATCGAAAAAGACACAAATATATAGTAGTTATAAAAATACACAGACACAAAGACACGGGAAATTTTATAAGACTTAATGATTTAAGAAATTTACAATAACGAATGTAGAATATGAATTGGATGCTTTTCATAATCTATGTTCCATGCCTACCACAGAAATGTAAGTCTGATCTAAAATAGGGTTTAAATAGAGAGGATAAGCTTTATAGAATGTCCAACTAAAAGGCTGACTTGATATACATACTCCTTTTTATATAGCCTTATCATAATATCAGAATTCATTAGGTATTCATATATTAAATTATTGGTCACGTTTCGTTTATTCCCGTGAGTATTACAATTAATTCTGAGTTGGTCTTTCTTCAGATTGTTGTATGTGTACTGTTTACTGTAGATTACATATTAACTTATTTACAGCTCTCTCTCTCTAACTTTAATTTCACTTTTTGCGAACAGTTTCTTGTTTAGAGTCTGACTTTAACGACACCAGTAAATGCATACTGGAATCCATTTTTTCGCCTATTTTCCTACTTCTGTATTCTCGCTTAACACGTTCCCTATCACGTGGGTCACGCATGACTTACAATATCTATGGAAGTGAAGACAAGCGTATCTCTCAGTTCGATACTAAAATCGAAGTAGGCAAAGAAGATAAATTACTTTTGTAAAATTCAACATCGCAATTTCATTTTCTCGAATTCCATATTTTTCCTCCGTGTAATTTTCTAACAAGCTAATTCAGTAAGACACTGTGCATAAAAAAATGCCACATTTTCTCCAGCTGTTTAGATACACCGACACAACACCGTACTCAGAGAATCAAAGTCTTTTAAAACAATTTAAAGCTTTTAAACGCTAAAATAAAAATGTAGAACTAAAAAATTCTTTATGGACCTTCCTAACATTACATAGGTATTACGTATTGCAGCTAGGCGTTAAGGGGTTGATAATAATAATACAGCTTCATTTCGTCACATAAAAAATGTACAAAAAAAGAAAAGATTTCAACAAAGGAAGCGTGGACTTAGGGGTAAGATTGAGTGAAGACAAATTACGCTATAATGTAATCTAACCCTCGGTAAGTAATGCATTGCAGGATAAGGTTACGGGTACACTAGGGGTGGAGCTACTGTTTCCCACGAAAATTCTTTCAACGTTTCAAAAATTCATAGAAGAGTAGCGTATCACCCGTCACGGTTCAGTTTTTTTTTTTTCACAACGATCGCTGCATTCGCTCTACGATTTCGTTTCACGCATCGACCGGTTCTGCGATACTTTTCTGTCCAGAAAGTCCTTAGAGCAGATCGGGTGCAGGTGCAAGTAGAACAAGAAAGCGGACAGGTATGCGTACGGCCGACCTGCCTATCGGTCAGGCGCGAACCGTGCATTTCCTGTTGGTCCTGAATCGACGTCTTCTGTCATTCTTGTCGCATCTCGCAAGGGGAGTGCGTAACATTCGTTTCATTAATTTCGATAAAATTTCACATACAGCAAATCCATGCCATTTGTAGTGGCGCTAATTAAAATGTTGTGAGAAAATCAAATTCGAAATTTTTTTCTTTTACACATTCTGTTTGAAGAAATAAGTGATAATTCGTTAAGATATGTACATACATAGTGTATGCCTGGAACTAAAATATAAAGTACGGTTGAGCTGCCACTACAACTTAATTGTAGTTTCGTTTATATGCAGGTACCTACATACTTTATATTTAGCATAGGTGTGTGCTCCGATGCGAACTGCTTTGTATTGATATTTACTTCCTTCCATTTTTATTAAAATAATTTTACGCAATATTTGCAATATGACTACAAGACAAAATTTAGTCCCAATATAATATCATCCGCTTGGGGATTATAACGAAGGGAAGCTGATAATAAAATTAAGATTCTTATTCATTTCGTAATATAATCAAGATAATTCGAATTTACTTACTCAACTGATGTAAACACCTATCTAATCTGTTTGTCAACATAAAAAAGTATCCCACTAGAAGCACCACATCCACGAAGATAAATTCTATAACAATTCTAAATATTCATTTAATTATTTCTTTCTCCTGAATTTAACTGAAACGACCACAATCAGCTCTTATTACACTAACAAGAAGAAATGCAAGAAAACAGGAATGCGTGTAATTAGCGGAAACGTCGAGGTGCAGAAAAACACTCTATTTAAACCGACGCTTGGGGAACTTAAAAGCACGTTGGTTATTTTTTGCGAGCAGAAACTGTCGATCGCTTACCCTGTTACCGCGTAATTTATGGTTTCCCCGTGTACAACAGGGCGTCAGAGTGAAATGACGGCGCGCGGTATCCGGTAGGAAAAGACGCTTAAATTTCGTAACTTTTGTAACAGGAACCGCTGTAATTTCAGGAACCTGACTACGCCTGTACAGTTACCTTCAACTGTGCCTATACGTGATGCTTTTTCGTGATTCCTTTTTCCGGATAAATATGATGTTCTCGTATACAAAAGGTTTACATGATACGTGCTGTCGGATTAAATATCATGATCCACGCCATCTTCTATTTCGGGCCGCGTCAAATTCTTGCCTATATGGTAAATGTCACATCGGTGCATTGACAGAACAAGCTAAAACGAGCTTTTTTTAGGGAGATGGATAGTGTAAATTAATCACTCGGGGTACATTGACTCCTTGAATTAAAACTGACAATTATATATACATAGGGTAGTTGTCTCAATTACTGCCACTGTCCCTATTACTACCACTTTATTTATTCTACTTATTAAAAACGTGACGTATAAAGAATAGTGCTTAAAAAAAATTATTATTAAATTGGGACTGTTTTTCTTCTTTTTCTTATTATTATTATTCTGCCCTCCTTAGTTAAAATGGTCTATCTAGCATTTCGAAATATCCGAGAAAACTGAAGTTTTATTTTTTTTGTGCCGTCCTTCTAAAAAAATAAATAAATCAGACTGTTTCTAGATTTCTACGAAACACGTAGGCTTTTCTAACTTTACTTAAAAGGTAAAAGACACGTGGGACTTCATATATTTCAACGTTTCTTGAAAAATGAACAAATGCTAGATAGGACACTTTAATTAAGGAGGACAGTATTGTACACTATTCTTTATGCGTTACGTTTTTATTAAGTAAAATAAATAAAATGGCAGTAATAGGGGCACTGGCAGTAATTGGGACATCTACCCTACGAAACATGGTACGTGCAATGTTCAAAAAGTAGTGATTATATACTATTCTTTAATTTTAAAATGTACTGTTGAATGGAAAATTTTACATAAACAATACCATTTATTTCTAACATGTATTACGAGCAATCGATTTTATGAAAAATATATATCACATAAAGTGAGCATAATTTTTAGTTTCTCACAACCAGTGCAATTTCATTTTAAATTATCCCAGGATTAATGCCAAATGTCTTTAGAAAAATTAAGTGAAAAATTTAAACAAAATTGCGTCCTCGTAGAGGATATGGCCATAGAGCTGTCAAGTGAACATTGGTCGGCATGCAACTGGTATAAACGGAACGACAGGGATCATAAAACTACATATGTATCTACCTACTTATCGCAGCAGCTTTCAAACGTCATTTTATTCGTCACTTGAGTATTCAGTATATTTCTTACTCGGTCATTCGTAATTCATTGGTAGTTTAGCGCCAACTTATCCTCGTAATTTACGCTTGTCCTTTACGACCGAGCGTCCGGCATACCAGAGCGTATGCGATCTTCAAAGCCTGACGCTCCGGTTTCGAGGCGTAGGATCACTCGAAGCAAGTTGATTTATCGTGCATAATTTGATCGCGTGCGTATGTCAATCGCGTTAACCTGGAATGCAAAATCTGTGGGCGTTGGTCAACACTCTTGAGACCCTCGATATGCGTGCGTGGTCGATTTGGGCCGTGGAAGCGTCTGTTGTATAACAGTAACCTCGTTTTCGGCTGCCTCTAACCGAATCACTATTGCCGTATTAATACAAATCCCGTGTCGGGTAATGGGCGCTAATATGTGTCGCCTCCAATTCGTGACTCGCATTCGTTATGCTATACATACATACCTACCTGTCGCTTGAAACGCAAGATAAAACACAAATGGCAGGTAAAGGATTAAGAAATTAAGTTGTGGTTCCTTGCTACTGTTTTTAAATGATTTTACTTAGCTTCGATCTTCTGTATGTTTGGTATTTGGTGTATGGTTCAAATCTGGCAACTTAATTTTCACCCGCTTCCACCAGTCCAATTGTTTTGGAACTTTGTAGGTGTGCGTGGGTGTGAAGACAATACGATTTTTTATAAAAAGAAGTCAAAAATGAAAAGAAAACAATAAAAAATGAAAAAAAATATAAAGAACCCACAAACACTAAAAAATAAAAAATAAAATATATATATAAACAAAAATTTATGTTAAACAATTTTACTAAAAATGCACTAAAAACTAAAAAATAATTCTTTTCTTATACTACAACTTCGATGGTGATATGTGACTTTCAATAAAATCAAACAAACTCTGTGATTATCCTGCAGAATTGTTCAAATCAATCGTAAAGAAAAAGGATAATCACAGATATTTTTTTATTCACTTAATTGTGGTACATACATTTCGATAGTTCTGAAGATTTCATGCGCCATAGTTAACTGAGATGAAAGAAAAAAGTACATTAATTAATCCGTAGGTAATGAATTGTTAGAAACTAAATTAATAAATAAACGACTGTTTAAGAGATTTTTAATTTTTGTTGAATTTAATCGTGTAACGTCTGCCTTAATATAAGGACATGATCTGCACCACGAGTGTATACAATTTGTCATTATAGAGGCTGATCCACGTAACTGGGCTAAGCTATATCTATTTTCTGGCTGCAATTAGAAAAAAGGATAGAGGAAAAAGTTGATTGATGCCAAGAGGACCATCTTCCTCTGACAAAAACTTTTTCGCAAGTGCAACAGTCTATATGCAATATGCAGTAACACAATTTTTTTAGATAGAAATGTGTAACTCTTTTACATAGATCTATTCCTTTCGTCATCACGTACTCGCGTAAGGTAAGGGCGTGAATTGAAATTGACAGCAGTGGACTTCTTTACAGTTTCACGTTGTCCACTCGGGAGAGTATAAAAAGGAAAATAGAGATATACTCGTAAACTGGGGGAACATTGGCATCTACTTAACATATATTAAAAAGGAGAAGGAAATTTTTTTTATGCATTTTCACACTTGCAGTACATTCACAAAAGATGCAATGTTATGATAGGATACTTAAAACAAATGTAAAAATGTTAATTTATATAGCAAAATGTTCCAAAAACATGCCAATGTTCTCTCAGTTTACGGTACCTATACATTAGGCATCAGGTATTTTCTCAGGGTTTGTTCAGGGTATTTTAGAGAGAGGGTTACAAACTTTTAGAGCTCACAGTGCTCATCTAAACAAGTACATCAGTTGACTATCAGTACGTCCATGAACCGCACTATTTACGATACACGAGTTTGGTTATCCTAAAGATGTAACTTTCTTGCGTAAACAAGCAGCATTTTCATTTACACCTACTTATTTACAACTAAGAACTGAAATTTACCTTAAAGCGGAAGAAAATCGCGTAAAACTCTTTCTGCAGAAGTAACAGAGAATGCGCTCCACATCTCGAAACATAGTTACTAAGGCTTTTTTATTCGATTAGACATCTAGGATTACGAGCTACAAAAGTTTACAACGTCCTTTTATACACCATGCACGCACGCCTCCGGCGCTAAAATGTTAGGAACTTTATTAAAAGCGACTTGGTGGAGAAAGGTAATGGAAAAGCAACATATGTATTCGATGGCCCTAGCCACATTATCTGTTTTCCCTCGCAACTGATCCTAATTTATATTACGTACCTACATGCATTTCAATTCTCCCTTGAAATACGTGTCTATTTGCACAGTTT
Source organism: Andrena camellia (assembly GCA_029448645.1). Taxonomy (NCBI): domain Eukaryota; kingdom Metazoa; phylum Arthropoda; class Insecta; order Hymenoptera; family Andrenidae; genus Andrena; species Andrena camellia. The sequence continues at coordinate 53,717,067 of CM055676.1, read as the reverse complement.
TGATTTACACGCTATCAGTTGAGGACCTCGCAGGGAGAGGGGAGCAGCTCCATCTTTACCGGCTTCGAGTAAATTAAAAAATCTGTTCATAAAATTCTTGCTTTGACTTAACATTAAAACAACAAGTACCTAGTAGTTATTGATTTGATAAGCTTTTATTTCTATTTTTGGCGAATTTTTCAAACCTGCTGCTGCCCGAAACAAAAATATTGCACAAAACAGTAATCAGTGAAGGTTCAAAATTTCCAATACATCGCTCATTTGTTATCGGATATGCATTAAACGTGCATCAAACGGTGTAGACATTTTTTTTACCCATATTACACGTCATAATTCAAGAACTGTCCGAAATGGAGTTGCACGCCTCTTGCTGCAAGGTCCTCAATTACACAAACGTGAACATCCGCGGTTGAGTGTACGCAAAACCTTCGATCGAGGGGGTTGGCGATCTTCAAGGTCGTGTCAGCTCGACAGTTCTCAGCACAATTCCACGGAATCTCGTGCGGCGTAACCCCCCTTCGATTGGCATTCCGCGAAAGGTTGCAATGGCGAATAACGTTCCTGGAATTCCTGATTCGACTACGCTCCTGCACCGTGTCCCGCGAAACGAGCCGGAGGTGCGCATCGTCATTCATTGTAATTCCAGAAAGACTGGCGCCTCGACAACGTTTGTAGACACCGTAATATAGAATAGAAGTAAAAAGGATAGCAGACGGTGGTGAAAGGGGGAGGAAGAGGCGAGATAAGCGGCGACGACAAAGCTTTCCTCATTTTCCGCTGCCGTCTAGCGAGCCTATATTCTCGGTTGGCTCCCCGTTATGACTCTTAAGGGAGTGGTTTCGAAACGCAGCCGGTTGAATTGCCATACCGCATACGTGCAGGGCCTTGAAAAGGGCACTCGTCTGCCATGGGACCCGTCATTCATTTCCGTTAAGAGTTACTGGGCCGTTCTTTAAGAAATTTCTGTACATGCTGTCTTTACGCCCGGTTTCGACATCGGGCGCGTATAACGTGTTTCTGAGTTTCAATCCTGGATGGAATTTATTCTAATGTCGAACGCGAGTCTTTCAAGCGCACGCAGGTATCATAAATCAACTATTCACGTACGTGAAAAAGGGGTAGGAGTAGTTGAACAAAACGGGATATTAAAAGAAAGTTGTTCCTAGCGAATAGAGAAGAAGCAAGTGACTTAGCCAGTGAGGATAATGGAAATGATGTGGCCTGCTTATATCGCAACGAGCTTTACTCAATATTAGCATGTAATGAAGGCTGGATACAATGTGGGGATGGTCTAAATGGCATTCATGAACAGTGCAGCAAAGCTGATGGGAATGATGAAATATTTATTTCTGACGTTTGTAGCTAAGCAGAAAATACATTTCTGTACGATATTCTTTTTTGATAAACTACAAACTCGTTGGAATGAATATTGCACAAAGTCTGATCCCCTTTGAGATATGGTATTAAATAAGTACTGTAAGCAGGGATGACTTTGTGAAAATCAAAAATTCGCGACACTTTTTGATGTTTTTCAAATATCACCCGAAAACTATACATTTATAATGCTGAACCAATACACTACTTTAAGACAAATCAATGATTGCTTTTATAGTTAAGTTAGAAATAAAATTGGAAGTTATCACAAAGTCGTCCTACATTGAAGGGGTGACTTTGTGACAGTATGTTTTATCGTATGAATAACACAGAGAAATAAATAAGTACAAAGTAACTTCATTAGTCACAAAGTCACCCCCGCTTACGGTATGTTAATATCACCCCACTCCATGGTGTTTCCAATTTCTTTTTTGTGTAAATTAAAAGTTTCAACCCATTTTATACAATAAAAAAATTTTAAGGTATGATGTAGCCTATCTCACCTTTTTTATTTCAACATAAGTTACACTATTTATCGTACAGCTTATGTACAGATCACTTACAAATAAAAATCAAGCACTTTTACAGTGGTTTAATCCTCCTTCCGTCATACCAATTGGACAAAACGGAGTAATTTGATTTTCCTTAAAAAAAAACGCTATTTTGCAAAATACCATAACTAATTATTAAATTAGAGCTATTGTACATTATACAATATATCTTACTTTATATGCTTAGAGGAAAATATTAAGTTTTCTATCCCTTATATATCACTGTGGCCCGAGACAAGCGGGCAGAAACACCTACCCCGTTTTGTCCAACTCTGCCCTATACGTTCTTGATATGAGAATGATTCTTGATAGAGGATCTTTACAAACTCCCGGCCTTGAAAGAGGGTAGAAATTATGTAGAACAAAGGTCCAGTGAAACTAACTTCCTACGGTACTCTGTTAAGAGGAGTATTGTTCGAATTATGAAGCAGTATGCATGGTATTTTGGTAAAAGGGTTAGCTTATAAACTTTGTTCTTCGTAGTGCTCATGCCTACAACTAGAAAAATCTTGATAAACACATGTCGTGATAGAAATACTTGCTGAGGTATTGTATGTACATGATAATGAAGGTTTCATTGCCCTCAGGCACTGTTTACAAACCATGATGTAATTATTTAAATGATACAAAAGGTATGTCTTCTTAGGTGAGCAAATCTGAGTACCTATTTGCTAAACCTATTAGCATTTGCATTTCTTTTCAAGCAAACAATAGATATGTGTCTTGAAAAAACATTTAAAGCAGCTGCTGTAGAGGTAAACACATAATAGCGTCCATATCTCGATAAGGATTATTAGAGCACACAGTTATTAAGACTTTTTTATTCGTTTCGAATTGCATTAAAAATCCTAAAAGTGTGTGATCGCTTTCTTTAAAACACCTTTGTATTGTTAAATTAGGGGTGGTGTTCATTTTGGATTAAATGTTTTCGAAACAATATTTATGAAACCTTGAAAGATGACCAGCACAGACTCTGTGGAAAAATGTATCAGTCTTTTAGGGGGTCAGTCTGGTGATGAATGATTCAAACTACTTAGTTTGCACTGATTTTTCATAATAGTAAAGGCTTTTTGACAGTAGACACTGTGTCATTTCGTATTGTACAGTACTGTTGTAATAAGAACTTAACAAATCTTCATGGTAATTTTTATCTATAATTTGATTCATAGTTGCCTTACAATAAACTTTCATATTAGATTCTGATCTTGTTATGATCTATAATTCATGCTTTCTTAAAGAAGTAGTACTAATACGTAATAAGTAACATAAATAGCTTCATACCTATGCTGGGTCTAAATGGACCCAGTCTCTACCAGGTAAAGGTTAATAGCTACCTGATTTCCGACAATCGCACTGTGGACCATGTACAAGCTCGATTACAATTGAATGTAATACTGCTGGCAATTTTCCAATGAGTTATCTGCTATGGTAATCCTTGCCATGTACCTAAACAATTGCCATTAATAACTACTGCGGGGGTGAGAGTTTATAGAGAATGTGTTGACGTGTTGTTCAGAATAATTGAAAGGCGTCTGTGTGCGTTTGTATGCGTACAAAGACGAGTACTGAAGGATGATTATTGTATGACAAAAAGAGTCTTTTTGCTTATTCTACAGGTAGCATCCAGGGTGTGAAGGCACAGTAAATTGTAGAAGCAGCATTTAGCGTATTCGGAGAATCTTATCATGTAACATACAGTTTTACATCATTAAATTGTCACAATCACATAGCCAATAGGTATTTACATTTATTACACCAAACCAATCTTTTATCAACCACCCTAATAATGGAGCACTAGGAGTGAACGTCATAAAATCGTGAATGCTTGCTATAAAAAAACTAGTAGAACGTTATTGAAAGAAAAGTAAGCGAATCTACTCTTGTTTGTTACAGAAAGTGAAATGCGAGGCTCCACTAGTTGACAGCAGCGCGCTGCCATTGGAGCACCGATCGGTGTATGGCCCACCGGCCCAGTATGGCGCCCCGACGACGCACGGCGCCGAGGAGAATTGGCCGCTGGCCTCTCCCGACACACCTCAGATAAAACACCTTCAGGTGCAGTGCGAGAAGACTCACATGCGCGTGAACATCGAATTCGATCGACCGTTCTATGGAATGATCTTCAGCAAGGGCTTCTACTCGGACCCCCATTGCGTGCATCTGAAGCCAGGCACGGGCCACCTGAGCGCAACCTTCGAGATCTTCTTGAACTCGTGTGGAATGAGCTCTTCCGCCAATCACAATGTGGCTGCCTATGGGGCGCCAACGCCGTCCGGCAGCTACGTGGAGAATACCATAATCGTTCAATATGACCCGTACGTGCAGGAGGTGTGGGATCAGGCCAGGAAGCTTCGTTGCACCTGGTACGATTTCTACGAGAAGGCAGTGACATTCAGGCCGTTCCAAGTAGACATGCTGCACGCCGTTACCGCCAACTTCCTCGGTGACAATCTGCAGTGCTGGATGCAGATACAGGTTGGCAAGGGACCGTGGGCCAGCGAAGTGTCGGGTATAGTAAAGATCGGGCAAACCATGACGATGGTCCTGGCGATTAAAGACGATGAGAATAAGTTCGACATGCTGGTGAGGAACTGCGTCGCTCACGACGGCAAGAGGGCGCCTATTCAGTTGGTAGATCAGTATGGCTGTGTCGTTAGGCCGAAGATAATGTCTAGGTAAGTGGAAGCACCTGTAGTGTTTTATAATAATTTGTATCATTGATTATCCTCAGTAGTTTAGTGACACTTACTACATTTGCATTCTACCATATTACATTCATGGCGTTTTAATTAATGATGTTCCTTTATAACTTTGGGACGTATCTCTTTCTTTACCTAAATAGTTTTGTACTTTCCATTCCTCCTCAACTGATGCCCTCCGAACTCATACAATTTTCCTTTTCTCATAGGTTCCAGAAAATAAAGAACTTCGGGCCGAGCGCCTCGGTCGTCAGCTTCGCTTACTTCCAAGCCTTCAAGTTCCCCGACAGTATGAACGTTCACTTCCAATGCGTCATACAGGTATGCCGCTACAATTGTCCAGAGCCGAAATGTGGACATCCTGGCCTTGAGTACGGCGCCCCCGCCACAGGTCTCACTCAGGAGTACGGCATACCTGCAGGACACCCGAACTTAGGCTCGGAATATGGCGCGCCACCAGTACCTGAATACGGTGTACCACCTGCGTTTGCTGATCCTCGACACCCCAGTGGGCCTGCCGGAGCGTACAGGTCAGCTGACAAACATAATCCACTAAAGGAATCAATTCCTCTTGAATTACTAAATTACTCTTGAATTGCATCATATAATAGTACGCGATGACCGGGAAGCTGAGACAAAAATGAAATTAATTACGAAAGGGGGACTGAGGTTACCTGTTTTGATAGTATTGATTATTTTACAAACAGGATTTATTACATGTGTAGATAGTTTTCATTTATGCAAAAAAAGAACAGGATTGAAGAATATCAGTTTTTGTGTAATTACTTTATTGTAGTACTTCTCGTTTAAATAAATAAAAATCCAATTTCTATTTGTTGAACATCGCGAACCGAATATAATGAAATAATATGAATGTAATAGAAACGACAGTGAATTGGGAAATTGAAATAGTAAAAGGAACTTCAATTTCGTACAGCATTCTAATCCGAGATTTGTTGCAACAGCGAGCCAAACGCGGACGTAGTGCCAGCACCACAAGCACAAACCTCATCCTCCTCACCCAGTTCGACGCCAGGCGACGCGACGGCCAGCAGCTCGCCGCAGAGTCCGCAGGATAACATTCACCTTCCTCCACCTCCTCTGCCTGGCCACCCGGCAGCGGCCTACCAGACCGTGAAGAGAAAGGGTACCGCCGGTTCTGAGGAGCTTGAGGGTAACCTGGCCACCCTCGGAGGTCGGCCGAGGTCGGTCGAAGGTTTTCCAGCCGAGCTTAGGGGCGCCAGGAAGCGAAGGTCTGACGATCATGAACACCTGGAAGACAGTGATTCTGTAAGTACCAAACGTTTGACCAGGGACGTGTCCAATGTACTTTTCGGATATTACTTGTTTGAGGTTATAGAGACATCGAACCAAGCGTTACGTTTACATTATATGAAAAAAAAAGTTTCTTATGCGAAGAGAGTAAAAAGTATGTCGGATGCGTGGTTAAACAAAGTATCGACATGTGATCAAATAAGTACAGCCCTGTAACAAGTAGCAATAGACACATTTGGCGGTTTATATTCTCAATGGTATCCATTGGCCATTGCACAGCACTTGCGTGGGTCTCGGTTTAGTCGTTAAATCTCGGCGAGGCACTATAAAATCGATTCGTAGCAACCCTTAGCTTTGGATACATTTAGTGCATATTAAAGTTACTAACACTTGTTCAAGTGGTGACAGATATAATAACATAACAGATGTAATAACATGAAGCATGACATACACATATGAAGTGATAAGCTGAAATTATTTATACACATTAGGTTTTCCATTTAAGGATTTTATTTAATTTTTGGGGGCTTTTTAAAATGCACCCGGAATGTAAAATCTTTTTGTAGAGATGTAGGTAGTTGTGGGTGTTTGAAATGTGTGAAATAAAGGTTCATAAGGTTCTACTGTATTTTTCAAATAATTCTAATATATTTGAACAAAATTTAAGTAGTAATGGAAATTATTTAACACAAAAGCTGTCAGACTAGATGTGGTTCTAAACTACTTTTCATGGACAATATAAATTTATTCTTCTGAAGGGTGAAATCCTTTGATATTACCAAAGATATTCTCGAACAAATTGGTCTAGATTAGGTTTGGCTTATGTGTAGACGCAGTCAAAAACAAATTCATGTTTCTATTTCCATTAGAGGTTTTATTGTTTTAAGAAATTACTTAGAATAGATTATCAGTTTTAGTTCAATATCCTTATTTAAAGATCCTGAACACACAATATCCTTCCCTCTTATTAATTCACCAGAGCAAGGATAACAAGGATGTATCAAAATATAACTCACACATGTATTGGGTTAGCCGAAAAGTTCTCCCACATTTTTTAAGCACATACAATGACAAGTTTTGTCAACACACAAATTTTATCCAATATTGGAAGTGTCTTTCCAATCTCCCAAGTCGATTTTCAAAGTCCATTTGTGTCCATGAATATAACCTCATGTGTCCCAACTGAAATTTGGCCAACACAATACACTACAGAATAACAAATCTCCATATCGTAACACGAACAATTTACAGCGAAGCTCACAAATACTCATCCGCCCTGATTAATATCATTTCCAGAGTATCTATCGCACCGTCACCCTGGTTTCCACCCACGTGTACAAGCGAGCAGCCCAGGAGATGACGGACGTCAACACTTCCAGGATCATTCAAGTTGTTGCTCCAGGCGACGTGAACTTCGCTCTGGGAACGACGAACTCCAGCAACGACACCACGGTGGTCATCCAGAACGCCAGCGCCTCTGCCGACCCTGAGACGATTTGCATGAGCCTTCCAGGGTTCGTTGGCGGCCTAGTGATGCTGCTTCTCGTCGTGGTCGTCGCCTCGCTGGTCGCGGCGTTCCTGTTCGTCAGGGTGCGCGCCGTCGACCGAAAGAACGTCGGCATGACTGGGAGTACTTTCGTTCATCCGGCGTACGCAACGGAGAACTGCAGTGTGCCGAATCCAGAGTTCGTCAAGGTGGCCAACTGAGATCTCGCCTAGACGATCACGTCGATGTAAGGGACACTCAGTGAAGGGACGAGAGAAAGCGATCACTCGAGGACGGGCGACCTCGAGGACAAACCGTACTGGGATGTTATTTAATTTTTAGGCCCGTGTCACCTCGAACGAATTCTCCTCGTTCACCTCCGCCGTCCATTTAACCTGTTCTCTCGGGATTCAGTTTTCCCTCTTTCCCCCTAGAAGGCTCTCCTCTCCTGGTCAAACTCCGCCAGAAACCAGCATGGTTTTGTCGTTCGATTGAGCTAGCTCGAATGAAAGAACGAGCAGAATGTTTGGATGCGGTGTAAATAACTGCCTTAGGGATGCGACTACATAGGAGAGGGAAAAAGTAAAAGGGGGAGGACGAGTGAAAGAACGACAATGCTGGAGCACGTTCCACTGGTCGCCATTGTGTTTGCTGGACCTATCTCCCCCTTCACGAAGCGACACGCGCGACACACTGAATTTGCAACGTTTGTTTTTAGTTTAGCTAAAACTTGCTCTCCCTTAGGTCAGCGAAATTCATTTAAACGCTCGGTCTCTGTTTACATGGGTATTGAAAGTCTTTGCGCCAAGTATCGTAGCTAGATGCGGCCGACTGGTTTCGTCGGTGGAGCAAAGAGTACCATGCAGGAGGGACAGGTTGGTTAAAAGGGTCGGAAGCTATTGAACACCCTCTAGTAAGTTCAACAAGATCGGAATCGTAGCGACAGTGGAACGTTCTTCGGCGTGTTTCAAGCTGGATTTCGTGGCACGTTGTGATCGTGGTAGAAGTAGAGATAGGTTAATCACGCGGCAACGCACGGCGTGCCACGGTGGCAAAGGTTCGTCGATGATCGCCAGAATAATCTCGGAGGGCATTGTAAATAAGTCGGAAGTAGTCAGACGGCCCTTCAAGACACGCGGGTTCCATCGAACTCCGCGTCCTTCGATCGCAAGCCGTGTACACTCGATCGTTTAAACGTTTGTATACATCGAATGGCAATCTTTTTCTCCAGTTTCCTTTTACCTCGCGCCTCGTGAGTCGCGGGCTTCGCGTCGTTGGCCTACCGCGATGGAAGGCCGCCATGACGCTGGACGTTGGTCTACACGTCGACGTTCACGGAACACGCGGTGATCCTTCGTAACGCTCGCGAAACGACCTTTATTTATTGCTCCTCTTTTGTTACATCATTTCTAACTCTTTCCTTTTCGATCGATCTAACCCTAATTTATTTATCGAAATTCCTGCGAAAATGGTTCCCTACTTTCTCGCTTTCCCACCTTCTCTTTTTCTTCTTTCCTCTTACTCTTGCTCGCTTAGTATTTAAGACTTTTCAAGGAGAAATATTCCCTCAACAGGGGGATATGTTTAAGTATGTGTCGTAAACACACGTCAAGCACACACACACACACACACACACACACACACACACACACACACACACACACACACACACACACACACACACACACACACACACACACACACACACACAGAGAGAGATACACAGGCTACGTATAATGCATGAAGGATATATAAATGAACAACAAACACGGACGCAAACGGGAACGCACCCGCGCGCAAATTATATCGTATACGTCGTTATACTGGCCCGAAGAATGTATACATCCAGACAAGATTTGATTATCTCATAATTATTTTAATTACATATTCATTTTTATTTATACAACCCTGCGTTCCTCTTCTTCATTCCCTTGATATCCCCGCTGTATTAGCTCCGGTGGACACGAGCAGCATGCGTCATTGTGCAGCAATGCAACGCTGTGTTCTAGCAGTAGGTACATGTATGGATATGGAGAGATATTCCTACTAATATAAAATATATGTATATTTTGTGGCAGTATTGGCATATTGACGCGACTGAAAAATGCCGCTTGCCGATCGTATGCACCGGGCCTTACTCGACTGTCGGTGGTAACACACACAGTTCTAGAAATCAGGGTAGGACTGAATCTGAATTAAGGTGGGATTTCCTATACGCGGCTGGACGCAACGTCAAGAAATTCAAAGTCGATTTTCTCGAAACTGAAGAGCAATATCAAAAAATTTTATTCCTTTTTCTCGACTTATTTACTTGTTATAAGTCGAAAAGAAACAGTAACTTTTTTTGATATCACGCTTCATTGTTGAGAAAATCGACTTTGAATTTCTTGACGCTGCGTCCAGACGCGTACAGGAAAACATACCTTTGAATACGAAATCTAAATAATTATTTTGGTGGTAATAAATCTACGTTATGTATTTTCGGAATCTATAATTTAATGTGTTGAAAAGATAATATTTTCACAGAATATCAAATGCAAAGCATTTTTTAAAGTAATAGTTCTGAAAACGAGAAAATATTTTTGCCTATTATTATCAGAGTATTTCCCTATTTCTCGCGTATTCATGGACCATATTTTACAAGTACATACATTGATTTTGAGAAAATTTTTGTTTCTTAAAAGAGGGCTACTGTATGTTCAGATTTCTTGCAAATAACATTTTAAGAAATATACGCTGCCATTTACAAATACGTAAATACATTTATGTGAAAAAAAAACACAAAAGAGTGAACTCTTGTGTGAATTCAGATTTTAATGAATGTTAGGAAAATTTTCTGGTAGAATGAATTTTATACAATATTATTTTGATTACATTATGATCATTGGATGTTATAAAAATGTGATTTAAAGTAATTTATTCCAGTGACTAATAAATGAACTTAAGGTGTCATGGTAGATGGCACCTAGTTTTTGATTTCTTCCATACATGCAAGAACGGTCTATACTTGGTGACCATAAATTTACGTTGCCTGCCTGACTTTTGGACTTTTCGTAATTCTTCAGTTATATTGTATAAACTGCTTTCGGGCTTTAAGTCAGCCGCCAGTAGTCCCCTGAATTTACATCTATTCCGAACAAAAAGCAATGTTTATTAAGAATTTGTTTCCATGATATTCTACTTAAGTAGCGCAATCATAACTGGGTGGCTTACTTCCGCACATGGTCATTCGAGCTGGCATCTGTGAAATACGATGAAATTTCTTTCTTCAGATTTAAAATCGTCCCTAACTCTATTCTGGAATTGAGTTTATAACGATATTAATATGTAAATTCTATAAAATGCATCGTTAACTGTGCATTCATTCTTGTACCGAATACTTTTCCTGCCCGCAAAAAATTGAAGATTGATGTTCTTGCGATTGAAAATCCTTAAGCTGATATAATCAGTCAATTTCATGCAGACCACTTGTAGGTGACAAGTCTCTTCAGGATAATTTTTGTGGTCATCTTGTCTAAAGTATAAAATATTTCAGGTCAGTTTTCATCCAGAATATACAGGGTGAGTCACATGACTTGTCAACCCTGAATAACCTCCAGAACAGTGTTTCTCAAAGTGCACTAGGTATTAAGGGGGTGGAAATGTGGACGATTAGGATTTTAATAACTTAAGTTTGCACATGATTTCCGAACACAGTCCATTAAGTGTGTAAAACTGTAAATACATGCGAGGATTGTCTTATATCAATAGAAAACTTTTTATATCAATTATATCAATGATTTTCGTCGGACTGCAACTTTAGAATGCTCGGAATACTCGTAACTGTCGTAACACACAGTTACAGAACTGTGTCCCCTGGCGCGACGTGACTTTAAAGCAGGCTGACATCGAAAATAGTCGGTCGTTAATTGAAAAACTTGATTATTAGCGTTTCGTGCACTTGCAACAGCCCCGTTGTAATTAGTAACCCTCGCTCAAGCACAATTGTACTACTTTTTTCCCCCTCAACGTACCCGGACTCGACCTCTTCTTCTTCGCCGTCGTCGTGCCCTGCAACAACAGGTTTCCGTTCCACGACCTTCTTGTCCTTATTTCGCGAGCTGCCAGGCGACATCGGTGCTTTGGCACTTGCAGAACCGAACATATTGTACGTTACACGCGCATCGATGAAATTAATCGGTCCCTATTTCTTAAATGCCTTAGTGGCCCTTACCTCCTTAATGCTATTCTCGATGACGGGTGGAGGAACTTTTCCAAATGCGTTGTTGATTTCTCCTACAGTATCAAATCATTGTTGGTGAAATTATAAGACTTCATTTATTATACAGTGCAACAGCTTTGATACATTGTTTAAAAGACCATTTTGAGTAAAAATTTCATATGACTGTATGTTGTTTTTTCCATACTTTTGTTAGTATTCGTTACAAGCATTTAAAAAACTATTGCTGTCAGAATAAAAACACAAATTTCGAAGTGGACTTTAAGAATTTTCAGTGGCAGATAATACGAAGTATTAGTTAGTCAATCAAACATTAGCTGTATGTTATTTAGACAATTGCTTCATGTGCTGCACAATGGAAGATTTTAATAGAAACATGCCCATATTGTTTTCTTTAATGGAGATTCTTGTTTTTGAATTTAAGTTCGAGGAGCATATTTTTTTATAATTGTTGTAATAAGACTTATGCTAATTAATGATAAGGAGCATTGAGAAAAGAGGCTATGTTTGTATGGCATATTTTACTGAAACTGACTTCCGATAGAGACTCCTCAAGTTTTTTACCCTTGCCCTGAAATACCGTGTACAGAGTATAGTCTTTAAAAAATATGGTTTATTAAAATAAAGTGTAAGAGGGGTTCTATGAACATTGTGTCTAATATGTATAGTTAATGACGTTACTGCTATTAAAGAAATAATCAAAACTATTGAAATTTATCGGAAGAAAGCGAATAGATTTATAAAAAAATGTTTTTCTTTCGATCATCAAACATTCGTCTCGAGTGTATCAGTTACTTTCAGAAGAAATTGATATAAACTCATTTCACCTTTTTTTTCCATCATTTTTCTTCTTACAAGTACATAAAAAGAGAAATATAAAATTTAATGAATATTAGTGAATTGTCACTAATTATAATACGTACATAAGTAATAAAGAAAGTGATTACAGACCTCTACTTCATATAAAAGTAAAAAGAATTTAACTTTAAACCCGTTCGAAGTCACAATAACACAATATTTCATAGATTAGTTTGTACAAATAGTACCCTTTTGTATGTAGTTAAGGAAATCCGAAAGTTAAACAAGTATATGGAGGGCTGAGAAGCCAATCAGTGTAAGTCTAACTTTCCCTGAAAATGAGTTACGTAGTTCAAAAACTTCTTTATTATTAAAACTTTCAGTTAATAAATCAATTAAGTCACTACTTTCATGCGTAAGCAATAAATTGCGGTACTTAGGCATATTAATCGTGGAATTACTAAGAAAATTATATAGAGGACAAATAGTGCAAATCTCCATATGAACTCACCATGTACATAGTCTTAAATATCAATTTCTTTTCATTGGCGTCCCACTGCCATGTTAACGGCAACCCTGCAGGATTATCCCTCCAAATTCCTCCAATCTGATTATACGACAGCCTGCAGAAATAATTGGAAACTTGAATTGAAGGTGTGTCGGGCCGACAGTAATTAAAAATTCCTGCCAGATTCTTTTCCTCACGGACCTTGTTACGCCATTCTCGTCGAAGACAGCACCGTTGCCCATGGTGTCGAATACCGCGACAATCTGCGATTCGCTATCGACTCCCACACAATCCTTGCCTCCTGGGGTGAATACAGTATACATATCGTCTTGAAATCGATTTCAACGAATTTTTTTTATGCCTTCCCTCTGCCGTTTCAAGTGGGTTCGTCTTTACTAAACTACCAAGGTTGCTGAAACTACTGCTTTTTGCGACAAAATGTCACGATCGTTTATACAAAAATTTTCAACGTGATTTCTTAGGGTTCCCCTCTTTTTGGAAGAAACAGTATTCCCAAGCAAGTGCCTTTTAAAGTGACGCCTAAAATATTAGTTTAGTGAAATGGTGAATGGAAAAATTGCTTATTTTATTATGAAGTATTCAGTGGAAGATCGATCAAAAGTGATATTCTGTATCCTTTCTAGGTTTTTAAGATTATTTTCAGTTCAACTTGATATTTCGGGGCGTTGCTATATATTTTTATTATGACTTTGCTACCTAGATGAGGAAATTGTTTTTCAGTAGTATCTATCGTCGAGGATCCACTGTTAAGAAATGTGTTGTTTTCGAAAACTTTGATACGCAACAGCATGACCTTGAAGTGTCGCTGCAGGGTAACTTTATATGTGATTATTGAATTGATCTTTTTTTTATCTAGAAGAATACTAATCAGTATTTTATTTTGAAAAATAAAGTCAAGTCTAGAACTACTTAAAAAGAGGGATATTCTGTGGGATTCTACGTGAAAGAGGGGACAAATATTAAATAATAATAGCAAAATATTGGAATAAATTGGAAAATTATACGTATGATTTAAAATATATGTGTAAATAGGATGATATTAAAATGTGTTTGATTCCATTTAAGAAATATGCTTTAGGTACTAAATAAAAACATGGTAACTAATATTTTAAGATAAATTGATATTCCATTGAAATTAAACTTTTCACTCTTTTCAGCAACCCTCGTATAATCGATTATCCAGTTGAAGGTTAAAACTTAAGTATCTCTTTAAAATAATTCAAGCTCACAATGGTTCACAAAAATGTTGCAATCCTTGCAACAAAAATCTGTAATGAGCGGAGCATGTTAAATATACCGAAGTCTGAAAAATATTATTACAAATACAATAGGAAAACATGATCGCAGAAGTCCTATAATTATTATTAAAAATGAATAAAAAAAACTGCAATTTCTTTAAGGACGCATAAAAATATGGTTCCAATTTCAGATGAATCGAAATGCTAGGTTTTTAAAAAAAATTCATAAATTTTGCTATGTTTTTAGCCCATAAAATAGTATTCCCCCCTTAAAGACATATGCTTTTAACTAAATTTCATAAATATGGTATCTGCAAAATATCTAATGAAAGATTTTTAGAAATTAAATTTCCTGAATTGCAATTCTTTAAAATTAAGATAACTGGATTACAACTGCATATATGGATCAATTGCAGTAATATGAATACAGAATCTAGAGTAGTTGCGAATCTATTTTTACCAAACTTTTGAATCCTTCAACAGGAAAATCGATTCTAGTTAGACTATATTGATATTCCATTTTTTTTTATTACATTCACGATCGTTCGGTTTCTGAACTTTGATAGCCAGTTTCCCGTTTGGGTAAAACACTTCTCCAGATCCATCGGTTTGGAAATTTAAGAAAATGCTGGATCCATCGTCGTAATATATCCTTCCATCGTTTCTGTGCTTCTCGAACCTGCCACGCGTGAGGCGTTAAGAACTTAATGATTAATCGTAACAAATTGTGAAAGTTATATGTATAGTTTATGGGATCAGATTAGAACATGACAACGTCTATAATGTCGTCTTGTTAGCTTTACGCTTCACCCTAATAGCTCGTTAGCAACTAATCCCGATGTTTACTCAGAGTTGTGTGCAATGCGGAATATGAAATTTTTAGTTTGTTTGCCAGAGTGTGGTACAGGGCTAGAATTTTCTCAGTTCCACATTATTTGTGAAAGTCTAGTCTCTTAATCCTTTTAAAGTTGTAATCTCTTCTTTGTATTACGGTTCAGATACAAGCTTGATATCAAATTGCTTAATGATAGTAATTTACATTTATAAAGAATGTGTTCTTTGTATTTTTAAATTTTATTCTTGGTATTTTTTATAAATCCAAGTTATTTATGAAACATATAAAGTATTTTTCAATCAAGAACATTTCATGCGATTTTAGATTCGCGATTATTTTTTAGCCAATTTCGTATTCAGTACGACACAATTTTTTTTCAGAACTATACTTCAAAGTTTTACTCAATGTTAATGTAGGAAAGATGAATTTCTTTTTAAGGGGGGGGGGGCCCTAAGTTACTGGTCCTGTACAGCTTATAAATCTGTTTTAAATAAATTTAAAAACAGATATTCGTATAACTTAAATATCCAATAAAAAGTCCTGAATGTTAAAAAAGGATTCATTACGTAGTTTGCTTTTAATAAATTTCCAGTGGTCATTACAGTGGTGTCCCCCCTTAATCATTATAATATTTCAATATATCTATTAGAGGAAAGAGTACACATATAAATAATTGTAATCTTCGTATTTCACAGTCTAAATAAATGAAATTACATCTGTGCTGAATAATGCATTAAATTTGATTACCTTGTTATTAAAGATGTGATATTTTTTCATCATGACTTCAAATCTCAGTTTTAAGAATGGGTATTTGATATATGTGGTTCTATAAAGCATATGCTTTATGAAGAGATATGAGCCATTTCATAAAGAATTTATTTCTCTAAGAGTTCAGAATATTTAGAACATTCGGAAGTATCATTTGATCACTAACAAAAATGCACTTACATTTTGCAAATCCCAAGATGTCATTAAAAGTGTCATTTCACCACCTTTTTTTATTTCCAACATGATTTACTCTATATGTAACAATTCAATATAAGTGTAGGTGCTAACATCACTCTTACCAGTTTTAATAGTTTCTTGACACTATAAATTTTAGCAATAATGTGTGTAAAATCTTCTAACAAAATTCTGCAAAATTACTGTCACAAATGTATTATACATTTAAAAATAGAATAATGAATATAAATTAATGAAGTCTGAGAATTCTATACGGTTTAAACTATTCCTCAGGAAGTTCTAAAGGAAGATCAGACATATCAGAATACTTTTCTTCTCCCTCAATAAACACTTGTCTTCGTTAAATTCAATCGATATGTAGATTAATTTTTAGTAACCTTTATAACTTTCAGTACACCAATGTTGTTCGTCACATAAACCGTACGCGATGAAGATACGTTTATCACGTTTACTATTAGGTGAGTCATTCCTCATTCTTTTTAATTTCCTCTTTTAACGATACACAGTTCCCTGCTTTTATCGTCGTCTTCCTAAACTATTTATTTGGTAATGGTTCGACGTGTTAGGAATCGGTGACCGTTCATATCATTGCCTCTAGGATAACCCCTACGCTAGTATCACATCGTCGATTCGTTGACGCATAAAATTTAACGAGCTATTTCGCACGATCGAATTCCACGGACGACGTGCTCGTCGAATAGAACTCAAAAGGGAAGTGCACAAGGTTTGGATCATCGATTTCGCTAAAACGTTGCATACAGTTGGTCCATGCCATGTAATAACATGTTATATATGTACATACATAGGGTTCATTACCCAAAATTTGGTGAGGAAATTATGTTCAACATTTTGCCTTTTACAGACCCTGTATCTGGATCTGTATACACAAATGAGAACGATTTAAATAGCTAATCGTAGACATAATGAATAATTAGTAACAAATCTATACATATGTATAGATATTCATTTTCTCGGAAAATTTTTAATAGCACGCTCTGTCCATTTGATTGATTAGGTACTACACGCGTTGTGCACGAACTATATAAAAAAATTAAACCTATAAATAATCAATATATTAAATATATTTGCATGTTACTTCCATTCAAATGTATTAATATTATGATTAATTACTATTACACTATAATGTTCGTATCACGTGGAATACTGACTTCTTTTTTGTATGACTACAAAATGTCTATCAAGTATAACTAAATAGGCTAGGAAAGCATGAAAGCCTGTACATATTTTTACAAACTCTAAAAAAATGAGTACAAGAAAAGACAAATATTTCAGATGTAAATCAAAATTTCAGTTATAATTCAGAGAAGATTAAGATAATACTGTTTTCTCCCATATTATTTTTTTAATGCAACCTTTGTATCTTTTTTCAATCGACATTTCAAATAAAATTAGAATTCAAAATTTCTATCATTCCATAAGGTATAACGCTCGTATTCCTCGGTGCAATATCGAAGTTTCGTTTTATCGTTATGCTACCATTGAAAATTATGGGTTCACCTACCAGTTTAAATGAGGTTTTGCTGGCTCTGCTTGGTAGTAAACGATTTTCCTCATGGTTCTGAGGACCGGTAGCACGGTCCAGCCTTGATGCACAAAGTGCTCGTCTGATAATTGGTACTCGATCGGGCTCCTATGACCTATAATGGGGCAGGATTTTCACGAGAACGCCGTACTTGGTTCACTGTACACACATAAACCGCATTATCTGGATACAATACGATAATGACGGCTAAACGTTTGCCGGCCTCAAGTGTTCCCGATTAATGACGATTTGGTATCAGACTTCGGTCAATCTCCATGAAAGCAGGAATGTCGATAATGACATGAGGTTACATATCACCGCTTTCAAACGCAGATTTCGTGAATCGATATTGGTAAGAATGCTTGTTTACCTATTGCGTTTCTTTAGCATTCACATAGGTACATTCGTCAAGGAGAAAAAACTTTTTTGCTTTTGAGATTCTATGAACACGAAATGGAATCTCCAACTGATTTCCATGTAAGTCATTTTAGAGCAAATCGATCACTTTTTGCATTCGATGTCAAGGATTTTGGAGAAATTGAAATATGATGTAGTTTACGTGAAATTAGGGATGGTTTAAGTCACCACTTTGTCGGTTTCGAATTTCTTTGAGACACATATGTAGGCTGTCGAAGTCTGTGATTTTTGTCGCTTTCGTGAGAACGGGTTTCATAAACCAAGTTTTGTATTCGACAGTGTCAGCTTTATGGAGCTTGTTCTTTTCTGTTGTAATAGAGATGGGATAAATCTCCCCAGATACATTTTTTTTAGAAAAAAAGCAGCTCGTGCGAAGAATTATTATTTTTTAAAATTTCGGGTAGAGGTCGCGGATTTAGAGTTCCGTAGAGTTGACAGTTTCGAAAACATGAATTTTTTTTATAGTTCGCTCTTGCAGAAATAGGAAAGAATTGCCAGCTTCGGTATTACATATGTATTTCTTAAACAAATTCGAAATCAGCTGTATGTTGACTTAATCACCATCCACAATGTCACGTAAACGACGCCATTTTTCAATTTTATCAAAATCCCTGACATCAAGTGCAAAACTGGTCGGCTTGATGTGCAATTTTCCATTTTTAACACTCAGATATCCATTAATGCGAGCATAAAAAACAAGCCTATTTTCAATTTTACAAATAATAAACCAGGAACAGGTCATTTCAATAAAGAACGAATATTTTTGCAACGTTGTCGTTTGAACTAATATGAGAACATGGCGTTTTCAGTATTTTTTCTTAGAGCCCACTGTAAATTTTAATCCTTATCCATTTTTTAGATATGTAGGGGAAACTTGAACAAAACCGGGTACCTGGGTAAAACCGGGACGAGTTATTATTTTTTAAACTGCCTTACATTTTCCCGCATCGTTACAGCAACATATTGTCGCGATGTGCATTATTTTATCAACAAAAGATGATCGTATTCCATGTGTACTTACTAAGGTTATATCGTCTTGTGTGTTTTTGAAGGCTCTGATCTAATTTTCGATAATTAAGGAACTTCAAACACTTTTGACAGTGTTCAGGTAGATACTTTTTCGTGTGAATTATGTTAATTGTTCCATATTAAAGTGCAAATAATTGAAAGGTTTCTTTTTACTTACCCACGGTATTATTTATTATTCGTAATATTTATAAAATTGTATGCTGGGGCAAAACCGTACGGGATAAAACCAGGTACCCGGTTTTGGACAAAATGTGTATAACAAAGAAACGACTAAGGGTAAGTTATGAAAATTAAAACTAAATATTAATAAAGGACCACAACTAAAAAGAAAGAAAACCACAAAATTAAACAAAATACCGAAGGATAATGATAACAGTGGTGATGAAAATTGGTTGGGGGACTGAAGAATTCCGTTGGTATGGGTGCTAGGGCCAGTATCTAGTATGGTACCCGGTTTTACCCAGGCCATCGGGTAAAATCGTAAAAACGGATCATATTTTAAATCATTATTTTTTTGTATTTTTCCTTCTATTAAACAAATTGGATGTGTACTATTTAAAAAGAGTTTATACTGATGAATCCCAATTGCAATTTCTGTTTTACTTAATAATGTCAAAGTTATGTGATTTTATTCTTAACGTCCCGATTTTGCTCCAGTCTCCCCTAAATATATTTTCTTACCTCCAATCGTTGAAATAAACTGAAAAAAGCCATGATGGAAAACTACTAAAGATTATGCTTATTCAAATGTCATTTCCTCCAAGTCATTCTCCTCCAATTTCGTGATAGAAATACCAGGATTGTTTTCCAATTTCAGAAATTACTACGCCTTACTGAGTTCGGCATCGTAAAGTTGCAAAGCTCTTGCTTTTCTGTTGCGATAACGTGGTCCATTTATCTTGCTATAATCGTCGGTCGTTCTACTCGAATCAGGCCGTCTAGTTGCTTTCTTACTAGCTGCTTTCATCCCTTTCTTACTTCGGTGTCCAGACTCGAGCGTTGATTTATCTTCAGCACTCGTACTGAATGCTCTCGCTTCGCATGCAAGGGAAAATTTCAGTCCAACATTATGGTTATTAATCTGTACAACTTAAGTGAAGCTTCTTGCCTCTAAAAAATTGATAAGCAACTTCTTTACATTTCCAACTTCATTATCAATTGTTGATCTCAAGGGCAGTATCTGTCCTGTTGTATACTAAAATATACTTTTTTTATTGAGCGCGTTTGCAATGTTTTGGGAGATCTAGTCACTAGCTGTATGGCTTTGATAAAAAAAATGTGTATCATATTTGTTATATTATTCACAGGAACTTTATTTGTTCTTAGGCTATTATTTAACTACTTAAAGAATTCGTGTTATTATCTGCGTTATATATAAATAAACTTCAGCCTGTACTAATTACAGGAAAATGTAAATGGCTACTTAAATGGTGTGACTGCATTAATCAATTCTACATATAAGTTGTCTTGAAATACCAGAATTGCCAAACCTGTTATATCAACATTTCAAGGATTATTGAAAACGATTTGAATAGGACAAGTCTTCGCAAATGTGGAAGAAAATTCATACTATAAACTGCTCTTAAAAAGTCACGAATATACAATAATAAAATACTGTAGCATATAATTTTCTATGTGGTAAATATGATAATAACCCAATTTTCAAAAGCTGCTCACAACATGTAATTGAAATCCTTCCCAAGTTTTTATTCTATACGTACATATAATCATTCACAATTCTATCATTCTCTCACAAGGGGACTTCGGTAACCCGAAAGTCTCGATTTTTTTTTAAACTTTGCAGGTAATGTGTGTCTTGTTATTTTCCTGTAGTAATATCTTGAAAACTATAGTATTTAGATTTAAAAAAAATTGTTCGAATGAAAATTTAATGGTTTTATGCTCTATAAAACTATACAATTAAATTGTTTAAAATTTTTAGTGGGGAAGGTTTTTTTATTGAAACTACAGATTTTAAACAATTTGATTGCACAGTTTCATGGAGTATAAAAAACAATTTCATTTCCATTCTAACAATTTTTTTAATCAAGATTGTATACAGGAAAATGGGAAAACACACGTTAACCTTTAAGGGCTGTTTTCACTCTGAAGAACCGAAAAGTAGCAGAAAAGAAAAATTGTTTATACTTCTATTGAGATTAGACCGTACAAACCTGCAAAGTTTAAAAAAAATCGGAATTTTCGGGTTACCGAAGTTCCGTTGCGAGTGAGAAATAAGGCTACCGAAATTGACACTACAGTGATCAAATAAAAACGATTTCCAAAAATGTAAACTCATTTTCTAAAGAAGTTCCTGTTTCTCTACGACGTCGTTACGGGTTCCGAATTTTTACCAACTGTACCTACCTCCCTTATGTTTCTTCATTAAGTCAGAATCAATACCTTCTGTTCTCCCGCTCGAGCGACCTCTTCGATTTCCATGACGTTTAAGAACATTTCCTTCTTCATCACCGCTGCGGGACCCTCCACCCTTCTCGCTGTCAAGTGCATCCGCTTTTTTCCTGCTTCGTCTACCAGCCTTTTTACTCTTACTTACATCCGCCATTTCTTCCATCTCTTCATCCTTTCCTCTTCGTGGCGTCCTCCTGCCTCGCCTACCAGTTGTTTTCTCTTCACCATCCGTGTCGCTCGTCCACGTCTTCTCAACACGTCTGCTCCCTTCATTTTCTGGCACCGTGCTTTTATAAAGTTTCCTCCCTCGTTTCCCTCCGAGCTCCTTTCTTTCCCGATTCGACTGATCCTCGTAAATCGACTCAGCATCTTGCATCTTCTTCGATCGCCTTCGACCAGCTTTCCCCCTTTTTCGCATGGAATCGTCGATCCTCCCAGCAGATCGAGTGATTTTACCTTCTTCCTCGTAATCTGGTCCCTTTCGACGACTTCGATTGACATTTTTTCTTCTTCGATCGATCTCGTGCCCATCAACGTCGCTCGATTCCATGCCCATTTTTTTCCTCCTTAATCGATTAACCCCTTTTTCAAATCCCGTTCCCAAAGACCCACTTTTCTCTGACCGATCCCAGGAAGACTCCTCCGTGTCCCTTTTAATTCTCTTCCGCCCACTTTTATACGGAGCATCGTCACGTTCATCTCGCCCACCTGGCGTGATAGGATACTCGCCGCTCCTGCCGATATTGCGGTTCCTCCTTACTCCACCCCTCATCTTTCCACCGACCGTACGATACGCCGTCTTTGTTAAATCTCTGCCCCCGACTCTGTCAAATTTATCTGCTCCTAGAGCGGCGTATCCTTCGTCTGGCTCTGTCTTCCTCGAGGACGCCTCTATGCGACGTGACGGACTTGCCCCACTTGTCCCACGAGTACTTGGATGTTTTATCGCTTGATCGAACTCGCCCAGCTTCCGTGAAGCATCGTAGACTCCTCTTGCGCTTTTACCCCTGTCCGTGGACCGTGCATCGACGGAATCATAATCCGTGACGCGTCTGCTAGCGGATGTCTCGAGAGAAGGGTCCACCTGGGATCGTTTTGCATCCGCCACGTACTCCGCCGTGTAATCTTCATCGGTGTCCAGAAATCGCTCGCCCTTCAAGTGGCTGGATTTTATGTCCTCGACGCTGGACTTGCCTTTACTGGCGCCCTATTAACGACAGAATCTGTGGACTTGTTTGTCGAGTTGCTATAGATTTCTAGCGTGTATGTTGCTCTTGCAAAGCTAACCGATATCGATTGTTGCAGAGTCCACTCCTCGCGTATACTGCTGTACCGATGCGCGTCCTTGCAGCAGAATGCCCCCTGGAAAACATGGTTGGTATGCTTTATGAAAATCGGAGTATCTGTGATAATGCTGGAAAAATATTTTGCCCAGGTTCGGAGGTTAAGCAATTAGTGTATTTGTTAACTGATTTGGTTGCGTCGTGCTTGGAATTTTACAGAAATGTGGTATGCAGCGTAGAAATGTTGCTTGACATTTTAAACTGTGCCGTGAATATTTTTACTTGCTAAAGTGGTGAACGGAAAGTTTAAACTGTAATGGGTAACAAAAATAAGATATTTTCATTAAAAAGGATTGTATGTATTAGGAAGTGGAAAAAGTGTTTTTCATCTGTTGTAAAGTGATGATAAGTGAAGTGAATTATCTTTGAGTTGTTCAGGTTATCATTCCGTGAATAATGTGACATTTAAATTTAATGGAAGGTCATTTTTATTAACTTTGTATGTAGAATTTGATGGAACAAACATATTTTTATTTTTTATTATATATGTAATGAAATAAAAAATAATTAAATGAACTAAACTAAAAGAAACTGCTGCATGCTTGACTCTGGTCTCATATAGTTTACGAAACTAATGCCGAAACAACTTCAAATGAACCTCTTACAATACTTAAGAACATTTAAATAAAGAAATCAACACTGAGCATTTATTACTTCTTGTATCGTTTTATGTATTCTGTCACGTCTTTCTGCATTCTTAAACCATTCTATAAGCATCTAAATTTTACGGACACATGTAAAGACTAAATTTCTTCGTATTAGGTGCAATAAATGATTCTATTCGATATTTTAAAAATTACTGCTGGAATGAGAATTTTGAGAAACCAAGTGCCACTACATTGTTTATTAGAATGATGATGAAGCGACTATGAATGTGTTCGTCGGTTTGTGAAGGTATGTTTTTAAGGATGGACAATCCGGGACGAAATGTTACCGTTTAATTTAGTTCTTACAGAGTTTTCAGATAGCACACATGCAGACAGCTAATAGCGAGTTTTACTGGAGTTTGGTGTTTAGTACCAAAAATATTACGAAGTGTTAATTATTTTACCTATTAATTTTAAAGAGGTAAGTGTTATTATTAGCAAAATATTTTTTTTACGGTTATATTTTGTGAGATTTCAAGGCTATCTCTATTTTGTTTAATGGGTTTATATACTTTTATTGACACGGTGTGAATTAAATAAAATAGGTAACACGACCTTCGGACGACTTTGGCAACTAAAATGTCTACATGAACTATTATTTTAACATTTCTCGGTAAGCCACTTTATAATAAATATAAGTTACGTCTACTACCCTAATCCAGCCCCGTTTTACGTAGGGTATTATAAAAGTACCTTCTACGTTACGTACCCAATGTCGAGTCACTTCACTGACAACGTGATCGCAAAATCTACAAACTCTGATGCAGGGTTGCGTCCGAGACCTCGTTTCGCTCCAATTACAAATAAAGTTGTTGACGAGACACAGTATTAACTTCGTTTCCATACCGGGAAGAGGTTCTACAACGGTTTCATAAAAATCTCGTAAAACTCAAGAACTTGAATAATTAATATCTACTTCATTAGTACGTTTCATAATCCCATTGAGCGTTTGATGGTGAATTGGGGGTTGTAATGCACATCCATTCACTTAAATCCCATGATAGCTAAATATATTAACCCTTCGTGGTCACAAGGTGTATATCGCACCTCAAAATATGTCTTTGCCAATATTTCTGTAAATTTTTAAACCTTAATAATAAAATTTAAATACTTGGTGAATTTTAACAAAAAAAAATCGCTTTTATCCACAACTATTTTTTCAAATACAAATTTCAACATATCAAAATTTACATTTCTAGAAAAGACTATTAGAGCACGATTGTATGAGTGTTGCATATGTACAATTATCACTCAAAAGTTATAAAATTGAAAAATACGAAAATGGTAACTCAGAAATGACGTTGGGGTGCAGTGAACCCCATGTGACCGCGGAGGGTTAATCATTTAATCTGACAATTTCATAAGATCTTCCTTTCTGTGCTCCTTTATACTACTTTAATTTTTACAGGTTAATTTTAGTAACGTACAAAGCACGTTAATCGTTACTAGATATGGAGGTTACCTTCTAAGGCTTGATCACGGCAAATAAGCTTTTTCACTATCTCTTTGAGGAGAAAGGATAACGTTCTTAGTCTTTCAGACGTTGCGCACGACGGCAATTGTTCCAAGGTGAACAAGACATCTTTCACTTGACATATAATGCTCTCGATCGCGCAGAATTTTTGTAGACATGTCAGGATTATATCTACCTTTTTGTGGTGAAAGAAGATAATTGCATCATTTATTAATAAATGTAGAAAATGAATAAGTAAATCATGTGTTTACGGTACAAATGAATGAATAAAGAAGCGCTTTCTAAATACCATTATGTTTGTTTTTGAATACATAGTGTAATCGATAGAAAATCAAAGTCTATAATAATTAATAATATATCGCAACATCGATTCACATTCTCAATTCATAAACAATTCAACCAGTGTTCTGCCATTACTCGTATCACTATATATTCTTCGCATCTATGTGATTTTATCTTTATCTTTGGCACGACTACGAAACAGAAACAATCTGAAGATACTATAAGTACTTAATAGTTATAAGTATGTAGTACTATGCAATTACAAGAAAAATAAAAAATGGGCACTAATGACTTTGATGAGTGCAAAAATGATTTCGACAGTTAGAAATCGTGCTTGATATATTCTGGCTCGAAAGAGTAAAATGAGAGATATATCTGAAGCAGAGGGGCAATCATGAAATAGTTGATGAATGTAGGTGGAAAGGAAAGATGGGAAGGAAAGATGGGAAGGAAGTGGAGGTATAGGGGAGGAGGCATGGAAAATCTTATACTAGGAATATATAAATACACAGTAAAATGGAATAGGGGCAGATTACGAACTTGGTTTAGATCAAAGTTCAAGAAAAATAAAAAATAGTGGTAAATTAGGAATAACATAGATGTGGAAAGGAAATTATGTAAATATGAAATAGTTATGAATATGATATTCAAGAATGTTACAAAATAAACAAAGAGGTTCTTTAACCATAAGGAATCAAAAAACTGTACTACTACTGTCAATTACAAAATCATGAAAATGATGTTTTGCATGTGCTGTTTACCCCCATATATAACACAAGCTTAATTGTTCTATTCCTTATGATAATAAATCCAGTAAAAAACCCTATCAATTA
Source organism: Andrena camellia (assembly GCA_029448645.1). NCBI lineage: Eukaryota > Metazoa > Arthropoda > Insecta > Hymenoptera > Andrenidae > Andrena > Andrena camellia. The sequence goes on along the minus strand of CM055676.1, from coordinate 53,691,120 downwards.
ATGATTAACACTTTGAATGGCGTCGACGTGTTAACACGCCGAGAGTTTCCATTTTGTGCGCGGTTTTAGTGTGTTTTCATGTCGACTTTTTCTGGAGATCATCAAAACCATTATTTTAAAGTTCTTGAATGTTCACATTAAATGCAATTCGAGCGCGAAGATTACTTTCTACGTTGCCGCCTCAGTTACCCTCCGTTTGCTCGATAATCGACTCTCCAATGAGTCATATGGTAATGAAAATTTTAATTTCTATATTTTTTGTTAGATCTGCATGAGAATATTTCCAATGGATTCCCGAGATTTTCCTGATGAAAATGATTCTAAGCTCGACCCCACTCGGACTATTTTTAATCATGCCTGATATACAATTTGACTATGGAATTCTGAAGCAATTAGAATAACATATAATTAAAAATAGCTCAAATAAGATCATATTTATACTCATTTTAATCATACAAGCCTCGCTTATACAGAATGTCCCAAAATTCAGGAACTTCTCGGAACATACAATATCCTGATGCAAAAAGACATCGAAAAGTCTTTTACCGTTTTGGGATCCGAGGTTTCGTTCTCGAGATATTAACAGTTGAATCTTAGCGGTGCAATTTCCGGGCCGCGAAGTTTAAGAACCGAGTCAGCTGAGCACGGAGCAGTGACCGCTCGCACGCACACGCAAGAGGCACGCGTAGATACAGACCCACGCACACAGTAGAGTCGAGCGCGCTGCTTCAAACCGTGAAAATGGGTTAGCATGGTTGACTCTACTGTGCGCGTGGGTCTGCATCTACGCGGGCCTACTGCGTATGCGTGGGAGCAGTCACTGCTCCGCGCTCAGCTGACTCGGCTTTAAACTGCGTGGCTCGGAAGCTGGACTGCTAATATTCAACTGTTAATATCTCGAGAACGAAGCCTCGGATCCCAAAACGGTAAAGGACTTTTCCATGTTTTTTGTATCGGGACATTGCATGTCCCGGGAAGATCCTGAATTTTGGGACATCCTGTATTGAAAGCGCGAAACGAGCTGGACGCAACTTCCTTGACAAAACGATTGCTCAGAAATTCCTGACGGACTTGAAGGGGCATTTTTCCGAACCTTGTGCCACTCAAAGTGTTAATTAATACCATCGGTAGAAAAGTGCTAAAATATTACTTTGTAAATAATATGGCCTGGTACATCTTGCATTTCGCGACATCGCGTGCAAGGATACACATCGCGAAATAATGCAGGTCGTTGAGACTCTTTTTTAGGCACGTTTCCACGGGCTATCGACTCCATTGCCATGATCACGACGTCTAGCGCTCCGTGCAAAGGGATATTATCGTAATTTACGTCGTAACATTTCATGATGCGGAACCTGATTATTTCGGTATACAATTATCCCAAAGGTGAATTATCAAATTCATTTATGCACGCGACGAGCATATTTTGCGCTAGATTATCGTTAATGAAGTAAACGCGAAACGAACTTGAGGAAGTCCGTAAAATTCTTCAATAAACGATGAGCTCTCAAGAAAACCTTAAGCGCGAGCGCCTGTCGGTCCGAATCCTCGATTAATTGATCTTTCCGCGAGGAGCAGAAGTTTTTGCACGACATTGCGATGCGGATACTGCTTCCCTGGAAATTCAGGGGGGGGGGGGATTCGATAAACTTTCAAAATAACTTAGTAGGGACTGCAAAACGGTTACGTTATCGCGTTCTACATTTCGTAACTGAGAATTACACTCATACAGGGTGACTCACATAACCTATTTAGAACAGTTAATATTTTGGGAACAATTGGATCAATTTTAATCATTTTGGTCCTAAATTTCATAGATTCCGTGGGTCTTTAAATCTATGATATGAGTGATTCCCAATCGCTCCGCTAGGGGGTTAAAATGGGATGTGACTTTAAAATTTTTAGGGAAATCCTATATAAATACAATCATTTTGGTAATCTACATCAGAAAACGAGCACCAATTTTCCCATTAAAAATTATGAGTGCTTGAAGTTCGAAATGTGATACCTTAATAAAGTCGCATTCTCACTGATATCACTCTCTCAAACAATTTCCACACAAAAGGCACTGGGTCCGTGTATTTTGCATCACCAAACATCGTAGTTTCTGTTGTTTAAGTGGACCCTCAACGCTACACCATTGTGACATCTACTTTTGAACTTCAAGCTCTCGTAACTTTTTAAGGGCTAATTGTAAAAAAGTGCTTTGGATAAAAGTTACTTGATTTTTAATGTAGATTATGAAAATGATTGTATTTATACAGGTTTTCGTTAATAATTTTGATGTCACATCCCATTTTAGTCCTCCGGGGGTTTAACCATTTAACCCAAAAAAATTGACACCAGAATGATTAGAATTTATCCAGTAGTTCCCAAGCTGTTCCGTGTTACGTGGGCCACCTTGTATATTGATGGATCGATTCGAAATACATATTTATAATACGATGAGTAGTGAGTACCTTTGACAAATTGAGGTGATTTTAAGCAGCTTCGATAATTACACGGTGCATGACGAATCTCTTTGGGGAATCGGTGAATTAGTTTCCATTTGGACTGATATCAATCGCCGCAGTAAATCATCCGTGCTCTTGACAGTTCTCGTCGTCTGGTCGACAACTAACAACTGACATACGTTATGTCGCGCACAATATACGCGGCGGGTTGGCACATCGATGTTTTATGCTGTTCCATAGCGACGTTCACGACGCTTTGATGGTGAGCTCGTTGGTTTTATTCATAGGAGCATTGTGTGAGCAGCAGGAACGTGTCTACTCGTTGGTTTGTAACAGAAAGTCAATAAATTTAGCGTGAATGGAATGGTAAATTTTTTCCAGCACTTTTGTAGAGCAGTTGACAGAAGTTATTGTGACATTGAAAAGATGACTTCGAAAATGTTACTCATATTTCTAATTGTATAATGTGTATTCAGTGTTACCACGTATAAAGCGGGTCAAATTAAGAGTGGTAATAGTTAATGTCTGTGAAACTAAGTAATATAAGTGAGATGCAGGATTTTTATTTCTTAGAGATTGTTGGATATCACCAAAGACATGTGTTTAAGATAAGTATAAGTTACATCTATGGCACTTGGATTTGTTTAAGCAACACATGTTTTTACTAGGTATGTAACTGTATTTATAGTCAATTTTTAATGAGCAAAGTGATTCGGAGGAAAAAATATTAAGCGTTCGATTCTTATTCTGGAACGAAACCAATGAATTTTCAACTTAATAACATAATTTACGTACTGTATGGTTAACTTGTATAATGCTCAAAAGGGAATGGACCCTGATCTTGCTAAACCTGTGTTGTCTTCTAAACGTATTGAACTGGAAGTAAGCCCGTGAGTATGCATTCGTGGCCCTTTTTATACTATGAAATTGGGCTCAGACAGTGGTGGGAACATGAATGCTTTCAATTGAATATAAGTTTTTCATGGAAAAGCTCGGCTCCACCACACCACTGCAGAAAAAGATGAAAACGTCAACAGATAGTCTCTAAACGTAACAATACAGATGTATGTCTGATCGCGCACTGAGCGTTTCTACTTGCTCGATTAATCTATTCACGGAAGCAGGTGAATATGTGTAGTATATGTACAGTGGAAAATGAAGTGAAGAATAGATGATGTGAGGTCATTTTTTTAGTTAGGGCTCTTCGTTTTACGGCAATTACGTTTATTTCCGTTTTATTCTGTTTTAGAAAGTTAAAGCTTGAAAACTCTTGAGAAAGGTCTTTCTTCAATCCTAGTATGTAAATAGTACCTCCATAAAAAATTGTAGAAAAGAACTGATTCATTTCCCCGTATTTCTTACTGTTTAGCTATCATTATAATCGGTGCTAATCCATAAAGCATCTTCCGATGAATTTTTCACGACTTTGTTGAATTATTACCAATATTGATTAATTCCATTCATTTAATGCTTATTGAACATCTAAATTTGCCTATCAATGCGTCTCAGAAATGCTTGAAATGCAAATTGCTAAATAAATTAAAAAGTATAATAGTACATAGTTATATTTATAACATAGTTATAGTTCCTCAAAGGCCTATGAAATTTCCAAGAATAATAATAAACTGTTTGAGTAAGTAAGGAGCACACCCCCTGCTATATTTTTCGTCACTCATACTGATTACAAGGAAAAGCGAGGGTTAGAACAGCCACCCTTGTTTTTGTAAAAGTTTTTATGGCGCTGGACATAATTTATCTACTGCTAAACAGGTTCCTGCACTTTCACGTGCCGCGTCGGTTTTATCCAACTGCGACATTCATTTGAATACTGGAGAAAAAGAATCGTGGCGGGGGAGAAATCCACTAGAATCAGCCCCGCGACTAAACTTTCGTGAACGGAAAAGCTGTAAACGCACGGATACATGACTATTTGCGTCGACAAGTCCAGAAAAAAGTTTTACCGACTTTTTACGTTTAGTGAGAGTCGTTGGTTAGGTGTTGTGTGGTACGGCGTAAATGTAGATAGTTGCTATTCCTTTACTCGTTCGTAACCATGAAGCGTTAGTATGACATTAATTAAATATTTAGTATAAATGATTTGTAATTCAAATTAGGGAAAAACCGAAAAAACTTGAAAAATTAAGGGGGCATAGTACTTTCTCTGCCCGAAAATTGTGCATTCTTTATGAATTTTTTTCTATATGAAAACGAAATGCTAGAAATATGGGGGTTGTTGCAAATGAAAGATCACTGCTTGAAAGTATTAAAAAAAATTATTAAAAAAATACACCCTCCCTCCCCTCTCTATAGTCGGTCAATATTAGTCCCTCGTGGAGTGAGTGGAATTGCGGTGCCATAAATTTAGCCTCCTGTGCTTATCTGAAACAGAAAAACAAATTAAGACATTAAAATTTATAACATTTTGTTGTCATTAACTGAGCTGATTCTTAAATTTCGCATTTAAGAAAAAGGGCGAACTATCAAACCTACAGTTTCAGTGTCGAAAATCGATACCTATAGTTTGCAACAAACCCCACCTTTCTAGCTTTTCATTTGCATATAGAAAAAAAATTCGTAAAGAATGCTTAATTTTCGGGAAAAGAAAGTACTATGCCTCCTTAAAAATAACAATTAGGTGTTCCAGCAACGTAATAGTAAATTTACGGCAGCAAAAGATAGTGTTTTTTTAAAAATTCTCTAACACTATTCGTTTACTGTAAATGAAAACCCCTTAAAAATTTGAAGTATCAAAGTATATTAGTTCTATTGCTAGAGTGTAACAGTAAACTTATTAAAAAAAATATCAATTGTAAGAAAACCGGATAGCTATATTATATTATAGTTATATGTATAATAAGGAAACGTTCCCAACCCGAAAATTCTAATCTTAATGAAACTTCGTGTGAATGTAAAGCATATTGGAGTATGCAAGGATCAGTTCTCTTTTTCTGCGGAAATTCACTCTGAAAGGGAATCAGGTGAAATCAGCATCTAAAGTTATCCCGTTTTTTCGTATTTTTAATATAACTTTGTAACAGTGCGAGATAGAACAAAACTTAAATATAAGAATTGTTCAGTTTTTCATGTTCTATCACACTACGTAAAGAAAAATAATGTTATATTTAAAAGACAAAAAACAAAAGACGCAACAACTTTAAGGGCTGGTTTCACCCTTTCCGAGTGAATTTCCGTAAAAAAGAAATTGCTCCTTGCATAATCCAATAGGCATGCTCTACATGCACGCAAAGATTCATTAAAAGAAGAATTTTCGGTTTGGGAACGTTTCCTTGTAAGTCAGGGCTGAGCAACTTGTTCGCCGCCGCGGGCCTCACAGTCCCCACTACCAGTGAGCCGGTTCCCCCACCATCAGCAGCTACATGCGGCTCGCGAGCCACCGGCAAGTGTAGTGTAGGAGTTAAAAAGAGTATGGTGGGGGTCGTTCTGCTGCGGCCCAGCAGAGCAGGCAAGTCGGGGAACGGGCCGCGGGTTGCTCAGCCCTGTTATAAGTGACTTAGTTGAACGCTCGTCTCAAACACTTTAATTGAATTTCGCCATAATATATTAGAAAAATTAAACTATATCAAATTTGAAGACAACAACAATAAGAAACTGTTTTCTTAAATCGATAAAATTGGTGTTCCTCCTGAAATCTATTTTCCGACATAACAACATTATAGTACCGATTATATTTGATTCAACTGCACTGCATTAAATACTCATATTCTATTCGCAAAATCGTTGGAGGAACGCATTTATGATGCAAACGCACAATAAATCGCTACTTCTAAGCATCATCAGAATGAAACTCGTATAAATAGAGTGGGTCGTGTCGATGAAGATCTCCCTCATTCCTTCACGTTCCACGTTTCTGTCACCCCGTTCAGAGGACGATTGGTCATAGGGCGAGGGAATGTTGCCTACGATTTACGATAGCTTTTCATGAATACCATACTCTCATAACACATATACGCGTGCCGTATTAATATAACATCGCGACACGAAATATTAATATCGTCGCGAGAGTGCAGCAGCTCGGTATGCGCCATATGAGGTGCTTTCTGTCCTCTGTGCAATAATCGTGGGAGGTAACGAAGCGGGCCTGCTCGGCAGTATGCGAGGGGTGGAACAATTTCTGACGGTAGGAATTTAAATATTCCATACTTGGTTGGTTTTTAAGTCGAATGGGTGCTGGCGGGAAGAGGGGGAATATCATCGTTTGAGAATAGGAATTTTCGCTGGCGCACTCTCGATTTTCCTCGCTCCACTATCACCAGGGATACGGTTTGCCAGTTAAAGGACGCGCTGGAATTGCAAGTCTCGAGACCGTGTGAGATTCGCCAGAAGTTGGAAGAGTCCTCCCCTGTTGGCTACGGGATGAGTAACACCGCTAGATTAGATTCACGAACTGATGGTTTCTGGGTAATGCTTCGTGGATATGAAATTGCATTACACCTTGCTGCGCATCTATTGTGCTTGAAACGTTCTTGCCTTCGTTCGAATATTGTGCATACGTGTAGGAGTTCGTCGCAGGGATATTAATACTATTTTTATACACTTGGTGGTTTATACCGTAACTGTTTATAAACACCTTAAATCAGGCGAGGAAAGTTTTTTGCCTTTACAGAGCCAATGAATTTATCGAATTTATCGCAATAATGTCTACAGTAATTTCCTTTTTTCTTGGGGTTTTAGTTGGACACATGTACAGTCAGTTACAAAAGTCTTTGTGCAACCCCTGAATTTTAAATATTGTAAAAAATATCGATATCATTACTATAAATACCGATATCATTCGTTACAAGAAAGGCCGACATGTGTTTCGTTTGTTCTCCTTATGGCACTATCGAATTAAGGGGTTTCGCAGGGGTAGTTGAAATGCTAAGAGTATTCTTTCAAGCCACTCGCGAATCATTTAGTAGCTGCAGCTGCCTAAATCCGCATCTGTTCGAAAGTATTCGTAGGTTTGTGTTCTAAGTGGACAATTGTACATTCTATATTCAACTTGCACAATATTTTTCTATTTGAAATTAAACAGGAATAAAAGTCAACAAAAATTAATCGAGGGCTCCTTGATTGACTTCAATAACAACATTTCTTTGGCGACTCATTTCTCTCTACTTCTCCTAACTTCCTCCTCAATTGAAAATCATTGGTTATCTCCCTCTTTCTTTATTCCTATTTACGTTGTCTTCGTTGCTAATTGGTTCAGCTTAACATGCTTACGGATAGCCATATGTCTGTACTTTACTTTTTCCCCGTCATTGTATAAACTTCATTGTGTTAGGTACCTGTATCTAGTCTGTTATTATAATTATTATTATTTTCTCATGAAGTTTGACAAGGTTTTCAAGTCGGTCATTTTGTACTATTTTATTATATTTAGTTTCAACTTATTCTAGGTTATTTTTCGCATATATTATGAACATTTTTTAATCTTCACAAATAAGAACTGTTTGAGACGCATTTAAATTTTCAAAATTAGATAAAAAATTTGTTGACTTTTTCCAGTTTTTCGATTTTTTTTCGAAACCCGTGTGACGCACAAGAAAAAGTAATACATCATAAAAGATCTTTCTTGTCAAGAACTACAACTTTTGTTTGACATGTTTTTTTTTATGTAATCAATAACCTAGAAGATAATTAAATAAAATCGACTTTGTGCGTTTTTAAGTAATTATTTAAATGTTCAAGGGCCCATGGGCACCTTTCCCCTTATACAATCGGGCTCAAACTTTATACAGATTTTTTTTGTATTGGTTGGAACTATTCTACGTGGTGCCGCAAAAAAATTCAAAAGTCGAATCATTACTATAATTATTACATACATTTACTATAATCTTGTAGTTAGTTTTAATTTACTGTACATCTATTCTCAAAAATCATCCAAAACACTTTCACGATTATTTTGGCAATCAGTCGTTGAACAGCTATAAAAGCGAACAGACAAGTAACGTCAGGGACATAATTCCTCGAGGCGTTCGTTGGAAGCCCTCAATTACGGCATCCTCGTAGCGGTCGTTTCCCTGGCGAAAGAAAATCGTAATTAGCAAAATTTTCTCGCGGCGATGGCAAGCTAGAAGCGTGGCCTGATCAAAGGAAATGGAGCCAACGTAATTACAGATGGATTTATATTTAAAAATGCGTTTAGGTTCGCATAAATTGTCGGCTATTGCCTCTAACCGCTTTGAGTATGACTCGCCTTAGATCTTTCGCCAATTAACGTAACGGACCCCGAGAAATTACGCTTCTAGAAATTGACGTATAAAGGACGCGCCGCGTCACTCGGCCCGAGGGTGTTCATCCAGTCCTCTTGGAAGTGGAGAAATTCTGCGCGAATTGCCTTTGAGCCAGATTCTCTCCCTGATTGCAGGCATCTGTATTCCTAGGTGCGTTTAATCGACGCGCAAAACAGGGATACAAACGGGTATCCTTTCAATTCAGAGTAGGTACAGGGTTGATTCTATATGAAAAAATAAGTCGACAATGTAGAATAAGGATTTTTTATTTTGGGCGTCGTTTTCGAAAGAAAAGTCATTGAAGTAAATAGTTAAATACATATAATTAGTAGAATTGCGAGTGAAATGAAGCCTTGTGTAAAAATGAGTCGTATTTGTAAAATAACTGTTTTTCGAAGGACGCTTTGTTTTTCAGAAAATAAATACTGAAGATACCGATACTTACAATTATTTAGTCAAGTCCACGTGGCGCGATGGCTTTTTCAAATCGATTTTTTTTTCGAAAAAATTAAATTTATTAATTTAAAGTTATTCTACAAACTTGACTCATTTTTGCACGGGGGTAGACTGTGGACATCATTTTCGATTTTTATGCTATGCTGTAGGTAAATATTACACGATACCTATATCGAGCAGATTGCTTGGTTTTATTATATGCCATTAATTTAACTATTACAACCTGTATTTATGGTAACAATTTATCGATCTTCTTTGATTAGGTTACGCAGCAGCTCGTTTTCCCATGTTCAATTCCGAAAATCTATTTCATTTCCACACTTTCAAATAGAACTGAAATGGCGGTTCTTTGGTTATATGAAATGAAGTGAAACGCTGTAAAAGGAAATGATCATTCCGTAAAACCAGTCCGGTTTCTGGTCCCCTTCGTCAGTCAATAACGATACGACGAAGGTGGTCGTGAAAATTTTATTTCGCTGAACCATATAACGCACAGTACTTTCTTTGATTGGTTTGCTTGCGATGGCTGAGATTGATAAAAGGGTAATACTTGCTTATGATTATATGGTTGTTTCAATAACAGTATTTCTAGAAAAATTATGTTCATATTCCAGAATTAAGCACAACGAGAAGGTCAATTATTGATTATCTTGAAAATTCCCAATTTATATTACCTTTCTTGATTGACAAGTATTACAACCGCATATCAGTCAAGTTTTTACAGTTATCAACCACTTCAGCACTTGAATTTTGAAATTACAAAGTGCCTATATTTTTACCACATATGAGTGGTAACGTTTGGTTTTAAATTGTCTTTAATACAACGTATTTACACAACCACAAATTATGACGTCAACTTACAGTTAAAAACCTTAGACGTTGAGCTTGTTATATTTATCACCAAACATTTTTGATTAAGAGATTTATATTAATGAAACTGATGAAAACCGAACGTGAAAAGGTGGATTCAAGAGTAAAAAATACATAGAGAAAAGCAGGCACAATACGTATTTATTAACTGTAAAATGCCTTCATTATTTTGCTATCAGCTGCACCATGTTAACACTTTCAGTACCGCACCTTTTAGGGCAAACTTACGCCCGCTGCCGATCTTCTTCAAATTTCCCCACTATTCATCGGGGTTTAAAAACCATCAAAACAACATATCGTAAATGGGATATACATCTTAGAATGCTTGTCTCATTAGATTAAAGTCTCACGTGAGACACGATACTTTTGTCCCATCGTGAATTTGCATCTATGTATGTGAAATCACGCATATGTGACAGCGGCTGTCAAAGTGTTTATAGTAATGGTACGTTCATTCCACGCTAAATCGATCACTTTTTGCGGTCAGTGTCTAGGATTTTGATTAAACTGAAATATGATCTGCTTTGCTTGAAATTAAGAGGGGTTTAAGACATCGTTTTTCTACTTTAGAATATATTTAAAAAATACAGGCCGTCAAAGACTGCAATTTTTTCTGATTTTTACGAAAATGGTGTCTATAAATATAATTGAAGTTTAGTCCTTGATAGTGTATGATTATTCATCGTAATCGATTAGAGCGACAGAGGGTGCTGGTAGTTAATTGTTTTCGCGTATGACATCTGTTGTATCAGGTTTACAGGCTACAGTAGTATAAAGAGACTATTAATCGTAATAAGTATATATTTTTCCCATCTTTTGGGTATTATAATAAATGTTGAAAACAAAATAAGTTTTATTTTTTGTTCGTCAATAGTTCTTCACTGTAATCAGGCAGAATTGCACAATTTCGTTGAAATCGATGCGCAATGATTCATGTAGTAGTCCCTTTCATAATCCCAACTTTGGAGAAAATATACTAATAGAGTGCATTTGAGGAAAGACTTCAAATATTTTTCGGTCCTCTACCTTACCGGCAAAAGTTTCGTTAAAATCGGTGCGCAACAATTGATATGATTCCCTTGTCTTCTGAAATCCCAATAAAGATAAACGTAAAGTCTAAGTGCCGAACGATCTTTTCCTCGCTTCCTTTTCAGCGCGCGCTGTGGCGCACACCTACCTCAACCGTGCCGTTTGAACTTCAAAGCCGCGAGAGCACTTACACGAGATGAGCTTGCGGCTGAAAAGCTTCGGGTAAAATTGCAAAGACCTTGACGCGCTGGAGTACGTTTCCCGAATAACACTGAGGTATCCGCGCCGCGGTATCCCCGAGCTTCTTTATCGCTTTTCATCAAATTAGAACCGAACGTGCTCCTTTCTGAAACATATGCCGCGGCCCTATTGTTGTTCCAGCGGGGGTCGATTTACTTGGAATTCCCGCAGCGGCGGCGTTTGCGGAAAACAAGGCCCCGTCGGTCTGGAAAAGTTTGGATGGAAATTGCGACGATTGTCTCGTTGAAATTAAACGCGTCTGCGTTCTACTGCTGGGAGCTTGGATTCTTCTACGTCTGGGCTCGGAGAATGGTTTTAATAAACCTATACAACTCTCAAGTTTTGCCTCGAATGCTCACCACGGGACGACGAACAGGGAGTTATGGAGATCCGCTTCTATACTGCATTACGGAAGTGAAGACGTTGGCTATTTAATGCATAATATTTAGTTGGTAACCAGAGCCTGTTGGAAGAACACGTGTATCTGGATGAATATATCTATACCTGGCTGTCGTAGAGTAATAACTGAGGAAAGTTTGTGTTAACCTCAATTGACAGATACGGGTCCATCTTGACCCAACTTGTACATGTATCGAGATACTTAATTTACTTAATATTAGAAAAACTTCTTTAAGGAAAGGAATCTGTTAGATCATAGTAAGGGTAAAATCTAATACCATGAAAGTGTATTCTGAGAAATGTACAATTAATACAATTAATAACTGTTAATATCTCGAGAACGAAGCCTCGAATTCCAAAACGGTAAAGGACTTTTCGATGTCTTCTTGCATCAGGATATTTCATGTTCCGGATTGTCCTTTAATTCTGGGACACCCTGTATATTAAGCATCATCGATCATTAATGGGGAAATACAATCATATTAATCGTATGTGTATGAATGTTAATACTGTATGTAAACTATTCGATTTCTTCGAATGCTTCTTTGGGTTTGTATTTGTATGTATATTTACGTATTACTTGTATAATTCTTTCTCTAATCTGCGCTTTATAGCTCAGTGTATATATTACTGTTTCTTGTATTTATCAAAGGGCTTCCGTTAAAATAAATAAATAAATAAAAAGGAAACTAATGTTTCCACCAAGTGATATCTTCTCCGTTGCTCTATCTATTTTGACAATTCCTGTTCGTTTCTAACAGTGATGACGTACACTTTGGAATTTTTTATAAAATTGTATAGGACGTACACGAGGCCCGAATCTCACCTAGGGCAGAGCAATAAAATTTATTCCTGCAACGAACTTCTTAATAATAATGTACTCTGTCGTTGTTCTTTTTGTAGTCCCGCTGCGTTCTTCTATTCATTTTGTTCTACTTTTTACGTGATGGAATAAAGTCGTATTATTATTATTCGACTGTATTGAACTGAAAGGGAACTTCCAACCAATCGGCAGTGCAATCTCACAAATCGCGGTATCTACCCAGCAACGCACGAAAGGAAGAAACGTCGCGTTCCACGAACGAATAAATTTTCCATGTAATTTTTCCGCGAAAACGAAGACGAGCTCCCTCTGTAATATTCTGCTCGGGGTCGTCGACAAGAAGATGGTGAAACGCAGGGGGGTCGCATCAAGGATCGGTGAACGCAACCGCGGGATAGGTTTGCTAACGCCATGGGAGGCCGACGGGGCCAATATTCTGTTCCTGATGAGTTAACCCAGACAGTTTTGAATATTAGATTAAACGTCGGTCGATCCCCTGTCATTAGCAGGATGCTCTAATCAAAGTCGATCCGAAGTTCGAAACCGTTCAGCGGGCGGTGGTGCGTCTTATTAAAGCGGAGACAACCCCCTGTCTTGCCCCCCCCCCCGCCCCCCTCCCGCTACCTCGTATTACCTCTTTGGCAGTGCCTCTATCAGCTACACTTTCTATCCTCTATCCGTTTATTCGCATCGTCGGCTGCCTGCGGCGTGTTTCACCCTGAATTAAGGGATCATAGTTGTCGCATGTGCTTAAATAGTCCATGGAACAGGTTTAAGTGAATCATCCTGTGCATCGTTAACGCCATGGAAGCGCCTCTCTGCATCGAAGCAGCGGATTCGTCCTTCGAGAACGATTAGTTTCGTTGTTGGGTACCTACGATTACAATGTTGAAAATTTCGTTCGTTTCTTGCACAGCCGGCGCATTCAATTTTGTTCTCTTCTACTGAAAATAGAGGGCATAAAGTGTGTCTAACTTCATGTACATAGTGGTGTGCAGTCACGTACATTTTTTATAGGCACATGCTATTAAAGCACAGTAGAATTTGATTATCACCCAAATATTGCAAAATTTAAGTCGGTATAATGACGATATTCATTTCGTTATGTGTTCATGTGTTAGGTTATTTATTCCTGATGTGTCAGCAGCTATATAGTTATTATGGATCAGTGACTTATTTAATTTTTTTTTACCTCATTTACGTTAGGTACGTCAGCTAATGCAAAAAAAGAATGGACTTAAGAAAACTGGAGAATACAATAGAGCATACAAAGAACTCCTACCGTACTCCTGCCTATTTCAAAATCAAAATATGAAGACCCCATGGTCTTATAAAATTCAGCGATTCTAAGGCTCAACGATTTTATGAGACGTTGTCTCATCCATGACAAGTGGCTTTCCTTGCTTTCATAATAATGGAAGTGCAATTTTTTTATTTTTTTTTCAGTATGCTGCTCTGTTTAAACTTGAAAAAATATTAAAATAATGTAAAACAATTATTATTTTCTTACTTATTTTCTTCTGATGCCTAATTAGGCCTGAACTGAAACGGCTCGAGTATTCGAGCCCTTGTAAATATTCGAATTACTCGAGTTACGTCGAGTATTTATGTATTTACTATCAAATACTCGTCTAACTGTGAGGAAGAAATATGTATATAAAACGCTAGTCACCTGAAATAATTCGAATATTTACGAGTAACTCGAAAGTTGGAAATCTGTTCGAATATATCGGGTAATTAAAAAATTTTCGAGCTGAAAATTTATCCCCAAGTAATTCGAAGTCTTACGAGGGCTCGAATATTTGAGCCGTTTTTAGTTTTTCAAGTAGCCAGGGACGAAACTAGGTTGTAAGCGCCCGGAGCAAGGATTCTGTTTTTGCCCCCCCCCCCCTCCCCCCCAACATTTTACCCTCTTGTATTGCCCACCTTAGGAGGTTGAGTCCACATTTTACATGAAAAATGCATAATAAACGTGTTTATTAATTGGTTTCAAACATATTGCAAGTACCTTAATTTGTTTGCTGTTTGATAACAGATAAATAAATTTTAAATAGATAAATTTTAATTACTTTTCCATAAAATATGTATCTCCTTTATTCCTAATGGAATAACGTAATATATAAATTTTATTAAAGCCACCGATGCAACTTTTCCAAATCTATGTCTTTTCTCTACAAATATTTCTCATTTGGCGCCCCCCGCAAATCGACGCTCGGGGCAGAAACACCCGCTGCCTCCCTCCCTAGTTTCGTCGCTGCAAGTAGCTCGCATTTTTTCAGACAGTCCGTCGATTTCAAGCAGCTCGGAAAATTCAACCGTCGACTCGGATCGACCGACCGATCATTATTAATCGAGTGCTCGCACACCCCTGGGAATTATGAAATGTACACGATTGGAAATATTTATTGCATCACGCACAAATCTGCGAAGTGTGCACAATTTTCATAGCTACATTATAGATAGATTAATTAGTCTTCAACAGATTTTGGCTAATTGTAAGTTATTGAGCAATGAATGGGTATGTATCTTGGTCATCATACAACGATATGTACTCTGTACCAATACTGAGTGAGGGATACGCGATAGATAACATATTAAAATATTCCAGTGATACAATAAATGCTTGCAGTAGTGTACAGGCGTTATAAGCTATCCGTACACGTTTCCAAGGCTTCCGTCCATTCATGCACCATTTCTCCCGCATTTCCCCCGTACCCATTCATGGCCCGTTACTCTTGAACTGCAGGTGCGAACGCGCACGAAAGCCTCGTTCATGCTAATTTTATCGCTCGCGGATACGCCGTCGAATTACCGCTGGCGAGTCATTACCGTGGATTTTGATAATATCGTGGCTCGTCGATTATCCACGGGTTTTGTTCGGTGCTCACAGTAAACGAGCCGCGCGGTACTTACGCCTGAACAATGGCCGATTGTTTGCTCGTGTACTTGCCGCTGGCTGTAAATCAATGAAAATTTAATCGCTCGATAATTTAATCGATACGTTAATTACATCTAATTTTATTGATAACCGACCCGATACACCGCGCGGCTGGATGTAAATCTTGCGCCTCTCTGGCTCGCGCTGCTAAATAACTTCGTAATTTCGCCGTTTTCGTGCGCCAACCGACCACCGTTTTGGTTTTCGTTGTTTCCCTCTCTTTGTGGACGTATTTCTCCATTGGATTCGGGCGATAATTAATTTGTAAGTTTCATACGTCACGAATCATACGTTTAATATGTCCGCTAGTTGGAGCCAATTTGGTACCTATATAGTTGTGGAAAATGATAGAATAGGTATTAATCCAACGGGAGAAATGGCGCGAGGTTAAAAATTTTCCCTCCGCTTACTTTCATAGTAAGAACGTTCAATGTTTCGTTATCTCGTAGGCTATAATTATACTCTATGTAGGTGTTTTTTTTTCATTTAATTATCCATGCAATGTTTAAACCTTCAATATTTTTGTGTGCCTAGTATAATTCATTTTATTTACATTCATTCATTTTTTTTTAGAAAACTAAGTCTTCTATTCAGGGCATAAATTTTTTTTATTTAAAAAGAAACCTTAATTTTGTTTCAGTTGACGAGCACTAATAATACGTAATATTTTATTGTATAATAGATACAGCATTACTTTTAAATACAAAATAAAAAAGACGATACAAATTTACTGTTCTATTATTTTCAGCGGTTTCTAAGGGACAAGTTTTCACAAAATTGAAAATGCGAAGAGAAATGAAAAACGCCCTCTGTTATTGTTTTTACCAAACGCGTACTGTACGAAGCAAAAGTTCTAAATACTTAAACACTTCATTCATAAAAAATTCGAAAGATATTAAAAATGATTTATCGCAAAAGAATCATCGATAACATAAACTTCTTTTCACTCTTTCCTGTTTTTTTTTTGTGTATATAATAATAAATTATAGATTCACATTCTGGCATTAACACAATTTGCTTTATTTAATCATATAATAATTACGTCTTCGCGGTACCCAGATCTATTCTTGTCTAATGATTTAGATTGTTTGCGTCTTCATGTTGGGAGGGATCCTTTAAGTAAACATGTAATCATTTATTTGTTTAATTGATTGTGCAGTTTACAGAGAATAATATAGAGAAATTTAACTTTACGTTATTCTTAGTTTTTTTACGTTTTTTACCATAACAAAAGACGCGCTCGAAATTGTGTATTTATTTCATCATTCATCTGCGATATTATATTCCTCTGGACGCCATATTTCAAAGACGTTCACATAGATACGCTTTCACGGTTCTGCAACTTGCATTTTCTCGTTTACTTCTTGTCCCTGGGAACGGAAAGAAATGGCCCGGTCTACAAGGGTGGAAGAAAAAGGATAGAGAGGACGAGAGGAAGGATTTCGAGTTGATCTCTTCTCCGCTCTTGAAGCTTCGTAAGACAAAGAAGCACTTGCACGGTAGAGAAGCAGGAGAAGAAGGACAGAAAAAGGTCGGTGATAAATGTTTCAGAGGCCGACGCAATGACAAAACGTTTTGAGGTCGAGGAGTCACGATTCGGAGTAAGGACACCCCTTTGTCTTTCCTGGCGACACGTAAAAATACACGGCACGTGGTCCATCGTTCACGATCGTTTCATTCGATTAATAGGTTACGTATATTTCTATAATTTTAGAATGGAAAAATTGCTGTCTTAACTTCATTTTTTTCCCAATTTGAGTATTAGGTGATTCCATAAATAATGCTGGCTTTCCGATACGCATGTTAAGTTAGAATAAAGAAATTCCTGTTAATGATCAATTGGAGATAACTATTTTATATCCCCCGATTTTTTAAGATCCTTTCACATCGTTTTGTAATACACAGCTTTCTATTCCCCTTTCATAAAATTCCTTTAAGCTTTCTTAAAAAAAATCTTCAATTACATTTTCAACTTATACTAATAATTACTGTAATATTACTAATATTATACTAATAATAACATTTGCGTTGTTTTCTTTCGTAAACTCGAATAATAATAGTATACCGAATATCCTCTTTCGTTACATCCATCTTAAACGTTTGTTATAAGTGTAATGTTCGATATATGTTCGTCAATTTCTGATACAACATTGCTAGAAGATCCTTATGTAAGCCAGGGCTGAGCAACTTGTTCGCCGCCGCGGGCCGCACAGTCCCCACTACCAGTCAGCCGGTTCCCCCACCATCAGCAGCTACATGCGGCCCGCGAGCCACCAGTGCAGTGTAGTGTAGGAGTTAAAAAGAGTATGGTGGGGGTCGTTCTCCTGCGGCCCAACAGAGCCGGCAAGTCGGGCTACGGGCCGCATGCGGCCCATGGGCCGCGGGTTGCCAGCCCTGATGTAAGCTATACATATACATATATAGTGTTTGTACCAAATGGATAAATAGTGGCAGTACCAAGCTATGTTGTTATGAACTTAGTTTTCAGAAAAACCGCCTTTCTCATGCGCTAATTTAATATTTAAGGGACAGTGATTTGAATTTACGAATGCAGAACTCTTTATTAGATATTATATTGTTCAAAGATTAGACGTTTACACTGCTTCAAATTACAATTTCTTATTTTCTGTCACATTATCATATGTATTTTATGCTAATTATCATAGCCTGTAAAATATGTAATAATGAAGTTTTATAAATCCCTATTACAAAAATCGTGTTTAAATTTTCATTTTAATTTACATTTGCCATTTTCTTGATTTCATAAAATTATCTTGTATTTTTCATTCGCCAGGCATGAAAATAAGTTTTGTTGAACACAAATTATTTAATATAATCATAGATCATACTATCACCGAAATAAACTATAATCTTTTTTTAAATAGTTTGTTTTGAAATATTTCTAGTGACATTTCAACTAAACTTTTGATTCGGTGATTTCTTAATTTACTTTAAAAAATAATGTAAATATGTTAACAATTGAATGGCGTGAACAATAAATTGAAAGGGCTTACAAATACTGTTTTTATTCAAAAGTGCCTAGGGTCTACGAGGATCCTAAAACGGCACTGCGCGACCACCTATCAATCTACAACACCACGTCCCTCCATTTCTATTAATTCCATCCACTGCTTGTAGGCTCATAATACAGCGCAACAGCGCTCGCCAGAAAGGAAGTGCACATATAGATTTACTACGAATCCTACGATACGTGACGTTCAAATGGGGTAAACCTTAAGGAAAGTATCGTTATACATACTTTCCACGAGGAGAAAAGCAAATAAAGTACAAGGGGTAGCGTGGAAAAAAGGACAGAGGAAGGGTGATTCAACTCTTTTATTACTTGCTGTCTCTTGATTTGCCCCTACTTCCAGGGAGGCAAGGAGGAGCCAACGTTCGGGGTAGTCAGATGGCATCCAGACAAATTTTGAGCGAGCCAGGAGCTCATAAAAGCTCGGCCTCCTATCCGAACAACCCCTGCTGTCTAAGTCCATCCGGGTGGAGGTGGGAGGGGGGTGAATGTGATCCGCCAAAGGCGTATTTCAACGACACAGGGATGGGGGTGTCCGTCGACGTGTTTTGGTCAATTCTGTGCTTTCTTTGGAAGAACGGGGCTCAACCCCCGCGGACGTCGTAAAGAGCTGCAAATTGCTGTCCACGAACGAGCGGACGGAATATATAAAATTTGGCCCACCGCCATTTTCACCCTGTCCACTTTTTTTCTCCACGGAGAAACGAAATCTCTGGCGAATGGGCACAGTTTCGTCGATATTTTTTGTGCTTCGGATTCTGTTACAGACTGTCACGGTACATTAAACTACATGGGAGGTGAAATTTGCTTAATGGAATATTCGAGGAAGTTCATCTGTGTTTGGCGAAGGGGTAGTAATTGTGAGCAACGATTGGTACGCTTAGATATACCTAAATAACTATGCTTAAAATAATATACTTGTAAATATAATTAATACAATTTAATTTAACGATAATCCTTCCGATGTCGTATATCTTTTATTCAGATATCTCATCTAAGGGAACACGTGGACATACAAATTTAATCTCTGAATATTCAGTGGATTTCACAAGAGTCTGCATTTTTGCAAGTGAACGGTGAGATAAAAGATAGCGAATATGTTATTGTCAGCATGGAATATTTCTGCGTCTCGCGCAGACAGAAAAAAAATTCACAACTGTCCAGTCTTCGCTCAGCCTTGCCCGAAATGTTCCCTGAGTAGGACAATAGCTTAGTCCCCATGCGATTTCCAAGTTCGCCCTGTACAAATTCTTTTCGTCCGCTACGCGCTGCCTTGCCTTCCATTTTTTATTTCTCCTCCCTGCTTCTGTCTCATTCCATCTCTTCCCCTAGTTCTTTTTTATTATCCCTAGAGGCAGGGAAGTTTCAATGGACTTTACTCAATAGACTATGCTTCCTAGTTGGCTCGGAGCTAATAAACTATAAATTCACCCCCCGTCTTCCGATACTTTTTCATCCCATAGCCAGCTCTATCGTAACTTCCTCCGCAATAAGAGCCCCCCTCCCCGCCACCTTCGCTGGGCCGACAAATATTCGGGAAGATAAACACGCTTGATGTGTTTGTTGTACGTTGGAATTCGAACTTTACACGCGCGAATAGTGTCGTATAAAACTATACAGCACTCGATTGGTCCCCATAATAATATACTTTTATGATGAGTATTCCTCTTTCCATGGTTACTATGCGATTATCCCGGTGTGCGGAATTTTATGATAGGTACAAAACAAATACGTATAGGTACGTGGTGACTCAGCAGAAATGGGACACATATTAACTAAGAATCCCTTTAATCTGAAACGCACAAAAAATGTTCATGTGCATATAGAATATTTTTTAAAATTATTTTTCCTTCCCAACTTTCTTGGCTTTAGTCATTTTGTCAAATCGAAAAGAATCATGGCGAGCCTAATTGAAATTCCAGATGAAAATTATTTTTTAGGTGACCGTCTCCGATTGTTTTAGTTTATTATTACCTACCAGAATTACTGTATGTTGGAATAGAAACAAAAATCTTTTATTTGAATTCGTCACGTTTAAACGCGAAAAAAAACCTATTTTGGTAGATATTATCACCGAAAGGTGCAATGCCGAGAAATGACAAGTGAATCAAGATGATGGTAGGTGCGTTTGTCAAAAACGTAGAATGACGCAATAAAGATGTTACAAAGAAACAGAAATACTTTCACTGTTATACTGTGCACTGTGTTACAATCAACCGCATCTGACCCAATGTTTCAGAGGACCGAAAAATAACAAATAGTACGTGGTTATTTTATTTTCGTCCGTTTACATATTTAGGGAGTGAAACCACCCCTCAAACTTCATAACAACAGGTACAAAAGTTTCTATTGTTAGTTTAAAAAATATTATAACACTGCGTTGAATACACCTTGATATCCTAAATTTATTTTGCGTCATAACTAGCTGTATGAATTTGTCAGTGGCGGATTTAATAAAAAAGGCCCAGGTGGCAGACGTTTTGAGGGGACCATTTTTGGAGGAAAAGGACGAAGTATTTTATTAAAAACGGGCCAAGTGTAGTAGTACGAAAAAAATGTAGTGTTTGGATACCTATACGTAATCATAATTTTTTTTGGTCATGGGGCCCTGTGGGGGCCTTTTGTGCAGGGACCTAGCCGACAACTGCTCATCAGCCGCCCTGTTAAATCCGCCACTGACTTTTATGCTTCTTTTTATGAACTTTGAGGTGTGGTTTCGGCCCCTAAATATGCAAACAGGTCAAAATAAAAAACCACGTAGGTACTATTTGTTATTTCTCAGTCCTCTGAAACATACACAAAAACCAAAGCAATCGGAGGTGGACACCTGAAAACCTCTACTTGTCACTAGTGTTACTTTATGACGCTGTCTGATAACATCGTAAACAAGTGAAACATAATTTCCATTTGACATACACTATCCATTACCTATTAAATTTTCGCAGTATCGCGGACATGGTAGTAAAAGCAGTGTGTGAAGGAGATAGACATGGAACTATTTCAAACAGTTTGTTCAATATAATCGGCAGGAGATGGAAATAAGCTAACAGCCTTAACGGGAGTCACGCAGGGAGGCTTAAGTCGCAAACAGCTTCCCCGTTTGTCGGAGCTATTAATTTAATACCGTGAAATCGCTTTGTTTTCCCTCTAAACAACTTTATGATGCTGTACGACAGTGAAAACTCGGTTCCAGTTATCGAACCAGGAAATATCGACTCAGTTTATTAAGTCTACAGAATGGAAACAAATTATTTGTCGCGATTTTTACAGGTGATTTACAGACTAGAAGCGGTACAGATTCTTTACAAAAAATGTATCACGAAATTGACCCGGACATTGTAATTTATGGTAAAAATCATTTTATTGCAAAGTGTGGTACTTACTGGGAGGGAGCTTTTGTAGTGTCAATGGAGTCGTGACTTCAAAATTTCACGTTTTCTTTTTTTATAGCTGCTTTGTAAACACTTTGAATAGCTAGAAATGAATTCAACAATTATAAAAGAAATTAATTGTGAATAACTAATGTATTGACATGAACATTAGAAAAAAATGATTAACTGTATTTAATAAAAAAAGAGTACTTTTCCACTTAGACAATACATAAGGTACGTTAGAAAATAATTAATCATCCAATTGACTCTTCTAATATCAGTAGAGAATTATTATTTTAAAAGTATTTATTATTTAAAAGGAAAATACTACATAATATCGACACGCTGAACGTTATTTTACATTTAACTTCAATTTAGGTCCGGTCCGAAACTACACATTTGATTTGAATCGATTGGAACCTCCGTTTTTGTGTTATCACTGCAAAACAAAAGAAACTTTTTTAAAAAGCCTCTTTAATGATCCATCTGTAGCGTCATATATAATGCATATTTTTGACTAAACAAACATGTATTTTTTAAAGCTTATGATGTTAATAAACTTCATGCCAAAGAACAAGTCTCAGTTTAAATTTGTTTCTTTGTAATTAATTGAAAGAGAAATGCTTCATTTTAGACAGGAACGACTGCCTAGTACCCTTACCTTAATCTTTATGTGAAACTCACACTGGTTGCGTATGACAAGTTTAGCCCTTAACGACAAACAATAAGGCCACTAAGCTGCGTTAAATGCATATTTCCCTACGGACATTGCAAAAATATTGTAAGTCATTAGCACATAACCCACAGTTCTTGAGTCCGAAATTTTCATCCCGTGACTAGAAACAACGAATAAGTTGCAACATAATTAAGGGCGTTTCCAACGGCGCGGTGGTCCCCTTTTCACGAGCATCAGTAAATCCGTTCAATTTCAAACTGACCTCGTCCCTTCGCTTTCGAGGCTTGCGAAGTAATTATTCGCGCTCATCGCCTTCAAATTTCCTCGTCTGCGCCGCGGGCCATTCGTGCCCATTCTCAAAGAAGGCACGAAGCGAACGTAATCTAACCGACGCAATACCGCCCTCTTTCATGCAATTATCAGTCGCCGCACGCGGAAACAAAGTGCGGAATCGTATTTCGTCGTTCAGTCAATGTGGCGCGATGTGATAAGGCGTCCCTTCAACCTGCACCCCTCTACACCCTTGCGCGTCTCTACAGGGTGATTTACAAGCCTGCTGCCTAGTGCCTTCACAGCACTGTTGCTGTCAAGTGAAATCTATCTGATGTGACCATTGTAAGAATTTTGTTTTCAATTATTCCTACTAGGTAATACGTCCCCTGTGGTATGAGATATATGTGTGTACCAGAATAGGGATTTTTTTTAAATATAGAATAACATTTTGTGATATAACCCTTCGTTTTCGAGAATATCGAGTTTAAAAATCTATCAAGGATGAGTAGGTACACTTGAGTAAAAATCGGCTCTGTTTGTATATCGATTCTGTCTTATATAAACAAAATTATTCCACATTTTGTAGTTACTTTTGTAGGTATAAAAAGTTAATTTATGTTCGGATTACCCATCCGTCCTGAGCCACCCTCGATACAGGGTGTTTCACTAAGGTGACACAGAGGCGAATCTAGGAGCCTTTCTTGAAGGAGGCAAAATGTGTAAAAGTACATAAGTACAATTTTGAACCTTCCTTTACAAGATTTAAGATTAGCTTGTAATTTAGATTTTAATATTTCTACCGGATAATATAGCTTAAATGATGAAATTCACATTAATTATTTATACATAGTAAGAAAACAGAATAATTACAGTACCTGCGATTAAATAATCGCTTTTAAAAAGACAACAGAACTATGAATCTGATTGACACACATTTGTTTCAAGAGCGGGCAGGGATTCGGTCTTGAACGCGACCGAGAGGTGCATTTCTCATTTCTTCGCACGATTCGTAGTAGCATTGTTTCTAGACATTTTTAGGCAATATTCTGGAAACATTCTAAAAACTTTCATGCCCTAACGAGCACGCCCGCTATGCATGGAAATTGTGAACAGTTCGGCAAATATATATTGACAATACATTACGTACATATATACCTAACAAGTTTTTCAGAATGTGACATAACACTTTTATTACTCATGGAGGGGGGTGATCGCCACTATCGGCTCCCTCTGGATCCGTCCCTGAGGTGGCAAACCTTCTAATGAATGATTCTACAGGCTAAAGTACGACGAAAATATAGAATACAATTTTTTATATCGCGCTTCATCGTCGAGAAAATTGACTTTGAATTTTATATTTACACTTTTACGCGCCCAAAACTGCACTTCGGTGCACGCGTATTTGGCTAAAATTTAAAAACAGTTTACTCGAAATCCATGCGCGGTATTCAAAATTTTATTCTATATTTTCGTCTTATTTTGGCCTGTAGAATCACACCTTAAAATAATTGCCACCTGTAGTGAAACACCCTGTATGTCCCGCCTTATATTTTGTGGTGCGGGAACGAAACATTAATGCTTGCTATAAAAGACGACATCCACATTTATAGATATTTCTTAACGAGTGTTGTATGGTTTTGATAATGTTGGTGCATACGTTCTGATTTTTTTAGAAAATTGCATAGGACACGTGAGCCCTGAATTGCATCCATTTTGGATGCAATAAAATTAGCTACCACATAAAATCTGTTGATACTGGGGCAAACAGTATTTCCACTTCCACATTTATTTCTTTGCGTGTGCAAAATTTCTTGATACGGACTAATCTGTTTTTATACCAAGTTATTTAATCCACCGTAGAAAATTATTTACAACCTCCCTTTTATTACGCTTTGAAAATACTGCATAATGATTTTTATATACTGACATTCTATGTAATGTTGAGATCGTTTCTAATTTAGAAACAGTTTTAAAATTATTAGTTTTTGTTTGGGTATTGGAAAATTCTGTGCATTTGTACATGTTATATAAGGAATTAATCTCGAAGATAAACTGTTTCCCATTCTATTATATTTATATTGTATTTCCAACTTTTTGGTTAGCAAAACACTAATCCGTCACTTAAAACTGAAAGGTATTAAATAAATTCAGTACAAAGAAAATTGATATAGAGTTAAGTAAACGTGACAAAATCTCAACTTACCCTTTATAATAAAATACGTTCATACAATATAATTGTTCTCATATATGTTTATTTATACAAAACTGTATTTTCTTGAAATTAATTTATAATTTTTGCAAAGTCTTATCACGATTTATCATACACCTCATAAGTCTAAAATCTTGTTTTGTGGCGCCATATTTGATTGATGATGACAATACTCTAGTAAACCACGATGTTTGCAGTTGTTGAATAGTGTACACCCAGTATATGACACTGCAGTGTCAAGCATATTGTAGGATCCTTTCTGCCGAGGGGTAGCTACCCTTATCTTTAACAGACAGCATTCCAATCGAAGCGTGTGCTCTCCTTTGGTCCACATAACCGAGCAAACAACTTGCTAGGACTCACATGTTGCCTGAATGGGGTTAGTGTAGCGAGTTCCTTTTATTTCATCGTGAAGGACACTTAATCGAATTGATCCAATAAAGATGCATCGATTACGCGTTAACCTTTTCAACTACATTTCTACTATATGACAGTTGAGACCATGCGATTGGGATAATTTTTAATTACTATTATTGCGATCAACCTAGCGAAGATGAATTAAGTCGTCATTTAAAAATGACACTATTTTTGGTAAACCGAGTTAATGCTTCCCAGACATTTAATAATTATTCGAATAATAATAATAACTAAAGTAAATAGTTATTAAGAATTTATTAATTTCAAATTTAATAATTTTTAATAACTCATGCAAGAGGAAAGCGAGTAATTTCGGTTTTCGATATTTTATAATGCACAGGGGAACTCTCTGGTGGAGAAATGACAATAGTTAACAGGTTAATCTAATAAGGGAACAATTTCATCTTTCCAATTGCAAGGATAGGGTTTCGTCAAATATTACCAAAAATTTTCAGATATACCTATTATTTATTGCGATGTTTCAATATATAACTGAAATACAGAACAAATTTTCACAGCTTCAACTTCGCAAACTTTATCTGAAAACGGAGAAAAACACTGATTTTTCAGCATGCTGATTGATTAAACAGTCTCTGTTCCACTTGCCCCGAATTATCTCATTTATATTTTTGCGAGGAAACATTTCTATAATTTGTATTTGTAACGATTTGTGCACTGAAACGTGTTTCATCGTTTCATGTGGATTTCATAATTTGCTTTGACAGAGGGGATTGCGTGAAATGACAGCTTGTAAGCTGCAATTAAACTAAAACTCAAAATGGTTATAGATGCACAGAAAGAAGGGGTTTTAAGGATTTACGTCAATCAAGTTTTATCGTTAATTTAAAGATTTTAAGAAATTTAAACGTATTTCTAACTATAATGTTGCTTTAAGATAGTTATGATGCTTTTATTACGAGCATAAATATTTGAATACCAAGTGTAATGTAAAATATGAAAATGTAAGAATATAATAACAGAAATAATGTCTAGGTATACCTAATAGCAGTTATAAATAAAAATTGTCGAACATGTACGACGTGTTTTACAATCTGGAGGATGTGAATAATTTATTACAATTCTGAATGTAGGCTTCGAAGCTCTTTATTAGCAGTAATATATTATTTACGTCACTTATGACATGACTTATTATTACTAATATTTTTATTGTTAGTAAATTAATTCTCTTGCATTTTATCGTTCATCTGTAGTACTTCTCTCACTTCTTAGATGCTATTATTTGTACAATAGTGCGTTAATTTAGACAATGGTGCCTTTTATTAATATACTTATTTATTTGTAATAAATGTACAGCGAAAGTTAAAATATTGCATTCAAATGTCATGCATTAGTGAACAGACATCCTATAAAAAATTACGTAAAGATTACATATAATAGTTTATTAAGAAACCGAAAGGACTTGATGAGTACTACCGATAATACCGTTTAATTATTATAAATTGATTATTATCCTCCGAGAAATACCATTATATTGTAGCTCACACGAGGTCCACATAATGCTTATGATATATAACGTGGGAAACAGTTTCTTATGGCCCATATATCCTATTATATGTAGTTAATGCATTAGTTTCTCTTTTTATTATGGGGCGGAGTTTACTGACAAATTGAAACGAATAAAATGAAGATAGATGGGTGAAAAAATAACGTTGATTACGTTAATTGCTACTATTCAGCCTTTCAGTGAATGCTTGATTATTAATCGCTGATCTTTGTGTAGATTAGTCAGTACGAAAGAATACTTTTCACGAATAATATTAAAATAACAGTGGTGCTGTATTTCCAATTATGCACGATGGAATACTAAAATATAAACATCCGTCTGGTCCCTATTGTTAAAAATTAAAATAAAACTAATTCTTAACGGCCTAAATCATTGCTTATTGAAAGTAATTGTATTAAGTAATCTTTATTATTTTTCCTCCTAACAGAATTGGAACATTTAATTATTAAATGTCCATTATCAGTATCCAGTAGCTACGCGCCTCCTCGAATTTAATTTAAAAGTTGAAGTCGATGTTATACTGGAAAAGAGCTGTTACCATACTTCCTCGACGAATACACAGTGTGCAATCAGGAAACAAGTGAAAAGAAGCACAGTATATATACAAATTCAATATTTCAAGATGCTGTGCTGCTGCAACGTTCGCATCGACATCGCGAGCGAACAATTGCAGAGTCTAGGCAAGCAGACGTACACTTTGGCAAACGTACCCTCCGTTATTTGGAAACTTTGAACATTGCCGCGTTCGCCATGACAATAGAAACGTCACTTTATTGTTTAACAGAAGATCTCTAGGAGCTCGAGAATTCTTACTAACCGATGTAGAGGAAGCAGACAAATATTTAGCATTTTTATTCTTTGCTCGAGTTCAGTTTTTAAATATCAAACAATTTCTTGAAGAATGACGCGTGCCATTTTTGCTCTTCCATTAATATCTTATTCACAAGAATCATGCACACATTTCTTTATACTTTATAAATATGAAACTCGATATATTTGCATATAAATATATAAATGTTTTCTCTAGAAATTTTCTTTAATTTCCATGGATGCCATTGCAGTACACATTCGTTTTTGTTTAATTACTGTTTTATTGCACCCTGTATTCCAAAACGCAATAATTAAATTTTCACATATTGTTAATTAAATTCAGTTCGCACTTTATTAAACGAATAAAGTGAAATCCCAACAATAGAATTATGTGAAAATATTATTAAACGGTTTATAATTCAATAAATTTAAATTGAAATATTCTTTTCAAGAATCTTATTTTATTTTAGGCATAAAAAGAATTTGCATTTGTAGGTGCCATTCAAGCAACACTAGAAGAGCGATCATCGCGAAATACGAAATTTGCCGTACACGTGTGCACACGAGTGTTCTGCTCGAGAACTGAAGTGAAGTGAGTTACCAAGTTAAGGGTCAACAAGTAGAAGGGTGCTAATTCTCTCGTTATATTCTCCTTTGCACCCTCTTTCCATCGGCCTCTTTCCATCCGTTCACAGCCTGCCTTGTTCTCTCTGTGGAGCGACCGATAATGGACTTTTAATGCGTTCGATTTGCTAGTCGTAGTGGTGGGATCCCCCTACGCTCTTTATTGTAGGATTTCCATATTTTCGATGCCTTCTGTTCGAGTAAAATCGCGCAGAAACGAGGTTTCCCCTTTTCTGTCCGTTCCAATCACAACGATTAATAATAGTTGTTATTTCAAATGTCTAAGTGTCTTGTGTATAGATGTTCGAGTCTTACATTCGAGTCAATAACTTAATTAAACATTAAATAATAAATATTAACGCTTATTTCCATTTGCGACTACAAAGTATAGGAATATTCGAAAAACTCGCAAAGCCATCGAACGCCAGTTTGCTGCTCGAAAATGATGTGTGAGGGCGTTTTATTTCGCAACATGAATGATTTGGACTCCGAGCATTCCATTCACGAAATTCGTCCAATGACGTTACAGACATTCTTGTGTAATTATAAAATTTGGAGTCATATTTTCTTACACCGTGATAAAAGATATTAAATTCCTCCTTTTAGTGAACGCTCGAATAATAAGGGATGTATCCAATATTTATGTTTTGTTTTTAGACGCCTGGAATGTCTTAGAAATCTATTAACCACAGAGCAACTATTTTTTCAATGTCCATTATAATACTGAGAAAAGTTGGCGTCGAACGCGGCTCAATAACGTTACATATTTCACATAGCGCGGCTAGTCGCAAGTGGAAATACGGCCTAAAATTTCGAAAATGTATTATTTATGAATCGTTCGATGATAAAATTTCTATCATGGCTTTGAATTTTGTGATTTAAAAGAACTCTATGTTCTGGAGAATAATTTTGACTATCTTTGTTTACTGGAAGAATATTTATTATTCATTTAGAAACTTATTTTGCAAATAGCATCAGCTGCCTTTACAAGTTTCTCTAAACATTATCATGAAACCGAATATAGTAGAAATAACTTCTCGTCTTTATAAAGTGTTCCTATGGAAAAACGCAAAGATTTTGGAGATGATTTAATATGAAATACTTAACAATAAAACAAGTTTTCATTATGTTAAAAGAAAAGAAAGTACATAAAACAGGGATAGATGTAATTAATGTAGGAACTTTAAATTTAAACCTAATCATAACTTTATGTATACACTAGTATCCATACCTTATATAGAGTATTAGAAACAGATACGTAGTATTCTGTTAATATTAATAAATTAACGCTACTTATTTTCTTATATAGAGTATTAGAAACAGAATACTACGTATCTAGAGTATTACAAATTTGTTCTGGGACTACATATCTCTAAATATTACGCATCTGTTTTTAATACTTTAGATACGTAGTATTCTGTTTATAATACTCTATATAAGAAACTAAGTAGCGTTAATTTATTAATATTACAAGTATGTGTGAAAGTTGTATAAAAAAGGACTCAATAAATTTTGTAACTACCATACAATTCTTCCTAAATATATTGCAAGAAGTACTTAATAGTGAAAACTATGTTTCATGATAATACATTTTATAAAAAAACACCCTAATAATTATTCAGTCGTAAAACAAATGTATATCGAATGGAAAAGAATGTAGTTTTTCCAAGTTCATTCATTTTTTTTTTCAATTTTTTTCGGACTCTACGCCGGAAAACTATAAAAACCGTCCAAAGCTTTCTACTTCTGCTCTTTCATTTTTCCCCAGACCACGTCTCGTACAATCTCTCGCCTCGTCGAGATAGTAGCTCGAATTCGTTAGTTGTCAGATTTTGACATACAAAATAGGAATCCTTTCAGCAGAATGATGCTTTTCTTTTCGACTAACAAGTAGGGAAGAAATATAACCTAAATATAGCAACAATTAACTTTCAAATAACTTGCACAATTCCTCGCCAACCCAATGATTTACTATAAATGGGTCACCATCCGCGGCAGAAACTATTTAGCACAGATATTCGTTGAAAATTCATATTCCCATTCCTCTGGAGTGCTCGTAAAATAGGCGTCGCCGGTAGATATTGACATTCATAAGTTTCCACGTGAAAAATAGTCGTTGCTCGTGGGACAATTCCGTGAGGTTGACTCATTACTAAGGGGAGGCTCGACGCAATCCTGTGGGGCTTGCCGCGTTCATTCGATATTCTATCGAGTTATGTCTCGGCAAATATCGATCGAACCGATACACGTCAGTTGTACATACAGCACCCTCCTCCCCGTATCGAGTCGCAGTAACATCATCGTATCCTCGTCCGAACCTAACCGATTATACGGGAGTAGTTGCTCGCTTGGTTCACCGCTCGCCAAAAAATCTGTAAAACTCTTTGAATGCTCATTCTCTCGCACTGTCGCCCCCAACCGACCCGACTGGAATTTTCCCCAGATTTGCTTGCCCACCGACTACATACATCCGTTAGAACGAGAATTGACTCGGGGCCTCCAAATACCAAACGTCACTATCGGGTCAAGAAAATGCTTTGTTAAAAGGTACCTTCGCTGGAGCTGGTTTACACCTTATAAGGGGATCGAGGGTTAGATCACAGATTTTAAATTTTGCGTATAACTGGCGCATGACGTATATGTATAAAACTGAAGTGAATTGAAAATCGAGTTCAAAATGCTGCCTTTTATGGACCCTCTCTGTGTATACCTATATCTAAAAATTCATATAATAAATAAATAACATTCATGTATGCCTGATGTTTGACTAGAAAATTAAAACAAACATAATACCTACTATCAAAATTTAAGGCAATGATTCCCAACCGGTGGGTCGCGACGAGTTTTCTGAGGGGTGCCACGGTTTTTCGTGTTTTTATTTTAATATTATTAAGTTATAATTATATTCCGAAATACATATTTTTAATGTGTTCTCTTTGCCTTATTAAATTTACCTTACCTTATATGGGAGGGGGAGTCGCAGGTTATTTGAATATTATAAAAGGGAGTCGTAACTCAAAAAAGGTTGGGAAACATCGATTTAAGGGATTAAAAATTCAAGCATTAAGTAGATACATAATTCGTCCCATTTTTATACACATTAAATTAGCTATTTTTGCGCATGAAAACGCTTAGAAATTATTTTAAAATAAAACGATACTAGGTATTGTTTTATTATAATCCTACATTTATTTCTACACAGTGTTTCTGAGTAAAAGAATGTGCAAAACTGCCTAATTACACATTTGTAACACATATAATGAACATTAATTACTTTGTATTCTCCAAACGACAGGGTGCGGAAGTGTTCTCAAATAGAATTTTCCGTCTGCGAGTTGGCAGCGTTGGATCACGTTTCCAGGGGAAAAGGCTCGAAAGTACCTTGAATGATTTAAATGGATTGCTCGCGTGTTTCAGCGACGTTCATCGATTCCGTTCTTCCTGTTTGCTCAGCATGTCCATGCTGATTGCTCGCTTCTTTATTTATTTACATAGGAGCAATTACCATTCGAAATTTATCGAAAGCAACATACGAATGTTTCTCCGATGACGAACATGGTACTAAAATATTTTCACATACCTATAAATGAAATAAGGAATACACGCTTAAATCCATTAAAAGCTGTGCTTTTCATTTAAACACTTTATTCTCACCTTGAAATTGTTTGTTAAATACCGATAGACAGTAATAGCACACGTCGAAAGTAGTAAAGCATTTGCCAAAAACTATCATACTATATAATGCACTTTATCAAGTGTCGTGTAAAGATGGCGATTACGTTGCCACTGATAAATATTCGTCCAAGAATATTTGTATATATTCATATTATATAAATAAAGTAAAACAACTTGCGGTATCTTTAGAAAAACATCAAAAGGGCATTTTTTTAGTAACAGTCCTATAAACTGTTAATTTAGGGTTTACAAACAGGATAATATAAATTTGTTGGTGGGTATGCATCTTTTCTACGTGGATTGCTTGTTAAACGAAATAACAATGAAAATTATCGAACAATTGTCAGATCTTATTAATTCTCATTAATCGTATTATCATACACGATTTCAATAGTTATACCATTTTTATATACATTAAATATACGTAGGTATGTACTGAATATAATTGAAAAGTATATTGAAGCAGTAAATAGATTTTTGTGAAACTTGTTTCATGCAAATAGAAAATCGTTCTTTACTCGTAAAATATTAATTCGGGAATTTACATATGTTGACTAAGCATTGTTTATTCAGTTTAGTGAATACTACAGGGTTGCGATGGTTTTAACCACCTGTCAAAAATACCCCGTCTCTGGTTCTATTTAACACGTCCACTGTCACGTGGATCTCTGATAGGTAGGTAGTAGGTAATAACATATACATATAAGGAGCAAATTTTTCATCAAATACATTTAAATGTTGAAGTAGAATAGGAGGAAAAGAAACACGTGCTGAAACTATCAAGAATGTGACTGCTACCTTCGCATAATTAAATATTGCAATCCCAATGTTTGATCACTTTTTAACCTTTAGAGGGCCGGGCTGGCCACTATAGTGGCGACCTAAGAATTTAGATACTTTGCCGGCCATTTTGGTGGTATGTATGCATTAATTTTAAGTAAATAAAATTTACAATTTCAATGAAGAAATCTCAGCCCTCTAAAGGTTAATATTCTACTGAAAACATAAAATATCTATGGCTATACTAAACGCGTAAAAAGATAAATGCAACTTTTGAAGTAATCCTTAAGCTTAAGGGGTGATTGCACCTTGTTGGGCCGAAAAATAGGTATTTCTTTGTGAATTTTTTCTGCAAAAACGGTTCGACAAATTAATTTGAGGTTTAGCAGGCGGTTTTGTTGTATCTTGAACTATTGTTCTGAATTATTGTGTGACAATGAGAAAAAAACATGGCAGATACAAAAAGAGCGTTGAAAAATAATCGGGTGGTCCTGGCGTTAACGAAAAGTACTGTAAGGTTTATCCGAAACACAAAAAGGAAAAGAGATTCTTAATCTATATGAATGTGGCTATCGGTGGTAGTAGATTTATTGCCGTATCTGTTATCGTTCCTTTTTTATTTAAAGAAGTTTTCCCGATTTTGAGGCAAAATCTTTCTCAGACTCAAATCAGGACGCTTCGCCTTCTTCAAAAGGCTGCTACTTTAAAATTTTTTTATTTTTCTTAATGCATCTACTACCACCGATAGCCACATTCATATAGATTAAGAATCTCTTTTCCTTCTTATGTTTCGGATAACCCTTACAGTACTTTTCGTCAACGCCAGCACCACTCGATTATTTTTCAACGCTCTCTTTGTATCTGCCATGTATTTTTTTTCACTGTCACACCAAAATTCGGAACAATAGTTCAAGATACAGTGAAACAGTCTAACAAACCTCAAATTAATATGTCGAACCGATTTTGTACAAAAAATTCACAAAGAATTACCTATTTTTAAACCCCAACAAGACGCAATCCTCCCTTAAGGGCTTTTCGGCCGCCTAATCTAGTCAGGCGGCCGAAAAGAGGTAAATGTTTGTGATTTTTTTTTAAAAAAGCGGAAGCATATATTTTTACAGAACTTCTTGCACTTAAAAGAGCAACATTTAAAGAACATTTGTTAATTTTTTCGTAGAAAAATATTTACGTTTATAATAAAGTAACAAGCGACATCCAAGAAGCCTTTTTAAAAATTTGGTTTTGCGCTGAGCACTGCCATTCAGAACCAGATTATCTAAAATCAAAAAACAAAAAAGATTTTGTCAGTATATTAATCTCGCCTTTAATTAACGGAGGGAATTTTCGAAATATTAATTTAAAACAAAATGGCGGCTATTTAAAGTTGAAATCCTGATTTTTTTGTGCAATAACCACGCGAAAAATTAAGGGGTATAACCCCTTAAGTGTTTCTTACAATTTTTCCCAAACAGTTTTGGCAGTTCTATCTTATTGTGGCCAGAAGGATATTTTAAAGCCTTCAATTCAATTATTACATCTTGCTAATCAAACAAAAATAGCAGAAAATGGAAAAATTTCAAATCGATCAAAAAAGAAAAATTCTTTCATCGCATAATTTTATATATTCTTAGGAATGAAAAATCAATAAATATTTATTCAAAAAGAAACGGGAAAGTTGTGATAAACACGCGTGTAGTGTTTGAACGTATCACTTGATTCTACTTCTACACAATAATTTACTAACCCGAGTTCACAAATTAGGTTTACAGAATGATTTACTATCAGGAGTAGATACGTGTATGCACACTCACACTATCTGCCGTGGTTTGAATCCGAGTGTCGCGGAATTTAAACGCATCTCATAACCTATAAACACAAAAATGTTATTGTTATCATAGCTCACCTAATTGCTATGTTTCGTTCTCCATCCCACATTAGAATAATTGATACGCAATCCGTCATTCAATCCGTAAAGAATGATCAACCGTGTCAGTTTTGCTCTCGCCATTCTAATAGTGTCAAATACTTCGTCTACAATTTGGGTTTTTTATATTCTCCTCACCATCAATTTACCTGCAAAAGTCTTCAATATCTTTGTAATAATTTGAATGCAGTGTTTAGTTACCGTTTCTAATTTCGCAGCCACAGTGTTGGCAATACATTTGAGTAGTCAACGTTTTGTTAAGGTGTCTTATAATATTGGCTGCTTTTTTGATGGTGTTGGAACAATATTTCTGAGCCCAGTGTACGAATTTTTTCGAAAAATAAAAGTGTCATTTTATCAACGACCATTCTACGTCTGTAAAAACACCAGTTCTCGTCCGATCACTGAAGTTAAGCGACATTGGGCGCGGTTAGTACTTGGATGGGTGACCGCTTGGGAACACCGCGTGTTGTTGGTATTTTTTTTTTTCTTACCGACTCTATTTTATACTGTTTATAGTTATCAAAATGGTGGTTTTGACGTCCTAGATCTGCCACATCTGATTTATGATACAATGTTGTATCCCAAAGTGGTCTCATCTCCCATGCATGCCGCTACCCCCACTACTCCTTTTGTAGTTACCGCGGCGAGTGAGAGGGACTGATTGTAAGAATGAATGAAAGGGCACCACAATATCTGGCTTGTCGCTGTCGCGGGACCTCGATCATTCTGAAGTGAGAATGAGTGAGAATCATAGGTAAGAATTTTTCAAGTCACGTGCTGAAAAGGGCATTCCGTAGATAGATATATGATCGAAAGAAAATGTAGCCGAAATATTACAGCTAGATAATCTATGATCACGATTATATTCTTGCATCTGCACATGTTATTATAACTTTCCCATCACTCCTAAGACAAATATCATTAGCCTCTGATTCCTTAGAACACGCAGAATCACGCTGTAAGAGAATTTTTCTCTTCCCATGACTTCCAAAATTTATTATTTTCCACTATCCTCTTTTCTCAACTGCAAATCAATCGCATTCCATAAACCACTCCATTGATTAAAATCCAACAGATCATGCTGTCATTTGTTCGCCAATAACAAATGAATTCGAACTTTTCAACTTAAAAAAAGGAACCTCAACTTTAGAAGCGATTCCGTTACGACACTTCTAAAAGTGCAACCGTACGGGACAGCTCTGAAACAATCGACGACGAGTCGCCTCGATCGATGTTCAATAATTATTAATTATCAGAGTTAATGATCTGGCTGATTGGAGGGAGCCGTCTCGAGGACCTCGTTAGTCTTACGCTGGCTGTCTCCACGATATAGATATTTGTTCATTCGTTCTGCCCGCCGCGGCAGTTTTACCGACGACTGTCCTTGTGATCGTTAATTAAATAAATTCACCGCTAATTGTATTCGGGCTTTTCATTACCGACGTGTTGGATCGTTACTATTCCCTGCAGAGCCATGAGACGGTCTCTGTCTCTCGAGCTTTCCATCGCGCGACTCTCACTTCCGGTGCGTCTTTCTCCACTAACATTACGAATTCACACATCCGTGCGTCCTCGCTGTTTCGAACCGGCGGTTAATTAATTGCACTCGACGCTAATATTTTCAGCCGAGGTCGCATCCTACTTTCAACGATTACTTCCTCTACCCTCGAGAATTTTGTTTTTTACACGCGAAAAACATTTGTCCAAATGTTACTTTTGAGCAGGCATCGAGTAATTACTCAGGGCTTACGGAACACGAGTTGCAACCGTTGCTCGTTTATATTGTTACTACCTGTAGCTCGACTGTTAATTGAACAGGATCAGCTATGTAGTTGTCGATGCGTCGCGCGAGCTTCTCATTACCGAGCACCGAGTGCTTGTGAGTTGTAAAATGCCGTCAACGAGGTTTGCTGCTACTTCAACTATGTAAATAGTTAGTTTTATGTTTCGGCGCTTTGTCACTTGATATCGTAAATTGATGAATCCCTGGTTGTATGGTAACACCGCCCAGTGACGCACTCAGAACACTTTAATCTCGGGGGCAGCCGAGTTGAAGGGATAAAAATGTTTTTATCACAAATTCAATAAAATTCATTAGGTGATTATAAAAATGTATTTAAAGAATAAAGTCCCGTTTTATTTTCGTTTTGCAAAGCCACTTCTTTGGGGGGTGCCGGGCCCCTTGCCTCCCCCCCGCCCTCTGGGTGGGCCACTGACACCGCCGTTAAGTGAACCGATATATAGGTATGCGCACCACCACTAGGGGGTAATTTATTTTTCTGTTCAAGGTCTACTTGTAAGTATAATTGAATTTTAAGTTAAATTTAATTTTGAATTGTTATTTGTTAATGCTGTGTTGTTAGTGGATTTATTCGAGCAATAAAATTCACTCTTGCATATACAGGGCCGTTCAGAGCCGTCTTAACAAATTTGAGCGCCCTGGGCTGAAAGATTTGGCGCCCTAACCTTTCACGTAACAACTCTATACACCGTAGAGCAGGTCTGCCCTTTACGGTGCAAATACCTCCTGAAGTTCTGGGACCCGGGCAACAGCCGGGCGCGTAACTGTTCCAATGCTACCCGTTGCGAGAGCTGTGAGAGAATTGCATGAATGTGCGTCCATGTACGAGCCTGCATGGACGGCCGCACACTCATGCAGTTCTCCCGCAGCCCATGCTGTGGTTAGCAACGTAACAGTCCCGCGCTCGGCTGTTGCCCGGGTCCCAGAACTTCAGGAGGTATTTGCACCGTAAAGGGCGGCCTGCCGTACAGACTACAGTTCCTTCCCAATCGGTGCAAGGCGGTACATCGTATGGACGTAACGGTTGTCGTGTCTCTCCTTTCATAAACAATTGAAAAAAAAAAGCATTTCAACATACTTGATTCTTAAGGGCCCTTAGATCACCAGCGCCGCTGGCCTATAGCCCATTTAGTGGGTTAAATACACTGGGACATTGGGTAAGGAGGCCCTGGGACAGTTCTAACAACTGGGCCACGCTATAGCTCCGTTTTAAGAATAAGCGAAAATGCGAAAATACAAAAAAGATCGTTGAGGAAAATTGTATCTGGTTTCATGACCCATACCTTCCTATAACCTTTTTTTCACAAGTATATCGGTGGGCTTGTAAGAACAATCGTGGTATAAGAAAGCGGAACTCATTAAACCATGTAAAATAATCCTCGATGATGTTTTGGTATATTTACTTAGGACAGAGCTAGATATAAATTGGCCCAGCCACTAGAATCTCCCTATTATTATCGTCTCCATTCTAGGCCTAAGGCGTTAAAATGCCATGATTTTATAATCTATAAGCAATTAAGGCCTCGGTTATATCTTACTCTTAGACGGATCGTTTATATTGTTCTTCCACGTTGAATCTACACGTAAAGTGGATCCTGCCAATACAAATGCACTCTTTGACTACTGTCTGCCAGCTGCCGCACGATTTAGATAGGATGAAGCCGTAAGACCGGCAGAGACGGAGTTGCTCAGAGAGGCTGTGCCCGACAAAGAATATTTGCCATGATAGCACGTCAAAAGGGTACGAGTGGAGGAAGCGATAACTCAAGTCGGTGTCCTAAAAGCTGCAACGGTATCAGGATGAAATAAGAGGGACGATGAAGAAATGTAAATGTAAATATTAATACAGAGAGTCGGATACTGTATGGCGCCTAAGAGCCATGGGGAAACTTCCTGCGGGGATCTTCCATCTCTTGCCTCTTTCGCCCGTTCAAATATTTAATGGATTTGGCCACATCATCCCGCGTACCCTTATACGTATATATAATATATATATTCGCGCGGCTTCGCTGTGTGGGTACGATGATTTCACGCAGCCCAATTCATATGGTTACGCGAGTATGCGGCATACAGACATTTACAGGTGTTCGTATGAACAATCGTTTTATCGTGAAAGGCCCACTCGATTGAACTCTGGGGGATGTTGATAGAAGCTCTCACTTTGTTAATCGACAACTGATGTGTTTAATGGTATGCATTTGCGGACTGGCGAGTTGAAAGTTATGCAATGGTATGCGGGATATTGAAGCTCTTGATGAACGTTGTATTGTAAAGTAATTTTATTGCAGATTTGTTGGAATATTCGGTTATAGGGAAATAGACGATGTGCTGAATTCTTCGTGGTTTGAAGTTTGTTTTAGATTTGATTTATCCTAATGTCAATTTGCAGGATATACATACAGGGCTTCCCATTTACATCGATACCCGCGACTATCTTCGAAACTGTTGATGATAGCAGAAAATATTTCAAACAAAGTTAAATGGTTTAACTAACGGCATAATTAATTGATGTGAGTAGTTTTTAGTTAATGGACACGTAGAAGACATATCGATGGTTTAGTGCACAAATATTGTATGTTCACTTTTAGCGTTTTCAAGACAAACAGGTTGGAACATGCAATGGTACATAAGATTCAGGTACATTCAATGAATAAAAATATTATTTTTGATAAATTTGTGAAGTAGACATAAATGTGATTTTTATACAGCATAAAGAAACAGTCAGGACTATTTGTCATATATAAAAATTCAAGTTTCACATAAAGTGGACATAAAATATTTGTGCACCAAGTCATCCATATGATGGTCAACTTTCTTCTTTTAAATGAAATCATATATTCTTTAATGCTTTAGTTTAATCCATTGTAACTAGCTTCAGCAGGGGTTTCAAGATACATCGATATGTTTCAGTTCAGATGAACATTCCAGTTGCAGAAATAATGGAAAATTTATGATAACATGCGGTTCAAAGTTATGGTCACACATGGATAACACTTAGCTATTGAAGATACATTTTATATGAAAAATATGGTGTAAAAAAAATTTACGATGTTCAGAGCAACAATAATTCAAAAAGTCGAAAAGCAGGGAATAAGGTCCATGTTTCAAATAAACAACTTGAAACTAGAGAAACAATTAAAGGCTGCATTAAATATGAAGAGACTAGGTTACTGAAAAATCTAACTATGAGTATAAAAATGACTATGATGATAAAAGGCTGAAAAGATGAAATAACAGACAATATTGAAGAACACAAAAAAGTTTTAAAAAAAATTAAAACCGTCTTCAAAAAAATAAGAATGTACTAAAGAGTATAAATTTTTTTTTTCTTATTTAATCTATGACTATCAATTTTTTTAAGTCGGCGCCAGATTTACACAGTGCAAATAATGAGACGCCGACATAAAAATTTGAGAGTCGTAGATTAAATAAGGATAAAAATTACTGTATCGATTTACTGTTTAGTGCATTCTTATTTTTACGGAGTTGGTTTTAATTTTTTTAAAAAAATTTTATTTTCTACTTATTAATTATTTAATTACATTTCCAAACAATGTTTTATGTGGCTATGGACATGATAAAGTCCACGAGAATTTGAAACCGGACAAGGATACAGGACCCGACGAAAAGAAACAGATTGATCATTAATTAGTTGGCGATCGGCTCTCATCAACCCTCGGATGTATTCGACGAGATTTCACGGAGTT
The DNA here is from genome assembly GCA_029448645.1 of Andrena camellia. Classification (NCBI taxonomy): domain Eukaryota; kingdom Metazoa; phylum Arthropoda; class Insecta; order Hymenoptera; family Andrenidae; genus Andrena; species Andrena camellia. The sequence goes on along the minus strand of CM055676.1, from coordinate 53,650,850 downwards.
AATTAATTCCACCCGTATAATTAAAGTTCCGTTTCGCTACACACACACTCGGTTCAATTCGGGTAAATAAGAAGACACTGAGATCCAAAAGCAATTTAGTGATCGGTGTTGCTGAATTTCAAATATGAAATACATTAGAAAATGAACGATGAGTTAATGAACTTAGTAGGTATCTATAAAACTATTTCTTAATATTTGATGCCTTGTAAGTACAATCGATTACACGAATTGTGTACATATGTATAGCGATATTTCTATTTATGTCAAATTGACACCAAAATATAATTCAAAGACTATGAACGTAAATTCATTGTACTTTTGATGTAAATCTTCTGATATGATTAATTCACTTAGGTTAACGTTTACATAGTACATATTGTAAAACGAGCAACCACCGAAACGCCTTTGACGATGCAAAAAGTTGTGGAATCGAAGACGGTGAACATGGGGTCCTCACTTCCATCCTAACAATGTATAAAACCTATGCGCGAACCCCATAGCTGTTTCTCGTTACCGAACCGACTAAGCGATCAGTATGTGATCACAAAGACAGAATCCGAACCAAGTGGCACTTCGAACCCGTTTTTCTCAGAATGACATTTTCCAACCGCGTTGACAGTATACGTATCGTCAATATTACGTGACGTTCAGATTTTTTTAATTAACGTCCTCCTATTTTTTTATCAACATTTTTCCCCAAAGAATGATTTTTTTTCAGTTGTCTGCCATTTTGTTATCTTTTGCGATATTGACTTTTTTTTTACGCCACGTAAGGGACGTAGGCTTCTAGTTTCTAAATATTTTTATCTTTTTGAATTTAAATTAACCATATGGCTAACACACTGTCAATGACACAGGAACGATTTTGCCGCAGCGCACATTTTTACGAAGAGTATGCCAGAAACGGATTCATGAATTTGATTGAAAAAAAAATTTACCCCTCAATATGTACATATTAACTATACTAAGCATTACTTTTCAGACCATTACAGCGGTTTCCCCCATTGAAGGATAAATTTTGCGTTCGTCGCACGGTAGGATGAACAGAAAAGGGGAAAACGGGAAGAAGATACTGAGGCGCGTTTCGCAGGATTTTGACGGAATTAATTAACCCCGTGGTATAATTAAAGTCCCGTTTCGTCGACGCAGAACGCCACTACTCCATGAAAGTTAAACCGACAAAGATCAAATCGTGAATCCTATTTAGTTGCAAACTGTGCACAGTGTATTTGCGCAGACGTATCATGATAGAGCGAGAAAACACGAACAAATGGAGAATAGAAAAAGTGGCCGGTTGGGTTGGAAAGACACGGGGAAGAGGATTTACTGGCTGGAGAGAGAAAAGACTTTAATTAAATTCTACCATTTCCCAGACTACTGCGCGTTTTAGATCGATTCATCGATACAGGATCAGAGTTTCGATGGAGGTGCTTCGATGGAGCATTCGAAAACGATCTTTATCATATTGTGGCGTCTCACGTTTCGAAAATTCTATACTCAAACCAAATGGTTGTATTATGTCAGTTTTGTTTCATCGATATTGAGGTTCCAGAGTCAAGTACGTATTGGCAGTCATTCTTCCATATGTAATTTAACTTTTCGTATTTAATGTATATGATTTCACAATATTTTGTGTTTTGCTTAGTCTTTGTAAAGCAATGGAAACTAGCTCTCACTTTCAGGGGTACATGAGTTGAATAGAAAATAATAGTCTATACTTAGAAATAGCACCTAGGTACTATTACTAATTGAGTATATGTACCTACATATATGTAAGTATATTTAACAACTCAATATTGGTATAATGTTACGTTCAGAAACTGTCTGTTGACACTTTGACGCCGTCGGGTGTCTGCAATGTCCGCGGCCCGGCGGGGGTCATCGTTTCCTGCAGTGGTGTGGTGCAGCCGAGGTTTTCCACGAAAAACCGATATTCAATTGAAGGCATTCATGCTCCAACCACTGTCTAACAATAAATCCAATTTCATAGTATAAAAAGAGCCACGAATGCATACTCACGGGCTCACTTCTAGTTCAATATGTTTAGAAGACAGAGGCTTAGCAAGATCGGGTTCCATTCCAAGTTAACCATACAGTACATAGAGTTGCTGTTAGGCATTATACAGGGTGTTATACACGTGGGAATAAATTTATGGGGTGATTCTAGTCACCATACTGACACGAAAATAAAAAATAACGATATTGCGGTTGAGGTTTCGTTTGTTCGTTATAAGCGTTTAACGATATGCCTAAAAACAGGCAATCCGCGTGCACCGCTGCACGCGGGGCAGGTCAGGCGCAGGGTTGAACAGTGATCGTCGAAGGCAGTGTCACATGGGGTCACTAACCTCAGAGAAGCTATGATGAAAATCGACAATCGGCATGGCCACACGATTTTACTACACTTAATCCAAAATTAAAGGGTACTTACTTACTTGCTAAAATCCATTGTTTCCATTATATCATGGACACTCGCCGATTTCGATGACCTTGGAATATGTTGTCGGGGCCATGATTCTGAACGACTTTTTCCATATGTACATGTTACATCAACAACTGTGATCGGTAATTGGTAGGGGTTAAATTGGTTTAGCAGCCAACTTTCGGGAGATTTAGGATAAAGGAATGTGTAAATCATCCAAAAGTTAGCGGCCCCCGTGAGGGGGAAGGACATTCACGCTAAATCATCCAATCCCAACTAACTACCGATCACAGTTTTTTGTGAATATCTCGAAAACTAAAGCCCAGCGACGGTTATATGTATAGGGAAAAGTGGTTCAGAATGTTAACTTTGACACCATAGTTCAAGGTCATCGAAATCGGTGCGGCCTACTTTTTTGGAAGTAGTTACCGCAAATACATTTATGGTGAATTTGAGTAATTGAAAAAATGATTACATTCAGAATATGCTATAAAATTATTATGCAAACGTGTCACTCAGGCGCATTATCAGTTAATAATGTTAGTTAAGGTGCTTGAGTGACACGTTTGCATAATAATTTTATAGGATGTTCTCATATTTTCAATTACTCTGTCTTCTATACTTTTGCATACGTCTGTTCGAAAGTATTATTTTCATGCTAGGAAACTGCAACTCTTGCACTGTACAGTGCAATGCAGAATTGTACATACAGGATTCCTGAGGTAAAACAATACATAAGGGGGATAAAAGATATGATATGGCGTGAATAAACGTGTAAAAAATTTTGTAGCTACAATATTGTGACTTTGTTTATATCTCCATATCAATCTTCTCAACAGTACTATCACCTCGTACCTGTTCCATTCCTTTCGGTAGAGTATCTCTATTTACTGCTTCTGTTAGCGTGATGGGGCATTACGGTGTCAGGGAAATTTACTGTCATAGGAAATTTGTGGTCCACGAGCGAACGTTGGATATCTCTACCCCTAGAGCCGTATACACCACTGTTAGAATGATTTTGTAACCCCAAAATAAGTAGTTTTGGATCAATACTTATTTTGTTGATTACTATACATGTAAAATGATTTCTGCGTGTATAATTACATTAAAATAAGAATATTGCGTTTATGAAAGAATTGCTTATGCTTCTATTAGCTATAGTAAATAAGTTAACGTAATAATACAAAGCAATGGAACGAATATTTTAATAATTTGAAAAGATATATAGGTATCAACAAACTTGGAAGTACTGTGACCAAATTGTAATATAGTGATTAACTGTAGGTACTTGTAGTATTACATACATTACATATACATCACATACGTTTTAGATTAGATTATAGGCTTTTTTATTTTGGAAACATTATAAATAATTTCTGTATGACACCGGGTAACGGGTCAGCTAGTTCTAAATATTTCTAAAATATATGTTCCTATATCTTTTCTTAACGTTTTCAAGATCTGTACTAGTTTTAAACGTGACTTTTATACGGCGGACAAAGTAAAGAATTTTTTAATTAATTTCATCAATTATGGTCAACATTCGTTGAATATGTAAATTTCGTATTTCCTGTTAGGTATAGTAGCTAATGATTTCAACCATTTGGCGTTTGTCAACATACTCTAATTTTAACATTTAAATAATATCATAAAAACCGTTTGCTTCGGAAAACTATTAGTTCTTGCAAGCTGTATGCTGGAATTTGACGTGGGACAATTTTTAATTTCAATACGAAGGGTGTCGAATTCTGAGCAGGGTAACCCCTAAATTTTATGGCAAAGTTTGTTCGACAGTGGAATCTTATGGTCCAGAGGGGATTTAAATATTTCTGATGTTATTGGATCCCGAATATCAACCTCGACGTGACGTTGAATGATGGTAAATCCGTACCATCATGGCGGGTTCCCGTTCTGAATACGCTTATGTAAGACAAACACTCCGATTGGCTCTTACAAATCCTGCTATAAGTTAAACGCCTTTATGACAGAATATTTTGTAGTCACTGTGAAACTAAATCGAAGAGTCGTTTAAATTTTATAAATTTTAAAATGTTAGGAAATGGCGCATTAGCCAAGGAGAAACAGATAAGTGAATGAATATGTAAAATGATTGTGTAATAAATAATGCAATAATAAATTGTTCAATTTTCAACAGTGTGCATATAAAAATATATGTTGTAGAAAACATAAGCAACAGGATAATCTGTCAACATTCAATGGGGTCATAGAATTTGTCTTTTGTAAACCAATGGTCTTCTATTAAGGGCTAATTCTACTTTGATCGGCCGAAGAATGAAGCTATATTTAAAGATCTTTTTCTTAATAAATACAACATATAATGAAATAAATCTTTTTAGAATTTATTAAGGTACACTTACATTATACAAAAAAAAAAAATTTTTTTTTTAATTTGTTTCAAATGTTTTTTTATAGCGTCAATGTGACACCTATGAAAAAGAGGTATGTTTGTGGCGTAGGTGATTTCCCAGCTCAGGCTTATCTGAAACAAAAAATTCGAAAAGATTCTTAATCTGTATGCGTGTCGCTATCGTCTGTAGCTCAATTAACAATTTTTGCCGAAAAATAACCGAAATTTTTCTCGGGAAATATTCAAGAAAACATCCTTTTTCTTTCAAACCCGCGCCATTTTGTTATTTCTCAACAAAAATTGTTAATTCAGCCTAAAATCACCTGCGCCACGAACACACCACTTTTCTGTAGGTATCACATTGGCGTTATAAAAAACATTTGAAACAAGTTAAAAAAATCTTTTTAAATTTTTTTGTATAATATAAGTGTAGCTTAATAAATTCCAAAAAGATTTATTTCATTATATGTTGTATTGAGTGAGAAAAAAATGTTTAAAAATAGCTTCCTTTTTCGGCCGATCACAGTAGAATGACCCCTTAACCCTCAAACGCCACACTATATTTTCCTAACGCTTCGACCACACTGGGTCCACGCGACCCATAGACTACCTTTTTCACGATGTCACTCGGCTTCTTCAGGTAAATTTGGGGGTCTCATTGTGCGGAATCCGTAATAGGGGTCGTAAAGTTTTTCCCCCACCATTTACCGTTTAGTAGTGGTCACGAATCTTCCAAACGGCCTGGGTCTCGGGGACCCAGTGTGGTATTTGACGGTTCAAGCAAAATTATTTACTATCAGCTAAACTAAAATAAAAAATCAGTTTTATTCAATCAGAACGTAAAAAACCAAAATCCATTTCCCTTGCACCATCATTCAAAATGAGTAGTCCAGCCATTATTTTGGGTAGCTCTTATCTCTAGACACTCCATACGACGTGATTCACTGTCAATAACGTACCGGAACAATCGTAATCACGCGCACGTTACCAGAAAATGAGAAGCAATTTCTAAAGTTATTCGCGTGTCACCGCCTCTTTCACATCCCGGCGCTGTTGCCTCCTCGCGCGAAGGTAAAGGACAGGAATAAAAGCGCGGAACTTCGTGTGGTGATTTCACGTTTCCCGATATTTTGACGATTCTCACGGCGCGCCACGGTTCGCCAGCTATCCGAAGGTGTGACTTACACCTACCGCGATTCGCAGCGCGTACGCATACCGTGTTTTATACAGTGATTTGTCAGCCGTTTGCGTATTTGGCGTCGCACCCCAAACGGGCGCAGGCGCAAAGTCGCGTCGCGCCTCGAAAACGCGAGTGCCAGCCGTCAGTTGCGTTCCGACGCCTACAACGCCGAGGTCGTCTCCCATGGTTCTTTGGTACGTTCCGCTCCGGCCCTTGTCACTCGCGTTGCCATGTGACCGTCGCTCCTCTTGAAACCCATGAGACCATGGATGATCGGTAAACGATGCCCTGGTGCCACGCTACACGGCGCATTCTCTGACGTAATACCTCGTTTTGCGCTGCGTTCAAACTCGTCAAAAGTACCTACGACGTTCGAAATCGAGGGGGTAGTTAGCGATAGAAACGGCACGGACAGGGAAGAGGGCCGAGTGACGGAGGTTTGGCAGGACTTGGAGATTCGATCGTGATTCGATGACTCGTCACGTGGTCATATAGCAACGAACGATGGACTCGCGCGTAAGAGGGAACCAGGTGAAGTTGGCTGGTGCGGGCACGGCTGGCTGCTGGATTTCTTCGTGACTTCTGGCGTGGTCACGTGGTAGGGAAACGGAGGCGAGTGGTGTACGGTTTACGCGCGTGATTACAACGGTGCGTGATGTTATTATGTGAGACAATGCGGTGGGGTGATTGGTCCTGTAATCTGTTGCGACGCAAGTTCTTCGTCCTTTTGGTTCTGGTCGGCTGCGGCGATGGATACTTGAACATCTTCATCAGCCAGTCCCAGGTCATGAAGTTGTTGGGTAAGTGGATAGATGCATCTATTTCTGGGCTGTGAAGAATATATTCTTTGAGAACGATCAGTTTGGAATATTTAATTACTCGCGTTCTAAAAAGATGAGCAAGTTGACTGGATAAAAGTTAGTGAAATAGGACGTGATTAAAAATTAATAAAATGAAAGAGATCGTAAAGTAAAGATTCACAGAACACGTGAAAAGATTAATAAGATTAAGGCGCTTACATCATGGCTTATTGTTACTGTGTCCTTTAAAGGTTAACGATAGGGTGTATAAACATCTAGGATAGGGATGAAAGACGTTTATGCTTAATGTCGAATGACTTTTCAGTTTTCTAATAAACTTTTATGTAATTTGAAGATTTCTAATGAAGTTTGCGAGCACAATATTCTAATTGTAAATTTTTTACATTGACGACAATGTCGATCAAATAAAGTGTCACTGATAAAAGTGGTGCTTCTGCAGAGTTTGCTTAATCCGCTCCGTTTACTCATTCTTTTTTTTTTTAAACGAATTATTAAACACTGTTGGCTTTAAATTGATTCAAACATAAAATCGCTTCGAATAAAACAAAGATGTTCAAAGAAATTGAACAATTGTTTCATACCTTAATATTCTGAGGAGTCAAGATACGTTAGAACTAGCAACTACAGTATTTTAATTTCTGTATTTGTTGTATAATAGTACTTAATTTATACTATTTGTAGGAAGTAGAGTCATATTCGTCAAAGAATGGCAAACTATGTTAGTATATATAAAGCAAACGTTTCTTTTCAATTCTCCACACGACGGCGTAGGTAATAATTACAAAGATAAGTCCTGTCTTGAAAAACTTCTTAAATTAGAAAGTAGAACATTTAGTCACAGAAAGGAAACGAGAAACAGTTTCAATGCAATCACATTGGTCAACTATTTCCAAGATTGCTCATTTTTGTGGGAAACTAGTGTCTCCCTTAATTTCCTATTTTCCTCGTCGAACTTAAAAATACACGAAGGGCTGGTGACATTTTAAAAAAAAGCACTCGTTGCTTTGGGTAGGGGAGACCGGGGCTAATTGATACGTTATTCTGTTTTCAACTTTTTTCATTTTTATTTGAATTAATTACTTAATAACAAATATGGTAAAATATTCTTTGGTCCTTCCTCTTTAATATATAGTAAACGAAAACTTGAGAAAATACATACAAAATGAATGAAAAAATGTTATGTTGTAGCACCAAACAATTTATAACGAAATCACCTATATATATATTTTTTTCCTTATTGTCTTACGAATCGCCCAAAAGAAAAAAAATTAAAAATAGTGCAGCACTTCCAGAGATATAGGCAAAAGAACGCTTTGGGTTGCGCTAACCCATGTGTGCCTGTAGCGGGAGGAAATAATAGTGTGACTTTTGAGGGTTAAAGTCAAAAGATATGTATAAAGTATAAAGAATAGAAGTGTCGAATTAAACCTGGCCTTTTCACTGTCAAAGTGACGTTCCACTATTGCCTCAAAAAAAAAAAAAAAAATGGTGAGTTTAATTATACCCCAATGAACTTTATCCTATTCAAGTGTAGCAACATGTCTATCGTGAAAACCAAAATTCGCATTAGCCTATCGTGAACTTTTAATTAGGAACGTGATATAAATGTGCGTGACTGGATGGTAACGAGTCCCAGCTGCGTATAATTGCCAAATTAACAACGTCCATGGCGAACGAGGTCGAATTTAACAATGCGCACCTGTGCGAATCACATCGAGCCTCTATTGTCTCGTGGTCCTTGATATAATATTGATTAGTGTTGCGAAAAAATCAAGCGGACCTTTTGATTAGACGGGATGCATTACAAATGGTGATACGATCGGCGGATATATTATTCTGGAATAATAATTGTCAGAATATGGGATCTATTTACATACGGTATTCATCGTAATGGTATTCATGACCTTTTCACTATTTATGGTAATGGAACAGAAAAAAGTTACGTATAAAAATAATTAGCTTTTAACTGCCAATAAATTACAATAATTAAAATGTCTACAGTATTTTTTTATTATAAAACGAGGCTATAATACATATAATGCATATTTTGTGTCGTAGAAAATAATGTCATTTTCATTGACATTTTGCAGCGAAAAAGTAGCTTAAAAGTAGTCGATACTGTTACACTGAACATGCTCTATCTGTATGTTAAAATAAATAAGTATAGGATGTTAGGCACGTTAAATATGAAATGAAAATACAGTGTATGTATGTGTTTTATGCTAAATATGAAATTTAAATCTAAAGTCATTTTAATTATATTTTAATTACATTCTTATACATTGTTGAACTCGCCTTGGTTGTCAGCTGTAATATAAGAAACAATTTGAGAAACATAATATGAGAAAAATTTTATTGGACACTGTTAATAATTTCATTAATAACATTAACTACCAATTTTTTTGCATCTTCAAGTTCAAGGGAGATATTCAGATGCTCTACTTCTTATGACCCAAACTATATTTTTATGATTTGGCTACAGCAGTTTTTACTCATAATAGAAATATTTAATGGTGCAAGCTTTCATATGTATGTACACTACCGCTGAAAAGTATTTGATCGCTTGCTACATAACGTTTGATGAAGGACAAAGCAAGGGCGTCCGGAGCCTTTTTTCCAGGGGGGGGGGGGGGCAACTTTGGGATGATGGTAAAGAAAAATATACCTCTCTTGCTTTTTTAACCCATTTTGTAGTGCCAATTTATTTAAAACTTTAAAACCGAAATTCAAAACGATGTGACGCCTGCAAAGCATACATTCTGATAGCTTATTTAAAAAATTTATTTTAATATAGTGTGATTATAATGATTGCGTACAAATACTGAAGGGTAATTACGAAAGTGTTGCAGAATACTTAATCAGCCGTATGTTTTGGACTACAGTTGTCGTTGTCGATCTTTTACAAATTAACTATTCATAGATTCTTAAAAATGTTGGCAATTGCAGTTTGGAAGTAGAACAGAGACCTTTCAGTGATACAGTCTTGTCGGTGATAAATATAAAATAGCATTGAAATGAAAGATCGAAATCTTGAAATCACGTATACGTGACAAGGGCAGGAAAAGCGAAAAGCGTTGATATTCATTAAATTTCACGAATTATGTATTTCTCCCCCTCTTAGCTCTGTTTTATTAGAAATTTCAATTTCAATTAAAATTGGGTGACACGTCCCTGGGCCATTTCGCGGTAAATCGATCACATTTTTCCTTTGATGTCAGGCATTTCGATGAAATTGAAATGCGATATAGCCTACGTGTAATTAGGAGCGGTTTAACTCATCATTTTGCGAGTTTCGGAATCGTTTGAAAATTATGGGCTGTCAAAGTTTGCAATAAAATTATGGTCACTCGGACATTCATTTCCCAAAGTAGTAAGACGTGCTTTTCAGACAAATTCAAGAAAATCGACTTTGAAAAATTCTAAATTCTTTTATATACAGGGTGTCCCTCTGCTGATGGTCAATACTCAAGAGGGTGATTATACATGTAAAAATGAGACGAAAATCAAGAGTGACAAAATTGCGGTAAAGGCTTCGCTTTCGAGAAAATTGACTTTGAATTTCACCTAAATACGCGTGCATCGTAAGCGCGTGCCCCTCAAGCGCCTTATAATCACCCCCTAGAGTATTGACCATAGGTAGAGGAACACCCTGTATACAAGGGAACTCAGAATTTTTCAAAGTCGATTTTCTCGAATTTCTTTGAAAAGCGCGTCTTACTGCTTTGGGAAATTAATGTCCGAGTGAAGACCTTCGCGTACACTAAATATCAAAACTTTCTGAAATTGCCAAACCTCAAGGTCCCGTTGTGAGATTCTCTGGCAGTCATGCTGTGTATTAACTGTACCTAAGCGAAATTTGAAGCAGATCGGTGACCCGGGGTTCATGCACTTATCCTGTATTGTAAGAACTTGTACGAGGCGTCCGTTTTCGATGGTCAACAGCTATGCATGTATACTTACTTTCTATTCCATCCGATATCACTTCACAGTTCTATGATTCGTACGCCTCTAACCGCCTGCGCATAGCGAGTGTATGTGCACAGCTTGGGCGCGTCAGTTTTCTGTTAGTGCAAAAAGTGGAATAGCTGTATTTACGAGCGAACGGTCGCTCGTGACTCTTGGAAAATCGAGCCAATCCCAGCGGCGCATCGCTCAGAAATGGCTCCATCGCTTGTTTCTGGTGTCAATGGTCTTACGGTCGGATATCTACGCGGTTTCCCATGGTTTCGCGCTATTATATAGCGACATACCCCTATCCGACACGTACAGCCAAGGAGGGGAAGGGGTGGAAGGGGGTACAAATTGAAAAAAGTCCCACGAATTTTTGTCGGATTAAAACCAGGCTGGACCCTCTTGAATTTCGTTCCAATTCCTCTCTAACCCGAATTGCTGGACAGTATGTAATAGAGAGATAGATAGATTTTGATGTTAAAAGTTTAGTTGTATTTCCTTTGCCTTTTAGGGCTGAGTATAGATTTAGTATTATCTTTTGAGTTAAATATTTGGCATAATCAAAATTTCGAAAATGTTCGTTTGTCACGTCCACTATAAAGGTTTGTAATAAGTGGTGTTCGACCTGTTTGTCAATGTAAAAACTGTTGGAAATGTTTATGTAACCTAGTATTTATGTCAAATGGATAAGTGATGTTTGTGTCGAATAATATTGTTGCTAGTTCAGTTCACAGAAAAATGACATTACTTATGACTAGACTGCAGAAGTTTATGTAAATACGATATTTATTACGATAATTACGACCTCTCCATTGTAAGAAAATAGAATACACTATATCATGGCTACTATACTCGCGCTAAGTAAGTTCTGTACATGCTAGAAATAAATAAACAAACATTTTTTAAAATACAAAATATATTTTGAAAACCTCCTAATGACGAAACATATTTCTATCAAAGTTTCACTTGTTTAGACCTTTTCTATAGAAATGTATATTTGCATAAACATCTGTAGTCTACTTATGACTTACAGGATAATTTAATATAATGATACAAAGATAGAAATGACGAATTATTGTAAAAGAATTTGGCCTCCGTTTTATGTTATCTCGCGTAGAAAGGATACTGCATAGAGAGCCGTGCATTTAATGAACTACATTGTCTGAAATAACATAAAGCTAAGTGTAAAATGGTATTAAAACAGCGAGAGAATTCATGCGGTGTACAGGCTTTTTTCGTCCGACCGCACTGGCTTTTTGTTTTAATGAATGGCGGATCGCTTTCATATAACTTTACATTTATTACGTTTGTATAACAGTCTGAGTTGTAACCATGCCGAGTTGGAATTATATAAAAACGATTTACGACCCTCATTTTGTAACTGAGGACCTTGATTGCATGTATATTTCAAATGTTCGGGCTAAAATTCTAATGGTGATTTCGGTTCGAATAACAGGTATACTATGGTTTGGAAAGTGGGTACATATTGTCATTCCTTGATATATGTATATTATCCTGAAAAGGATTTATTCATATTTTACTTGGTTTAGAAGTTAATAATAAATATCAAGTGGTCCTAATGATAAATATCATCAGTTGCCCTAGTTAATAGGTGCAAAATTTATCTGTTTCCATATCCTTCGCGTTTTCCCAAAATAGTTGCCACCGTGACAAAAGAAAATGAAGCCCGTTACATGAATTTATGATGTGCAACGTATTCAGGCGTCCCGAATGCTTACCTCAGAATTTATCAGCCCTGAGCCCCAACAAAAGGAACAGCCGCGCCCCCGTTTTTTTCGGGGTATAAAACTGCGCGCTGTCACCTTGAAAAATGTCTGACACGCGGCGATGCAGCTTTAAAATCGTTAGTCTTCGTCCTGCCCGTGTCCTCGTGCAGGGATATCGAGGTGTCGCTAAGCGGAGTGACGTGCAACCGTTCCAAGACGAAAAGAATGGTGGCTTTAGAGTCGATTTCTCAGGTGCCTAAGTACCCGTGAAACCTAACGGACGACGTAATCCTCGTTAGATCTCGAATCCCAGGCCCCTCCCTGCTGTCCCCTGACCGTCGCGCGTGGAACCAGCGAGAGGGTAAGGGAGAAAGGGTTGATCGTGTCGCGCGAGGAGCGATCCACCGGAGGCGAGTTTAGTCGGCGAGGCTCTCGAAAGTCACTTAACTTAGATTGCACCAGCGAAATGACTTTAGTTCCCCCGGAAAACTTCGTTCCGCTTTCAGAGCATTGCTTGAAAGCACCGAAAAAAAGGACGGTTGGGGGGTGGGGAGGAATGCATGGTGACAGAGGGCGAGAGGTAACAGACGACAGGGTTTAAGAGAAGTGCATCGACAAAGAGGCGCAGAGAGAGACGATAAGCGAGGCATATATGGGGGGAGGATTTTTGCTACCTCGAGGCAGCTAGCGACCCCGGTGGACGAAAATGGAAGTACTGATGCCTCGCGTCTTGTGGACTCATCGCGTCTCCTTTTCGAGAATTTTACGCGGAGAACGCTCATGGGCGAACCGATTCTGATTGGGTGGATGATTTCTGCAGTATTGGAGCTGGAGGGACCAGAAGGCGATTCTGCGAAGCTGCACTACGTTTCAGTGAAGCTAGGTGGAGAATTGAAGAATCCTAGTAGGGGTGGTGGAAATTATTGAAATGTAGAAATATAAGTCCACATAGTTCAGAAAATAAGTTGAATTCAATATAATTGAACTGTTTGAAGTTAAAGGAAATTATGGTTATGCAACGTGTAGAATTTTAAGAATAAATGTTTATCCACTGTAGAGATTACTTACGTTTTATTAAAACCTAATCCAAATTCCCTTTTAGCGTAAGTGGACACAGTAGTAGTGAGACAATTAGCGTTTTAATTTGCTAAGCCACTAAAAATTACGCGTTTCTGTTTGCGAAAAATATGGTTCTAGGCAATGGGACGTATACGCCGCTTGGCTTGGACCGCGTGCAAACTTTTAGGAAATTACTCTCCCTGCATAAATCTCTCTGTCAGACGAGAGAAATAGTCGCCCCAGCACTTTTGAGTTATCGGGTCCCGAAATTGATTTTTAATTTTCTCCCATGTACAGCAGTGCGTGCCGTACAATTGGTTCCCGTGTGTTTGCTGTCTGGACCGCCAAACGGACTGAAATAGTACAGTCCTCAACACTTTCAGTCTCGTCGGCTGCCCGTGCCACCTCGCGAAACAACTCTCGCCGTTAGTTCTACGCGACCTCTGTCACTAGAAACGACAAGAGGAAATAACGCGACTGCTACTACTGCGCGGATAAATCTGGTAAATTTTTAGGCGAACCTTGGTCCGACCAGCTATGAAATGTGTCAACTGTCGAGCTGGGACTACTTTATGGTCATTTCTCCATTCAGACATTCCAGAAATTCGAGTATTCGAATATATGTACCTACATTGAATAGAATTCGAATATTGTAACTCGAATATGGTACTCGACTATGATTCGATTACAATTCAGTGCTGTCCCCAAAAGAACCCGCGTCTTCTGTCTTGAAAAGAAGCCGGCGCTATCAATACTACTTCTTTTGTAAGTAGTTGCCGCGGAAAGTGAGAGGTATTAAAGAATCCTATTCTAATTGTAAGTAATTTATGGCTTGTCACTGTCGCGCCCCCCTCATTCATTCGCCGTCCCTTTCACTCGCCACGGTAGAGAGGAAAGGTAAACCGAATAGATTATCCATTTTGAGAAGAGCTCACGCCTGGTCCTGAGGTGCAGGGTCTTTTCAAAACAAAACTGTACATATTTACCAGGGAACATAGAATACATTTTACTGATCACATTATTTGTTTGTTAAAACGATTCCTTACGAATTGGAGATGGTTATTTTTAATTCGGAGAATTAAATTATAATCCCGTCAATAATTTTCCTTACTATACAATGACACCAGAATGTGTTTCCTCCAAAACTGATTTAGTAAATTTAATGCGTAAATAATAATGTCCGAGCTGTGATTGAAAATTTCGAGGAAGCACTCTATCCCGTGGCTGTCTCAATTAAATTTAACGGATTTTGATTAGAGCACATGAAAGCATATTCGAACCAGCACAAAAGGCAGTTTATCGCGCTTTAGTGTATTGCTCTAGCGGTGGATATTTACTAATAATTATATTTTTCGTTTTAAGCAAATTGTACGATGCAAAAATGGATGAAAAGTACCTATACGCACATATAATTAATTGTTTCTCGGTCCAGAGAAAAACAACCTTTGAAAAGCAGTGTCTGCTTGAAACAAATCTAAACTACTATTTGGCATTTGCTTGTTCTATTCTTAAGGTGTCCTTTTATTTTCTGTCTTGGCCTTGAAGTTACTGCCAGAAAAATATATCTATGCTTATAATCATTGAATTTATAGTATTTGAATTCAATACATTGAACGATAGTTTTATGTGGACTAAACTAATCGAAGTATTTTTTAATTATAGCCCTTATTTAGTTTAAATTGGTTTCATAAAAATGGTTTCCAATTATGATATAATTGGAAAGCCGGCAATTTCTGCATGGAAATAGTTAAGAATAAAAATTCCTTTGTTCATTTCAAAATCTATACACATAAAAAAGACAATAGCAAAAAAAGTATATTCAGATAACCAACTGGTATACACTATACACGTTAATTTTCTCCCTCTAAATCCTGAGTTATACGGCGATTACTGTTCCTATAAAGTAATAATCTTCTGATATACGATCCCAGGTTATGTTTGGTTTATGCAGAAGATAGTAAGTGCACGTCCTTGTTGCTACTCCGTAATATAATATTCCACTTCCTTCCAATATAATACCTAGCAAACAGTTCTGAAGAAAGAAACATAATACAGTGTTTACTATATTCAAATTTTCTAAATTTTCTAAAAGCCTTGTGACACAAATCATTTCTGAAATGGCATATATGTTCACATAAACATTTTTAGTTATTTTCAACTTTTATATATTATTGAACATCTTGTATACTCTCGACAGACAACAGAACTGCTTTAAACAAGATAGAAAAAGGTAGAAAATATGAATATATTCAAAATACCAATTATGAGCCACAGAACTGTTTCCTGTGAAAGTTTAATGCACTTAACTACTTAGATTGTTTATTGCGACCCCAAAACAACCCTTCTTTGTAGCTATTATCTAGTAAACTTAACATCGAAAATGTCCCTCTCATCAGTCATCAAGGAGTGTTATAAATAAATTCTGTTGAACTTTGACTTTATTCTTTGTGACCTTACTGCCCATCTTAAAGCTTTGTAAAGGCTGGGTCCCACCTGTGCCACTGCGTATTTTGTCGATGCGCAGGGCTATTCGGTGCAAAAACACACTTACACTGGTGCACCTGCGCGTCACGCACGGGTCATTTTTACGAGTTTTAACCACTTTGGAGCATTTGAAAGAGTCAGCTTCTAATGACCAGGCGTGCGTCGGAAACGGTTGTGGACGCGACGCGCTGTGCCGAGAATTGACTGCCATTCCACGCTCGCGAATGCAGCCGCGCAATGTCGAAAAGGCTGACAAGGAAAGTTAGGGAACTCGGAAATGTAGAAAATTATGAAACTTTCTGTGCAAGTAGAATGGTTCATTCGTAATATAAGCGAAAATACATATTTTTTTTTGGTGCCATAGTACGGTTTTAGGGGGTGGGGGGAAATTCAGAATTTTCTTTTTCATGGAATATCTCGAGAACGGTAAGAGACTTCGAAAAAAAGTTTAAACAACAGATGCATCTTTTTTTAAAATTATTAAATTGCATAAAAATAATTATCCATAAATGTATGCTTTCCAAGTTACCTCTACTACCAATGCTTAAAATTAAGTTTCTGTACTTTGTAAATATATGCAGAAATAGTTTTGGATAACCTCTTTTCATATATATGTATAAATAATTTATGTGTTATGTATATATTTCTTGTAAACGAATATAATCTCTTATCGAATTTGAAGTCTGTTTTGGCAGTTTTCATTAATAAAATGGTAGGTCCTACTGTGTAGATTCACTATAATTATTTTATTGGGAATATCGAATTCGCCATTTAAATTATTGCAACGTATAATTTGTTCGGTGGATAATACCTTCGAATTGCTATATTGATGGCATTTTCCGTACATCTGGCATATTAAGGTAAAAAGTGAACAGGATGAGTTGTGTCCCTACCGCGGTGAAATAGGATTCGACGACGGCGAAGTGTGAAACACTTGCTTCGAGCTACTCAACTCAACAGCCGATACCAGGTAAACACAAAGCAAGTTATGTAGCAAAAGGCAATCCACTGTTTTCGACGTGCGCATAAAGGTGAGGTCCCACGGCGTCGAAACACGCCGCGCCACGCGCCGTAGGAATGACCAGCTTGGGCTAGTTGCGTCGCGGAAACACCCATGGCGTGCTGACACGCGCTCGCTAAACAGATTTGACGAGCCACGCAACCTATTGTGAGGCCTCGCACTCAAGTGATGTGAGAAGCGATATCCTTGAAGGTAAAAGTCAGAAATGTGTTCATCATCGCCCATTATAAAGTTGCGCTTATTTGGCTATATTCTAAGAAGAATATTATTCTTACACACCTCAGACCTTTAATGTACTAATGTGTAAGAAATATTCTGAAAGGGGGTTGGCAAAAGCGCGATGAATACGGCGTAAATATAATTCCAAACTATATTCAACAATAATAGCACACTGCTCGATGGCGACCAGTATGTTCAGAAGACCGTTCAATGAATGTCCACGTCCTGGCGGCGAGGTCGTAGCGTCCTTCCCGCGACGCTGCCATCGGGTCGGGGTTTTCTCAGGTTCTCCCACGCAGGCAGTCTCAGCCGATGTCGCGGGCCTTCTGAACGGTACGCCGATGTTGAGCTACGCAATTCAAATATGTGTACTATTACTGCATGTAGAAAGAAGGCTCCTGGTGCAGTTTGCTGTGACGATTGGTTTCTGTCACCTACTTGGGCACACTTTTGAAGACAGGGCACCCGTATTTTCGTTATTGACGGAAGCAGTCACATCTACTTGCTACTATGCAGCGTATGCCGCTAAAAATCTAGAAGTAGGGGTTACGGAAAAGTCACAGACGGGGTTCAGGCGGAGCTAGGGTCGGACTGTCTCCGCCTGCCAGGGGCCTTCTTTCTATGCAGTAATAGTACATCGGATTTTGTTACAAATGTCCAAAAGTGTGCCGACTACACGGCACACCGGTGTTCACTTGACGGAATACAGTCACGGGTGCTAACAACTTTGCCCCACCCCCCGTTGCTTTCACGGCATCGCTATATCTCTGCAAGGCACAATGCACGTTCGACGGCGTGGACGTCTCGTGGAAGATCATTTATCATTCAGTCTCCGCTATAAAAATATTGACGTGAACCCTTGCTGGCTGGCGGTTGGACGGGTCCTGGTGCGTGATGCCAGGATGCAGGCGCGTCGTTTCGTCCCTATCAATTTCCACGAGTACACAGGCTGCAAGGAGCGTTAGCCAAATTGCAGCAGTTTGCCGACGGGTAGATCCGGCCAGACGATAACGTAAACCGCCATGGTTTATGGCTGAGCGATCTCCCGTGTCTCGTGTTTGTGCACACGCTCGGGTGCGTGCGAAGCGCGTTTGTACCTGTGGATTCACATATTCCCCCGATATGTGCATAAATACGGGGCACACGTAGACGCAAGTGCAAATACATTACGTATTGATACACAGCCACCGAGCGGCAGCACCGACGCGGTGCGCGTTCTCAGCACTCGATGGCGTCTTAAATAAACGATGACGAGTGTTTTGGAAAAGATCGGTATTTCCTTCCGTGCTCTGTGGACACCGCGCATGGAAGCTGTTTTGAGTACTTTATTTTGCAGAAATCTGGGAGAAGACTGACATTTTTTATATCAGTGTTTAGCATTTATAGTAGCATGACTAAAAAAGAAATATAAATTTTTAGTTTTTTTTTTCGCAGAAGTAGACTCCATAGCTACGGTATAATTTTTATCGCGCGAAACGACACTTTTCTAACTTCGTTAGTTTTACACCAGAGAGCAAATGTGTGGTTATCAAGATGGCCATTTTTTTAACCACATCGACTCATTTTTAGTTATTTCTTGCAGCTGTAAGTGGAAAGTTATGTTGCTTTCTCGTATAATGACACATTTCGTGTTGTGTCAATGTTTGCGTCGCAAACTTTGCGATCAAGTTACTTCGTTGATAACGTTTCATTGTATGCTTTATTTTATTTCAACGTGCCTTACACCTCGAAAAGTTAGAATTATATTTTTTCGGACAACGGCCCAACTCAAAAGAGGGTGAGAAACATAAGGCTGGTTACGGTTGATTTGATATTCTGTTAAATTCCTTAGTGGACATGCTATCTGTGATGCTTAATCTGGATAGATGCAAGAGTAGAGTCAATTTAATCAACTATTAGCCAAATGCAAATTATTTTAACATTGACATTTTTTTAGTTATGCCACTATCTATACCAAACAGTTATATACATACTGGTTAATTCTTGGTACCTATAGCGCAGATTACTATAAAAGGTGTTATAGAAGTGATGATGATGATAACATATCGCTTTGTAGAAAGGGACGAAACGAAATACTTTTGTGAAACATGAAAAAAAAATTCTCCTAGTTTAAAGATGTCTCCTCATATCCCAAAAGAGTTTAATGCAATTTTAACAATAGCATTTTCAAAAAAAATTCATAAATATCACACACTTTTGCGGGCTGTTACACGAGAATCCTCCCTTAACTAAGCACGATGCTATTGCACATACGTATGTATGTGATTGGAAATATTTAATATAGCAATTAAGTACTAACTACGCAAAGTAAGCAAAAATGTTTCTAGTAAACATTACTTGTTGTTAAAGGAGTTATACAATACTATAGAAATTTTATATTATTCCATCTAAAAAAATATGTCCGCGAGCCTTCCTATTTCTGTGGGTCTCAAGAATGGTATCCCATGTGTCACACAAAATTCGATAGTGCCTCATTATTCGCACGACCATTCGGGACCGCTCACGTGCGATTTTCGGGGCATGGTCACTATTTTTATCGCAGGTTCAAGCATACTCATCACCGAGGGCAGTAAACAAGGCACGTCGAGAGTTAGCGAGATAGATCTCGAGATGGGAAAGTCGATCTTGCGTTTTCTGAAGGATAGGCCCCATGCAGTTTATGATATAATGTACAGGGTGTTTATAAATATGTGGGACAATTTTTCAGGATGGGTTATTTTCAACCAATAAATATCAAAACGTTAAATTATGACTAACACTGTTCACTTGCCATTTATTCCATAAATATCATTTCAATAGTAATAAATGTGCATAGTAACAGTAATAGCAATAATAAGCAATAATAATGCTAATAGCAACAATAATCCTGTTAGAACGGAAAATTACAATTCCCGGTCATTGAACCTCAAAGGGGATAGTGCCGATGTATGAACAGGCGAACGCGTCTGTCAGCTGATTGCTTTCTGAAACAGGCGTTTCGGAGCCGTATTTTACGGAATATGAAAATGCTTATAACTGCCAAACTATGCATTTCCCGCAATTTTCGTATACCAACTTGTCTTATTATCTTGATGAGTGGAACCCATCCTGAAAAATTGTCCCACATATTTAAAAACACCCTGTATATGTAGGTAGCACAAAAACGTAAAACTCTGGAAAAGATTTTATTATTAGGTATCCCTAATAATTTCCAAGGAAATATCTAGCAGCACTTTACGTGGTCTACCCTGTATAAAGTCTGAATTGCTCACGTGCCCGTGTTTATGTTGCAGAATCATGTTTTCTCTCTTCCCCTTTCTATCTCATTAACCTCGCCTTGCTGCGTAAACCTTTAGCATCACAATGAGTTAATTAATATACGTATTTTCTGCATAATTAAACGGAGCTTTCTGTACACCGTATTATTCGCCATGCCGTTGGTTGAATGCTTCACGCGACACAAACGTTTAAGCAGTCACGCGTCGACGCTGGGAAATACAACGGATATAAATTCGAGAATGACTGACGTAAAGTAAGTGAATTTTCTGGTAATGCACCGTGACATATCCGCGCGTGAAAGCTAGGTACCAAATTACGCGTGTGGAGAGTGTGCAACCATTTTTTGCGGCACAACGATTTGTCGATAATACAGTATTTCGATTGATGTCGGGCTTTGTAGCGCAGTTCGTAACGCGGTTAACCAAATGCTATTGCAAGAAAACAGAAGTAAATGTCGATGAACTCCAAATATATACGGTTTGCTTATTACCATTTTCGAATGGAAAGAAATCAAAGCATGCATAGATTTCAATCAAATATATTTTAATTACCTATAATTTGGGAATCAATTTTGTGATTACAAGAAATATCTCTGCTATTGTAATCATTAGAAAGAATTGGGGGTTATAGCTTGTTTTGCGAGTGAAGGGTTGATTTATATTTCGAAATCAATTTTATTTTTCTAACTAACAATAAGTGGACTGTCTATTTTTTAAGATCTCAAATGTTAGGTCCCAATATCACCTATTTATTAGTTTTAAAATAGTGTCCACTAATAGTGTTTTGTTTCTACTATGTTTGTCAAATTTTGTCCTTAATAAATAAAATACAAATAGCTGACATTTATTCTTATTTTGAAGAACGTGACATATACGAATAGATTCTTTCATTTTACAAATGTTGCAAATACGTTCCAAGTACCTGTCAGTTTTCACACCCATTTATTATCGTTAGCAATACACGTCTAAAAGATCTTGCATGTTTTCAGGAATATGTATGTACTTTTTTCCTCATTTCCATTCAATTTTGTACCACTTCCTCCGATAGCATTTAAAATGATACAATCCCAACATTCAAATAGACACATAACAAATCTGTAATGCATACAATATACTTAATATTCAATAAATTAATTAACTAATTACAATTAGCAACCAGGAAATTAATTTACATGCCACAACTTTTACACCTTCTTATTCCTTAACGTTGCAGACTGAAACATTGCACATTTGCTTTCGTCGTTCACGAAGAGCCGTTACAAGTTTCTCATATGCCCTTCGATTCGACTCGAGTGCACGCTTCGATTCGATCCCCCGCCATACGAAAATTTTTCACAACACCTAGACGATTTACTATCAGACGTTATTTCTCCATTATATCGCGGCGGGCGTGCGTCGAATAGAAAGAATTAATTTGACAGTGCGCCGGGTCGTTATTTATCGCGGCGAATTCCATCACGCGGCGTCCAGCGTGCCATAAATAACGCCGTCGAACGCGTTCGGCCCCGCTGATCCTTTCATTCTCGCCCGTTTCGCAAGACTGGGGTCCCGTCGCCTATCAAAATTGCATTATACAATGAAAAACTTGGAATCGTCCTGGCGCGAAATGCGCGATGGACGGATATCCGACTGGAGGCCTGGCAAGGAGGCCCACAGTACCATAAAATCCTCGTTGATCGATGAGGGACGAACGTTCCGTTGCTTCCTCCGCGTTGTCCACTTGACGCTGAACACGGCGGTCGCGCGCGTACGGCACCCCACCATCGCGATTAATACGTCGGGCGGCAAGTTTGATGATGCCTTTGCAGTCCAATCGGCAAATGCTGCCCGACGCGAGCGACGCGACGGTCCCGTCCATCCATCCATTTACACGGGAAATACATAAAGGGTGATTGAGGGTGGTTGGCACAACTGGGTGGAGATTGATTTCTTATGTAAAAGTAAATCGAGAATATGTCAGGTGTACGAGAAAGTTCTTGCATATATTGGAAACGGTGGCGTGCTGTACTATTAATATTTTATTCCCCTTATTTGTTTATACGGGGTGAAGCGTGCAACTACGATAAGTTTATATCGCTTGTTTGATTGCCATTGCGAAAAAGTGAAGAGCTTAATAAATGCCAAAAAGATTTATTTCATTATGTATTGTATTTAGAAAAAATCTTTAAAGATAGCTTAATTTTTCGGACGATCAAAGTAGAATGACCACTTAAGGGGCTGCTCCGGTTTAGAGCCCATAAAAATAGGTGATCTTTAGGAATTAATTAAAGGAAAACTACTACATGTATTTTAATGGGACTTTTTACATTAAGTTAATGCAAATTTTTTTGTTTTATAATTAAGCATTGCAGAGGGCACTGGGGAGTCGTTAAAGTCGAAGTGTCAAAAAATTCATCCAAATCGGTGGAACCTGTAGCACCTAAACCATTGATCTGAAATAAAAAACAATACCACATTAGTAAAGGGCATGAAACTCGCTCGTGGACTGACCAGAAAAAAAATACAAAAAATTTCATTTTTTGAAAAAATAACACTTGAAGTTTGAAATCACTTTTTCCTTATAATTTTCATCCTTTCAACGCCTTTAAAAATTACAATTTTTCAATTTTACTGGTTTCTCCACGAGCCAGAAGTATAATAGAGCCAGAAAATAAAAAAAGTTTCAGTCGAATCGGATACTAACTTTTCGAGATACAGGTTCCACCGATTTTAAAAACACTGTTTCGAGAAAAACGCGTTTTAAAGTTTTACGTGACTGTTGAATGACCGGGTGTTACCTACCCATGCATTTGCCCCAATTCAAATGCCTATAACTTCGGGAATTTTACGGATTTTAAAAAATCCGTTTAAACATGTATTCCTAAGAGGTTGAACATTGGAAAAATTTTTAGATCGGAACCTCCCCTTAAATAATTTTGCGTTCAGGACCTGTTCGCACAGAACAGGTCCTATTCCGTCGCCGAGAGATTGGGGGAATATGGAGGTTGAATTTTTCCTATCGAAATTGTGCAACAATTCCTTAATTAACAGACTACTAAATGAATTATTAAAATATTAATATGTCACTAGTTAATATCCGCCGTGGCATTATCAACCTTAAGCCGAGAGATAGTCGAGCGCTCGCATGTCCGTTGAATTTTCAAAGTCGATTCTCCCGAAGAGAAAATCAAAAAATTGTATTCCACATTTTCGTATCGAAAAATTCTGTTCCACATTTTCCATTCATTTTTACATAAGGAATCGCCCTATACTCGGTTGCAGCACCCTTCCTCACCCACTCTGTATCACTGCATACAAACAAACACGGGATACGCGTCATCGCGGTGAGGGCCATCATACGCGTGATTCCGTTCATATTTACACGTGCCTCGTATAGGTGGGTATACATGATTTACGCAAACACTCGCTGGACACAGAAGACGCGTGAACATTTATTCGTCGTCGATGAAATGGGTTAAGTTAAGCCTCGCGATCGGTTGTTTGCACGGCGGCGTATTAATATATGCTCATCAGCTGTTTCTCTGTTTGCTAGGACAATTTCGTTGGCTGCCGGAATCCAAACGGTGTGTCGCGCATGTGGGTGTTGGGAAAGCAGGACCACTGAAATATCGTGGGGACGCCGCGACATGAGAATAATACAAATCCCAGACGTATATGAAACTTAGGCGCGTCAACGCGCAAACACGAAAATTATCCGAGTTGTTTTAACGGTTCCAGAGTTTTGTTCCCGAGTTTTGCTTGTAGATGTGTTGGCGAGTTCGCGTCAGTTGTGTGTCGATTATATTGGTGTTTGCGTTTTCATGCGCATGTGGGGGTTTGTCCTTAAGGATGTCCAATTCGTGGTGAAAATCTGTTCTTTGGGCTAATCTTTACGGAGTATAGAAAGAATTGTAGGCGATACGTGATTTTCATCCAGCGAAACCGTACGCGGTGCACTTTTTATTGCGCAGAACGGTCCTTCTTGTCACCTCTGTCATCGTCGACGTTCGCCTGCGACGAGCGACGAAGAATATTCTGGCATCGAATCAGTTTGATTTTTCGACTGATCTGAGGTTACGGTTGATCCAAATCCATGTCCATTTCGCACGACATGTGTCAGAGATATGAAAACTGATCGTCAGAATACGCAGCAGTATAATCGTTGCCTAAGTTGTCAGGGAAACCGTGCGACGTGCGACACTAAAGAGGCATTGGCTCGCTGTGGCGGCGTGTGTCACTATTGTCACTAATCACACGTCGTGTATAGCGTCTGAGTTTCCTTGATGACGGAGGCGGTAACCTGTCATGGTCGCCTCTTTGATGTCACGCAGTATCCCTGACGACGCAGATGGGAGCAGGAGAAGCCCAAAGGACTCGCGAGTCCTGACTTGGACAGTGCTGGTCTAAATATCCGCTATTATATCTACTAAGTGTACAAAAATATAGTAGGCATGCCAGTTAGAAAAATATAGGTGACCTTGACATCTCCGAAAACCTTCCACCTACAAAAAAAAATTATTACTGGCATGTTATGCCCCCATTTGTACTATACAACTGTTGTAAATAAATTTTTTCCATATCTCTAAAAATAACGGAGATATTCCAGGTGAGCAGAGCTATTGGGCCACCTTGGGCACATATATACTCGATAAATATTTAAGATTATTTTTCTCGAAAACAAAGACTCTCATTAAAGAATGTTATTCTTTATTTTCGATTCATTTTCTCATGTAGAATTACCACCTTTTCGCTTGTATCAGCAGTTGACACACAAGTCGACTCTTCTAATTGAGAACGACACTTTACGAGATATTTGGTATTTCCTGCGAGAAAATTAATTTAATACA
The DNA here is from genome assembly GCA_029448645.1 of Andrena camellia. Lineage (NCBI taxonomy): Eukaryota > Metazoa > Arthropoda > Insecta > Hymenoptera > Andrenidae > Andrena > Andrena camellia. Next base: position 53,625,515 of record CM055676.1, on the reverse strand, counting down.
CTGAGAGTTTAAACATCCCAGCGTTATAATCTAAATATTTTCTTACTCGCATCTTTACATTTTTCATTAGATTTTTAAGATGTGCAGCAGTTATATTCAGGCAATTAATTTTAATTCCACATTTCACGTCATCAATTGAAACATAGGGTACCCGCAGTCACGACCATCAGTGCTCACGTGGTAAACATTGTCTACCTTCTTTATTGTGAAGAGTATCAAACGAAATAATAATTCTTCGTGTCTTTCAACGGTTATGCAATTTTTTCCAAGATTTCGTGCAAATGTAAACAACTGTCCTAGGACTGCTGAACGGGGGTATACGTATTACATATGTGTATTACATATTGTGTATTATATTATATACATCTTCTTGCGCATAATATATATCATATGTTTTTCGGGTTAGCTCGACGTAGCACGAGATTTGCCCCGTGAGGGATTTTTCGAAAACATAGCAAGGCATTGCACTGCAACGTAGCTTTTGGTGGAAAAGAATGTATTGAAACTGTTTTTTTAAAACATAGCATAGCACGGCACAGCTTAGCTTAGCTTGTGGTGGAAACGAATCCGTAAGAATGTATTGAAGCTGAATTTTTAAAACGTAGCATAGCATAACATAGCTTAGCTCAGCTTCCAGGTGGATTCCCGGCTTTAACTTAAAACAATTCAGAATACCAAATAAAACAAAGTGCAGGTAAACATTTAATTAAAAAAACACGCTAAAATCGTGATGTTGTAGAAAATACAACGCGCGGATAACCATGTTATAAAGTAGGGCGCGGGTAACGAAAGGTTAAGAACTGAATCTTGTTTGGGTTACAGTTACCATCCCTGGTTAGTATTTCCATCTACAGAATAATATAAAGAATCCATTTATGTAAAAAGACTCTAAGGTTCAACTTAAAAAAAGTGCATTTTGCACTTACATCATTGCAGACACGAAACAAAATTGTTACGAAAACATTCAACGTTTCCCTCTATCAAGTTCCTGTACCTTTGCGTGGAAAAGAGCTACAGCTTGTCTCAGTTTTTAGAATAACCCTGTACATACATATGTATATTTTTTCTAAATCTACTGAAACCATCCTGAGCCAGATTATACGTAGGGATTGAAAAAAGTAGCTTGTAGATATTTTATTATTTTCCATCCATCATGCGTGTAAACAACTTTGAATTGGAGTAGGCAAACAGGAAAATTATTCGAGTTATTTCGACAGTTTCGGGAGTTCTGTTTTCACTGGTTGCGTTGTAGATGTGTTAGCAAGTTTCGCATCGGATGCGTTCGACGGCGAACGCGGCGTTTGCGTGGAAAAAATACGCTCGCTGGCTGGGGGTGCGTATTGCTTTCGAGCAGATGCATCGTTCCCGTCGGAATGCATTAGAATCCAGGGATCAATAAACCCTCTAATGGCGGGGAAAATGGTATTAGGGATTTTCCTTTAATCCGTGAGCTGACCTCATTGCTGAGAATCTACGGGTAAGAGCGCGTCGCCTGTAATTGCCCAGGATACTTTGGTTGATTGTTTTACTCGATGTGTGTATTCTTAATAACCATTATTAGCGGATGGAGTTGGTAGGATCACGAGTTTGAGATGATTGACTTCTTTGCTGAGTCAGACAACAGTGAGCACGTTTTTCTTCAATGATAAAGCGAATGTTTCTGTTGCTGTAATTGAATTATATTTATAGAGGATGAGTGAGAACAGTTGGTACCAGCGGGCATAGGATGGTTTCTTGTACAAAAATAAATGGAAAATGTAGAACAAGATCCTTTTTCATAAGCCTTCGTTTTTTAGCAAATTGATTTTATATGTATGTACTTACTGATCTGGTACGCATTCAGTCGACTAAAAATCAACAGAACACGAGAACCTATACACTGTTGTTTATGAGAATTTATTTAGTCATATAAACAATGTTTAATATTTTAATAAATCAACTCAAAATATGGGAGAAAGGTATAAGAACTCTATAAGCAAAAGTGTGTGGTAGAAGGAACATTAGATGTATTTAAACACACATGTTAGTAATAAAATATATTGCTTAATTCATGGTTTATTTTCGTGTACAATATATTGTATATATTGTTTCTTATATTACCATGTATATATACAGGGTGTTTCCGCAATCGTGTAACAATCGAAAAGAGGATATTTCCTCGTGTAGAAGTAAGTCGAAAACATAGAATGAAATTTTTTCATATTACTTGTCATTCATTACCTTCTTTCATCCTTTGAGAAAATACCATATTATGTCACTATGGGACGTTGAAATAAGACTCGAACACGTTTGTGCAAGCACAGAAAGTACAAGTCTCGGGGCAAAATCCCCTTAAATAGTAGATGCAACTAGTAACTGCTTCAAATAAATTGTTAAACAAACTCCGCAGTAGTGATTTGCAATTTCTTTATTCTAACGGTTTTCTGGTTTTAAAGTGTCATCAAGTACGAATGGCTCTTATCCTAATATAGAAAGGCATAACCGTAATTTTTGAGATTGTCCATATTTTCTTCCATGATTAACAACACAAGTATTTGTGAAGAGATAATTATAATTCTTATAAGTAGATACATATATCAAATTTCCTCGACATAAAAGAAGGTAATCTCTATATTAAACGATTCAAATAATTAGAATAATTATTACTTATACATACTCATAGAAATAAACAGTAGAATATTATAATATTAATTATTACTAATAGGTAGTTCAGCTTCTTTCTTCCGCTTTTACAAGTGAATACGAAACCTGGAACTACTGATAATATTATTTAATTATCGAGCTTTAGGTCTAATTATAATTCTAAAAGATTGTTAATAGCAGTACCTGATGTATACGGCCAGAAAACGGTGTACAGAATTAATAAATTGATATCGCGGTATAATATAACTTATTTACGCTTGAGTGCTATCGAGCTTACTCCACGTTTTTAGGACCATCGATCGAACCGAGGTGCCATCGGTTTCCTGTGACATATGGTATCTGCCAAACGCATGGTGCACGCATGACGGTCAAAGTGGTTTAGCACGTTTGCACATAGACATATATGTGTAGTGAAATGCTGGGAGAGAAGAGTGAGAAAGAGAGAGAGGGAGAAAATTTATACATATTTAAGCATAGAGTTATAACGGAGGTTGGTAAAGTTAGCGCAGCAGTGCTCTAGAGTGACAGAAGTTTTTCAAATGAATATTACGAAATTTCAAGTCAAATTTTAATTTCATTCTACATGTTTATTATTAAATACATACCTATAAATATCCGGATTGTTTGGACCAATTTCAATGATATATTATAATTATATAGTCGCTTATATATATATATATATATATATATATATATATACATAACTTCAAAATATACAAAGTAGATAAAATCATGATCATTTTTAATTATTAGAAGTACACAGTTCTACTACAAAGTATGTTTACATTGTTATTAAGAATTGTTCCTTACAAGACGTACTTAATTTTAAAAATTGATATATTTTTGTTACAACGGAGCAGAATAAACAATAGTGCATATAAGTCGTTTCGATTACTATATGATGAGATAAGAGAGTTCGTATAGAAACTAAATTATTAAAAAAAATTGGCATTTCGGATATATTCATTTAACAGAGACAAAATTGCTTTAAGAAGTATTACTCGATTCTGGCATTCTACAATTAAGAGCACTGATCGATGTCTCTTCAGACTGAAAAAGTTTACTTTTAGTTTCCAACATTTGAAGTTGAATCTTTACGTACTGCTCCCGCAACAAAACATTTATGAGGAATAGTATTTAACTTCGCAATAAAATTCTACACGTTACTCGATCAAAACGTGTCGCGTAATTTCTATTGGCGCGACACACGAAACATTGTTTATATTTTCAAAAAGGCATGGTAGATATGCGTTGCTTCGTTCGTGCACGATGCTGAAGCAGTAAGTAAAAATATGGGCGAAAAAGAAACGCGCCAAATACCGATTGACGTTCATTTGTATTCAGGACATTTCGAAGCATGCAACTTTTAGAGGGGACAGTTTTTCGTACACCGCTGTGCGCGGGTCGCGAGGCATTTCACGGTTGCAAACGAGCGCGCTTGCACAAAATGGAGAGGCGAAAGTGCTCCCGCTAGTAAAATATTAGACTTTCCGAGTGAGGAGTGGTTTGAGCCTACGATAATTTTCTCTACAGAGTGCGGTCAAAAATCGTGGTACAAGCGAGTGCACTGTACACAGTCATTCCCTCCTGAAAAAATGTGCCAAGCTTCGGAATAAACTTTCTCACGCATCGTGTTCGACAAAAAGGACTTTGATATTTCTTTCAGTACGCCTGCACTTACACTACCGCTCATAACTACATATCTGGATATTTAACCCGTATGTCAATAACCAACTTTACAACGTTGTTCAATGACCGGTGTAAAGCTGTACCCGCGTGGTGAAATCATGTATTTAAGGCTCTTTAAGGGTGACTCTGCACCGTGCTTGACTTCTGCAGCCCTGAGGTGAGCCGGGAGACCTTTATCAGGTGCACGGGACTTTTCATGTGAACCCGGAATGGACTTTTAAGTGATTTCCGACAAAGGCGCACGGTCTTTTGCTTAGTTTTTCGAGTTCATTGTCAGATGTGCTGCAACTGTTTTAAATTTGACGTAGGACGAAAAGCAACGGGCCAACAAGCAACTGTAGAGTATACTCTTCAGTATACAGTATTTCTTCGCTTAGAGCGCGTTTCGGCCTACACGTTAGGAACTCGGCGCTATGCCCACCGCTTCTTGCTTACTCATAACCTACGAAAGCGAAAGCGAGATGCAACGACAGCGAGTCAGAGGGCCTGAACGCGAGCAAGGAACGGTACGAGACAGACGACGTGTTGATAAAAAAAAAAAAAACAGTAATTGGCAATGTTCGACAGCCATCTGGACTTGTAACATTCAATGGTCGGTTCTTATAGGTTTTCGTGCGCTGAAAACGAATCCGCAAACCGCTTGTCGCCATCACCCTCAGTTTTTGAGAAGTTCGATTTTGAAGAAAACTGCAAATTTTCAACTTTGAACATCTTTTGTGTCGATACAGTAATAATTGTTCGGCTGCTTGTTCCGTCAAATTATTCTATGAATCCTCCCGAATAAACGATATAAGTTATTAGTGCATTATGAACATTTAAATATGTTTAAACAACGATCAAAGGGAAGAAGCACCCAAAATGCACCCATTTTTGCAGATCTCTTTCAATTTATTTCCAAAACTAAGGGTCTAGGAGAAAATCTGACTACTCCACGCGATGCAGCAGACATTTTTCCTTCGGAAAGCATCAACAGAAGTGGTAAGTCACGTTTTGTTTTCAATACAGAAACGAAATAGTTTGGCAAAATGTGCGGCGCCGACAGCGGTAGTCACGCGCGTTAGCGATTGTGTTATGTTGAGCAGCAGTGGATTGCGCGCCGTCATTGACTACCGCTGTCGACGGCGCACGTTTTGCAAAACTATTTCGTTTTTGTATTGAAAACGAAACGTGACTTACCACTTTTGTTGATGCTTTCCGAAGGAAAAATATCCGCTGCATCGCGTGGAGTAGTCAGATTTTCATTTAGACTCTTAGTTTTGGAAATAAATTGAAAGATATATGCAAAAATGGGTGCATTTCGGGTGTTCTTTTCCCTTTGATCGTTGTTTAAACATATTTAATTGTTCATAATGCACTACTAACTTATATCGCTGTGTTTGGAAGGGTTCATAGAATAATTTGACGGAACAAGCAACCGAATAACTATTACTGTTTGAACACAATGAATGTTTAAAATGTGAAAACTTGTATTTTTTTTCAAAATCGAATTTTTCGAAAACTGAGGGTGATGGCGAAAAACGGTTTGCGAATTCGTATTCAGCGCAGAAAAATCTATAAGAAATGGGTATTGAATGTTACAAGTCCGAAAAAATGTAAAAATTTGTCGAACTGTGTTATTTACAAAAAGACAGTCCTCACCGATTTCCATGACTGTGGAATATGTTATCGCGGGCATGATTCTGAATAACTTTTTTCTACACACGTTGTTGTCGCTCGGCTTTAGTTTTGGAGATATTCGCAAAAAACAGTGATCGGTAGTTGGTTTGGATTAGATGGTTTAACGCCCCCCCCCCCCCCGCGAGGCCACCCAAGTTCAAAATACTGAAAAAATAGAATTCTTATTTTTGCATTATACAAAAATTATTATAGTTGAACTTTTCTCGCATTTTGTGCAAGACATTAGCTACAAAGTGAGTTCAGTATTTTCAACAATTTCAAAGTTATCAAAATAAAGAAAATAAATACTGACGAGTTTGTTTGTGCACGACGCACGTAACATTGTATACAAACACGAGCAGAAGTGTATCTATTCGTAGACAGACAAATCGATTCATTGTAAGTGCACGCGTACTAAAAGAACAAATTCAAGTAGTTCAAGTCGTTTTCAAAAACGTAGCATTGAATGAACAGGATTATGTAATTTCAAAACCGCCACAACCGATTTTTACACGACGAATCATCCTGTCTCAGATTGTGCCAGTGCTACACCCTGTATAGGCAGAGTAGAAAGTTGACGATGACAGCAAAGCGTCATGTCGAAAAAGCGCTACTTCCCCAGCCGGAACGGAAATCAGAATGCGTAGAAAATCGTTGGACGCTGTCCACCGAGTGCCTGTACGTATATTGCAAAACGGTCGTGCCAGTCGAACTCTATCACCGTATAAAATCTGCCTGCAGGCGTAATACCCGTTCCGCCCTCGTCCAATGGAAATTGCTCGTGATCCTCCAACATTTTTTATGTCTCTGCCTCTCGGCACTACGGCCGTTCATACTGCATTTTTGTTTTTTTTTTAGCTCTGTCTTTCCGCGACGTTCCGCGGAAATATTTCTCTTAATACTGCGTGACTTATCGTTTTTCGACGGTCGATCTAGATAAGGTAGAAAAAAATCATTTGTTTGCGTTACGCGCCAGCCGGTATCAACCACTGCAATGGCATTTTCTTCAATGCAGGTATTATGTATTTCGTTGCCGTTTCTGGATTTTATATCTCGCGTATTTTTATAACTGGGGTAAAAGAATTCTTTTCTTCTTAATTGAAGAAATATTGTTTGAATAGGTACAAACTTCTTGTGAAAGCTTGTTGGTTAATTCTATTTTTGTAGGAGTGCGAGCTTTGAAAGAATGGATGTTTGGAATAATTAAGAAACGATCGCGAGTGTGTTTATTGTATATGCGTATGTAGGGTAAGTTCCTAAGGATGGCCAATGTGTGATAAATGCGTCTTTTAGAGTAATCTTTAAAGGATATACAGAAATATATAAAGGTTATATCTATAGAGAAAAATATAGTGATTAATATTTAAACTTAAATAATACTAAATAGTATAGTAACCATGTAGAATATAGAGGGTTGGCCGTGGAAATAGGACAAGTTGTATTAATTGTTTAATTGCAATTAGAAGGAAATTGTGGAACAAGAAGTTGCCCAGTTTAAGGGGGGAAGCCACTGTGACAAATTTTGAGCAGCGGAAATTTGGGGAGCGACAAATTTTTAGTGAAAGAAATTGGAAAATGTTTAAACACAGGAGCTTGGGACAACTTTAAAAATAATTAACTTTTTTTCATATAACGAATTAGCAAAAACTTACATGTGAGTAGCCATATTGAATTAATTTTAAAATTGGTAAAATTAATATATTTTATGATATTTCACGAAAAGGGCGGCAGACGCTTGTTATCCTAGGGACGCCAAATCAGAAAATCTGCCCCTGTGTATTCTGGTGATTCACGTTAGGCCGGGTACAGACTTGAGCACGAATGCGAACGAGGCAAGCCGAGGCAAACCGGAATACCTCGGGCTGGACAAATTGAGATTTTTCCTCCAAGCTAAGGCAAACTGAGGAAACTTTTGTAACAGCATACAGGATACATTTTATTTCTAATAATGTAAAGTAAAGGATACATTTTTATGTAATTCGTGATATTCGTTGAAACGATTCCGATCGGAGTCGCCGGCAGCGAAAGTGTTAAAAGTTGAAGGGATGTTTCAGAGGGTGAGGACAATTTTCTTCAAACTATGTGACTCCTTGTGCATGAAAAAATTGTAGGTTCCTCAAAACAGATGTTTCAGTGTGCAAAAAAAGACCAGCATTTATGATATTCTCTGGAAGCCAGGTATTTGGGGAGGTCGGGGATGCACACTACTGCATACTTACCTGCCCATTTGAGAAATACGAATCTGAAAGGAAATGAAAGTACAGGGTGGATCAACAAGAACATCCATCTTAAATAACTTGTTACTTATTGATGTGATGAAAAATGTGTGAAGAGTATCATTTGCTTTCAATTTTTCTGTGCAAAGTTATTAAATCGTCTTTTTGTAGACTACAACACAGTAGTAAAGTAAATATGTAGTGCCATTTAAAAAACCGAAAGTCACCTTCATATCTTACAAAATATAAAATATCAAAAAATTACAATCCGCCTGTTTGACAAGCCCCACCGCATCCCTAGTAGCATTTTTGGTTGGCCAACGGTAGCCAACAGTTGGGAATTAGTTGGGATATAGTTAGCGTTTTGCCTACAAATTCCCAACATAGGGTCTACGGCAAAAAACTTACGATAGTTCGCCAACGAATATTCAATGTTGGGCCTACAATTATTTTGGTTGGTTAATTAACAAAAACTTACGACAGTTTGCCTACGAATATTCAATGTTGGACCTACAATTACTATGGTTGGTTAATTAACAAAAAATTTACAACGATGATTAAATGTCGTCTTACAAACGTCAGAAAATTTGCTACATCCAAAAACCTGTTATTATATTCCAAGTTATGATTTTTCTTTTCTTATTTATAAATACGTAATGAGGACGTCTGCTTAAGACGAATGTGAAATTTTAAGGAATGAGTCTAAAGGTCGATGATATTTTGTAGAATATTTCGCGTCACTGCGCAATTTTTTATAAACAATTAATACTAGTTATGTAACTAGAAATTAGAAGTGTTTACAAGGAAATGTGTTGGGTAAGTGCGAACAGCGGTTACTTCGTAAGCGGAAAGTTTGGGTTCGATTCTCCTCACCGCGAATTTTTTTTTCGTAAACCAGGCCTGAAAAAGACGTGTTTAAGACGTCTTTTGAACTTCTTCAAGACGCCTTCTGGACGTCTGTAAGACGTCTTTTGGAAAGAAACTGTTGGGCTTATAGAAAAAAACCTTCAGTTGGGCCTATGGAAAGAAACCTTCAGTTGGGCCTGCGTTGGTTACAATCGCTGGCCTATTTAAAAATAGCGCGACACTTCAACAGTTGGCCAACGGATAACACGTCATTGGCCCAACAAACTTCCAGCAAATAAATGCTACTAGGGATAAATATATTTCATATAAAACAGTTTTCACGAAATCAATAAGTAACGATATATTTCATATCTCCATACTTTTCATGTTTTTCCCACCATCAATTCTTAATTCGATAATTACTTTTACGCAGTTTTGTGGATATAATAAAAAGGATGCAACTTTTGTTTAAACTTCTTTCCAATATATCTCACCGTTCTCGAGATATTCCACGAAAAAAGAAAATTCTACATCTTTTCAAGGGCTGATTTCACCCCGTAAAACTGCATTATGGCACCAGCAAAAAATAAGTTTGTGTTACGCATGAATTACTTTACTTGCACTCAAAGTTGGATAGTTTTCTGAAAACCGAGTTACCTAACTTCCCTTGTAAGTCTGCTACGAACCCACCTAAAATGCAAGAAAATCTGAATTTGAGCAGCACAGTTACAAACTACACCGTTGAATGCAATTTGAAACGAATGGCGCGCGCGTTAATTATAATTTGGGTCGACTCGATGACGTTCCATAAATCGCCAGTTTCCAACGAGCCTCTGCGGTTCGCTTCTTCTGCCGAAAATATACGATGGAAAAATTCGACACGCTTGGGAAAATAAATAATCACACGGTCCGAATGAATATTCAGGAGGGGAATCGCGTTTACGTTTATCGTTGGTTTCGCAGTCGTGTGCCTCACCCTTTCCTTGTGTCGGTTACGATAATCGATATTCGGCGGACAGATATTACTCGCTGTCAGAAATAATATTGACGTTTAAGCCTGGTATTTCGAAACGTATTCTTTGAATATTTAATACACGAGGCAATGATTCTGGGATTTATTACCACGTGATCAGCGGCAATATTGCACGATGGTTTCGCTCGAAGCTCTCGACTGATTCTGAGTGTTACGAACCACTTGAAACGCTAATTGTATCGATTTTACCCTGCTCAGGGAATAAACTTGACAAGAACTATTAACAGAAGTTACATAAGTTGGGTTACAAGTCCTGTTCGGATATACCTACTTAAGAGCCAATCGCTCTGGCGAAGGCGAATGTGCCAGAGCAGTTGTTAATTGGCTTTTAATCATTTTCAGATAATTTCGGTTGAAGTATCGTTACTTCCGTTAAAAATGATGACGTATTCGGAGGAATAATGTGGAATTTTATATGAAAAAAAGATAATATAATAAGTTGGTTGGGTCGACTAGTCATACTAAAATACGTACTTCAATTAATTTTGTCAGGTAGGTATATATATTATATATATTATTCGTGAGAAAGTATGTTGATTACCTGGAAAATCAAATCTGTTGCTTAATATATATTATTCCTTTGCGTATGTAATGACTCATTGATGCAACTATTTACAATTACAATTTAGTATTTATTCCATTACTGTATTTTTGTACATTAAACTTTTCTTCCTATTCTGCTTTTTAATCAACCCTTTACCTATGGCGCGCTTCAAATGAAAATTGACCACTGCATGATTTTTCAATGAAAAAAATTTTCAGTTTCAAATGAAAAAAAACTAATATAACTAACATCTGTACAAAATATAAATTATAAAGCTTTATTTCATTTAGTATTTATCTTCCGAAAATATGAACTCATGAAGATTAGTTTTACAGTAAACTGTAAAATCCGTACAAAATATAAATTATAAAGCTTTATTTCATTTAGTATTTATCTTCCGAAAATATGAACTCATGAAAATTAGTTCTACAGTAAACTGTTACCTAGTACAATATGCTTGTGTCCGAGGCGATTTCAAGTAAAAATGTTAACGTTTTTACTTAAATAATTATTACTTTAATATTAATTCTAGTATATGGTAAAATTCGGAAACCGTTTTTTTTTTTCAATTTAAAAACCGTATTTCGAATTTTACAAATTTATAAAAAAAAAAACGGTTTTTAAACCTGGTTTTCGAAAACCGACAAACCCTACTCTACAGCAACAATAAAGAGCAACACGACTCCCTGATATGATCCACGTTAATGTACCGCGTGATAGGTACCATTGACGAAACTCGAAGACCGTGCGGAACGTAACAGTTCAGAGCGTGTGCTTAGCAGATGTATCGATAAGAGAGGAGTGTGTTTCCATATGATAAATCCAGTGCCCAAAGTCTGACGCGGAGCAAGACGGGATTGTCGGGAAGATTGTACGAGACGTAGGTGCATCATCGCCTGAAGTTGGCAGGATAACCGTGCGCAGAGAAGGATAGGAGGGTGAGAAGTTCTTGACGTCTGAACGAGGATCCTGTCGAGGCAAATCCAATTCGACAAGTCTCGTACATAACGCGGAACGTGCCGTCGAGGAAATAAATCTAGCGACGAGTGTCTAAGGCAGCGATGTGCCCAGAACAGCTGGAAAACCACGCTGAAACTTATGAGAAGTCGTCCATTGTCATTAATGCGGATATCAGCAGGGAAGGGAGAGTTCGATTTCGCCCCTGCAAAGAGCCTTGTAGAAATCTATTGTCGACTTCGCTGCGTCTAACATTTGCGGCCACAATTACAGCTTTCCTGCAGCACCTAAGGGGGCGCTGTGAGTGCCAGGCGACGGGGGAAAATCGTGGATTGATTTTCGATGAAATGTTCTTGAATTGGTTAGAAGGTAAGTTGTACGTAGCTACATACAGTTTAGTGACTTTGGTAGAATGAAGCATGGAAGGATGTGGAGCATCGAAGTGTATTGAAGAAATCGGAACTGAGAAAAGGATGGAAGTAGTTACATACCTCAGAGATGTAGGGGAAAGTGCAGGATGGATGATACAAGTAATGAGAAAGAGAAAAGTAAATAGCAAAGGAGGAAGTAAATATGCAACGCGAGAAATATTTTACTAATTGTGAAAAGTGTATTTTAGTACCACATTGCATAAAGAATCTTATGTAATTGTTGTATGTATGAATTTATTAGAATGTAACTAATTATTAGGAAGTATTAGGTATAATTACCTTAAACGTTTAAATGTTCTTACTTATATTTCATTTTGCGTCAATGCAATCGAGTTTAACGACTGACGTAGAAAATTTTACATATTTCACACTTTCAATTTGCATACGGGGTGTGATGGTACAAGCGGAAAGACGGTGATTGTATGTATATGTATGAGAAATGAATCGAAAACAAAGGATAAAATGTTTTCATACGCGGCTTTGTTTCGAGAAAAATAACTTTAAATAATATATTTGTCGAGTATCTACGTGTGGACTTGATTGCATCTCGACTCGATGAATTTCGCCGAAATTTTCAAAACTCATATTTTTATTCATATTAATTCTATTTGGTAATCAAAGTAAGACAAGGAACAGGCCGTTCACATTTTAAACACTTTTTTTATTAGTTTACTTTTAAAATCATTATTAGTTTACAAATGGTTGAAAATATCTATTTTACTGCATGCATAATTGTGCTCTGCGTAGTTAAATGAACGGTTCCTAATATTTTGTGTGCTTAATCCTTCAAATTTTACAGTAAATATATGCTTTAATTGTTTAATGTTCGCTGTATCATCACTAAATATGACAGATTTGACGTAATCAACAAATAAAACTCGAACTGTGAAATCCGTCGATTCGAAATACAATTTTATTAATGTATTCGATGACGATAAATATCTAAAGTTATTCTTCTCGAAAACAAAACCTCGCATGAAAACATTTTATTCTTTAGTTTCGTTTGATTTCTTCATGGAGAGTCACTCCTTTTCGGATTGAGAGGACCATCAGTTACATATCACCCTGTATACAGCGAACATGTTCTGCATTCGTAGCAATTGACTTTTCATACAATATTTTGGACTTTCACACGTACAATTTCATTACACATCAGGATTAAAAAATTTAAGATATACCCAAATCATGTATTGATGTCAAACTAAATTTAAAAACTAAATTTCATTTAACCTGTCTTCGGATACGACCTTTCTCACATAATTCCATAAACAGCAGTGCAGTTGAGTAAATCCACTTCTGCTTAATATTGTATCACGATTAAACAATATATTGTAACGAATCTTTCGTAAAATTAAGAAGGGCGCGAATACGGAAGAGTTCTGTTCCTATCGTCAACTCGAGAAACTTCTCATTCCATTTTTTTCGTATCCCCTTGATTCAAGCGAAATTGTTCCAGCGGGTATTCCCCAATTAAAAACTCCGTCCGACTGAGCTCCGCTAATTATCGCTGGTAGCCTGCGATAGGATGGGTTTCTTAATCAGCGATGGTTAATTAAAACGCCGTGTTGATCATCGACAAATTTCGAGGACGAAACGAACCGCCTCTGAAAAAAAGTGGCTCTTGTGTATGCGTCTGCTCCGGTCTCATTGTTTTTCTCAGCATCAACGGCAAACAACTCTTTTATTTCTATTGTGTCACGTTTGTTTTTGTGCAAAACAAAATAGTGGGCTGGTGATCGAATCAGGTACGATTTTTTCCGAGTCGCAAGGGGACTACATGAAATGTTATACCAATCAAATTTAATAAACTTGGCAAATAGATAGGGAGCAAAAAAATAACTGATCCATCCGTGACGTTTCAGGTAGACATTCAATACTTTACGAGAGACTTAAAAATAAAGATGGCGAAATATAAATTCGCTGGGAAATGTATACGAATATTATTTCGTTTCATTAGTTTACAAAGCGAAGCCCAAGCAGAGGTCGTTCTCAAAGTAAACATTTGGGGACTCTAGAACAATACTTTCGATTCTTTGCAGAAAATATCAGTGTGAGAATCAACGAAATCCCTCGGCGTGACAACACCTGGACACCACTTAAAGTAGTAACAAAGGGCTTCCCACATGAGGTGTTGCTCACCGATTTTATCGAAACTTTTCTGGTTGATAGAGAGTCAAAACTCGATAGTCTACGAGATATTTAACAATAAAGGGCGCTTAATAAAGGTTTACAAAAAATATTACTATTTCCCTTCCAAACGATGAAAAAGTTATTTTAAATGCGGAGGGAATAATCGTAAAATTCTATATACTGTACAAATATAAACGAAACAAAATGAAAAAGCAATGACGTTCTAAAACGAATCTCGAACTATGGATTTCTAGATCTCAAAATACCTCGATCCTACCAGTGGGCTGCATCATCTTGTTTGAAAGAAGTTTAAACTCTTCGTAGACTCGTAAACTCTTCAACGCGTAAGAATAAATAATATTCCTACTGCCAAATATCTCGTGAACTATTCTTCGCTTTAACGCTTTATGTTGTCCTGTAGCTAGTTGTTGCCTGTTGCCAATCGACAGCTATTTCCTCCAAATAAATTGATACACGCCTCTCTCTTTCTCTTTGCTCCTTCTCCCCTTCGCTTCTTTCATCGTCGTGCTTTTTCTAACGTACACGCTTTCACGTTGCGCCGTGCTATACAGAGGTTTATCTTATTTGGCCTCTGGCCGTCAAACGGAGATTGTTGAGGGGAAGGAGCATGAGTTGTGAAAAGGAGGATCCAAGGGGAAGCAGCGGAATTGTTGGTGGAATAAATCTGCGTTGGACGTGCGCGTCGTATGTCATTTGGAAAGGAAGGAACAGCTGTGGAAAGACTAAACGGAGTCGCAAAACGAGGAGTTAAAAGGGGGGAAAGGGTTGATATAACGTGGACTGAGGAAAGTTCAAAGGGTAAAAAAGAAGCAGGAGGGTTGTACAATAGATGTATTGTAGTGTACTATTGAACAACTTCCTGTTTGCAGGCAAAACTAGAAGTTTGTAAAGGGAATTTTAAATGTATCAATTCTAGAGTATAATCTTAATTCACTTTTTGCTTGTATCCGTAAAAAGATAGCACACGTCCGTAGCATGTGTTCAAAGGAGAAAGTAGTCGTATATGAAAGAGTAGAATTAAAAAGTGAGCAACGAGTATGCATTATTAGAAGTTTTCATGGATGTATTAATAGCGCTGAAATAATATATCTTTAAAGTTTATCATATGAAGGGCCATTTTGTTTCATAAGAGGAAAAGTATATTCAAAGAATTTGTAAACTTCCGTATAACTTGGATTTGGCAAATAAAATGCCTGGATAGTATTGTATATTTGTATGAAACTTTTGTTAAATCAAAGAATTCTTAGTACCGAAACTTTTCAAAATAGTAGATTTCCATGAAATAGTGGAAAGCCGTTCCAAATGATGGGACGGTAACATAAAAAGGTATTATCGACTCGTTTGATTAGTCTGAAGAGGAAAGGAACTAGATAGTAAGGGAAAACAGATGGTATATGGTCAGACGCGCTGGCGAACCAATACGACCAGAAATGTAATCCTGTATAACATTTCATACATGCATTATTACAAAAATTGTTTCTAGTAAAATTTCTCAGGAAAAACAAAAACTTTAGAGATATGTATGTACAGATTTAGTCGCAGTTCCATTTAAGATTCTAAAGTTACATTTTGGTTCATACATTTAGAAGGATACAGTTATGTTCCCTTTGTAATAGGTACGAATAGTTTTTTTATACCATGAATTAGTGTAATAAAGCAAACTATGACAACATTACTAATCCATTCTCGACAACCTACTTATAGTAAAGTATCTGTGCATTGGGAAACTGTAGTTATATGTATATTTTTACTTTCTGCATTCGTGGTCTGGAATTTTTACATTTTCATTAACAAAGATTACAATAGATGCGTTACTGATTTAATCAAAATAATTATTTTGAGCAGTACCGTAGAATCTAGGTAATTACAATAGATATTCATGCATTTTTCTATTTCTGTTTTTTAGCTACTGAAACTATTGAATTTTCATAAAATAACAACTTTTTGTTTGCAATGTAATTGGACAATCTTATTATCCCAGCATGTCCCTGACAATATAAGATACATATACAGGTAGGAGAAGCAATAGCATTCTTGTTCTCCGTTCTCGGTACGATTAAAATAAGTGTAGAAAACCTAAATAGGAAGTGGCTCAAAGAAAAAGATAGATGAAAAATTTGAGTCACATGTGGAGATAATAAATATAATTAAGGAAAAGAAGAGGGAATAGAAAGCAGAAAGACAGATGGACGGAGAGGAGTTTGATAAAGGAAGGAGATTAGAAAATGAAGGACAGGGACACGTATAAAAGTGGACAGCGCAGGGGATGGCATTCGAATTGCAATTATAGACAGCAAATGGACACTCGAGTGCCACTCCAAACGATTAACTGATAAAATGGAACGACGACAAGAGGGAGGGATCGACCACGTCCATAATATCGTTGATGATACCAATCTGATTAAAAAGTATTTCGTCACTCAGCATTAATGATAATTGAACGTGACAAGTTGATAATATTCTCGGTATATTTCTGTACTATTATTATGGAATGGTATCACAATTGATAAAAAATTTATACTGATTTTTTGTAAGGGTACCAGTGTTAAGTTACGTGTCTATTACGTATATTATACTGCTGTGTTTTTGCTTTCCACGATTATTTTATTGACTTTAATCCGTAAGCTTAAAATTAGGAATAATATTAATTATTATTGATAATGATATTAATGTTAACATTAAAGTGAGTTGCATTTCAGATGAATGGCATTCTTACTAATTGATGTTTACTTTAATGATATTAACATCTATTAATAGCATTAATAATATGAATTATTAAAGTTCTTTCCACTTTCAATTTCTGTTACTTCCTTATATTCATCTGAGGTCTATTCAAACCTATTTACTTTTTACGCAAACTAGCAATTTTACAAACTTTGTATAAATACGTTCATAGGAGAAAGAAATCCATCTATGGTTTGGTATTTCGGGTTGTCAATTTTGGAAAGGTTTTCCGGCTCCTTATAACGTTTATTAACAGAAATACAAAGAATTTGTTTCTAATATTGTTTGAATACTTTACAAATTTACCTATATTTGCTTGAATACAACACAATTCAAATCTCAAAATGTTCCCTTGTAAGTATAAAGCTGGTCGCATGTTCTATAGGAATATCTGCAGATTCGAATCATATTTAGGGTTTACACAAAAAACGACCTTTAAAAAAAAAACGGATTTCGAATTCCACTAATCCAAAAAAAAAACGATTAAACCGGTTTTCGAATTTTCACAAAAAAATATTATTAAAATAGAAACTAAATATTTGTACTTATTTGAAAAAATTTCAGTATTTTTAATATTTATGGAATTACAAAAACATAACAAAATAAAATATACTTTATCTGTACAAAGCCAAGTAAATAAAAAAATTAAAATAACTAGAATCCATACAATTTTTGAGTTCATTTAATATTTATGGATCTACAAAAATATAACACGATAAAATACACTACATACAAATGTAGCTCCAAACCAGCTGAACAAAAATAAAATAACTAAAATCCGTACAAAATGTAAATTATAAACCTTTATTTCATTTAGTACTTTTCTTCCGAAAATATGAACTCATGAAGATTAGTTTTACAGTAAACTGTTACCTACTACAGTATGCTTGTGTCCGAAGCTATTTCAAGTCAAAATGTTAACGTTTTTAAGTAAACAATTAATTCCAGTATATGAAGCCGGTTCTTTTAAATTTAAAACCCGGTTTTCGAATTTTACAAATTTATAAAAAGTACCGGTTTGTAAACCCGGATTTTAAAAACCGACAAACCCTAATCATATTCGATAATTCGAGTATTGAAAGTTCGAGTACAGCTCTAATTCGAATTTAGTAGTATTGGAGTACTGCCAGATTCGAATTTTATTCGATGCATATTTGAATACTAAAATACTCGAATTTTATTAACCGCATAATTGAGTTATCTCATACTGCTAGAACATTCGAACAGAGTATAATTCATCAGACAGCCTCAGCCAACATCCAACAACCTGACTTATTTCGTGTTCGGAGACCCGAAAGCAGAAAAGAGCGCAAAGCTCTGCGAAAAAATGCGAAGAAAGCCGATCGCAGTTTATTGTCCCTTCGTCTCCCTACTTTGCACATCTTGCTGTAAATTCGCGAGAGTGGAGGCTGTTATTAACGCGCGACAAATCAGCTCGGTTAAATCGGCGCGTCTCGCTGCGTTTTCCGCGTGAAACGTGACTCCGAATGAACGGCGGTGGTGACGATAATTGTCGATAATTACGCCTCGCGTGTCACTTTTAAGCCATTCGAGGGTCGACAGTTGCTTTTTTTTTTTGGTCCTCCTTTCATCGAATAGTTGGGCCCTTTTAACGGGACCCCCTCCTAACGAGCCATCAGAGTTTCTGTTCCACCGAGCCGCGTCTCGATCGATCTCACGGCTAGTGTCGTCACGTTGATTGAGTTTCACGACTTGCACTTACCGAAACCACTCGTATCTGGCTGGTGCTCGTTTCGAAGTGCAATCGAATCGATCAGCGCGACGATGCTCGTCGAGGATCGGGCGCCAGTTATTTGAACGAGACGGCAGGCCAGCTTAATGAATGTTTTCGTTGATGCTCGTGTAAGGTAGGGGCGGCCTCTTAAAAGTGCCGCGAACGTTACGGGGGAAGTAGTGCCGAGCGGTAACGATCGGGATCCGTGAGTGAGGATTTGATTGGAGATTTTCTGTGGTTGTTATCTCGATTTTATGATACCATCCATTTGTCCGGATGGCTCTGCGCAGTCGAATTATGGGATTTCCGTGAAATCTCTACTGATGGCTGTTCCCTTCCCCCTTTTTAAAGTAAAACGTGGAATGGCGTTGAATTTGGTTAGTAATGTTTTTGTAGGATTTGCTGATTTACTTTTATTCGTGTTGTTTACAGTAGCGTGAGTAGGGTGGTTGAAGGGGAACGTTTTTGTAGTGAATCTCATTTAAAAATCAGATACTAATGGTGAACTAAAGTTCAGATATATTTTATTCATAGTCATTTGAATTTTCTTTAATAAACATGGAAAATGTAGTCTTGTTGAATCGTTTGGAGTAATATATATACGTGAAAAGTAGTAAAACTAATTTCACTTTCGATAGTAGCGCAAAAGTGGATATCATAATCTCAAGTTATATAGGCTACTAGCTTTACTACACTCGGCTTCGCCCGAAATTTAGATTCAGATTTTATATAAAAAATGTTTTATTTTTTTGTGAAAATAGTCACATTCATCTGGATTAGCTAGGCATAATGAGCTGGGACACGTTTCGTGACCCTAGAGTTTACCGTTCGAAAGTTTTTAGGCGACAGACAAACGCACAAACACTTTCTGCTTTATATATTAAGGGGTAATGACACAGTAGAGACCGGAAAAGCAGCCTGATTTTCAGAATTTTTTATGCCAGTATAGTGAATGGAATACAAAATCTGTTTGAAGGCCTTTATTGTACATACCTTGAAGTATGATCACATTTTTTTTTTAATTTTTTTAATACAAAATGACGGCGCCACAGCTCAACAAAAGAAGCTTCTTTTGAAAAACAGTGACACCATGTGCTCATGTGGACTGCGAATGAAACCTGCACGAGCCCCGAACGAGTATCATATGAGCAAATCGGCGCTCATGCGATGCTCATTCGGGGAGAATGCTCAGATACGCGGCTTAAACAATACCCGTGTTTTTCAGTCCCCCAAAGGAAAAACTCCTCCCTAATGCCTTTCCAAGTTCAAGCGCTATTACAACATACAGCAAACGGTACCCTCATGCTTTCCACTAGCGCCACTGAATCACAGTAACAGACGATAGACGGCGAGTCTGTTAAAAAGGTGTTTCTGTATCGTGCAGCGTTTCCCTCAACTTTCTCAATTAGCCGCGTTCGTTGTTTCGTCAGGGCTTTAATTTACATTGACGTCCTTGGCTGGCGTTTTCCACGCGGTAGGATCGTTCTCGTTGTGCGCAGCTGTGTCATAAAACCTGCGGGTATTCATTGCTGTTCTCGACAATCGGTTACTGGTAAATAGTCGCGGCTGTAAACACGCGGGAAGAGAATAAGAAGAAAAATGGCTGAGCCGTGTTGACAGTAGACAAAAGATGAATCCGGAAAAAAAGGACGTCGCACAGTGCGTCGCTCAATGGAAAAAAAATCTAGAAATCAATATTTTTTTGCGATGATCTGTAACAAGTGTGTGTGTAAACCAGACTCTTTATTTGTATATGAACATTTGAAAGAAAATCAAATAAAGGCGCTCAATATTCAGAAAACACGTTAGTATTTGCAGAATCTATTTAACTCACTTCCTTCATGTGTTCAGTTCTCTGTCTTATATCTGAACGCCACCTACGCATTATCAAAGTTAAGCATAAATAAAAATAACTTTCAATCGATCATTCAATTGAAGGTATTAGATACTCGTTATTTTGATTACGAAGACAATGATTATTGTCTCGAAATTACACATCCATTAAATTGCTGACTTATACGTTTTTCCAACTTTAATCTAACTTTTCTTGGAAAAGGTAAAACACGTCTTGAGATTTAGGTGGGAAACTATTTCTATAACAGTCCCCAACATTATTATACAAAAATTTTTTGCACATGTCTGCCCCTTTTTTAGTTGTATCCATTTTTTGCTGAACATTTATTCACAATATGTGATAACAAATCTCTAGCAGTAAAACATTCTTTAATGAAATTTCACGTGAAACAGTTTGCTTATTAATATTATTGTACTATTTCCTAGTTTGGTATAAACAGTGGAAATATTATTATATTTAGTGAACAAAATTTGAGAATTTTCAGAATAAAATTGCAAACGATCTTATGTAATTACTTCTTAACAAACTTTTACCTGATAGTACCCTATTTGTAAAAATCTACGTACAGTGTCATGACATATGTAAAAAAAATGAAATAAACAAATACAACTTTAAGCAATCCCGTTAAGCACTATTGTGTATAATAATGAAAACTCCGTACCTAGTTACTACCGACACAGCTGCGTGGATAAGAATCTAACAAAATCTTCCCGTATTTCTACGACATGTTTTCTCAGTCATTTAAAATTCTGAATGCATAAAGTTGATGAAAAGGTCTTTCCCATGAATAAAAGCACGCTGGTAATAACGAAGAAAACTACAACACTTTATCATGCAAGCCAGCGCAGTGGACCTTATGAACTGAGGCTACAAAAAGTAAGGGCAAGAAAGGCGAATAACTTAACCGTCACATTGCAATGAATTTTCCCGCCTTAATATAATCACAATTACATTATGTTACGTGATACATTTATACTCAGATTTGATGTCAGCTCGAAAACCATACGGCATCGAAACTCGCCTCTGCTTTTAACAGAAGCACTACATAAAGTTCTGTGCACCAATTTCAATCTAACTTTGTAAGTAGATAGGGAAGTAAAAAATATTTTACTAATGCTTGGTTTATCGTGTAGACACTCATTAGTTTACGAGATATTTAACAATAGGGATGGTGTTTACCTAGCTACTTCGTTAAGTGTTTAAGACTTCAAACTTCTTTCAATAAAGATATTTTGTGATCCAGAAATCCATAGTTCGAGGTTCATTCTAAGACGCCATCATTTTTTCATTTTGTTTCATTTATATTTGTAGAGCAAACAGAATTTTGTGATTATTCATTTCGCGTTTGAATTGGCTTCGTCTTTAGGGATCTCCCTAGTGTAACGGCCTGAAAAGAAGACGATATTTAGGGATTTTTTTTTAAGAAAAAGCATTAAATGATATTAATTAAAAACTTTATGTCCATATTTGTACATATTTGGACAACATTTAAAAAAAAAAATCAATTCAAAATGCAGCTGTAACTCCGAGTTACAGGCCAATAACCAGAGCGCTTAAGAAAAAAGTCTGCCCTCGGCGAGCACGATTGCGGTTGTTACTGTTGGCTGATAAACAAAAATCAAGAATATTCTTAATCTGTATTTGTGTAGTTATCGTTGGGCCTACGGCAAACGAATGATAACGATAAGGAACCCAATAGCGGCATTTTAAAAAAAGATCCTGTTTTCTGCGAAAAATAAACGATAGTTTTATTAGTGCCAAAATTTCATTTTAGAAAATATTGACTTGATTATAGGTCGAACGAAAATAATGTATCCCACACACATATCCTACCAATCTCAAGTGGATTGGTCCATGAGTTTTTTAAGAATCGTGCGCGCCAGTTTTGAAAATACAGTTTTGAGAAAAACGCGTTTAAAGTTTTAGGTACCGTTTTTTAATTAATTTTTTTTAAATGTTGTCTAAATATGTACAAATACAGGCACAAAGTTTGTAATTAATATACTTTGAGGGTTTCTCTTAAAAAAATCGCAAATATCGCGCTGCTTTTCAGGCTGTTTCACTATGGAAACCCCTTCATTTTAAAGTAAAGCAAAAAAATTATCTACACATGTTCCTTGGTAAATCTTTGTTACGCGATGTTTATTATTACGTATCTCGTAAACTGTCGAATGTCTATGCAAAAAGCCAAGCATGGGTGAAATATTATTTTGTTCCCTATCTACCTGCCAAGTTTCATTAAAGTCGGGACCCAACACTTCACGCGGTCCCCTTGTGAAAACACAAACTTGCATCTCTCGGGATCGGTTGCCAACGAACCGCGACCGAGAACAGCCTCGCGTAATGGCGGACACGGAACTATTTAAAAGCATCCCGAAATAATTGAATATTAAGAATTCTGCTTGACAAACCGGTAAGTGGCTGAGCGGTGCTAGAGGGGTGGAGATGACGGTTCGAAGAGCGGCGAGAGGATTGTCAGAGGATGTGAAACGGGTTGCGACTGATTTTAATTAAAGACAAACATCCCTCTAACTCGGCGACGCTCTTTTGCGGCCCACTCGGGAAACAATGATTCTCCCTCCGTTATGGCGGCTTATTCCATCCCTCTCTGTCCCTCAGTCACTTCTCTTTCGCATTGACTCTCACTCGAGCTTCATCCCCCCCCCCCCCACCCACCGCTGTCCCTCCCTCGCCAGATTTCTCGCGGCACTTCCTTTTTAGTTTTTCCACAAACGATCCGACGTAACTGCAGCCTGCGCAACCCCTTCGAGCGCGGGAGCGACGTGAAACGGTGGGTGGAGGCAGCCGGAACAGGCGGAGGAAGGAAATTTTCAGTGAGGGAGAAGGAGAGGGGTAGAGAGAAAGGGTGATGGTGTGAGGAGTACCTACTGCCGTTGGATGAGCGCAGATAATTTTCAGACGAAGTGCTCCAGACTCTCACTGGCGAGATAATTTGCGAAAAGTAACGCCAGCTTGCTGAAATGACCCTCCACCCCTCGCCCCCAACCCGCCTTTCACTCCTCTCGCTTTCAGATCTCTCTACCCACGTTCGACGTTAAGGGTGGATACTGGCTCCTAAATGGGCTACTTTGGGAGTACGCTTGACGTTGAAATAGACCGGGTGCCTTCGTAAAAGTTCCGGGAAGATTATGAAAATATCATGCCGCGATTATGGCAGATTAAAGGAATTTCGGGTGGGGGATAAAGATGGAGGAGAATATTGAGTGTACACAGGCCTTCCCCTCTACAGAAACACCGCGGGGCGTAAAGCTCCCTGAATCTGTCTTGTCAGACCAAATGTTTCCCGAGAACCCACTGCGAGCTTTCGATAAAGAAACGTCGTTTGCATGTTACTAAATGGGGGAGGATATTAAAAATAAGGGACTGTTTGTTCCATCTTGAACTGGACGTTATTTTGTGTAGAGTTCAACGTGCTGATGTTGGTTGTGGAGAACAGATTTATATATAAGGTGCCTTATATTGCATGGTATGACCGCGGAACTAATTCCAGATGTAAAAGTGACTCCAGAATGTAAAATAAAATGTTTTCATGGGAGCCTTGATTTCTGAAAAAATGGAGTTTTAGATCTAGTTTGGGACGCGTTTACTCGCCTGTGAGTTGACAGAATGTTGTAGGGAATATGGTACAAGTGGGAATGAAGTGAATCATATCTATGGTCAAAAATATATAGAAATTGTAGAGTAACTTTTCCTCGAACGAGCCGTCGTTTTTGAGAAAATCGGTTTCAAAAATGGTTCTTGCGGTTATTTAGCCAAGAGTGCAGATAATTGAGTTTCAAAATCGAGTTTCTTTGAAACAGACTTATTCGTAAGACCTCGATTTATTTTTCAACGCGTGTTCATTTCTTCTGTAATTGGACTATATTTTTAGCTACACTTTAGGCATTTTTAATTACGTGTATATGTCCTTGAAGAATTATCAGATTCGACTTCCTTCGTCTTCCTTTTTATTTTACATTTCTTGTTTCTTTTTGTATATAAAATCATTTCCTTTCTGGATGCACTACTAATTGCAGGCTACCCCATATATGTATTATGATTATAACATTTGACATTACAGAATTTATTCCTGTAATATTTAACCAAACTTTGGAAGCATACATATTTCATTTGCGGCAGAACCTTAAATAGGCACAAATCCGGAATATTTTCGCCTTTAATATTCACCCCCCAAATAGAATGTTCCATATTTCGCAGTATAAGAGGATTTCATAACTGACATTGAATTCTATTCTTAGTTTTGCTTACACCTTATTGTATCGGAGTAGCTTTAGAAATGTAGAAAACGCAGAGTAGAAATGCTTAATAATAATTATAAATTAATCACGTATTCGTATCTTTACAGCACTTCGTTCCTTTTGCAACTTTTTTTTTTTGATTATTTTACGTTGCACGGTTACCAAACAAAACACACTATACCAAACGCTAACTCTCACTCAATTCAAATTAACATTTAACGAATTCGAATAGTTACAAAATATTTACAATTTTCCTACAATATTTAATTCGGCATATGTTTTCGAATCGCTAAAACCATTTAAATATCACTTTCCTAAAAACAAAGGAAAATACACTTTTTCATTTTGTATAATATAATTTTGCAACTACTTTTAGAATGTCTGTAATATGCAACACGTGTTATAAAAACAAATTAGCGAATTTTGTTGTCTTTCCATTTCAGAAGCCTTTTCGTAGCCTTTGGTAAAAAACGAATTGTAGCTCTGTAGCCGTAGCAGGGCCTCTTCACAGTCCGCCACAATGTTTTGTTTCCTCCCGCCGAACGTTTCGTCTCTGGACAAAGGCAATCCAAGAACGCCGTTGAAATACCGTCGCCACAATTTTTCTCTTACACACGCGGAACATTTTATTAAAATTTAGGTAAAGCAAAGAATTCGCCGCTGGTTGCATAAAAATAAGTATTAATAAATGTGTACAAGTGGGACGAAATATTTAATATAAATGTGACTTGCCCTTTAATGGATTGTCCAAAAAAATACATGAATTTATATGCCAATTCATTTAAGGAGTCTTTCTACTGTGACGCCCTGATAAAGTACCGCTGTTTGGAACTTTTTTTGTCACAAAAAGAATGTGTTTACTGAGTTGAAGTTTTTTCTATTTATTAAGATGCGTTTTGAGAATACAAAATTTTTTTTATAGTTTTTTAATGCGTGCCCCAAAATAAGGAAGCGTAATATGCGCTGTGAAAAAGACGCCTCGACTGCGTGGTCGATTTTGAAGCACGTATTAATACATACGTAGAAAAAACTTAAATTTAGTAAAAACATTCTTTTTATGACAAAAAGAAGTTCCAAACATCGGTACTTTATCAGGGCATCACAGTGAAAAGACCCCTTAAAACTTACAAGCAATACTCTATACATGTAATGTAAAGAGAACGTGAACTCTAAAATATAAACGAAAATGAATTTTATGCCTATCCCTAATAATCTCAAAGAAAATAGGATATAACAATCCTGTCTGTACCTCACCCTCTACATTGATATAAAAAATAAAGGACAAGAAAATTATTATATATGATACATTATTGTATTTTAATTGATTTATTTACCCATTATACATATTATACATTGGCTTACTGTATTCTAATGAAATGGTTCTCACTGAAGTAAAATGTTAAAAGCCTGTTGAAATAAAAGGAGTTTTATATAAACGAACGCGTCTGAGGAACTCAGGATCGTCGAAAATTGCACAACGCGCAGCTCAGTTGGCAAAGCAAAGTGAAGCTTAATGAATAACGAATGAGAAAGGAAAACGATGAGAAACGGAGGAGCAAAAGATTAGCCGCCGGCGATATTCCCCTCGTTTCATCTATCTTCTTTATTGCAAATTCGACCAGTCAACGTGACGCCGTACTCCGGGCGCCGGGTTACGACAAATGAGTATCCTGAAATTCCATTCGACGCCAGCAGAAACGCGAAAGCGTGAATTACGTCGTGGTAAATGGCACGGATGTAATAAGCCCAGCGAACTATTGTGGATTAAATTCTTAACAAGGAAGCCACATGAAGTGTAGCAAACCGATTTTAATGACTTTTTGCGGATAGATACGGAGCCAAGAAATGTGTATTTAAGCCACGCTTGGTTTTTCGAGCCGACACCCAATACTTTAGGAGATGCAACTTAGCAATAATGATCGCGTAACAAAGATTTATAGGGAAAAATGTATGATTATTATTCTACGAATTATTGATAGATGAAAATGACAGGTGACTGAAAATTGGAATTTTATTAGAACAAGTTTTACAAGTGTGTGCTTGCAATATTGTAAACATAGAAGTAGCAAATATTTAAATACGAGGTACATATAATTTCTAAAATATGAAAACTGAAAACAAACATAAATTACAATATGTCAATCTACATTTTTAATGTTAAAAATTCGCATTTCAAATAAATGCAAAAATTGAAATTAAAGAAATATACATATCGTTGGACAGGCATTGATTGTTGCTACTATCGTACTAGTACTAATAGTAACTAAAAAAATGCCAGTTTTGAGCTTTTTGCAGATATTAACTCCGTAGGTACAATATTTTTATCATGTAAAACGTCACATTTCCAACTTCATGAATTTCACACCACAGACCAGATGTCCAGATTTTACATCAGACTTTTCTATCATGAGACAAAAATCTCAGCAACAACTGAATGTAAATAATGGAAATAATCGCGAGAGATGAGATTTTTGAAAATATATCATGGAGCTTGTCTCGTGAGAGTCTAATTTCATGAAACTAATGACAAAATAATTAAAATCTAATGAAATAATTGTCTCGTGAGATTAAAGTCTCACGTGAGACATAATATTTTTGTTTCATCGTGGATTTGCACCTTTAAAAATAAATTACAGGCTACCTTCGTTGCTCGCAGTTTATTACAAATTTAAGAAATTGCTATAAAATAATCGTGTTATGTACCAAAAGCAGCGAAGCATTTTCTATTCCATTGTTTTCATACACTCGCCATTCCCCATAAAAATGCTAGGCAGCAATGACACGAACACTCCGTGTACTTATTCGATTTAATTTCCGTATCGTGGATATCTTCTGCCTTTCCCAAATCCAACGGTGGCTATGAGGATCTCCATACTGTATACACCACGCAGCTAGCTTGCTCGTCGACGAAACCAAAGTTGACAACGATAACAAGATAGACGGCCAAACTCGCGCTGTTCCAGCGATTGCCGCGATAACGAGATTTTCCAGAATCGGCTTGAATGAAATTAACATCTATCGGTTACACGGCACGAGGAGTTTGGTTGACTCATGAAAATGTAACGGCAACGGTTACGCGGACTCCAGCAGTTTTCCCGAAACTTCGTCAGCCGTAACTAAATTCCATCGAATCAACGAAACTTTCCTCCGTTACTGGTCACCGAGTGAATCGAGGAATCCTGGAAAAGTTTCGAGATTAGCGTCCACGATCGTATAAACGGGCTGCGAGAGGGATGGGGCCAAAGGTATATCAAATCTCAGCGGATCTCGATACTACGATCGGTCGGATTATCCGGAGAACGAAGTCAACGTTCTCGTGCGGTAGATCCGATTTGCTTCCTCTCTTGATGTCTAGGTATCATCTCTTTCGGTTGTTTTATTATAACTGAGTTGCAATACAGCTTTAAGGGCTGAGAAATATGTATTGTAATTTCTTTTCTAAATAATTTTGGTGTGCCGAAACCGCGATTCTGTTGATATTTTTACATCTCCTTGGTCGGTTTTTCATTCGAGTATGGATTTCTGTGGAGAAAGCTCAGCTTCCTCACGATTGCATTTCAGGTCATTCCGGTTAGACGGGTTGAAAAAAAATTGATTTTTTAAAACATTTCTCGCAAGTACATATCCTCAAGAATGTACTGTTAAATTTTCATTGAAAAATTCCCATTATTTTAGCTTCTACAGAGGCATTTTGTAGGGAACGCCAGAGGCTCGGCCTCTATAGATGAAAACTTTGAACGCGTTTTTGTCAAAACGTCATTTTTTCACATCGTGAAGATAAAATCTCAAAAACTGTCGAACCGATTGCTTTATAAATTTTACTGCTGATTCTGCAAACCTATGATTCTCGCAGGGACTACAACCAAGTATTTTCATCGAGTCTAACCTACTTTTAAAATCCAAAATAGCAAATAAAAAAGCCGAAAAAGATTTTTCTTGCATTTTACCCACCATTCTGCTAAATTCGAAGATGAACCACTAATTATAGTCCGAGCGTTAGCAACAGTCATATTGATTAAGAATCTGTTTGGATTTTTGGGTTCAGATAAGTCTAACAGCTGAAATCGCCTGCACGAGCGAGGCATGGATTTTTAAACATGTCATCAAGATCGCTTTCAAAAGCATTTTAAAAGCAATAATTTTATTACTTTTATATTTTTTATTTACTGTAGAAATGTAGTTTAATAAATAAAAAAATGTTTTATTCCATTACAATAATTCTTTTCGTCGCAATAAATTCCTGAAAGTCGCTGAATTTATCGGTGCGCTAACCGGAATGACCCGTTAATGAAATTCTTTTTTCTATGACGCGATGATAGTCTAATTTTTTCTGTGGCACACCACATAATAGATGCTATGTTTTATCACCCTGTCTTATCATGCCTACTTACACACTTTTTATTTAGGAATGATTAGGGAATGTTATAAAACCGAATGTTGTAGTACTTCGGTGATTCAAGTTTCAGTTTTCCATTATGCGTGGAAAACCAGTATTTGCTGATATACCTACTACAATATGACCTGTTTCTATAAACTATCGTAACTATAATATTACTTGCAAATTAGAGAACATTTTAAAGTAAATTTTCACAAATTTGACGGTAATTCTCATTAATAAAATCTAACAAGTACCATCGAAACATTTTAAAATTAAATAAAACTTTCATCTTCAATTCCCATATAACAGAGAAAACGATACGAAAAGCAACGCAACTTATTTCCATTCGCAAATCCCAAGATTCCGTTAATTTTCATGGAGACCAAACGCTCTTTGTCTTTATTAACAAACTTCTACATTTTCATACAAACACATCGGAAACTAACGAGGTTCCAGGACATTTTACTCCACCCTTTTGCGCCAGGGGAAACGATCGAGTCCATTTACGAATGAATAAACAAAAGGGAACTGCTGAAAAGGAAACAGAGAGTTTACAGACGCGAGATTAGTTCAAGGATGTGTAGCGGAGCGGCGTCGCAACCCTCCATCGAGATTTTCACCCTCGATTCTCAAGACGCTACGAATTTCCGCCGCAGACGGCCGTATCGCCTCGCGCTCCCCTATTGGCCGGGATATGTTTCCTACTAGGGATGTTATGTCCTTAATGTGTTTACCTTGGCTGCTGACCCTGATTCACCCGAACTCAACATTCGGCTCGGAACGCACCTATATACGTCTACGCGCGCGATTTTGCTCGTTTTCCTGATTGCTTCGCATTTAACCGAACAGGAATTCGTGTACACGGTGATTCATAGATAAATGTCAATATTTCATGACCAACACACTAAAACAAGCAAAACGTATTATATTTACAGTGTGCGTACATAGCATAGTTTCAGATTTAAGACCTATAGAGGATTCAAGTAGATGCTCGAAATTCCTGGAATTTGTTCGAATAAAGGCGGATTCACACATACCTATCAGTTCCGTGAAGGATCAGTGCCACCAGCGTCAATGATCTCCTTGTTTCAGGGTTAGTAACTGACACGGACATGTGTGAACTCTTTCATTCCAAAACAGGGTAATGGTATATTCTACCATTCACAATAGTCCAGTGAAATTAGGATCTGTCTACCGAATAATTCCCAGCATATTATGTAGTAACTTATAGTCCCTACAGTTCTTACATTTCGCGAGTTATAACACAAAATCGGAAAATAGCCGGATTTTCAGGGGTCAATTTCATCCCCTTAGAGTGAATTTGGGCAGCAAAAAATGGAGTAATACATACCTATATATCCTCTACATATCCTCAAAGATTAAAGTTTAAATTTATTCACTCTAAGGAGGTGAAATTGACCCCTGAAAATCCGTCTATTTTCCGACTTTGTGTTATAACTCGCGAACTGTAAGAACTGTGAGAACTGTAACTTACCAAATGATAGTCCTAATTAAAAGAAGTAACTTCTTCCTGAAAACTTTTATTCTATCTCCCACAGTTCGCGAGTAGTAATACGAAATCAAACAATATTCAGGGGTCAATTGCACCTTTTTCGAGTGAATCTGAGCAGCAAACGAAATTGCGTTATATTCAGGAGGACGTCCCCTACATATACACAACGTTTCATAATTTTTTGAATTTCCGGGATTGGGATCTTCCCTTGTCAAAAGTATGAGGGTTGAAACTTGGTAACCCGTCATACATGAAAATGATTACTCTTACGAAAAAACTTATACAACCTTTTTTGTAGAGAATTTCCTAAGCTATAAATTTTATAATAACTATTTTCGTTGTAAAACTGTTAGATAACAAGATATTCGCGAAAAACAGCTTTTTCTTACCTTCAACCCCGTGTAAAATTTTTAGCGGCGGTCGAATCGATGGGAACTTTTGACATATTGTTTAAAACGACGAAATAAAGGCTCGTGCCAAAATATAGCTTGCTGGGAATTATTTCGTAGAGTGGCCATACTTCCGTCTAATTTCACTGGACTATAATCAGACTGACGGCACTGAACTCTCCTCTTGCAGAGAAGTTTGAGCGCTTCAGTTTTCGACCTTTGTTTATTAAAGATTTTTTACTGAGTTTGATGAGTAATATTTATCATGTAGGTTTTGAAATGTTTTTTAACATTCTGTATACGATCTACGTTTATATAACACTTTTTGGTCATTATAGTGTGCAAATCCATCCTTTGAAGAATTAACATGTATTTATGAAACACGCTCTATACATACGGCTGATTCAGTAGTTAATATTGATGCATGAGCTAAAACTTTTGTTACAAATGATAACTGCATATTAATGTCCGTTTCTCTGGAAACCAAAATTTAAAGGTACTGACGCGTTGTAACTTGGGTTTGTGGCTAGCAAGGGTCAGTCCCAAAGTGATCACTAATTTGGATAAAACTTTCGTATGAAGTGGTTCTTACAATTAGATAAATATTCGACACGTGGTTGTTTTTATCTGTCAACATCCATATGAATTGGGTGTAAAAGCCATTCAATTTGGGGTAGAAAATTTTTCTAGTCACAACATCTCACACATCATCCCTTGTCAGAAACTATAAGGCATAGGAACAATGTTTAACCACGAAAATTGTGAGTTTTTTAACCAAGCAATTACACCATTCCATATCTACGTGTTTCCTTAATATCTGCCAGAAAATTGATTTATTAAAGTCAGGTAGCGTTATACGTTCGTTACGACACAGACACATAAATGCATTGTGATTCATGTAGGTGTACTTGAAACTCAATTTCACGTCGCATCACGCTATGATATAACATCAATTCCTATGCTGATTCAATTTAGCAGGCTGTACATATCCAGAACTAGAATTTCTATTTCTCTTTGAAACGAAATTTAAAGGAAAATTTAAACCGACCAATGTACTCACGAACATGAAAATTTTAAATGTTCGACTTCATTAAAATGTCGTTTGCTTCTTATTCAAGAAATATAAAGTGAGAAATTTTGTTTACTTTTCATCATATTGTTGATTTTAATACTTATCTGAGAACTATTTATATTTCTGACACGTAGGGAATAAAGAGTGGATATTTAACAGAACCATAGTAAATTGTTATTAAGTCATTAAAGTTAATTCAAAATTATATTTTTCGCTTCGATCACTAACAGGTTACGAATGACGGCGTTAGAAACGCGTGAAGATAGACTATGCTCTTCTGTAGTTCGTAATAATTCTTCTGCAGCGAAAATTACTTCCATTCATGCACAAGTGTTAGAAAATGTAGTAAATTCCACGCGCTCGTGACACTTTTATCAAATAGAAGAGGAGCAAATTAGCACGAGTTTAATTTATACTCGCAATAAACAAAATGGGCTGGGTGGAAATCTGTGTGGCGCTGTATGACTTATTTATTTAATATGGCAGACCACGCGGTGGAAACTTCATATTGTCCAGAATCACGAACCACAGTTATCGTAAACTCTGTCATTCGCAAACTATTGCATCTAGCTTAATTGGCAAATCAGTTGGTGGTTTCTGAAGAAGCTTGACTTGACTAGCAATGGAGGATAAAATACTTAAACCAAACTAAATAATCGCATAATTCTCATACTTATGGGAATAAAACAAAGTACTTCTAATTATAGTCATTCTGGATAAAACTATATCTCTGATTCCTAATTTATTCTTAATTTAAAGCGAACATTCCTGTTTACAAATCGAATCAGAGAAACATTATCACATATTGAAGCTTTATCGCTTGTTTAACTCTAAAAATTCTGCTCGTACCTGACTTTTAGCTGAAATTTAATTTTAAAACAGAATTCCTATAAACTTAAACAATCCAGGAAGATCATGACTTATTAAAATTCAACACTAGTAAAGACAGACAATGTTGTGAATATATCAATGATTTAGTGCACAAATATTGTATGTCTACTTTTTGTGAAATTTGAGTTTTTATATGCAACAAAGAGTTCTTGACTGTTTTTTATGCTGCATAAAAATCAGATTTATATGTATTTCATAAATTTGTCAAAAATAATATTTTTGTTTCTTGTATGTCCCCGAATCTTATGTACCATTGCATGCTTAAACCTGTTTTTTTTTCTTGAAAACACTAAAAGTGGACATATGTGCAATATTTGTGCACTTAGCCATCGAAATTCTAGGCAACTGCAATGTATGTATTTTACATAATACTCGAAGTCATTGAGAATTATTTAGTGAACGTTACGACTATCTCGATCGATTAATTTTGGCTGCAGTAAGTACATAGGTACTATACGACGAAAGTACTTGCATAACCCGAAGCTCCTGATGAGAATTTTCCTCCTTCTTTTACCTATAAATATTGTCTAGTCGGAGTCCTTAACTTCTTATTCGTAGCTCAAAAAGGAAATGGAAATTCAGTCTGTCGGAAAATATTTTTCCAGTATAATCCATTGAATTCGCTGTACCCCATACGTGTGAAGACATTCGGTTACTTGCACCGCGCTAAGAAATAACGCCCATCAGAATTGCTAATGCCCATTAAACGGCGCCATCGCATTATCTTCATGTAACTTTGAGAAACGCATCAGGTTTGTCTTACTACTCATCGTCAGTCTACATTTAAGATGCAAGCATTCCCTCGACATTAGTAGTCTGAAGTGAGTGCCAGTAGTGGCTGCCCGTTCATACGACAGACATGATTTTCTACTTAGCGCGAGCAGAAGAGGTAGTCATCGACACCTCGCTGAGAGAACCCATAACCCATCTTCCTGGTCCCTGCACTCTGCCCCATATGCCATCTCGAGTCCCGCGGGAGGGAAACCAGGCCACCCTCTTTGCGGATTTTTCCTTCCGCTATCCTAGAGCCAAATTGATAAATCGCTACGTGACCCGCTGAGAGTTCGATCGCTACGTGCAAGGGAATTTGCGTGAAATGTCTGATGGATTTGATTGCGATTTCATCGCGGGAAACTACAGAGGTGGCTTTGCGGAGATCAAGGTGAAACGCGGCGAAAGATGTGATCTTTTCTTTTCCCTGTAGGGTAGTGCATTGCCTGCTCATGCCTTTGATCACTTTATAAGTTTTCATCTTCAGAGGGAGACGGTACTCAGGAATAAAACTTTATTATATGTACTATCTGGTTCTCAGTGGTAAAGTATTCACCTGGAATATTTATCCAGGACAGTCTCAGCGATATTTACTTTTGTTTTTAAACTAGAAAGTCCGCTAATTAAGGAAGCTCAATCGAAAGTGGAAGCACTACGAAGTACGAGTATAATTGTTTCAAATTTTCGATAACATGCTTCTGAAAACAAAAATACGTTTATTACGTCTATGTTCGAAGAATGACATTCGGTATAAAAAAGGTTCAGCTAAAAGGGCCCTTTGTGAAGGCAATTTTCGTAAATATTGACAAAAATTGGCAATTTTCAGGCCCTGCATTCTTTAAACAATTACAAAACTGGAAAAATGATGACTTAAGGAGGGATTCTCGTGTAACATCCCCCGAAATTTATGATTTTTTTTTTAAAAACCTATGGTTAATATTGCATTAAACTCTTTTGGGATATAAGGAGATAGCTTTAAACTTGCAGAAAATATTTTTTTTTTATGTTGATCCTTCTTATTATTTATTAATTATTGTGGAATCTCTTCGACGATGTTGGCGTCTTGGATAACTCAAAAACTAATTGACTGATCAATTTCAAATAAAGCTCATTTTATTCGTTATACATTTCTCCAGGTACTGGACTAAAAATTTAATTTTAGTTTTTATTTATAATACTCTTTTTCGGCGATATAAAGAATAAAAATGAAACATTTGTCTCAGGAAAAAAGTTACTTTTTCTTTCAAACGCTATAACTCTTTCAATTTTTCATTTTTTTTCTTTAAAGTGGACCAATACCAGCGTAAACTATCTAGCATTAAGAAACTTCTATTTATTTTGCAATCAGATGACTGTGCTAGGTGCTACACATCCCGCCAACAGGAGTTACATCGTTGAAGAGGTGAACAAGATTCCATAATAATTAATAAATAATAAGAAGGATCGTCATAAAAAAAATGTTTTCTGCAAGTATAAAGATGCCTTCTTATATCCCAAAAGAGTTTAATCCAATATGACCAACAGTTTTTCAAAAAAAAAATCTTAAATATCAGTTACTTTTGGGGCTGTTAGACGAGAATCCCCCCTTAAATCCCTTCCAATATCATGTACCTAAGCTATAACATATTATGTATAGGTAATATTGAAAGTATTTTTGCGTGTATCACTGAAACTAAGACCGAGCGGCAGTTATAGCTATGTATAGGAAAATGTTACTCGGAATATTGATCTTGACAACATGTTTCAAGGTCATTGCCCATACTTTTTCAAAACGTGGCGTTAACGATGCGATCGTCACTCGTTATTCCGTTTCGACAATTAATCCAGATCGACATTTACAGCGTTTATTGCCGCACGAACATATATTAATCAATAAACGTAATGGTGTTTGTGGTGACAGATTCTACAATATAATAATGTTTACGAAATAAGCATGCCCGTTGAAAATATTTTTTCCTCCATATTGTATTGAAACAAATATATGGAATATCGAATACATGCTAGAGTTCAGAGTTGAGCATTAACTAAATAAAAAATTATTTAAATAAGGATCAAATAAAAGTTACATTAACTTTAGAGTATTCGAAGAACAATGTTAATTTTTTTATTCGTCGAGAGTTTCAACTTCAGCGTCGAATACATATTTAACTTTAACTTTATTCCACGGTGTATTCGGCGTCGAATAATTTTCTGGCGCGCAATCGAGCCGCCGTAACTCGAGTTAACTTTATTCGACACATGACGAATAATTTTTTAACTTTTATTCGCTATTCGAAATTTGATTTAAATAAAATTTTTGCCTATCTCTGCTGGAGTTCGAATGTTCGAAAATAAGCAATGGTATTGGTATGGACATTCTCTACACAGGATCTTGCTCCTCCTAGGGACCACGGTTTAAAAGTCACTGACATACTGTATTATATTCCTATCCTGAAGTTATTATCCCATAAATACTATCCACAACGTCGTATGTATTCCAGATTACCTACAAAATTACCCATCACAATAACTCGTTGAAAAAATGCAAACGAATGCAAAATGCAAAAATGCAAAATGAAAAATTTCAATCAGCTCCGTATAGGTGTATAACAAAGAAGCTATCCTATTTCAAGTTTATTAATCCCAACGAATAAAATTTCCCTGCCTCCCTATTCTCCTCAAAATACTCAGCATCGTACATCTCCCCCGGCAGGAAATTCTTCTTCTGTGCAAAGACAAAGGGATGCCCATGGGGTAAAATTGTACAAAATAAAAGGTTCGGTAGAAGGCGCCATAATCTCGGTAACTTAATGCAAACCAACGTTTCATAACAGCCCGCGCCATGATTGCGTCTATTTGTTGGCCACTCGAAACCCTCGACGCCGCGTCGGGAACTTAATCCAGCCGAGTTAGCTGCACGTGTTCCTCCAAGGATCACATAAGATTTATCTTCCTGAAATATTTTCCCGGGGGCATCAACGCACCGCCGCGTCGCACTCCTCGCTACTGGAACGCAGCCACACATACAGACACAGAAACAAAGTCATTTTTTCCCTGACACATAGTTAACTCTGGGAGGACTTTTGGGGTCGTGATTAATGCCACGTATTTCTAGATTCACTTACATTAGTACGTAGTATGCCTGTTTCGTTATTAATTGTCTTACCAGAGTGAAAATTGCGGGAGGTAATAATATCTTGCACGGATTACAATTTTGGAATGTCATGAATCTAAAGGCATTTCTCCAAATATCTCTTATTGCATTTGGAACGATTTTCATAGACACCTACATCCTATTTTCGTTATGAAGCTGCAGTTAGTACTTAAATTAACGGATGAGTTGCTCATTCCTCTGTTGGGCATTTACGACTGCCAATTGTAACCCACTTCTTTGTTCCGTTCATAGTCTTACTTTCCCATAGATAGCAACTAACACACCTTATTCGCCTAATTCAAGCTTGATGAAATTTAATCTCGAGAGGGGTCTCAAACCGTCCAACAGTGTCCAAAAAAATTAAAAAGAAAATATATGTTGCAGATTTGCAACAGTATGCAACGAAGGATTAATACAGAATCAAGAATAGAAATGAGCGATGGAAAGCGACGAAATATCCTGGCCCACGATTTTATTTAAATATCAATATCACCATCGTAATTGTAGTACAAGAAAATAATTATTTTTTAGTTTTAGTACATTTTGGATCAAATTAAATAAAATTTTCATTTTATATATTTTTTTGTATTAACAAAAATATTTCTCCTGTACAACACATTCAGGACACGGCGTACAAAAATGATTGAAAACAAGATTTTTTATCTCAAAATATATGCAAAAAGATTAAGGATATAAAAATATGCTTTTATCTATCGGCTCCTGCGGGAAAAACGTCATCAGAATTTCACCAACTTCTTCGAGTTTTTGAACCACTGTACGCACCAGAAGCCGAGCTCTGAATCCGCTGAAGTCATCGTATAGTTAACATCACTATTTGCATCCATAGATAAAACCTCTTTCGCGGCTTTACGCGTGTAACATTCCCGCAGGAATTTCCCTATTGGTACCACTGATAAAGTGACGTGTAAATATGTGAACGATTCTGCACGGCGCGTATCGCGGAACACAGATACTCCCAACTGCGTAAAATTCGCTCGAGGCTGAATGTAATTATAAAACGTGGCAGCCGCTCTCGCGTGTTGAGTTTCAGGGCTCGGCCGCGATAAAGCTTTTTTTATGAGTTATAATTTGCTGCGCAGCGCAATGGGGGTTTAAACGCGCCCGGCCGCAACAGGGCTGGTTATTGCTTTTTATTTCTCGTTACTGTTCATAATAAACTGGCGGCCACGTTACAGTGTCGCGTGGATTGCCGTGTTACCGGCAACCATGACGCTGATGGACGGGATGTTTCCATTTTGCCAATCGAACGGCGGCGTAATGGAATGAAACGTCAATGGATTAATTCGATCAACATAACGCTTTGCTTGATACCCGGCAAACTGTCATTACCAGCTTCGCTTTTTGCTGTTGATGTTTCGCTCGTAAGAATCCTGGTGCGAAGTAAGAAGTTACTTAATCTTCTTAGGACGAGCTTAGTGGAGCTAATATTGAATAGCGTGTTATAAATTGGTCTGAATTCTGAAAGGGGAAACTTATGACCTTTCGAGACATTTGATGCAGGTACACTAGGGTGGCTCTTATTTTCGACTTTCGAATTTTCTTCGCGGCACCCTCCAGAATAGTTCCAAATAATAAAAAAAAAACATCTGTGTAAAGTTTGAGGCTGATCGGATAACGGGAAAACGCCCCTAGGCTCTTGAACATTTAAATAATTATTTAACAGCTCACAAAGTCGATTTTATGTAATATCCTCCAAGTTATTGATTACATAAAAAAATATTTCAAACAAAAGTTGCAGATCCAGACAAGGAACATATTTTATGTTATATTACTTTTTCTCGTGCGACAAACCGGTTTCGAAAAAAGTCCGAAAAACTGGAAAAAAGAAACATTTCTTTTTTCAAATTTTGAAAGTTAAAATCCTTCTCGAATATTTTTTATTTATGAAGGCGAAAAAATTGGAATTTTTATTTTCAAGGACTATTTTTTAAACATTTAAGGGGGGGGGCATATACCGAGATATGCCAAAAAGATAAAAAAAATTTCTTCATATTTTCAGTTTTTGATATGTCATGAATGTTTCCTCAAAATTTGGGACCGAAATTCGCAAGAATATCGATGATATATTTAATGTAATAAATAACTTGGAGGATATTATATAAAATCGACTTTGTGAGCTGTTAAATAATTATTTAAACGTTCAAGGGCCCAGGGGCACCTTTTCCCGTTATCCGATTGGGCTCAAACTGTACACAGATTTTTTTTGTTATTTAAAACTATTCTGGAAGGTGCCGTGAAGAAAATCTTGAAAAAAATTTCATTAAGAGTAAATAAGAGCCACCCTAAGGTACACTTTTCGCATTATTTTGGCAATTACAACATATACATATATCTTCACCGTTTATAAATTATATATCCTCAAGTGGCTTGTATTTTAAGTAATTAAACTGGAATGGTTGTTATTTTTAAAGCAGAAAGCTACAAAAGTATGTGAAATTATTAAGACTTGTTCTTATTAAATGAAAACGTTCTCATACATGAGCTAACAAGTCATTTAATTTAATAAAACGTAGACTAAAGAACCGTTTGTGTGATCCTAACAAGACACTAATTTATATTTAGGTAGATACCTCTTTATAATTTTGGAACTGTACAGCCTCGTGAGGAATCCGTGAAGTGACATTAACAGCCTTTCAATACCAAAGGGTTCTCCACTTCTGGACTAAATTATTTAGCAGGTCGACATAGTGATGTTTAGAAGAAAATTACATGAATTTTTTCACTGAGATTCGCCTTGTCATAGGTTTACTTTCTTTCGTGGGAAGTAGAGATATTTTCTTCTGAGATTTTATGTCGCCATCTCTGTTTATGTGTGTCGTCTCCATTTGCTTCTGCCACTTTGTGTCTGCTCTGCTTCTTTCTCCTTTTGTAACGTACGTTCGTAACAGTTATTTCGTATTTACTTTCTTCCGTCTTAACAAAGAAATGTTATACAGAAGTCTATTTGATCGTACCATTCTCTCCATTTTCATTCACTGTTTTATGTTTACATTTTCTCTTGAATGTTCTACTTCGGAATTTACATTTCTATTTGTTTCGAATGTATCACGAGACATTGTGAAATTTATATTTCCTTAGAAAAAACGTCACTATTTTCTATGTTTCGGTTCGGAGTGCTGAATGTCCAACGCATTGTACAAAGGGAAATAGAAGTTATCGCTTTGGCGTAAGGCATAGTAGTAGATATCCGTATAGAGTCAGACAGGTCATCAGAGTTTAAACGAAGAATGGCCAAGAATTAGTAGTATGTACATAATAGTAATATTGTTATTTATATCAGAATCAGAAGATGGTATATATGACCAAGAAGATTTTCAAATATTTAAGGAAATCAGTCAGCTCATCGTGTTATAAAATTAATTAGTTAAATTAATTTTATTTTTTTATTTTTTTAAATATGTACTAAATCATCCCGAAAGATTCAACAAGTTAGAATATAATAAGTTTTTTGAAAAAAATCAGACTTTATTTTAGTCATCTATACGAAACTAATTAATTAGTTAAATTAATTTTAGCTGAAATATATATAAGTATGGACGTTCTTATCATATTTATGCACCGATATGGGTAAAATAGTTGAGATATCTAAAACATGACAACTGAATATTTTCAAAATATCAATATTATCTTCAAATGTTATTTGTACATATTAAAAATCTACTACGATATATTATTACCTCTATTGTCAATTCGGTACGTAGCAGGGGATGATACTTATTTTTTACTTTCCTAATTTCTAGTGTAACATAATTTACACGCTGATAAGACAATAAATAATTAAACAAAGCAAACTTAAATTGCAAACGAATCTAGAAATACGTGGGATCAGTTAGGAGCCTTAAAGTCCTACCACGGTTAACATGAATCCTCGAATTTAAACTACCCTTAAAATTGCTCTCGTATCGGGCTCTATCTGATGGCACGACTGTTCGTTGGAAAATATCGCTGTACGATTCATATTCCCAGAAAAGACACTCCATTCACGACGTGCTTTACATCGTCCAGATTTCAGGAATCATTTCCCTTTTCCTCTTACCCCTTTCTGCCGAGATGCATACGTATTCCGGATTCTGGATATTTCCCATCCTTAAAGGCATTTTATCGCGACGCTACTCTCTTCCCCATCCGCCGTTCCGTTTGATACCTACGTGTACGTATGTTAGATCAGTGTTTCTCAAAGCGGGTGCTACCGTCCCCTTAGGGGCGTTTAAATTATCTAGAGGGCATTAGGCATTAAGGGGGGAGCTTCGTATAGATGACTAAAATAAAGTCTGATTTTTGAAAATTATCTCAAAGAACTTATTATATTCTAACTTGTTGAAACTTTCGGGATGACTTAGTACGTAAAGAAAATAAGAAAACATTTTTAGGAAGTTCCCCCTTAAGGGGCAGCACGGGGGCGTTAGACATAAGGCGGCGGAAATGGGGATGATTACGATTCTAATAACACAATAGGATAGCCCTTATTTTCAAGCTCCGATTTCTTTTGCTCCCACCCCCTAATATGGTTCCATTTCATAAAAAAATAGTCCCTGAAAAAGATTATTGCAATCGGACAACAGGAAAGGGCGCCGACCAGGCCTTAAAGTTTAGAATTCATCAATAGCTTGGATTTAAAGAATTTTTCAAAAATAGTAAGCCTTATTGAAATTTTGTTCAAATAATATTAAAAGAGCATTCAATTTTCTACAATTACTGTATATATAATTTTTTCGTGCTTCCAACCATTTTTTAGATAATAGCGATTGAATCTACGCGCGTATTAGACAATACGTCACGCCGTACAGGTGGGACGCGCGAAGTGCGGATCAATAATATCAATAATATTCGACGGACTGCAACTTTATAATGCTCGGAATAGTCGTAACTATAGGTAACGCACAATGTTTCTTTGCGTGAAAATATTAAAATGGGACACCCCGTATATGCCAGAGGGTGGTTGGAATAATTTGATAAAACTAAGAGGGCAGTGGCCTGAAGGAATTTGAGAAGCACTGCGTTATATAGCGAATGGAACTGCCACTCGTACGCTCCTGCACGTACATAGGTACGTGTATATACAAGGTGGTCCGTTAGTCTTGTTACAGTCGCAAAAGGGGTTATTTTTTACGAACGAATACGTCGACAATGGAGCACAATATTTTTTCATTTGGAAGTCTTGTTTTCGATAAAAAGCTGTTACATAAGTATTCAACTGACTGAGACTTGGCAGAATGCAGTGGTAAATGTGGTGCAACGGATGGAATAAATATAATGCAGATAACTCTTTTCGAACTGAAATTTGTTTTTGAGAAAGTCGACTTTGAATAACCATCCATTTTTCGCGCTTCCGACGAAAGTTCCACTTTCAAAGCCGATTTTCTCGAAAACAAAGCCTGTCCTCAATGATCCATTTTACTCACAATTGTTGTGCTATTATTGTTATACAGTTGCACGCGTTCTGGGCGAGTTTTCGAGATCGAATTTCCCGCCACGGGAGCCTCAAATGAAAAAGTGTTATTCCATATTTTCTACTTATTTTTTCAAGAAGCACCCACCCCTTTCGTCTTGTACCACCACCAATAATAGACCACCCCGTATATCTGCCCAAACGGGACGGAAGGAAGAGGCTGGCGGGAGGGTTTGTCGCAAGCGTGATATCGAATTGCGTAGTCATACGTGAATCCAGACGGATGACGCACCGATCGCCTGAGGAAATTCAGATCGTGTACCTGGCCCGTCTACGAGATTCTCCGTGAACGAGAGCAGGGACGTGTGCGCGACATAGCTTTCCAAAAGTGTTCGTAGATCATGATCCAGAAAACGTGGCGGATAGGAGGAACACAGAAGATGTAACGGTACGGTGAGTGGGATGAGGGTGAAAGGCTGGTGGGGCAGGTCTCGGTGGATTCTGCGATACAAAATCCGTCCATGAAATACCCACGGTTATTTCGCGGTGTACACCCTCGAGATACGATCTTATCGTGGGGCAAACGTAGCGACTGTAATCATTGGATAAGTTTCTGCCGGGGGCGGATTGTTAGCGAAGTGACCGTGTCAGAGGTTTACTTAGAATCTTTGCAGTGGAGGAGTTTCTAGCACGGATTGGGGACAAAATGGAGAGGGATTAAATGGAACTTGGTGATTTGGGTGGATAATTAACGCTCGGAGCTGAGGATTGAAGTAGAGAGGTTGTGAATTGAAACT
Source organism: Andrena camellia (assembly GCA_029448645.1). Taxonomy (NCBI): domain Eukaryota; kingdom Metazoa; phylum Arthropoda; class Insecta; order Hymenoptera; family Andrenidae; genus Andrena; species Andrena camellia. The sequence continues at coordinate 53,582,422 of CM055676.1, read as the reverse complement.
GAATTGTGTGATCGAAACTGAATTAATTTTTATGATGGGAAATGTATTTGAAATGGAATTCAAAGTAACTGTTTGTTAAGCATAGTATATTAATTTGTTATTAGATTAGAAAGTACTAAGAAATTTAATCGTGGATGGTGAAAAAGCAAACGTATACGGGAAATTTAAATTAAATTAATAAACTGGACATAATTTAATGCTTCCCTTTGGTTGTAATACGTAAGTAGGTACAACTGCATTTTGCTTGTTAATACTTAACACTCTCAGGCCCTCCTTCGTAACTCATTTTCAATTAAACTTCCCCTAAATATATCCTCTCATTAATCATTTAAGGTACAAAGCTACGACGAGACAAAAATATCATGTCTCACGCGAGACTTTAATCTCACGAGACAATTATTTCGTTATTTTATTCTATTTTAATTATTTTGTAATTAGTTTCGTGAAATTAGGCTCTCGTGAGACAAGCTGCATGATATATTTTCAAAAATCACATCTCTCGCAACTATTTCCATTATTTACATTTAGTTGTTGCTAAGATTTTTGTCTAATGATAGAAAAGTCTCATATAAAATCTCATCGTAGATTCGCACCTTTACTGTTAAGCAATCCCTAAAAGATGAAAAGATTGAAACTTTCTTGTAAAGGTTTCCTGCCTTATTTAGGTTAAAATAAAATTGCTTAATACTACACCAGCGTTGCAATTTTTGCAATAACTGAAGTGTCTTAAAATTGATTACATACATTTAAGGATCATAGGTGCAAACTTCAAACTTTGAATTATTTCAAGGTGGCCATATGTATTAAATGTGTGCTTTTTTATATTTTAGTACTATAAAAAAGTACTATATTTTTTCACAATACATCTACTATATTTTTTATCACATTTGGCCATAAAGTACTATATCTTTCCGAAAAAAAGTTGGCAACCCTAGTACACGTGTCTGTTACACGAAATTCCGGTCAATGTCCTCATCTTGCGGACGAAAGGTCACACGTACTATACCTTTGTTCGGTTGATTCACGAAGACGGGTGAAAGGGACACGTCCACGTGTCGGTTTGCATCGACCTACAGCTTTTTCATAATTAATCGACCAATCGATGCGCATGGCTGTTCTGTTTTCAGGACTCGAAGCTGAGTTGTACTACGTCAGGGAAGGGGTGGTCAATACGTACGCGATGAACTTCGTTGTTCCAGTACATGCAAATATTGCAGATCTCGAATTCTCCTGGCAGAGCCTCGCTGGACAACCGGTAAGTCCATTTGCGAAAAAAATCTCATTTTAGTTTCCCGCAAAAATCCTACATTGCCGGTCAAAGGTTTGGAATTACATGCTGATTTTCATTAAAGCCACATCTTATGGCATATTTCCACCTGATTCGAAGGTAATAGTATGAACAATAATTGTAATTTGTAATAGTCTTTATTTCAATGATTTTTTATATCTCATCACGCGAGAATGTTACTTAAATTTGTTAGTTTAACGAGGACCCCGTTTTTCTTCATTCACAAAGTGATACCAATTTTTTGAATCGTAGCGTATGCCTTGTTTGTCAACATAAATGTAGAAACTTCTATAACCGACAGCAGCTTGACATCTATAAAATTAGTGTGATACTCGAAATAATTTGAAATGTAACGATAATTCAATTTTTACGGGCGCGGTTTCGTCTTTTAGAAAAACGATTTCGAACGTTGATCAATTTTATCTGTCTGCTTGGTGTGCATACGTACACGTGTGTGTTGTTTATTTTATAATTACAAGTTCTAAAGAAACAATGTATTTTTATATCTTTCCCATCGTCACTTCTGTACTTAAGCCGTATTCTGTGACAATAAGATGAGACATTTAACTGCTTGTTTCTGTTTGTATTGTACTTGATATCAGGGATTTTGATGAAACTAAAATATGATGTAAAGCCGGGTCCACATTTGTTACCGCGACTCGTTACCTAGTTAACTGATCATGGTAGCTGCATACTGTGACTCGTTACTTGGTTCGACACTGTCGAACATCGACTATATTTGTTACCACGAAGTACGGTAACAAATGTGGACCCGGCTTAAAAGCGGTTTCAGTCATAATTTTACTGGTTTTGAATTTGTGTAAAATTCACAAACAGTTGAAATTTGCAACTAATGCAGACCTAATCCAGAAAAATAATGACTTAAAGCCAGGGCCACATTTACCACAAGGCGCATTAGGTTTAAGCTGGGGCCTCATTCTATATGGCGCCACATTTTAAAAATTTGCATGAATGTGAATAACTCAAATAGACTTGTTCTTTTAAGGCCTAATAATGATGTTCCGCCTAGGGCCTCGAAAAGTATAAAGGCGGCCCTACTTGAACCCATTCTAATTTAATATGGACTACATCATATCTAGGTGTCATCAGAAGCCCTAATATCAAATGAGGAAAAGTAATCAATTTGGCATGGAATGACCCATTTCCGATCTTTCTTTAGAATCCTATATTATTTAAACTTCCTATGGTGTCCCCTGCATACACTACTACAATTACAAACTATAATTTATAATCTGTTAAAGGATAATAATACTAACACAGGAAAAGCTTATTAACAACGGTTTCTATAGAAATAATGTATTCACTAAAAAAAAAACTAAGAGCACAAGAAAATAGACGCGAATAACAGCTAGTACAAATATATTAACAAGTAGCACATACCAGATTTTTTACAAAGTATTATACAATTCTTTAAGGGTACTACTTAGGCAGGCAGTCGTTTCTGTCGAAAATGAAGCATTTCCTTTTCAATTAATTATAACGAAATAAATTGAAGCTGGGACTTGTTCTTTGACACATTGTTCATTAACATCATAAGCTTTATAAAACATGTTTGTTTCGTAAAAAATATGCATTATAGATAGAGCCACAAATGGATCATTAAAGAGGCTTTTTAAAAAAGCGATTTTGACTAAATGAAACGAAATTCAGAGACCTGTTTGTAAATTTTACTTTAGAATAGGTACCTTTGGTTCTGCACCGAAGCTATAAAAGAAGCAATCATGAAAATGACAGCTGCGAAATGGCGATTTTTAAAAAAAATGCGTTTTTCGTTAGACAAAGATGAGGGTTTTAGTTTCTTTTCGTAAATACCAAGAGTTTTTATCAACTTCAATTTAAGTTCAGGCCGAAACTACGCATTTTGTGAACTCGAATTTGATTTGAATCGATTGGAGCCTCCGTTTTTGAGTTATCACTGCAAAACGAAAGAAACTTTTTTAAAAAGTCTCTAATGATTCGTCTGTATCGTCATCTATAATGCATATTTTTGACGAAACAAACGTGTTTTTTTAAGGCATGTGATGTTAATAAATATTGTGTCAAAGAACAAATCCCAGCTCCGATTTATTTCTTTGTAATTAATTGTACAAGAAATGCTTCATTTTCGACAAAAACAACAGCCTACTACCCTTAAGTAAGTTCTATTGGAATGGCTATCATACTTAGTCGCTATGAACAAGAATTTATTTTTCTGCTCTTATGCAATAGCTTTTAAATGACAATCAATATTACATTCGTCTTACATAACACCAACAGTTCCCGAACCACCAATTCAATTCTCGCGCAGGGTGCGTATATAAGTACACACACAACTTATCCCGTCCATTTCACTGTGCAACTATTTCTGGTCCACCTAATCCCTCTCTTTCACGGGTTATCTGTTACCTCCGTCGCGTTCCCTAAAAAGATATCCGCCCGTCTCGTCTGCAGCTTATAATGACAATTCGGGGCACGATACTCTCCCACGTACATACCCGTACATTTGCTGGGAAGCGTGCACACGTATAAGCTAGTGGGGCCGAGGAAAATGCTTGCTCCGGCCATTAGCGAGGTGCAACAATGCGGAACAAAGTAAACACGTGAACCGGCCGAAATGGTAACTCACGGCATGCTCGTTTGCGTTCCCGAGACCGGGACGGATAGCAGTGGTCCGTCACGGCAGTTCACAAGGTCCGGGGGCAGGAGGGGGTGAGTTTGTCGACCGGTGGGGTTATACAGGAGGGCTGTATCAATACTCTATCAATATGAAATACAAACAGGCAGTATTCGAACGGCGACGGTGGTTGGGGGGGGGGGGGGAGGCAGGGATCGCAGGGAGAGGAGGGAGACAGGGTAGCTGATATAAAGCATGCAGCTCGGTGTTGCGTTCCCTTCGGTCACCAAGGAAACCGAACGAGACCTTGAGACCCTCAGAAACGAGCGTCACGAGAGAAAACGCGAAAAGTCGAGGCTCTCCCTCCCCCTTCTTCTGTTGCCTCTGTCCCTCTCTCTCTCTCTCTCTCTTTCTCTCCCTCGCTCTGGTCGAGGGAACGTTAAACGTCAAGGAAATCGGGCCTACGTGCCTGTCGTTACATGCTTCGGTTGCCGTGAATTCCGTATTAATTTCTGACGAGGGGCTGCTCCACTTTATTGCCGGACGTAATTGTTTGGTTTAGTGTCTTGAACGCCGTGGAAGGGGATGACGGTGCTTATTAATGGTAATTGAATACGATGTTCTTTAACCCGTGCGGCGTTTGCGTGTTCCATGGAGGATGTAATTATACGACCCGCGAGGATCGTAGGCTTGTTACGGGGGCACGTATTATCGGCTTGTTGGCAACATCATCTTTAGAGCTTCATACAATTACTAAATTTAATTCTAGATATTCTACTTAGGTAAATAAACGTGTGAGGATGTTTCGGTTTAAAATAAAATTTTAGTAGATTGAGGCGGGGATAGATGTAGGTACTACGTTATAGGTAGGTATGAAATTAATTAAACTTGTGATAGGAAAGAATTTGTATCAGGTTGTTGTAGCAGTTTTAAAGTTTTACGAGTCTAATGGCAGCTACCTCAAGATTAAACGGTGTATGAAATTCGTTTTCTCAGGTAGGCATATTACTTATGTTTTAAATATTCCAGAAATACAGAAATAGTCACAATTACTAACTAGATTGAACATCTAAATATCTACTATTATACTCGCAAGAGACTGACTGGTATTTGTTACTGTCCTTATACAGATTTGAATAAAGTATTTTACTACTTAGTTCCATTTTACTAATGTAACCAGGGTTCGAAAGAGTTCTGGAACTTTTCAATAGGTTCTATTTGAAACATGGACCGTGGAACTTTTTTAAAAATGTTCTTACATTGTAAGTTCCAATTAGAACTGATAAAGTAAAAGTTCTAGTTGGAATGGAACTTATAAAATATAAAAATAACATTTCTCTATAACAGGAACAGATATTTTGTTCAACAATATTAAAAAAGTTCTCAATCGTTGTAACAAATACTGAATACTATTCAATGAATAAATAATTATTACAGTTAAATTCATATTCTGAATGCGTTATTTATTTGTAATATTTACTTACGTTGATAATTTCTATGCAGATATTATAGAATTTTTGTGTATTTTGGTTCATGTAAGTTCTAAAAAAATGTTATTTAAATATTATTCTTGACAAGTTCTCTTTTCTGTTCAATACTTCTTATGAAACTATTAATTACTTATGTTATGATTTTCATACCTTTTATTAAATAAACACGAAGAATATAATATTGTATTGTTAAATAAAACTAGTACCTAATAGTTTAGTACTTTTCTTTATCTTATGGAACCTTTTTTAATAAATGTTCTAATATAACTGTTTCCATGGAACTTTTATTATATAGGTTCCAAAATATCTGTTCCATGAGAACACTTTCTAAAGAAGTACCTACGGGTAAGATTTCTTTCAATAAAAATTCCACAGGAACAGATATTTTCTTAAATGAAACATAAGTTCTACCAGAATTTTTTTTAAAAATAAGAGTTCCTGAACTTTTTCGATCCCTGAATGTAACTTTACATCTCTATAGTTTATTCTTAGATATTATATTATCAGAATTGTAACTCTGGAAAAAGTCATAAAGTTATTCGAAACCCTGAACTGATTCGACACAAAGATATCTTGCTCCTAAACCATTAAAATCCACGAAACAAAAAATATACAACTTTTTACCAATCTAATCTCTGTTAAACGGTCCTTTCAATTAATAAAACATTTTACTCCAGTTATGTTACTTGCTTATCCCTCTTACAATTAGAGATACGTAAAGCATTGATATTTAAAGTAATCTTGACGAATCCCGTAAATAACGAAACTTCATAAAAAAGGTCAGTGATGGTTGAAAGTTAATTTTATTTCGCTACCAAGTACCCACTACATGTGTATACATTTATTATATTACACGTGTATATATTTGTACACATGTATGATATGCGAGTTCACAAAATATATAAAAATTTATAAATATTGTAAATCAGCAACATATATGCAAAGTTTTACGAAATTAACTGAACTGCCGTTTATTTTATTCTGCGCGCAATTACCTCTTATCAGAATGATAATAATACTACCGTAGAATACGCCCGGCGAATTCGTCGAATCCACGAATTTCTACTTGGCGAAACGTCGATGGTGTGGAGTTACATGTTGTACTCGAGTAAAATTGCACGGCTGCGTGACGCTCGTCGAAAGGGGTTACATGTATCCCGGGTATACTGTTTCGGTGACGCTTTATCGTCGCTGCGGGAGCAGGAGAACTAGCCACCTTATCCCGCGGGAGCATTTTCCATCCCTTCGTCGTGTTATCTCGTGGATATCACCGTAGGTTCGTTAACCGCGAAATCTCGCCATTCTCACCGCCACGGGAACGCCGTTTCTCCTTATCTCCTTTGCCTGAAGACAGTCCCCGCACCCCTTTACGCCTGCAGCACCGGATCCAGATAAAGAAAAGTAGGAATTAGTTCTATAGACCGAGGTCCGTAATTAATGGGACCTCGTTACGCTGCAACTTTCCAAATTATTTCTAATAAAACTGCAACGTTCGCCTTTTATCTAACTGATTTTCTTTCACTTTCGCCACGGTATCTACTAGTATCTATGTAATGGAGTGGTAATAAGGTAATCCTGATCTAAATGGAATATAGTCGTACATTTTCCTTACAATATATATTTGACACTAGATCTTGTTTCATGTGATTCTTTTCAGTGACTATTACGTGTGCAGTCTTTAACTTTTAGACGTTGCTGGAAATACATTTTATTGTTATTTTTAAACAATTTAATAGTATTACGATATAAATTGAAATGTTCGCTTCATTTTCGGAAATCAATATTTATCCAGTCAGTATACGTGGACTTGATTTGAAATTCTAATGCAATAGAAACAGTGTGCATTGTGTGCAATAGTCTGAAAAAATTACACTACTTAATATTTCCATTTCGAATTAACTGTTTAATATGTAATATTAACAACTTAACGTTCAAATTTAATAAAAATTTATTCTTTTTTAGAAAGACATTAACTTCTGTGTAAAATATCTAATACTCTATAATAGATTCTACCCTTTGTTACTTACAAGGGAACATCCCGAACCTGGAGATTCAAAAAATTCTGAAACTTCGCGAATATGTAGGGAATTTCCTCCTGATTAAAACGCAATTTTGTTTTCTGCCCAAATTCACCCTAAGAGGGTGTAATTAACCCCTGAAAATCCGGTTATTTTCCGATTTTGTGTTATAACTCGTGAACTGTAAAATATTTTTTTTACCAAATGATAGATCTACTTAAAAGAAGTAACTTTTGTCTCGAAACTTTTTTTCTATCTCTTACAGTTCGCGAGTTATAACACAAAATCGGAAAATAGCCGAATTTTCAGGGGTTAATTTCACCCCCGTCGAATGAATTTGGAAAGCAAACAAAAATTGCGTTGTAATCAGGGGGAAATCTTCTTACATATTCACAAAGTTTCAGAATTTGTTGAATTTGAGGGTTCGGGATCTTCCCTTGTTATAAGCATTTCTATTAGTCATAAGCATTCCTACAAAGTAATCTGATGAAAAATAAATATTTCCCTATATTTATTTTATTTTCCCTTTAGTAAAGTATTTCCACGGTCTTAATTTTCCATAACAAAACCATGTATTTTAAAATATTAATTACACTGTGAATGACGTACTTGCAGTGCTTAATATATTAGCACACATAAACTATTGAGGAACTTTCGTCTTTCACGTATTACAACAAACTGAATTGTCGTTTTAGTAAGTATACTTCAATTTTTTTTAAGCGCTTTTATCTATTAGTGTTTATACATTTACTGTGTAACGAGTTCCTTATTCCATTTCCTAAAAATTCTCCGTAATTCTTAAATCTACTACAAAGCTACTGGTCCACTGACAAATTAAATTCCGGTCATTCACATTGTTCATCAATTTTGAACACTTTATATTTTGTTGTTAAAGCCGTTTGTTCTATTGAATTCACTCGATAAAATTCAACAATGAAGATGTATAATTTCCTAAAAGTAAATGCAGGAGGGAAATGTCCTCGCATAAAAGCGTGAGCGAATTGAGAACTGGATAGGGGATGGCCGAGGGAAAGTCACAGATGGCAATTTACATTGGAATTGTTCGACACGATGGAACGGAAAATGCGATGGAATCCAAAATGTGATTCCAGAAAATTGTCCGCTAAGCGAGACGGAACTTATTCGATCAACGAGGAAGGTGTTGCATTCGAGTCAAGATTTTCAGCAGTAATACGAACTTATCTCGAAGCCCGCGCGGTGTTCATGGAACATCGATCAATCTCAGTTACACGTTAATTTCATCCTACCGCTTTAGAGGGTGTCCCAAACAAAACGACTACAGCTTGGGATCCGACAGAAAATATAATTTTGGGTAAGAAAATGACCGTAAATATATATTCGCGAATCGTTCCTTAAAAAATTATTGAAAAGTCTGATTGTTATTTTTTTTTTGGCCCTACCAGGGACGCCAAATCAAACACCTCTGGACTTTTATGTTTGGAGAACATTTATAGATGAAGTGCATTCGTCATCAATTGTTTCGTATGAGAGAGCTCCAAAGTATCGCTAATTCCATAATGACACATTATTAAATATGCTTACAAGTTAGACGCAAAACATTTTAAACAATTTTTATATTAAGCCTCCATGGTCACACCGTCTTTGATTATTTACAAATTGGTCACATGGGGTTCACTGCACCATAGCGTCATTTTTGAGTTACCATTTTCGTATTTTTGAATCTTTTAACTTTATTTAAATTAAGAATATCCACGAATTTCATTTATAAATGTTTCCTGGCTAAACATTATGGTGAGCAAAGTGTTTCAACAATAACTTATTTAGAGACACACTCTGTACAATGGTTGCCCGTGCCCCGTTCGCCTGTAACTTTGTTCCTTTCAGAATGAGATTTTGTTTAACTTGGAGGGAATTTCTGCCGCCTGACTCACCATGTCATTTCGTGCCATATTTATCTGCATCCTGTGATCAAGCCGGGACTATATCCAGGATTGTGCAGCGTCTAATCTAATCTGATCTGGACCAGAAAGTTCGATCTCACCCTCGTGACTCACGGCACTTTGTTTCTTTTATCTACCTAACAATCGCTGCCGAAGCGAGCGTGCCGCGATTCAGTTGCTGAGGTTCGATGCTCGTCGATGCTTATCTGACATCGTCAAACGTATTCCTCGTTTGTCAGACGTGGCTTCATTGTTGAAACGCGATTAATAACGAGGTGGCGTTTAGTGCCAGTGGAACGGATTGAAATGAAAGTAGATGAGACGATAACGATTAAATGTCGAGAATAGCATCCGCGAAACTTTCAATTTCTATGCTCTTTTGTGTATTTGGAGTTAATAGTACTCTTTTCTAATGAATACTTTTAACTTTGTTTGGAAACTAGCATAATTCTACAATTTAAGCTAATATATTTAAAATGTAAAACATTTCAAACCAAAGCGGCAAAATACTTATAGACATGTTAATGGGAGCAACTTCTAAACTATATCCATTAAATACATACATAGAAAACCTAAACGAAGTCAGCGATCTTTTTCCTAACCTTCTTAAATTCAGATTTCAATGCATCAAGGCCGTATTTAAATAGACAATTACAAAGCTTAGCATTCATATCAAAGAAGCGTCGGGAAAGGAAGTTCGCCGGGCAAAACTCGTAACGAGAATCGCGCATAAAGCGCTGGAGAGTCAAACAAACAAAAAGGGGGTCTTAAATTTCCAACGATAGCACCCTCGATTAAGCTCCAGATTCCTGAAACAGCGAATCGAGTTGTCCCGCTTTATTTTCTTCCCTCTTTTCGGCTTCTTTCATCGTTCCTTTCGTTCTTTGTTTTCAGTTCACCGAGGCGAGCGAAAAGAAAGTTATTGGTTGCAGTGAACGCGGGGCAAGGCGGAGGGGAGAGGTATAGACTGAAACGAAGTTTCTCATTGAAGTGGGGTGGCACAGGCGGAATTGGGGATGATTTGTGAATCATCCACTTGTTAGGCGAAAGTTCGTCGCCACTTTTTCCCCCCCGAGCTAGGATCTCGGATGGCGAGTAGGGCGCGCGCTATCCTTACTGTGATGGAGGGGTGTTTCGCTCTAGAATTGTGCGGAGTTGCTCTCTATCCTCTTCCCCTTTCTATTTACCTATTACTCTTTCTACTGCTTTCAAATTTCTGCCCTTTCCCTCGTCACTTCTCTGTTTCCCGTTTCTTACGTATGTAATACTCCTCCGTCCCCTTCACCCCCCTTTCGAATATTCGTCTGTGAGTTCACCTTACAAAATCTTTTGCCTCCGTCCCCTCGTTAAACTGTTCGTCCTTCTCCTTTCGTTGCCCTTCCTCATTCTCGCTGCCGCGGGTTTTCTCTTCCGTCTCGTTCCCCGATCGAGTGGCCGGGCGGGACGAGCGTGGGGAGAGAAACGCGCCCACCCCAGGGCGACAATTACTTGTAACACCGACGTCGGTCTCTCGGGGCCGATGGGAACTCGATGGGGCGTACTTTCGGCCAAAAAAGGATATTACTGCAGCCTAGATCGACTCTACCCCATTGCGCGAGGGCACGACCTGTCACCCTTGTCTTATCGCAGCTGAATGTGGCTGATGACCCGCCAGAAGCCGCCCTTGATTCGAACGTAGCATATACCTAGGGAGACGCGTTACGCAAAAGATAATAACGGATATAATTTGCGCTTCCTTCAAAATATTTTCGAATATCGAATGCTGATAACTCATGTACCTACCCTTAATTTGTGACCTAGGAGGAAAGGAAATTCAATTTTATTTAGGGTAACTGTACTCGTAGTTGACAGTGTACCAATTGTTGACACTTTTATTTTCAGTCGCGAATAATAAGCTTTCTATTAAAAAAATGTTTTTAACTAATACGCTGTTTGAAAAAGTATTAGTCAAAAACATTTTTTTAATAGAAAGCTTATTATTCGTGACTGAAAATAAAAGTGTCAACTATTGGTACACTGTCAACTACGAGTACAGTTACCCTAAATACAATTTTTTTTCCAGTTTCATTTAGGTTTAGGCGGGTGTCATTTAGGTTTCATGTCGGTTCTTCATTATACATTTTATGTTCGCATTGTAATTTAAACAGTTTGTACAGTATGGGAATATATCTTAAATCACGGGATCATTTTTAAACAAATAACGACGAGGTAATTCACCAACATTATAATAGGCATTTTTCATGCATTTGAACATAGCTGACGCAATGCTGTTATTTTCGTACTTATTATTATTGCAATGTTTGACATCAGGGTGTATTTATTTCTAAGTGTTAGAGTCTCAACATAATATTTGCATTTTCATATGAAATAATTATGAAACTTTACGGACAATAATCTCCCAAAATTATTGACAAACCCCAGGATTGTCAATAAAATTTTCGATATGAAATGTGATGTGAAATTGTTGAAAAACAATTATCAAACTAAAGAATGAAATATGTAGAGCACTTGTTACAGTTTTTCAACAAATATATAGATACCTATTACGTCGTTATAAATGTACAATTACATTTCATAAATCTCAATGAAATTCATATGTCTTCTTTTGAAGTAGACATATATATAAGGTATTTCTAATGTATAAGTACTATATAGTGTTAGCAGATTTATTGCATATTACTTCGATGCATTAAAGTCATTAAAGTCTTGACTAAACATTACTTAACTGAAAGCTTATTTTTAAATTCCAGTAAATAATTACGAGACTCTGCGCCTGTAGATTTTGCAAATTTAAGAACTATAATATTGGTAATAGGTATTTAAAAAATTTAAACGTATGCTAACTATATTTGCTATTTCAGTTTATAGGATAGTTAAATTGTAATAATTAATTCACTATAAAAAAACGAATATACAAAATATTATTCACTTAGAAAAATCATTTAGACGGTTGAAAGTAATTTAATAAAATATCATTTAGACAGTACATCGATCTTTCCTAGAAATTTCTCAACAAAGGAGAACAAAAGAACAGAAATAACCAAGATCATGGTTCGACGCTCCCAAACCCATAGCATTCGTTATAAATTAGTAGGCGTAAACCTTATTCAGAAAAATCGAACGTGTCCTACGTAACCTCAAGTCGAATTAAATCAGTGAAACAAGCCGAAAATGAATCCCCCAACACATCGTATTCATAAGTTCGATACATTCAACGATAATAAAATCGAGTCGCCAGTAGAATTTATTCATCGTCTTTCCCTGGTTACATAAATTATCTCCAATATCCCGCTGCCCCGTCTCAATTGAAAATAACTGTTTCAAATGAAATTATACGGAGCTACCGGTGTCCCCCTGTTACAAAACAAACTCCGTACAAAGTCCGCTCGAATCCTCGTTATCAGACAGACGTTCATTTTTCATTTTAATAGCCGCCTCCCGAACACCTAGCTCGAGCACCCGTTAATTAATTAAATTGAGACCGCAAACAGTTTATTACGTCACGCGATAGGTGCTCGCGGCAACGTGGCCTCGCGCGCACGTGCGTGTATACGTACGCACTCTTTCACACGCGTATGCGCACGTGTGGGCATGTTCACACGGGCCCCCGCGTGTTTTTGGCTAACGCAGACGAGGTTCGTCTTCGAGACACAACGATGACGGCAATTTCGAATTAATTGCAAATTCGCTGAGATCACGGGCTGGTGACGCTAGATGATTAATGCCCGCCCCTGTTGTTAATCCAGAGATCGACCACACCCTTTACTTCGCCCCTCGTCCTTTGGTAGCACCGCCGCCGCCACCCCTTCGCTGCTTTCTTCCCCGATGCGCGTCACGCCGTGCCACAACGTGCCACGCGGCGCCGCGTCGCAGCGCTTCCGTATGGTAAGTCCTGTGGGATAACAGCCCTGCGTTTCGGATAACAGGGAATATCACCCACGGGGACACCCGACACCAACGGTCTACACGCCGCCTAGCCCGTGACAAACGCACCCACCGCGGATTATACGACATAATCGCTCGAAAGCCGAACATCCGAGGCGGCGCGGCGGACGGACGATGCGATGGGCGGACGGATGCGACGCATTGTAATTTCCGTGCCGTTGTTGAGGAACTTTTCGAGGGCTGTCAGGCGAGATTGAGGAGGTGAACTTTTGACGGCAGGGTTTGTTGATATAGGTATAAATCATCGGATGGTATACCGCTAGTGGGGAGTGGTTTATGATTAAAAGATGATGAGAGTTGTTTTTTTACGTTAATGAATGTTTTATTGATGGTTTGTCAGAACGGAGGTATTTTAGGGTGTAATTTAATATTTTGGAACAGTGGTTATTGAGTGCGAGGTATTATGTGTGATTTTATGTATAGGGTGAGAAGAGGGAAAATAGAAATAATTCAGAGATTATAAATATGCGTATTAGAATTGTAGAAACGTGAGAAATTTAACGATTTATCGATTTAGCATTTACAACCTAACAATAAAATTGCACTTTCACTTGTATAATCGAGGAACAAAAAATATTAATAATCTATATAGGGCGAATCCCACTTACGCCCAAATCTACCGCAACGCCCGTGATTTTCATTAAGGTATCAAGTCAAGAATTTCAATATCGATTTTCTCGAAAATGAAGCACGATATCAAAAAAAGTTACTGTTCCTTTTCGACTTATAACAAGTAAATAAGTCGAGAAAAAAGAATAAAAGTTTTTGATATTGCGCTTCATTTTCGAGAAAATCGGCTTTGAAGTTCTTGACCTTGCGTCCAGTCGCGTATAGGAAAAGCTACCTTGATGTAAATCACGGGCGTTGCGGGCGATTTGGACATAAGTGAAATTCGCCCGATGAAATAGGCTTACCTACAAAAGAACTACATTAACAAAAGCTAGATGGTTCTAAGGCAAATACGACGTAAAAAAATGTTTGCCTTAAAGTTATTTTTTTCGATAGGTAGTACTTTTGGTAAATGGAATTATATATTTCCTTGTAGCCAATAAGAGTAGATTTATAGACAAATACATGTTATGACTTTCAATAAGAAAATTTCATATTCCGAGGAATTTCGTGGGAAATATATAATCACTTAATTTTCACCAGCACTATACATTTATGGGTGTATAATATGAGTACAAATACGGGAGAAGCTCTTACTGTTGCTGATCTCAAAGACACAGCAAAGTAAGTTTAGTAATCTCATTAAATCAGCAATAATCAATTAGTCGATTAACAATTTTATAAATGCAGACTAAATCAGAGACTAAATCGACGAATCAAAGAGCTTCGTTAAATTGAAAATTAGTGATATAGGTTAATCGTCATATGTTGATAGCTCCAGGATATGCGTTGAAAATTTCACAAACTTATACTGTGTACTTTCAAGAAGTTTGGCATCTTTTTTACGCCAAGGATTCCAAATTAAGGAGGCATATTTAACCAACGTGTTCCTTCAGGCTCAGCATTGAGACAAGGGGTGGGTTTGGAAATTGAAATATCCCACACAGAACGGTGCGGAACTTTGTTCCAGACCGTCTGGGGTGTTCAAAACCGACCAGCCAGCGGATTCGTCGTGGAGAAGTCAGGCGTATCGAGTAACTTTCGATTTCGAGCAAGTTGGTAGCACATGCCGTTATCACGCGCGATATCGTTGTACATTAACTTTTCGTGTTCTCCGCGGAGTTCCGGAAACTTAAACGCTCGCTCGACAAGACCTTAAGGCTCGAACGTGGGCCGCGTTTAAACTGGAAATTTTGTGTATACTGCATAATGCGATCTTATTATGTTAAGGTATACGGTAAGCTGTGATGGTCTCGGGAGGGGGGATGAATGCATAATACAGTCGCCTATCGGCAGCTTGGTAGACAGTTTGATTCTCGATCTGGAAGTAGATGGGAAACGACGGCTGCACGCAGTATCCACTCGCACGATCGGCAATAATAATGAAGTACTTACTTCCTCCTTCGGTGTATACTTAGCCTCGCGAATGAATGGGAAAAATGGAAGATTACAGTAACTCGATGTAGCTACCGATAGGCATTATTCAATGGAATAGACGTGGATTGAGAGTGAGATTGAAGGATCAGAGTTTAATACGAATATTAGGGTGTGTCAATTTTGTGGGTAAATATAAAATTTTTGAAAATTTTAAAATGACTAGTGACAAACTACCTAATGCTGTTTTTAATTCTGAATCTGAAACTGTCTTCAGAAACTGATTTCATTGTGGTTTAGCTATTTCAAATCACGGTTGAAAAAAATGAAAATTAAGTGAGATTTAACTACAAATTACAATTAGTATTTATTACATTCACATGGAAATGTATGGAAATGTGTATTTATTACAAAATGAAAATATATGTAATTTTAGCAACAGATGTAGCCATATGTCATCTATGTAGTAAATTTAATGCTATTTAACAAAGTCCACCAAAGAAGCGATATCTTGTTTGCTTCGGTTGCGGTTCATATGCTCAATTATTACATTTTTTTAAATAATTTTAGTAATTTTCGTATTTTTCTATAATTTCAAATGAAATTCTAACTAGGTAAATAATGTATTACACAAAATTTAAAGGTAGTGGTTAATTTTAAACCTGAAATTGTACCGTTTTTCCACTAGTCGTTTTTAAAATTAAAACATTGAAAAAATTGACAGACCTTAACGAGTATTGCCAAAACAGTCAATATGACTGATTTTTATAATTTTTTATAGACGTTATTTAAATTTACAGAATTATGATTTTCCATCATTTGTATTGCAAGTTGTGAATGACATTTTTATACTAGAGTTATGCAGGTATCGTTTAAAAAATCTACCATTTTTACCGTTCTGGTAAAAATATGTAGGTACCTATTAATCGTCGGTAGTTCCAATGTTAAATAGGTTTGCTCGTGTTAACCCTCAATTTCATGCTTCGTTAAAAATCGTTTGAGCAAGTATTTCTCGCATTCATGTAAGCTGGAAAAGGTGCAGAAAATACAGAAAATTTAAATTTCATTTAAAACTTTTTTCACGGAATAGCTTTATTAAAAATAGAAAACAGATTTGTGCACTAGAGTGTTGCAAATTTCTTAAATTTTTGCGTTGAAAATTAATGTTGGCAGTATGCGACGAATGAAAGTTGCATCCAACTAAAGTCTGTGTATGTAACAATAATATATTTGGAACGTTGCAAATTCAAAATTAGATTAACATTGTTAGTGGTAATATTTTCTTACTTCGTGCAGAGTCAGGCGCTTAAATATTTTGAATAATAAAATACTAATTTGTATTTACTAATATAGAGTAGTTAAGAAACGAAGCACCGTGTAAAATTATTACAATTTGCGCTTACTGTATCGCATTCTCTGAAGTGTATGCAGATTAACATAATTTTTTAAATTAGGGCGCTTCATGTCTACTTTTATAAAATGATGCATCAATTGATAGATGCCCGACTACATATTGGCCTTTTTACTAACTCTGTTAGATTTTCTTTTTCTCATTTCGTCGTGTTAAAGGTTCTTTTGTTTTATATACAAGGGGATTTTAAAACCTTTTATTAAACAAGTTTATAACTTCCAAATCTGAAATGAAACTGTTGAAGAATTTCAACATTTTTATAAAGTTCCTGTTGAGTTGAATAATATCTATTGAAAATATTTCTCAAAATGACGCATATATCAAATTGTACGTCCAACAAGATCCAAAAAGAAGTAATTCATTTGTAGAACTAGAGTGCAAGAGAGCCATAATGTGGGGAGTGAGGGAAATAAGACTATCTGTGGTCAGACACATTTACGAACCGATATGACTGAAGTTACATTTCCCTACAACTTACAATTAGCACACGTGTATTATTTTGAAAATTGTTTCGAGTAAATGTCTTCAAAATTCATAAAAGTTAAACATGTACAAATTTTGCATCAATTTCATTTAACATCTATTTCTATTATCATAACAAAAGTATGTATGTACTATTTTAAGTAGAATCCTGTGTGCATTATATGTACCCATCCTGTATAACATCACTATTTAAATAATTCACTTCATTAACTTTTGTAAAATTACAGTCAAACCGCAGGGCCATTTCCAGTTCCATATTACTTTGCAATGCATAAACAGTAGAAATTATGTTAAAATCATTTCACAGGTTTCCAAAATCAGTATTATCCAAATTAATACAAATAGAACAAATATTTTATGTGACAAAGTTAAAAACCTCACACTATTTTCCCCACAAATAAATTAACATGTTATTTCATACGATTTCAAGAAAATACAACCCCTTCGACCTCGCTTTATACCCCACATTTACCGAACCCTTTTTCTACCCAACAAAGAAATTGACTCACCGATAACAAAGACCCCAATCTCCCAAATTCATTTGCCGATTCAGTTGACACATTCCTCTTCCGTCGCGAGCACCACTAAGCCCGTAATAATATTCAAATACAACAATGCGACAATAGCGAGGCAAAAGAAAAGAAGATTTTGACAGCGTACCGTGGGAATCGCCGAGCAGGGGAGGCTGAAATGAGTTTCGCGAGGGAAATTGCTGACCGGCTGGTTCCCGTGGAATAAGTTAAGGTCACATTTTTGAATTCTCTCCCCGGGAATCTTGGTCCTTTTCCCGTTGCCGCGTTACTAATAGCTTCATCCTCGGGTACGTGGCGTTGACGTTTTAATAATTTCATTTGTCGCGCCGAGGCCCTCCATTTTCCGCGGAGTAGAAGGGATGGGGATGGGTTTGCGAGGCCTCCTCCTTCTCCCCGAGGACTGAATCCGTGTCTCTTTCTCCTGCGAGTATATTCAATTTCAAGTTGACGGGATTGTGTGTACCTAGCGCGCGAAACACCGCGATTTAACCCCTCCATGCTGATAATTCTTCGGGAAGCTCGTTAATTCCCGCGCGGACAAGAACTGTCGCCGAAGAACGAGTGGCTCGCAGAAACACCAACTACCGCCTGAAGTGGTCGCAGTTGAGCCGCGTGACAACATCGACGGATGAACAGGCGGCGATTGAATAAACGCGGCGGAAGTGCCTTTCGGTGAAGCTCATTACCGCCGAGACGCCGATAGAAAATCAAATGAATATTTGCGTAAACGTTAATCGCCCTCTGGTAAATAGACGGGCCCCTCGAACGAATAAATCTTAATTTCTTCATCTCCTTTTTTCTCCCTTTACCCTTTCGCCTCCAGATCTTTTTGCGCTATAAATGGAGCCCGAATGTTTCGCTTTCGTTTAATTGTCCAGACTATTGAATGCATAATTAAAATGTTTAGCGGGGTGGTGAGAATGAACGTATTATAATGAAGCTTAATTAATTGAATTAATTAATTAACTGGAGCGTAATTAAATGGTCCTTCTATAATTGGTGACAAACCGGGGTGTTTTCTTCTGTGACTCGTTGCTGGCTATTGCAGATAACAGTGGATGTAATTATCAGTAATGGATGCACCTTGTGTCTAACTAATATTAAGTATAAATTAAATAGGTAGATACTAATCTATTTCAAGTTGCTACTTTTATACGTATCTACTACATATTTTGTACTGTACTATACTTATTCTGAGCAGTTATGAATTTGTGGTTTAGAAATTCTGAAACAACAGTATTAGAAGAATTCCCATATGCCAAGGGTAATTTCATCATTGTGAGATAGTAGGATGAATTTTTAACAAATAAAGTTGTAAATTCATTGCTTCATTCTTAATTAAATGATACCTGACCCCCAAAAAATTTTCTGCTCTCAACTTGAATAATAAATTTATATAGCAGACGAAGCTTGCAAACTTTGACGACATACATTTTTTAAACAAATTCCGAAACCAGCAAAGTGATGACTAAACTCGGTCTAATTTCTCGTGGACTACGTCATGTTTCAATCCGGAATGACCCTACGCATAGACTATATCGTATTACATGAAACAATTGAAATTTCCCACGCTAACCCTAAAAGTCAATGCCATGATTAACTACTGAAATAATGCGAGGGACTCGATTTGTGACGCTATTCGACCATCCCCGAGTGAACTCCGCATAAAAGTCCCGTGAACAGAAATGGGATAAAGGCAATGTCCATTCACAGATCGACCGTTGAGAAAAATTCATTGTCGTTGCCACCCATTCCGTCTCCTTTGCGAATTTCCTCCATCCCAGGGAGGAATCTAACGGTGAAGTTTTCTATAGAAAACTCTCGGATTCCATCATTAATTTTCTCGAAGGTGGGGGATAGGGGAGGAGGTCAGGTAGGTGGATGAGCGGAGTTATAGTGAAGATAGCAGCGCTGGTGATGGTGGCATTGAGCGATCATCTCATCTCAGAGTAGAAAGTTAGATGAGGAAATTTGTCGTTGCCATAGGTTCACTCATAGTTGGCAAACTTTGGGAGAGGTTGGACCGTGCTAAGCCTGTGCCTGTGCAGCACAACTAAAAGGGTCCTTTATAATTCTGTGAACAATAATTTCTATGCGCTAAAATTTGTGAATAATATTGATAATAGGGTATTACGAATTTTTGCTAACAAGTGTCGACATCTGACGGTAGTTTGCGTTGCTTGCTCTAATGACCACGAAGGCCATACAATGTTGCGCACTAAGAAATGACGAATATCAAGATCTGCATTTCTCATCAGATCTTTGGGAAAGTGGCATTAATCGATTCCTTATGTTTTCCCGATGAAAATGGTCCCAAAAAACGACATGATTTGGACCGTAATTAAGAAAATTATATGACAAATTGATTTGCATAATGTAAAGCTAACTTCGTTAAAAATAGTCCAATTTACAAGACATTTCACATGATATTAATTAGGAGAACGCCAGGAATTCATTGGTATCACTGTCATATCGATCCGATGAAAAATAAAGAAGTTTTTAATATGCTGTTAGTGAATACATGTCACGTTCTACCGCGTGGTGCCATTTCATCTTCGCCGGGTTTCGTCGAGTCGCTCAGGCGATGATTTACAGCTTACGCGAAAAGTGAACTTCTTTATTCTTCATCGTATCGATATGGCAGTGATACCAATGAATTCCTGGCGTTCTCCCGATTAAAATCATGTCAAATGTCATGTAAATCGGACTATTTTTAACGAAGTTAGCTTGAAATTATACTAATCAATTTTTCATGTAATTTCCTTAATTATGGTCCGAATTATATCGTGTTTGTGGCCATTTTCATCGGGAAAACATAAGGAATCGGTTAATGCCACTTTCCCAAAGATCTGATGAGAAATGCAGAACTTGAGATTCGTAATTTCTTAGTGCGCAACATTGTATGGCCTTAGTGGCCGCGAGCGTCAAAGTCCACGAAACTCGGCGAGGCATGAATTATTGGCGACATTGCCTTTGAGTCCTCTAGCAAGAGGTGACTCTATGCATCGCTCCTTTACATTATTTAAGAAACCTTGAAAATAAAGTAACAACATTGCCCGAACACGTAAGTACAATATGTATCAATGCATACGTATTCTCCTAAACCGTGTCCCTCTGTATTCTGTATAATCAACAAATATTATAAAAAATGTTTAAATATGGACATTAAAGGGATGTTTGATAAATGTCCTTCTGTCAACCATTGTCGCACTGCGTCGCGAGGAATCCGAAGCTGCGGTACACTCGAGAACTGTCGACGAGATTGAATTATTACAGGAACTCAGAATCCTACGACAGGATGTGTTTGCCAATTGCGTTTGTCGTCGGCATGTTCGGTTAGATGGCGCCTACGTCGTCACCCCTGATGTCAGAGTCACAATCGGGTGCATAATTACTAGGTCTGGGAATTTGTCGAATTCTTCTCTATTCCGAGTGTTCGAATATTCATCGAATAAAATTCGAATATTATACTATTCCAAGCATATCTTCTGATATTCCAGTATTGCGTTCAAGTAGGTAGTCGTGTATTTACAAGGAAACATTACGCGAGCGACATTTTTTTACACCTCCGCCTATGTAGATTTATAGAACATTAACAAAGTATTGGAAACGTACACTTTATATTTTTAGCAATGAATAGTTTAACGATCGAATCGAAAATGCTTTAGACCATCTTTAGTATTTAAATACTCAAACGTGGTATGTATTCGAATACTGCCTTATTCGAAAAATATTTATAGTTCTTAACATTCAAACATTGAGCTATTCGAATAGTGGCCTAACTGACCAACATTTGGTGCATCACATTCTGATCTCGTTATGATGTACATATCTTCTTTTCTTAAAGTAGTAATACTAATAATAAATTTGTAATGTAAGTAGCTTCGAATTATTCCAAAATGGACCCTTGCATCCGCTAGGTGAGACTTAAGGCGTCACGTGAACAGTAACAGGCGTGATTTCTCGAAGAAACGCCAGCAGCTGCTGCCAGGAAGATCGGGATCGTTTATCAAACGAAGAATTAGGAACATCTGTCCGATCTGGAGCCGCGCCAAATTGAGCTTCCACCTTCCAGGAGCGGCACGACCTTCGATACTGATGTAATATCACGCCCGTGTCCACTCCCACTGATGATTAACGACAACTAATTTTTCCTGTTTGTCGCCGTGATTGAAGACCCAAGGTTGAAGGCTCTGGCCGCCGGGTGATCATTAATTTAGATCGAGATTTGGTGGGCTTAAGCAGTTGTCATAACTTGCTGCGATTTTGCATTCTTAATATAATATGTTAAAATTTCATTGATATTGATAATTAGAAAGTTAGTTGTCGGCTATAAGGATAATTGATAATTAGAAAGTTAGATGTCGGCTATAAGGTGATGGAAGAAATAAATGGGCGGCGATGACGAGAAACTCGTCGATTTAGATTTCGCTGAACGTAAAGAGAAACCATAAAAAAATTCAAAAAAGTAAAAAAATTACGCCAAGTACATGAAAATGTCGAGGACGGAAAAGAATATTATCAAATAAATCACAAAAGAATAGAAGATAATAATAATTGGAATATAAAAAAAATATGTGAAATCAAAATGAGCTGCAAGTACATAAAGGTGCTTTCCAACTGCGCTTAAGATGACACAATTACATATACACAGCTAAAATGCTGTGTTCATACATTTCATTACTCATATCGTGGACATTTTAATTAACCCATCAAAAAGAATCCCATTTAAAAACATTGTCGTAAATTAATAGCTTTATAAAATTAATGACATACAAAAATTGCGCCAATTATAACAATGGCTATTTATACAAAGAGAAAAATGTATTAAGTAATATTAAGCAGATATATTTTTATACAAATAAATATTTTAATACGAATAAATATTTTATTCACCCTATTCTCGACTCTATACGAAGATCATTGTTTCTGGTTCAGTGATGAACGGAACCGTATCTTGTATATACCTATGTATAAACAAGTATACTTACGCATCCACGAAACAAACTAGAGAACGAAACGAAGAATTGCATCAATTTGAATCAGTTCTTTGTACGAATACGACGTGCATTTTGGAATTTTTTCTCTGGAGTTCTATTCTGCAACGTGTAGTATCCCCGTGAGAAAGATTTAGTAACTGCATTATTCGAAGAAGAAAATTCTTCTGGTAATATATTATCCACATGATGAGGATGAAGTCTGGCTGCCGCAACCAGAGAGTCATTGAATAACGAAGTGTCTGACACCGGTCAGAATGTTATTATTTATGTTCACAAATAAGAATTAATTAAGAGTTTTGTGTTCTGTAAAATTTCTTTATAAAACTTCCGTTTATAAATCAGCTAACTCCAAGCTTGTCTTATATGGGTACCCGGTCATCCAACAAGCGTATATATAAGTTTGAAGTTTTACTATTTAAAATTTTAAGCATACATTTTTATTTTCAAAACGTAAATCGACGTATAAATGTCTACAGAATGAGGAGCCGAAGCGGTTTGTCGATATTTTCACAAGAACATTAAAAATTGTTAAAGGAAACATAGAAATGGGTACCCGGGTATCCGGTTGCGTACATAAGGGTTAAGTATGTATTCGTGGTCACTACGCTCGCTACAGCAATAATTTTGTTCGATGGCATGCAGAAAGATTGAAAGAATGAAAAAGTAGGTATCACTCACCGTTCGTTGCAGCAAACAGTCTCACTGCTATCCATGCAGACAAGCATCCCCCTTCAGCAGTAGCTATTCGATCTGCAGGCCAATGTCCCGCAGCTGCAGGGTCAGTACCGAATAGAACGTGTCACAAATATGTCGTATTAATTTCGCGATGAAGAAGCAATAAGAGCACCGGTGCTCTGAACTAATTCTAGATGCGTTAAAACACTGATTCTACGGTCCCGTTCACGTTACTAACACGCAGGGCCACTGTGCACTACGAAATACTTTATCGCGAAATAAGCACTGACTCTACAATCGCATTGCACACGATTACAAAAGCACTTCACGCTTTTAAACATCTCTCAACAGTGGAAAGATGTGTTCGGACTCGAGTAAAGTGTTTCCAAAATAGTCCTCTAGACACTGAGTGTAATGCAGTAGATCTTGTTAAAGGGCCTTCCACATAGTCCAGTAATCGATGGAATTGATGCAGCAATCGTAAAATCACGAAATAATATCCACTGTGACTGCACAGATATTTAGTGATCCGATCACCGTCGCGGACAACGTCGAACTGTTAGGGCACACCGTTCGGCGATGTAGTGACTTTGGTAGAGGTTGTTGATGTTTTTGTCGCGCTCGGCCGACTCCTAGCTAACTTGAAATTCGTCAAGGCCAGAAATAATATTATATAGCAATGTCCATTGCAAAATTTTCACTTTTCACAACTACAGTCGTGCACCCCGCACCTTATACACGTATTTTTATCACTGCGAGATGTAATCAAACACTAGGCAACTCTGTCAAAAAGTCTACTAGATGACAGGTATATTCTAGTGAAATCTTGTTAAACGGTCTTCTATTTAGTCCAGTAGTCGAACGAATTGATGTAGGAATCGAGAAATCAGGAAATAGTATGCACTGTAACATCCACAGATATTTAGTGATCCGATCACCGTCGCGGACAACGTCGAACTGTTAGGGCACACCGTTCGGCGATGTAGTGACTTTGGTAGAGGTTGTTGATGTTTTTGTCGCGCTCGGCCGACTCCCAGCTAACTTGAAATTCGTCAAGGCCAGAAATAATATTATACCCCCAAAAAACTTCAAAAAAGTAAAAAAATTACGCCAAGTACATGAAATCAAATAAATCACAAAAAATAGAAGATAAGAATAATAATTATAAAATAAAAAAAGATGTGAAATCAGAATGAGCTGCAAGTACATAAAGCTGCTTTCCAACTGCGCTTAAGATGACACAACTACATATACACAGCTAAAATGCTGTGTTCATACATTCCATTATTCATATCGTGGACATTTTAATAATGTGAAGATAAAATGTAACATCTAGACATTTGCCTAGATGTCCGCAGCCTGGAAGTCAAATACTTGGCGTGACCAGGCAAGGTATTCTCACAACATGAATACCCATACCTTCCCTCTCGCAGGGTTTCAGATAATTCGTCAATTTAAAACTCTGACAATATGAGTACACTTTCATTATTTTGCGTTTTTAAATAATTCTTATTCATCGACACCTTGACCTTGCCTGGCCACGCCAAGTATTTGACTTTATAAGTGTGTGTGTAATGACTTATTATCACGCAATCTTTATTTTATTATATTAAAGAAATTACTTCATCTTTTACTAAACACTCTATGAAACCAAGGAACACTACTACATTGATTTACAGGCAGGGCTCAATTGTACTTTTGGAGGCCCTAGGCGCAACATCATTATGAGGCCTCAAAATCACAAGGCTATTTCAGTGAATTAAATTCATACACATTTTAAAAATGTGGCTCCATAAAAAGTGAGACCGCAGCTTGGATCTAATGCGCCTTGTGGTAAATGCGGCCCTGGTTATAGTTTAATTATAATTGTTAAGCTTTGGTATCTCATAATGTAATTGTTATTTTCTCAATGCATTTGGCATTATGTATATAATCTATAATAGATTTTAGGAATATGCTTACATTGGACAAATTCTTTTCTGGTTGCCTACGTGTGTGTGTGTGTGTGTGTGTGTGTGTGTGTGTGTGTCGCTTCTTATACAAACTTCCCGAAACCACTGATTTACTCACTAGTATCTATCACAAGCACTTCACTTCCTCCGTTTGCTATCTCTCAGCTCCTTCCCCTATTATTTTTACGTATGCTTGTAAAAGCACTCGAAGCTCTCCAAGTCTATCAGACACGAGAACAGTGAGTTTACCTCACACAGAAACGTAGACACCTACATAGAGTAGGAAATAATTATCAAAGAATGATACGTTTCTGTTATCACGCAATATCGCAAACAGTGAAATATTCAATAAGTACAGCAATCAAATATCTCAGTCAGCAAGTTTCCCATGAAATAGTAGAAAGCCACAAGTAACACTTGGATTAAACAGTTCATCTCGTTACTTATCATCGTCACATCGTGATAAATGAATACCCAAAACGATTCAATTTTCGGACAAATCCATCGCAAACACGCAGCTCACAATCAGATCCCGTAACAATGCGTACTACATATTAGCGTATGACAAGTCACGCGTCCCATCATCACGATGATTGGGAGCGTTGATGAGTACGGACGCGAAACGTCTCAATCGATATTCATACGTTCGCGCGTCATAAATGTAATTACGCGCGTATAGGCCCGCGAGCCAAGAATCTAATCACACGGTTGCCTTGGCTCGAGGCAACGGACTAAGTACGCGAGTCCATCGAGGTGTGAGCAGCCCACCTTTACAGCAACGAAATGAGCGGAAAGTTGGGCGAGCACGGGGCCGGGGGGGTTGGCGGCTCTAGCGAGCCACGACGGCGACGTGTTCTACTGTCCGTAAGTATTTATACACTTACAGGTTCTCACAAAAACATGAAACAGACGAAATTCTTCGAAAAGAACAGAATTTCAATATTTCACAACTCTATGCAGTGGTATGAAGAATCAGAGACAGAGGAAAAAAATTCATTTTCATATAAGACAACGATTCCAAACATAATGCACATGTGTCAGACTTATTTGGGACGGTTCGGGAATTGTAAGGAACTTAAAATAATGTAGTAGTCGCTACAGTCAGTTTAGTTGGATATGGTTGAGTAATTGTGGGATGGAAAGGATCGTGGAATTAGGAAGAAGCGCCCGAAATTAGGGAAATCTTTGTGGATGCATTTGCAAGACACATGGGAAAGGTTTAAGATGATACGCTGAAAAAACTTGTTGACACATTACCGCGAATAGTTGAGGCTCTTTTTGGCTGTTATTATTGTACAATGCATTTTAGTTCTTCTATATTTTATAATGTCATAATATGAATTTGCATTCATGTTTTTAGAAATGTTTACATTATAATGATGACAAAGGGCTTGTAATCAGATTGTCGATTCGTGATTATTTTTTTGGATGAATATTCTATTTTCTTTTGTTGTATATATTTTTGGCACTTTGTAATACGAGCAAGATCGAGATGGTTACTTGTTGCACAAATTAATGGAAATTTTATTAAGTAGGCACTTTGCATGCCTCGGAACGACGCACAGTGGGCTAAACCATGCTTCTACCCAAAATAAAATGTTATTATTTTTCTAGCAGTATTATTGGTTAAGTAATGAAATATATTTGAATGATAGATATACTTATACATGATATTAGGTGCATAAAGTAACAAAAACATAAATTAATTTGCAAAAAATACTTTTAACTTGAATTTTATTTTACTTATATAGTAAGTAAAATAAAATTCAAGTTAAAAGTATTTTTACTTTCTGGCAAGTCTAATAAATCGAGCATATCTGCAGGAATCTCGTCTCGTTAGTGAAATAAAAAGTTTCATAACTCAAGAAAATGCACAGATATGCAAATTATTTTTATAAGAATAAGTCCTCACATATCTGTATTATTATATACGAAAAGCACAACATCTGCAAACACCTGCATTTTTTTTGTACACTTGGATAAAGTTAGAATATCTGATAACAGAAAGTATGAGAAGAACCTCAAACAAATTTATTTATGCAATGTGTAAAAAGTTAATAAAAAACATGATACATACCTAAAGAAAGAAAAGCGATCAGAGAAAAATCAAAGGAACTGAAAAATTCTTGCAATTCACTTACTGTACACTGCTAAAGACTGAGGACATTTGATGAGTACCTACGCGTCATAAACCGCTTACAGCATTGATAAGCCAACACTTTAGTATTTGATTCGTGGACCAGATGATTACGACATTATAAAGGTAACCTCCGACAAGGTTCGTGGTCAGTCCACAGCCGCGAACCTATTCAGAGGTCAGTTGTCTTGCTAAGGGGAAGCCTTCCTCACTCAACTCCTTGTATGACATCTTGAACGTGCAGGTTTGTAGTGATGGGATCGAACATGTCACGAGTCCCTTTCACAAATTAACCGATAGATGCTCCCAAATACATATTGCACTTAATGTAAATATAACGATAATTATAACAAAAATAGTAATAGTAATAATACATATTATTAGCAAAACTTGTCAAATATAATGTAGCACTCTTTGTTTTTTAACCTTTAGGTGATCTGTAATTATAATGCTACTAAATAGATTAGAGGATTTATTACTTATCGCGTAGTGCGGAGGCAAGGCGTATCGGTAGCTTACACATGCCACACATCCATCACTTACAGATGCCACCATCAACACACTTTTCGCATACTTTTATTTGTTCGCTAACGTGTTCAGGACAGTTGGGCAAAGTCAGACAGTGGGGGCTCGCGGGCACGAAATTGCCCCCATCGTCAAGTTCGTTTTTTCTCCGATTTGAAAACAGCTTGGCTCGACATTTCAGTCTACGGACAGGTAAACTTCTACTTGCAGAGGCTATACATATGTATAGAAGCTCGGGATCAGAGGCTCGTTTATCAAGCCTCAGGGATTCCGGGCGTCTGTCCCGTGTCCCGCAAGATGAATTTATCGGTTTCATAATTAAGCGTATTTCGTAATACCGACCGAGTAACTCGCCCATAATTTATATCTGCGCGTTCCACCTAGCGAGACGGTCCGTTATAACCAGTAATGGGCCCTTTCCTTACCTTGCCCACACCCCTGCACAAATCTCCCACCTTAGGTATTTCGTATTCTTTCTTCCGGTTTCCGTGGTCGCGTTCCCACCAGAACTTCGTTGAAATTTTTTCTGTAATTTACGCAGATACCAAGGAACAGCCTAAGGGGAGGGGTCTCGAGCAAGACAGGGCTAGTTTCTTCTCGCCGGCACGAGGAATTTAAGTCCCGTAGTGCGAACCGAACATCGGACGAGTAACTTGGTTAATTAATATCGAAGGGGGAAGAAAGTTTCCGGACGAGAAACACGGTAATTATGGATCTGGCGGTCGTTGTTTAATCTCGAGCGTAATGATGGCTGTCTGGCAGTGGAACGGGGGGGGGGGGGGGGGGGGAATGATTGTGACTTTTTATTTAGTGATATGCGATAAAGGAGTGCTACGTGAAAGTAAAGGATATATGGAAAGCCGATGGGTGGGAATAAGGTGCCTCAGAAGCAAACTCTTATGTGAATTGAAATAAAAAAATCGCCAAGAAAATCGAAATTTAAGTTCGTAAGTCATCATACATTACGTTTTTTTTTCTGTTTGGAGTTGACAAAACGATATATTCTTTATGAACGCTTCATTCTGATTGTGGTACCTAGATATAGACTATTTTTTTCCTCCCATTTAAAACCACGATTTTGATTATATATTAATATTAAATCGTTGTACCTTAGTTGATGTTTGTTCGTTGACATGTAATTTAGTTTGTCTAATATGAATTATTTAGCTGACCTACACCAGAACAGTATTTTCGTTATTCGTAATTGGATTCTGCAGTTCCTACAATACTGAACAGGTAACAGCGTAATTTGAAAAGATTGTCAAAGACAAAAAATACGAAGATATGTTTTATCTTGGACGTTTATAGTAAGGAGTGCACTTGACCAGAGGCAGCAATAAAGCACCCATTAAATCTAAGCAGCAAGATCGTTCTCCCTCGATATATCTTATGCTCATAATTTTCGAGTAATTGCCTATAAAAGGATAGGAATTAATAGCCGATTAGGGAGAATTTTTGATTTATGCAAAGAACTTACTTAGTTATGGAAATAACCTTTGGGTATAAAATCCAAAGTCGTATGACTAGAATCGGTTGAAAATATACGCAAATGGTTCGCCCTCGCTTCGTTAAACCACTCAAATAACTACTCTAATTTATGGAGAAAAAAATATTTAAAAGAATCCACGTGAGAATGAATAGAGTAGCTTTTATAATTAGCGAAAGAATAAATCCTTCTTAAGGTTCTTGAGTTTGGAGTTCAGAACATGAAGAGGGTTTTTGGAAGCCTTTCATAAATTTGATTTTTTGTGGAATTATTCACTTTGGTTAGTTCTATAAGTTGCCTTCAGATATGATTATTGAATGCAGTAAATGTTACTAACGTACACTACGCAGTGTCCAATTATATGACAATGCAGTTCCTAATGTTCATAAGCGATGTAATGCTAATGGCATAATCTACGAATTAATTTTAGCAAAAGTTTAACTGAATGTGCCATTCTTCCTTTTATAATTCTACAATTCCTTAATATACAATTTAAAGTTGCAGTTAACTTATAACTTATGGAAGAATTCCAAACCAAGCGTAATTTATTATGCAAACAACAGATTTTTCTTTTCAGTGCTTAGTTTTAATAAAATAAGCAACATCTATTTCTCTTTTTGCTACAAAGTATTCATACACACAAATATTCGCTAATTGACTTGATTACAGAGAGTATCCTCGTGTTTTTAACGTGTGCAGGTTGTAACTCATTATCGAATATTTTTCAACCGTAGATAGCTTTCTCATAGAATAATCTTGCCAAAAGGAATACCCTCTCCAAAATGATCAAACTTCATTAAATGTAGTCTGTAATTTGTAGAAAAAAGTTATACTACTAAATACTGAATCATCTGCCAAATCTAATCGTCATTATCTCCCCAGAATTCGCTGAGTGGAGTGGAAAATACCAACTGCTCCACCTACTTTTCGCTATTACTCTGCACACCTCACATTTCACTTATTTACATTAAAAAATCCTTTAATATATACACAAAGAAAACAGTAAAAATATATTAAAGTGACGAACGAGACGCAGATTGAACACAACTAGAATAATACAAAAACGAAATCATCAAACTTAATAAGATAATAGGGTGGTATAAAATAATATAATACATCTCCCCTAAATAAAGACTCGCGCAAAAGGCAACATTTCGCGCAGTGTACACCGTCGGATATCGGATGCTTACACACCTGTGTAGTCATGTCTGAGGAATTGCTGATAGTTACTACTAGTAACCCTGCTTATTCTAATCCTCCGAACATAAACAAGGTTTGGCTGTGTTCCCCCGCTACGCATGATATCAGTAATCCAATCCATAATCAATGAAAATCATCGAAAACTAATTTCTCACCCGTTAACAAGCGAGCAATTGCAATGAAACGATGGAGTCGTCGCTGTCGCGGCGCAAAGGAAATCTGAGTAGTTGTAGCGATGCCCGCGAGCGGCGTTCGTAGACCCGTGCCCGGAGGATCGTCGAAACGGAGAAGGGATAGTTATGGGAAGTGAAACTGACAAATAACGGGGGTGGAAGGGGGAAAGAGAATTCAGCTGGAACGGGAAAAAAGACCTCGAGAGATAGATGGGTACGAGTAAGGGAGTGCAGCAGAGAGGGGTTGATGGTGGATACGACCCGGGTATGGAGTTTGAGGCTTGTTTGAACAGGCTCCGGCTTCCAAAGAGGGTGGACGGGGGTATCGGGAGTTGCTATGACGATCACGCCCCATCGAATTACGCGAAAATTGCCCTACGTACCCTCGACTGCCCTCCCCTTCCCCTCTTCAGGCGCCCTTCATCAGGACTTCGGTAATTCCGAACTCCTTCGTTACGAATGCGACGATAAACGGTCCTGGCTGAGCGTACCTGTATGTACACTGGATTTCTCAGCTTTGATATCGGACTCAGTTCTGGATCTGGCATAACACATGCGTGTGATTAAGAACGTGTCCTTCGAGCGAGATGCAGCACGGAATTTCCGGATCGAGATACTTGGATACGTCGGCTGACCTATAATGGGAATCAGTGTCTTGAAAATTTTGTGACTGACAATAAAATTGGTGGATGCCTAGGTTACTGTTAACGTTCGTTGGTCACTGAGGTGTCTCCTTGATAAGGACCGTCTTACAACTTCATCCAAACAACTTGTTCATTATCTCACTTTGCAATCCAAGATACAAATTTTTATGATTTTCTATCGACGAAACAGATAATTTATTTAAGACACGTGGCACTGCATCTATCGAGTAACATGTTCAAAGAACATTTACCAAGATTGTTTCAAGCATATTTCAAGGTCATTTAAAATCTGTGTATCTACCTACTTCATTCCTGCAGGGTAGTCAGCTTTGCATTAAAGTGATACTTGTTGTTAGACCATTTTCAATCAGTGTTTAATTTACGTCTCATCAAATTAATTTAACTTACAGAGGGTGGCCAAATTATTATACTCAAAACATTTTCGTGAATTTCTGGGATCATTTTAAAATGGATTTAATACGATTAAAATTTTTTTTTTAAATTGGCAACTGAAGATTTTGCAAGGAAACTTTCTTAGCTTTCCAAAACACTCATGAAAATTTGTCTACTCATGAGTTCGAAAATTGTAGGTGTTCAAAGTGAAAAGTACCTTCTTTGCTGTGATCGCGAAAACCTTGATCAATAAAAATCATACAACAAAACCAAAAAAAAACGATATTAAAGAGAAATATTTGCTCTATAAGAGCTCTTCGTTGGATTTACCGGAAAAAATTATTTTGGCCCGTGCATACGTTCAAACTAGGCAAAAATTTCTGAAACTTCGTTTCCTGCGCTTCCTCTTGATAAAACAGTATCATAATGAATGAAAAAAAATTGAGTCCCTGATTCAAAAACTAGAAACTTCAAGCGTTAAAATGCGTTCCTTAAATATTTTTTGCGACCCTTTTTCACAGAGATACAGCAATTCCATCGCTTAAACTTACAAAATCTCAAACCTTTTTGTTTGAGTATAATAATTTGGCCACCCACTGTAATATTAAGTTATAGTTGGCGTTGCTGTTAGAAATCTTACTGAAATAGATTATATTGTTGATGTACAAAAGCGGTCTATAACAGTTCTCCGAGATATGTATATTCCCTATAAACCTTTGGGTACGCGCTTCTTACGTCATTTATTTGCATGATTTCAAATTATACCACGTATTTTGGTAAACGCTGTATACGATTACTATTACCATTCGATAAAAACTAATATCCGCAGTGATCCCTATCTTACCATTTGGAAGTAGCTAAACTTATATCTGACTACATTACGTTCGGTTCAACATTTATGAGTTAACTAACATGCATCTTCGGACATTAAAAATTGTTATTCGCAGGTACTGTTTCAACTGTTAGTGAGTTCCAGGTAAAATAAAAAATCATATAAGCATAATTGAAAGAGTTTTCCTTTCGTAACGTTCTCCGATTGAGAAAAAGTTCCTATTTTGCATAACGAAAGTTTTCCTCACTTTCCTATGATCCTGCTGCACTCTAATCATCCCCTTATTAAAAGCCCACTCAACTATTTTCGTTGAACGTAATGTTAGTCTACCCTTCGCCAGAATTATGCATAATCTACACTAACAATATGAAAATTAAAATATGTATAATTATCCTCATGTACATGTCCAATGCATTCGAGTGTATTTGATATTGTCCCTGATTCTTTCACGAGGGTTATAGAAATTCCCAATAACAATATTAGAAATAAACAATTTATAATTAATTTCATGTCATGTCATGTTAATTTCAAGTCAATATATACGGTTGTAATCGATATTTGTCGTGCCTGTTCCAAAGGTCCTTCATTTCTTCCACGCTCCCCGACTCTCTTGTCGCAAGAAGGAGGAGCTGTATTAAAAGATTACGTCCAATATCGTCTGCGCTGTTGTTTCCGAAGCGAACTAAACGTTGCACGAAACTCCTCTGGGAATTTCTGCAATCCTTTACGTGACTTTTTCCCCGTGGCCTCGAGGTCCATCCACTTTGTAGCACCGGAGGGACGCAATGTTTTCGCATTAAGGGAGTAAACCGTCGCCGGTCCAAGAAGCCTGTGTCGCCGGGACGACGCAGTTTATACGCCAGAGGCGTCAATTAACCGGGGTTTCTTGTAATAAAATTAATCTCGGACGATTTCAACCGACCGAGGCGTGGGGTCAGCGTCGTGGAAAGGATTACCGTAGCGTACCGTTTCGATCGTCCAGACCTTCCGGCTGTTGAGGTAAAGGGTTTATGAAGGCCTAAAAGAGTTTATAAGGTGTAACGAAAGCATCAGGAACTTTACTGCCTCACTCTAGTAGATCAAACGTTACGTTTACCTATAATAAATAAGAAACACGAGCCTTTCCATCTTGTATTCGATACACTGCAATTCAGGTAGCTACCGTTTCTAGTACCTATTATAAAATATACCTACTTAAAGTAAATACATCTCAGCACTGGTGTAGCTACTAGTGAACTACGAATTACAACTTATTTTAATTGAAACTTGTTTTAAGATAAGATATCGTAGATACTTGAAAGGAAGCTGTATGTATTTTTATTTATAGTACACGGCGGGTGTCCTAAAATAGAAGAATTTAATTTACTGTTTGAATAATTTCTTTACATATAAAGCAACAGATGCAGAAGTATTTAAGGGTACCCTCCGGTCAAAACGCTTGAAAAATACATGAAAAAGGAACTGAACAACATACAGTAATAAATCTTTTTGGACTTTATTACTACATATTTGAAGAACAAATAAAAAAATGATTTGTTTAAATTTTATAAATTTTTGCATTAGATAGACAGCATTCATTATACCACTGTAGAAATCAGAGCTCTTAAGGGGCGCCATCAGAACTCGTGACAGGATCGTCCGAAATAAAAAATCTAAAAATATATTCTTAAAATATATGTGAATGGTTATCGCCTTATCCGTCTTCATTGCAAACAACACAATCCGGTAATTTTTAGCACATGTTCAAACACAATGGTGCAAAAAATCAGTTTTTCTACGCATAAATCTGTCCATAAAAAAAATGGGTGATCCAAAATTACTCTTTGTGGATAAGGCGATAGCGAGTCTAATTATGAATATAATGCCGTAAGAGATTTTGAAATCGGTCCATAATTAAGCTTTTTACAGTGGCGCCCGTCAAGAGCTCTAATTTCTACAGTGGTACAGTGAATGCTGTATATCTAATGCAACATTGATAAAATTCAAACAATAATTTTTCGTTTGTTCTTCAAATATGTAGTAATAAAGTCCCAAAAGCTTTTTTACTGTATGTTGCGCAGTTTCTTTCTTTTTAATTCATGAAAATCATGTATTTTTCAAGCGTTTTGACCGGAGGGTACCCTTAATTCTTGAATATTTACAGAAGTAACTGTATTTCTTGGAATATTTATTTCTGGATGCGTTTCACGACAGTTCTGCAGCAGTTACGCCTTTCATATAGTAAGAAATACAGTTTTGGCCGCGAGTGGCAGGCGTTTCGCCTCATTATCGGGGCCAGTTCGTTAACTTCTGACCAGTAAAGAAATCAATTTATTTTTGCGGTTCAGATTTCCATTACGACGGCCAACGACGTCGTTCCTCTCTTTTTGTAGCCCCTATAGACGACTGCGTGGCAATGAATGCCGCACAATAGATCGAGGAGATAGATATCAATCAACGGCAGGAAAAAGCGGAAGATAAAAAAAAGTACTCAGTAAAAGGAGTAGAGAAAGAATAAACGGAACCGATATTTTTCTCGACGCGAGATCTTTCTGCTTTTCATGGCAGCGCGGATAAAGTTAACTAACATGCCGCTCATACAGTCTTTATACCCTATCGTCTGGAGGAGGTACACTGTATTTTTTTACGTTCGCGTTAATGTGTTAAAGATTTCATATTCAAATTATCATGGCAACACATTTATATTTTTACAGTTGTAGCGTCTTTGTATGGTTATTAATGTGTAATTTTTTTAAAATTTTCGCAACGGTGGAACGCAGTTACAAAAATTAAAAACTAATATTTCCTACCTCTCCGTACCCATAGGAGTGGCATAGGTACTCGTACGACGCATATATTTTGTTCATTATGTGGGTGTTATATGCAATTCTGAATAGGTACTTTCACATACGTTGAGTCAATGCAATTAATCTGAAAACATTTTACCGTTGATAAGTGTAAATTTTTAACTAATTGTGTAATATAATAGGTGTCACTTCGACTTTTCATGGTAGATTCTTGAATATTTTATCTTTTTCTATTTTTGATTTTTCTTTTATATATGTGATATTAGCACTTACAGTTACGCTTTTTCCCGTTTCTAGAATACCTATAACTTTTCAACAGCATAATCTAGGGCAAAACGTTGAATGCAAAAATAGTTCAGTTTTATATGATTTATCATTCTAACAGAAGAAAGTTCTTCCACCACGTGTGATTTATAAACAAAACAATTCTTTTATCATCCCATGTAGAAATTCTTGATCATGAGAGATAAGTGCCATTGTTTTATGCAAAAGATGTATCATTCTGAACGTTCTATGAAACTGTGAAAGAATATAACAATATTTCCCCGCTAATACATGGCATCTTGTTTCATTCACATTTTGCAAATTATGGAAAGCTTTCTCTCTGTTATACATTTAAGGGGACTTCATTATTCTTTACATGCATATGAAGTTTAATTAAAATCAGAATTTTGAGGCTAGCAAGTTTCCGTTGCCAGTTGTTATTGTCATTTGGATTTCGGATGGAATCATTGACGGTCCCCCAAACATTCGTGGAACTATCGAGTCCCCCGTAGACACAGAGACAAAGCAGATACTATTCACGATAGCAATAAAGCGTCAACCATACTGTTACCCCGTTGGACTGCGTCGAATCTACGTGTCTGCGTGGCTGAAAACTTTCACCCTCCGACATTGTCCTATCAGGATCCATGGTGTCCTGCGGAAAACTGTCACGGCGATTGCGCCGTGTACGTGATGAGACGTTCACCGGGGCGGAAGATGATAATATGCACGAAAGGAAACTGCGTTGGAAGGATGAAAGTTTCGTGTAACAGTGAAAGGCGCTCCAATAGAGGGACCAAAGGGCGGTCAGACTTTCGTCTGCTGTGTCTTGTCAGTTTTATGATGATTATATTATCGGCAACGCCAAATCTCTGCGTGTTTATTGTATTTGGAAGTCGTAGAACATAATGCTGTTTTATTTCTGTTGTTGTGACTGAATTTTTTTTATTTGAAGATGATAGAGCGAAATTTATTTAAAACAATACTCAATAAGAAATAAGAGGTATTTAGAGAGGAAATGAATGGGTGATTTATTTGTTCAGGTATTGATGTTTATGACAGATTTCTGTGATGTTTATTTTACACTTTTACAGAACAGACTGGCTTGGCACTTTATTTTATATTTGAGACATTTTTGGAATGTACTCGTACCTTTAATAAAGTATCATGTGTTTAATTTGAAACTGGATCTTTCGATATTTTTAATGAGAAAATGATTATTGATTGACCTCAAACTTCTTAATTTGCTATTTGTTATAGGTTTCAGAACTATTATTGAAAAATGATATAAATTACATTATTCTTTCTTACTAATAACTTGTTAAACGTTGTTTTAAAAATTTAAACTGAATAATTGCAGATTAGCGTCAGAATGAATTTAAATTACAAGCTAGAATGAGATACTCGTTCTGTGACAAGATGTGTAAAAAAAGTTGAAAAATTTAATCGAGTAGTTTTAAAAAATGTACGATGTAGAAACTTGTCAAAATTATAAATCAGTGTGGGTTATAGAAATTATCTTACCTATTTATTGAACTGAGTCCTGTTTGAATCCTGTTTCTTATTGCAATGGGTCGTTTTCAGATTTCCAGAAGCGAGCAAACTGCTACAGCGATATTTATTTTACAGATTTTACCAGTAGGAAACATATCCTCTCGCGTGTAAAACGACACGTACGCTGCAGATATTGTGTGTAAAATATAGGTTATCCGCAGAAAGAATCCTTTTGCTCCTCAGAGGACATGTGACCTACAGCCTGCAAATTTACGCTCTAGGCATTCTAATTCCAATGCAGCACTGTTCTATTTTTAACTTGTTTTACTTCCAAAATAACATCACAGAGCTTATAGTATGATTGAATTTATCTCTTTAAATTCATTCTGTTTAATTTTGAAATACTTGAGATAATTCTAATATCCATACTGAAATTTTTTTAAGACCGCTTTCCAACGTATATTCTTTCATAAATGAACCTGTGAACTGAATTGTTTCTCGTACAGAAACGTCTTGTGTATTTAAAAATGACAAAAAATGTGTTAACTCATTTTAATGACCAAACTATATACGTATATAGTGCCACCTCGTATAACAACTTTTAGGTCTATAATATTGGACCTAAAACTTTGATAAATAAATTGAATTGAACAACTCTTTTTCCATAAATAGTACAAAATGTCTTGGGGCAGTATCGTAACATTTTCTTTGATGTCCCACCAATTTGCCAACTTCTAACTTCATTTTTCGCTTGTTAGGTTCATCGACCATGTAATTATACTAGAAATAAGAAAATCCTGTTTTTTTTTTTATTTCAAGGAAGAATTGGGGCCACCATTATAAACGCAAATTTGCAACTCCGGCGCGCGAGTCCTAACGAACGTGTTCATATATCTCTTGTAACGAAAAAATTAATTTTTATTGTTTGAATGTGAACTAAAATACCCTGAAAGTTTGGAAAAGATCCGCTTAACAGTTTCTTAGAAAAAAATTCTCAAGAATCACCTTATTCCTAGCGTCCTAAATAGGGCTCCCCCCTTAAGCTTTTTGCGTAACCGTAGAATGGAGTTTTAAGATAACGATAAACGGATGCTTAGAGATGCTCGAATCTAAATAGTGTCGACTGACAAGATGGAGGAAGACGGTGTTGTCGAACCTGGGGAGAGAGATGGCGAGAGGAACAAAGGGAATACGGTCAAACGTGACCAGACGCTTAGTCAAAGCGTAGGAAGACAGAGGCAAACTGAGCATTCGCGTATAAGCGCCTCCATCTCCTCCAGAGTCGAGCATATTGCGTTAACACCGAGGGTGCAAACAGCCCTTCTCTATCTCGCTTACCCTCCTTTGCACTCTCTCTTTCCTTCCAGTCTTCTGTCACGCTTGCATAAACTAAAAGACCCTCTAGCGTACAGTCAAGCTAATAATTAAAGTTTCTAAAACCGCTCGTTAAATCGCGCAACGCGTGCCCTACATCGCCGAGGATGTTCCTTTGGTTTATAATTAATAACGTCCGTCGTCATAACTGAAACTAGCATAGGCTAAAATCTACTATGGGAAATACATTTTACTTAAGGGGGAACAGCAGTATTGGAAGTGCAAAATCGGTGGTTTCTTTTATGTTGGATTACGTCAATACTAAACAATCATGATACGCGTACTTTTCGCAGTCCGTTTTGCGCGTGTTCGCGAGTAATTACAAACAAAAAAATTGTCGATATTGTTAAAATTATTGAAATTATTAAGCGCTGAATGTGGCCCCACGCGTCGCGCACTTGAAACTTGTGTATCCACTTAATGTGAAAAAAGAAGGAGAAATGTGCATGTCAACACAATCGAAATTAGTTATTTTGCAGTTATTGCACACATTAGTGTAGTACATATTCCTTTATCAGTTACTTGTTGATTAAGAGAAAGTGTTAGTTCCGTTTTAATTAAATTTTATTTCCTTTTTTCGTCCCTAGTGTCTCCCCGTGGAGGTAATGATGCCATTTTAATTGCATAAGATTCGAAGTAAAAGCGAATAGGCTATCGTATAGGCTAGTTGAAAAATGAACAGGGTAGTTATGGGAGAGTTGCCGCACCTTAAGCAAAATTGTCACCGTGCCTAAATTTTGCAATGAAAATTTTTTCCAAGGATACATATTATTAGTTGAACATCTCGTGCTACTATTAGCATTAAAGAAAATCAAAAAACATCCTTTTTTAGGAGAGACGCCGCACACGCGGGAGTGGTGCCGCATTTCGAAAAACGTTTAATTTTCCATTTAAACTTGTTAATTTTAACTCTTTATTTAAAAACATAGTAAAAGAAAAATAAAATGAAACATCTATTTAATGTATACAGTTATAAAATACAATAACATTGGAAAAATAAATAAGTACAGATATTATTTTTGCTTTTCTAAATTTAATTGTCTTTTCTTCTTCCTTCCATATTCATTACATATAAAATAAAACTAAAATGTGAAAAAGAGTAAAAAGCCCACAAATATGTTTGTATTTTCAGATTTGTCATTAAAAAATAAATAATTTCCCTTAACATATCATACTATCTATTTTGAAACACATTTTTTTTGTATTTTTAACATTAGCAACATCATTTAGTCGACTTAGACGATCTGATGCCCGGGAGAGACGCCGCACTTTCGTATTTCCAAGTGCTATGTCGAATGTGACCTATTCTGGCCGAGAAATATTCCACAGAGTTCCTTTAATGTATTACAAAAGTTATATCACGAAAAACTATGAATTTTTAACTACTACGATAGCAAAAATAA
This sequence comes from Andrena camellia, assembly GCA_029448645.1. NCBI lineage: Eukaryota > Metazoa > Arthropoda > Insecta > Hymenoptera > Andrenidae > Andrena > Andrena camellia. Next base: position 53,542,397 of record CM055676.1, on the reverse strand, counting down.
ACTCGACGTATAACTATTGAGGCAAAGTGCGGTAGGCTTACCACGAAAAATAGCAAAATCTTTAAAAGTAATAAGGGAAACACGTTCTTGCTTATTAATCCAACCTAAACTAACAGCCTAAAGGAAATAAAATCGACGGTGTTGTATTTTATTACCAATAACCTTGAAATACCGAAAGTGTGGCGTCTCTCTCAGTATGGCACCTCTTCCATAATTACCCTACTGGAAATTATTTCTAAAAAGACTGCCTAAAGGGTTTTTCGTATCCCAACATTTTTCCATGATTCAAAGCTTTGTGATTGCCAAGATTAACGATTTTCTCGATTGGCTGGGTCTGCCGACGGAAGCGCTTTTTTCCTTTCCACTTGTTTACACAGAATCCATTGGCACGTGAGAGGACCGAGGGGCGAGGAGGATAGTTAATGATTAATTCATCGTGTCGTTAGAAGTGGCATTAAGCCGCCTGCACATAAATGTTATCCAACTGAGAGAGATAAAACAGGGAGATGGCCAAAGAGGGAAGGGGAATCCCGTTTGCAATTAGTTACTGCGGGTCGTGTCTAGCTACGTATGAAACCATTAAGGGATAAGTATTTTATTGAAGTATTACAGGGATCTTAAACGCATTCGTGTGCCTTTGGAGAACCACTCAGGAACAGAGGATGACAACAATAGCGACCAGGTGGACATCGTAGATGAGGATGCACTGCTTGGAAAAAGAGGGGTGACTGATTTAACTTTTCTGTGAATTTAGTTTACCTAGTGGGTGAACGAAAATAGCAACAGAGAAAGATAGGCCTAAATGATTTCGAGAGGGGTATTGAAGCACTGATAGATACTTCAAAATTATCTGACAAGGAAACGTTCCCAACCCGAAAATTCTGATTTTACTGCTACTTCGTGCGAATTTAAAACATATTGGAGTATGCAAGGAGCAATTTGTTTTCTGCGGAAAGTCACTCTAAAGGTGTGAAATCGGACCTTAAAATTATAGCGTTTTTTTAATATAAAATGTTAGACGATAAGATTCCTATCAATCCTGTCTTATACAAATCATTAAAGTCTAATAAGCTTTATAATACAGACTAGCATGAACGATATCGCAAGTACACGATTGTTTCGATAGCTTGCACTGAGGAATTTTAATCACAGTTATTATGGTTAATGATCCATGGTCGTGGAACTTGGTTCGATACATATAGTTACGGTAATCGCGGTCAAGGTAGATTAGGAAATGGTTATAATGGTATTTGCACGAAGTTACATGAACGACAGTTGGTCAGCGAATTATGTCAGGCAGAAAGAACAATTTGGCGGATAAAGAAAATTAGTTGAGTTTCATCGAATGGAATTAAAATCTAAATGACAAAAACTAATGTTTAACCTTTAATTTTAACCAAAAAAATCGCTCCTTTTCACAACTATTTTTTCAACTACAAATTTCATCCTACCAAAATTTACATTTCTAGAAAAGGCTATCAGAATACTACCTATATATTATATGAGTATTACCAATGTAAGTACAATTATCACTCAAAAATTAAAAGATTCAAAAATACGAAAATGGTAACTCAAAAATGACGCTGCGGTTCAGTGAACCCGGTATGACCTATTTGTGATTATAAGAAGGTGTGACCACGAAGGGTTAATCCCGCTTTAAAAACATTCTCCTATTACAGAGGGTGAGTCATAAGTTCTTGCCCAATTTGCAGCATTCTGATCTTTGTTCTTTGGTCAAAAAACCTAAGAGAATCACACAATTAGCAAAAAGATGAGTTATACCAGTAGACCATAATAGCCCTTATTTCGAAAACAACATTGTAAGAAAGTTTATACCACAAATAATCTTGGCAAATGCGGATAAGTTGGGCAAGAACTTATGACGTACCTTCTGTAGTGTACCTATTTAAAATCATACCATTCAAACTGAACTCTTTCGGTATACGTATAATACCAGTTCTTGTCAGTATATCGTTTACGATATTTCTGAAAAAGTTGTAGGATTCAGTTTTAAAATAGACATTCCATTTGTTCGTAATCAGAACGATGTTAATATCAAAATACCATTCTTCACAATTGTAATGTAATTACCAGGGACCAGTAAATGGGCATCGGCACCTCCGGTACCGTTCTGCCTGACGGAAAGATACTTTAAGGTACGTCTACACGACGACACTTTTATGTCTGGATCAAGTGTATACGACACACAAAAAAATTTCCGGAAGATTGGAAACTGCCTAGAGCAGTCCACGACACTGAATTCGACCTACTGTCGCGGGAGTTGCAGCTAGAGCTAGACTGAAGACACTGCTCTATGTTGTTTTAGTTATAGCTCTAGCTAGACACAAAAGACACTTGATCTAGACACAAAAGTGTCGTCGTGTAGGCGTACCATCATTGAAATTTTATCACCGTCCGAAACAAAAAGAAATCCATAAAGACAGTGCGTAGCGTGTTATTCCAAACGTGTAGCTGGAAAAAAGGAAAGACACAAGATACTTTTGCCTAGACTGTGATGTTGGTTTATGCATTTCCTGTTGTAAAACTTACCATACTATCTTACTTATTGAACTTTAAGTAAGACAAAACTAAAACACACATTTTCATCTATAATTTGCAAATAAATATAAGCGATAAAAATCATAAAAAGCGTAGACACGCTTTTATTACGCTTTCTTATTTAATGTGCACTGAGAGGGTTTAAATTCATTTATACAACTCATTGTCAGTTAAACACAATTTACTTCGCGGCATGTCTTAAACCATTTTATATAAAAAGGAATGAGAAGATCAGTCCAAATAGAATTCCAGGGAAACGATTAAAGTTGCTGTCAAATGAGTGGCAAATTCCATTACACCCTCCATCTCCGTATTCTCAAGAGGGAAGAAAGAATGCAGAGACGATCGAAAGAAACAATTGAAAATCGAAATTCCAGCTTTGGGGTATTTTGTGCTTTGAAGTGTACGCTCAAGCTTCGAAACAAACTCCTCTATCTGTATCCGAGAAATTCCAGACGTGCACGTAGAGTATCTCTTTGCCTCCAGTTCCTGCGAAAGACTTCGATTTAATCTCTGCCCTGCGATGGATAACTTCACGGATCGGGCTGACGAAGGAAAAGGGAAAAATCGAATCGAAGCGTAAACGCGTAACTTTTTCTTCTAGAGAGGGGCTTGTAACAGGGGAAGAACAATGGTATTTCGTAATTGCGTCAGAAACGGAAAACAGCAAAACGCGTTTCTCTCCTATCCCATCAGCTCTCCCCCCCCCCCTTCTCTTTCTTCCGTCTCACAATCAGCACTTCTCTCCGACTGTCCGGAGAATCGATTGCTACGTGACGAATCGCGCTCCACTTTCTTTCTGGTGTGACTTGTTCCCAGTGAATCTGGCAATTGATTGCACACGACGGAATCGAGGTCACCGCAGCATAGGCTTCGCGAAAGATGAAAAAGCACCCTAAGTGCTTGGCAGAGAAAGACAAAGTGAAATTGCTATGAATTTAACACGTCCCACGTTGGAGGTCATTGATTTTATTGGCCGCACGACTTTCAGCTGAGATGTCAAGGACGCTGGTGACCAGCGACCTGTATTCAGCTCGGCGAAAATAGATTCTGCGATTAAGATCGACACTGAGAGGGAGAGTATAAATTAAGTGAAAATGCACAGTGTAAGATGGAGATATTTTAGTGTACAGCAAAATGCTGGGTATGTGGATGTAAATTATAGGGATATTGATATCGTGAAGTTGGGTTAGGAGAAATGGTTTATTATTATCGGATTGATGGATTAATAAGCAAAAGCTATTCAAATGATAGCTAAGGGTATGAAGTATTCGAGTGTTATGCTTTAATGATATGTATTTAATTAATTTACTCGTTAACGTGACGGTACTATTACTCATTATCGTCGAACCAGATTTTGAACCTCAAGCTCGAACCCCATTCAATGATGGGGTTCTCAATGACCGTTTTGAATTTATATCCCAAACTATTCACGTTCTTACATCGTGTGAATTTGTGTACTTATTTTCATATCTTCCCTTTTTGTTGTGATTTCTCTTTTTCTGTATTATATTCCATTTACAGTAGTCACTTGTTATAAGCCCGTTTCTACCATGCGCTGTACGCCCGGCGACTAACCCCACAATTTCTTGGAATCCTTCGGACGAGAGTGAGAGAACCCGAGAACGAGCGAGAGGCTCTTTCGTTTCCTCTCGCTCGCTCTTGGATTTTCTCGCGCCATTGTCCGCGCGGAATAGTGTCCACAACGCGCTGTACGCCCGCTGCCAGTCCCGTTCGTCGGGCTTATAACGAGTGCGTGCTCTATACCAAAATTTCGAGGATAATTATATAACACTGTTGAAAATCCAAAAAGAAAGATACACGTGCAGTATGATATACACCCCCCTGAGTCACCCCTTTCAAGGAACCGCAGCATTTTTGGGACAACCTGTATCTATATTTCGCGAATTGCATTGCTTGCTGTATGTCACGATTTTTCAAATTAATATTTCAAGGAAATCCGTACAAGTTTCAAGACATTGCTTCACAGCTCTACATTTGAACAAACAATTGTTCTGTTACGTTAATGTACGCAGGTTATAACCGATTATACCTGTCTGACTGGAAATATTGAAATACATCCCGTAAACCATGCACACCGATTAATCACCAAAACAGCAGCCGTCGGTAATCTTTTTCTCCACGCTTCATGCCGCATTTATCATCGTACTTTTTGCATGGTTGCACACTTTTCATCGCCCACGCCCAACGGCACGCACGTAAATGTAGCAATAGAGATCAACCAACGTGCTCCGCACACTGGAACGACATAAAGGACGCGAGTTTAAAAGGATTATTGAAAACATTCATTGCATGTCCATATCGTTATAAATTATCCATGGGAGACGTAAGTATAATTGTAAAGTTTCAACCTAATTGAAAAAAATAGTCTAATAATAGTAATAATAATAAGTCGTTTTTATTACTCACTAATCTGCAGAGGAAAAAATACGAAAGTAACATAGTTACTGTTTTATGACGGTGTTTTGAAGCTATACAATTATCTCCTCTCATTGTTAGACGTTTTGTTTATGGAGATATTATTAAAATCCTTCTAGCCGTTTTAGGAAGAAAAATTACCCGAAGATTGAATTTATCATACCGATAACGATTCAAAGCACGCATAAAAAATTATCAAACAATTTTTAGGTGGAGGAAAAGTTAATGTATTAAAATAGTCGGCACATAATCCGGACTTCAATCCCATCGAGATACTGTGGATTAATAGAGATAAGGAAATAAGGCTAAAAAATATATAAAAAAAAATTTATGTTAAATGATTTTATTAAAAATGCACTAAAAACTAAAAAATAATTATTTTCTTTTACTACAATTTCGATGGTGTTTTTTCACTTTAAATAATTCACATTTATAGTGCTAAAATCACTAAAAAATAATTCTCTTCTTGTACTACAATTTCGATGGTGATATACTACGAACGCTTGCAAAGTTATAGTTTTACTATTCGTACATACGTGACGGATCATTTCTCGATGTGTATTTTCGGTAATCGCGATGCGAGTGGCGCCCCGAACGCAGTGGCTTTTTGTCGTTTTGTGGTTATGGGTTATATTTATTGATAGCTGGGTAATTTTTTCACCCTCTCGAGGTTAATTTTTCTTTAAAATATTGTATTTGCCTTCAAACTACGCACGCCTGCAAAATTTCACTTCTATTGAAGAGTTGGAAGTGGGTTAAAATTGAGTTTCTAGATTTAAACCGTACAAACAAAAAACAAACAAACAATCGGAGGATCGAAGCTGAATAAAATCGTTTAAAAATTTAAAACAAAAAATATATCAATTATATAAAGTAATGGAAGATATATGGTGTTCTATTCCCGTTGACCGATGTATTCGTTTGATAAAATCTATGCAAAGATGTTGTGCTGCAGTCTATTAACAAAATGCCAGGGCGACAAAATATTAACCTTACCATAACTGGAAAAAATGTTTCATCTAATATTCGTACCTGAAAAGTAATACTAATATATTGAAAAGACAGTGATAACTGAAAAATCAAAAAGATATTCATAAATTTGTGGCCGTAACAAAAACGACTGAAGCTATTATTTTGCTTATCTTTTTTAATGTTCAAGTTACTTTGATACTACTTTGTGGTTTTAAAATATATCTATAAATTCACGTTGAAAAACGTCATCATAAAAATTAATTCATTTCCTTCCTATACATGTCGCAAGTATATGTCCGCGACTGCCTCTCTGAAATGCACAATGCGCGCGTTTTCTTCTCATTCGGTGCGTCCCATGATAGATTTTGCGCGTTGCACGGTTTCCTCCTCATCGCCAGCAACAATGCCGACGATGTACGGGTTCTCGTCTAATGGAAGTTTGTTCCGCACACAATGTCATACGCAGGAGAGAAGCCTCGCCATGGCTGGAAAGCGGTTCAAGTGTTCGGAAGTAGCTGATTCGAAACCTGTGTGCTGGTGGAACGGGTCCTGAACGAAAGCAGACGCTCCCGAGGCAAACATTTTTATGTTATTACACGGATCCCAAAGTGGATATTATGGAAAACGCTCGCCCATGAATTCAGCCGACTATCATTCGCCGTTGGCCCAAGATTTCAACTCATTTACTGGCGCACTTGTGAGATTAACCACCCCCCGTCGCGTTTCTACGACGCTGAATCAATTTCATTAAGATCACTTCTATTTAATCTGTAATATTATATAAAGTGTAATACCGTTTCATTCACTTTGTATTCAAACATTTGTTAAAATGTTTCATCGCGAAGGTATTATTATTATTATTGTTACGTTGTAATGTCACCATCTGATGGATTGCGAAGGCCTCCCGTTTTACTCACGAGACTTATAAATTAAATACTTGTACTTTATTGCCATTGAAATTATAAGCACTGATTCTTGGACAACTGGGCACAACTGGACACCGCGTAGACTTAGGTAGAACCTCGATCGAGTACATCTTTTTTAAGTTCCCATTTTTCTAAACTCCGAATTGACATCAAAAGATTTTTAAAATAGGTTTTAAATGAAATATAGGAAAATTTCTTAGTAACGTTTCTTTTTATTGTGTTAAGTCACGACTATAAGAAACGAATAGTCTCCAAACTAAAAATTATTTCCTCTCCCTAGTGCGCCAAGAAGCGTTATACTTTTCGTAATTAGCACTCCTAACTAATCACGTAAGCTGTACACCCCAGTTACTTTCTAATTAATACATATTACGAGGACAAGGGAAGCTTCTGCAGATTATGTAAAGATGCTTTACCTCAATTACTTAAGGCTGCACTCGTACAAGCGACGCAGTTACATTTATCAGAATTAAGTTTATGTTCTGCAGATAGTCGGGTACGAGCTAGAGATATTACACAAAGATTTAACGCTAAAAAGCCTAATGAGTAAGACAGTGTTTTGTCACGACAAGTTCTTATTTGTTTTAAAGGAGAAACTTCACATTAATTTTAGAAAAAGTTATATTTTGAACTTAAAAAGAAAGTATGAAGGTAATTTACATTCTATTAAAATATATAATATATGATATATGTATAACCTTCTAGGATGATACCTCCTTACAATCACAAATGGATCACACGGGGTTCACTGTACCCCAGCGTCATTTTTTAGTTATCATTTCCGTATTTTGGAATCTTTTAACTGTTCAATGATAATTGTACATTTTTAATACTCATACAACCATGCTCTAATAGTCTTTTTCTTGAAATTTAAATTTCGACATGATGAAATTTGTAGTTAAAAAAATATTTGTGGAAAGAAGCGATTGTTTCTGTTAAAATTCACCAAATTTATAAATTTTAATATTAATCCCTCGTTGAAACTCTGGGTGAGAGCCACCCAGGTATGTCAAAGTTGATCGAAAAAGGAGGTGTGTCAACGAAGGGTTAAGGTCTACAAATTTATAGAAATATTGGCGAAGACATATACTTCAGGAAGAAAATTAGTTTAGTGGTGGGCGTGGCAAAAAAGGTATTTATTCTGAGAGAGGAATTGTTCAACGTTCTGCAGAAATGAAATCGAACATTAGCATAAGTATGGTTATTTATTCGTAAGAAATAAAATAAAAAACCTATTTAGCAGGGTTTTAGGGTGTATTGTATTAATACAATGTCCAAAACAAAAATAAGTTCTTATAATACAAAATTAATTATATGTCATCTACACATAACATATAATATATATCGCTGAATAAATCAGTGAAAAAATCACAGGTTACAGAAACTTTTACTTACATTGAATAAGATTTGCTGAACCCAAAGAACTAAAAAAAAATTCCACAAATTTTGTACCGAATCGCACTTTGGTCCCACCGAGGTTCGCTACACCCCACTATTTTACAAACGGTTGTCAGAAGTATACAGACGCGATGCCGAGTTTTCTAAAGCGTTGAATGCTGTAGTAGGGTCCCTCAACTAACGGTAGATTGCGCACTAAGTCACATTTCGGAATCGTAAAGACGCGACATTTGAGCTCGAAACTTGCCTGGGGTGCGATACACCTCGTGTGACCACGAGGGGTTAAACCACTATTACACCGTGGGTTAAACGTTAAATAAATGTGACTATATTAAAATTGATAATATGGTACAAGATTGATAGTTAATCAAATATGTCGATATTTTTGTACTGCATGCATTTAATAATATGCATTAAATAATAAAATATGTATAAAGACATAACATAAAAAATCTACCGTATTGTACTGTGCTCCGATGAGAAGTTACCGCAAGAAACTCTAGTTGCATTCCACTTAAGAGTAGACTCGTTCCGCGCAGGGATATACTGTAGATTGGCAGAAAATCGGCAGGGAAAGCGCTACCACCAGTTGCATGTGTCAGATCACAGACCAGGTATAGGATAGACTTATCATCCAATGTAATTTTGTGTCGCACGCTCGGGGGGCTCGCGAGCCCCCTTACCATTTTTGTGTCACATCCAACGTTATCGACTCAGTCGAAAATAAGATTACAATGCTAGAGTAAAAAGTACAATAGTTGGCCATTTAGGCTTCAGCTTGTTACCGTTTTGCAAGTCGCAATGCTTGGGAAACGTTGCCAATTAACTAAGCACACCAACATGGAGATACCTACGAAAGTGACCCATTTCTACGAAATATTTCTGGTCCATGCTCGACCAATGCTTTGTGCATTTTGAAAAAATTGGGAAAAGTCTTAAGACTAAAGTTCTTAAACTAAGACTTATTGCTAGGACTATACCTAGTTAAAACTAAGCACGCGTGCAAGTTCTTCCGCGATGTATAAAATTTTAGGTTTAGTAGCTTAAAATTATTTTAATGCAAGGGGGGAAAGAAATTGAAGTCTTTATAGCAGCCACTTTGACAGCTATAATTTATTATTATATGGTAAATGTGGCATTTTTGATTTCTCGTAATATTGCCACTAGTGTCTCTTTATATTTAACAGATACAACGGTCAAGCAAAAGTAGCGAGCATACTGAGCAGATAGTACCAACAATGACTGTCATTGTTAGTTATTATACCAAATTAATGCTTTCCATTCGCGCCTTATTAAGAGAATCTAATGACTCGAATGTAATTACTGTTAAGAGAGAAGATTTGAAAGAACTCACACGGAAGAGTTCAACTTCAGAAATGTAACTCGTATTCGATACATTAAGCATCCCGAATGATTGGGAAATTAAGAAATCTAGTTTAGAATGTTTGAAACGCGATATTAAAACTTCTATCGCGAATTTAAAACTTATTTATTGTATATTTCTACGCGTATTAAACATCTGGAAGCACACGCATTAATGTTACTATTCACGAGTACTAAGTATGTATTCGTGGTCACTATACTCGCTACAGCAATCATTTTGTTCGATGGAATGCAGAAAGATTGAAAGAATGAAAAAGTAGGTATCACTCACCGTTCGTTGCAGCAAACAGTCTCACTGCTATCCATACGGACAAGCATCCCCCTTCAGCAGTAGCTATTCTATCTCCAGGCCAATGTCCCGCAGCTGCAGGGTCAGTACCGAATAGAACGTGTCACACTCACAAATATGTCGCATTAATTTCGCGATGAAGAAGCAATAAGAGCACCGGTGCTCTGAACTAATTCTAGATGCGTTAAAACACTGATTCTACGGTCCCGTTCACGTTACTAACACGCAGGGCCACTGTGCACTACGAAATACTTTATCGCGAAATAAGCACTGACTCTACAATTGCATTGCACACGATTAAAAAAACACTTCACGCTTTTAAAAATCTCTCAACAGTGGGAAGATGTATTCGGACTCGAGTAAAGTGTTTCCAAAATAGTCCTCTAGATACTGAGTATAATGTAGTAGAAATTTGTAAAAGGGCCTTCCACATAGTCCAGTAATTGATGCAGAAATCGTGAAATAACGAAATGATATCCACTGTGACTGCACAGATATTCAGTGATCCGATCACCGTCGCGGACAAAGTCGAACTGTTAGGGCACACCGTTCGGCGATGTAGTGACTTTGGTAGAGGTTGTTGATGTTTTTGTCGCGCTCGGCCGACTCCCAGCTAACTTGAGATTCGTCAAAGCCAGAAATAATATTATATAGCAATGTCCATTGCAAAATGTTCACTTTTCACAACTACAGTCGTGCACCCCGTACCTTCTACACGTATTTTTATCACTACGAGATGTGATCAAAGACTAGGCAACTCTTTATCAAAAAGTTTACTAGATAATAGGTATATTCTAGTGAAATCTTGTTAAACGGTCTTCTATTTAGTCCAGTAGTCGAACGAATTGATGTAGGAATCGAGAAATCAGGAAATAATATGCACTGTGACATTCACAGATATTCACCGATCCGATCACTATCGCGGATAAAGTCGAACTGATAGCTCACACCTTTCGTCAATGTTGTCACATTGGTAGAGGTTGCCGTCGACCTCAACTGTTTCCCATGCAAGTTGAAATTCTAAATTTCTAATGACTCGAATGTAATTACTGTTAAGAGAGAAGATTTGAAAGAACTCACACGGAAGAGTTCAACTTCAGAAATGTAACTCGTATTCGATACATTAAGCATCCCGTATGATTGTGAAATTAAAGAAAAGTAGTTTAGAATGTTTGAAACGCGACATTAAAACTTCTATCGCGAATTTAAAATTAATATATTGTATTTGTCTACGCGTATTAAACATTTGGAAGCACACGCATTAATGTTACTATTCACGAGTACTAAGTATGTATTCGTGGTCACTATGCTCGCTACAGCAATCATTTTGTTCGATTGCATGCACAAAGATTGATAGAATGAAAAAGTATCGCTCACCGTTCGTTGAAAACAGTCTCACTGCTATCCATGCAGACGAGCATCTCCCTTCAGCAGTAGCTATTCGATCTGCAGGCCAATGTCCCGCAGCTGCAGCGTCAGTACCGAATAGAACGTGTCACACTCACAAATGTGTCGCATTAATTTCGCGATTAAGAAGCAATAAGAGTACCGCTGCTCTGAATTATTTCTAGATGCACTTAAACACTGATTCTACGGTCGCGTCCATGTTACTAACACGCAGGGCCACTCTGCACTACGGAATACTTTATCACGAAATACGCATTAACTCTACAATCGCATTGCACACGATCACAAAAGCACTTGTTGTTTTTAAACGTCCTTCAGTTTCTGAAAAAGTATTCTAGGTAACGGGTATATCTGAGTGGAATCCTGTTAACTCGGCCTCCCACATGGTCCAGTAATCGATGAAATTGATGTACGAATTGAGAAATCGCGAAATAATGTGCACTATAACATGCACACACTTCACTGAACACTGAACCGATGAGTTTCTCAGGGCTAGACAAAATTTTATTTCACAATGCATGTTTGAAAAGTAACTCGATTTGCAGTTGCATCTAAGCACCCCACGACACTCATGCATCATGCAACTTTCTGCGAGGCTTTTAAGAATTACAAATAGAATCCAATTATTATTTCTTCACTAGAATGATTAAACAGTGCATTAGAATCTTGCAGGAATGTCAGTAACAGCGTCAATTTTTAATACTTTGCGAGGTACGATACGTGAAAGGGTTCTACTACACGCAAAGTGCTAATAAACAATGTCATCTTGCAATTTATAGCTCGCACGAGCTTTGAAGAAATATCATTTTTGAGCGCCATATTATCTTGATCCCCGAAATGGATTTTCGGAGAGAAATCCACGTGACTCGTTGAGAAACTGAGCTACAGCATAGCGTAGCAAAAGCCTGCCTTCTATGTCAAACTCTCTCACTCTAAATAAATCACACGTATACAAGCACGCACACACCTTTCAGCATTTCAACACATTTCAAAGTAGTTGCTGAGTTGGACGCTGTTCATGAGCAGATGCCACTACAGTCAGTCCTCAAATTATGGGTCGGTAACACAGTTTGGGTGGCGACACGAACATCCATAAGGTGATAGGTCTATCCTATACCTCGTCTGTGGTCAGATCCGTGGGAGCTGCGCAGATCGGTCGGAAATCGGTAGAGGCGCACTGCGTAGGTCTACTCTTAGCTGGAATGCTATATATATATATGCGAACGGGACACAGGCGAGTCAATGAAAGCGAAGTAACCCCCAAGCCCCTTGTACAGTAGCACAGTAATGTGGCCCATTTTAACCCTCATCCGTCCCCCGTGTCAATTTGACACAGTTTTCCCGTAATAAGTTATACTGTTCTGTTATTTGTGATTCTTGTAAACAAGCACTATGTCCTACACATCGTTTTATTTTATGCGAAAGTTGTGAAAAATCTAAGATGTATATGTTAACTAATCAATTTGCATAAAAAAATATCGAAAATTAACTGTTTATCTTGTCATTTCATCGATCCTTTATCACTGTGTCAATTTGACACCGAGGGACAGATTCAGTTCGTGAAATGAGGAACGGATGAGGTTTAAATGTGTCGATAAAACTGTATTAGTGATATCCTATTATAAAGAAGTAAACTCTCTTTCATTCATGTATCATATTAATTGTCAATATAACGACTTATTAACAGTCTAATCTTAACAGGGTAGAATATCATGATTCTGTAGAATCAAATGTTTCGCTTTTAGAAAGGAATCCCCTTTTCAAGAGCTACAGTCAATTGCTGATATCACTCAGATGGGGTGACAGGAACAAGTTGCCACCCCTTGGCAGAGATGTAAAGTGAATGGGTTGATGCCGTGTCATCGCTACCCTCGCAACAATTATAAATGGAGGGGCGTTGAGGAACGATCGAAATATCACGATCCACAAGGTAGTCATATTTGAACTTGACGTCCCCTCCATTCAGATTAAACTATGATCGAAAAGCAGGAAATTTTAGAATTGAAAACTGTGGACAAACTACTTCATAGTATAATAATAGTACAATAAAATTTCCTCCAGTAATTTCAATACCTAATCGTATTCTTTTTATCCGTTGCAATCTTCATTTTTTATTAAATGAATTACATTCACTTAAATATAAAAGGGAATAAATTATTGTCGTGAACTAGAAATTAATACTTTATTCTCGCCATAACGTGCTTGTTTTAGTCTATACGAAAAACATGTTAGATAGAAGCTTGTAATGCGATTTATCAGGTTTCATCGGGGCGAGTGCGTTTGACGTGTGCCACGTTAAGTCATCCATGAACGACGATAAACGACACGTATACAGAATACTTAGAAGCTAGATACTCGATGCAATCATTAGATTCTCATAAATCACTTGCTAACGGTTATTAAGTTTCTGCACTTTCACCTCCCGTCGGGAAGCTGGGCGTCCAAATAGAAATTACGAATTTCATTTATCATTGCTGATACTTCATAAGGTATAATCATAGCTTAAGTAAACAATTACCAAATATTATTTTTAAAAGAACGTTGTATTTGAATTGTGTTAGAGTTAGGATCAGTGAGTCTTGCTGGGAGTGTATTTCCGAATAGTTACCAATCCTGAATTGTCTTACGTGGCGCCCTCTTTACACTTCTGTTTTTTTTTTTGCGTTGCGTAATCTGTGTGCATACCTGATTCTAATGTCATGCCACTTATAATCGTGTAATTATTATAATAAGCGTAATTACAATATTTATTGTAATAAATATTATTATATTTCTATATAATCAGGAATAGCATATTATCTATTCGTTCAATGTCAAATTTGAAGAGAGGTGATCAACATCCGGTGATTTTGTAATTCGAGGAATTCTGGCAATAATTAAGAATTAAACTAACTCAAGTATGTAAAGAGTATTATTTGAAAAATTTGTGTGTGACATATTTTTTAGTCCAAATGGTGTTCGTGTTCTTCCTTAAATTAAGTTTGAAGCTATTGTATAGCTTTAATTCTAGCCGACATGATATTGAACCACCAAAATCATCAAAAGAAATCGAATTTAATGTCTACGATAGTATTCGCGTTATGCTTATTGTAGAATGAACACGAAAATATTGCTAACAAGAACACGTTCTCAACCTGAAAATTCTGAATTTAATGAAACTTCGTGTGAATATAGAGCATGTTAGCGTATGCAACAAGCAATTTTTTTCTCCGCAAATTCACTCTAAAGGGGCGAAATCAGACCTTAGACTTATCGCGTTTTTTCGTTTTCTTAATACATATAACTTTATTTGTCTTTTAGTAGTGTGATAAACCATAAGAAACTGAACAATTCTTATACTTAAAATTCTCTCTATCTCCCACCCTTACAAAGTCATATTAAAAAACGAAAAAAACGCGATAACTGTAAGTGCTGATTTCATCCCTTCGAAGTGAAATTCCGCAGAAAAAAGGTTGCTCCTTGCATGCTCCAATATGTTCTACTTTCACACGAAGTTTCATTAAAATCAGAATTTTCGGGTTGGGAATGTTTCCTTGTAAGTGATGTAAGTAATGCTTTATTGCAAACTAGCTGAAATGCCCGCTGTTACCCGGGTTAATGCAAGTTTTAAAACAAAAGCGACAGTATTATAGACGGCAAAACAGTTGACAGTGTTATTAAAGTTTGCGCGAGAAAGGCAAAAAGATAAAGTCTAGTTTTGTTTATAAAGACTAAGTCGTTCGCGAGTTATAATTAAAAAAGCATGACATTACATAACAGAGCGTAAAAGTGGGCGTGGTCAACGAAACCTATACAATGACCTCCGCTCGGATGTGTAAAACATATGTGCCAAATTTGAACGAAATCCGCGCAGCGGAGTAGGTAAATTTCTATTACGAACAAACAAAAAAATAGAAAATAAATTTTATATATACATATAGAGATATAGATAATAGTCTGTGAAAACATAGAATAAGAAACATCTACAGTTCAAAAGAATCCATCATTCTACGAATCATTGTAAACATATGTAGGTATTCTTAAACCACCCTAAATCAAAATAACACACCCCCTTGAAATCAAATTTTTACATTCATATCTTATATAACACTAACAAGAGTGTAAGTAAAGAATGAATAAATTTTTTTAATAATCTAAAAAAAGGACAGAGACTGTACAATGACAGACTAATCTACTGTCTAATCATCTCTATTTAAACTCATCCTCTGCTTCATACCTAAAAATACCTGTTCGTAACTGAAAGAGACTATAAAGACAACGTTAAATACAATATCACTTCATGCCACCGTGAAGCAACCCTCTGCCTCTATCGGTTACAACGTATAAATTCGAATAGTTAAAGGGGGATAGAAGTATACAGAAAAAGAATCGGCAAAGTTTCAGCCGAACGAATGCGATAGGCAGGTGTCACGCCACCGGGGGCCCCCGACGCGGCGATTACGACGATTACTGGCGGCTCCTGGGGGGGTCGCAGAGGGTGGGAATCGCCACCGTTGACATTGCATCACGAAGCACTAACCACATTATTTATGCCACCTCGTAAAACTTGTGGCGTGCCTAAACACACTACTCGTTGCCACCACCCCCTCCCCTTTTGCTAGGAAGTTACACACAGCGGGGAAAGGGGGTGGCCGCTGTTTGCGAAGTCCACCACCTTCAGATAGTGGAATTGCTTGTATCAGCGATGGTTGAAGGAGACTAAACGTTACGTGATCCTTGCATGAGGCCAGAATTCGAAGTTGAACTGTGGAAAAGGGGACTTTGTGTGAAACATTGCATTAATACACTAAATGTTGTACAGTCGATGGAGAGACGCGGAAGCTTTTACGTACAGCGGGCAATTGGGTTTTTATGCACATGTTAGTGAAGACAATTTTTTCCATGAAGACAACTATTTTCCACGGCGAAGACTAATTAATTATTCTTAGCTAAATTTTTATACGTTCTAAATCTTGTAAATAATCAAAAAGCTAGCGGTTACGAATATTGTTACAATTATTGTTATCGACTCAAATGCTGGAACGTGATACATCGATCGAACATCAAACGTAAAACGAACTTCTGATATTCAACGTAAAATATTGCATGCATGTATAGTGGTACGCGAAGTAACAGGGGTTCCTCGCTGTTTTAATGAACGAGTTCGTTCCGAGATATTTTTATTACGCACGAGAACGTCTGTTTGATGAATGTGTGCCTACAATAGAGATAGCTGTAGCTCAGCCAGAATTAATAAGACTTTATTTATGACAGCTAATTATTTAGTAACTTACGCATATACCATTCCAAGAGAAATCGATCATTTTTTTTTCACTTGATGTCAGGGATTTTTACGAAATTGAAGTGTGATGTAGTGCGCATAAAATTGGGAGGTGGGGAGGTAAATTACCATTTTGTTGATTTCAAATTTACTTATCACATACAAGTAGTCAAAGTTTGCAACTTTTACTTGTTCCCACGAAAGGAGTTTAATAAATAAAAATGTTTGAAACCAGCGAAATGATGATTTAAGGCTTAAGGGTTAAGCCTACCTGTGGTGTCTGAAAAACATGTATATTCAGCAATTTTGGAGGGAAAAACTTTAAGGCTTTTTTAATCTGACCTTAATGTATTCAAACGTGTATATATTAAACTACTTCAAGTAATTTTTACGATGGAAAATATAAATAAATAAAAGAAATATTAGCGATCTCCCGGCAGCGATTTTTTTTCAGCAGTTTGCGGTGACCACTCTAATTTTGACCTGGTTCATCTGAAATAAAAAATTCGCGGGAATTTAGTTAGTATATTAGATTATCTACTTAGTCCTTGATCGTTCATTATCTCGAAAAATTAATTTGCTACAAAATAGCGGCTTCTCATAGCGTAAGTATCGATTTTCGCCACAGAATCATTCTCATTTTTCATCATTTTTCATCTGTAAAATAAAAACTACGCAACGGAAATAAAAAAGCCACGATTAAGGACTAGATAATCTAATATACTGACTAAATTTGGTCGAATTTTTTATTTCTGATGAACCAGGTCAAAGCTACAGTGGTCACCGTAAAGTGCTTTAAAAAAAACGCTGCCGGGAGATCGCCTATAATCCCATTATTTATTTAGATATCGCATTACAAAAAAAACTACAAAAAGTTCAAAATATACACTTTCGAATACACAACAGCTTATTTAAAAAAATCTTCAAGTTTAAAAAAAAAATCCCGGAAATACATGTGTTTTCAGACCTTACTGACCTCCCCAATTTCACGCGAACTACCTCATAATTCAGTTTCATAAAAATCCCTGACATCGAGTGGAAAAACTGATCTATTTAGCATGGAATGGCATACCCATTACGAACTATGAAAACTATTCAATTCTATAATTACTGCGGCAAAATTTGATGAAAAGTATTCCTCTACTGAGCGGGAGAAGAATCATCGTTACGTAATAAAAGCTTTTCAAACTTCATCTATATAACAGTCCATTAATTTGGTGTATGAAAAGTACCGTGACCAGTGACGAAAGCTGTACAAATAAAATAATACGTATAATCGGATTCTGACTTCGTGTAAGAGAATATGGAGATTCAATATAAAATGTCGCATGTCTATAACCATATGCTGCTCCAAAGGGGTAACGTTTAGGTTTCCGTGTCGGTATGCCCCTAGGGTTATGATTTTCGAATGTATTTTTATTGCATGTCCGTTATCAGCCGTGTCACGCGACTACTTGACAAGCATAAGAAAATCTTAAAATACCTACTTGATATTTGACATTTTACCTCCGAGAACCATGGAGTCTACTTTCCTGCCCCTGTGTTTGTACATTTGATTATTATAATTACAAGTCCCCTCGTTCCCAGCAAACAATGAAACTCGATCGCTCAATTTAGTCGAACTTTTCTCGCCATTTCTATGTGCAATGCAACGAGCAGGGGAAATGGAATTATTGCTGTAAATGGAATTCGAAGCATTTCGATGCATTTATAAAGATTTGTTTTTTTTTTTTACTTTTGTGTTGGCGTACAGTTGGCGTACTCAATGGAACTGGATTATGACGTGGTGGGTGTTCCGGGCGCTGCTTCCGGAATGATGGCATTGCTTCCTCCGCGAGTGAACGTGTCAGCCAGAGGAGAAGTGCCAGTCACCTTACAGGTCTTCAGGATCAGATTACCCTGCTCCGGTCTCGAGAGTGCAGAAATTCCTCTCGCTCTGAGGTTAAACGTCACTGCCCCACCTGGCACTAGGTACAACGACACAATTTTAGTCTTCAAGAGGAACAAGATTTGCTTCAAGGGTAAGTGGAGTAAATTATTCATGATGACTTGTATTCATTTTCTGAAAATGTTTCGTAATTATTTGTAGATATTAATTTTTCGTAAATTCTTCCCACTTATTTGTATTAATTTTTCATACATTTTTTGTAACAACTAGTATGTATTAAGTTTTTGTACATTATTTGCAATTAATTGTGTTAATTCGTTGTAATTATTTGCCAATCTTTTTCATAATTTACTTTGCAAATTTCTTTAAAACCTTTGTCTAATTTCCAACTGTTGCGTTAAGCAAGAAAAGGATTTCTGTTACGATATTTTGTACATTAGTTGTGTCTGATTAAACTTCTAGTTCTTGTAACAAAAAAATTGTATGGCAAATGTGTGGCATATCTCATATCTCACAATCAGTGATAGGGAAAGAAGTTGAATAGTTTAAAAATATTTAGCATCTGATAACATTGCGTTTCTTGAAAAGTGCAATGATATATCCTCAAAATGCAAATGCATTTCTTTCCAAATACAATCATATGCTATTTATTAGTAGATATAAATTAAATAAAAATATTTCTGGATATAAAATAGGGAATATGGTCGGTTTTTACTTTAAAGACTCGGAGAATCTTTTGTAAAAATGTAAACAAATTTGATTATTTCTTATTTCCCTTTCTATTTTGATTTATAATTGTATGGTTAAATATAACGTAAAAAACAAACTCGCAGAGCTTTCAAGTTTCTTATAATTAGCAATTAGACGTAATTTAGAAATCAGTATCATATACAATACATATTAAATACAATATCATTCCATGTCAAATCAATCACTTTCTGTGCATGATGTCAGTGATTTTGATAAAATTGAAATGTAGGGTGATATTAGGGTGAATTTAAGTCGTCATTTCGCTGGTTTCGAATCTGTAGATATAATAAAGGACATTTATTTTCGTAAGCACAGGCTCTATAAATGAATATTTATTTCCAAAAATATCAACCATGCGGAGTACATTTTTCTTCTATTTTTATCAAGATAAATTATCCTTACTGAATAAATTTTCTTACATTAACGAAGATAACTTGCAACGCATTTCATTCTATAAAGTTGAAAACTATTCATAAATATATCACTAAATCCAGCACTGTGCAACAACAAAAGAGTAATTTTTTATCAAGTGACATAATAGAAAGAAAATAATTTCAAAAAATCTGGCTGTCGTGTGGCACGTGCGAGGAGCGCAGACAGCATCGATGCGATTGCACACAAGTATTTTAACTCTGTGGCGGACCGTCGATAATTATTTGGTTTACGTAATCGCGAATTTAATTAGTACGTTCACCAGCATCGCTGAATGCTTTCGTTAAAGGCGACACGGTGTCGACGTATTCGCTGTTAAAACAGAGAGAGCCGCGGATTCGTTCCCGGGTCCCCCTTTCAAGCACGGGTTTCTATGCGCGATTTATAGCCCTTTATGTAGAACACGTAATCGGCAACAACGTCGATTCATAATTCCTAAAGCAAGAATTTCTCCGATGTGTGACCTCGCCGCCATATTCCATCTGCTCGTGAAAATCAAGCGATTAAAATTAGATTATACCGGCCACCTAACTATTTAACTGCATTTTTGGCGTTTGTGGTGCCAACTGTCCATTTTCAATTGGTTGAAATACACATAATTGCATTATTTTCAATTTATTTATTTATAAAAATAAAATTCAATACGAAACTACATAAAAACTGTAATTACACTTTCCTGAACGCTTCCTTGTAATCGAATTATTGATTTATTAAAAAAGTTTATAAAAAAGAATAACGTTGCTTGACAACAGTATAATCTAGGACCTAGGGCCTACTAGAATTATCAGGAACTACTAAAACGAGACGCTACAGATTTAATTAGATTATACGTGAACGATAAAGTACTATCCTGCAGCGATATATACATACATACATATGTATGTACCTATGTATCGAGTAAAAGAAACGTCGTTTGTTTGTCTTTTATTTGTTACTATAATAATTGAACATAGATATACTTGTGTGAGATGGATACGAGAAATTAAAGAACTACAGATTCGTTAGTTACACTTGTTAAACATTCATTGGATTGATGGCGGATTTAACAGGGCGGCAGATGAGCCGCCTGGGCCTCTGCACCCATTTCTGTAAAATGTACAAGCTGCTTTCACGACCGTAAACAATTGACGATACAGACGCCAATATGACAAATGAGCAACAGATGAATCTAATGATTACAGAGTTACTGCTGTTGCGGACAGATATTTCATATTATCACCCTATTTCATATTACCACCTCAAAATTGACATTGCAACAGAACTTCTCGAAGGACTGTGTCTGTATATAATGAGAACTCTTCTAAGAACATAGCCGTTATTGTCTGACCTTGTATGATACGGTTTATAAACGACAGAACGTAATAATTAACGTAATAATTGCTAATTTAATTAAACGGGAAAGACGACACCATGTAAATGTAAAACTGCTATTTTTGACCATGCTAATTGGCCTCTCTGTTTGAAAAACAGGGGGTACGGTCACAGGTTTGTGCATTCCATTTTTTGAAACAGAGGGACGAAACAGAAAGACGAAATGAGAAATTGTATAATTGGATATGTAGTCAAAACGTAGTTGCCTTTTAATGATCTGAAGCAGCTAAAATTTTCTTCTTTGAATATAGTTATGTATTAACTATTTATTAATGTCTACATTAGTGGAGATAAAAAGTGCATTATGAGTTAATTAAAACACCTAGAAAGTTTATACAAATATGCTTTATGAAAAGACTTTGCTTTTTCATACTGCAATGTAGCAGTGATGAGAGTTCAGTGTTATTGGAAAAAAATGTTCATATTGTTTATATTTAGGTGTATTGTAAACTCCATTATTTTTTATCAATACAATTATGGTGACAATAAAAGAACATTTCACTGGAATTTAATTATTAATATTGTTTCTGTTCTTTCCTATTATTATAATTTATTTTTCTAAAAAATCATGTTTAGAGTTGGAATACTCAACAAAGGATATGCAATCATTGTCGTCTTTGTCAAAACTTAGACCTTTTAAAACAAGTTTGTGGGAATCAAGCCTAAGATTTTGTAAAAGTGTCTTGAAAATGTAAATTTAGTATTGTGGACAGATCTAGTTATTTCAACTTACTTTATTCAACAGTATAAAACATTCTCAAGATTTTCTGACACCAAACCAATTTAAGATATGCCTTTTAAATAATATAGATTAGCAAATAGATTATTTATTTTCAAGTCTATAACACTACAACAGGACCAAAATATTATTTCGCATTAAATTCTTGAAAGAATAATGAAAAGGATTGTTTCATTTCCAGTGAAAACGTAAATAAATGGCCACAAAATAATACAGATACCTAACTCAGAATTTTTGATAATAAGTTTATATTGTGCTAAACAAAAGTAAAGCTCCCGTTCCATCGAACCAGCAGAAAGTAACAGTTTCGCGACTCTTAATTCGACAAAATTTGTATCACATTGAAATGCATCATTTGGGAGAAGAATGCCAACGAAAAGCAGTCTCAAATCCCTTGTAAGTAGTTCACTAAATTCCACTAACTTTTAATGCACTCAAGACGCGCTCATAGGCGTGTGGAACGTTAAGATCATTGAAACTTTACTATGCCCGCGAAGACCTTGTGACCACTTCATTTGACGCGAGGAACTTGAGAGTTTGTTTGAACAATGCACCTTCATTGTAGCCCGCTAGCAGAATCAGGAAGAATCGCAGAGATATGGAGTTTCCTAGGCAGCACCGAACAATAACCACTCGATCACGGCAGACAAGTTTCAGAATGGGAAGTGCAATCATTACTCGTTTGTTAGAACGACGACAAAATGATAATTCGTGCAGTACTTTAGAAACTGCGATCAGAAATTGCAATTAAAAGTAACTTCTTTCTTAAAAAGTAACTAAGTAAGTTCTTAGGCTGATTGTTAAAATCATGAGAACGATTTTTAACGATTAAAGGGAGACTAATTATTCGTACATATTTTATGAAAGTCGATTTTACTATATTTCATCAACAGTGGCAAATTTTATTGTTTGGTTAAGATACGTTTTTATAAATTAGATAATGTAATATCTATTTTAAATATTATCTGAATGAACAATATTCGTTACATGTTGTGCATGTATAGTTAATTAAATACATTCATTTAGCATAATAATTATTTGATAATTATATCAATTAACGAAAAGTCTTCGCCACATTAACTTCGTTTTAAAAAAAGGGGGAACAGCTAGATGAACTAATTATGGATTTAAGTAACTTTTTATTCTTAGGTTCATCATTAAAATCATAGATAGATTTCCACTGATTAATAGGAGCCCAAATTTCTTACTACTATTATGTATCATTATTTATTATTTTATTGTGCAATATAAAATACAAAAAGAACTCAATTACAAAATACATTTACGCGCAATGGTGAGGTGTATATTAAGGGCGTTATCTAACCTAATCTCAGTTATTAAACTTAAATTTACTGTAAAATTTGACAAGAATAAAATTTGAGTCTATTCATGGGTGACGAAAGCCACGAAATCTCGTGAGCCTCTTCGATCTTCCGAAAGCAATATTTCCTACTGACAGAAGTTACGATATGACGCTCAGACGTGATTCTCGCGACGACCGCCGAGGAAGTGTCTCCTAGTCTCGCCTCCCATCCGGAAATCGACAAGAACACCGAGTATCGAGACTTCGAAGTGGAGGCAACATTCCGCCAGACAGGTGGATGGAGTTGGACCTTGCTCTGCGTGGAGACTATACGTGTTCACACCCTCCGCTAACAGGAGAGTTGCACAAGGACAGAATAAGAAAACAAAGCTCGAGAATGGAAGACAAGGAGAATGGAATGGAAAAGAAAAAAAGGAGAGGAAGAAAGAGGGAACAATAGAAGTTGATAGACGCTGATCCAGATCCAGTTACCAGCGCGGAAGACATTACAACGAAAAGCAATCTGTCGAATAAAATTGAATCTCGTCAGGAGTCGGTGTATTTAACGCAGACGGGGAGAACAGTAAGAACGCTGGTGGAAAGTGGGGTAGAAGATGAGGCCGAGGGACGGCACGGGGGCCAGGGAGGAGAAATAAGTAATCGTCTCTGAGGCGGGGATTCATCGACGAGAAGTACTTGTGAGACCACGAACTTCCTTTTTTGACGGGATTTACTTTCTTCTTGACCCGCTCTCGTCCCTCGTGGACGAGCAGCCTTGGTCCTTCGACTCTTAAGAGCTCCTGCAGAAATCCGAAATCGCCTGGAGACCACTCGAAAATAATCGAATCCCGTGTTGGCTCCTCGAGTGCTCGTATTCTGTCTGTGTACACGCGGAGTAGGTTAAAAAGGTTTGATAGCGGTCCAGGGGCAAATATTGGAGGAGTACTGGATGAAAAGGGAAATATTAGTACCGTGGACGATTCAAACGCCGACATTATGCGGTCGTTTTCTACGGACATCTTTGGGAGAGTGGACGGCAAAGGAAATTTTGTACAATAGATGAGGGGCATGCTTCTTGTATTTCTTTAATTCGATGGTATTTGAAAGTCGGTTTAGCTAGTCTGGCGAGGAAAGTGCATAAGGTTCTAGTTATAGTGCTCGACACTACTTTTTGCCGAATATATGACTACAGTGGCTCACACCCAAAATCGTACACTCTTTAAAATCGCATAACATTTGTAAAATTGGTCCAAACGACTTGAGTTTTTTTGAGAAGCTAGAAGGATTAGTTTGCTAAGTGACGTGTTACGTTGTTTTGAAAAAATTGCAATTGCTCGGAATAGCAAAAAAAATAGTAAAGGTCGTTTTTTCAACAATCGCTGATTTCGGGAATTTCACGATTTTCGACCTTATTCTGCGATCTTTAAACGTTTGTAGCTCACAGCAACGTTAACCGATGTTTAATGAAATTTTCAGCATGTATACAACTCACTGAAATCTACAAACGCGATTTGTGAATTTTCAGTACAGGCTCAGAAAAAAAGTTGAAAAAACGACCTTTACTATTTTTTTTTGCTATTCCGACCAATTGGATTAAATGCCATTTAAAAAGACATCGATGAACCTTTAAAAATCTTTGAAGAATATGTCAATCTGAAGACCTGTTTGTAGGGGAGAGTGGAGTAAAACGGAACCGGTGGGTAAAACGGAACATCAATGATTCTCTTAGATAAGAGCTGCGAATGAATTGGTATCGCGTGACATGGGACCAAAGGGTCCTCACAGCATTTTGTGACAGACTATAGATCCGTGTACATGTTATTTTTCCGTTAAGAGAGTTGGAAAAATTTCCGGTATCGACGTTTCAATATTGTGTTGTACTTTTGACCATTTTTCGGCACTTGGATTTCGAAAATTATTAACGGTAAGTACATCGTTGGATTCGATAGTCCTTACGCTACATTTTGACATACTAAAAAGTTCTTTACCTCACGCTGAAGTGTAAATATTAAATATTTACTAAATTACTGCATGTGGGGCAAAACGGAACACTTATTTAAACCACTTCCACCAATCCAATTGTCTTGAAACTTTGCAGGCGTGCGTAGTTATGATGACAATACAAAATTATGGGAAAAAAAACGGGAAGGATGAAAAAATTACCCAGTCATCAATAAATATAACCCATAACCACAAATTCAAATGACTTGAAATCAGCCTGTAACTACAAATCAAATCAATTCAATCGATATGCAATCAGCATATAACCACAAATCAGAACTTAGACATTAAAAAGTAAATAATAAAAACATATACAAAAAAATTGTTTATGTTAAACAATTTTATTTAAAATGCACTAAAAACTAAAAAATTCTCCATGCACGTGTTGATATTCATTATTCATGTAAAAATCCATGTGTATTTGATTATTTTCAGTAATTTTTATGTTATCTGGTAAAATATTTTTTCTTATGCGTATAATATATATTTTTGTTATATTTTATTTGTAATAGTTGTACCTAAAACATATATTTATAGTTTTTTACATAAATGAATACTTTTTAAACGATAAAAATAAAGATTTTGTACGTTTACATGGTCTTCAAGTGGGTGTTCCGTTTTACCCCACCACTTGAGCGAGGCGAAGATTTCAATACCTCCGGTAAATCTCATTTTCCTTTGTTGCCAAATATTTTTCTCAACAAACTGTTTGATTTTTTTATAGTCTAAGGTCCACTTAAGACTCATGTTGAAGTCCCGTGTCTTTTTCTCCTTCCAATTTTATGTTATCACCTTCCAAAGTTAAGCGTTCCGTTTTACCCCACTCTCCCCTATCACCAGACTTACCCCCTTGAACAGCACATGTTTCTCTTTGCCATTCTCTCCTATCTTCAATCCTAAATAACAGAGATATTTAGGTGTCCCGTTCCTCGCGACTCACCGTGTTATTACTTTGAAGAAAATATATTATTTTTAAAGCTAGTAGCTTGAACGAGAGAAATTTTGATTGTAATAGTATGAACCAACAATGTGTGCGACCCAATACCGCAAATAAATAATTGTTTTGCAGTAAATAAACAGCTGAGAAAATTAAAATCAAGGGACTATGATTCGATTAAATCCAATAAAATGGGTTTCTATTCAAAAGTTATTGAATTATAACTCGATGGCATGGCGGTATAAATTAATGTCCTAATTAATGCAGTCATATTCATCGCGACAAATTAATGTCAAATGTGCAAGTGTATATTCCATTTCACATAGTTGCGTTCCATTTGCCTATAAAGAATGACAAATAAATCAAACGTAGATATAACATTATTATAATGTACCCAGATTACGATGTTTTCTCTTACCATAATTATTATAAAATATATTGCTGTAATACATGAAGTAGGCGTGAATTATTCATCGTGACAAAGCGAAAATATTGTTAGAGGCGCAAAACAAGCTAATTCCGATATGTTCCGTTGTCAGTAAAGAAATCTAATAATTCTAATAAACGACATTGTTTATTCCACATATCCGCACTTATCACAGGCACAAGAGGAACTCCACTGTCAGGCAGACCACGCTTATCTAGTCGGCCATCAACATTTGCCAATCTACATTCACTTATATATGCAGTGATCCAATGTTTACATAATAATGACACTATTATTACAACACTGCAGCAATATCCCCGCCCCCCATGGGAAATCCGCAATTTGTGCGTATTCCGCGTTCTGTTAAAATTTCCTTCAAAAAGATGGAAGCTGGTGCGAGTCGCAGGACGGGGCTCAAGGACGGTCATCCCATTAATCCCGCAGGGACTTAATTCTGGACCTCCGTAAATCTCGGTTAAGGTTTGTTTGATAGCGTCGGATAACATCGCCTGCCGGGATTAAACTGATTGTGAGATACACCTCTCTGGCCTTCAACGCGCCGTCTCGACTTCGTACTTGTTCTTAAATCAGCAAGTTCCTAGCCGGGTGAGTCGACGAGGTCGAACTTTAATCGATCCTTCACCGTGCTCGACTGATGCGAGCAAATTGATTTCTTTGTCCCGCCAGCCGTTAACCTTCGCCGAGCGTTTAGAACGAAAAAACAAGTACCTACCCAAATTTCTTTGCGCGCGTTAAGCTATCAGTTACTGGGATTAATTCTTGAAACGTTGCGTGTTATGGTTCCCCAAATATAAGCAACAAATGAGTGAAAAATTTAGAATGAAGAATTATATAATACATTTTATACCGATATAAAGAATAATATGAAAAATTTATCTAACGAAAAAAAGTTACTTTTTCTTTCAAACGCTATACATTTTTCAATTATTCATTTTTTTTCTATAAATTGGGTCAATCCCGGCGTAAACTATCTAACTTTAAGATTTTTTCTTTCTTTTTGGAATCAGATGACTGTGACAGGTGCTACACGACCCGGCAATAAGAATTGCATCGTCGTAGAGGTTGACAAGATTCCACAATAATTAATAAATAATAAGAAGGATCGACATGAAAAAAATATTCTCTGCAAATTTATAGATGCTTCCTTATGTCCCAAAACAGTTTAAACCAATATTAACAATAGTCTTTTAAAAAAAAATCGTAAATATCAGTTACTTTTGGGGCTGGTATACGAGAATCCCCCCTTAAGTGAAAAGTATCGATCTTAATACTTCAAACGCTCGTTGTAGACTGTAGAGAGAATAATTTTTCAAAGCTATAGGCGTATAGGTAAGGGAAAGTTTATATAAACACATCACGTAAACAAGATAATCATGTTTATTTTCCCATCTGTGTAATAACGACGATTAAGAATTATAATTGTTAAAAATATACTCTGCATAATGCCTGCAGATTATGTCACGAATGAAAATATGAGTAATCACGTTCGTCGAAAAAAGGTTTGAAAAACCAAACAGTTTATCAAAAATCAGAATCTGAAATTTTAATGTACGAAGCATTAAACACGAAAAATATGCTAAAATTAAAACCCTACGACATAAACGAATCCCTACTGTAAGCACAACGATTTTATTACCGCCAGTATTCCAATTCCCAGGTTTACCCAAACACGTAGTACACATTTCTGTTACACTAATAAACGCTAATTGATTGCTTAAGTAGGTGGCTAATTACCCATCGTATCTCAATTAGATGGTGTAATTAAGGGGATAAAGACGCTTCCTGAGAATTGAATTGTCCCCTCAGCAAACGGAAGGATGAAAAAACAGAGCGCAACGCCATCCGGAAAAGTAATTCTCTCCCGACTACAATTACGCGGCGGAAAGGAATGAAAACTAAAGTTACTTAAAAACTTCGCGTGGTCCGTCTCGGGCAGGCATTGTACCGCGTAAGAGAGGACATTTTAAAAAGACGTGGTCCGCTGGCAAATAAAGAAGCAAAGATTCCTCTAAGAAGTTGGAAGCACCACCGAAGGCCGCTAGGAGGCCGCGCGATTTATTTAACTTTTTCCTCCCCCGCTGTTTCCTGCGCGCATCTCATCGCACTCGAGCGAAATTTCTCTTCTTTCCTGCGTAGTCGCGAACGTTTCCGTCCGTTATCGTGTAAAGCTCATCCGTCTGGTTTGCGTTATTTATCCTGGCAACGGCACAAAACCTACTTTTTCCATCCGCTTAGTTAGCCCAAAGTAAAGTAAGACGGCCCGGGGACGAGCAAAAAGGACCTGGCTTGTTAGATGCAAGATGTAGCTCACAAATTTACATTGTATCGCGGGCTTTATTTTCTATGAAACGTAGTTGTATTCAGGGACGTTCGGCAACCCGAAAATTCAAAAAATTATGAAACTTGGTGTGCAGGTAGAGTAGTTCGTCCGTAACGCAACCCTCTTTTTATTGGTGCCATAGTGCAGTTTTTGGGGGTGAAATCACCCCCTGAAAAAATGCCGAATTTTCTTTTCCGTGGAATATCTCGAGAACGGTGAGAGATATCGAAAAGAAGTTTAAACAAAAGTTGCATCCTCTTTTTATATCTACAAAATTGCGTGAAAGTAATTCTCAAAAAATCCATATTTTTCATGTTACCCCCACCACGAACCCTTAAAATTAAGTTTTTGCATTTTGTAAATATATGTCGAAATACCTCTGGATAATCTCTTTTCATACATATAAATAGTTTATGTTATATTTTTTCTTGTAAACAAATATAACCTCTGTTATCGAATTTGAAGTCCATTTTAGCAGTTTCCATTAATAAAATGGTCTCTTAAAGCGATATTTAAATTATTATTAATATGAAGTTTAGACAGCTTTCAATTATCCAAGCAAGACAGTACGTTAGGGTGCAGCGAAAATATTTTTTTTTCAGATATAATATTGATGTAGGTGTCAAAAGTTGCCCAAGATTTGTTACCGATTTACTTCTAATCGCTTATAATTAATGGGTATGGGATGGATTTTTCGATAATTATTTTTACGCAGTTTGGTAGATATAAAAAAAGGATGCAACTTTTGTTTAAACTTCTTTTCGATATCTCTCACCGTTCTCGAGATATTCCACGGAAAAGAAAATCCTGTTCAAGGGATGATTTCACCTCCAAAAACTGCACTATGACACTAACAAAAAATAGGGTTGCGTTACGGATGAACTACTCTACTTGCGCACCAAGATTCATAAAGCCGGGATTTCACTGAGGCAACGCAAGGGCAACATGTCGCATTCGATGAGTGCGATAGTGATTGCATGTGTTGCATGCGAAAAAAAGATGCGACGATATTGCCGGTTGCCAAAAAGTTGCCTTAGTGGAATCCCGGCTTAATTTTCTGAATTTCCGGGTTGCCGAACGTCCCTTGTCAGTACATTACTGCTCGAAATTATTTGATTGTTAATTATATGCACGTTTAATCAAAGAGAAAATAGAATAAAATGTGACATAGTTGATTACTTCTTGCCTTTGTCAAATTGTTATCCTCTTTTTTTAGCGTAGGTATATGTAATCTTGACGTTTGGTCCCTAGATATAGCTATTATCTTTACTTTTCATGCGATTAAACATGTCAATAATTTCACCACGTCACCATGTCTCTATTTTTTGTGCAAATTCTAACAATTTTTTGCGTCGAAATGGCGCGTTTACGACACATGGTTTCTTTCGAACTTTTTTCTTTTCATTGATTAGAGCAGATGGATGTAAAAAAACTTTATCATTAATTTTCAATGTTATAAACAATTATCCAGCAAGTCTTTTTTACAAATGTCTAATAAGTCAAAGGTGTAGATTCGCCCCTGAAAGCAGTGTCCGTCACTTTTTGTACACCTTGAACAACATCGAATATCGTCCAAAGTGGAAAGTACGATGATTGCAACGCACGTGTGGTATCGTGTGTCAATACTAAACAGCGTTGATGAAAGCTCTCTAAATCATTTATGAAAGCTCTCTAAACAATTAGTAAATCTATACATACTACACCATTAAATTAAGTATCTACAGAAATGAAATTATGATTATTGTCATGTATGCGTCAGAGCTGACGCTATGTTTTTGCATAAATACATTACATGTAAAGATATTCGCTGAATTTAGTACTTACAAGGTACCTAACTGAAAACTTTAACCGCGCACTAAAGAGTAGGCTTTTAAATAATACTATATTTTTCGTTTAAATTATTTATTTTCTCCGCCTACAAATGTTTCTTTATGCCTGTCTCATTTCGTTTATTCCATTATTGATAACGCTGTGTGCTCAAAGTTGCGACAAACATTTATAAAGAAAAACGCTTCATCTGCAACTAAATAGTTGACCTTAAACTTCACGCAAACTCAATGACTAGAATATGTAAGCATAAAATAAATTTGATTTTTAATTTTGGTGTCAAAATGAATTTTGACGACAGGTTTTTCAACAAATCTCCACGAGTAGATTCTTTCGTAAGAATAGTCATCATTAGAAATGTCACTTCTTTATCTAAACTTTCGTTAAAAACTTTAACCAACGAGCAAGACAATATTCCCGAAAAGATCCAAAAAGATCTCACAAATTTTCAATACACTAAAAAGAATAAGGAAATATAAATGTTTCTCGGGTGTACAAAGGCAATCTATAGATGAAGAGGAATGCGAATGTAGCGGACATAGGGTTTATCCTGGCACCTGAAAATGTTGCGCGGTGTCGACTTCAGCGCAAAAATGACATCATTGTTTAATACACGAGATACTGGTACCTCAAAGAAGGAAAACAACAGAGAGTTATGTAGGGCGGAAAGCGCAGAAGAACGGGAAAAGAAATCCAACAGTCTTCTAAGGATGAATGTGCATTGTAGAAAACTCGTAGTTTGCGGTAGGCCAAACAGGCCAGGAGGGCTGATTTAAAGGGACCTCTTTCTTTCGTTTCAGCCTCCCTCCTCGTTAGTAATCGATATCACTCGTTTGGTAGCATCGAGATAAATGTAAACAAAAATTTTATTCTTCGGCGACATCGGCTGTGGTGGAGCGAATGCGGAACAGTTTAATCGACAAAATGGATTGTCGATAACGTAATGCGGCTTAAACGCGCGTTGTGCCCTTTGTGGATGTAATGCAATTATTTTACAGTGGTACAGAAGACTATACGTATATTAATCGCTGCATTTCTCTGTTATTACGCTGTCAGAGTCACGTTCGGAAGCCAGAGTATTAAATGATACACTGGTAACGCGCGTCAGAGCTTTGCCCAATCCACGAAAACCCAGAAAGAAATTTCAGCAATGCACGAATTAATGCCAGTTTCCCGTAATGGTTTCCATCGATGAAGTCAATTACGGTCAATCTGAGGGTCGCATTCATCGTGGATTACACTTTTGGGATTAGTACTTTGTGATATGTGCTTCATAATCAAAAATTTACGATTTCTAACAGAAATGATATGGAATAAATACGCGAAAAAGACAAACTACCGTTTCGTTTAACAAATGTTTATTAAACTAACAAGTAAATTCATTTCTTGTCAAGATACGGAGATGATTTTTGTCTTTTTCAAAAAACAACCGATCATTTAGTTCTGACAATTAAAAGATGTATAACGAAGTCGGTTTCGGAATTTTCAACTTTCAATTAGTTGATATTAAAAATTATGTTGTCATTAAAATGGATATTTCCAGGCACGTAATGCGCCCGAAGGAAGTTCGTAGTCACGTGCAACAACGTGGAACGATTAAATTCTGTAATTGGTTCGCGTGAAAAGGCAAATGCAGTGTGCAAAAATTATTAGGAGAATACAATGGGAATTGTTGCTATTTGTTTTCTAGGAGTGGAAGCACCTCCAAGAAACGATTCGGTTCGTCTGGAGCCAGGCCCTCTGGTGAACGGAGCTGGGGCACTTTACGTCGCTGCGACATGTGCTTGCGCCTTGATATTAGTCGTCGGCAGTTTTGCGAGCGCTCTGTACATTCGCAACAGCAAGGCTCGTATTCAAGAATCGCAGTAAGTATAATTTTACGAATGCTTCGCTAGTAGGGAATTACCAGTTTCAGGTTTAAATTAGCCAGGAAGTTAAATTCGTGGCTTAATTGGTTTAACGTCATGTTTGAATGCACTGTGGAAGCTAAGGGTCCCGACGTGCCAGTAAATTAAAGTGTGAATCAAATTCGTAATCTTATTTAATTGCTTCCTCATTCGAATTTGTCGCAATTGCTACTGCCATGAAAACTTAGTTTCAATTTTTTACTTTCCTTTGCATCAATTAACGAACAATAAATGCAAAGAAACTAGATAAAAATAAATGCTTTTATACAAAAATTCGTAATCTTATTTAATTGCTTCCTCATTCGAATTTGTCGCAATTGCTACTGCCATGAAAACTTAATTTTCATACCGTGCAATGTCCCTATAAAAGACTTCTTTGTAGAACACATACTTTAGAAGTTATTCGGGGTGGACAAGTTATGTGACTCACCCTGTATTTGTCAGTACAACCCTTAGATTGCCAACGTGTCAAATATCCTATACAGCATAAGGCCTGACAAATGCACGAACTACAATTTACATGGGCTCGAGTACCATTTCGGTGTGACGTGTTGAACACGCGTAATGTAAGAGGAAAGCTTGTCCAGAATCTTGCTTTGTGTAATCTGATTTTGAACGGTTCAGCCATTTCGACATATACGTGCACGAATATTGTGGCGACGTGGAGCTTTAGCCGCAGCATTGCAATTGATTGCGGAGGTGTTGCTTGCAATTTGACTTTAATTAATTCCGCCGATTATGCCGCCCAATAGTACACGAAACTGCGTGGGGGTGGATCCTCAACGAATTAGTCTTTTTGTCGCTCATGAAGCTCGAAGGTAACAACTGACTCTATAAAGTTATTTTTATGCACGTAGTGTATCCATTTTTACACAATATTCAAATCTAAATTGAGGACTATGCAGCAAGAGGGGTGCAGCTCCATCTTTACCAACTTCAAGTAAATTAGAAGAAACTGTTTATAAAATTGTTGCTTTGAGAGAACACTAATTGAAAAATATATACATACTTATTTTCACAGAATACGTAGTAGTTACTGAATTGAAAAGTTTTTATTTCTATATTTTCATTAATATTTGTACTAATATTAATATTAATAATTTTGTTTTTATTTATTTGCAATAAATCACTCATTTGTTAGCTGATTGGTATTAAACATGCACCAAACGATGTAAATTTTTTTTACGTATATTAACGACACAGCTCAAAAATTGCTAAAAATGAAGCTGCACTTTAGCACTTTTAATTTTTATCTTATAATATCTAAAAGAAATGTTGGGTTTACTAGCCCCTAAGTTGGGTGTGTCAATGGCGCTGGTAATGTTACAATTTATGATTGGCTATAACGTTGAAAATTGTTTTGTTGCCGAGAAAACGTTTGAACCACTAAAATCAACAGTTATATCTGAGAAAGAGGAAGACTACAGCTGACAGCAGGGCTTGAAACGGTTTCGAAAATAAAATAAAATTGATATGATTCATTATTGTAGGTGCAGATTACTGTATATGTGCATATTTTTTACAAAATCCTTATAGAGACAGGAGAAACTTTTAACTTCCTATTCTGAATAATATAGTGTGTGTGAAAATACACTGTGAATGTAAAAAATATATATCTGATTTATTTATTTCAACGCTTTATTAGAAATCAATGATATGTATAAATGTTTCTCCTTTTTCTATAAAGATTTTGTAAAAAATATCCACATATACAGTAATCTGCACCTACAATAATTAATGATATCAATTTAGGGAAAATTCGATACAAGAATTGATTCTAGAACCGTTTCGGAACCGATATAGAACCGGAAAAATAACGGTTATGGAACCGATATGAAGATGGAAATAGGAACCGTAAGCGAAACAGATAATAATTGGAAATTTCGGTTCTTTATAACAGTTATTCAGAATAAAGGTTCTTCATAACCGTTTGGAGAACCGAAATCGATATTATAACAGTTCTCAAGCCCTGGCTGATAGTAATAATCGAATAATAATAATAATAATCGAATTGCAGTTCGAGAACCATTTTTATGATAATAAAATGAAACGATTGCTATGAGCTAAGAAGTATCCAAGTTTGGACCACAAACGTGTGGAAACACGGGCTCTCTTCACTTTTATTAGACGTAGGTATCCACAACAAATGATCAAATATTTATGATCGATAGTGTGCAACAACACCATTTAAGTAGTCTGATTCAACGGCACTTCAATATATCGCATCCAAGTAATCAATACCTATGACTGCCACCAACGTAAGCAGCGAGAAAAATATATTTACAAGTTATCCAACCCCGGCCCGAGTACGAACAGAACCAAAGCAACGGGACTCCATGGTAACAAGCCTCTCCCGCGGGAGAAAGCGGCCCGCGATTAAGCATCGATCGAGTATTCCGCTTATTAAACCCATAATTTCATTCTGCCGCGAGCACGATCGCTGGCGAATAAATCAGAATTGGTGGGAAACGACTCACAATCAGCGAGGCTGCGCGAGCGCGCACGCTCGGCCGCGCGCGGATTGGTCGGCTGCTCATGCTCATAAGATTCGCACGGCTGGGCGGCTTTTCACGTATCGTCGGGCGCATTCTCATTTCCCGCGAACAGTCGTCAGAGTGAAAAGTCGTCGGCGTGTGTTGCACGGCTGTCGTGAATTTCCCGCTGGATGCGGGTACCCAGAGGTGGGCTGGACCTGGTTCACCAGAGGGAAGCGACAGAAGGAGCAGGGAGGGAGGGGAGGGCGGCGCCGGGGGGGCGAGGGGAAGATTTCCTACACCCCCGCGGGAAATTCGTCGGATAAGCTGGATAGGAACTCGTCCGCATGAAATATCCTTTCAATAAGCCCCAGTGATCCGTCGGTCGCTTGCCACGGCAGCCGACATTTTATTGCACGGCTACACGCCCTCGTTCAAGAGGACTTTCCCGACAGAGGATGTAAGAAGGAGGGATCCAGAGGAAGGGAAACCACTCTTCTCTTCTTCGCCCTGTCCCCCTTGCATCCGCTGCGGCTCCTTCCCCCTCGCAGCGCGCGCGAACCACTTGCTCCTTCGCCGGTCTTGAAATCTCTCTTATTCCTGGCGATGGGAGGAGGGGTCGTCAAATTAGTAGATCTCTGGTGGTCTTTCGTTGTACGTTTTGTCCGTTCAGAAATTATGAAGATCTGGTAGAAGGGTGGAGTGGAATGACGAGTTAAGAGGAAGGATGTAGAGCAGTGTTTCTCAAAGTGGACGCTACCGCCCCACCCTCCTGGGGGCGTTTAAATTAATCAGTATTAATAAGTTCATTAAGTGTGTAAAATTTTAAATGCATACAGATTTTCTGATAGGTATTAATAGAATTTTTTATATTAATTAAATCAATAATATTCGACGGACTACAACTTTAGAATGCTTGGAATAGTTGTAACTGTCGTAACACACAATTTTGCGTTGCGGTGGTGCGATCCCAAACGTCAGGAGATAACTGCGCGGAAATATTAAAATGGACCAGCCTGTATACATATGGCAGGGGCGGTTGGAATAATTTGATAGATCGAAGCTTAGAAAAGTTTGAGGGACACTGATGTAGAGGGTACTATTGTCGCGCATAGAATTTTTTTGCATTTGGTGGAATGTAACAATGGTTTTTTAATAGCCGTGTATGAAGTTCTATTCTTAGTTTTAATCTAAGTTTCTTTAGGAAGGGAAAAAGAGGGTTAAAGGAACATTGTTTTGGAAAAAAGTGAAATACCCGACTTTACAATATGTTTTTAACGATTTGGATAATTGTCGAATGAAAGTAATAAAAAGCAGTGTGGAGTAATATGTTTAGGCAAGCTAGAACATTAGTGACATATAAGTATGATATTCATACTTCTTCATATCGATATTCAGCGTTCAATAATTAAAGTCTTTACCATTTTAAAAAATTCGGATTCATTCAGAAACGTACGGTGATGTACCTATGTAATTAATAATTTACTTTTTTCATACAAGTCCCTAAGATAAATATTCTACTTAATAATATGTAGTAAAGGTCTTGTACTAATTCCACGATTTTCTTTCAGGCGAATCCTTCCGTTTTAGACAATATTTTTATTCTTGCATTCTAATTCTGTTTATGCTGCCCCTTTGTACAACTTACAACGAAAATTAAATTACACCTTACACGAATCGAGTATTTAAAAAAATTTCTTAAAAAAAATTAAAAAATCGTAATACGTCGTTCAATCACGTATGGCTGTGCTTCAGTCACAACAAAAAAATGATATTACATTTCCTTATTTAATGGTCACTTATAATAATTATTAATTTATATAGGAATAATGTTCGATAGAAAAGTAACAAAACATCTGGGTGATTTGGAATCTTCAACATTCAAAATATAACTTCGATTGTAATTTTATAACGAATTATCAAAATTGTCAATTTAATTGGGACAGTATATGGCAAAATATAAAGTGTATAGCAATTCATGAAAAAAACAGTGCAAATCAGTTTTCCATATCACTTCGACTTTCTGAAAATTCCATTATACTTCTTTTATATGTGCCAGAAAAGGTCACCCGTGCTTTTGCAAGGACATCTTCCTCATCGAGATTTTATAATCCATTTCCTGACGCATATATTATTAAATACACCACCAGGATCTTATTCAATGAAATTCCAATAAAAGAAGACTCAAGACAAAGTTCCAAGTAGAAGAGAACTTCTCCCCTTCCTTCGGGCTTTTCTCCTCTTTATGCAGACTTGTCATAGTTCTTTTGAATATATTAGTCCTTCCGAGACTTCCGGCGTGCTATTTTCCGCGCGATTTACGTAGAAAGGGTATAATTTAAATTTCCTCCACGGCACGAGATCCACTTCAAACCCGTTTACTCTTAATTTTTATTTCATATCTACCGAGCTTGCCTACTTATACGTTTCCACGATGATCACTGTGGGCGTCAATAAATAAGTCGAACTATTTACACCTTACCATCCCGAATATGTAGAAATTCATAGTTTCGGTACGAAATAAGTTTTATTAAGGTAAATATCCCGCGAGATATTATACGTGCCACGTTATTCGATTAAAAGCCTTATTAAGTCTAACCGTAATTAAGAAACGCTATTTGCAACGCTCGTATTAAAGCTCGAGTGTACGTGAAATCTACTTAACGACGAGTAGGATGGAGGATCTATTCACTTATGTAGTATAATTTCAGAACCAGTGGGACGGCAGTTATTTCTAGTATTAACTATTTTGAATGGTCTCTTGCGCGATTACGCGATATCAGCGGAATTCATTCCGCTAGGATAAAATTATAAAAATAAAATCGGGAACAAGGACCTACTCCCAGCCTTTCATCTTCATTCCCTTTGCACACCGTCATTCCAATTTCCCTGAAAGTAGACCAATTGCCTCTTGGCGGGTGTTATTAAATCTTTTGAAGTTCTCTCATCGCGAATTTTTCTTAAGAGGTAAATAGTTCGAGCTCTCCTTTGACGACGAATATTACCGAGCCTCTAGTTATAATGCGGAACCATTTCTGTCTTTTCCACTATGAACAGTCACGCTACTTGGCCTACATACATATGTATAGTATACGTATACTACTTATATCGCAAACGAAATGTGTAAAATCAATGAATCCTATGTGCCAACGGTTTATTAGAAATGAATAAAATGTACATTGTAACAGTCTGTGTGAGTTTCGAGGTATTTTCGCCAATGTATAATAATAATATTAATAACAAATCTATATTTTCTGAAGCTAAGGTAGTTAAGGTTGACAAAACGAGCCATTAATTTACCAACAATCTTTTCCTAACATTTAAAAATTTTGAACAGACATAAACTACATGGAAGAAGTTTAACGACATACGGGCATAAAATAAGAATTTTTGAAACACTCCTTTCACATTAATGGAAATGTTTCGAGATGACTTTGAATCTTTTTAACGAAACGGAATAATTTTCACTTTATTATGTTCTGGGGAATATTGAAATAAGTATTAGCGATTACCAGAAGTACTACTTTCATTCTACAACAGGATGGAAATTGAACACAGTTTGTGCATATAAACGTTCCGACTACATGCAACAAAACAATCTGCTGTTTTTAATAAACCCTCGAATACAGCAGTTGCCAAACAATTTGAATTTACTGTTCCTTGCGCTGCAATTATTTGTTTGCTAAAGTCTACAATATTCTCTATGTTTGTTTAGTACACAATCGAGTGTAAATGTATTAAATATCTTCCTAAATAGATACAAGGATGTATTAATATTATTGCTTACTAAACATTAGTGAAATATAAATAAATTTATGTCAGTAGTTACGTATATAAAGTATAGAGCTCATCAAAATAGAGTGTCATAAAATTATTTGAGTAACCAGAGCACATTGTAGTTTCACTGCAGTGATAAGTGGAGGTAGATAATATCGTGATTTTTCTATTAAGCATGAATGAAAGTAGTACTTCATGTACTCGCTAACATTTTGTGTCACGTTTTCTACAAGACTACAAAAATAAAATCATGTGGTTCTATTTAAAAAATGCAAGCTGACCTCAACCTTTAATGAAGAGAAGTGTTCTTGAAAATTTGACCATTATTTACAAAATGGCAGTTCTCGCCGATTTCGCTGTGATCGGTACCCAGTTACTTTGGACATTTACATATTTTTTTATCTTCAATCTCCTAAAAGTTAACGGCCCTGCCACTGAACCGTCTGCCCCAAACCAACTACTGATCAGTTTTCTGCGAATATCTCGAAAACTAAAACCGAGCGACGGCAACATGTACATAATATAGGTAGTAGCTAATCTGAAATTTTAATACGTCAAATATATGCAGAAGTATTCCCCTAAAAGGAATATCTTTTACGAGAAGGAATTTTTATTGGAAGAGGAGGGGGCGAGAGTAGCTTCTCTTTCTTCTTCCGACGCCGCTCCCCCCTCCTCTGCCATTTTTGCGTTGGGGATGGCTCGGTGTGGATTGTCTCTCGAGGGATATATTAGCTCTTTTGAGACTCTCCAGCCTGATAACGCGCGGGAAAACGAGGCTTCTGAATCCTTCTCTGCCCCTTGCGCGGACCCCCCCGCGCGCGAAACTGCAGATTTTACATCCGTTCGCTCGAGTAAACACCTCATACACCCTTGCGCCCTCGTCCCTGTTAGCACGCCCATCTCAGCGCACAAAGAACGACTTTGGGGTTCAACAAGAACATAGTACTCTTGTGCGACCGAATGCTCTGTTCGCGAACAGGGTTCAGGAAGTATTTCAAACTCGTCCAGCACCTACGTGGTGTAAATAACAATTTTCCCGACAGATTGCTGTTTCATGCCCTTCTTGTTGGTATCACAAACTTTTCTAAAGAATATTACATCTTGTAGAATATTTATCGATGAGAATTTAAATATTAAAATGAAGCAGAGAATTTAAATAGAAAGGTACAGATTAGAATATCGATATCAGGAATAACAATCGTGTTTACTACTATATCTTTTTTTTAACTTCTAACTCACTTCGAGTGTCATACCATCTATAAGTGAAGAAATTGTGGCTAACATTAAATTTGGATTGATTTAAATAATCAAGTTGCGTTTTCCTCAGTGTGCAAGATTAATTTTATTGAATATAGAATATTCTTTCTATACCTATACTTAGTGCAGTTTTATATAAATATTTCAATTGGTAACTCAATAATACCTGTACCTTTTTCTTTTAAATTTAATACAAAGTTTATTTCTTGACATTCTGTAATATACTTTTTCGCATTATCTTTGAACTGCCATTCTGCATCTGCCACATCTCACGACACAAATTATTTACCCACACATTACGATTTCTTAAAATTCGCAGTCTTTCAAGTCTAAAATACAAATATAAACTTATTTTACTTACTCACTATTAAAATCAAAAATACCTACAAATACAGGCTTACACGAGACTTTAACAAGAAGTTATAAAGAAATAGTCGAAACCTTAAAGAAGTGTCAAATTATCTCTCAAACCCCAAACTTTTCTCCCCGCAGCCACTTTAAATACAAATATCATCAGCCATTGCATATTTTCTCACAAGGGAAGTTCAGTTACCCGAACATTCCGATTTTTTTTTAAACTGTGCCGGCTTGTAGAGGACCTCAATAAATGTATCAGGCAATTTTTCGTTTGTGCCCATTTTCGGTTCTTCAGGGTTAAAACTTTTAAAACTTTTAACCCTGAAGAACCGAAAATAGGTACAAACGAAAAATTGCCCGATACTTCTACCGCGGTCCTCTACAAGCCTGCACAGTTTCAAAAAGATCGGAACGTTCGGGTAACCGAACTTGTCCTGTCAGTAATTTTTGGCCACGAATGCGTCGCATAGAGCAAATAAGGCACGGCAAATACAAACTTCGCACCGTGCAATACATTTTCGAGGTTGGCAAAAAACCGACCATGGAATATTTGAAATCGCTGGCGCGATACATATCTCGTCTTTGGCGAATTGTACAGGCAGATTTACATGCGCGAAACGACCAATAAATCCAGTAAAATATCGAACCTACCATTCCTGGACGGATCCTATCGCAGTATTTTAGTTCTCTCTTCACATCTCCGCCGCAGTTTCCCGACGACGACATCCCCATCCCATCCACTTCCCCCGCCAGCTATCTCTCCCGCTTTTGAGGCCTCCTCTACTCTAATATCGCGCGGCGAAGGGGAAAGAGACCCTCTTTGAAAATTTTTCCCCGCGGGCTAAGCGGTAATTTCACACGCTACGAGGACCTTCGCCAGGATCGATCAATCGAGGGGTACCGTGGCGGATGTTGAAACATTGTGGCATGTCAGAAGCCGAGTTCAAGAAAGGAAAGAGATTTTCCAAAATGCGAAAGTCGCGTCGTCTTGCCCGGAGATGGATTCGCATCATCAACAAGGATTATAGCCAGACGTGAAAGTGTTTGTAGCTTGCTGATGCAATTAGGTGGTTTGAAAGTTTGTTTTCGTAATAAGTTCGAGCATATCAGTTGCGTCCTTGGAAATATTTTACGATATTATGTGTTAGGATGTTATAGAATTAGAGAAATAAAATTAGCGAATGTGTTCCACAAACTTGAATGATTTAGTAAATATTTGGGAAAAAATAGAACTTGAAACATTTTGTTTATTCTTTTTTCTCTTAGAAGATAGAACTTCACTAGAGACTGACTTCTTCATGAAATATGGTAGCGTTGGTTCCATACAAGAACGTAATACTGCTTCGAACATTCTACTGGTTTTGAAAAAATTGTTTCTTGCTCAAACTGTATTGCAATATGATTATTTCAATAGGTTGCTAAAATTTCAACATTGTTCAGTATTAAAACGGCAACTTTTTAAGAAGTTTCAGCATTTAACGAAGTATTTGCCGATACTTATGAATAATAATAAAATATAACAAACATAAATTCCGAAATATTTTCTCTCGAGTTATGTACATACATTGTTGAATAACCAAATAAGCTATCAAATTTTTGTAAAGATTTACCTACTATTAATTAACTTGTAATGATTATATCATATTTTTAACAATTTTTAGTTTATTTCCGAGATACATATCACTATTCATAGTTTCGGAGCTTTATCTTAATGCATTATAAATTATAATGTTACTCACTGCCATCTGAGTGAGCAACTAGTGAACAAAAACTGAATCTATTTTCCAGCAAACTTTTATTTTCAGAAATTTATCTTCACACACATTTCATTCACTTTACTAAAAGAAACAGTTTCCATTAATAATTAGAATGCATTATCTCCCAATTCCATTGAGTCAAAAATACTTGAATGAATTCGAATTCCATTTGCCTGGAGCAGTTAAGTCGTTAGCAAGTTTCTCACCTAAAATCGAACCTCGTGCATTCCACCCCCTTAGCAGATAAAATAAAAAAAAAGCAATTAAAATAACAAATCAATTGATGTCATAATCACAATGTCGTCGCCAGCGTTCCATTTCGATTAAGATTCCTTTACGAGCTTCGACGTTTCAACGTAAGTATGTAATGTGCGAATTGCTAAGAAACCAGTGGAGTGGGTAAACGATAAGTCAGCCAGAGGCTAGTACCGCAACCGTATCAAAGTCTCTCCCTGTTATGACGCACGCGGCACAGTCGGCGATGCAGGGCATGTCGTGCATTAGAGAAATAATTAACCCCGTGTATAATCATTAGGTGGCTACAAGGTCGTCTGTCCTTTTAGGAAAACACTGCCCTGCTGCAGCTATTCAGCAGCAGACACCGGCGGCTTGGCCAGAAGTTCTGTCCTGGTTAGGGTCGACCCACGACCCGGAAGCGCGAATTCCGGAAGTTACGCGACCATTGCAGACCTGGAGCCACTCTATGCGA
Source organism: Andrena camellia (assembly GCA_029448645.1). Taxonomy (NCBI): domain Eukaryota; kingdom Metazoa; phylum Arthropoda; class Insecta; order Hymenoptera; family Andrenidae; genus Andrena; species Andrena camellia. The sequence goes on along the minus strand of CM055676.1, from coordinate 53,499,510 downwards.
GACCCTGCGGTTCCAGAGCGAGTTACTACGCTTCCAGCCATGTGACGCATCTGAGCCAGGTATGGTGCAAAATGATTTTACAGGAACTTCCCAAAGATACTGCATTAAGTATGTACCCACGGTGGTTTCGAAACTTAGAACATGAAAGTCCAAGGAGGCGTGCTGGGACGCCAGCGAAAGTTTAACCGGTTCCACCTTACGCGTTGCGCGATGCCCACGCTTCGATCGGGTTAATCATAATCAATACCTTTCACAATCACGAGATCGTCGTGAGCCCTCCATTTTGATAAAAAAAAGAGAAAAAACACTGTCAAAAAGATATTTATGTACAGATTGTCCATGGCGCAATTACACATGTGTAAAGAATATTAAACATCTTAAACAGAAAGTTGTAGAATAGTAAATCACAATTTTGTCTTTGGACATCTACTTGCATAAGCTATATTGCTTTCAATTCTACACGAATAGGATGGGTAATTTAAATAATGTGTGCATTTGTCATGGTCCTCCTTGCAATATTACTAGAAAAAGATTTAATACCATTTAAAATCCAAGTAGCTTTGATTAACAATAAGCAGTGTTTTCCACATTTTCGTTCGTTTTTATTCGTTACTTGTTCAAAAGAGATAAAGTTTTATGTACAAAATTTTGTTACATTGTTCCAAGTGCCTCAGAAATAGCCAATCCCTGCATAAATATTCGCCCTGGAAAGACTAATACTCTGCAATTATACCAATTTGCCTATACACCTGTACTCAACATAAAGCATCCCAGTATTCCAGCGTCCCAAGTGTTCGTCGGGATACTTAAACGACAAAAGTTCCAAGAACTTGAGATATTAAATAAAATTGTACAAGGAACATTTCGAGGAACATTTCGCAGTGGGATAATCAGACCTTGTGAATTCTCCGAACATTTAAAAAGCTGGCCACTCGAACATTCGGCGTTTCTCAAAGTTCAGACCATTGTGTGTCCTCGAATGGTGTAATGGGCTTAAGAACGGCGAAGTAGACCGCGAAACAACGGCGAAGGTACTTAGACGAGAGAAAGTCTCGTTGCACGTCAGGAAATCTGATTTTCTCTCAGTCGTTCATTCTTTCCCTTCTGCTCGACCCAGCTCTTCATCGGAGAACCCTGCTTCTCTACTTTCCTCTCGTTTCCCTGTGTCCTTCTTCCACTACCGGAAGTGGAGGATGCGATAACGATTCCGGTTCCCGCCCGTTGCCGCCCTCTCTCGTTTGGTCTTGCATGCAAGACAAGAGGCACGCTCGAAACTTTATCGAATTTGTGGCCGTTGGGGCCGCTTTCCACCAACAACTCTCTATCTCCCTTTCGACCCTTTCCAGCCCCTTCGACTTTTTATTCAGCTATTGCAGGCCCGCCAACCTACAACCTCCATTCAAGTAAGCAAGCATGCATTGTCCATGAGAAACTGGTACACGTGTAGAGCCTTCGCCCTGGTCCTTTCCCTTTCCTCCCTTTTCCTGTTGCTCTTATCGGGATTCTCCAACCCCCACTCTTCGCGAAACACAATTTTCTGGTAAAGCAATATGCTTCTTTATCATGAGAACACACGATTTTTGGTTGTTTGTGTAAGTAATCGACATTTGATTTGTGATTCGAGTATCGAGTGGGCACGAAACCAACGATTTGGTTCGCTTTCATTTATTAGTCGAATTTTGGTATTTTTCCTTGTATACTTTTTAGTGGGAGTATTATGATAATGTCATCTTATACCTGACTGACTTTATTTAAAATATAGTATAAACTGTATAAATCACACTGGATATAAATTTTTGTTTTTTCTTGTTGGGTTTGAAAAAGTGACAATGGTGAGAGTTTTTGCCTATAAATTACATGATTTTTTAAAATAATGTTTAGTATTAGTACTACTAGGTACTATTATTATTAATTCTTTTATTATCTCTTTGTTTAAAGTTTAGGATTTAAATTTGCATTTTTTTTTTAGAAACTATCACCTTCAAAAGACTTAGAGTTGATACTTTCCTTCACTGAGTTAGTATTAATGTTTAAATTAGAAGTAAATGATTTCGGTGCACTGGTAAACCGAACCAATGCGCCGAAATCATTTACTTCTAATTTAAAAATTCTTTACGATCGAAATTTAAATTATATTATTTAGTATTAATGTTGTAAAGTTTCCACCCATGAGCCCCTTCTTCTTCCATACATTTCCACAGAACTATTATTTTCTTTGCAGTTGAGTGAGGAAATATGAGGAATAAGCATTTTTTAAATACGAACCAATTATAAGTAATAAATATACATAATCATTCATAAAAAAAATGATACATTTCCACATTTATATTTGGATAAAATGGTCAAGGTAACATAGATGTCACATTGTCACAAAGCTGTGTTATGCTTGCTTTACAAACTTTCCCTTCATTTAAAAAAAAATAAACATCCCGTTTTAATGTATAGAATCGTTCTGTATTTATTTCAAACAAATCTAGGTGAATTGCCTCGCAATAATATCTCGTTTCTCCATTTCCACAGTTTAAGTGTGTCGCGAATTTTCCTTGCCATTATTCTTTTAATTCAGAAACACAGCTGTGTTTCATAATTTGAATCTCGAATAATTCTTTACGAATGTAAATTCAAGTCTTTCATTCCATCCCCACGTAAACACAAAGGGGACTGAGCATACTTGTACAATCTATCACGGGTGCTTGAGTGAATAATTAATATAGTGGATAAATCAGCAATTTACAATTTTTATCCGCCTTCGAGACAGCGTGCTGGCTGCCGTGAAAGAAGGAATATAGGGGTCATGCTTCATTCTCTTCTGCCTTTTACCTCCTCGTGTTCTCCATTGAAGAATACGATCCGATCCCTCTATTCACGTGCACCGCTGCTTTCGAAGGGTGCACGCCCAGTCGGTTTATCTCTTTGGCCGCTTAGAATTCAAATTTCAATAGATCGAACTAAATCGAAGAATGCATGGAAAGAGGCGATGTAGGTACTTTCGCCCGATAAGAACGGCTCCTTTCAAGCGACTTATCGAAAAATTATGATATCGGTGAGAGGAAAGCCCACGTTTCGCGTACGTTCTGCCATTTATAGAAACGTTTTCTCGCTGTGGAGTGTAGACACTTTGTCGAAATTTCACTTTCTCTGGTCTTCTTTTTACAATCCAATTACCCACGAATATCATGGGGACGATGGTAATTATAATAATTAACATAAATACTACATATAATGAAGTTAAAAATAATAAATAAGATGTTAAATAGCAAATAGCGAAAATTAGAAATAATAAATCAAAAACTAAACAACCAAAGTGACGAGTCAACTTGGAAAGAAAATATCAAAAGGTTGAGAATTACGCAATATCCAGGTACTCAGATATAGGTATTCATTCCCACTCGAAACACCAACACACTTTTCAAGAACAACACGACGTACTGTACACTAGGGCGGAGCGAAACTATATAGGCGAAAATTTAAATTTGAATTTTCAGTTGGCCTGGGTGCGGGATAGTTATCTTTTGATTAACCAAACACAACTATAAAAAAAATTTGGAAAAATATTCATGTCTGCAGGTTCCTTTTTCTCTTAAAAATGTAAAAAATAACATTGTGAACCTTATTTTTTACATTTTTAAGAGAAAAAGGAACCGGCAGACATGAATATTTTTCCAAAATTTTTTTACAGTTGTGTTTGGTTAATCAAAAGACAACTATCCCGCACCCAGGCCAACTGAAAATTCAAATTTAAATTTTCGCCTATATAGTTTCGCTCCGCCCTACTGTACACTCTTCAAACCCAAAAGGAAGAACACTTCTCTTAAATAAACCGTTAAATTCATGAATAATGGCGAAGAACAATGCCCTCCTGTCGCGTCAAGCAACGTTTAAAAATCTCAAAGGCCGTGAACGCAGCATTCCGGAAACATGAAACAGCCAGAATAATAACCTCTCTCGCACTTTTCGCGGGAGTGGTTTCGCTTTTCACGTTCCGCGCACGGGTAAAGCGAAAACAAGGAACACGACCGTAGGAGGGGGGGGGGAGGTAGGCATTGGGAGGGGGAGGATAGAACAGAGATCGCGAAAATGTCGAATAAATATGCAATGGGGTTTTAGAAAGAGCAGCCAACCGCGAACTCCATTCGCGCAACGAAGTCTGCCCGGCGCTTTCCGCCTCGAAACGAGCGTTTTACATTAATTTCCGCGGGAAAAAAAAAGCGGGGGGAAAAGAAACACCACCTGTACACCGACATTCAAAGACGGAGTCGCTGACGAGGAGCGTAGGAAGGTTACACACGCGGTTACCTTTCTTCCCTGCCGGAGCCCTTCGCAACCAGCGACGGCCGAGGGGAGGAGGGGGTCGAGGGAAGGTAAAGGGAAGCTGGAAGTGGGTCCTGTGATTGTTCCGGCTTTGATCTTGGATCAATTTACCGGGTATACGCGTATGCTTGAACCCCTCCGTGTCGTCGTCTGAAACGCCACCCTCGTACAGACGACGCGTGTGCCGCCATGAAGGAGCACGAAAGAGGCAAGTATTTGTATGTACCAACGCGTACAAACGCGGCTGCACTCGATAGGCACCGGCCTACGGCCGTACAAGGTGTTCGGAAAACGTTTTGCCGAATTTTGGTGGCTCATCCCGGTAATTGCGCTGATGAAGGAATGTCGCACCGGGTGTTTCGTGATGGGTGGAGTGATTAGGTCAGGGAAGTTGTTCCACGAGCCACGGATTATGTGGAATGGATTAAATGTTTGTAAATAAGTGTAGGGGAACTTGAGGCACTTTGATGCAAGGGGCCGTTGAGGCACTTTGATGTTCCGACTTAGCACCTCTACCCCAGCGGCGTTTTCTGACGATTTCTGGGTGGTTCCTCTGGAAGTCGCGAGAGGCGTCGTTGTAAGAAAGCCATGTATGTGTGCGTTAATGAGATTGTAGTAGCAAACCCAAAATTTTTGTTTTGAGATTACGGCTAATTTCTATTTTTAGGTATATAGGTATGATTTTACGAGCGGCGCACAGTGGAACGAGAATGTCTTATTTATTCGGACATCGGTCAAAATTTGAAGTGTCGAAATTCTGTTCTATAGCTTCATTAAATTTTTATTAAGAGTTCGTAGCATTAGAAAACACAAAGAAATAAACTTTATATTCACATTAGGTTTGATCCAATTGTATATGAATCTGACCTGTATGAAAATTTCAGTCTGTTTGTCTTTCACTTGCATCACTTTAAACAATTATTGCCTAAATCCTATTACTTCATAAGTTCTCAATATTTTACATATTATTGAGTATTTTATTATTAATGATTTTGTACAAAAAACATTCTGAATTAACTTGGATTTCATCACTAATCCACTGTATAAAATAAAAATGCGTTGCACTCAATATTATAATAATTCAACTAGTGATTTAAAGTTTTGCTCAAAGTCGCCCAAGGTCTGAAATACCTGAATTTAATCCTTTAATGGTAAGGTTTTAAAAAGTAGAAAAATCACCTGCTACTAGCTGCGATTAATAAAATAAATCTATTTTACAGTTCACGAGTTATAACACAAAATCGGAAAATAACCGGATTTTCAGGGGTGAATTACACGCCCTTAGAGTGAATTTGGGTAGCAAACAAAAATTGCGTTGTAATCAGGAGGAAATTCCCTACATATTCACGAAGTTTCAGAAATTTTTTAATTTCCGGCTTCGGGATGTTCCCTCGTTATTTGTAGAAAGCCCAGAAGGGTTGCAATTTTTTTCTAAATCTCAGTTATTCTACTTAACATGAATTGAAAGTGTGCAAATTTTTACAATGAAACTCCAAATCGTTTGGAAGTAATTCCCATGCCCAGTTATTGTTCTTACGTCGTTCCACTGTGCGGCCGTGGCCGTGATGGATACACCGAATCTCATTCGAACACCGAAGTTAAGCATCACGGGAGCGGCGTTCTGGGGAGGGATAGGTGAGACCGTTCTTCGCCTTGAGCGCCGCTTGCTGCTGGAACAGTGTAGGATAGTTGTGCTACCCCATCCTCTAGTATTAAAAAGGATAAGGATAAGGATATGGGTCTGAAAATCCGAGAATTGGAAAGGGAATGGGTGGGAGTAAAAATTGACTGTAGTTCGTTGGGCAGTATAAACGGCAATAGCTTGAACCCCCATCCTATGTATCACGAGTGGCAGTGTGCACAGAAAAACAATAAAACAATAGGTATGATTTTTTAAAAAATATAATTACTAAAGTGTGTATTATTAGTATATACCTGTAAATGTACGAATATTAGAGAATTGGTATTACGCGAGAATTGGTATTAAGTGCCGGTAAAATTTGCAACGGAAGCTGGGTCTTTGCCGACAGTTCTAATTTGTAATTATTCAACAAGCTAGCCAAACAAAATTTTATCTGGAGCAGAGCCACTCTCATTCCAGCGCACATCCTTGGTCCCTCCCCGAAAGGAATAAAGGTCATTTCTTAATGTCCTGCTTGCTTTCTCCGCTGAATCGACCTGGATGAAAAACTTGTGGATCAGGCCAGTATTTGGGATCCGTATGCACGGATTGGATGGCTATAATGATTCTCGTGCATCCAATCGCTACACCCGAATACTGGCCAAAGTAGAGTTAGGCCTTTCGATAATGGTTATTCGTAACCAAAACAAATTCTGGCCAGCGAAAAAATATTTCCGTTTACAATACCGTACGTTTGCCAGTAACCAAAACAGATAAATTTTAATATTTTTTAATCACTTCATTTTTCAGAAAATTTCTGCAGAATTTAATGACGATTGACTTCCATTTGAATAAAAATTAACTTTTTTCTCAATAATCTTTTTCGAAAATATTTGAAAAATAACGGTTATTTCGGATCTCTGGTAACAATATTAATTCACAACCAGTACCAACAGCATAATGTAAACTAGTAAGAATTAATAAATGCATAACACATAACGGTATGAACAATATGTAACAATAACTATTTTTGATTACTTCATTTTCGTTAAGTTTAGATATTATAAAATACTATCATTCAATAGTTCACATGACAATTTGCAGTATTCTGAGTTCAAAAATATCTCAGACAAACCGTTTAGCAAAGGTCAGTTAGTTCAGTGTTAATATCTAATTATCTACCAATTACCAATCCTCAGTTGCCAATTTTATTATTACCAAAAGTTTTAACGCTTGCTTAACAATCACTGACACAGTGACACAGCATTCTCAGTAGTACCTACTTCGAAGTATTCGAAAAATTCAATTGTTTCTAACTTAGGGTTGTATGTAATTCGGAAAAATAACATTATCGTGATATCGTTTTATCAGTACATTCACCGGAATATTTCTGGAGTTTAACCACGAGTTTTGGGAGGAACTTGTCTATCGCTTCTCCACAGTTTCTTCTCTCTCGCTCGTTCGAGCGTTCTCTTGAAACCCATCCAGTCATGTAATCTAGCAACGTCTTATCCCTCCTGTAAAACGATACGCTTGAGATCCCAGTGCTGAAGAAGTCATTACTGTCCCTGTCTATTGGACATCTTCGGTACGAGAATAAACGCGTTTTTCTTCGGGTTTTCCCGATAGACGTTCACCAGCTCTCTGCCGAAGAAAGATAAGAAAATAGTCAGCCGGTGTATTCGACCGGTTAAAGCAACTCCGTATCCTTCCAAGCATAGCCCTACTCTATTTAATATTTGCATTTTAGTTGCTAATTTCAGTTATCGAGTGGAAAATTTCGACAGAATAGGAGTTCCTTTACGATCTTCTTCTTACGTAAAACCTGAGGCATTAATTATCCCGCATAATGCAAAGCCCTTGTAGAATATTATCAGAACAATGGTGGACCAACGTACAAAAAACGGAAAGTTTTAAATGTTGAAAATTGTAATCCCCTCCTTGTTTCGTTGCAAAAATAGGAAACTATTTTCCATGAACAACACTTATTGAAATAGTAAATCATTTACTTCGAGGAATATTGATTTCACATTAGCTAAGATAACTACTATAAAGTTGCGGATAATGAGATATGAAATAATAGTAAAATACAGTAAACATTTTATGATTAATAATATTGTTCCACGTTCCTTTCTTCAATAAAAATTCATTAAACTCCACAAGATATCCCACATAATAGATCTCTAAAAAAAAAACACATAAGTATATATAGAAATTGAAATCATAATTATAAAATGCTTAATAAGATTTGGGATTTAATATCTGCATTTTTTATTTCTATCTCAGTCTGTCGGCCCTCTCTCTCTCTCTCTCTCTCTCTCTCTCTCTCTCTCTCGCCATTTTCAGAACAAAAATATATTGAATTGATAATTAGACTCTAACGCGCTCAGCGTTTGAATCCAAAGCTGTTAAACGCTCAGGAATTGGTCGCTCAAGCCGATTCTTCGATTTTAATTAATTCTCGCCTCTGTGATGTCGCCCCCCGTCGCGCGGCCAGCACTTTAAATCGAGTTAAATCGAAACCTGTATTATTAATTCCCTGAACCGAATTGAAAGTTACCGCGCCGCCGACGGCGCAGCGAAGCCCTCGGTGTCCTGAAAATGAAGCTTTTAAAGTGCCTTCCATGGAAAACAAACGGCGATGTTTGACGAGACCCTCTCGCCAAATAAATCGAATTGCTGCTTCGTGCGCATCCGGCAAAAAGTTCGCCCGAGGCACCGTTAAATCAATAGCTCGATTGTGATTGTATAAAAGCGATTCGTCAGTCCACATTCATTACAACAGAAACACTCGCCGCCGGTTTAATTTCACCCCCCTTCCCCCCCATTCATTTGCCGCAGTAATTACGAATTTGTTTTCTTTTTTTCTGCCGAGTAATAGCAACACTTGGTGTTAATTATGCAGCGAACGTTGGCTTCGAGTGTCGGAGAGTTTTATATCGTCGTTTCTCGATGAACGTTTCGATGCACTGAAATCAATCCCAACGAACATACAGTGAGCAAATGGCATTGGTCAACGTTCTAGCGTATTTATCGTGTATTTTTGAAAATTGCAAACTTTTTATTATCACTTTTATTTATTTTTCTGTCCGCACTTTGTAACAGTTACATCGTCGTCTGGTGTCATTTTGCAACGTTAGGTAAACTATTGAAATTTTGACTTAAAGATAGTTTTGTAACCAGGCTAACAGAGGGCAGAATTGTACAGATTTTAGAGATTGTGTTCTTAAACTATCATACACAAAATTACACATTGATTGTGGTACCTATATAGTCGTAATTACTATTTAAAGAGATATTTATAATTAAAGTTGCCAATTTTGACCGATTTAAATGAAATTTCATTTGCAGAACTGCCAATTGTATTGACGTGTTTCTCTTTTAGCTTTCTGTACTCACAATCAGTAAAGTTCAAATTTCGAAGCTAATTTTTTTGTTCAGATGTAAAATCATGTTTACGATGTGAAGATTATCTTATATAAATACTTATTTTGTATTTTCCAATGTGATATCCTATGTATTACTATTGTTATTATATTCTCTAACGCCAATTTTGGATGAAACTTTTGCCCAAAGTACCACTTACAAAAATATTCCATGTGTATTATTTTTTAGTTGTTAACGTCCATACCGAGGGGGTAAAAGCAGGCCTCAAGTTTCCTATGGAAAAACGTATTCTGTATAATATTTCAGAAACTGTTAGATCTAGAAATACAGTTTATACACAACACTTGTGTATTTATGAAAGAGAAATTCAGCTACGTTAATATATAAAGGGTACCGTACCCCCCGGCCAAAACGCTTGAAAAATACATGATTTTCATGAATTAAAAAAAAAAGAAACTGAACAACATACAGTAAAAAAGCTTTTGGGACTTTATTACTACATATTTGAAGAACAAATGGAAAAATTATTGTTTGAATTTTATAAATTTTTGGATTAAATAGACAGCATTCATTGTGCCACTGTAGAAATTAGAGCTCCTGACGAGTGCGATCAGAACTCGTGACAGGATCGTCTGAAATAAAAAAACTAAAAATATTCTTAAGATATATGTGAACTTAAGAATTAATAAATCTGTGCCCATTGTTCTTGAATAATATTGATGTATTTTCGTGTAGCAGAAATGTGTGTAAGGTACAGGCCAAAATATGATATTCAAAACATGTCTACGAACAACCGTGATTCAATTGGTAAATACGTCAAACTACATAACAGATTGTCGTACCTACACAATCAATAAGTTACGGTCAGCTTACAAATAGACTAACATAAGCAAATTCATACTTAGCACCGAAAGTAATGAATAAATTTACTTTGCAAATACAAATACAATGTTCAGCAGGTATATTCAACGTATAAAATCATTTAACAATTGAATCCATAATTAATCACATGGATAAAATGTTCCCTCGTATTTATTACCCATTAAGTTTGCTATAATTTAGCAAGTCCCTTTATAATTTACCGCGGCATAGAAACCATTATCACTAACAGCAAATATATTAATAATTAGAAGCACTACAGTGTAGTTTTCCCGTTTTAAGCACGTTCAAAGCACCATTATCAAAATTATCGCACCACGCCACTCCCGTCTACGTTTCTCACCGTATCTGCGCGATTATCAATGAAACAACGGTTCGATTTCCGTGTGTATTTATTTTTATAAGCTTATTCCGTGCCGCTATCCCCGCGCCGTAGCTTTATTCGTCGCTCGACGTGCCCGTTGATCTCGAATTGTCTCATCGCGTTTTTCATTAGCAAACGAAAAAACAAGCGATTAAAAGGGAGAGCAGAGAAAAGGATCCGCCGACAATAAAGCAAGAAAGAGTCGAAACGAAATACACGGGCGGAGGAAAAATAAAATCGACGAACGCAGGCATGAAAGCCACGCGACAAACAGGGAAAGAACGAGCACGGCTTGAAAGCAGCGGCAGTTTTTTTCAACAGAGAAGTTACAGCTACCCCGTCGACACCAGTCTCGGTAATAATTACAGACCTCCGATAAGCCGTGGTATTAATTACATAGTCACTCGCATTTTCACCGAACCGGGTGCGCCCATGAGTTTCATCGAATGATTCCTGCCACGAGTCCCGCCTTCGCCGCGAGTCCTCCCTCCGCCACGCTCATCCCCCTGCAACCCCGTGCTCCTGACTCTCTGTCATCGTACCTTTCCCGAATCCAATACATCGTCCAGTAATTTGCCCCCTCAGCCTTGTATTAATGCGTTTCGAGCTGGTTTCCGTCGGCTTCTACCTCTTTTTTCCTTGCCATTGCCGCGCACGTACGCGTCTCCGCATCGCTCGGAACACGAGCGTAACCGCGCGTACGCGTAGCCGCGTGCAAATGGAATGGGAGGAGCTGGAAGCAAAACTCCGGAAAATTGAAATTAATGAATAACCTGGCCTCTCTCCACCCTCGCCCCTCTTCCTTCTCTCCGCTGCGAAGCCCTCCTCGGGGCTACGCGACGCAGGACCAGCGGGAAACTGTCGCAGAACAAAGGGTGGACGCGCGCTGTTACGGCGGCCGGGTAGGCGACACGACGACGCGAGGACCGAGGAGCGTCCTTCCTTTTCCTTTTCTTGCTCCCCCTGTCCTTCGGGGACTTCACTGCCTCCTTCGTGTCCTGTTACAGGCGACAAATGCTTTTTTAATGAGTTCCTCCCGCAAAGGGATTTTGTTCTGCGATGAATTATGCAGACCGAGCGTGACGATCGGCAGTCGAATGGTAGGGGAATGGGCGGTTGCGAATTGTTTAGGAATCTCTTTGGTATCTACCTGTGCGAGCCGACATTAATGCCGCACTGTTTATGCCTGTTAATTTACAGTCGACTGATCCCTGCGAGAAGGCCAGGGCGCTGGCTGTGTCGAGATCCGCATTGTACTGTCGCAACCTTGTGCAGGAGGGCACATTCGGGCGCGTCTACAAAGGCACGTTGGAGCTGGCTGGTCGCGAGCAGGAAGTCATCATAAAGACAGTTACAGGTATTTCAATAATATTGCTGGGTATTAATGGGTTCCTAAAGGGGTTCCAACCGGGAAATTGCGGGGTGTTCCTGAAACGTGGTGTCTGGCTTTCAGACGGGTGTTTCGGTAATAATCATGAAACGATACAAAGTGATCATATAGTGCTTGCAAATGTAAATGAAAACACTTACTTAACACTTTCAGTGGAGTCGACGCGTTGTGTCTCCACGCCGAAGAATGTCCAAAGTGAACATGCAGCTCGGTTTGTTTTGAAAGTAAACATTCGGAGACTGGCAGGCAATATGTATTTTCGATGCAAAAAATATTGACCTGAAAATCCGCCAAAGCTGCACAGTAGAGTGGGTCGAATTCCGATTTTTTTTAAAACTCGAAATGGGAGAGTGTGCAAAAGTTGCCTTAGGCAAGTATAAATACAACGCCCCCCCCCCCCCAAAACTGAAATCGAATGATATTTGACCATGGCGCATCAAGGTGAATAATTCGAAATTTGGCAAAGATACACCCTTTTTTAAAAAAGTTTAAAAACTTTTTTCTCGTGTTATTTATATTTGCCGAAATGGTAAAATGAAATTTAAACACACCAAAAGATATTTCTGGTATAATGCGGTTATTATTTAAATGGCTTGGGGGTGAAGTTTCTATGAAGATTTGTTGTGCAGCTCTTGGCTCGTCCGTATGAAATTGAGGACGACTCAGAACCCACCACGAGAAGGTAGCTATACGTCGAATTCCACCCAGACCCTACCCAACCACCAACGATTCGTTAATTACAACAATATTTCAGGGGCCAATTAAATTTTAGTTGGCAATTCAACCGTCGACTGGAAATTGCGCCTTGGCTTCGATCTTCCGCATTAGGCCTCTTGATTTTAGCGTTGGACGAATAAATCCGTATATATTCTCGTAACCCATAACTTTCTGTGCCGATTCTGAGCCTAACTTCACACATCTCTCCACTGATTGACTGTCTTTTGGTGTGTTTAAATATCATTTTACCACTTCGGTAAGTGTAAATAACACGAGAATAACGTTTTAAAATTTTTTTAACAAATTGAGTATTTTTGCCAAATTTTGAATTTTTGACCTTGATGCGTGATGATGAAATACCATTCGATTCCAAAAAATTTTTTGCGCTTAATTTGTACTTGCCTGAGGCAACTGTTGCACACAATTCCATTTTTGGCACATTTTGAATTTTTGACCTTGACGGGTGATGATCAAATATCATTCGATTCCAAAAAAATTTTTTGCGTTGAATTTGTACTTGCCTAAAGCAACTTTTGCACACTATTCCATTTGGAGTTTTAAAAAAATCGGAATTCGACCCACTCTAATTCACAGAGTAGAGAAACCTCGACGTGAAAATATGTTAATTATGTATACGGTAATAATAATTTATATTGCATTTCGTCAATACTATTATCCAAGTTATATACTCTTTTACCCGATTGCATTTATTATACAATGTTTCGATTATTCTGTGTGTAATGTAAGAAACTTGACATCATGATACTTTCTTGCCATATTGTCATTACAATGTAATGAATACATACATAGATAAGGGCATTGTTAGCTTATCCACATTTGACAATTAAAGGCAAAATACTTTTACCAAAAATTGCTAATTAGGCCAACATAATCAACTTTAGGCCTCTAACTATAGTGAGTGATAGTGAGATCTCCAAATGCGCATGCGCAAGAATAAAAGAGCTCCATAATGCTCCATAATAAACGATGATTATATTAAATTGAAAGTTTGGTAGATCATCTAGTTTCGAAGCATTTCTACTGAGTCACTGGCATTCAGAGACCTTTCATGCGCTGTTTTTTGTTTCCCACCCCTCCTCTTAATACAAGTCTCACTAATTGCTCTGTACACACACACACACACACACACACACACACACACACACACACACACACACACACACACACACACACACACACACACACACACACATACGTTAAATAAATCAACTCCTTTAAATTACCTTGTATATCATTTGTTGTAGTGACAATTATTAACGAAATGGAACCATAACATTTTACACCATATTTCGGAAACACCCAACATGCCAAAATGTTGAATGTGTACATGTAATATCAATACGGAATTCACATCTATTTTCTGTGATTTTCATTAATTATACTAAATGTTATCCCACCATTATTCGAATATATACATGTTTATTTGAATTCAAATTCGAAGGTACATAAATCGAAGTCTCCTACACTAACGGCACGCGATAAAATAGAGAATCTCATACCTACCGTTGATTCCTGCAACAACAAGAAACTCGGAAAATTATTCTAAAAGTAGCATGAAATTGAGTGTGAAATACTTTCTGACTAACAAAAATAAAAGTTACCTATAAATTTTGCATTTACCGGTAAACTTCAAATACTGAAGAAATTGTGTCGTTGAGTTCGCGGTTCTACGCGTTCGAGGAATGAAAAGTACGCTAGAAACTAACGCGAAAGGTTTGAAATTTTAGAAGTGGCATCGGCTTATCAGGCCTCTTTGCTGGTGGTGGAGGGCTCGCAGCTGGCAGGATTAGTGCATGCAAACATAGCTTCGCTTGCAGCCGCTTGCCTGGATAGTTCTTGTCCATTATTGGCGTACACGAGTACGCCTGGTGAGATGAATTTAAAGTTATACCTTACCGACGGGAACCATCATCCTGTGACCAGGGACCTCGTGCACGTTGGGGCACAGGTCGCTAGAGCAGGGGCATTCATGCACGGTCGGGGGCTCCTACACAGGTGATTATATTCAGTGCATTCGATTCGTCTATTAATTGGACTGCTTCTTACAGAAAGGCATCAAATTACAGAATCCTACTCAGTCCAAAAATTGTATATAACTTCGCGTAGGGGACAAAAACGTCTTAATTCATCCAAAAAGATGTTTTTTACCACAAATACTTTCTATAGGAAGCTTTCCAATTACCCGAAAATTGTTTTTGTGATACTATAAACCCATATTGCATTGTATGCAAATCTGAGAAATAATATTAGCATAATTTAAGCTTCTTCGACATTACAAATTGTATTTGGGCGTTGGCTATGACTTATTAAAATGAAGAATTTTTGCATGTAACATACAGCGCTCTAATATTTTTTGAAAGAGGCATTTTTTTTAAATATTAGCAATCACTATTAGGAATTAAATTGTGGTTTTCATAGCTTAAGCGGGTAGGTTACCCTCGATAGCCCTAAAACAGGCCTTTTTTCAAACGCAAATTGCAAAGTGATAAATAACAGTAGAGAAATCGTTTTTCTCTAGTTTTAATCGTTATTCTATGAGCTTTAACACAAAAAAAGAAAAGTCTAAATATCTCTATGTACATAAAAGTTGTGAGTAAAAACGTAAAGACATCTACGCGGTGCACCGTTTGATGGTGAACATAAAATCTCGAAAACCGCTCCAACGATTTGGATGAAAATTTAATGAGAGATACGGAAAACCATTCCCTACGATATGTCCGGAGCAGATTTTCGAGAAAAAAATTAATACAATTTTTATGTTGAAAAATACGATTTTATCGATTTCTTCTTTGAAAAATATTTT
The DNA here is from genome assembly GCA_029448645.1 of Andrena camellia. Lineage (NCBI taxonomy): Eukaryota > Metazoa > Arthropoda > Insecta > Hymenoptera > Andrenidae > Andrena > Andrena camellia. The sequence continues at coordinate 53,484,017 of CM055676.1, read as the reverse complement.
TTATGTTTTTTTTAAGAATTTATCTCGAAAATCTGCTCCCGACACATCGCAGGGAATGGTTTTCTGCATCTCTCATTAAATTTTCATCCAAATCGTTGGAGCGGTTTTCGAGATTTTATGTTCACCATTAAACGGTGCATCGCGTACACACCTTTACGTTTTTACTCACAACTTTTATGCACATAGAGATATTTAGACTTTTATGTTTTTTGTGTTAAAGTTCATAGAATAACGATTAAAACTAGAAAAAACATTCTCTCTACTGTTATTTACCACTTTACAATTTGCATTTGAAAAAGGCCTGTTTTAGGGCTATCGAGGGTAACCTACCCCCTTAAGCGGTAACTCCACAGTAAAATATCTTTTTGGAATTGTCATCTTGTCTTTCATAGTGAGAAAATTAAAATTCGTGAGTCTATAAATATTCCTGAAATTGTTTAGAAAATTCCAAAGCATGCAATATAACTTACAAATACTTATACAGTTTTTCATAGAATTCTAAACTATACAATACATCCAAAAGTAATTATAAAACTTTTATAAAATTCTACAGCATGCAAGAAATCTAGGAATATTTACGAAATTCTGCAACGAACTGCCTCGCGCTTTCAGAGACATCGCCGCCCGGAACTGCCTGATCGAGCCAAGCAGTCTTCGCGTCCGATTAGCTGACACTGCTTTGGCGCGAGATCTCTTCCCTCAGGATTACCATTGTCTCGGCGATAACGAGAACAGACCCATTCGTTGGATGGCCTTGGAGACTCTCCAGCACACTCAGTATAGCACGGCAACGGACGTGGTACGGCCATAATTTCTTTTGAATGCCAATAAAATTTTGACACTGCGCTATCTGCCGTAGACAACGGACAATCGGATTCTATTTCCAATAAAACTTCGCGACGAACAACGACACTATATTCTAATAAACCGCTTTCCGGCTCGTCGTATTTTAAAACACGGCACATTTATCTGCATTTTACTAAGCTGTGCTCACCGATACGCGAAGGCTGCGCGAACAATCCATCTTTGTAGGGTCATAACTTGAATGTCATAATCCAAAACACCGAACCCGATTGCCTTTCAGTGTTCTGACGCTTTGGTGCTTTCAAAACTCGACTATAAATTGGGCGCGAGAAATGGAGGTGATTGATGTCAATATTTAATGTTTTATAATGGTTAACAGAATTACAGTTCGGTGAATATTAAAGACGTCAGTTGGATGCAAGAGGGCCCTGCAATTAGGGCTGCCATCCGTGCGGGTTTCCCCGGATTTGTTCTCTTCTTTAGGGCGCCCGGGGGGATTTTCTGCTGACTTTCTGGGGACTTTTACACTGATAATAATGCTAATGTGCAAATGATACTAATGCGAATCAACTACTAAAAAATAAATGATGATTCAATGATGACGTTTTTCTCGTCATCTCCGTGAAATTTATGATTTCATTTTGCAAGCAGGAGCCACCTTCCCTAGTAGCATTTATTGTTGGCATTTTGATGGCCAACTAATTTCCAACTTGGGGATACTGTGGGCGAACCAGAAATGCTACTAGGGTTGGGTCTCCTTGTAAATACCGCGTTTTTCGCTCCACCCTGCACAAGTATCCATTTTCCATTTTTCTTTTTTAGTGGTCGTTCGGGGTGTTCCTGTGGGAGTTGGCAACGCTGGGCCAGCAACCGTACGTCGAAGTGGACCCGTTCGAAATGATGGCGTGTCTTAGGGATGGCTATCGACTAGCCCAACCGAGGCCGTGTCCAGACGAACTTTTCGCCGTGATGGCTGTCTGCTGGCTAGGCCTTTCCAGGGATCGGCCGACCATGCCGCTGCTGCTCGCCTATTTGCAGGACTTTCACGACGCCCTCGGCGGTTTCATTTAAAACATTCGTACTTGAACGTTTCGCGGTGTTCCTGGAGACAACCAATTTTAAACGACACGTTTGAGAAGCATCGCGAAAATTTCCTTTGGGCGTCCATCACGTCACGAGGGAGGTGTCAACGTCGCGCGAACACTAGATCGAGTCTCGTTCAGAGAGATTCACGGTGAAGGTGTACAACAAAGGCGAAACTTCCCAGAGTACCTACGAGTACGTTCCACTACCCAGCAGTTTCGCGATCAAAACGAAGGAGGAAATCAAAACGAAACAGGAAATCAAACCGTTTGGACTTGGAAATCACTGCCCATTTGCGATTATTGTTTTATCGACGACAGTACTCGACACCCTCTTGGGCCCAGGTCGGGAAGGGCGCGTTATTTTCGAAATTCCGTTTCGAGGATGTCGAAGGATCAAAAGAAGAGATCGTTCACTGAGCGCAGACGCCATTTCGCGGATCGAAATGTTTCGATCCTCGATGGACCAGCGGGCAACGGTCCGATCGGAGATGAAATGATCGGCGAATACATCCGTCCATAGCAGCTAAAACGATAATTAAAAAAGGGAAACGCAGTTGAGACGCGCAACATTTTTTTTATAGCGTGACAGATACGACATAGCAGCAGAAAACGCATGTGGCTTCATAACCGACGCCAATCTTCGTGCGCGTCGCATCGTCGTCACGCAGGCGGCGCACCGCGACAATTTGTCTTTCACTCATCGTCGGACTCTTCTTTTTCCGATCTAACAAATTTTCCACTGTCTCGAAACGCATTTCGACGAGCTACAATGATTCTCAGTCACTATCACGCGATCCTTCTCGCGAAGCTTTCGCGACGGCTCGAAGATCTTGTCATCGGGCGTATTCTAGCTTTTAAGGGTTTCGCCGAAAACTTTTATAATCAAAAGCGTGCCACAACGGCTGCAAACTTTAGAACAGCTCTGCCAGGTTCGCTAATAGTTGCAATTTGCAACGGATGTTTGGCTATTAAATGTAAATAGAAATTCTCCTTTCAGCGGGTACCATACAGAGCTTTGCGTTGCTCCGCTGACTCCATTGAAAATGTTCTTTCGCTTTGGGTTAAATTTCGACACGTGGACCTGATTACAGTCATAAACTGAAAGTGAATACGAAATGAAACTTGAAAACTTGAAGCAGCATTGCTGGTACAATTGTTTTTCAAGGATTTATTAACATTTCGTTGACACACCTCCTTTTTCGATCAACTTTGACAAACCTGGGTGGCTCACCCCCAGAGCAATTTTTAAACAACTGCCATTCTCATCTAAAGAATCCAATTATTAGATATGAAAAAAAAAAATCATGGGTCAATTTCAAGGACTCTAAAATGTTTTCCAATAGTTTTTTTATTGAAATTTTATCACAGTTTTTGTAAAAAAATTTAGATTACCATATGTCGAGAAAAAACGAAGAAAATCTTTAAAAAATTATAACTTTTATAAATTTCAATATTAGAAGCTAAAAATCTACAGAGTTGTTGTTCGGATATAATATTTTGAGAGAAAAAATAGTTTGTAAGTCGGCTTTGGAGAAAAGAAGTATTTATTTTGCATATAGAAGGTACAGAGCGTCAGAATCAGCTTATGGATGACTCACACCCAGAGTGTCAACGAAGGGTTAAACTGAGAACTAACTATTTGTAATGACTGTCGAACGAATCAGGAGCTACAACTTATCAGAGTAATCAACGATCAAACAGGTTCAATGTTTATTATTAATGACCCATTCAAAGGCCCGTGTTTGCGCCAATTCTTTGAATTTCGACACGGTGTTTTAAAGGTGTGTTTTCGAAACCTTTTACGTGGAAATTAAAGAACTTGAAAACTGGATTTGAGGTTGCATGACACGTTCGTACGAACACCCAGCGCCACCACCTTAAGCCGGTTCTACATTTCCCACCGCACCGCGCTCTGTTACCACGTTACTTTATTTAGTGGTAACGAGGTTCAGCACAGGACCCATTTACTATTTTCTTTACTGTTACCCGCACCCATAACTCTCCAACGTTACTTCATCGCGTTCTAATTATCTCTAGACTACAAAAGTGAAACATGGATTTGAATTTTTAGTTAACTTAATAGGGCCAAAAGTGGCAAAGAAAGATACAAATTTTAGGAAGGCTATAAGTGTTCAAGAACTATATGCTACATACTATATGTTTGCGTTTTGTGCGGATAGTAACAAGTCTTCGTACGCGGAGACGTCCAAACTAAATTCAAAAGGTTACGCGTTGCTCCTTTGAAGTGGGTCATTTTACCGACATTCGTCAGAACAGCTGAACCAAGTAACGAGTCACAGTATGCAGTAACAGGACATCGTCTACATTTGTCACCATGACCGGTCAGCTAGGTAACAGGTCGCGGTAACAGATAGTGTCAGCTTACGGCAAGGTCCAACAGACGCGCTACGCCTCAGAGTTTCCTCTATAGTAGCATTTAAGCTTAGCAAGATGGAGTGAGCTTTATACAGCCTCCAAGTTAGCCACTGTGCAGGCCACAGGGGGGCGGATTAGACGGGGGAGGTCGAAGTACCACGCTTGGCCCTTTGCTGGGCACGGTAAGGAATTTTTCTGTACGAACGCCTTTAGGTCACGAACTAGAGAACGTTCGCGATCGACACCAACGTTCGAAAGGTCGCGGTAACAGAGCGCGGTGCGGTAACAAATGTGGACCCGGCTTTAAATGTTGGATCGCTGATTCGAATGAAACCACGACGCTGCTCGAGAAGGCGCCACGTGCTTCTCTCGTCATCTAACCGCGCTAAGGTGCGCCATGGTTGTTTATTGACAATTGCGAAAGCTACGGATAATCGTGATCGAAGCGATGCGATGGAGCGAGCAAAAGCAAAGCTTTGAAACACATAAAAATCTTATTGTCGTGCTTGACCTTCAGCAGATCTCTACTGTTGCGTAAATGGGCGGTCAAATTGTACGTACTTGTAGTTATGTATCTATTAGCCACACCTCGCAAGTCACTTCAAGTATCCACATCTCGCGTCAGGTTGCACGGATTATGCAGGATGTCGATGAGGTTCGCGACGTCGGTGTCGTAGTTTTTGTTAAGCAATTAACGCGAATAAACTCTTTACTGTTCTGTACATTCTTCCTACTACGTACTAGGGCTGGGACTGTGTATCTTTATTCGAATACTCGACTACTTAGTGAGAGTGTTAGAGCATGCATCAAATAAAATTCGAATATTGTCATGTTTCAATCAAAATGGAATATTGTAGCATTCGAATAAAATTCGAACTGAAGGGAAATCAAATTTGAATGTTGTATTATTCAAATATTAAATCCGAATATTGTTCTATTAAATTCAAATGAGCCCCTAATATTTGAATATTTGAATTATCGAATATGATCTGAATCTTTAAATATTCCAACATACATTCAAATAGTTTTGCACTTTCACGGAGCACTTTAGAGAAATTTCTTTTCCTTCAGGCCAACATAAATTTATAGAGCACTAAAAATATTAGAACAATATTCTTTGCATTTCTGTTAGTGAACGACTGTATAAAGTGCCAAAGTGCGTTGGCCATAGTAGTAGGTATTCCTCTAACTATACATAGAATCCCAAACTATTTGTCGACTGAAAACATTTTTTACATCAACGGTGTTCAGTTTCAAATGTAGAATTGTATCGGAAGGCCTGATTCGAATGTATTATTTAAATACCGCAATATTCGTAACATTCGTGTAGGTACTTAGGAAACAGCCGAAATACTGAATTACTCAAACAGTCTCAAACCTACATTCTCATAGTTGGACAAATACTTGTTCAAATTTTACGCGTAATACACTATGGTTATTAGCCGAGCACCGCTTTCCTTATAAATCAATTTCAACAAACTGTGTTCGCTCAATCGTAAAGCATTCGTGCTGTTGAATGTAAACTGGGGATTGTAAAGGACTAATGGAATGCAAGAATTCGAATTATGCCGTTTAGAGGCATATGTATCTGAAATATCGGGTACCTTTTAAATTCTGCACTACGTGTGAATCGAAATCTTACCGGTCTAATATAACCTTGTAAGCTTGGGACAAATTAATATTCATTGACTTGCGCCTGAAAGATTTAATGGTTCATTCTAGAGGAAGAAAGGACGTACCTATTTATGAAAGTGAACGTAATTTTTCAACTGACGTTTTCAATCGCGAAACTCGATAATATCGAATATTAATTATTCCAACTTGCATTTATTTCATGCAGGTGATGTGCTGTATTTAAAATGTATTCTACATCTACCCTTGCTAAAAGTATCGAGCACCGCGAAAAGACCACGCGCGAAATTCGATCTTACCGTCGATCCCGCATAGGAAAGAAGAAAGGTGCATTTTATTTCGTGCACAGAGGAAGAAAGTTGTTGAATTTCTCTGGGACTCCGCAAGTCAACGATAATCGCGGCATAAAATTTTTATTAAAAGACGCGAGATGACGTAACACACATGTTTAAATGTACTCGATGTGTAAATGTCGCATGTTCCTGACTACGACCATTTAACTTTATCGCGCTCTCTCTTTTTCGCCCCCTTTCCCCTCCACCCTCCTCTCCAACCCCCCCCCCTCCTCCTCCTCCCCTGCCCCGCGCGCCTTTTTGCAACTATAACTTCGACATTTATAAAACGCTGGATCCATGGAGCCCCACTTCGTATCTATCTCTACGGACATTCCGCTATTTAATAATTAATATTACTATTTAATGATAACTATCACTCTCCACTATTTATTACGACGTCCTAACATCTACACTCATTTCTGCGAAATCGTCGTCTCTTGTATGATGTATCCGGTGTTCGTTATTCGTTGAATGTCTTTTTTATTAATGGAGGAACAGGGTAGGCTAGCGCTGCACACTTTTTCGCTATCGCTGTAAAATGGAAAATGCCTCGTGTCTCCGCGTAAGTGTCGTCACCCCCCTTTGCCCTTCTACCACGAGGATTCTCACAGAGGAGATCGACGATGGAGGAGTCGAAAACACCCTCCACGCGACACCGCACCCCCCCCCCCCCCCAAATCCCTAACGCAACCAAAGACATCGTCGTGAGACAGTTCCAAGTCACTGTAAATATCTCTAGCGAATAATAGTGGTGCGCCGAGTGAGTTGATTTGTGCAGATTCTATTATTTCCTACGACGATTTACGGCATTATTTTTTAACGGAAAGTGAAATATACGTGTTAAAAAAAGGAACGAAAGTGTGTGGTACCTTTTTCATCCCCTCACCAACATATATACATATCACATTAATTTCTTTTGAAATTACCTTCACCTTAAGGCATTTCGAATTAGCAACATGGCATTGAAACCTAAAATGTCATGTCACACTTTGTATTCTAGAAATTATCGCAAATAGAAGGAAAATGAAAGTGAGTAGATTAAGTGTTTAACTCTAAAGTTTTGACATATTTTAACCATGATTGTAACGATTAAATATTTGCTGAAAAAGTTTTGCAGATTGATGTTTTCTTATTCTGCAGATTAAGTCGAAAATGTCAAAATGCACGGTTCATCCACAAACGTCATTAGTTAACAGGTCATTAGCCCCTATTATTTACAGTGTTACAAATTAGATAGCGTTAGTAGTTTATTAAATACTTCGGCATTCCAAATAACCAACAGTATTCGATATATGATGCACTTCCTCTACATACCCATGACAATGTTTTTTCTGTAATATTGAATAATATATGCATTCCATATAATGTATGATATCACACTAGATAATATTCATAAAAAACATTTAATAATTTTGTAATGATTTGTCAGGTTTAATTCATACCTATTCCATAAGTTATTGGTGACTTATGGGCGGAAGTGTATGTACCTACACACATATATTTGTGTGTACTCATCTGGCGGAGAAAACACTGGTTTTCGAAAAAGTAAAAAATGTGTGATTATATGTATTTGAAACACCAATCATCGGCCACAAAAGTGTCTCGTGTGACACGGCCCTAATAGTATATCGTGTCGATTATCGATTATTGTGTTTATTATTGTACTAACATGGCCAAGTAGCATAATCTTATTCTTATCCCAGTAACTTTGCAGGGGGGTCACGGTAAAATCACGTTAACATGTAAGAAAATTAATGATTACACATTAACACAAGGTGAATTTCACACGCGTGAAATTCTTCACTACCTATAGTGAAGAAAAGCGTCAGTTGATGGCTATCAGGTAGAAATTTTCTCATTTTTGTAATCAAGCAACGGTTAATAAGGACCATTAAAATATAGAACGTGTTTCAAGTTCTCCACGCCAAGATACAAATAACATAATATACGCCTTATATTTTTAGAGGAAAACTAGCTATTGCAAATTCATGTTTTCTATCGCTTTCTCATAAGGAACGGCACTAAAGTGCTATCTCGAAAACCAGAGATACATGAAAACTTCAAATTGGAAAGTTTCATGGCTTTTTATGTACAACAACACGGTGCCAACAGTGTTCAAAGTACACTTTGTTAGTAACAAAAAATTTTTTTACAACTTTATTTTACAACTGATTCAAATTTACATAATGACAAAAAATGACGAGCAATTTATTCCAAATCCATTGGTATATATATATTTATGAAATTTCCTCCTACAGTTTCGCAGATTTCTATTATTTATATTATTAATGTAAATAATTAGTATTATACCTCATAACGAAAAAAATTCTACCATAATACTACACATTGGGGCTGATTGTTAAGAAGTTGTTAATGTGACAGGAATCCAAAATTTAATGATATTATTTATGTTAGGAGCATAGGAAGCAAAAGATAAAGATTTTAAAAATACAAGGAACTCAAGATCCTGCAGATCACACCGAATTTATACAAATAATCCTTAATAATCTTTTAATTTCATCAGACCCTTTAATATCCTACTAAAGTCTAAAAACCACATAAACTTAATAAAATTATACATTAGCCCATGTTCCCTGAAACGACATTGTTACGTAAGGAGAAGATAAATGAAGGGGTACAGAAGAATCAATAGAAGTGGTATGCTCTCTACAAAGTGATTTGGATAGTAGATAGGTACATTGGAAACATTTTGAAAGTATTTCTGTAAATAACCTTTCTTACAATTATCATTATACCTACGTATTTATCGTCCATTTAAATTTTTTTGAACGATTATTAGTTCAAGGACAACAAAAAATGATAAGAAGAAAATAGTTTGTTATGTGTGTAATATCTATGCCAATTTTGATAAAGATGTGTTAAGTCACATACGAGAAGTTTGAGTGTCCAGCAATTTATACGTTTCGTCCCACTGCCTGTTTTACCTTCCTTTCTCATATTCATTTTTGTAGAAAATAATAGTTCATCTCCTGCATAATAGTTCTTAATCTCTTCTACTCGACGCACAGTGGGGTATTTGCACCGAAAACCAGACAAAACTATTTTAAAATTTGGTCAAATTTCAAAGTCCCATGACTTTGCTAAAATTCATCCAAAGTTGATGAAACAAAAATCAATTCTATTTTTCGACCCGTTGAATCACTTTTATCGAAGTGGGTGGACCCCAAGGGGGTAAAATCCGCCCTCAAAGAGGAATGTGCCAAACTGCAAAAGTTTCTTGATGTTTGTCAAATGCTAGTCAGCGCAAACAATATTTTTTTCCATTTTTACGTACACTATCAGGAAGTATGATGATTTCCCTCTAAGATAAGTTGAACCTCATCAAAGTAGGATGCGTTTTTAACAAAGATACAGCTATGTCCAGAAATATCTACGATTCGTTTCACTGTGGGAGGCCCCGATTCGAATGTATTTAAGACATCCAGATTAGTTCATAAAGGTGGGATTCCACTGTGGCAATTTTTTGGCAACCGGCAACATCGTCGCATCTTTTTTTCGCATGTAACACATGCAATCACTATCGCACTCATCGCATGCGATATGCTGCCTTGCGTTGCCTCTGAGGCTCAGTGGAATCCCACCTTAAGACGTTCGAACCAAAACATGGACGTTTTTAAGACGTCGGCGGATGCTAAAGTTGCTTGACTACATAATTTACACATTATCCCTCATATCAACAGGGGCGGATTTGGAGATTTGGCGTCTTTAGGCTAACGAGCGTCTACCGCACCTTTTCGTGAAATATCATCAAATATTTTAAATGAAAAAATGTGAATTGTTCTTAAAGTTATCTGAAGGCTCGACGTTTAAAGATCACCCGGTAAAAACAGCCGGAATAAAAACATTTCACTAACTTTTTCAATTTTTTTTCGCCCAAAATTTGCCGCCCTAGGCTGCATTATCACTGAAGATGTTAACCTGTCCATTGGAAAAGACCAGTTAACTATATAGCAATTTCAAAGTTTCTCTCCATTGAGCAAGAGAGTATAGAAAACTTAGTAGTCACACTCGTATAAAAACAATGACTACCTATAATATTAGATTATTTGTATTTTCACTGTAGGTATGTAAAATAATTTAAGTCGGCTTTATTTATATTTACACATCCTACAGGAGTCTCTAATAGACGAACGACTCTGTTAATAGGATAATTACAAAAATCAAATAAAGAGAATACGAATGTTCGATTATATCAAGACTGAAACTAGTGCCGCCCAACGAAAATAAAACAATATTCACGTACTAAATCCACCTTAGAAGGTTTATACGAAAAATATTGATGAATATTTTTAATGGTCTATCTACGTTCTAAATAAAAAAAATCTCAAAACGTGGCGTTACAGTTCGAGTAACGGGCATTCCCGACGTTAAAGCGTCCCAGTGTAGTTTCACAAACAGCGCTGCAACCGCTTACCAAAAATGAATAATAATGTGTACAGTTTTAGCAGGTTTAAAAGCCATGGTATAGCATCGTACATACCTACATAGATTCACGCGCCGATCGGTGTTCTCCAAACAGCGCAAAGGTACCATACGGGCTGCGAGCTGGTAGGAGACCCTTTCTAAAATCGCGGGAGTCGGCCGGAAGCGGTTCGAGGGCCCCAGAAAAGAGAAACAAAGAGAGACAGGGACGTCGGCGAAGGAGGTAAGCGAGGAGGACAGCGCGAGTGTGCGCGAATGAGAAAAACGAGGGCCCGGAGCCGGGCGAAATAGGGGGGGGGGGGGGGGGGGGGGCACGCACTATTTCCTAATCCAAGCGAGAGAGAAGCGAGAGAGCCGACCAACCGACCAACGAAAATGAAAGTGACGGAGAAAGTTGGGGCATTGTTACGAAGCGTAAAGCCCGGCGTGTGACGATGGTTATACGGCTCTGAAACCGTTGGATTTCGATTCGCGTGGGCACACGTACGTACACGTTATAATATGTAGTTACTCCGCAAAGTGGCCACGTGCTGGAGCCAGCGCGCCTTATCTCGTTTCCGATTTATTCGCTTTATTTTCCGTAAAGGCGCGCTTCAATGTCACCGAATATCGAAGGTTTTCTAAATTAACGACCACACACTTCCTAGTTCTTATTTGCCGCCGTTACGAAATCCATTGCTCCATGCGAGAAATTCTCTGGCTGAATAGAAAGGACTCTTTTTTTCATAGCCTTTCTTTAACGTTCTTAACTCGGTTCCCGATAGTTTAGTTTTTGCATTCTTCCATAATGTTCGGATAACGTACGTAAGTATTACAGTAAGTGCCTATATTATTTCTGAATGTACGCATAGTTGTAATTGTAAGAAATTTATTGTGTCATTATTGTTTTCTTATTTGCATTCGTCGAGGTTTACTTACTTCTACATAGAGTAGCGGATAAAAAAGTTACCACATTTTCGATCCACTCTATCTCTATTAGTTTTTAAATGTGCCCACTGCCTAATATATATATTCTGGTAGAGAACTAAAAACTGTATAAAACCCAGTTCATAATATTAAACACGACAAACTGTTAAAAAGTTACCACTTTTGAAAAGTAATAAAAAATCTAATATTTCGTGGGGGCACCTTCTATGACGGCCTAAAAAATGACCAAAAGTGGTAGCTCCTTTGTCGGCCCAAAAATGTATTGCCCCGTTCAGTGCCACAAAAATTTATTTTTTGTTAGTTAAATAAATCCAACTATAACTGGGTTTTATACAGCTTTCAATTATCCACCAGAATGTGTATATTAAACACATACCACAGTTCCAAGTTGATGTTAAAAAAATAACAAAAATAAAGCAAATCGAAAATGTAGTACCTTTTTGTCCGCTACTGTATATACCTAAAAGCAGATTTAGTGACATTCTCATTGCAAAGATTTTCCTGCAACGATGTGAGATTTGAGTCAAGGAAATTTAAAAATTGTAGCATAACAAAGGTATTTAAATATTCAATTATTCATTATGATGAAAAACAAATATTCATTATAATGATCTAAATTCTCTTTTCAACTCTTTTTTATAGAGTTTGTCTAAAAGTAAAATTAATTTAAGTAAATGAAAATGTCATGCTAGAAGATAAAGTATAAATCTTCAAACCGATGCAATGTATTTTTGCAAGTGAATATACTTAAATTCCTGTTTCGCTTTACTTTCCTGATTCATCGTGTCCAATCAGAAGAGAAGTTATGCAATATTATGGTTAGAACAAATTTTTTTAATACGATTTCAGAAAATCATGGCCGAAATATTTTTAATTTACATTTACCTATACGTTGGAACTATCGTTTGCCAAAAACGACTTACGAATATTTGGCAGGGTGAAAGCCCCAACAGGTCCCCCTTCCCCTTCCTGCTAGTTACGCCATTCACCATGGATCATTGGTATTACGATATCTCGAAACTTTCTCTTTGAGTTAATAAATCGTAATAGATTATTAACCGCTATTGTTATGTACTGGAAGTATAAAAGTTCTCTGTGAAACAATCGATATCATCGTACTATCTAAATTGAATATTTTTTAACAACTATTTAAGGCACAAATGTTATGTAATCCGAAATTGCTTCGACATCCATCGACGTTTTATTTCAATGGCTAATGATATTATAGTAGAACATGGAACGCCCATAATCGAATAGCCTATGGCTATAACATTTTAATATCTTGCCTAAACTATTAACAAATACCTAAACTTCATTCCTTCGAGAAGGGCAATTACATTGCAGAATTACATTTTGAAAGAATGTTGGTTCACTGTAAACTGAGAAAATGTTAATAACTCTTTACCAGTGATATTTTTCAAAGATAAGTTTGAACTGTTTATGTAACTTTTAACACACCATACAACTGTTTTAGCGTTCTGTCGTGAATTGTAAAAGAGTACTGCATACGACTTGTTTAAAACCCCGTTTAGCTTTAAAATCACACAGTATCTAATTATGTCATAATGTAAATTTGATTATACTGGGATCATTTATGTTTTCAGAAATTTTGCTACATTTATAATTCATTTGGACACTTGAAAACTATTTGCTGCTACTCTTCATTCCATTTATTCCGATAATTAGTGTGCGCAGAATAAGTATGGGAAAAGTTCTGAAATTTTATGGTCTGCTGATGGTTCTCATAAAAATGATGAAATCGAGTCTGTATTTTTATTTCTTCCTTTCTCTTTCTCTACTGTACACTTTCAACCAAATGAAATATGTCATATAAATTAGATAAATTATTTTTCAGAATAAAAGAAATGATTAGATAAATTAGATAAATTATTTTTCAGAATCAAACAAATTTATGCAAAAAAATGTATTGTTTGTCTAATATTATATAGTACTACTTTATTCAGGTCACAGAAGAGCTCCACATGACACATTACCTGAAAAGTGAAATTAGTACCAAATGTCATATGTATGTATCCTAAAATGTTATTTTTTACGCAGGTATATTTAATAATAGTTAACACGAAAATGTAAAATTGGAGAAGTAAGCATTTTCAGTGAAGGACTGAATCAAATTTTCGAAGCTACGTGAGAGTGACAATAAGGTATGTAATTAGTGACAAGAGGCATACAAAGATCTACTAGACTCAGAATATGTTTAATACAAAGAAATCGCAAACCCTTCACCACCCTAAACATTACACACGGATGGGGGAAGATGGACTAATATTATTAATGACTAATTTACTCTGCTAAATCTCGCCTATTACAATTACCACTTAACCCTTCGTTGACACACCTCCTTTTTGATCAACTTTGACATACCTGGGTGGCTCACACCCAGAACAATTTTTGAACGATTGCCATTCTCATCTAAAGAATTCAATCGTTATGAAAAAGTCATGGATCAATTTCAAGGTCTCTAGAATGTATTCCAATAGATTTTTTTTTATATTTTATCACAGTTTTTGCAAAAAAATCTAGATTACCATATGTCGAGAAAACACGAAGAAAATCTTCAAAAAATTGTAACTTTTACAAATTTAATATTAGGAGCTAAAAATCTACGTGAGTCATTGTTCAGATATAATATTTTGAGAGAAAAATAGTTTGTAAGTCGGCTTTGGAAAAAAGATATTTATTTTGCATATACATAGAACTCAGAGTGTCAACTGTTTAATCTCACTACCCAAGTCTAATTCGAACGCAATATTCCAAGTTCAAACACGCACACATGAGCGGATAATTAAACGAGAAACACTATTCTATTGTTTCTGCAAAAAAAGAGTAACAAAGTAGAAAAGTTTCTTTCAACGTTACTTAATTTGTTTTTACGCGCGTCGCAACCGCCGTTGCGACAAGGTTACCCGTGGCCGCCACAATGAAACTCGGTTCGAAAAGAGAGAGAAGAAAAAAAATATGTATACCTATGTGTGTAATCAACGCGTTAGCGCGCTTCAATGCGACGGTAAAGGCCTACTGACATAAGAGGCGCCGACGAAAGTACGGCGTTACATAATTCGAGCACGGGACATTCGTCCTCGCGTCCGGTTGGTAGGAAACGAATTGTCGACAGTATGTAGGAGAAAAAAAAGGAGGATGGAAACCGTGCAAGAAGCTAATTACATTGTTTTGTCGAGCTGACGAGACGTCACTTTCGACCAGACTTCGCTTTTTACGAGTGCTCTGCTCGTACGAGAAATTGATTTTCTTCTTGCAACCCTCCCCCTACCAGGATGTGCAATGGAGTCTTGAAGAATGCGAGCCACATCGATTTGAAATAAGTCACGTTTTGATTTTTATTTGAGAAATAGGAATCTTGTGCTTTTTTGCTAAATTAACGCCCCAAAATATTTAAAAAAAATGATGTAATGCCTTCCTCTTAGACTGTAAGCAGAAAAACAATGAGAAGTATATTAAAATTCAAGGAGTTGGTACCGATTTCAATATTTTCAGTGAATTGAGCGGAAAGAATAAAATTATTTAGTACTCTGGAATAATTATAATTAGATAATATAGTTTTTTTAAATTTTCTCTGTCATTTTAATTACGTATGTTAGCGTGGTTGATGTGGTAATTACATTTTTCTCGCGTTGAGGTCGAAATTATACGAGGGTTTATCTCACTGGTTGCCGAGTTAAACGAAATGAAGAATAAATTACGTAAAAGCGGAACAAATGAGATAGGGTTTTCTTATAGAACGTATTTTGTGTTCAAAAAACATTGCCATTTGCTTAACCTAGGTTCTGTGAATGTGTGTTTAAATCTCTTTTAAGCGTGAAACTCGATATTTAATGCTTTTACATTCCTTTGTGTCTGAGCGAAGGAAACGATTAAAACTTGATAAATATTAATTGGTAATTATTTATCGGCCACCATTATTAGATAATTAAAAGAATTGTTTCTGAATATGTGATCTCCTCTACTTGCCACAACCAATCAATAAAATTTTTTAATTTGTTCGAAAACCCAAGTTACGCTATTAAGGGCGGAGGCCTACCTAGGAATTTTTGAAAAATCGATTTTTCGATTTTTATCTTTTCTTGAAGTACAACATTTTGCAAATAGTCCCTGAAAGTGGCAAGTTAATACGACCAAAATTGACAAAGTTATACGCGTGTAAGTAAATCTAAGCGCTATCGGGAGCTTTTCCATTTTTTTGTCTAGATTTTTTTTACGCTTGAAAAACGAGCGATTTTTTGCCAAATATCGATGCTTCAACTTTGCACAGCCGTTATTTTGTCTCGAAATTTTTTTTTCCAAGATCGGGCCCGATAGCGCCTAGATAATTTAATATATTATCTATGTAAATCGACTTTTCAATTTTGGATGATACTACACCGAGTTACGGTTGTTGCCGCAAAGCGTCTAAAAAAAAAGTCCGCCTCGGGCATCGCCTATAACTCACAAATCTTTCAATACTTTTTACCACAAAAAATACTGAAATATCCGCAAGATGTACTCTTTCCAATAAACTAATGTTTAATAATAAAAATTTATCGGTTTTTTTTTTTAAAAAAATTCTCAAAGAAGCATGTTGTTTTGACCGTTCTAGGTAGGCCTCCCCCTTAATTGTAATGCAACCTTGGAGCTCACTTGAAATTGGGCTATTAACTATAAATGACTTCTTGTTTCAATTTACTGTATTTTGCAACTGAGTAAAAATTCCGCTAAAACAAATAATCTCCAAAAACAGTGAAAAACAAAACGAAACAAGTAGCAGTCTTACAACTCAATAAAATTAATAACGCGGAAGTATCTTATTTTTGTCTCATTTATAGTACATAGTAACCTTCTACTTTGTCGCGGATAAAAAAGTAAAATATTAACGTCAAATGAAGCGTTACATAATAGTAAATGTTCAACTTGTCGTTAAAAATACGCAATGCATACGAATTTGAAGAACGCCATGTTCGCCTATAAAGATTTGTGAACTTACTATCCGTAATTCTGGAAGCTATGACAAATTCTCAAAAGGAAAAGCTCCCGATAGCACTTAGATTTTTAACCCTAAAGTAAGCCTGCAAAGCCTCGAGTAAATCGGTTCATTAATTTTTTAGTTATGTGTGTCACCGACTTTGAAAACATGATTTTGAGGAAAACGCGTTTAAAGTTTTGGGTCTGAGCGCTAAACCAAGGAACAGCTACCTACTTACACGCGTATAACTTTGTCAATTTTGGTCGGATTAACTTGACACTTTAAGGGAATATTTTCAAGATGTTGAACTTCAAGAAAATATAAAAACCGATTTTTCGAAAATTTCTAGGTAGGCATCCCCCTTAATTAATCATAAAAAGAAAAGAAACATATATAAAGATGACTATAAATCGCTACAGTAAAAGGAGGCGTACAACAGCAAATATAAAATTATGAGTTACATACTGGAACAATAATTATAATTTTGAATAAAATTGATTGAAGTTTACGTTTACATATACTGTTGTAACCGCAACCTGGATAGACACGTGTTCACGTAGGAATCAATAAGCAGTAGTAAAGAAACGGCATCGTACAAGTGATCGAATAGAAGTTAAACAGGAAAGGAGGGTACGTTATCTTTGGAGGTGATAGACAAGCTTTCGTGTATGCACGGGGCTGAGAGGCCGAGCGTCAATCCCCTGCCGAAACTCTGTTTCTTGCGTCTTCATCTTAAATAGCAATTATCGTGCTTTCCAGTTAGACCGGGTAAAACAATCGATCCTCTCGGGCTACATAAACCAACGAGTATGAGCCCGACCAGTCCTTATTCGGACAAGGAAAAACTGGTTCCGCAAGCGGGGAACCGGAGATCGGAACCGCGACGAACAAACTCAAGAAACGGATAATACGAACGGACGTTTTGTTGCCCTCATATTCAGAGAGATCGAAATGAAATCGTCGAGTTGATAACTCCGAGTGGGACCTAGATATCATACGGTCAGATGTTCGGTAGAGTTCTGCATAGGATGTGTTTTCAGGTGTTCACCGGTGTGAACTTACTGCTAACTGAGCAGATAACATATTTTTCTGGATTGTGCCACGTGTGTAGTTTACAATTGAAGCATTTGATGGAAAAAGGGCACATACGCCAAAATGCCATTTCAAGAAAATCGATTTCAGTTTTCATTGACGATCACGTTACGTAACAAAACAGCATCTAGCTAACCTAATGCGAGAGAAGTAATGTCCTTGATATATTATAACATATACCTGAGTCGATTTAAACGATTTAAGGAAAAAGGGTACATATGCCTATGTGCCCTTTTCCCATCAAATGCCTCAATTGATATTTCAGATATTAGATCATCCCATAAGTAATTTGGCTTTTCTGAGAGCTGAGTTTGCAACAATATAATTTAACACGAGCTTCATTTACTTATGTTATGTTAGGCGAGTTTAACATAACACCAATGCAACTGTAGCGGTGAAAGAAATTGTCAGGTGTATGCGGATATTATTAGTATAAGTCAGTATAAAAGGTGATGTAAGAAAGGAGACTAAGAGAAGGAGTCAGGAATATAATTGAAGAAAATTTTTTATATATACGGGGAATAGATAGGTACTTTAGTAGAAAACAGTGGAAGGATTCTAAGAAATTAGGAAAAATGAAACATCGTTGTTTATTCTCACCTGACACCAAAAAAATTGTACTGCTTATAAAATAAGCCCGATAAGCTAATATATTCCCTTTCAGGATGAGTGCTAGTTTAAAGGATATAACAAAGGGTAGTTATTTGAACGTATCCGAAGTATCAAAAGGCCCTAACTGTCGCTTTATGCTGGACGTAACGAATATTTTTTCCTCTTTTCTTTTCATTTTAAGAAATGCCTTATCAGAAGAGCAAGCAACAATATCATATCGAGTATTCGGCTTATCTGAAAACTTGCCCCATGTAGATCTCTACGTTACAGGTATTGTGTCCCTTCATATTTCCAATCAAATAGCTATCATGTAGCCTTGACGACGGTAACAATCAAATTTGATTAGTAAATAGTAAAGTCAAAAATAAGTTTCCAACTGAAATGGCTAATTTTGATGATTTCTGTACAGTGCGTAATAAGAAAATGTATGTGCTGATAAAAGTCTTGAAATTAGTATAATGAGGAAAATTCTATATCTATGTCTAAAGCACTCACGTTAAGTTTTGTTGAATAGCGTAGAATCTTCATCGAAACGTAATTAATTGCGAACAATAGTTCTTCATTGTACATAAAGTGCCGGCAAGCATTCAATTTATTACTACTTATTAAACCAAATATTTTTTGTGCGATACATTATTGAATCAAGCCTATACTTATCATTTAATCAGCTGTCAACGGCAACATGTGTATTATAGTATTTAACTGACTGCACGATTATTATTACCACTTTCACCAGCAGGTGATGAAATTTCACGGAGAACGAAATTTTTCTCCATAAAAACCTCGCGCACATAATATTGTCGGTTACAGTTTTTTCAAGATGGCTACAGCAACATATGTACAAAAGAAGCGTGAAAGCAAGCAGAGGAATTTGAATACAAAACATTTATTATATTTATAAAGATATACAAATTATATTCCCTGATAAATATTCGTCTAATAAATATTCTCTGGCGATAATAGAATTATGAAAAAGTAAAAAGGGAAAGAAGAAATTAGAAACGCACTAATTGCGAGTCAAGCATTTTGTGGCTCCACTACTGTTTCTGTCAGCAGTTCCAGTGAGAAGCGAACAGCATGTCATACCAAGATGGGGGCATAGGTACTTGGACAAACGGATGAGCGATCCAAAATCTAATCATAAGGAGACTCGGATCAAACTGTTACGATCGAGCGAACGGTCGGATTAGTGAAACACTTGGAAAGGCAGCTCAAGGCTCGGTTAGCCTTGGACGCGTTAGATTACCCAATATTCAGGCTTCGAGCAATGCTGCGTGTCGCCGGCATGGGGCAAAAATACACGTGAAACCGTACGGCACAGCCCGCGATGGACAAGCCAGGCTCAGTTTCGTACTGTGGCAATAACCTCCAACGAAAGAAGGCGAGCCCTGAAATTCTAGAAACTACTGGATATCATCTTTCCCCTCTACTTTTGGGCAACTCTAATAAATACATTAAACTTTCATCAAAATTAAATGGGCCATACGTGTTTAACTGTCTTTTTCCACGAGACACTTCTGTGAGTCACGACTGATATTTTATATACTCACTTTGAATGCCCATTTGCCAGAGACTGTGGTGATTTAAAAGGATAGAAGAAGGTAGAAATTGTGTGAATATGTATATCTGAAATACCAGCCATCTGCTAATAAATGTGTCTCCTGTAAAATGACGTTAATATTTCTCATGGAAAACATTACTGTTTCAACGTCGCGAAGATCTTAGTAGATACTACTGTGGAAGTCTCTTGTGCAATACAATCCAATCTGTTGATACTTGTGGCTTTATCTGTCCAGGTATAACATATGGCCCCTCTTTCGGGATATACACATAATTTTGAGATGAAGAAATGAAATGATTCAAGAAGTAATTAGGATCATATTAAGTAGCATTCTCTTAGATGGTAACTTATATAAACAAAACTGAATAAATGTCAGCCATGGCTCTCTATAACATGAAATAAAATATTACATCTTTGAACTATTTTAATACTCCTAATTTAAAGAACGTATTCCTTCTTTTACATTTAAGACACCTGATACTCCCAAAATTCCAAAATCATTTTATCATTTTGGAGAAAGTGTACCTACTATTGGATGTTGAAATTACGTGCAATTTAAAAGGAACCAAAAATTTAGAAATCTGCGCACCTACGCCACAACGAAATTTGACTAGGGAAAATAGAGGCTGATTATCGTACGCTGATGCAACTGTTTGAACCTTCCAAGCAGAAAAAATACATTTTCCCTCGGGACATTCGATTCTGATTAAGATTACTGCTCGCAGATCACGAAGGTCGTAGAGTCCCGAGTACCATCGACGCCAATATAGTCCTGTTCCGCCTATCAGGCGTCCCTAGGGACACCTGCACGCATCGCAAATTGTATAGTACGTATGTATGTACAACGAAGCATGTCAGACGTGTACGCAGTGGAGTGCAGGTCTGTAGCCGTTGGAAGAAGCAGGCTTGTTGGACGTGCCGAACAATGAATAGCAATGTTTAGACGTATATATGCATACGTTTCGACGTACGAGCAATGGCTGTGATTGTGGCAATGAAAAAAAATTTTAAAAAATTAAAACCGACTTAAAAAAATTACAATGCCCTAAAGAGTAAAAAATAATTGTTTTCCTTATTTAAGCTATGACTCTCAATTTTTTGGAGTCGGCGCCTTTTTATGATATTTTAGGAAAACCTGATTCGAATTTTATTTTCAAACCCTCAATAGATTTTATAAAATCTATTATGTGTAAAGTAAATTAATGACTTTAATGAAATGCAAGGAAGGGTACGAAATGGAGTCGAAACTATTCAGATAATGAGTGGTATTTTCCAGCGAATGTGAGGTTTAAATTAAAGTTAAAGCGCGCCATACCATGCACCGTGGCATTTCGAGTATTTCCTTCAATACTCTATAACTTACAAGGGAAAATCTGAAACCCCGAATATTAAAAAAAAATCTGAAACTTTGTGAATATGTAGTGGATTCCCTCCTGATTACAACGCATTTTTCTTTTGCTGCCCAAATTCACACTAAGGGGGTGAAGTTAACCCCTGAAAATTCAGCTATTTTCCGATTTTATTTAGTAATTCGCAATCTGTAAGAGATAGAAAAAAGGTTTCAAAACAAAAGTTATTTCTTTTAATTAGGACTATCATTTGGTAACTTACAGTTCTTACAGTTCGCGAGTTATAACACAAAATCGGAAAATAACCGGAATTTAAGAAGTCAATTTCACCCCCTTAGAGTGAATTTGGGCACAAACAAAAATTTCGTTGTAATCATGAGGAATCCCCTACATATTCACAAAGTCTCAGAATTTGCTGAATTTCCGGGTCCGATATCTTTCCTTGTTAGAAACTTCGGTACATATTCATATAACATTCTTTACTGACTGTAATGTGTAAATTTAGCCCCTGAAGTATTGGAATGTATTTGTGAATCAACTTCTATAGGTAACGAAAGTACGCTGACTCACAAATAAATTATGTCACCTTGTTGACATTATTACGTTCAGTAAGCACTCCCCAAAGAAGTATCCTCATAATGGCATATGTTGCAACCATGATGTAGTTATAGGTATGTATTCACATAATTATACGTTGTACAGAATATCTTACAGTAATGAACACTTAACGATGCTCAAATAATTCATTACCTATTATTACATCCAAATTGTAATCGGCGAAATGTATTTGAATATTCATATTCAATGTAACTTTCTTCCCTTTATCTACTTTTGCAGATGCCATAAGACGTTTCTCATTTTTGAACTGCAAACCAAGATAATCGATGATAGAAATCAATTTGAAAAATTGTTATCCATAAAGTAGAATTTGTGTGTAGAAATTAATGTCTGGTATAAGTGGAGAATGCTTTACATACTTGGTACAAATAAATGATTGCATTGTGTGTAATCTATGTATGTGTATGATTGATTATAATATCCTAAGAACAATCTAGTCTCGTTTGATAAATGCATGACCTTGAAATGTTAGTACGTAGGTACCTGATTCTTTAAGTTGAGCGTACTCTCTGAGGAACTTTCATCGAAAACGCCTGATATTCAATGTGATAGAGGCAATTCTTCGCTATTTCCAAATTGTGTACGCGATGAAAAAACTCTGAGTTGGTTCACTTTCTACGGCCAATGACTGTTTAACCAATCACCCATTACCAACTTCGACATCACAGCAGAAACTTTGCGAAACGTTACTGCTACCTATACGTGCTCCTCTGTTGCCATAATACTACAACATCCAGAGAATAAATGAACGGCACTTGCCGTAGAAATCGCGATTTGTCCAGATCAATATTTACATTAAAATAAAGAGGGATAGAATTTTTATCTAGAAGCAAAGGCATTGAACAAAACAAACAGGCAAATGAATTTTGGAAGATACAATCCATTTTGTGGCAAATAATTTCATATTCGATTGATCCTCAGTGCAGAGTAAAATTTATTTAACAATATATGATATTTCGCAGTCAAAACTATTTATTATTTATTAGTAATTATTTCCTTTTCTCATTGATTCCCAATATTATAATTCGGTATATTGAATATATTAAAATAATGTATATTGAAGTCAAATAGTGTTGACATATAATGGTCTACCTGTCAAATTAAAATTCAAAATGCATACTATAGTGTATATTTTATATAAAAATGAACTATTTTAGTAAGTTATGTTGCAAGGTTCATGCGCAGACATGCAAAAGTATAAATTTTAAACCTTTTTAATCACCACTGTACACTTGCATTTTACCTTCTCAAATCCGACAGAACGTAAAGTCCTTTATTTCGTTTTTAATACAACCATGTTAAATCATATTGCTTACTTCACTGTTGAAAACATATTTATTAGTCTACTAGCAAAATACCCCCGCGCTTCGTGTCGAGCCTAAGAGATATTAAGCACTCCATGAAAACACACTTCACCCCGTTTCACCACCCCCTTAGGGGTTGATGAGGAGAAAATCCTGAAATTGGTTTTTAGGCATTTATTTGATAATCTTTGTGAGCAAGAAGCAAGTTGATATCTAATCGGGCCTAAGAGATATTGGGGAGTCGGAGAAAGTATATATTACTCCTTTTCACCCCCTTAGGGGTTGGTTAGGGAAAAATCCTGAAATTGGTTTTTAGGCATTTATTTGATAATCTTTGTGAGCAAGAAGCAAGTTGATATCTAATCGGGCCTAAGAGATATTGGGGAGTCGGAGAAAGTATATATTACCCCTTTTCACCCCCTTGGGGATGGAAGTTCAAAAAATCCTTCCTTAGTGGGTGCCTGCGTCATGAAAACAATGTACCTTCCGAATTTCACGTTCCTAGGTTAAACGGTTTGAGCTGGGCGTTGATGAGTCAGTCAGTCAGTCAGGACTTCTTCTTTTTATATATATAGAAGATTCTGTGAAGGATCGCCTTCTCTGTTGAGACACTTGCCTAAACGATAAATAACCACAGAAAATCATCCAGTCGAATAAAACTGGGAAACCCTCTTTTATGACTTCCACTCGTAGAAAGCAAATAAAATGTGTGCATCTGCATATCTGAAATATTAATCGCATGATAGAAAAGTGTCTCGCGTGAAAAGGTTCTAACAGACGTTATCTATGCTGCATTCCACTTAAGAGTAGGGTAGAATGGGGCAAAAAAGTCCGGCGGGTAAAAAGTCCCGAATTCAAAATCTCCATTCGTAAACTGTCGATTGAATATTACAGTATAACTATTTTGATGGCGAGTGTAGGAATGAAAAGAAAATCTGAATGCGAACGTGCAAACAAATAATTAGAAAAGACAAAAAATCCAAAAAATAACATCTACTTCTGACAACTTTTGAAAGGAACAAAGTAAATCGGTTCCAAAAGGAGAATAGCCCAACCATCAACGTCTATGGAAAAAATAATTTATCCTGCGTGTGAAGAAAAATACACTGATCTTCCTTCTCCAAACTACGAAGGTGGGGGTAATGTTATGTGCTATTACTGTTACCTTGATTGAAAAAAAAATAAGTTTATTGTAAAGTACCTATTAGTCCTTTTGCTATATTACCACAACTATTGTATGTAGGAAAATAAAACACTTTTGTGAAAATTTCTCGTTGCGTTCTTTTACCCCATAACATGCGAACTTTTGCCCCACATATCGGGTAAAATTCGCATTTCACACTTTTTGGAAATATTTATTTTATATATGTTGTGTTATATCACTGTGTAAGAAATAACTAAGTACTATCCCTTATTATTCGATAAGGGATAGTAGTTATTTCTTACACAATGATATGACTATCAGTGTAATACCAATGGATTTTAGGGAAGTCTAAACTTTAAGTGCGTACTCTTACCTCACTTTACTCAACTATTAAAAAGTTTGCTCAAAAATATGCTGTCGATTGACCTGGTGACTACATAGGTATAAATGATTCCTGTATTGTGATTGATAAGGAGATGTACGCACCGTCAAAATTCTATAAATTAGTATAATGGGGGAAATGCACGTGTTGAAAGTAGCCAGCTGAGAGACTTGTCTATGCTTGTCTAAACGGTAGAAACCCATGAAAATCATTCACTGGAATAAAATTGAGGAACCCTCTTTATCCGGCTTCCTCCCGTCGACTGAAAATCAAAACAATCATATGCTGTCCTAAATATAGATCGAAATAATTAGCACGGCGAAATGTAAATCCGCGATAAGAATAGCGTGACGGCAACACGTGTGAAGACACGCGGTTTGCATTTTCTCCCGCGTCTACAGTTTGGTTATGACATAACCGTGTAATACATGCGTTTAAAAGAGACCATCGAGGAGACGCGAGCTGTCTTACGGGGGAAAGCAGTTGCTCACTTTCACCACTTCGCAGGCTTTTATATTGTACACGAAGACACGCGTGCAGGGAGCGCGTCTTTACGGACGTTTGTCCGTACACTCGAGTTTCATTTTGCCGTTTTTAATACAGGGTGTTGAAGAACAGAGTCTAACGATCCTCAAGTTCCAACGAGCGTTTGCATATTGACGAAGCTTCAAATACTGAAATCAATGATATAGAGTGGCAGGCGTGGACGCTTAATAAAATTCAGGCAATAAGAAAGTTGAGCGATATAAAATTATACACTAGAAAGAAGTTGTAACGTGATTCGAAGTCGCGCGAAAGAGAGCAAGCTTTCGGTGGGCAAACACCTATGCCTCTACGCCACGTGCTTACTTGAACAAAGTGATTCCACCACTGAAGATAGATACATTTAAAACTTTAACGATATAGATATCTTGTAAACTATTAACCGCCTGTACCTAAAATCATATATCATTTCCTTCTGTGTTTCAAGCACTATCAGTACGCAAAAGCCGGTTGAAAACTGTGAGTAATACCCCCAGACCTTCCCTGGTATGGGAGCTCTACTAATTTTAGCGCTCACATGAACGTTAGTTGCTACCGCGTTGCTATGCGTACCTGATACAAGCGAAACACGGCGTATAGCGAAAAACAAAGGTACGCCTGTTCGTGGATAACGTTGCTGTAGGAGCTGCATGTTGTTTACCGAAAGGGGTAAAAAATCTTAAAATTAATCAATACGAGGCTGATAATGTTATTCCAATGACGTAAGTAAATTCATCCGCAACACGACGAATGTGAATAAAGGAATAAGCCTGGAAGTACGTTGGTTCAAAAATCTAGGAAAAAAGATTATCGCCGAATTCAACAGAGATTACTTAGCATACGCAAACCTAGCGCAAGTCTTTAGTACCTACTTATTAGTAGCTCACCAAGTATTATCATCACTTTGCTGTCAATGTCAACTTCTAATTCTAATTTGGAAATGACAAAGACGCGTTTTGTGCATGGTCATGCCAGTTACTACCCTTCAATGGTGCTCTTGTGAAAGTGAAAATAAACTTTTATATTTTACCCCGAAAGTATTGACTATGAAACTCATGTTGGTTTAGCATTTTTCTACTTCCCTCGGCTTGCAGGTACTGCACGGCTCTATAGTGGTAAATTTCGTTTTAACACCATGTATAATGCCCCCGCTACTCTCTCGACCGTGGACCTGCATCAATCTTATGCAATTCGCGTCGAAGACGCTTCGTCCTGCGGAATTTCTTTCTTTCGTGAAATACTCCATAGATGCCTACCTCGAAGATACTACCGCCAGCGAAAAGTTTCTCCGTGTGCTCGGTAATGGCGGTGAAATTTTACGTCGAACGCTGTCAACGTTTATTTTATTCCCAAACGGAGCACTTAAATATTTTACCGACTCCTTCGTCATTCGGATATACTTTAATTTACTCGCCTATACCTGCTGCTTTCTGTTCATATTGGCCTTCAAATTGGACCATCTACTTTCACTCTGACTCCATGGCCTGCGATTAACCGATGAACTAATGGCTGCTCGCATGATCATTCGTTACTCGCTTCAGGAATGTGACTTAAACGATATTCATTCTACAGATATGAAGATAAAATTGTCAATGTAAAATTAAATGGATAATGGAGTTAATAAACCAAGAGTGAAAGTAATTTGAAGAAGTAGAAGTGCGTGAGTTATTCAGTTTCTTGGAGGTAAACTTTTTTAAATCTCCTTGATACATACGTTATATATGTATATAAATAACTTGTACTTCAATAAATATGTCTAATGAGTCATTTTAAATTAACACAGTGTTAATGGGAAAGAATAAGGACAATTGCTCTAGGTAAGGAAATCTAAAAAGACGGCAGACCATGGGACTAAATTTTCGTGTTACTGGAAATGCAAACAAAACTGATACATTACAAGGCCTATTACTGGTCAAAGGTCCTGTTAAATGTACAAATTAGCTCCCGAGAGATCAAGTATTCTATAATTCGAGTGATTCTGTAAAATATCATGGTTTTACGACGTAAAATATGAAATACTCGAAGAACGGCCAATCCATTGATTCTTATACTTTCGAAACACACTATATGTAAATTTTTAGTAATACGTTCATTCTTAGAAAATATAAAGATTCAGTATGAATTCAGAATCCTTCTTTTCACAGAATCTCGCCACAACAATGAAAACCTATGAATTCATTTAAAACACTACTGATAGTATTATGTAGGTACTCATTGTAGGGTATTAAAAAATCCATGGTACACACATTGTACATTAGGGTGCCAGTTATTTTCCGACTTTTGATTTTGAAAGGAGACCCCCCCCCCCCCCTAGTTTTGTTCCTTTTGATTTAAAATTGCGCGCCACCAAATTTCAGCTCATGCAGATAATATTACCCCGTGGCGACAACACGTGGAAATTAACTAAAATTACTTTTACAAATTTTTATTGAAGGATTTATCTTATTTCAAATGTCCCAACTGTCTTCCAAATCCTACATATATTCTAATTTATATAATTAAAAAAATTAATTACAATTGCGGAACATACATATCAAAGTCAAGTATACAGTGTTAATGTTTTATTATGCTGCGTTTATAACTGATTTGATACACGATGATTTACATAACCGTTACAGATAACGACAATTCTACGAAACACTAAAAGTAAAATGGAATAGCGGGGGTTGCTATTGCATTCCTTAATTTTCGTCGTTTGCAAGACTTCTTTGTAATTTTTTAAAGTTAAAGTTCAAATCGTCACGGTTTAATGTTATTCGAATAAGCTGAATCTTTACACATCACTATATTAGATCAAATGAAACAAAATTAGGGAGGGTCCGGCGGAAAATTTGAATTTTTTTACTAAATAAATAAGTGGCGCCCTATTTTACATGTATATAACACACGCCAAAGCAGACAGAAATATATTGTTAAACATGATTTTGAAAACAAACCGTCTCCAAGTTATAAACGAAAATATTTTGCTTCTTAATAGAAGACGTTGACATTCCTTGCTTGCATTTAATTTAATTATACGTATATGTTTCTCAATATCCGTCTCCACCGAAGATAATACAAATTCAGAGACTTGCAGACGCGTATATAATACTTTGCAAAAATACATATAATGTATTCATATAATGTACACATATAATGTGGTAAAAGCAGCAGGGCAAATAGTTAGTAGGATCCTTGAATGCTTCCCTCGAGTCAAGAACCCAGTAATATATTCAGCAGACTTTGTGGACATTAATACTTTAAAGCCCTAAAGCCAATAGGAATGTGATGAAATAAATGCAGTCCAAATGGATAATGAAGATCACATTTGGTGGTTGTACCCTCAAGGCTATCGCTTTACACCATGTTAATCACTATCACTATATCTTTGAAACGGACAGTACCTACCTATTAATTATCTCCTAACACAGAACACATAAAACATTTCCCATGACCTAAAGGCAATTGTTTCTCAAAGCCATATTTACTGACAACATCTTATTCTGTCTATTGAATACCGATCCTGTGCAAAATAACCCATACACTGTTCCTCTGCATTCGAAAATCCCGCAGAAAAAAATGAGTTTCCCCTTTTATTAGGTATAGGAAACGCGAGCTGTTCGGCCGTGCAAATTCGTTCAACAATTTTCACTTCTCCCGTGTGATTTTTTTTATTCCCCTCCAACGACAGCAAGTAAAAGCACGAGGCTAAGCGTGCGCTCCTTCATAAGATACCGCGTATCCTCGCTGCGATACGTAAAGTAAGGCGGGCACTTTCGAATTGCATAACCGCGGCCCGCGCCTTCATTCGGTTATGTCAGAAGAAAGCTGCCGTGAGCCTGCCTGGGAAATGTAGGTAGGCATACACGCCACATACGTGCACACGGCCATTACTGTCTGCCCGATTCTCTTTAAACGTTATAAATAAATGTGCTAGCTTCTTACACCACCAGGGGTATACCAGGCCCCGACCAGATGAAAGCGCCATTCACGTCCATCGTCGAGACCGCCAAGAACAAGCTGGCTTCCTCTTCTTTCGGGGCCCACTGTACCGTCGAGACCACGGATAATCCTCCCTCGACGGTTCATTACGTAATTTCTCAGCATACTATCTTCACTTGTCGCGGCAATGAAGCATACACGGTGTGCGCACAGTCCAGCTTCGACCAGATGGCGTCTGGAATTGGACAATCCCTGTCCGAGTTCCTTTAGAAGACAGTATCCAACAGACTCCTACATGCTTTGGATTTGTGTAGGGTGCAGAGGTACTATTGGAGTGAAATGAAAGATTCTAGAATTTTGGAGGTAGTAGATGTATTAAGAAAAATAAAAAAAATGTTAAAATTGCAGCCTTTGCAAGAAGATGAAGCGCCCTGATTTGAGTCTGAGAAAGGTTTGGCCTCAAAATCGGGAGAACTTCTTTAAATAAAAAGGGAACGGTAACAGATACGGCAATAAATCTACTACCACCCATAACCACATTCATAAAGTTTAAGAATGTCTTTTCCTTTCTGTGTTTCGGATAACCCTTACAGTACTTTTCGTCAACGCCAGGACCACCCGAATATTTTTCAACGCTCTCTCTGTATCTGCCATGTTTTTTTTTCACTGTCGCACAAAAATTCAGAACAATAGCTCAAGATACAATAAAACAGCCTGCCAAACCTCAAATTAATTTGTCGAACCGTTTTTGTACAAAAAATTCATAAAGAATTCACTATTTTTCGACCTGAAAAGGCGCAATCCCCCCCTTAATGCGTAAATTCGAAATTAGGGAACACTTTTTTTCTAATTCCATCGTACACTGGTATCTCTCAAGAGGAAATGAAATTTAAATTTTGACACTATAAGTAGAGAAAGCAAAGTCAAAACATATTGATTACACAACAGAAAATATTTGTCATGCCTTATAGTGGGTGGTTTCAAGTATTATACTCAAACAAAAAATGTATATATTGCAAGTTTAAGCGCTGAAATAAAATAGATGTCTCGTATTTAATGTTATAATATTATTTTTTAATACTAGTAGGTATATGTATTTAAAAATCCAAATTAAATACATTTATATAGGTTTAAGGCTACATATGTATATTGTCCGAGAAATACCTACAATAACTAAAAATTTGGTGAACCCAGCATTAGTTTTTATCACGGCTTGGATTCGGCGTGGCATGCTTTCAGTGCAAGCTGTGGCCACTTCCTGCAGCTTTGGAGTGTTGTGCCATATTCTCCGATGATATTCTCTATTAAATAGTTCCGTCTTATTTGTAATAATTTTATCCCCGCCCTTTTAAATACAAATAAGATTTATATGTTGAAAAATAACTCACAATGTTGCCAGATATTGTAGCTAATCAATAAATGAAAAAACAATAATATTCATGCAAAATATAAACCTTTTTGTTTGAGTATAATAATTTAACCACCCACTGTATGTTATGCCTGAGAACAACTCTTGTGAATAGAAATGTTGGGCCGATAGAAAAATTGTCTCACGTTGCTCGGAATATTGTTAATAGACAAAAACTAAATGAATAGCAAAAATCTAGCAGCTGTTATGTTTTCTTCTCCTCAAAGTTATCGTAAAATAGCTTTAGCAGTAAATATTTCAAAATTCCAATGCTTAAAATAGATAAGATCCGTCATGAATAGAATTTCAGATATCAAAGTTCAATACTTTCTAATTTATAATTCAGGAAGTAGTTGATATATTGTAGGTATTCAATTGCAAACTTTGATTGTACCTTCTTTTGAATCACCGACAAACTTTCGAATCCAGTAGCAGGCGACAATCCTCAGGATTGGCACATGAATGTCGATCAGGCTTATCTTCAGAGCAATTAGCAGCATGCTGCAAAAGCGGCTGCCCTTCCGCAACATTAAACTAACATATTTTGACGCAGTACGTGCTAACATCCTTGAATTACGGCGGTGTATACAGAGTGCCCGGTTATTCACTGATCTCCTTAAAGGAGGTAATAAGGGAGGTAAAATGAAGAAAAAAGTGTTATAGGTATAAACATGGTGGCAAACAAATACCTAATGAGATATACGTTTTCAAAGACTAGCACTACTTACGTCGCAGGGTTATAATAAATATTCAAAATGACCACAGTTTTCTTCTATGCAAAGATCAATGCGGCGTAACAGCGATTGACAAATGCGAATATATTTAACGTGATAGTTTCACTTGCAGGTAATATTGCATTCCACAATTCGTCACGATTTTCAAACTCATGGGAGTACTGAACAGTAAACTGTTTACTTTATTGCTCCCCAAAAATGGAGATCTAATGGTGACATAGATGGTGATCTACGTGGTCATTTTGTTTATAAATAAATAAATTTACATGTTTCATTATATCTTTGGTTACTTCAATAGAAATTGATATCTCCGTAAGTATCCTAAAGTAATTTTTGACACCCTTCATTTTACCTCCCTAATCATCTCGTACAAAATATCTACAGTAACGTTAACAAATTCTTTTGGAAAATATATTTATTTATAAATACATCTTTTACAAAACTTCAATAAAAAAAATTTTCTGCTTTTCTTGTACTTCTACGTAGTTGATTCGTATTTCAATTTGTGGATGAGAAAAATAATAATACATATAACCAACGAACGATGAAAATATAATGAAATATCTCTGAAGAATCTGCTGCCTATTAAGTGGATTAAAATCACGAAAAAGTAACAGCACTATTTGGGAACCTTCAGAGAAGAAAGTCTAACGGTGGAGCGAGTAGTGGTTCGGAGCAATCCTCACGAGTACCTGAGCCCCAATTCGATCCGGGTACCTGTTTGCTCCAAACATAATTAACCCCGAACAGAGGGGGGCAACTCCTCCTTTTGTCGCGCGTCACGGGAATTGTCATCGTGGAACGGTCCCAACGTCAGTGGCACGCGTACGACCTGATTTACAGCCGATTTGCATTTTATGTCCAACCTTTTCACCCCGTGACACGGAGACGTCCCGGCTCCCTCTCGCCTCTGTTTTCACCGATGCGATCCGTTACACAGTACGGAGCGTCTGAACTGCACGAAGGAGAAAGGGCGGGTTTTCAACGGATGCTTTGCAAATCTTACGAACAATCTTTCAAGGAAACAAGGTCAGTAATGCCAACATTTTGCATTGGCTTCCCCGCGTCGCAGCAGGAGCGCATACTTTACTGTAGTCGGAAATTTATTATCCTCCTACATTTCGGGTAAAATTTCAAAATCAACAGAATGCCTCGTAGCCCTGGGAATTGTGTACACGGTGTACCATGTTCTAGCGATTAAGGAGGGAAGCTTTTTTTGTGTATTTTCATAATGTTTGGGATCTCAAAAATATACTTGCACAGTTTCAAAGTGGATCTCGAAAAATTCTGGGAGCTACGGAATGTTTTGTTGGAGAGAACGTGATTCCTAAATTCGAAACATTAATAATTCGTTCTCTAATATGGTTCGAACGAATAATTCGTTCATTTTGAAGTAAAGTATTCATAGAAATATACTACACTGTATTTTTGTTATATTTGCATGAAGCTTATATGTAGGTACTTGTATTTATTTAATACTAAGTTAAGGAACTGCGACACCCTGTACATACGAACGAATCAAAAGAGTTATTTGACGTTCAGGTAGAAACGCGTAACATTGACAAGAGAACAAATTAATGTACATAATTTGTTCTCTTGTCAATGATATATTCTTCGCCCTTTTTTTGCTATTATCATTTTACATGGTTTTTATCGTTGTGGGGAAGATAACATTAAATGTCGTTCTTACGACTTATAGTAGTACCGTGTATATAGATGTGCGGAAACAAATTCACAACTTTGACAGTTTTTGATATTTTTGAATATTTCCTTTTTTATATTTCTTCTTAATAGACACATTTTATACGGACAGTAATAGTAGCAACATCAAGACGTATTTAACAAACAAAATAAAATTGGAATGAAAATTGCTATTTATTAACCTATGTTTATTGCTGTTGAAATAAATACATATAAGTATCGTAACAATTCTGTATAAAATTAAAATTCTGCCAAACTTAATAATATGAATTTGAATATGAGGCCACTTACATATTGTTTTTAAGACCTTAAACTACAAGTTAGAAAAAAATGTTGACTTGCAAAATCTTATATCACAATTTTTACTGGACAGTTCTGTAATGATATCTCCTTTCGAAAAATATCAGGAAGGGTTTGGAGGAACATGGAACACTTTGCACAAGGTGGCCCTTATTTATACGTGTTGAAGTTTCTTTTTGTATTTCTTTACTCTCACCCCTTAGAACGGTGCCATTCGATAAAAAAATAGTCCCTGAAAAAGTTTATTGCAATCGGACAACAGAAAAGGGTGCCGACCAGGCCTTACAACTTAGAATTCATCAACGGTTTGAATTTGATGAATTTCTAAAAAATGGTAAGCTGTATCGAAATTTTGTTCAAATAATATTAAAAGAGCATTCGATTTTCTACAATTATTGTATATATAATTTTTTCGTGCGTCCAATCATTTTTTAGATAATAGAGTTTGAATATAGAGGGGTCCGCACACTGCGCGCATAGACAATACGTCACGCCGTACAGGTGGGACGCGCGAAGTGTGGACCTCTTTATATTCAAACGCTATTATCTAAAAAATGGTTGGAAGCACGAACAAATTATATATACAGTAATTGTAGAAAATGGAATGCTCTTTTAATATTATTTGAACAAAATTTCGATAGGGCTTACCATTTTTGCATCCGCAACAATTAAAGAAGAATATCGAAAGTCTGATAAGAAATCTATAAGAATTTAATAAAAAATCACATAAAAGTTTTACTTAAGATGATATTCTCTTATTCATTAAAATAATAAGTTTGGGATTATTGGCTATCACTAAATGGTCGATACATGAAAATATAAATTTCAGGATTTAAGGTTTTTTTCGCCTCCACCTCACTACACGCCGGAAATGTTAGCAATTTTATTCATGCAAGAATAACATTGTAGTTATCGTCGAGTGTCTGAAATCGATCAATGAAGAGACGTTGCTAATCCTAATAAGAAGCGAATAATTGTCCATGTGAAACGAATATTAGTTGTACAAAACCGATTGGCCGTTTACGGTAATTATCGAATCACTTTCGAGGGACTTTCGCGCTGGTAAAGCAAGATAGCGATGTAAAATTAGTAATGTATTACCTTATCGCCACTGGTATCGCCGCCGTACATGACTATAATGAGCTGTCATTCATAAGGAGTCATTGTTTTTTATCGGAGTTACATTTTACCGGAAAAAAATTTAACCAAGTACTACGTGCCGCCATTTTAGTCTGCCACATCGCTTTTTCATTTATGTTTCTTATAAACAGTATTTTTGTCAACTGAAAACTGATTACTGTATATTGAAAACCTCGGATGTCAGGGTATTTGAACTTTTGGTCATAGAATATAGTCCATTTTTTAACGCATTTACCATAAATGAGAGCATTCTTATTACGAATATTAAGTATAAACACAAATTTGTTTTAAAATTGCTGATTTTTAAAAAAATATTCAGAACTATATCATGGTTCACGTAAGAATTATAAATAAATTGGAATAAATTTACTTGTAACTATAACATTCGACATAATTTTAAATTAGCTTTCCTTCTCATGTCAGATGTAGGTATGGCTTCATACAGTAAAAAAATTAAAAATTATAAACAAAAATGAGCAAACAGTTTGGGCCTGTATCTTCCTTTTACAGTCTTCCCAAACATAAACAAACACAAAAACGCATTGTTTCAGAGTGAAAGTACGAAAAGAAATCTGTGATATTCAAATCTAGTAAACGGAATTACCAAAGTCAAAAGTACCAGGCCCTTAAAATTTATTAATTCATACAATATATCTTACTCTACACAAGAAATAAATAAACTTCTCACACGATGAAGAAATTTAATGTCCCAACACCCCTTGCAATAAGTCACATATTGAATACAAATATGCTCTGAAATGTTAACGTCCTAATGGTCTTATTTTACTATATTCAAAATTTAAAACTTAACCATTAACAAATATTTAAAAAAAAGACGACTAGAACCTAAACCAGTTTTTCACAATCCCCTGCTTACTCAGATTAAATAAAAAAAATTTGTTAATTGTTGATAGTCTGTTCGCTGAGGAGAATTGTAGGATTCGATTGGATAGTTGAGCTAAACTGCCCTAGATCGTTTGTCGAGGAAGAAATAGGCGCACGCCGCGTGGCCGTGTAAGTGCGAGCTCACGATTGTCACGGAAATAGGTCGCCAGTGTGACGCCGTTGAAGAAAGGAAAAAAGGAATGGTGTTAGCCACTTTCCTTCTCATTCGCCGTGGAAGGTGTCGCGGACTGTGTACACGCAGCGGCGGCGTTTACCTGCCCCCGGCGTAAATGCTCGTTCGAGCGACTTTAAAGCGGCCACGTTCGACTTCCTTAACTCCCTGTCCGCACGACGATGCTGTATCTGCTGCTTATTCTTGGACGCGAAAGCTCTTAAAACGTGCATTTCATATGACTCGACGCACAGGGTCATTATGCCAGGCGGAAAATAGGCATTAGAACGCGAGCAGAAGTGTTGTTGGCGAATAGATACCTACAGGGTGTCCCCGAGGTTTCCTTACTTTAACTCTACTATGACGAAGTGAAACGAAAATGTCACATAAACACGGGGCCACAGACACTTTATTAAAAAGTTGCTAGAAAAAATGAAATCTGAGGAAAAAGCTAGACCTACGTTTGATATTGACATTATGTTCAATTTATTGCAGATAGAAATTGTCGCAATTAGGCTTATACCGATAACAGCGAGCGTCATTTCGAAATGCAAACAAGGGTGCAACGTTTCCATCACATTTCATTTTTTGGTTACAACTTTTTAATAAAGCATTTGTGAAAGCTGAGGGATACCCTGTATAGAATACGAAGTAAACTGTAATACTTTTTTGCAGGTGTTAGCATGGTATATACAAGGTGAAGTTTTTGATCACTTTCGAATATTCTAACAAGGGACATTTCTCGACTGTCACACGCCGAGTTTACGTAGATTATACTTATCTAATTCTTATTAACCCTTCATGGTCACACTGGTTCCAATAGACCCGCTTTTCAACTTTGGAGCTTGGATTTTCAAATTTGAGGTTTCCTCTTCCGGTAGAGACCATTAGTTTTTGAATCTGAAAGTCCGTAGGTGAGTGGCAGCTGTTACAAAAGTATCGTTTTTGAGCGTGGGTCTTTCGGACCCATTTGTGACCAACGCGTAAATTTGATCGAAAAAATAAGAAAAAATTATTCTACTCTAATTCGAGAAATTTACTTCAATAAAATGTATTATGTATGGCTGTGACAATATTTTTTCCCCTCAAGTTATATGTGTGTATAATGAGTACGAACACAGAATGTACATGTGTGCCGAATGCGCGGGAGAAGACTAGATTCAATTCTTTTCATTGTTAAATTACTTTCTTATGAATAAAAAAAATAATAATAATAAGAATCATTATAATAATAATAAATAGTTATTTCTCTAAACTAAACGTGTTTTTTACTTCATAATTATTGACCATCTTCAGATCTCAAAATAAATACCGTTTTTGAAACGCACAATAAGAAACTTTTCTAAAAGGACTATATCTTATTAGCATTAGCCACAATCTATGCAGAAATTAAATGAAATATAAAAAACGGTATGATTGTTTTAGTAAAAAAACTCATTTTTCAGGACTTTACACCTTTCCGATATTTTTGGTACATGTTGTCATTTCATTTCTTACTAAAACGCGACTATTCCATATTCTACAATGTTCAAAGTGTGTATTATAATTTTTGGGACTCGATTGGACTGACACAGTTCGTACGGTAACTGTTTAAAAATCGACCGGGTACATTGGACCCAGTGTGACAACCGCGAAACTTTACAGAAGTGTGACCACGAAGGCTTAAAAAGTCGAAATTGAAACATTCAAAGTATCAGTATTTCAAGATTTGGCCTGTTGTTTACGTTGATTAATTTGCGCCAAAATGGATCAACAATCTATAAATGAAACGAGTGAAAAATGACTACTTTTTAATATATTGTTTAAACAAAATGAGATATTAAGATTCGAACTACGTGGCTGAATTCTTTATAATAAAGTACATCATTTTCGTCTAAAAGATTTTCCTCCATAGTGCATACTGTCTGAAATATTGGGGCAATCGTGTTTTTCAACCCCAACTTTAAGGGCTGATTTCACCCACTAGATATGGATGATTGCCGATAAAAAGAATGAGTGTCAAATATTTTTTCGAGAACTATAATCGACGTAAACCTCATCAAAATCGGCTTGTAACAGTTGGAAAATGTCCCTTGTAAATGAAGAAATTATTATAACTCATATCTTGTGGGTCTGACAATTCTTGAAAAACGAGTTGCAATTACTACAGTTAGTGCAGTTTTTATTAACCACTTCAGTATTCCAACGCAGAGGTGCCAACAATAATATTTTTAACAATTTCTTTACATAAGAGAAAACAATTTGAAAACAGTTCGTGAGTGTATTTAAACAGAGTGTAACCGAGAATAATATCATCCAGAAGAATTATAAAATTCAAGTTACAAGTTATTAGTAACCGACATTATTTTGTGTTTGTATTCTTCTCATCATTACAAAAAAATGGCGTGAAAGATTGGGTCCTCCCTTTAAAAAAATTGAAAACGATGCTTTATCTAAATTAGCCAATACAATTTTAACATTAAGTTGAAGAACCTCTATCAAATTGACTTCAAGTTTCCCAGGACATAAATCCTTCAACTAAATTAACAATTTCATACTTTCTGGTCATTATTTTTCAGACGGTTTCTACATTTGTATAAATCCTAGATCAATAAATGATCAGCACCTTACAATCCACACGTAATCTTTTTTAACTTCCAGCTAAAAACTAGAATCTTAAACTAAACAGGACAACCAGCATGAGAATATAAATCACTCCACTGTACAATGTACTGTTCAGCCAATATAAATTCAAAGGTTAGCAATCAAAGTCTAACTCCGATCATAACACTTAACCTTCCACGCGTTTTTTGCACAAATTATGGCAGCTGCATTTCTCAAATAGAATAGAAATCTTTCAATCGTACGTGGCTTCATCAGCGATAAGCATAAAATAAAATCGAATCCTTAGACTCACGCGCGGTAATGGATCGTAATGATGAAATCACGCATACATGACAACAGCAGATAAAACGATAGGAAATTCATATTAATTGGAATGAGACGCCTCGTCTTCTTCAATTAACTCCTTAAACACGATATGAAATCTGCGAATGCTATTAAAGAAAACGACATAGTAGGTATAGTAAAAGCACAATGGACGGAAGATCAAACTTCAAAGTTGCAGACGTGCATAGCGATTTGCTTTTCTAGCCAGCCGCGTTTCGTATGCAGAGATATGCGCAGGTTCGTCGTAGTCGCCGTCGTAGTCGTCGTCGACAAACAAAAGTGCGTGAGAGGCTATCACACGTAGGAACTGGGTCAGAATACTGGAAGCGTCGATGTCGAAAAGAATCGAGGACGAAATGGGTCAGCGCCGGAAACGATGTCGAAACGAATCACTCGTCTAGCCGCGCTTTCTTCGTGACCTTCCTCCCAGTCTATAAATAAGCGTACGTGTAGATGGCGCGGCCATGTGTGAGTGCACGTTAGAAAGAGACACGGTGCGTGCGAGCTTACGAGCGCGTATCATTTGTGTAACAATTGTTCCAAGCGAAATATAGGTCGGCGCCAAACAGTAGTCTAGGTACTTTCGACTTCAGCTGCGCCGCTAGCAGACCTACGTTCAACGATGAGCTAGAATTCGACCGTGGGCTTTGTAGAGTCAAGGCATTTCTTACCCTTTTCTTTCTTTAAATTCAAACTAAATCTTCAACCAATTAGAAATTAATGGCTTTGGCTTTCCTCCTTTGGAGCAGCTGCTTAAGTGATTAATGTAATTAAATTTAGTTATTAGATTATGTAAATTAGCGTAGATTGATACTGCTTGTTCCTTCATGTTAATTGTAGTAAATTGCTCTTTTATTTATTCCTACTGCTCGTTTAAACCTTCGACGCAGGAGAAGGTGTATCGGTCGATAGTATGACGAATACAGGGTCCATTTTAATTTTAACCCATAATATACCTCGATACCTACGATATAATAAGCTCCTGTATTGGACTTTCATCTTATCGTAATTTAAAATCTTTATTCTTTTAAAAAAGTGATACTAATAAACAATAAGAAACTTGATAAATAAGATGGATCGAAATGGGCCCTACAGCTGAGGGTTAAGAAACATCATTTCTTTCATGATGACGCGTTGTAGGCTACACAAAAATTTAGTTCACTCCAAAGCACAATCTAACCAATACACCTACTTACAATTAGATCTTCCAAGTTGTTTCTAATCGATATCTCATTTTACCGTGAGCACACTTGACATGTTACACGATTCACTCAGACATGAATTAATATCCGCGTATGTTGGCAATTTTCATATATCATCAATTTTGTCTTAAAATATACCTTATCCACTCGTGGCCATTCCTCTAAATCCGCAACATTCGGGACATTGCACAACTCCCTCGTCTCGTGTGTTTGCGGTACACTTCTCGTCACTGCAAAGGCGAGGAAACACAAGAATTTAGATTCTAGTTGCACGTAGATCATGTGATTACAAAAACGATCTATCGTCGATTTCCGGTAGTGAAACCACGTCGTGGACAGCCCGCCTGGTATCAGCCTCGTGAACACATTATTAGTGAGCGATGCATATAATTTTCCAATTCGCCTGGGTCTACGACAGGGTACAATAATATCGTTTACATCCTTATTTGCAAGGAATCGCGTTACACAACGTGTAGATGATATTATTAGTGACCCATCTGGATGATTGCTCGGCAGCTGCCTCTGCCAAATGGTCAAACGGTCTAGGCGCTTTCTTCCCGACCTTCCCCGTCTATAAATAATACGCATGAGCTTACGCGACTGCGTTTATGCAATTGTCCGTCGTAAAATAGGTCAGGCTATCGTGGATAAGATGGTTTTATTTTATCACCAATGCCGTCCAACTATCCTCAGATTTTTCTTCCTGTTTACAGAGAAGTTGACAACGGCCTGACTATCAACAGATTCTTTCCAGACATTATGTTATGCGTCTCAGCGATGATGTTTACTGAGAGTCGTGCACTCTAATCGCTTTTAATTCGCAAACTGAGCACCAGGAGCGAGCTTGTGCACTGGCAACAAAACAGTCCCTTTCTTTGAACCATGCTCACGACATTGCGGCGTGTCGGGTGGACTAAGGGACGTCTAATTTGAAGAAAATTCAGTCCCTTCAACTTCATACTTCGATCAAGCTAACGCGATAAGCTTCGAATACGTAGCTCGAAACCACGTGCTAGTATGACATACATCGATTTTCTAAGATAGACAAATATCGTGCACATCCTGCAACGATCATGTGGCTTGTAAAGTAGGACCATTCGAAATGCAAAGAAAATGGTGATGCGGAGAGTCAGGAGGCCGCACAGTGAACGCGCGTATACCGAGGGTCAGGCTGAAAATAGGTCAGAGACCAGTGACATCGTCGAGAAAAGTTCGAGTCACCGTGAAGCCTTTCTTCGTAGCCTTCCACCTTCCTTCACATCCCTTTACAACTTCGTTTTCATTTTCGTTTTCGTTTTCGTTTTTATTTTCCTTTCCATTTCCGTTTCCGTTTCCGTTTTCGTCTGCCCGCGTATAAATACTTACATAGGTGGCTACATACACTGCTCGGTTGGTTCAAATGCGTGCCGCGTGTGTGTGTGCCGAGGACGCACGCATCGCGCACCGATTATGCCCTGCGCGAGTTGCCAGTTACGACATCATAGCCCGATTGCGACAGAGTTGTACAATGCGTGGAGGAGGAGCTTCTTCCTCGATCCCTACATATTCATCGATGACCCACGTGCAAACGCTTCCCCTCGTTTTTCCCGCTGCTGGGTCGCGCTTAAATTGTCAGTCCTGTGATCCCTTCGCAAAGCGCAGATCAGTGAAACCTTTCTTCTGTATTTTATTTAACGTAACTTTTCAACAGAAATTGACTTCCAAATAGATAATATAGGGTCGACTTGAGGGTTATGAATTTGTCACAGGAGGATCCTATATGTGGCATTGTACCATTTTTTTAAAAAGTTTTTGCCAGTTACGGCGCTCTAATAGTTTAAATTTTCAAACAATACAGCTCGTCTTTGCGCATTTTGTCGTAGAGTTTCTGTTGCCCTAGATAGACTCGTGTTTTCAAAGAAAAGTGTTGAGAACGGATTAGTTTTTTTTTGCAACTCAAGAATATGTTAAACACTTTTTACTTTAGGATCGTGATTGTAAAAATATATCGATATCAACTTTTACGTTATACTATAGGGATGTATATTACAGAGATCGAAATGGAGAATGTTTCTTCGTTTGAGGGGGTTGTTTATATAGTATGTAATGTTTAACTGACGTTATAAATATATTTGCAACCTAGATTAATACTGGAAAACTTTTATCGAAGTACATACGTCTTAGTTTAGATTTAAATACTTGTGAGGTGAATACAAAACGTTCATATACAAAAAGTACCATGAGTTTATTCAGCTAAAAAAGGGAAGATCGTGGTCCACTATGCATATTAATTTTACAGAATAATTATTGCGTTATGACAACATAATAATTATTTACAACTATTAAAAGTATATTTTATGGAAGTTAGTAGATATGTAAATATTTCATTTGTGTAGTGGTCAACAAATTTTGGATGGAAAAAAATAAACATTGGTTTTAACAAATTCCCTTGTTTCTTCGATATAAACAATTATGTTAATAAGATAATATATTTAACATTTTTTTTAAACACAAAAAAGTTTTTTTTACCTTAATGTAACATTGAGGAACAGTCTTCTCTATTATCTGCAAAAAAGAAAGCTTGTATTGAAGTACCTGACGCAACCACAATAAAAAATATAATTCAATCAGAAAAACATCTATATCGTAATGTAAAATTATTTATATCGAAAACGGTAACTAAAATGTCCATATTAAAACACAAATATCTAAATAAATATTCGCAATATTTTAATTGTAGTACCTCTGTTAGCCGTACTACATATCACGTACTCATATATCCAGTGCTTTTGCCGTTTTTCGGGGAATATTTGACATTGTTTACATTAAACAAGTGTAACGTGCTACCGACCTTGGCTGTGTTTCTAGGAAGCTAATAATAATTGGACACAATAAGATTAGATAGAAATTCGATGACACCGTACAGAAAATTCAATCGTTATCAGTGAACACGTTTATAATCACACGAGAACTTTTATGATGCGAGTATATGGTTTCAGAAATTGTTCGTGAATTTTGACGTAACAATAAAGTCATGTACTTATTGTAATTTTTATGATATATGTAGGTACGTCACCTGGGTTTTATTGAAATATTTATTTGCACACGATGGTGACTGCAAATAAATAAACAAAAGAAGACTAATGGAACGAGGATACCTCTTCCTTCCCTGTCTTAAGAAACATCGACTGTTCCAATTAATAGCCAAAATATGTGGGCGTCTCCAATTTCGTCTTGTTTCATTATACCTTGTATTAAGGACTTACACGATAAACATTTGATTTCTAGTATTCATTACCGCTTTACAAGTGCGCCCTATATGCAGACATAGAGAATGCAGTAACGCAGCCAGGGATGCGGTAAGACTTCCAAATTGAAGTGCAAGCCTGAAATGTAAATCCGTCGAAAAGGGCGTACACGGAGTTACGTTTCTAGGAGGCCATCAAGTCTCGACGATCCGAGGCCGACCTTAACTCTAGTCTCGAAACGAGAGCATCGCTTCTAAATGCGTCGTTCGCGACACTCTTTGATGCCTGTTAGCGCTACTGCAAGCAACGCCGCACACACACACCGTCGGAACTAAATTAACCTTGTTTTACCACTCATAGATCGGTCGAGTCGAAAATTGTGCCAATTTGTCCGTTTGTCAATTTTCCCCGAGAAAAAGAAAAGAGCATTACGTAGGTACGTCGATCATTTTGACTCACTAAAATGATTCTGTACCTAGTCCTGTTCGTGAAACCAGTTACCGCGGTTCACAAACTTTTATCGATATACACTACAAGTCAAAAGTTTTTGGAATCACTCTGTGAATTAAGGGAAGTAACGATTTGACTGTTAAACAAGTGAATTTAAATAATTTTCTCGCGTGATAAGATATTTGAGTTTATTAAAATGAAGACAATGTGCCATATGATAGGATCTCGAAGAGAATCAGCAAGTGATTGCTAACTTTTGGCCGGTAGTGTATACACGAAGCCATGTTCATTTCCTTCTCCCCTATTTCGTAATACTGTCAAACGTGTATACTAACCGAACTGTGTCATGATACGTTAGAAAAATTAAAATCGCCTTTCGAATTATTTACCTCGCCGCGACCAAGCTTGCGAGTTTGCGTTTATGTTTTCGGTCAGTAATAATTGCATTCATATGGTTTGAGGAAAAAGGAGCAACGGCAGTTATCTTTTGGAAATAGAGCATCATGGTTGCGAATATAAACATGTATGACTCTGTTTAGATGACTTGTGGGGTCATTTGAGACCCCTCAAGTACTTGAATTGTATCAGTTTTGAATTTAACGATCGAATGACCACGTAATAAAAATGTTCGACTAAGTAGCTCACCTAATTAATGCTATATGAATAAAGTGGAAAATAATTTTATTCTGTGTTCCTATGTCATGGCGCAACCTATTTTTAACGTAACCTAGCAATTAGTAA
This sequence comes from Andrena camellia, assembly GCA_029448645.1. NCBI lineage: Eukaryota > Metazoa > Arthropoda > Insecta > Hymenoptera > Andrenidae > Andrena > Andrena camellia. The sequence continues at coordinate 53,440,047 of CM055676.1, read as the reverse complement.
TTGCAGAAAGCAAAATAAGTTACAAGCAATTTCGATGTGCGTGGGTCCACATAGAGCCCAGAAAAGCGCCTCAACTGCTTTCTCGACAGCCAGCACTTCGTCTACCTGATGCTCGATACTCCATCTTGGTAGACAGAACGATCCTCTGCGGTGATCGAGCGTCTACAAATATTTGGCGGCCGATTTCAGACAGTTTTTCTTGGCAGATTTGCCAGCCTATTCACGATAGAGGAGAAAATGGCCCGAGACGGTGACAGCGGACGGTGGCAGAGCAAGATACATAATGAGTGTGACCACTATTATTTTGACGTGTCTCGGGTCGAGCAACGCTGTGGCGGGCCGCGTTCCTGGCTTACGTAATTCTGCCCGACCGCCAACATGCCACGAGCGCCGACGAAATGAAAATGAAAGTAAAGTAACCAAACATTAGGCCAGCGAGCAGCTACCGCCGGCGCTATCAAGGAGGATGGCGAGAGCGAGCCGGATGGCCGAGAAAGGGGGACCTTTGCTTGGTAAATGTGGCCTTCCGTGGATGGTAACTTCCTGTTCGCTCTGTCCACGGAGAAACAGATCATTCTTCGTGATTTTCTGTCCAATTTTTCACTCGCGAAGATAAGGTGCTGCAACGATTTTGAGAAAACCTCGAAATATTACATTCAGTATGCAGGTATTTTTTCGGTTTCCGGATTTTATTACCGTTTTCAAAATATTATTAGACAATAATTTATACGCTAAACGTATACTAATATATTGGTATTTTTATGAAAAGATATTACGTTATGTCGGTGTTTTTACAGCTCGCATTAATAAGGGCTATGAAGATATTACTTTAATCTACCATGTCACCGAAAGAAGAACCGGAAAATACCGGTATTTATTTCGGTTTCGGTACTTCAATGATTTCGGTATTCGCCTATTTCGGTTCTATAACGGTTTCGGTACTCATCTGTTTTGGTACAATATCAGTTTCGGTATAGCTTTGTTGACGTACTACCGGTATGAAAATCATACCGATTTGAAGTCCCTGATTCTTTATCCCTATCATCAACGACAGGCCTGCCCGGTAAGGAGCAAATACCTCCTTAAGTTCTGGGACCCGGGTAACAGCCGAGCGCTGAACTGTTACCTTGCTAACCGTTGCGAGGGTTGTGAAAGAACTGCATGAGCATGCGTCCATGTAGGCTCGTAGCATGAGTCTATGTAGTTGAGCCCCTTGCTGGGCCCAGTGCGGAACAGGTCCCGCAACAGAAATGAGGATAGTGAAATTCCCAAAACGTTTGCTACTGCCGGCATTTGGTATGACTTGAATTATGCCATCCTCAATGTTTAATGATTGTAAGGAACCCCGGAATGATGCATATGTATAACAAGCAACAAAATTGAAAATATAGAAACGTATTATTAAATTATTATTTAGGATGTTATTACTATATAAATAAAAAAAACTCGCGAAGAAAAAGAACAAAATTGTATTTAACGATATATATCATTTACAAAAGGCAGAAAATTATATACTAATAAATATACCACCACTAGATGGATTGTGGTTAGGATAGCACCAGAGGTGCACAGCCATTTGGATCCGGAGCCCTCTTTGCAATTCTGTGCGCCGGGTCAGAGCCGAGCGTAGAGCTGAGCAACAAAATAACACATTTTGTAGCAAATTTTGTGCACCTCTGATATGATATAGACTCGTGGTACGAGCCAGCATAGACGTACGCACAGTCTTGCAGTTTTCCCACAACCCATGCTGTGGTTAACAACGTAACAGTTCCGCGCTCGGTTGTTACCCGGGTCCCAGAACTGAAGGAGGTATTTGCTCCTTACCGGGCAGACCTGATCTACGACCTAGGAAAATGGAAGTAACGATTATTTAGTTCAGGGGTGTCGAATTTCCCCACTCCGAGAGCCGGACGAGTCGGGCCCCCGATCAGCCGGTTCCCCCACTTGTTATTCTCCAGGAGTTGCACGAGATGCGGCAGGGCGAGAGTGCGGAACCCGGAGGAGAAATTCATCAGAGTGAAGTAGGTGTGGAGGGGGCCGTTCTCCTACGGCTCTACGGAGCAGGCGAAGAGGAGAAGGAGCCACTGCGGCTCGCGAGCCGCTTGTTCGACACCCCTGATTTAGTTGAACAATATTTCAAGATTCAAGCCAAAAGATGACTTATTAAAGCAAGATGATACCGAAGCAAATCTCTTTGAACGAATTGTTTTATTAAAAAAATCAAGGTTAAAAATTTGTTGTGTAAACATGAATTATTGCTACTGCTTTTAGTTGATTTGTAAATATTGATGCTGGTAATTAAACATCTCTTAAATAAACAACATATGTACTAAATTACGGGGAAATATTTTTGTGGTTATATTAAAATCAAAGTATAAACAGACAATAGTTTCAGCAATTTCGAAGTTAAGAAGAATACAAAATATTGTTTGTAGATAAGTAAACAGATCATTCTGCAACCGTGCCAATGTCAATGTTTATAAATAAAGGAAAATGAAAATAATGAATCACAGAGAAGCATGTTATTTAATTTTCAACCGTGTGCACGCACACTTACGAACTTATTGCCACTGTAGAAAAGTGAATTCAAAAATTCTATTCTGTATTTTTTTTACAGTTTTCACAAATTTCTGTTTAAATATTCTGCTAAGAAGAAATCTGAAATTCAGATTTGAATTAAAATTTTAGTCTTCGAATTATTTTTTTTTAATATACATATGTATAAATAAATATATCATGATTCTATAAAAACAGTGTCATATAAAATATCTTTAATATGTATGATTCGAATATTATTTTTCTTGTCCCCATTTACTAATATTTTCCATATTATTGAAGTAATAGTAACATTATGATCACTCTGTTCACATAAATAGTATGACAATTTTCAGCAACTGTTATTAGATTTTAGGTATTAATTATATTTAAGTACAAAACTTACGCTACGAAAGATTGTTAACCTCTATAACTATTCACTTCCTTTTCGGTAACTACTCTTACGAGTAAAGGAAACTAAAAAAGATCTGAATTTTTGAATTTTCATTTCCAAATTGATTGTTTACATTTTTATTTTTTCTATAGCACTTAAGATAGCGCACCGTAAATGTCATCACAGAACTTTATTTATAAACTTTAAACCAGTGGAGAATACACTTAGGTACCTATTTCAGAGACGCCTAGATTTCTGAAAGACACTTTGCACTTGCAATTTCTGTCAAAGTCCCTAGACCCTCGACCGGGGTAAAAGAATTACGCGGCGATATTCCTTGGACTGATCTATTTTCTTGCCAGTTAGTCATTTGACCAAGCAGTTGGCTATGTGCCACCTACTGCACCTTAGCAGTCTCTTCCTAACTTTCCGGACCTTGCTCCCATTTCTCTAGTCGAGATGAGGCCGTGTAAATAGATTCGAACCTCGAGGAACAGCTACTCGAAACTGACCACGCGAAAAAGTGCGCAGACTTTACGACGTTGCAGGGCAAGAAAACCAAGGCGATTTATCCCCATAAAACCTCGTTAGAATTTCACTATTATCAAACTTTTCACGCCTATCGCGTCGAATAACACATTTCCTAACCACAAGACTCGCGCATACCACAGAATAAAATATCTACTCGCGAGCGAACTAGAGAATCAGGTACAATGCTGAAGCGTTCCAATTGCCTCCAACCAAGAATTCGACGGGAAATGTGCCGAAAGGCCGATTTCTTTGACACAGTTTCTCACGAGGAAGAGTTCGTAACGCAATAAAAATCGTCTTTCCCTTTTTTTTTCTGACGAGAACGGTGCCCTTAGAAGCCTAATGCGCGCGCGTCGAAGGCCAATTTCTAATCCCCTTTGCGACTCAAGGATAAGAGAAACGCAGTGCCTTGTCTCTCGATAGAACGGACGAACAAAAAGGCCCGACGAGGAACGCCGCGAAGAAAAGGTTCGAGAAGCGAGAACGGGTGAAAATCGTCTTGGATAACATGGCGGTTTCCTCCGGCTGAAAAAAAGCCGCCCGTTCTGAGGTAACTGCACAAAAACTCAGGCAACTTCCTTAAATCTCTTTGACAGTGGTAACAATAAAAACAAAAAAAGAAGATGAAGAAGGACGCTCGGAGATGAGGCAAAAGAGAGAGGGTTGCACGGTATAAAAACTCTCATAATCTCGGCATTGTAACCGGTAACGGGCTGAATAATTTCCAGCCGGTCGCTCGTAAACGTTCTCGTAAACGCCTCGTAATGCCACGGCCGTGGCCCTTTTTGGTCAGTCCTTCAACAGATCTAAGAAAAAAGGGTCGTTTGCCATTTTCCTGCTTGCAAGGACGTGCACTGTCTTCCTCGACTTCCTACCTCACTATACAGGAGACAGGGGTCTGTTGCGCAGCTGTTATGCGAACGATATGCTTTTGGATAACGCTATCCTTGCCGCAGAGACTGTTAGAGGATCGCATTGTTTCACTGAAAAGTAGAGTACTGTAACTTCTTTTTGCAGGTATGTGTATTTAGCCTTGTATTTACGTTGAGTTTGGGTTACAGAAGATAATTTAATTAGTGGAGATGAAATGTTAGTGTCAACGAATTTCGATAATATTTTGCATTTTAGAAGATGAAATTATATGTACCGTGAGAAAATAGAACTTAATAAATATGAATTCTAATATATTTTAGTTATTGTTCTTTTAATTTTAACTTGTTTATGCCCCCATTTCTGTTAATATATTGGTATTATTACTAGGGCTGTGACGAATAATCGAATACCAGAGAATTCGAATTTGAGATTCGAATATTCGAATAATTATAGAAGTATTCGAATATTCGGGGTGATCGAAGAATATGAAAAGAAACGTACTGTTCGAGCCAACATGAAAAGAACTTCACGATAAAGTGTGAAAAAATACTTCATGTACAGATTTCTATTAGGTAGGTACAATCCGAAATTCGATCACTCCGAATATTCGAATACTCCTGATTATTCGAATATTCGAAGAAATTATTCGTATCCGAAATTATTCGAATTATTCGTATCCGAAATTATTCGAATTATTCGTATCCGAAATTATTCGAATAATTACAGCTCTAATTATTACAGTGTTGCGCTACGAATTCAAAATCATTTGAAACAGAAAATGGAAAAGTATTTCAAGTGATGAATTTTTCGTATTTCGTTATTACTTCAGTTAAGATTGTTAGCAATCTTATTTTATTTTGGAATTGGATTTAGTAAGATAGTAACACTCGTATTTCAAGTAAACATGTTGCAATTTTGCAGTGTTTATTCTAACAGCTGTTCTCACTTTAATTATTTTTCACTCTATTAGAGAGACCATAATAAGGTAAAGAAAAAGAGTCTGTACCGAAAGAAAAAAGTGCTTGCACAAAAACTAATTCAAAACACGAAGAAAAACATTCTATTGAATAATCATGATGCATACCCCGCTGATTGCGAGAACAATTAAACAAGCTCCACGCCTACATATATACATATACAGATATCAAGAAAATTGAAATGAAGTTTGCATACATATAAACACAAAAACGTCCGTTTATTATTTATACGATAGTGATTTACTAGCTGTTAAAACCGAAACGAGGAATTATTTCAAAAGTACTTCAAGAAGTATTTACTCAAATGAAAGACCAAATACAATCTTCGCAAGTCTTTAGAAATAAAAAAAAATAAAAAATGGAATATTCCACAGAAAGTAAATCGTTCAAATGAAATAAGTATAGGTACTTCTCGTTTGAAAATGACTTCTGGTTCAATAAAATGGTTTATTACTCGAATGATCGTTTCGATATAATTTTATTCGAATAATTCGTTGATTTACAGTGGAATTTTCTCTGAAGAGAAGGCAAGCGAATTAAATGACAGAATTTTCTCGTCCCTTCTTTCTCTCAATCGTTCATTCTCAGCCTCTTCTCACCTCCTTAGTGTACCAACAGCTACCATGAACGTCATTTATGGCCATGCCTAAGTTGGCCGAGGCTACATTTTACAACGTTTCTGTCTCAGATGGTTCTTTGGTATCTATGCTTCGTTTCTCCTATCTGCTTCTTCAAGGTTGCAATTTTGTCGCGCACTGTTTCTCCCAATGAACTTATTCCCTCCGTGAAAACGCGGGTTTTTGCGTATTCCGCAGCGTATCGAGACGGAAAAGTCGCGCGTGACGCTTGCAAAATCGATTACGCTCGACAATCGCGTAGTTTTACTGCATTGACCAAAGAAACAATTATTACATACGAAATAGATAAGTGTAGCAAAAAAGTTTACGAGCCTTACACAAAGTGTGAGGCACCAATTTAAATGAAACCTTGCAAGTAGACGGAGACTCAAAAAATATTTGATCTCTGTTGTTTCATTTCCATCGATACTAAATGGTGTACGAGGTATTTAACAAAAAAATGGGGTAATAAAAGTCCATGGATAAAAATATTTGAATATTTTCGCATCTTCCCTTTGAATGATGAAATAACCCGTTTAAGTGCGAAAGAAACGTTTATAAAACAACCTTTGCTATGTGAATTTGAAGCATAATAATTTATATTAAAAAAAATTATTTTAGAAACAAGCTTTTATCAAAATGTACTAAAAAGGATTGATACCGGCCTTAATGATTGCCTTAGAAGAATTCCCTCATATGCCTAAAAATAAAAGCATGATGTGTAAATATTGAAATTTCCTTTTTATATAAAGATTTATAATGCTCTACGTATTTTGATACATTAGTTTTCACATTCTACTAGAGCGTGCTTGTTGCACAAATTTTTTTTCCACTTATTGCGAGCAGTCTAATTCCTTATTTCAACAAAAAAATCTTATAAGCTTGTTTTTTACCATAAATTATTTTATGCTTTTTTGTGAAAATATTGTATTGTCATCGGACCTGCGTATGCGTGTAATGTTTCAAGTCGGTCAGATATGTGGAAGTGGCTCAAAATTAGCTTACAAAATTTCACCCTAACAAACTAACAAACTCACAAGAGAGGCTAAATAAAAGCTTGTAATAAAAAAGAAAAAGTGTACCTACTGTGAGACATTAAAATTCAAAACTTATACAGAACTCACTGGTCTATCATCTTGCTTGAAAGAAGGTAGATGCCATGAACACTTACCACAGTGGCAAACGAAACACGATCTCCGCTGTTAATTATCTCATAAATATCTCAGAAATTATTGGCAGTGAGTGCCTGCTTGAAAGTGAAACGTGGGTCAAACATTCGTTGGCTGCCTATTTACTTAAATGTCGCTAAAATCGGCGCGTACCACTTCCCTTACTAACCTTATTTAAAGAGAAGTAATTACATATTAGGGTACAGTAGTATTAAGGATTATACAGCTGTAATATCCACGTGAACCATTGTCACTGAATCATTAATATGTATTTCGATTGAAAACACGAGTGTTAGAACCTCATTTGTTCATAGTGAGAAAATTTGCTTCCACTACGCAGCAAGGCTATCAAAAAGAAAGATAGCGCATAAGCAGATAAGGAGCAGTGCAGAAAACACAAAACTTTCCTACGAGGTGGAACTATACTTAACTAGACAAAGCGTGTTTACATTTTACTAGCATTGCGCCATGATCGATCGAGCATCGTCCGATCGATGAGCGTTTCATAACGATAAGTCAATATAATCGCGTGGAAACCTGTAATCACTTTTCGGTGATATTTCACGCCGATGTATCGCCGCAGTTTAATTGCTCAATTAATCAGATGCAATCCGGGGAATTTAGAAGGTGGATCACGAAACGCCAAGAAGATTTAAACGATGAAAATTCCGCAGGAAAACCGAAATGGAAAACAAGCATGCACGACTAGAAATCACACTCCTGTTCCACATGTCTTCTGTGACAATATTATAAGTGACATAATCTATAAAAAAAAATTGCATAATCTCCGTTAGAATCACGTGCATAAATAGCAGGCGCTAAATGCATTTACGAATTTTAGCACGGCGCTCTATCTCGCTGTTAAATTTTATTACTGTTATTCGCCGTGCGCGCCCAGCATGCTGTTAGCAATGTTACATATGCGCATTTAAAGATAAAAATGGAAAGTTCCGCCGACAACTGAATAATGGGCAGAAAAAAGTGCTCGTGTTTAAAAGCGATTCATATTCAGTGAGGTTAGAGCAGTTGACAAGAAAAAACGTTGTATTCCACTTATTTGCGATGTACTTTTTACGATTTAACAACATTCTACCTATACAGGGTGTTTCCGAAATCGTGGTGCAAGCAGAAATGAGATAATGGCTCGTGTAAAAATATGTCGAAAGTATACAATGCAATTCCATTCATATAAAGCTCCATTTTCGAGAAAATCATATTTGGAAACCCGTTTAGTATGCATACACTTGGCCAAGAATTGGGCAGATTACAAGTATAAGTATGGAACAATTGCACGTGGTATGGATCCTTGTCCAAATAAAAAATATATAAAAAAAAATTTATGTTAAACGATTTTACTAAAAATGCACTAAAAACTAAAAAATAATTATTTTCCTGAACTACAATTTCGATGGTGATATGTGACTTTAAATAAAATCATACAAACTGTGATTATCCTGTAGAATTGTTCAAATCAATTGTACAGAAAAAGGATAATCATAGTTTGGATAATTTTATTTAAAATCACATATCACCATCGAAATTGCAGTACAAGAAAAGATTTATTTTTCAATTTTTAGTGCATTTTTAGTAAAATCGATTAACATAAATTTTTTTTATATATTTTTTATTTTCTAATTTTTAGTGTTTGTGAATTTTTTGTATTTTTTTCGAATTTTTAGTGTCTATGGATTATTATTTTTTTTTTTTATATTTTTTTCTAGTTTCTAGTGTTTGTGGATTTTTTATACATTTGTTTTTATATTTTCTTATTTTTTTACTTTTTTTAAAAAAAAAATTGTATTGTCATCCAAACTACACACGCCTGAAAAGTTTCAAGACAATTGGATTAGTGCAAGTGGGTGAAAATTGAGTTGCCAGACTTAAATTATTCACCAAACAAGCAAACACCAAACATACAGAAGATCGAAGCTAAGTAAAATCATGTAAAAAGAGTGGAATTTGTAGAATAACTATTCTTCGAACGTGGTTTTCTTGTTGAGAAAATCCATTTGAAACTGGAATCAATTCTTAATCAATGCACGCACCTTTAAAGCGAATGGAAATTCGATTTTCTCTAAAGTAAAGCCCGGATGAAAAAAAGTTATTCCATAATTTCGAACGATTTTTAGACGAGGATTCATTTCGTATACGATCGATTCTGCTGATGTTTAGTCAGCGCGCGTTGCGGACGTGCTTTCAAAATCGATTTTCTCGAAAACAAAGACCTATATGAAAAAATTTCATTCTTATTTTCAACTTACTTTTGCACGATGAATCACCTCCTCCCTCGTTGCACCACGATTTTGGAAACACCCTGTATATTCGAGAAGAACAAACAGGCGTGACGAGAAATGTTTGACTATTTAATTTACGTGAATCATTATTAGCAGGTATATGTTTCTGCAAAATGGCACTTAAAATGAGAATAACGAAACTGTTGCACAATACCTAAAGCATTAAGAGATTTTAAAATCATAAGTAAAGTTGACTGTTCGTTGTATCTACTACATACGTACAATAAATTTTAGTTTGAACTTCATCGTTCATTGTATTTAGGATCCGTGGAGGCGTTACGAAATAAATTCTAAGCTATTAAATAGTGGTGTGTATTGCAACGACGATGAGCACAAGTTTATAATCATAGTACTTAAAAGAAAAATAAAAGACATTGCAATTAGGAACTAGCAGCATTTTGTCAGGAGTTAAAAGTAGTTCTTATTCTGTAGCTACTATAATATTTAAACCATTCACACGTACCCATAGACGTACGTAAACGGATGATCATATTTGTCAATAGCTGCACAACTATCACTGAAAAACTTATTATCAGGGCCAGGTTGTATAATAAAAATACAGTCCACTTTGTGAACTCCATACATTAGCACCCCACACAATAAAGTGTCAAAATACATGAAAGTGGCCAATCAAAATTGCACTAACAAGGGGAGGACAGGGTGTGGTAGACATCGATTTTGATGAGCGTTAGCAGGATGCATCTATGTCGAAAATATGTAAATAGATGTCCGAGCGTTTAAGCCAATAGGCCTTAATAATAGAGATATTTACATGTAAATTATTAAACAGTCCATGGTGGCTGTGGGGTTTTAGTGGAAAAAATCCCACACAACCCCCCCTCCCCAGGGAATTCCCCTCTGGAGGCGTCAGGGTGTCTTTTGAAGATTTTCCCACGTTAGAGAAAGATGTTAATTATATTTATAAATTTTTTTTTATAAATCCATCGTGCCAAGGCTCATCAAAATCGATGTCTACCACACCCTGTCCTCCCCTTGTAAGTAGCTTCTGGATCTCTACAAATGCACTTCAATTCATTAAAAACACTTCGAAGAATGAGGATATTACGAAGATAATATCTCAAAATGTCAAGAGGTATGCGTCTTGACACTATACAATATATTGGTAGGGGGGCCTATCTACCGTCTTATGTTGGCATCAAACAACATGATATAGCAGATAAGATGGACAAAGGACTGGTTAATCTTTCAACAACACCTACACATCGACGTTTATTAATCAATTTCTCTCCTAAGGTTCGCTTTGATTTTCTATGGCTGTTAACGATCAAAAATTAGTCCAGTTTCGTGGACATTCTTTCAAGATAGGAACAAATTGTAATCTTGCCAATCAGGATAGATCACACAAGGATTAAATATTGTATTTTACTATTTTTATCTTTCCAACAGAAATAATGTTTCGATATATAATTCGTGTAATAATAAACTAACTGTCGATCATTTGCAAATACTCAAACAATGAACTATGTACCTACATTAGAGCATACCTATATACCTTCGTAATACTAACAAATAATTTAAAACACTGCAGAGGGACGTACTAGGCACTAAAATTTGTAAAACGCTAAATTCTTTAAAAACTTGGCAGTGAACACAATTTTATTTAGTAGCTACATAACTGCAGCCTGTGCGGAAAGTATGATTAAAGAATATGTACCTATACATATAACTACAAAATTTAAGCACCCGCCGCACGTTAAGCATTTGTATCTTAGCACTGAAAGATTTGTATTATCAACCTGAATAAAAATTGTACTCAGGACGTGATTATTTAGTACTAGACTGTCAACAATTTTTTCATATTCTGGGTACCCATCAAGACATGCCTCGTAAGTAGAGCAACTGTCATTTTTAGGATTTCAAAGATTTTCAAAATTAACAATACAATATGAATAAATTTTTGTGGGGTTCTGTCAGCGACGAAGGTTCGAGTACTTTGACGAAAACATTTCCAAGAAATCATAAGAGATGCTCTAAATACAATGCATTTTCAATAAACATTCATAACATGAAATTACAAAAAGGTGCAAACCTGTATTTCGTGAAACCAAAAAGAAAAAAATAATCTGAAAAACCTGGTAAACTAATTTTCAATGTAACAATTGTATTATCTTGTATCATCTATATCTCCCGATATGCAGACGATTGCAAAAAAGAAACCCTTGTTACCCCATTTGTTTTGTAAAGCTACTTGATTCCGTTAAGCTAGTATTATAATTAACTTCATGCTTCAATTTATGTTATGCGCAAAAAATGTATTGTTCTAACAGGAAATTTTCTGCGACGTGCGAGTTCATTTCAACACATCCAGTGCGAATGCTAGGTATTCACAGAAAACAAACTGCAGATGCATTTGTGCATTTTCGATGGGAGGGATAAAGGACGTTTCACACAACATATAAATCCACTTGTCAGAGACAGTGTTAACATAAGAGGAATACAGAATGATAGAAAATAAATGAATGTAGGTACCAATAAAAAATTTAAAAAAAATAAAACCGACTTCAAAAAAATAAAAATGTAGTAAAAAGTAAAAAATAATCTTTTCCCTTATTTAATCTACGACTCTCATATTTTTTATGTCGGCGCCAGATTTACACAAAAAATATGAAAGTCGTAGATTAAATAAGGAGGGAAATTAATTGTTTCTTTTTAGTGCATTTTTATTTTTTTGAAGTCGGTTTTATTTTTTTAATGTTTTTATTTTTAACTTTTTACTTTGATATATATTGACACATGCTAAGGAGATATGCGCGTATTTAGAGGGAGACAGCCCTCTAAATACCTCGAGAAACCCTACAGAAAAGAAAAACGGTTTAGGGGCATTAGATTTGACAGACGTGAGGGCGATAAGCGTCCCATTGGCTTCTGGTCCCGCGTTATCGGTAAAATTTCACGTGTTGCCTTCATAGTTGCCGTCATCGCCGCGAAGAACAAGCGGATCAGCTTCAATTTCTGGCTGACCCAATTACGCAATTCGCCGTATGTACGTACGCGCTCGCGTGTATATGCACGCGGCTGCGATCCAGCCGTGACGAACTATCGAATCGCCGCTTTTATTGTTCCTCTGTCGGCGGCGCTTTCGCCGATCATGGCCCCAAGTCGATCGATTATCAGGGGATTCCTGCGTGGCGACAAGCTAACGAGAAAGAATCTCTGTTTACCTGCAGAATAAACGGGCCCTCTATGCGCGTGCATTGCTCCAGCCAGAAGCAGAAACAAAACTGCGTGTAGAACCATCCGCTACTCCCGTGCGCGCGGTTCGTTCATCGGATAGTTTTCGATAATTCCAAGCGTTTCAGGTATGTCCGCGACGCGACGCGATCGTCGCTACGGAATACTGAACGTTCTAACGCGATCTATTATGCATACCATACACCCCATCGATTACAATGCAATAACGCTCAAATATTTGTACCGTTTCTGACTACTTGAGTCATTCTTCTGCACCATCTGCCACAATCTGTGGAGTTGTTTTTATAATTATTTTTCATTATTGGGTCAATAGATGGCGACATCCGAGTCGCGATGTTTCTTTCCATTGTATGGTGTAGAATGCCATCTAGTATGGTTATGTTTATTGTTCGTCTCGAGCGATTCGATGGTCGCCATGTGCTTTATCGCGTACGAGTGTAAAATGTGTAATTCTTATATGTATATCTATTATACTTTTATGTTAAATAAGAAACACGTGTGTTATTTATATTCCTCACAGAATCTTCTCTACTTGTTCCGTTCATAATATTGATTATTATTATTATCATTATTATTATTGCCTTTTGCCAGTCTTACTGTGCTTGGTTATTATATAGTTAGAATGCGGACTGCGTCAAGTGTTCTTTTCTCTATTGCACATTGAGTAACCGCCTAACAATCGCCCATGTGTTCATAACAGTGTTTCTTGTGGTGTTGTATATATGTTTGAATTGGGGTCGAGGACCTTTAATACTGTTGTGCATTTGTTTTGGTATGATTATACTAGCTCAAATGATTACGAGTAGTGTTGTTACTTTGTCATAGTGCCACACTCACTGCGTTTCTTCGGCAAGAGGATGTAAGTATTTGTATATTTTTGTAAATTGTGCGCGTTAAGGATTGATATGTTTGTTAAATACAGGGTGATTCATAAATGCATGTCAATACTTCAGGGAATAAATCTACGGACTAATATAAATAAAAACGTCCTGTATAGCTTAGTTTTCGCGTTATGGATGTTTAAAGAAAATGTTCCAGTGCCCGCCTCGCGTCGCACACACGCTACTGCACGGCGTAGCATTGAGTTCCGCACTCGCTAAAAAATACTAAGTACTTAGGTAAGTATTCTTTGAATAGTCTCAAATCCATTTTGAATACACAATTGTTTTTAAATGGCCCCAAAAGTAAAAGTCTAATGGGTTAACTATTATATAATACTATATATATATATATATATATATATATATATATATATATATGTATATTAGACATATGTTCATTTCAGTTTTTACTTATATTAGTGTATAGATTTACCCCGTGATAATTATTATTATCACGCAAGAGAGAACATGAAGAGCCTAAAAGTCCAGTTTGTAGTGTACTAGGCGAGATTCAGTGAGGTATGGGTAAGTACATATTAATTATTGTTGTTTAGTGATTCAATCTCAGAAAATACCAGTTGAAGGAAAGCGCGGGAAAAAAAAAACAAAAACGTAAAACGGTCGTGTGTGGAAAGGGAACTTTATTTCCACCGCCACCACATATAGATAGACTTTACATCCAACGCCACGCTCGTTCACGCGTGCTCGAGGCTCGCATAAACTGCCGTGCGTGCGTAGACGAGATGCTCGCGCACGTGTGCGTGTGTGATCACGTAAACGCTAGAGAGACGCGTATAACCGCGGACGGAGGATAAGTAGGCCACGGTGCTTTCACACGATAAGACCTTATCACAATGTACGCGCACGGCTTCGTTTCTATCGCGTTCCCCTCCTGCCCCCCGCTGTCCTTCGTATTTCCTTCCGCCGGTTTTCCTTCCTTGCTCTATCTCTTCCTCTCTCTCCTCCATTCTTGAAATTCAATTTTCCTTGAAATTCAAGACTCCCCTTCTCTGAACTCAGCTGCTTCTTCTTTGTTCCGGCCCGCTTCTTTTCTCTCTACATCCCTACCATGTTTTCCTCCCATCGTTAAAATTTCGCGCGAACCTGAGCTCTAGTTGCCTCCTTCCGTTCCCCTTGCGTTGCTCCCACATTCCTCACCAGTTCGCGCTTCTTCCGCCAAGTGGCATCACACCGATTGGGTCCCATTCTGCTTCGTACCCACTTTCATTTCGCTCCCATTCCCACTTTCTTTGTCTCTTTTCGCGTTTCGGAGTATTTCAGCGGCCAAATCTCTCCCTTTCTGGCCGCTCAGTTTTTACCCTCACCCAGCTGGCACACACGATAAAGCCCTTCCCACGCGCAGAAGCCGCAGGATTGTAAAGGCTGCCGCCCCGCATGAATGAAAGCATCCTGAAGCGGGGCCCTCTCGTTTCCTTCTTCGTTCCCTTCGCTCGACCCCTTGCCGCGAGTCGTCGTCCGTCCGGTGCAACGCGCCTCGAAAAGACTCGAAGACACCCCAACGGGTCGAGCGTCCACGCGGCTTTCCATCTCGATTCCCGCGCAACAGAGTTTATTGAAATACTGGCAGAACAGCGACGCCGCCGCCGCTGCAATTAGTCCCTTGTAATTATCGTATACAGGAAGGAGGATATAATTCTGCTGCCATTGCCGAGTGAGAATCGTGTTTACGGAATATGTACATCGTTGCCTGGGCGGTCTGAGAAGGAAAATCCCGGACGCGACAGAACTTACGTAACGGCGTCATGGTCGAGCTAACGAGTCACTTAGCGAATATCATACAATCATTGATTTCAATGTTGCCCGTGCGCGAGGTGTCACGAAATTCTCTCTGATTGCCTAACCTGTTCTCGCGTCCTGACTCAAATTGGTTCTCAATGATGATTTAAAGAGATTAATACCCCCATCAATTTAGCTGGCATACAACTTACAGCGTTTCTTCGACAAAGGAAAGAAAAAGCGACATTCGTTGCATTTTTATTCTATTTTAAGCGGAGGGTGGAAATGGAGGACCTAATGATCTCAAGTTATTGCTCGTAAATATTTAGTTGTTGCTGCCATGATGAAATTGAGTAATTAAGTATGTACTCCCGCTGACAACACCTTCAAAGATCGATGAGATCTCGTGGAAGTTTTAATGGAATGTTTGGATATAGGTAATTCACGGATGACATTGAAAAACTCTTTCTCTCGAGAAGGAGATTTCGGTGCTGAACAAGTCCTTTTGTGAACGGGGTAAGTTTACAGCGGTGCAGTTCGGGAAACAGGCGATCCGTCGTTAACCCTTATTTATACCTACCCGAGTAATTAACGTTTATGACGTTTCCTGCTTGCGGGGGCTGGGACGAGAGAGTTTCAGCCCCGCCGAAATTATTGTCCGTCTATGCCTGTCACTTTCCACGGTTTATTGATGTGTTTATTTGCCTAGGACCACTTGCGACGAACTCGAGCGAAGGAAGGAGGTTAGAGAACGGTCGAGGATCACTGGTTCAAAGAATTTCCCTTGAAAGTTGAACCCCCTGGAACCGTAACTCTGCAGAAATTTCAAGTTTCACAGGGTCGTAAGTTTTTTGCAATGGTTAGGTACCCTATGCTTGCACTGTTAAGCATACTGCGCCTGTAACCTCAATTTCTTTCCTCGAAAAGGGAACCCAAGGTATCGAATCATCGAATTCTACTTTTACAAGAAAATATTTTAGAATATTCATCGCAGAATATTCCAAATTGATCTAAACTAATAATTCTTAGGCCCATAAATTAATGTTTAAACAGCCTATTTCATAGTAGGGTAAACCATACCTAAGAATCTTTTGGGGTAGATGATATACAATTGCATTCCCTGTCACTTATTTGCTAACTGTTTGTTTAGCAGCTTCAAGCAATTTATTTGTATACAGCTCTCCCCTGCAATTTTTCAAATGCCTAATGTTATATTTGTGTGATGAATTCAAGTATCTTCGTGACAGTCACTCCAATATGAAAAAATAAATATGGATTGGCTAGTCATTAGACAAGACCAGATTGCGTATGTCACATTACCTATACTTATACGTATTCACATGTAATCTTCACTTTAACTACATGTAATGTTTAAATTCTAATTTTGCTACGCTTTTCAGTTAGAAAAGGAAGACTGCGATAAAGGAAATAACAAGGAACAGAAGAAACATATTATGAAAGTAAAAAAATATTTGCGCACTCTGTTACCGTACAAAACCTATAGCTATAATATAGTGCTACAGATAAGAAAATAGGAGAAAATATAGATAAAAAATTCAAACTTTTGCATGCATTCCAGAGTTGAAAAAATTTAAGTTTAAAAATTTAAGTTCCCAACAAAGAATGTACAAACAACTCAAATATACTACATACCAACAACAATAAAGTATCACCTATTAGTAGCATTAAATAAAAGATATCAACTTTATAAAATAAAACGTAGAAAAGCAGTAAGTATGTGCTTCAGTACTCAAATTGAGAAATTTGCAGAAAATGAACTTGATCAGTTTGGCTTCTGAGGGGCTCACATACATAAGGGAGAGTGGGGTAATTACAAACACCTAAGCAAAAAAGCAAACAAAATGAAAACTATGTGAGAAATGAATTTGTTTATTATTTACAAACGTACTGAAACTATTCATCTATAAAGTACTGTGACTAATTTTTGTAAAATTATAATACAAATCAACTTTATAGTGAAAAAGCAAAATCCTTGGTGTTCGCGATTACTCGACTGCCGTGGGGTAATCACGAACAGAGTGCTAAATATCGCAGAAGTGGCACAGAAAGCGCGACTTCAATGGTCAACCCATAAAAAATGTTGCTACAACCTATACCTAATGTATTTTTCAAATTCCTCTCCTTGTGCATTAGAAAAACATTGCAATTGGTCGGAATATCGAAAAAAAAAATAGTAATGGTCGTTTTTTAAACTTTTTTTCTGAGCCTGTAATGAAAATTCAAAAATCCCTTTTGTAGATTTAAGTAAGTTTTATGCATGCTGAAAATTTCATCAAAATTGGTTAACGTTGCTAATCTCGAAGGTTCGAGATTACCCCATCCGATTTGTTCGTCAATACCCCACGACATCAAAAAATAAAAAAGAATTTATTTCAGAGGTTAGAATCATGATTCAAGCAACGCCTTGGTCAGAAAATGTTGGTAAAAAAGTGCTTTATTTCAACTTTAAAAAAAAAACAATTGTATCATTAATTCAACAGTAATTGCATGCAATTGAAAATGGACAAAATATTACTTGAAACATGATGAAAATAATAAATTGTGTTTATCTTGAATAGCATGAGCGTTCTGTATTTATTACTTTCTGCCCGGCGTTGGATACGACTTCAACTATTAGCTAGTGAAGAGGGAACATCGGTTTTATTTATTAAAACGCCGTAACCATCGCATTCGCGATTATCCCGCGTTCGTGTTTACCCCACTCTCCCTTATGTATGTGTACTACATATTAAAGTTAATTAATATTCATGTGTTGGGCGCAAAGGGTTCATAATTGTAGACTCCACCTAGTTTTAATACGCCATGAACAGCCAGGAACTAATAATGTCATATATGCCTGACCGGATTGTGTAGTCCTACATATGTATGTAGGGTCACGAAATCGACAGTGCATTTCGTGCAAAAGAGCTTTAAAATAAGTTAGAAGTTGAATTTATTACAATCAGTGGCATCACGAGGTGCCTTTGGGATTTTCTCCAGCGAAATGTCCCTGGATCGGCATCGACGCGTTAACTCGTTGTACAAACAACAGTGTAAAGACCTTGAGACCGCAATGGTGCAAGGCATCAAATGTAAAACGTTCACATAACGTTATGACATTACATAATGATCTGTCATGCCGCTGCAATGCCGTGTCTGCCGTGCTCAACAGCCAGATGAGAGATCAGTATCGTCTAGAAAAAAAGGCAAAAGAGGAGAAAAAATGGTGCGAGTGGGATCCAACGATGCGGCAGCCAAGGCAATGGAAGATCCAGGAACGCGTTTATCACGATTTTTCATTTAGCGCGTCGCGGTCGACCCTCGAAATTCCAGCAACTAATACACGGCGTCATGCTGACGAAACGATGAACAGAGAAATTTTACAACTGCTGTGCCCGCCTATTACATACGCAACTACAATCAACGGTAGCGGTCCCCCACGTGTCGATGGTGTTACAACACTCTTAACTGCTGAGCAAACACATTTTTATCTGAATGTAATCGACGATGTTCTGGCAACACGTGAAAACACCATGGCTGATACGCCTGCTCCTTTCAAGTGGCACAGGAAAGTTAACACGCTTGTTTTTGTTCTACGCAATAGCTTACATATTTCTTTCCCCCCTCTTCGTAACCTTTTCACTGTAGATAATGGATCAACAGCTTTTAACTCGTTTCTGGTCGCCTCAATGAAACGAAGTTCCATCGCTGATCTGTACGAAGAAATATTTCCAAAAAAAGAAAAAAACAAGACGCTGCAGTTCGAAATTTTTAAAAGAAATGAAACTTTCGGGTATTTATAATCAGCTTCGTTACTAGTTAAAAGAGCGTGGACTCCCTGTTAAGAAATTATGCAACGAGCCCCGCTTAAAGAATACATTTATTTTCATGTAAATTAAGCAACATCGCTTGCAAATTGTTTCCTCCCTTACTAGATCATCCTGTTAATTAAAACGGAGAGAAATAAATGTGAAAGTAACACGACCAGCCAGCAACTTGGCGTTAATCTCGTAATTTGCAGCGCAGTCAGTGAGAGAGATATAATGAACTCGTAAATTAAATTGGGTGTGAAGATTGGAGCACTTACAATTAGTGGCAAGGCCTCAGGATTGCAGGTGTCATAATAATATCCCATAAATTATAAATAATCGACTAAATGCATCCCTACAACGAAGGAGGAGGTGGGGGATACTCCTTTGTGGATCTAATCCACAAGACTATCAAATTAACATGCCACTTGTTAGCAGCTGACTACGCTCTTCCACTTCCCAGCCTCGGGTATCATTCGCACATAACTTGTTCGTATCAGTTTTAGATTCGCGTACAATCGCGCAACGCGTCGTACATTACAGCGATGACTATCGGAATGAAAATTCCGCGGAGCAACATTTATCTGGAATCAAGTTTCCTATTTTTTCCCGAAAGACTTGTTCCAAGCCTCGTCTAGCGGACTCTGTAGCCGATATTGTGATCGTATCGACGCCACTTCGCATACATTTTTCTCGTCATTTTCTCTCGCGACGAACCATTGTTCCCCGAAACCGCTGGTCTATTCATGGTCGTTCGGGAGCTTTTTTTCGCCTCTCCGCGCAAAACGCGCGCATATAGACACAATAGCCTCGCTGCGCGCACGTAAGCGCGCGCGATTCCGCGCTTTGGAAAGTCGAGAGCTGCTAGGCATTATCTGGACACGTTCACGGAAAAGGCGCTCTTATCTGGCCGGCGTTAACTCGCCGTTGAAAGATTCGTCACGAATTCTCGTCCGTCTGGTTCCTTTCATGCGCGATCGTTCGGTCTTGATGCAATGCGTGGTTTCGTGATGACGGCGATGCCGCCTGCAAGAATTAACGAAAGAATAACAGCCACGAAGCAACCGCGGAATTCCTAATTACGTAAGAGACAATTGCTTTGGACGATCCCTTCGACGGCTTCCTAGGCAATTTTACGATCTCTTTTCGTGTCTTTTTTTGTCTCTCTCTCCTTCCTCTCGGGAGAGATCGGGTGGTGCTCCGGCGACTCTGCCCTGAGAAACACTCCTGCGAACTGTATGCGCAGCGACGCCATAGCCGCGCATTTCTGTGAACAACTGTACGTGCAAAGTAGAAGGTTAACGTATGACATCAGCCTACGCTATTACTACACTCACTTCGTTCTCCACGATGATAGCAGGGTCGTATTTTCTTCCGTTACCAAAAAAACGCGACGCAGAAACCACGTATCCAAGAGCGTCGGCATCGAAGCAAAATGTGGACCGATTTACCTTGCGTGTGCCAGCATTGGAGACTTTAGGTTTGCGTACATAAGGGTAATTTAGAGGAAAATATGCTTCAAACTGTAAAGCGGTGAGAGAATGCAAGAGCATACGTGAGAACGAATGATTTTCGCTCGAACGCTTTCTGTGAAATGCAAATGCAAGAAGCGGAGCTGAATGGATAGAAATACCATTGGATATATGCAAGCGCAGTTCTAGTGTGCCGGGAATCGTTTTACGAGTTTCAATGAATTTATGAATAACAATTTAGCCGATTCGCGGGAAAACCAGTCAGTTATTTGATTAATTTTATCTATGTGCGGAAAAGAGAACAGTACCGTGGAGTAGTTCCAGAAGGAAAATGATTTAGCATGACAAAAACGGCACGCGGTTTCGCAACAACACAAATCGAGTGCACAAATAGATACGTCCATCTGTGTTCCCACTATTATTTGAACAACTACGTATGAAGGCGTGCTGCTTATTCCAGTTGGACAAAGTAAGTAGTAACTTACAAGCGTTGGAAGTTAAAAGAAGCGCGGCGCTGCGTTGAAACTTCCGCGTCTGATCGTTGAAGCTCGACGAGGCTCGAAAAAATGGTCAATTTGAGATATTCCGTCGAAATCTGCAGAGGGAAATCTGCCGTGCAAAATACGTCCCCGAAAGGTGCTGGAAGCCACCTTAAATTTTATCAAACAACGCGTCCACGACGGAACGAAAATAGTTACCTATCAATGTTAGCACTCTGTGCATGCGCTCGCGCAACCTTGTTCTGGTTTTAGAGCGAGCCGTATCTTTCCACGGAGAAACATAAGCATTTTTTCACTAGTCCGCTGCCGTGATAGTTATCGCGACATTGTGCGACAATTAAAAGAATCTGCTCGATTCCATCTCAATATTCCCGCACGACAGTTCCTGGTTTGCGGATTCTATTAAGCCGGCGCAATTTTCATACCGTCGATAGGCGAATGTATAATTAAAATCTCCCGAGCAAAAGTAGACATTACGCTGAAGTCCGTAATCAATTACGAGAAACCGAGACACCGTGATACTTTGAGCAGGAAGACAAAGCGCTATAAATGACGTAAGTTCGCTCGATGATCCAAGTGCGATGGAAAGGTTTTTTCCTCGAATTCTGGTGGGGCGCGGCCATTCTGGTGTGGCTCGAGGAAAGGCTTGTTTCTTCTCATCCTTCCAAATCGTCGTTTCATAATATTATTCTGCGACACACGAAACGAAATAGCGATCGGTTCGAATGTACATTGCTGTTTGCCACAATCGATGCCCAGTTTATGCCATTTTAAACGGCCAATGTGCGACAAGAACAGAGCCTCGTTGATTGGTCACACTTGTAATCGCCCTTAATGTATATATCACTTTCTTTAAAACGAGAATTACCATAACAGTCAAAGTGAGTGGTCTATAATTTCTTATGAAAATTACTCAGACGTATAGCCATGTATTTTTCGAGATTCTCGGTGACTATCAATGTTTTTCTCAAGTTTTACATATAATAGTATACCTACCTAAATATACCAGGTCCTGTGATTTTACTCACTGTCGTAAAGCTAGGTACATACACCGTAATCGTCGGTGGTTCTAGTGTCAAGTGGATATCATAGGCGCAGTCTGAGTAAAACGTTGCTAGTTTTTCAACAAAACGGCTGATTCCAAGTAGAGAGCTTGATGTTATGAATAGGGTTGGCAACTGTTTTCAAGAAAATACTACTTTACGGCTAAATGTGATAAAAAATATAGCACATCGTGAAAAAATATAGTACTTTTCAGAGGGAAGTGGTACAAAATAAAACTAAATTAAAATAAATGTAATATTTTTTGTGCATTTTGCATGATTGTCTTTTACAAATATGTTAAAGGTTTGATTGCACTGAACGTCCAAATTAACATTTTTCATGAGAGATAGACTGGCTCTGTTTCTCTCGTCCCGCCACTTCATATTCATTATAGAAAACATGCTCTCTGTTAAAGTTTAATTTCGCAACTTAAAGTTTTGATGTTGCCATAAAATAAAGAAATAAGTAAAAATTGTAGAATTTTATCGATGTATCGGAAATATAGTATTTTTGCTTACTATATCTTTTTCTAACAGTATATAGTACACTAGCCAAAAATGTAGTACAATACTATATATTAGAGTACGGTTGGCAACCCTAGTTATGAACAGCAATCGAAGCTGGAGTGCTCAACGATACCGAAAATATGCAGCTTAAAGTACTTCTTAATAGAATCATCTGTAATCGGAAATTACGTAGGGTTAAAGTATAAAATTAAGCGTACAAAATCGCTACTCAGACGCTAGTAAATATATAGTCGGTAGAAGCAAACAGCGATGTCCGACTGATCTTGTAATGACTAAGTCTTTGAAACGTTCGTCGTTTCCGTGTATCGTTATGCAACTGGGAACGATAAAATTTATCGATGACGACTGGTGTGTACCCGGCTGCGGGTAGACGCGCAGGCCTGCATACCGGTAGGAAAGCACGTCCAGGGAGATGGTTCGAGAGGAGTATGGCTAGTGAAACGTGTACACTATGTGCAAGTTGCGAGCGATGAGGAGGCAACCTTGAAACTGGCCACCACTTCCAGCTTCGTCACCTCCATCGCTTACAACAGCGGAGCGCGTGGTGCACATCACCGGCCGAACGACCGGTCGGTAGCAACTAGCAGTAGCAGCAAAAAGAGCCAGCACCAACGCGTTCCGCTGTCCCTTAAAGAGTAGCAGTAACGTAGCAACAGAACGAGCAGCAACGGCTAGAGCAGAGTAGAGGAGAAAGGGAAGACGAAGACCCGTATCGGTCGAACGACCAAAGAAAGATCCCTCTCTTACCCTTCCCTACGACTCCTCCTCCTCCACTTCCTTCATCGTCCACCGCAACCTTCACCCTCTCTCTCTCTCCTTCTCTTCCTGTCTCCTCGCGCTTCTTCTTGTTCCCGTCGTCACGGGGAGCAAACCGGATTCGCAATAAAACGAGTCACCACGAAATACACGAAACCAACGAGGATCTAACCTATACGGTCAAACTGGATCTCCATCTTTCTACTTCTCATTCTGCATTCTCTTTCTCTACCCCCCCCCCAACCCCCCTCTCTCGCTCTCTATCCCTCTCTTATGTTCCCCGTCTTTTCTTTATTTTTATCTCATTCCGTTGCACCTTCGTTACCGCCACTCTTTGCCCTCTTCCTCTGTTTCCTTCTTTTTCGCATTTCGCTGGACCCTCCTCAACCTCGTCTCGCGTGATACGAGTGAAAGGGACGTGGAAAGAAGGGATATGGCTAGACCTGCGTCGCGCTGTGAGAAAGGTGCAAGTACGACCGTCGTCGACCACCTCGTGGGACGAGGTGGAGGTAAGGAGAGTTAGAAAGGAGGGTCGGGAAGAGAGAGAGAGGGATATATGTAGAGGACGATGGGCAGAGGGAAAAGAGAGAGCGAGAGAAAAGGAGTGTAGTGAAAGAGTTCGGAGGAGGGTCAAACTGTCTCACGAGAAACCAAGTGGCCCAGGGGTGTTGTTCCATAATTTCTGAGCATGGTGCCGTGTCAACGGATTTCTGTACAACGTCGTTCATTGTTCGAAACGCACAAACACGACGTTTGCGCACGTGCCGTTGCAACTGTTAACTTGTAAACGCCAACGCGAAACGACTGGACAGAAAAGCAAAAGCTGGAATGAAAATACAATTGCGGGAAATATCGAATCGTGTACGCATGTTGGGAATTTGAGACGCAGGAAGCGTCTATGCGCGAAGGAGAAATCCCCTTGATTCCATAAAAAGGATTATAATTTACTCTACCACTTATCGCCGACGAGCAGAGTCGGCTGCCCTAATTATAGTGTCGCATGAGTCAGGCGAGGAAAAGAACACCCAAGTTGATAAGATTGCGCAGATAGCAGGAGAAATGTTACGTATCACCTACGTTGTCCTCGTGTAACTGCAAGCTTCTAACGCGGCCCTCGACCAGATAGAATGTTGCAGAAAGTAATGGCCACGCCAAAATTGCTCTTAACCGATGTTTTTGATTGTCCGACGTAAACACAAATCGCAAAGCATCCGTCGTCTTTCCTTTGCTCCGGGCGCGGCAAAAAGAAGAATCAATTATCTTGCCGTAATAAACGAGGCAGATGTAAATAAGGCAAAAAGCGGAGGAAATTGGTAGCGATAAGAACGAATGGGTGTGACGCGCTGGAGAACGAATCACCTAAGATCTTGAAAACGTAAACACAGAGACAATGCGAAGAAAATAGCTTTTAATTGCATGCGTGCCGAAGCTGAAAAGGACCTTGCAGTTTCCCCCCTTTTTTTCTCGTTCTTCTTCTGTCTCCCGCTGCCTCCCATTCCTTCTTCCATCATCCGCGCACCCACCAGTCATCTCTTTCGCGCGTAATGATAAACAGCCGCGTGCTCTTTGTAACGATTACGCAAGACGTTTGGCCTTCTCGTCGCGCTTTTAATTTAGACCGCACCATAAATAAATAAATAGTATCGAGTACGATAACTCTGAGCAGTCGGTGGCGGAACGCAGCCGCCGAGTCTGCACACGAATTAATTAATTTCACGTAATTACTACCGCGCTGATAACGCGCGCAAATATTTGGCCTAACGTACGCTCCTTGAGACTTTGGGCTTCCTTTTTCTCGACGTATGCTTACTCATCGCAGAAAATTCTCGCTCTTTCAACGCTCATACGCGCCTTCAACGTTGTCAAATAACTGAACAGGCGAACAATATTTATTCGATCATTTTATTCTAACGCATTAAACGAATATTAAGATCGTAAGCAGTGTAACGTCGGATTGATTAAGACCTCGTACCAGTTGGCGCGCTCATATTTGCCTAAAAGGTTACCGATTTCTCATCGATTAGAGCTTAAATTATTAGTTGGGAGGATGACATTTTTAATAGTTCAGCGTACATAGAAGTAGGCTGCTAAATGTCTCGAAACGAACAGAACAAAGTCCAGAGATATTCGTAGGAACTTGAATAAGGTGTATATATACCGTATTGACATTTTGACATTCAAATATTCCGTTGCAAGAAAAGTTATGTGCATATACCTTTTGATTAAAGAGAATTTCGTTTGTCGATCGACTTTCGACGAAGGAAAAAGTAGAGGAAAGCATTATCATGCCAAATTACGCCCCGCGCATATCGCATCAGCTGTTCCTCGACCTCCTTTCTGAGCGACCCTCGAGCGAAATTCGTCTGACGCTCTAAGTATAGCCAGCCGCTGCCGTAATCTCCGGACGCGTGCACATCGTTGACCGAATCTACGAATGGCAATAGCTGCGGCTTACGGCTACCCGTGTCCCGTGCGAGCCAGTCGGAGAAAGAGGGACGAAGAAACAATCGCGTATCTGGTGCACCGACTCGAATTAAAGCCACACCGGTCGGCCATGAAATTCTTTCGAAGAATGTTTATAAATAGTTCCAATGAAAAGTAACACGTTCACGAGCTAAAGGTTTCGTTAATGAAACGAGCGTACGGTTGCCGCGGATCTGCAGAGATAAACGAAAGGATTTTACGGGGGAGCGGCAAGTTCGTTTAGTGTTTCAGTAACGACGAGATTTCACAAAGCCGTGACACGGAAACGAGCCTATCAATTTGGAACAATTGAAATAGCTGTTGGCGTTGAGGTTTGGATAAACTCCGTCGCTCCCAGAGCTGTTGTGGAATGGCGAACAATTATCGTCGCCCCTATTCATCCTTTAAAAATAAAATACCTACGTGAAGTGAGTGATGGGCGAATAGCACCTGTGTACGTGTAAAGAGAAAATGAGGACTTTTTTAAGTATTTTTAAGCATTAAACTCACGTTTAAGGCCAGTACAGCGGCGAGAGTGTTTAAAGATGTTTCTATCACGAGCTAAGCCCGCAATTAAAGTAAACGCGGAGGAACCTGAAGCCGAAGGTGTTTACCAGCGAGTCGTTCAAGCATTTCACTATCGATCACGGTTGAAAGCGTGTCCGATGCATAACTAGAGCAACGACATAATAATTCCTCCGTATGAAAAAGAGGGCTTACGCGCAAGCCGCGCGCGTTTCGATTGGGTCAGCTGGCCGGTGGTGGGCCAACATTTTCAAGAGGAAGAAAGCACGTGGGAGTGATAGGATGGCGAGGAGAATAGACGGGTTGGAAGGTCAGCAAAAGGAGCGGGAGCGATCTAGTGTCTAGAGAAAGAGAGAAAGGAAGGAGGAAAGGGAAGGAAGAGGGAAGTGGCTCTCCTCGGTCCGCGGGAGACTAAAGAGTCGCGCAGGCGCGTTCGCTCGTGCGAACAGAACCGTGGTGGAGCGAGAAAAGAAGCGGGAAAGACAAAGAGTGGGAGAGGGTGGGAGGACGCGGCGGAGAGGAGGGAGAAGAAAAGCAAAAGATGAAGTTCGTGTCGATGGTGGAGCAAGACGTAAGAAACGGTAGTAGGAGACAGAAATTATAGAGAGGCATAACGTGGACACAGGAGGACGAGCAGAAAGAACGATAAACGAAGGGCTAGGGGTGGGGAGGGTTGCCGAAGAAAAGAGGAAGGAAGAGAAAGAAGGGAAGAAAAAGAGAAGCACGCAAAGGTCTGCGAAGCACTCGCTTCATTCTTACGTATTACGTGCGCGGGCACAAGCGTAGCCTTCTATTACACCATTACCGTGACAAAGAGGTCCTCTATTCAACCGCGTCTGAGCGACGAGGATGAAGACATAGCGTATAGGACGATTGCAATTCCCGTGTGTGCGTGTACGCGCGCACATCAACGTCCAAATAGGACTTATGCATACGGCTAGCTAGAGAAACGAGAAAGACACGGCGAGAGAGGGAGAAATAGAGGGAGAGAGAGAGAGTGGAGGGAGGACGAAAGAGTAACGGAGGAAGACGGCCGATGTCTCTACTCCTATCGTACATACGACAGTTTGTGCATGTGTATGAAAGCCACAGTTAGCACGTACACGGGCCATACACGACACACGTAAATCGATGCAGGCGCGCACACTCGACGGCTCGCATAAACGTACAAGGAAGGAGCAACACCTCACAAACGTGGCCTAGGCAAGAGAGCTATTTGTAATGTAATAGTGAGAGCACCAGTGGGGAAAGGGAGAGTAGAGGAAGGCGGTGGTGGAAGAGCGATGGTGGGAGGAAAGAGTAAGCGTAGGAAAGAGATAGGTTGAGGGAGAACGGGCGAGAGAGCGAGAGAGAAGAGAAGAGGTGCCACTCGACGAGGAACCAATACTACGGTCCCTTTACAAACGAACTCGCAAGGCTCGCGAGGCCTCCTCTCTAGCGTGAGTATTCCACCGGGAGTTCTCGAGAGAGAGAGAACCGTGCTTTTCGGACCCTCAACCCTTTCTGGGCTCGCCTGTAAACCACGGGGCCCACCTGGCCTCTTCTCTACTACCACCAACACCACCATCACTGCACAGTCACTACCACCATTGTCACTGTCGTCACCGTCACCGTCCTGACGTCCCGATCGGTGGCTGGTATATACACGTTCCGAGCAGTATCGTGTGCCACTATTACCAACGCATCGTATCAACCACCACCATCGTCACCACCACCACCACCATCTCTTGCTGACTGCCCAGTCGACCTCTCTCCGCGTTTACCTAGGACCAGACAGAGAAAGAGAAAGAGCGAAAGAGCAACAGAGGGAGAGAGAAAGAAAGAGGGGGACAGAGAGAAAGAGGTGTTGAGAGAGAAAGAGACGGAGGAAAAGATAGAGAGAGAGAGAAAGGAAGAGACAGAGAGAGATAGGTAGATAGATAGATAGATAGATAGATAGATAGAGAGAGAGAGCGAGGGAGAGTGAGAGAGAGAGAGAGAGAGAGAGAGAGAGAGAGAGGGGTAAAGAGTAAGAGAGGGTCTCGGCTTTGCGCAAAAGTTACGACGGAGCGAGGAGCAGTGAGACACACCGCGGAGACCGGAAGAGACCCTCTCTCCCTGAAGAAGTCCTCCGGCGAAGTGAGAAAGAAAGGCCACGCGCGAAAAACATATATCGTTTTGATCGGGTGTGTCGACTCTGTGTACATACGCGAGTGTACAGAGTATGTGCAGTGCGAAAAATAATCTGGGAAATCGACGCAACGCTGTCAACATCGGTGTCAACAACATCGTTGTTGTTTTTCGCCGCGAGTCATCAACGGGAAGCCACGTGGCTCTTGGATTTCGTTCTTCTTCCGGGTTCTCATGGGAGTGTGTCGACTCGATCGTACATCGTTCGGAGGCGCGAAACCCGCCGTCTTTAGTTTGTGATTTTGCGAAACGTTCGCAACAGCGTGGCCGTTATCGAGGTGGTTTGTGTGCGCGTTCTCACTGAACGAAAACACCAGACACGTGCTCGTCCGCACGTGCTTTTGTCGACGCACGTGCTCTTCAGACAGGTCCGGGCTGCGTGCCCCGAGAGTCCTTTCGGTATTCCGGAAGAATGCCAGATGTTTGAGCGGCCAGTGGACCGTACCATCGACCGCACTCACTTTCAAAATCCAGGGAATTTATCCGCGAACTGGAGGCGGTGCCGTCAACACGAAATATCGGAGCACAGTTTGAACGTGGCAATCTACATAGGGGGATAGGAGAAGGAGAAAGGGGCCGAAGGAAAGGCAGATACGAGGGAAAGAAGAAGCTTTGAAACGAAGAGCGAGGCTCCGGTGCTCGGTTGCCGCTTACGTACCAAGCAAGAGCGGGCCGCGTTGTGTAAGAGCTGAAAGTAAAAGTTGAAACCGCCGACTTGGGCTCGCGGGAGCGCGTGCGGAGCGCGCTAAAATCCGATCCTGTCTCGTAGGCTGGGCATAGCCGAATATTCCTGCCTCACTCTCCCTCTCTCTTTCTCTGTCTATCTCCTCTCTCTTTCTCTCTCTCTCTCTCTCTCTCTCTCTCTCCCAGTGTCTTTCTCTCGACGGCTTTCGGATTTGGTCCCACCTTCGAGTTGTTTCTCTTCGACGTGTCTCGTAACAGCGAGCCGATCGCGGGCACCATTCCCGCGGAAGGAACACGGTGATTGTCGCGAATTGGAACGGTGGAACTGGATAAAACGAAGCGATACGCGAACGGGGAAACGAGAGAGCGCGAAAAAGAGCTGTGCAATTGTGTAACAACATTTCTAGTCCGCTGCTTCGTGAAATCTGTGTCTAATTTCGATTGGACGGCGGTGCACGGTGCCGTGGTCCCCGGTCTCTCGCGACGAAAACAGGTGAAAGAGCGCGCGCATACGGTGGACACGCGCGCCCGAACGCGACCGTTCCCGTTCGAATTCACTGTGCCATCCGATGAAGAAGAAAGCAATGGAAACGATCGTCCTCGTATGGTCCGCGTCGTGCGCTATCAAACGCGAGTGCTCAAGGTCAACGCTGGTGTTCTATCGGTAACCCTGCTTCCGGGACGACGAGAGAACAACACCAGGATACCCTGCGCCCTGTCACCGTTGTAACCAGGCTGCATGCCGATTTCATGGCAGAATTCAAGCCTGTCTCTTAATTCAGCGATCGCGCCACGCTCGCTCGTGCCGCGCCGCGTCCGGGCTTACAGAAGTTTCGTAAAACAGATTACAAAACCAGAAGAGAAAGGAGACAGAGAAAGGGAGAGGCAGAGAGGAAGAAGAGAAACAGGCGCGCGCGCGAGAGAGAGAGAGAGAGAGAGAGAGAGAGCGAGAGAGAAAGAGAGACAGAGAGAGAGAGACATAGAGAGAGAGAGAGAGAGAGAGAGAGAGAGAGAAAACGAGAGAAAGAGAGAGAGAGAGAGAAACCACGGTGATCCGCCGTAAAGAATTGCAAGGCAACGATACGCGAAGGAGATACGGTGTTCGAGCACAAGTACTGAATCCTCTCGAGGGTGGACGACGACGAAGCGGACGACGTGCGAATCGTGAAAGAAGTCACCCAGAGGTGAAATAGGAAAAAGAACACGGTAGCGGTGCCGCAGCCGGGGATACGGCGGTAGCGAAGGACGAGTCTGAAAGACGATCCGGATGTGGCTGGATCCACTTGTTTTCTTTCTCGCCTCTATCACCGTGTACTTTTCTAATCCTCGAACTCTGCCTCGCCCTTGCGGAACTGGATTTTCTCGGTGTATCGTCAGTCGGCACGCGCCTCCCGCGACGATCTCCACCCGATTCCCATTCGTTTATAATAAGATTTCACCGTCCTTATGAACGCCGCACGGAGACACGCGGCCGAGCGGAATTAAAAGTGCGCTTAAAAAGGTTAGCGGGATAAAAAAGGCGCGCGCGCGAAAGGATAAGAGAAAGGAATAGGAGCCACCTCCGAGTCCTTGAGAGTACCCAACGGGTAAAAGTGCCGCGCGCGGAGCCAGCCGGTTGACCCTGGACAGCCAACGGAGCAGACCCCGTTGGAAAAAAGTTCTCCACGTCGTCGCCGTCGTCGTCGTCATCGTCGTCGTTGCCGCCGTCATCGTCATCGTCATCCGGCTCTTAATTCACGTACACGATACACTTGGCTATGCCTCGATCGCACCCCTGTCCCACAGGGTGCCGTGCGACGAACTAGGATTAGCCAGATACGTCCCACGAGATCACGTGTGATATTCCGCGATATGTGCGATCAGACTATCAGGATATGAAGAACGGCTGACTCCAAATATCGTTTCTGATCGTTGGCCGCATTCACGAAGGCTCTCGACTTTGATCATCTTCTCGAAGATTATCAAAGAAAAGAAGTCGGTTCGACGACACCTTCTATCGTGTGTTGCGACTGTGTGGTCGTTGTGCACCCAGTGTAAAGTGATATTCAGTGCCAGCTCCGATATTGTCCCGCATTTTTCAGCTGTTCGGTACACCCGTTCTGTTCATGTTCGATCGGTTCGTCCGCGTTCCACTGCGACGCACCGCGACGATCTGTTTCTCGTGCCTGTGGTGATCCATGCTGCGGTATATCAATGTACGTCACGTGTATGCACCGTCGTTCTCGTCGCCGCTATCACGGGATTTCGGGTCGTCGGCTCGTGGAGATGCTTCATGACTCCTCGAGAGAGTCTTAAGATAGTCCAACGTTCGCCAACACGTTTTTACTTTGGATACCATATTGGATAACGCGCGGACGATCAAAATCGCAAGGTGAGAGCACGTAGCATACATTTACTTTTCTAACGTAATTACGCGCGACAGCCATTTTGTTTATTTTCCACACATATCAAGACCTATGATTCATGAATAGCGGCTATTTCCAAGCTTGGGGACTACTCCAATGTAAACATGTCGTCGGACGTTCTGTTATCTGAGTGAGTGGATTTAAATCGCGATACGCAGCGCAACTTCTGCAAATCTCATTACTTACGACAAATGTAGCTCTTTGTACGCGCAACTTGAGCGATACGGCTGATAATATTTGCATAAAATTTGTACGCGACGTAACGTAAATTCGTAGCGCGGGCAAAATGCGCGATTATGTGCGCGCAAGAAGAGGGGAACGTTGGAAACGGGACTGCAAGACGTTCGAAAGGTGTTTCCTATTTTTTTGGCTCGCTTTCTGTTACTCGAGCAATATTTTCGTCTGTCAAGGAAATGGTAAACTGTGAAGGATAACTAAATGCCAGTTCGATTAGATGCAAGAGACAGTGTAAATTAAATTTCCGGACGCAATTGGAAGCAAAAATCGAACGTGATCTTTAACACATTTAGAGGCGGACAGATGGATTTTAATGGACCACACTGACTAAGAGAATACAAACAACTGAATTGTGGAAGAAATTGTGCGAGTATTGACTTTGCGAAAGTAGATCCTACCTCAATCGAAAAGCGTGTAATAAGCAAACCTTGTTAGTCAATGTATGGTTTTATTCCGTTGCGAATGTACAGCAGAATATAGCATCAGGCTATATTTTCTGGTATAAGTATAATATGAAAAAACCAGAACGTAAAAAAGGTTAATATCGTCGAACATTACTTTCAATTCCATTACCGGCATTCTGGTATTTGTTGTCTGGGAACGATCGTCGCTTTTCTATAATTAGCAGAATTTCGAGCGTGTTTATTGATATCGCCGACTCGATTATATAACGCTAGAAAAACTTCCTCCGAACGTGTAATTCAAGTTCAGGTGTTCCATGGTCGTATGAGCGTTAGTTGCGCAACTGTTTTTCAGAAAAAAGATGAAGGAGGCGCTGGCGAGTCCGATGTGGTCATCAATGGCTCGCGATGACGGATCGTAAAGAAAAAGCGATCTCGAGTCAAGGTCGAGCTGGTCGAAAGGCGTCTTTACGTTCGTCATTTCGTATTCATGTGGCCATTATCTGCCGGATATATTTGTGTTGTGATCTCCCATAGCCTGGACGCATGTAAGAGTTTGCATTCATATAAATATCCCGATGCAAACAGAAATTACGGTCAAGTTTGAAAGGTGAACCGGTCGAAATTCCGGGTTAATTCTACTTTTTCTGCCGGTGCGTCAGCCGTGCATTCTTTCCTCGACTAGAATAAAAGAAAGGCGACCAATCATCGATAGAATTCCCCGCTGGTACGCGGCGAAAAGAACAATCGATCCTTTCCTCGCGTTTCGGAGCGCAGTCTATGTTTTGCCATCTGCGACTGGAATGCTTCCATTTATACGTCATGAACGAAGAATCTTTACTTTCACCTTTTACTTTCTGGGCAGATAATTTGCAATACGTATAATATATTAAATGCTTTCCTTAACAAAATAAACATATTAAATGCTTTCTTTAACAAAAAGTATTGAGTTGGCCAGAAAGTCGTCTCCTCTTTTTTTCGAAAACAGCATTTCGGTTACAATATGTGAGTGTGGTTTTCTTCGGCCCTGTGCGCGCAAATAAAATTTGAAAGTTGACTTGGAAAATCAGAGATTATACTAAATATGTCAATATTTATCTATATATATATATATATATATATATATATATTTATTTATTTATTTAATATACATATTTATCAAACGTTTTAGTTCCACATATGAAACTTGTCTTTGAATTTCTTTAAAAAATACGAGAAAACGCTTCTCAATCCAATATTCTATGATAAGGGAGCGTGGGGTAATTGCGAACACCTAAGCAAAAAAGCAAACAAAACGAAAACTATATGAGAAATGAATTTGTTTATTATTTACAAACATACTTAAACTATTCATCTATAAAGTACTGTGACGAATTTTTGTAAAATTATAATACAAATCAACTTTATAGTGAAAAAGCAAAACCCTTGGTGTTCGTGATTATTCGACTGTCGTGGGGTAATCACGAACAGAGTGCTAAATATCGCAGAAGTCGCACAGAAAGCGCGACTTCAATGGTCAACCCATAAAAAATGTTGCTACAACCTATACCTACGGTATTTTCCAAATTCATCTTCTTGTGCATTAGAAAAAAATTACAATTGGTCGGAATATCGAAAAAAAATAGTAAAGGTTGTTTTTTTTAAACTTTTTTTTCTGAACCTGTAATGAAAATTCAAAAATCCCTTCTGTAGATTTAAGTAAGTTTTATACATGCTGAAAATTTCATCAAAATCGGTTAACGTTGCTAATCTCGAAGGTTCGAGATTACCCCATCCGAGTTATTCGTCAATACCCCACGACATCAAAAAATAAAAAAGAATTTATTTCAGAGGTTAGAATCATGATTCAAGCAACGCCTTGGTCAGAAAATGTTGGTAAAAAAGTGCTTTATTTCAACTTTAAAAAAAAACAATTGTATCATTAATTCAACAGTAATTGCATGCAATTGAAAATGGACAAAATATTACTTGAAACATGATGAAAATAATAAATTGTGTTTATCTTGAATAGCACGAGCGTTCAGTATTTATTACTTTCTGCCCGGCGTTGGATACGACCTAAACTATTAGCTAGTGGAGAGGGAACATCGTTTTTATTTATTAAAACACCGTAACATCGTATTCGCGATTACCCCGCGTTCGTGTTTACCCCACTCTCCCTTACATGATAATGTATCTGATCATCAGTGGCGCTAAAAGTTTCATTCCGTCGAAATACTTTGATATTCAATCTATTCGCTTAATAAATTATTGCACAAATAGATAAACGAACGTTTTACGATTCTCAGCGCTCACGTTTCAACGGACGTTGCAACGAATACTAACGTTTGTACACGACTTCTGATCGCGTTAACCGTCTTGCATGTCCATTGATTAGTGAATCATTGTTTCATTACAACAGGCAATTACGACTTTCGAGCGATTAATTATCGAGGATGCCGGTAACGAGCGTCGGACGCTCGATTGGCCGTGATATCTTGTCGAAAACAATCTGGTACTCTCGTCTATCAGTACCGATTAATTTCGCTGATCGATATACACGGTCAACTAAATCAGTCGTGAATCACTTCCAACCGATCTTACACAAGACTCGTTTACGTTTCCTTCTCTGTTCATTAAACATTTCACGAATTTTTAGCGACTTTACTTACCTATACGTTTAAAATGCTCGAGGTGTTTTTTGGTTACACAATGTTGTTCATATTCAGACAGAAATTTCTGCAATAAATCGCCTATTCATTGATTAGATTAGATCATAGCGAAACTGCAACGCGCCGAATTATCATTGCAGAGATGTGTTCAGAGCTGATAGTAAAAACTCGATTATCGCGAGTCGATGGTAACTAATACAGGTGTCGCGAGATAACTATAATCAGGACTCGGTGTAGCGTGGTATCGCGTGTACGTACAACTCTTCTGCATATTTTTCTATGAGGTGTTATGGAAATAACATTATGCACAACGGATGTACAAATATATTGCCTGTAAATGGACTCATAATCTGGTATTATGCCGTTGCTATTAATTCGAAGTACGTCTGCGAACAATCAACCTATTTCCACAATAAAATAATCGCAGCCGTGAATTTTGCATCAACCCAGCGTGCTCCATATAATGAAACTGCTCTGAGCCCTGAAGTAACTATCTGCCCCTGTTGCTGTCCAAGCTTTGCGAGTTTCTCGAATGTTTTCACATAGGAACACAGTTTGATAAACGCATTATAGGAGAGTTGGTGGCCCAGCGATGCTGTTTTGGGACACACGATGGCTATTTTCATTGTTACTCCTAGCTTCAAACAAAACATTTATTATTACTACATATACTATCTTTGTCACGCTGTCAACTGGAAATACATATTGCAATAGTACATTTGCAAGTAGCGTACACGAAGTGAAATACAGTCAGGAACTGTTAACAAACCCTGACCTTGAATTATATGGAATTACCCACTTGTGTATACCCGCAAGATCTTGATTGCAATCAATAACAGAAAAGGGCACAGAGCTCTGGCACTTTAATAAGCCCGAACAAGCACAGTTTCGTCCAATTATTACAACTCCGCATTACAACTGATTCCCATTCAGAATGGGAGGAACGAGTCGGGACGAGAAGTTTGGGGGCAGAGGGGAGGAGGCGAATCGGGCTACCCTTAACGGCGAGACGTGTAAAAAGGAGTGTTGCGTTTTCTCGTAACCCTTGCAGCGTGCCTCGGAACATTTTCACCTTCCACGGTCCGCCTGCGGTTGCTCCCTTCTCAGACGTTCCTTGGCGAACGATAAGGTGGTTATTAAGACGCGGCTTCGCGGCACGGAGGCCTCCGATTGGCCGAACGTTTCGTTGTGTAGGGCATGTTAAATGAAGTTGCAATTAAGAGAGCTAAAAGCTGCGCGGCTGAATATGCTTCTCAAGGCCTCGGGCCTCGCCAGAGCGTACTTCCGCTTCTGATTAGCTTCCTCTTTTCCCACATCGTCCTCGCCGTTTTCTCTATTCCCCCTCCCTCCCCCCCCCCCCACCACCCCTCCACCCGCATCACGCTTTTTCCTTCTCCTCTCTCCGCTCGTTCTTTCTCTTTCCTCCTCCCCCCACCCGCGACCCCCCACCCCTCCCCGCACCCCTCTCTTCCCCTTTTTATTTCGTTTCCCCATCACCATCTCTCCCGGTGTTCTCTCTGCGCCTCTCTTTATCTCTGCGCTGCCTTATCTCAACACCGTGGGAATCCGCGCGTGCGATTCGCACCGCGAGAGAGAGGAAGTCCTTAATCTCGTTCTTCAGCCACCGTTTTCTGCTTTTGGATCTTGATAATCTGGGTCCCCGTCCTCGGCGCACACACCATTGGTCTGTGGATGTTGGCTGTGGCGGATTATCGTCTCTTGTGGTTTTTCGGTGCACGTGTACATACATGTGTACACTTAAGAGAGAAGGCTCGCTTCACCGGAAGCTTTCAACGCGCTCTTTTAATTCGTCCGCCTGTATCGACTCGAGTGGCGTGTTTCATCATCGAACTTTCGAATGGCAGTTACCTGATATAGTAATCTCGAGGAGGGTTTGTTTAATTGGGTGTGCTTTTGTGAAACATGAATTTCGCGAAAAGATCGATGCTCGTGTATGCGAATGGCAAAGGAGAGGAGAGACTTCAGTCTGTGTTATTCTCGTTTCATTTCTTATCTGTGGTTATCGACAGCCTTCGGACTAATAAATAGACTGGGAACGTTTTCCTGTTTTCCCTATCAGTAGCTTGGACATCCTCGGAATAAGCGATACACGGTGGAATTTTCAAAAAAACAGGTCGAGGTGTTTACGTCAGGATTGTGTCCGGTCAGCTTAGATCCCTCCAGAACTGTCGATGCTCGCTGGCGTAAGAAAAAGCAAGTCAATCGCTCTGCGAGATCGATAGATAGCCCGACAATCTTGCAAAAACAAAAGCAATTAGTCACCACGGACAAATGTTCAAACGACCCCCTTAAGTCGAACAAGTTGCCCGAGGCCCAAAATGGTTAAAATTCGCTGGCGCTCCTTCGAGGTTGCGGCAATAGTTCGCGGTTACGTAACGCTGGCATGCAAGAAATGAACTTAAAACGCGACCCTTGTTTCCAGATAAAATGAAAATCAGAGGCGCTCGTCTCGCGATAAAACTCGGCCAGGCGATTTTAAATGGCTTAAAACGTTAGGCAAAAATGTTTCGCCGGCAAGCGCACACTTTCACTTGAGCCGTCTCGCCGAATTGGCAGATACGATTACATAGCGCGATGAAATTTCTGTCGATCGCGCGTAAATACGGCTGTGCGTCTGTTTCGGTCTTCCCGATAGCTCGTTTCTGCATGCGCGCCAAAAGAAAAGATGATACTTGTTCATTTGAAGAAAGTTCAACATCCCTGCACGGAGATGGCCGTTAGAAAGAGCTCTCTGCCTAATCGATATTTCTACAACGAACGTGTTCGGCCATGGCTTTCGCAACTTTGAATATTTGACTTTTGAGAGGGAACCGAGAATTCCGTCGACGTGTCACGTACATAGTAGGTCCTATTATGAAATATTCGTCAGATTAGCTTCCAATAGAACACCACTCACATTTTTTAACGCTCGATAAAGGTTTACGAAACACGCCAGTGCCCCCTTCTGGCGTCGGACGCGAGGCCCAATTTCGTTTGGATCGTACAGTCGTCTAATGACGCAATCTCTTAACGATGCGGATTACGCCAACTGTAAATTGCATGCTGGAAATTTCAAGGGACGCGGAAATAGAGTGCAACGGTGTCCAAAACTGGGATCCTTGGGCCACCTATTTCGATCTCCACAGCCGTGTAACAGAAAATGCTCGTAAAGTTTGCAGAATCGTGCGGGGAGCATTTCCACCCACGCGGTCCCCGATAAAACACACAACAATCTCTTTCTGGTCGACTGAAAAGTCAATTACGGACGCGTATACGTGTCGCTCGCGTGCACTGTACATGTAACGAGCCACTTCCATTCAAGGGGAATGACGGTAAAACACTTGAAAGAACGAAGTGAAATATTACGTTGGCGTTGCCGATATCTGTGCAATTTTTGCCCGTTACTGCTAAATTTAGAATGGCTCGTGTTTGCTTATTTTTATTCCTTAAATAGCCTCCAATTGTAAGATCCTGCCAAGTGATGGAGATAAATGAATAGATGAAGAGAAGTGAAGAATGCATTTTTTGACCAATTTTGAAGATGAAGGGTTCCGCGGCTAAACGGCGCATGCACGCTATCACGGTTAGTATCGTGATTTGTTAGTTGGCGCAGGTACTCGCGACTGCCTGGTGGTATTTTCCTTGCTTTCTGGCCCGTTCTGGCTCGTGGCGATTGTAAATCTTGCGCTCTGGGCCCCCGCGGCCGAGTACATTGCCGAGTAACAGCGACCACGAGTATATACGTCCGCCAACCCTTTCTACCTTCCCTTTCACTTTCATCTATCGTGTATACTCGAGGCCCCTTCAGGACTCGCCTGCTTCTCGCTCGCTCGCTTGGCCTACTCTTTCGCTACCTACTCACTCTCTGTACGTGACGCTGTAGAATATAAACCAGAGGGGGAGAGAGAGAGAGAGAGAGAGAGAATATAGAAAAGAAAATGTATGCCATGTGTAACGAAAGAATTGTTTCGCTGGCCTAGCTGGCCTTGAATCATCGAGGATTAATCGAACTCGCGGACAAACGACGCGTTTCGATAACACGTTATTTCGTAAGTGGCGATAACGACTGTAAAGGTCGTCCTTCGTCCACTGGACCGAACAGTTTCTTCTTTCCTTTTCTTCGTAACGCTTCATATTGCCCGAGTAAAAGTATTACTCATGGGCAGTCCATTGAGCGCGTTCGGATTTCAAGCGAAATACGGGGGGAACCGGGACGCCGCGCCGCGCCGCGGGCCTGCATATTTTACAAGAAACGAGACGATCGTTTCTTTTTGATACGTTGAACGTACCCGGCTCGTTGAAGTTATACGAAACATGTGCTGCAACAAAGCTGCGCGGATCCGACGAGTACTGTAATTTAAAAGTAGCGACCTGCGGAC
Source organism: Andrena camellia (assembly GCA_029448645.1). Classification (NCBI taxonomy): domain Eukaryota; kingdom Metazoa; phylum Arthropoda; class Insecta; order Hymenoptera; family Andrenidae; genus Andrena; species Andrena camellia. The sequence goes on along the minus strand of CM055676.1, from coordinate 53,400,801 downwards.
AAACGGCACTGGCTCCCTTTGTAGCCCCGATGAAATATGGCCGGCCTAAACGCCGAGTCTTTCACGCGACAGTGAAAGTGTCCCAATTTTCGGCAGAGAAAGAGTTCCCGATAACGTTAACGGTACTACGAGAGGGGGCGCGTAACCGTTGTTTGGAAGCTATATTGTTAGAATTCCTTATTGCTCAGCAGCCAGATTCGTACAAACACGTGCAGCGAAATGAACGGTCAATCAATGGCATTTCTGCGCGGCTCAATTCTACGTTTCGTTTACCTGAAACTGTCCGACAGCACGGAAAGAGAAGCTCTGAAAAATTACGTCGCGCCCGTAAACACCAGCGTTCCATTATTTCTCGAACAATGTTGCCAATTGCGGCGCTGATAAGTAGACATTATCGGACAAGGTTTTACCATATACCTACTCATATGCCCGCACACTGGCGAAGTTTTCTGCATTTCAACGTAACCACACTTACGTTTTGCAATAATAAGTTCTTGAATCGTCGTTTGACCGCTACGTCGTCGCAAGGAATAGCACGCCTCGTTAGAAGCCATAACTGTACCGATTGTTGTGCTTTTATTCTGCGCGCGGCGCAAACGTCTGTCGTCGCTACTACTCACGATCGATATCCGATTCTTTCACTCACCTTTGAATCACTTTCCATCGATCTTGCGCGTTACTAAATTAATCTCCTCGGCAGAGGCGAATTTATATGTATAGGCTAAGTAGGCTGTAGCCTAGGAGAGAAATTGAAAAAGGTGGCAAAATCTTTCTGCCTGTAACTTTTTATTTTTTCATCGATAATAATAGCATAGATTTCTGTTCGAAAATAATATGTCTAGATCTCTGTTTTCCCTAACACCGAAACTGAAGGGTAATCGTTAAACACGGTGGCTCGAGACAACTTTAAAAAGCAATTAACTTCTTTTTTTCATGTAGCAAATTAGGAGTAACTCATATGTAAGTTGTCCTGTTGAAATAATTTTAAGATTATCTGATCTCTTTTGAATTAAAATATTTGATGAATTTTCGCGGGAAGGGCGGCAGACGCTTGTTAGCCTAGGGTCGCCAAATCTCCAAATCCGCCCTTGCTCCTTAGCCAATAATAAAGCCTCGTTCAGATTAGTCAAGTTACTTGACTTCAAGTCGCTTGAATTCAATACTATTCACTTGATTTTAAATATATTTTCAAGTTTCTTTCACGTTTCAAGCAACGTAGAGGGTCTTTCAACTTCTATTTGCCTTCAAATACACTTGAATAGTGTGAACGCACGTATAAGTGTGAACTTGAAGTCACTTGAAGTCACTTGAAGTCACTTGAAGTAAGCTAACTGCCTATAGCTTTTGAAAAGTGAGGTTATAATCATCAAAAACAATGACTAAGAATAGATGGAGTAATGGCCGTTTCCTTTTAAGCATTTTCTTTAATATTATTAATAACTCATTCGTAATTTCGTTCCTTATTACACACAAACTAGCAAACGCCACCTCTAGCATCAAGTAAGTTGACTAATGAGAACATGGCGCAAGGGGGGGGGGGGGTGTCACCTTGGACGCATGAAAATCGTAAATTTATTTAGCAATTTTTTTCATTTAAGTAATGAACTCAATAGAATATCTGATTAATGTCCTATATTATACATCTCTTGAAAATTAAAAAAAAAAAATTTTGATCAAAATGGCGGTGCTATTGCTGGTGGGTCCTTTACGATTGACTCGCCAATCGGCGTTGCGCGGATCTCCGATCTGGTGTTTCCTCAAATAAAAAACCAAAAATTTTAATTTTCCACATGAATTAAAGAAGTACATACAGATATTTTAAAATAAACATTTTTATGGAAATGGTGAGTGTTTGAAGAAAAATTGTGATTTTTAGTAGAAAAATTTGGTTATAAAAATGCTTGTAGTTAGAAATATTTTTAAGTAATCGTAAAATTTGAATGTACTTCTTTAGATTAAAATAAAAGAAAGATTCTCTAAAAATTTCAAATCAATCGGATGAATATTGAAATGATGAGTCAATTGTAAAGGATGCGCCGCGTAGCGGTTCTAGCACCGCCATTTTGTCCAAAAAAATTTTTTATTTAATCTTCAAAAGGTGTATAACAAATGAGAGTACTTTCGTTCGAATTCATGAAAATAAGTTCTGCCAACTTTTTTGCAAATATCTCTGAAATTAAGACCGATCAAAAAGTTTAAAGGGAAATGTTGTTCAGAATGATGACCCTGACAACATAGGTCATTGAAATCGGTGAGGAAGTAGCTTTTCGACAAGTTTACTCGGTAGCCTGCCGCTGTCGACTAGACGGATAGTGTGAATCTACCTTTATGTACTTTGTGATGTCAACGTTGGCTCTTTGCTACTATACGTGTGCTTAAATTCGTTCGATGGTTATTGTCCTCGACTTCCTGGCTTCCTCGCATATTTTCACTCGCATATCAGCGATGTGGATTTAGCAGGCACTTATTTATTGTGTTGGGAGCCAATGAAATTAAAAATAAAAAGAAACTTCATTAGGTAATCGACTTTTCGAGTATCGGAACCTAACTTTAACTCTCATCTGGCGAACATTTGGACCCACACGAAACTACATATACTTATATGTACCTACGAATTAGTAGTATTACTGCTTTAAGAAAGTGAGAATCTATGACCATAACCAATTTAAAATCTAATATAAAAGTTTATTTTGGCAATCGTATGAGCAAAATTATTTGATAGATCAAAATAGTCCCAGTCTGTGTTATCCACCGTCAAGAGTGAAGCAACTCGATTGCTTCGAATAACTTGAATGTTTTTAGCCGGCTAACTGCTTCGAGTGGGTTGACTGTTTTGGAGCAACCTGTACAAATTCTGGCCAACCAAGATGACATATTCGAATGCAAACTATTAATCGGATCGTTTTGTACGTACGTATCGAAAATAAGTTATACCTAATACTTCTTACATCTGAAGTTCAGAAGAACACTTCCTTTTTCTATCTTCTTTTACGAAAATACTTTTATTTCTATTAATACGATTTAGTATTCCAAAAACCTTAAATTAATCGTACAGGTCCAGATGTTCACGCATTTACAAGCTTTCTTTTCTTTTTCGTACCAACAAAACATTCCAATTCAGTGTTTACATTCCAGCGATTCCAATACTCAATTGTTTACGAATGATTCGCACCGTTCGAAAAATTCCAAGTGCATGAAATAATCGAGTATATACTTGACTCAGTTCGACTATTTCAGTACTCGTGCAGCTTTATCATCTGTGCAATTACTACCATACTTACAATTACATTTCTTTTATCCAATGGGAAATAAGCTCGTGAATTTATTTTTATAAACATCAGAGTTGCCAAAATTAACCTCGACTCATTCGCCTTCAACAAGCTTATTATCTTCGAGTTCGTAAATTCGTTAAATGATTTTGTAACGGTGACGATGAATAAAAACCTAATGGAGATCCTTTATGTGGAATATCCTCAGCGTCATTTTTGAGTTAGCATTTTCGTATTTTTGAATCTTTTAACTTTTGAGTGATAATTGTACATTCGCAATACTCATAGATACAATCATGCTCTAATAGTATTTTTCTAGAAATGTAAATTCTGATATGATGGAATTTGTAGTTCAAGAAGAGTGATTTTCCACGGTTGTAGAAAAAAAGCGGTATTTTCAATTTTTTGGGGCGATAAATTCCCTTTGGAAGTGGTAAAGACGCGCATTTGCATTCAAAAATTGTTCTTGGGGTGCGATACACCCCGTGTGACCACGAGGGGTTAACTAATATCCATAAATAGATACTGAAAATTTTGACCCTCATACTTTTGACAAGGGAAAATCCCGAACCCGGAATTTCAAAAAATTATGAAATTTTTTGAATATGTACGGGATATCCTCCTGAGTACAGCGTAATTTTGTTTGCTGCCCAAATTCACTCCAAGAGAGTGCAATATTGACCTCTGAAAATGCGGCTATTTTCCGATTTTGTGTTATAACTCGCGAGCTGTAAGAATTGTGAGAACTGTAACTTATCAAATGATAGTCCTAATGAAAAGAAGTAACTTTTTCCTGAAAACTTTTTTCTATCTCCTACATTTCGCGAGTAATAATAAATAACCGAAAAATTTTCGGGGGTCAATTGCACACTCTTGGAATGAATTTGGGCAGCAAACCAAAATTGCGTTGTACTCAGGAGGATATCCCCTACATATTCACAAAGTTTCATAATTTTTTGAAATTCCAGGTTCAGGATCTTCCCTTGTCAAGAGTATGAGGGTTGAAACTTGGTAACCCGTCATACAAGAAAGTAGTTACACCTACGAGAAAAACTTATACAACCTTTTTTGTACAGAATTTCCTAAGCTACAAATTTTATAATAACTATTTTTGTCGCAGAACAGAAAGCTAACGAGATATTCGCGAAAAACAGTTATTTTTTACCTTCGACCCCCTGTAAAATGTTTACCGGATATCGAATCGATGGAGACTTTTGATATATTGTTTAAAACGACGAAACAAAGGCCCATACCAAAATTCAGCTTGCTGGGAATTATTTCATAGATTGGCCATATTTCCGTCTAATTTCTCTGGACTATGGTACGCAGTTTATTAACCAATAACACTACCATTTTTTATTTGTGTATGCGAACAATTTCTCATCGCATTTTCCTGTCTTTTTATAATAAAAGAGCAATGAAATATTTATTGTCACTCCGTAGCATGTGTGGTTACTAATCAAATCGTACTACATCCATTTGCCTGCTCTGTGTACTCCGCTCATTCATGTTGAGCTTTATTGCGAACACATGACATACCAATTAGATCTGTTTTAACTGCAGCCTTCAATTCTTCATTAACTACAGCAGGCTACTTGTCGTGTGGGGATTCATCTCAGCCTTAAAATCATTCAACTATTTTTTAGCAATAATGTCACTTACAATATCCTCGAATTATACTATACAAACTCGTTTTCAACCGCTTAGTACGGTTTGTTATACCTGTATAACAAACACACATAAGAACACCAGTTGATGCAGACCTCTAATTACATTTTAACCCTTTAGGTGTTATAAACACATATTCAGTCAGTACATACATGTAAACTGTACGGGGAACAGTACATGTTCCGGCGAATATGATGTATGCTCCATGTTTTGATCGTGATTCCAGAAAGTTTGAAAAATAAGAGTAACAACTGCATTTCAAATGGTTGTTGGCAGTGCACTTACAATAAATTGCCTTCTCTTGACTCAATATATTAATCTTACATTGAAGGTGTGGTTAGAAATTGAAGAATTAAAAGAAATATGTAAAAAAAATTAATGTTAAACGATTTTACTAAAAATATACTAAAAACTAGAAAAGAATTCTTTTCTTGTACTACAATCTCGATGGTGATATCTGGCTTCAAATAAAATCATACACACCCTGTGATTATCCTTCTTCTTTATAATTGATTTGAACAATTCTGCAGGATAATTACAGAGTTTGTATGATTTTATTTAAAGTCACATATCACCATCGAAATTGTAGCACAAGAAAAGAATTATTTTTTAGTTTTTAGTGCATTTTTAGTAAAATCGTTTAACATAAATTTTTTCTGATACATTTTTCTTTTATTTTTTAGTGTTTGTAGATTTGTAATTTTTTTCTTTTCATTGTTGCCTTTTTTCTATAAAAAATTGTATTGTCATCACACCCACGCACGCCTGCAAAGCTTCAAGACAATTGGGCTGGTGGAAGTGGGTGAAAATTGAGTTGCCAGATTTGAACTATACACCAAACAAAGAAACAACCAAACGCCAAACATACAGAGGATCGAAGCTAAGTAGAATCAATTAATAAGAAACTGCACGTACATTTCGTGTAGGTAGCTACTTTCGACACGAAATCTTTATGTATACACCTATGTGTATCTCGGTACGCATGTACACCCAGCAGGCAGTGTAATTTCTCTTTCACTATTGTTACTCTCAAACGATCTCGCAATCGTCGTCTCCCTCTCGTGACACGCTAATCATCCCCGAAGCTGGTTGCGCCACGAGACGACCGACCCATATACTGAATTTCGCCTCGCGTTCCGTCCCGTCCCGCGTCGTCCGTTCGTTTCCCGCTCGTTTCCACCGGACTCGACCGACCAGCTCGACAAAATGAACGACAACACGTGAATGAACGATCACCTCGGTGAAACTCCTTACATTAGTAGTATTTCCTAGCGGAACCAGTTGCCAGCCGAAACGAGGCGCAACGTTGCGAGCGTAATTGTAAGTAGCCGCTGTGCCAGATTAAATAATCATAAACGGGAAGAATCACGGTCCGATTTCCATCGAGCGACGTAATGACCCAGATAAAGGCGGCAGAAAAATTTAAATGGCTCCGTTGTGTTTGAGAAATAATCTCGCCGCGCTCACTTTCAGCGAACAATACCACTATTGCGCGATATCGGCCTACCAACCAAACCTACTCGACTACGTGCGAGATAAACGATATCAGCCGGGCATATCTGCCGTTTTCAAGAGTATCTTTTCGGGGGCTGGAAAGCCGGTCATCTCGCTCTCCTCGGTGAAACAATGCACGCCTTTCTACGGCGCAGACATTTCGGACACGGTGTACGCATCTGGTTCTACACGCAGCGGCGGTGAACGCGCGCGCGAGCGCATATCCTCAGGTGGTGGCTGACACGGCCGCAAAGGCACCCGCGTTAGCGACAAGTCCCCACCCACAATGTGAGATCACTGGGATTACGTCAGTGTCCAGTACGCGGTGTGGACGCGCATAAAAGTATCGTGTAGCACGGCGCATGCCGCTCTAGTAGACGCTGGATCGGGCCGTTCCGGATAGTTATGCGCTGCGTGATGATTTCGAGGAAAAGGGGCAATCTGTCGGTTCCATTCCACCAAGGAGACATTTCTTAACATCCATTTTGGGTCTCACATTCGAATGAACTCCGACAATACCTCTCCGTAAATGTGATTCGGGGCTCCCGTCTATAGAACTATGGTAAGCAACTACAGTCGCTGCGTAGGGGGAGTCAATGTAGCGCATATTGTGATATGAAATAAAGTATGTACATACACGGAGCTCAATGACGAGCGGGATCTCGGCGAGGAGGGAACTTTCACCTAAACAATTTGCCTTAAAACGGAAATGTAGCCAGATACTGGTGAGTTTGCATGGGATTTCGAAGTGGCAGGGAGATCCGATTGATTCAACAGCAGCGCGTATAATAGGATTCACAGGTAGCACATGATCGGCCGCAATGGGAGATTGCGTAACATTTCGAAAAGTCGACGTAACGTGTCGGAAGTCATCGTTAACCGCGGCTACAGTCCCGTCGCAACTGACCAACCGTGAATAAACAAATGAATAACTGACCAATGGCTCGGACGAGCCGATTCACTCGCAGTTTCGTTGATTCCGACCATTTTCAAGCGATTTTATATTGACTTCACTCCCTCTGTCCGTTTGTATGTTTGTTCCCCCGTTCCTTCTTTGTTAAACGGCGACAGTGGTAGGGCTTGGCGTAGATGTTTCCGATTGACAATCGTAACGAGGCATCAGGAATAATTATTCAAGGCTATGATGTGTTGCAATTTTATCGGCTAGTTGGCTATGTCGATGAAAGTCTCGACGAGTTTAAAAAGCGTCGACTAATACGTAGCGACGGACAAACTGGTACAGCCTGGGGGGTTCTGGGGGCGGGGGGCGGAGGGGGAAAGAGGGGAGGATAACACGCGACAGTTTTATGAAAATATTACATGTGTTTCTTCCGTTGACGTCGCATAAAAAAACATATCGGCTATGTGAGCATCACGTTGCAGGGAAATAAACGAAGATTGGAATTTATAGAAGAAAAGTTACGTAACGAACAGTTCAGTAATGGACGCCATTGAATTACCAGGACAAAATAGATAGTATATCTCGATAGCGGAGCGAATTTAGTTATTTGACAAGGCTTTAGTTACTTGGTCGTATATGCAGAAATTAACAGATTAATTGACCGCCTCGTTTGCCAATCGTCACGATCCACCGATCTATTTCGAGAAAGTACGCTCATCCCGGGGCAGATATGAAAATGCACGAGAGTATGAGAGTCTACTCCTCGTAAAACGTTGGTCATTACTTGATGCTTCTCGTTTCCGCCTGACTCATTTATGCGAGACAGCAAGGCCGAGCCAAAAGCAGCGATCTTGGCTTTATTAAAATATGCCTGCAAGGCGAGCACAAGGTAGCGGACAAACCCGCGATAAATTTCGCTTCATCCCGATCTCTTCCTTTCGAAATTCGTTCTCTGTCCTCTATCCCCGCTGTTAAATGTGCTGCCCGCTCTTTTATTCTCGTCCACTATCCATAACTTCCCTTTTCTGTCGGTGCTCTCTCTCTCTCGCTCTTCTGTTGTCTCGCTAGCTTTATTTCTGCTAGATAATGTTTTGGGGTTAGGTTGCAAACCAGCAGGTATGCTGAATCGCGTCCATTCGTCACTTAATTATTTATGTAATTTTGTGATGAAGAAAGACGAATTATTATTATTATTATTATTATTATTATTATTATTATTATTATTATTATTACTTAATGACAGTGGCACGCGGGTATCGATGCGTTCTCACTGCATTTTTGTAAAATTCCATCGCGGCAATCAAAACAATCAACGAGATGCAGCCGAGACGCAGCAAGAAATCTTGTGTCGATCGCATCAGCAAAAAATTATAATGCAAATGTCCGTTTGTAAATCACTTCCTGAACTTGCTGTGTTTGATTCGTGAACTCTCCCACTTTTCTTCTGTGTTCTACATCTTCTCCTACAAATTCATCGTTATGTAGGATAATATTTTCGCCGGATAGTTTATACAGACGGCTTCGTGACAAAAGTAAGTAGCTGTGCCATGTTTACTGATAAATCCTGCTGATCTGAAAGACCAATTTTCTTCGAAGAAAGCCTCCTAAATGGTATTCAGGTGGATTCGGTAGACTTGCCCTTCCAATCCAAAACCATGAGGCGACGGGTGAGAAAGAGTGCGGAAGAGAGGGGGGGGGGGGAGAGAGTGAGAAAGAGTGAGAGGGGGAGGGAGAAGAACGATCGCGATTGCGTAACACAAATGCACGCGAGTATCTCGCGGCAGCGTATGCTCCCGTACGTAGGTGTATGTAGATCTTCTAGTAGTGAAAGGTCATCTGTTTAATAGTCCTCAAACAGCTGCATGCGCGATCGGATCTCCGCCAGCCGATGACTAACCCGCGAGCAGAGGCTTCGAGGAGCAGCATGGTGTGTGCAGTGCATCTGCCAATGCGTAGTCAAAGGTCCATTAAATGATGCCAGGCTTTGAGATTGAACGGATCGAAATCTCGACCTGACCCGCCTCTTTTCCGCGGACTTCATTGCTGACCGCTCTCATCTGCGCGCGACGTTAATTGCGCAACACTGCTTCCGTTTCATAACGTTGATGCACTTAACGACTCTTGAACTTTCTTTCCCTGAAAAAGCTCGACCAGTGATGTTGCGTGCTCGACAGGAGTAGCATCGCCGCCTGTACATCTCAGCAAGTAAATCGGTTCTCCCCTATTTACGAGCACCGCGAGAATTGGTAGATCTGATTAATTGCTTAAGATCATGCGCCTTATGCTTAAACTTTAAAGTCCCTATTCCTTGAGGAAGGACTTCGAAGGAATTACAGCGGGTATCGATGGTACCGATCTCGGACAGGTTAAGAACAGCACCTTTCAGCTGCTGCGTCAGAGGAGGCAGGATTTTTTAAGAGAGACGATCGTTTGTTCCATATGAAAACGCAGCGTGGAAGCGCGTGGCGTGGCATAAAGCCCGATGCATACGCGGCTGTTACGTTCATATGCGCGCAACAAGATTGCGCGCAGGCATGTGCACGTATACGTGGTCTCTCGTCGATGTAAGGGGAGAAAGGACGAGCGTCGAGGATCGAGAGAGCAACGTTGCCAAAGTCCACGTAGAAATGTTCCTTTTTTTTTTCACCGCTGTTTGCGCGGAGTCGCTCCGCGATCGTGTTTCCGCGTTTCCGTGTGATCCTGCGGCCGCCGGAGCGCCACGGTCGGACGTCCTTCTGGTTATGCAACTGGTTAAAAGTGTCCGACGTTCAATATTACGTCTGACGTCATGTTTATGGCGCGAGATCTTGGGAAAAAACAATTAGCCGCTGCTCGAAAAATTGAGAGTTTAATAGGTACTTTCACGAGATTTGCCGGTAGCTTGCCTCGGGCAAAAAACAGTGCGTGTATTCGGTTTCGAGCGGTAGTTTTCCTTATCCGCCGAGCTCCAGTCCGATATTTCCTAAACGTTTAATCCCATTCTGTCGAAGCGTCAGACGTGATGATAATTTCCATTCGCTATGATGGCAAATGAAACTGTTTCGTGAAGCGTGCGTGTCTCTGGAGGCCGTAACACGCAATGCCGCTCGGAAAAGGAAAAAGCGCCTCGGCCTAGTTGACCTTGGAGGTTTTCATTCTACGGCGCGGCGAATTTCTCTAATTTTGGCAACGCTGTTCGCGAAATCGCACGTGCACCCGATTGCCTTCTAGAGCGGAGAAGTACACCACGCATGCGCATAATAACTGTGCCCTTCAGATCCACAATGATGGAGCATCTATTAGAGGAGGCGATTGTTCTTATATAATGAATGGATCATGTAACTAGCCGCTTCGCGGACTCGCTTCGAGGAGCGGAGAGACAGAAAGAGAGATGAGAAGAGAGCGGAGAGAGAGAAGAGAGAGAGGAGCGGAAGGGGGGAGAGACGCCTTCACGCGTACACATACAAGGCCATACCGTGCCGCGTGTCACGTACGCGCGTTGTGTGCACGCGAGGTGAGTGTGTGCGGAACACGTACCAGTTAGAGTCGACTAGGCTGGTACGTAAGTGCAGCTGAAAAGGCTTTTTACTTTCTGGCCTTGAACGAAATGTATCCGGTGACTCGGCGACCTCCGATCGGCCAAGGGAAGTTTGTCGTTCCCCTACGTGGTAATGAATCCTCCGCGCTCTCCTGGCCGCCGTTATTTTTCGACACACTACCAACGTCGCCGTGCGAACCGATTCCGGGTTTAATTGCTGCTACAGACAAGTGGACGGGTATAATAACAGGTTCCGTGGCACAGTGCAGCCGTGGCAGACCTGCGATTCACCCGCGCGCCCCCTGGTTATTATTCCTGCTCGCCGCGAAAGTGTGACAGAATCGGGAGGGTTCGGCGATCGTCCCCAATGCCCGAAATACAACGATTCGCCCGAGAGATTTGCGTGCAGTAGTACTGTTTCGGTTACGATGGAAAAGGCTGCTCCAACGGCTTAACGATCCTGTTCGAACAGGTGTTCCGTACCCCCGCCTCGGTTCTCCTTCATTTCTCGCCCAGTTATCGCTTTTTGTAACGTCTCGCGCGCTCGCCGGATTTTCGTAAGACCGGGGAAACAAAGAGGGACGGGGAATACGAGACGGTGCGATAGAGACAGAACAACGGAGAGAGCACGTCACAGTCGACGGAGCGACGCGCTAGCGGGAGACCGCGGGAGACCAGCTGGAAAATAGCGATTCGAAATCGGGGAAAGGTGTGAGTCACGTGTTTCACGGGGTGTCATAACCCTGCCCTCGGCTCGGATTACACGTTTTCGCTTCTAAAATGCGAAACACGGTGTCTAGCTGATGGAGAATTAACGAGGCACAAAGTCCTTTCCAACTAGGGAAAATGACTGTCAATTTCGACTGTGTTATCAAGCGAGCGAGCGAGCGAGGCTCGAAAGTCTATTGTGCCTCATAAATGAACGAATAAAAACAATAATATTTGAAGAATATTAAAAATATTGTGTAATCCATTACGTTGCATCATTAAAACTCTTCAAACTGTATTTAAAGTAAATACTTGATAGGTTATAGGAACATTTTTAAAATATCACTGCGTCAAATGTTATAGTACAGAATATTTGTAATATACCGCCCTCTGTTTAGTTACAGAATGTCGATTAAATTGACATTATTTACTCGTTAGGTTTCCATGGCTAGTCGTGATGCGTTCGAGTGAATTTCATCTCTTTCATGGCGTTTCGCGGTAACCGCAGCATCGTACAATCTCCTCGGGAAGCTCCTATGGTGTTCCAACCGAATGCTTTTTCGATGCTCCGTGAACGTGGAACACATACATATTATATACAAGAGAGGCCCTATGAGACCGCGAAACACGGCCTATTGAGGCTGGTGAAACGTAATTGGGCCCACAAAAAATAGAGCGGAAACGCTCGGACCCCATTACAGGCCTCGTAACGAGTTCTCTCCGTGTTGCTCAATCCTCGCTGGCTGGTTTACGCGGTTTGAGCCGCCTCGCCTTAATCCGCGCCGTCACAATCTATTCTCTTCACGATAAGTACCAAACAGCTCCATTATTTTCGAGAATTCTACGCTACGCGTGACGAAGACTCGCGTACAACGCATTAATCCTTTTGAATGTAAAAATTTCCGTTCTGTTGACAGACTTTGAAACGTTCTCGCTTTTCCGCGGACACAGCTATTCCTGATATCAGCGTGTATTCGCTTTCTTTCGTCGACATCGCTCGAACGAAAGTAAAACGCAGTCCGATAACGCGAGGTTACATCGTTGTGCGTGCGATTAGTTATCGGCAAATCGTTATGGCCGATTTCGAAGCGATTTCGTCAGTGCACCTTCGAGGTGATAAAGTATTCGGTTGTACATAAGTCTATTGTGTTTTTCGTGCGTTTCAAAATGGATTAAATAAAACTCAAAAGGATAACATTAATCGGTAATACATTTTTTTCTTCTCTTAAAACAATTATCTATCTCTCAAACAATGATTATATTATGTCCAATATCCTACAATAAATATCTGCTAAATAATTGGCAAGAACGCTGTACTTATGGACAACTTAATACCCGAGGTGTCTTTTTAACTCGCCCTGCCGATGTGCGGTTCATTTTGATCCATGATATTATTGCATTTGTAATTTGTATATTAGATTTTGATGCTCTCCTTTTCTTAAAGAAGTGGTAGAAATAAATAATAAGTAGCATAAACAGCTCGATGTAGAGCTAGGACGTATAAAAATGAACCCCGTACCCACCACGCAAGGGTTTATCAGCTCGTGTTAGGAGATTTTTTTCGACCACGAAAAATGATGCTCGTAATACTGAAAAGCGTCCGCGTGGATTAAGGCCCTAGATTTTCGTACGATAACCCAAATTATTTTCACCGCTCGACTCCGTGGCAAGCCGCCCTCTCTCGGCCCCCGGTGTCGCGCTTTAATTTCCAGCCTCGACATTTGAGTAACCCAGTTTCGCCATTGTTCGATTCAATGGTAGATCGTAACGTCCGCCATCCGGATAGAAGATTATGATGCTCGCGTGTGCATGGTACTGCGCATCGTTGCGCCGTGTGCGTGCGGAGCGTAGACGCCGCACGTGTATGCGTGCTGGCAAACCGAAAGTGTGTGGTGCGCAAACTGCAAGTCGCGAGCGGTGGCCGCGTATTAGTATGCTGGGGCGATAAGCGGGGCGACGTCCACGGAGAGTTCGCGCAACAAAATTTACGAATTCCATCAACTTTCTCCTCTTATCTTATCTTATCCCGACCCCACGAACTCGTTGCACCAGTTCCCATTGTGTCATCCCCCCTCCTTTCCTTCGACTAATGTCAGACGTCGTTTCGGTTCGCCTCGGTGCAGCACGTGAGACGTCACGTGCTTGTCGATCGGTAAGTATTCATATTGGCTCGCGTTCGTCGCGTTTACGATTTTTGTTCGAAGAGAGATACTTACGGATTCAAATTTGTAGAGACCTCGAGCAACACGCGTGGAGGATTGAAGAGACTATAAATATTCCGGCTGCCTTTCCCGTTTGCAACATTCATGGCTATATAAATAAGTCATTTTTGCACGGTATACGGATTAACACTTTCGCTGGCGCGAGCGTGACTTGGCGCCAAGTTCACTTTACAGCTTCCTTCGCCATGATAGACAATCATGCGATTATGAAGCCCTGGTCCATCATGCACCTTACATCCAGTTTAGCATGGAGAACGCTTGCCAGGCTGAAGATACAATGATCACAGCGTGAAATCGTGCCAACGCAAACTAAAGGATTAATTTTCTATAAAGATGCATTCAGGAAGCCTATAAAAGTGATATGGAGCACTGGCGACTGTACGAACCATTTTATTAAGATTCAACTGTTACCGATTTTGCAAAGACAATACCTACTGAGATAATACATTTTCCACGAGAATACAGCGATGAATTAATAAAATCCTCAAGAGAAACTGCTTCTATATCATAGAAGTTTTGAATACACCGCTCAAAGTTATTTTAGTGGGACTCTACAGTTATCAGCGAACGGTAGGGTAGGGATTAGTGGCTGTTTATCGACCAAGTAACCCGAAATGGACGAAACAGCGTGATGGCTGCCGGTCCGCGGAGAGAGAGAGAGCAGCACCTACAAAGCGTAACAGACGTCTTGGCCGGTAAAGCTGGCGGTGTCGGGATCGCATTGTCCCCTCCAGCGGGCAAGTGGGCCAGAGTTTCTGCATTTATCGATACGGGGCCTTGCTCCCACTAGGCATGAACGGAACGAGACCCCGCCCAGCAAGTCTTCAAGGCCCAAATAGAAGAAGAAAGACGAACGCCAGCGTAAGCGTGGACGTAATGCAGCTGGCCGGCCAGCAATTGACCCTGAACTTCAGGCAGCGCTTGTTAACAGCTATACATACAGCAACACTAACGCAGGCCTATCAGCAACGATTTCCTTATTCAGCCATTTTCTTACAAGGGGAGCCTGCGATCAGGATGAATGCTTTTAGGGCGAAACTGCGCCCAGAATATGGAGGGACGATGGCTACGGTTGGTAGCTGACGAGAATGAATCTTACGGAAGTGTTCGTCCTATTGGCCGCAATTTTATTTGCATCCTTTGTTACGCGTGTGATCTACAAAGAGGCTCACGCACGGGATTCAGCAATAGCTGTGTGCTATAGGGAATAGTATCCCACAGGTAGCAACTGTATAAACAAATTGTCAAATATTGCCTTCTGACGTTTAACTGTAAAGTTTGGCCTGGAAGAATCACTTCTAAGATTATTTTATCTCTTCTATCAAGGCGTATAAACTGACAAAAGAAATGAAATTGATCTGACGACTTCGAAATTTTAATATTTAAAGCGATTTTTTATCAAATTGGCTAGGTGTTAACGGTTAATATATTGAGATTTGTTTATACTCATCGTACTCTACACTTTGAACCTGGTTTTGTTCAAAATGTGCTCGTCCTAGTGGGAACTCTCCTTTGTTAGTAAGGGGACTACGGGAGATTAAGGTGAAGTTAGACGACGCGTGGCTCGGCTTGCCCATGTTCGGCGAGCCATGAGCAATCCCACGGCGCGAGACTCGGTGAGTTGGCTCGGCTCGCCCAGGCTCGGTGAGACGGCTTGGCGATCCATGAGCAATCCGACGGCGCGGAACTCGGCGAGCCGAGCCGACTCACCGAGACTCGCCGCGCCACGCTCGTGATATAGTATACCTTCCTCGATTTGTATGACTAGGTTGCTCTTTTTATTGCCATTCACCCAAACGAAAGGAAGAACATGTGGAACTATTGTTACATTCAGGTGGTAGTCCCGGCAGTCAAGTTGGGACAATATCATATCAGGCCAAACATGGCTCACACTTCATAAGCGGGAATACCATCGTTTAAAAGGAACGCAGCAGTAGTCCCACATATTCTTCCTCTCGTTGGAGTGAGCAGCAAAAATGGCAACTTGTTCAATTGAGCAAGGTGCGACAGATATAATGGGAAAAATATGAAAAAGAGAATCGATGCTCGGGTAGGAAGGAAAAAAGTGGTATGGTCCTTGGGCAAAAATTATGGCAGACCGTGCATTGCTCGGCAGTTGACGTAATATTTCAGGACTGGATCTAATATGATTTATTACCATGAAATATGAAAGCGCTGCTACGTGCGTCTGGTCATCGAAAATACCGAAGAAAGTGGCATACGTGATCGTCGATTACATTTACCCAAGGTCTTCCCTTTCCAGTTGGATCGAATCACTTATCGATGGTCGCGTCAATCCGTTTGACAAGTTCTCGGACTATGCACTGCGCGAGGACGATTTTCTAGTAATGATTCGGGGATCGTGCTTCTGATGAATTTTTAGAGTGAAGTGGAAGATTCATTTCAAGATGACTGTTCGTTGAAGGTTGTTAGACAACTTCGAAGCGGGCGATGTTAAGTGCCCTTAGTAAGACGATAGAAGAGAATAAGGAACGTGATCCAGCACCGTCTCTAAAGAAAAAAAGAAAAGAAAGTTTCGCTCGCGTTCGTGAGTCTTGAGCGTGAAACTCATTGTGCCTGGAACACGTTTGACATTGCGGAACGCGTCGATGCTTACGGCATTGGTTTCATAATATTAATTATACTTCTGCTCCTTGAGAGTACAACGTGAAATCGAACTTTCTCTCCCGGTGGCTTCCTTTGAGAAACGAAGAAACTCACGACCGATCCGGTCGTTCGATCCTTACGCGATGTTAACGTCAAATTTATTCGAATATCGAAAAGCAGCGGATCAGCAACGCGTCTCCCTTCTATTTGCTATTGCATCATCACGCCATTAAAAATAAAGACGACACATGTAGAAGATTCGTTATATATAAATCATAACGTGCGAAGCGTGTAATTCGTTACGCGAGCCACTGAGTAAATGTGCAATTTATTTCCCGGTAACCACGTTACCGCGTTATTTTCTAATCGCGAATTAAATTGCACAGCAGTTACATGAGTCACGGTAACATTTCGTTGCGAGCTGATCTTCGGCGGTTCTCCTTTAACAGGAAGTCTCTCGAAGAATTACCCGAGACGCGCAGGATTTCCCCTCTCGACAAGATCATTAATCAGCGTGATCGCAACCGCTTAATTACCTTATTGCATCCCGAGATGCAATTCTATTATGTTTATCGATGCACAGTTACTCACGAACAATTACGCTGTTGGCCGCGCAAAGTTGTTTTCTCTTCCCAGAAAGATAAAATTTTATCGTCGCATTTTTTCCCCGACTAATAATTGAATTCAAAGTATTACAGTAATTATCCCGAATCCCCTCTTCCCGTCGGAACGTATGCCCCGCGTTAGATGGGCGGGAGAAAATCATTTTCTGTGGAATGAAATTCGACGAACGAACAGCCCTCCAGTGGTTAATTATACGTATAGACGAGCTATCATTAGATGCAATTCAAGTCCTTAGCAGAAATCCGAGCGAATGTCAGAGAAACGTGAGAAACACAATCTTACGACACGTCACCGCCTTCCGCCGTTTCTAACAGAGGCGGGGCCACGCGCAGATGAAATTATTTAGTGTAACGAAGCTGTCTTTGCATGACGCGAAGCGACAAGACCGCATTATTGGGTTAAGGACGTTCCACATGTTCCGTTTAACCGCCGTTACGAAAGAATTTCCACGGAAACGGTGCCGCGCTGTGTATGTTCCTGTACCACCCGTTGATAAGGAACGTTACATCAGCCCAACCACGTGATTCTGATGAACAATAAATTATTGTAATATGTGGAGGAAATAAATTGTTCTGCTGCAATAAAGTTTGCAATAATCATTTTGCGATTTTTTTTCAATGGATTTTCTCGAACTTCGCGGCAAATACTCACTAAGCGATACGTGCCTATTATTTATTACTGCTGCTAGGCTGATTTCTTCCGCATCATATATGTTAACGTCGATCGCAGAACGACCATAGATATTACAGAAATAATAGTTTGTATACTTTTGTGTTCCAGACGATGTATACTGACGGTCTCCTAACACTCCATTATGGGAAGCATCCAGCGACCTTGGCCGCCGAGGTCGGGGCCTGGTACACCGGGGACCGTCACGTGGATGTGACGTTGGCTTGCGACGATGGCTCCATCGTCAAGGCCCATCGTGTAGTTTTGGCAGCAGCTAGTCCCCTTTTGGCTAGTCTCCTTCGTAACCCTGCGCTGGACCACGTGGTCCATTTGTCCGGGGTTCGAAAAACCCAGCTGACTCACCTGCTGGAATTTCTCTACAATGGCGAAGCTCTTATACCGGTGAGCGAGTAACCACCTTTTGAAATTTTCCACTCTGTTTGAAATGGTCCTCCAGCGATAGAAACTTCAAAAGTAATGTACCCTTTCAGTCGACGGAACTCACACCGCTCAGGGAGCTGTTTGAACTTCTTCAGATTAAATCGGAGCTGTTCGAGCCCAATCAGCCCCAGACCTCTAGTAACTCCGACCCGGAAAGGATACCCACCCCTCAGGCCTCCGAGGGCCAGGAAAGCTCGAGCTACGAGTCGCAGTACGATGGCAGGTGGGTAGTGATTGGCTGAGTGCTAAGTGTTCGTGACATGTCAAAATGATCAACGAAACAGACACTGTAATTTCTACAATGGCGAGCTTTTAAAATTGATTTTTACGTTTGTTTGGCTTTTGCTCGGGCATAGGTAGACCGGAGCTTGTGCAAGATATCAATTCGTATAATGTCATTCCTTAGCGCCTTCTGTCTACCACTTTCTATACTTTGAATTGCTTCGAATATTATCTTCGAATTTCACAAATTTTTAATCGTTTGAATGGCTTCGAACATTTTTATGACATTGAGCTTGGAAGTCTGTATAGATCTTTTGTTACATGAGTGCATGTGTGTGTATGCGTTAAGGATATTTTTCGTAAAACACTCGCCAATACTTTGGAAACTTATCAAGATTTTCAAGACATCTGAACTATCAAGACCAATCGAGATTTTGTAGAACTTTATATATACGAAATATAATACGAAAATTAGAATTGATCTGGCACGAATAAATATCTGGGACTGTGTTTTGGGATTTTAGACAGTCCAATAACCCCGCGGACTGCTGTTCGGTACTGATAAAAACGGAGGGGTGTGAGGAGGAACCGGAAGTGGATGTCGAAGGTATCGAGGGAGAAGCGCTCCTTACGGAGAACAGGGAAAGCAGTATAGAACCGCCGAGAAGGAGGGATAGTTCTGACCCTGTGAACCTAAGTCTAAATTCTGGAACTTCCACTACCAGCGAGAGTTCTCACGACATCGTGCCTAGGTAAGAATTAACTTTAAAGGGGAGAGTACGAGGTTTGAGGCACTGATTTGGCTAAAATTTACCATACAGTCAAAACAGAGAATGTCACAAAACAGCTTTATCGAGAAAATTAAGTTCTAATACTTTAGTCCACCAGTAAAGAAACAAGGTTCAATGAGTTTATCCGCATTCTTCATAACACGAAGCTCATACCCTAATTAGGCATCAGAAAAAAATAAGCAATAAAATAATGATTGTTTTATATTATTTTAATATTTTTTTAAGTTTGAATAGGGCAGTATTTTGAAACAAAGTAAAAAAAGTTCACTTCTATTATTATCAAAACAAGGAAAGCCAATCAATATATTAATTGTCATATATTTCTGTATTTCTCACTTGCTATGCATGAGACAGCGTCTCTTAAAATAGCTGAGCTTTAGAATCGCAAATGTTGTTTAATACCATGAGTGCTTCGAATTTTGCTTTTGAAATAGGCAGGAGTGCTGTGTATGCACTATTGGGAAGTTCGAACTCTCCTTTTTTTCTATTCCTGTCTCGTGTTTTTTTTTAATGGTGATGAAATTACTCAACCAACAACCATTATATGTAGATGGTTCGGTAAAAAATATCACGTAATATTCGCATTTCCTTCACTTGCTAAATGGAGAATGGGCATTCCCTTAACATAATTTCTTGTTTTACCTTGACGACAGAAGCTTATGCTCCAGTACAGAGTGGATATTACCTGCTTTTAACCAGAATACTGGATATTACCTGCTTTTAACCAGAATAACTCTTTGTGATTGGACAGTTCTGTAGTCCCAGTTGCTACCAAGAAAATATGCTATAAATCGCAAATTCACGAAAAATGGACATTCAACAGCTCGAACTTTTGTGATAACATCAAGTTCAAGGCCCCTCTGTCGCCAAATCTATCATATGGGTCTATAATATGAAAGAACGGGAGTTTAAATAACTAATCGTAGAAATAATTAAAAATGCGTAAAAATGTACACATGTATTGTATTAGGGTGGACCTTATTTTTGACCTGCGATTTCTTTTGCTCTTACCCCCTAATATGGTTCCATTTCATAAAAAAAATAGTCCCTGAAAAAGATTATTGCAATCGGACAACAGGAAAGGGTGGCGACCAGGCCTTAAAGTTTAGAATTCATCAACGGTTTGAATTTGAAGAATTTCTAAAAAATGGTAAGTCGTATCAAAATTTTGTCCAAATAATATTAAAAGAGCGTTCAATTTTCTACAATTACTGTATATATAATTTTTTCGTGCTTCCAAACATTTTTTAGATAATAGCGTTTGAATGTAAAGAGGTCCGCACTTCGCGCGTCCCACCTGTACGACGTGACGCATTGTTTATACGCGCGTAGTAAAAAATCACATATACAGTAATTGTAGAAAATTGAATGCTCTTTTAATTTTATTTGAACAAAATTTCGATAGGTCTTACCATTTTTGAGAAATTCTTTAAATTCAAACTATTGATGAATTCTAAACTTTAAAGCCTGGTCGGCACCCTTTCCTGTTGTCCGATTGCAATAAACTAGTTCAGGGACTATTTTTTTTATCAAATGGCACCATTCTGAGGGGTGAGAGCAAAGAAATACCAAAAAAATTTCGACAGGTATAAATAAGGGCCACCCTAGTATTGTATAGCTAGAATTGCTGTATAAATTATAGTTGAGGTGTCACTCCAACTTGATTACAGTTTCGTATTCAGATACTAAATATGTTTGTCTATATGTAAAACTTGTGAGTATTTAGCTCATTACGATATATGGCATGAACCAACTATCTGCCGTGTTAATTCAAAAGGGCGTATCAGCAACTTTCGCTTAAATTGAGTTATTGCTGTCAGGTAGCAGGAAAATATCTATATGTATATTAAATAAGAAAGCCATATCTGTATTAAAACTGAAGATATAACAGTTTATATTTCGGACGTATTTAAAATCGATGCCTGATTTTGGGCGTATCTACCAAAGTTTCCTTTGGAGTTTATGAAATATTTTACGGGTTTGTCACAAGTATTTAGATACCTTTTTATCCAGATTTAATATTTAACCTAATCCAATTTTTATAGCATACCGGTGGCATAGCATAGAATACTAAAAGTCATTTATCTCAGAACCACCAGATACGCCCTTTCGAATTAACACGGCAGTTATGTATATGCAAAATTTTAGCCAAATCGGTAAGTTAAACCTGACGTACCTCCCTTATCAGATAACAAGCTCGGACGCGTTATTATGTCCCATAGTGAGATGGATTGCAAGTTTCACCGATCTTATTTAATCAGGCCAGAAAAACAATTGCTGGAGAGGCGAGAATCTCTGGAGGAGGCAGAAGAGAGAAGGAGGCAGTTGGCGGCTCGACTCGCGTTAGGCTTAGAACCGGGGAAACGAAAACCCGAGGAAATACCTATCCCACCCGCGGAGGCGTACGTTGTGACGCCTCATAGAAAACGAAGGCCAGGCTTTCACAACGCGCCCGCCCAGAACCCGGCTTTCGTACCATTTAATCCTGGATTCGAGACGCCGAGGCGGTTGCAAGCGCCACATCCCCTCAGCGTCTCGGCACCACCGTACCTGGTATGATATAAATATAATTCTCTGATAAAATACGGTATCCTATTTATATTGTTATAATCGAAGTTGTCATATTTGCAATTTGTTAGTTGCACATTACAGGGCAAGGCAAAAATCAGGTAACCGACAATGCTGAAATAAAATTTTCTCCGTTTTATTTAAAAACTAATATTACGCAATTAGAGAGATTATTATGGAAAACTGTAAGCAAGGTAATTCTCTTTGGTGTATAATAATGGCGGCACGGTAGAAGTCACCAGAATGAACAAAATTTTATTGCAGTCACCACTGCGTTAACTGACTTTTGTCACGCATGTGAAACTTTTTCAGAGTTCAACTTTTTAAATAGAAATAATTATATAGGTTTATAATACTGTGCACTGGGTTAAGTAATTAATATACAAGTCTGCGTATGAAAGCAGGATGCTTCTTATTAATTGATTACGTGTTTATCTGAAGTTTGCAAAAAAAGTAACAGTGAGATTCCAAACGTATCTGGAGAACAGTATTTTGTACCACGTTTGAAAGGGTCTGCAGTGGTTCATGAAGGTATTCGAAAATTTGCAATCAAATACACTGGTAAATAAGATACGTGAGGTGGAATAAAATTCTTAGAATATCATTTCATAGGTACATGATAAAGCACAAGTAGGTAGGTATAGGTGCTAATAAGGTGTAAAGAAAATGTAACAATCAGTTGTAATTATTATTATATATCGATAGTTCGTAGGACCATTTTCAGCTCTAATTCCTCATATATAAAGTGGCAATCAATAACTTTTTTAAATTTTTTCACGCCCAAGGTTAACTCAGGATTACATCATTTGCGTCATAAGATTCCTTGCAAAACTTGCGATAACGATTTGCCATAAAAATTGAATGGTTCAGTTAAAAATAATGAGGCTAACCTTGAAATTTACTTGTTAGAAAGAACCGTTTCCGGATTTCGTTCTCGTTCTTCCTCTTTGTGTCCATCTCTCGACGTCTGTTCGCAATCTTGATCAATTGAATACGGAATTTTTTTGTCCGAGGGTCATTTGAAAGTCAACACGTCATACATGGATGAATATAAATTAGAAGATAACTTCTCGTTACCTACGAGAATATAGTAATACAAAATGTGGTTCCATCTAAAGAAATACAGATGTCCTCGAAATCAGCCTACAAAAAACGATTAAAAAACTTTTCTATCGCCAGGGCCTTCGAAACTATACAAATTCGTAAAATTCATTTTTTGAAGAAATGGGTTTTACTGTTACATCACCTCGATCTAAGGTCTCTTTTCTCTTTTGAAAATTTCTGATTCTTTGTTACTGTGATGTAACCAAAACATAAAATGTCAATGATCCTGTTTCGTACAGGATATGGACAACCAACTACGACAATAATTCACACTCTGTCATGGAGGTCCATATGATCTTCGTATGCCTCACTTTTCAACGAACGGTTCACAAGTTTTCCCATCTCTAGTCAACGTAATTATAATACTAGTACCTCACTGTAGGATTGACGATATTCTGAGAATTTTAGTGCAATTTATACGAGGTGGACTGTTATGTGTGCGTGTATATGTATACAGCGTAACTTCGAAGAATATTAATCATCTTCAAATAAAAAAAGTCACAATGTCTTGAGATTACATAATGTTGACTGTGTCTTTGCATTCTCTACAAGGGTGTAGAAAGAAATTAAACAATTTGTTCATGTATCTATAAACAGCGGTGATGTTTAGGTGTTCTTAAAATTGCTTTTGTGAGCCACTGCATTGGTAAATTTATTAACTTGCTAATCGCTCGACTGTTATCACGCTGAATTTATTTTTGCAGCAGGACAGGTCAGTGACACCTCCAGGAGCGTCGCACAGACCGCCAAGCGCGGACCCAGCATCGGCAGCGGGCTTAGAACCACCTTGGGGCTCCTGGGCCTTGCCACCCGCGAGAGCTCCTCCACCGCCGCCGACGGATGATCCGCCGAAATCTACCCCCGTTCGCGAATACCGGTGCAGTTATTGTGGCAAACAGTTCGGAATGTCCTGGAACTTGAAGACGCATCTGAGAGTGCACACGGGTGAAAAACCGTTCGCGTGTAGACTTTGTGTCGCCATGTTTAAGCAAAAGGCCCACCTGCTCAAGCACCTTTGCTCGGTCCACAGAGGCGTCATTGCCGCCCCCGACAACACGTTTAGCTGTTGCTTCTGTTCGTTGAGTTTCGATAGTTTACAAGAACTTATCAGGCATCTATCGGGACCGCACAATAACCTGCTGCTTAGCAAAAATCTACACGACTAGCGACAAGATTAAGGCCCACCGGTGCTCAAGCGCGATCTCGAATACGTCTCGAGGAAACTTTGCGTTACACGGCTCGATGCAACAAATCGAATACATTTGGGTCCTGTTCAAATATTACGAGTCCCTTCGTGAATTTTAAACGTAACGCAAACCGTTCTCAGCTTTCGCAGTCCGATTCAGCATTTTCTCTATCGTGTTTCGTTTTACTGCTTCTGTTTGAGACAGTGTTTGACAGTCACTTTGGGCATTGATTCTGGAACACGCTTACCAGGGAACTTTCGTGTCTATTATTGTCTCTAATGTTTTTTACGCATCGTTCTCGAGAAGTATTTTAGCGTCTGGAACAGAGATACTGAATTCCTTTGCTTTTGAAAATGTTGTCGTGACCGCGTGTAGCATACCGCGCTCGCTGGCGATTAAATGCTATAGTTTCTTCGAAAAGAAAAATGCGTGTTATATGGTTCTTACCATTGAAGATAAGCAAATGGTAAACGAATAGGATATTAACTGAAATATCTATCGAAAGTTTATAGTTAGAAATTTTCGTGAAACGGTTTTTCTTTGAGAAGAAAAGAGGAAGCACCGGGAGAGCCTCTAACAAATGCGTGACGTCGTTTCCGTGATCCTTCGGTTTGAAGATGTTCGAAGACAATGCAATAATCAACTACCAAGTTTATTATTGTAAGCGATGACCAGTAATTCTGACCAAATAACATATTTCCGACAATTGACGTCAGCCGGAAGTGTGTCGGGTATGTTGGCGGTCTCTGTCAGGAAATGTTAAGAAAGTGGAAGAGAGAATAAATGAAGAAAGAGGAAGTAGAAAAAGGTGAATATAGGTAGAGGCGAGAGTCAATTATTGTCACGCGCCGAATTTCGACGAGTTGACGAATTAGTGAAATCGAAACGCGTCCATCTGGTCGGGCTTTACTTGTTAAAAAAAGCTTACAGCGCTTTCGTTCGCGCCTACGTGACATCCAGCAAGACGTCTTGTTTACCTCAACGCGCGCAAACAATCTCACATGTAAATAACGTTAACGTTAGTAGTAGGTACAAGCGGACGGATAACAATTTATTTATTTTACCACTTTGCAAAAGGGACCAACCGATATTCCACCGATTTCTGTCTTAGGTAGGTGTTAGGTGTCCTGCCCGCCAATCGCCTCGAAACAATTCGTTCGCGGATAGATAAACACGTTTGAAAAATTCGCGTACGGAGGGATACGACATAGAAGGCCAAAGAAACCGACGAAAAAGACATTGGCGTTTAACCTTGTCCCGCGAAGAGAAACATTATCGGCGGAACACGCGATCCTGGGAAAAGCGACAGTAACTTTTCCCTCTATTCGCAAACAGCTCAAACTATATTTTACCGATCGGTAGAATACATGTTGCTAATGTTTTTCCGCGTACAATCCTCGTCTTCCACAGTATCGTCAGTCCTTGCACCCCATCCTCCCCCGAACCCCTGCCCAAACCACCACCCCTTTCCTCCCTCCTACATCTTGTTTTCTTTTCATTGAAATGTCTGGTATCTCAGCGACTCGAGTGCCTTGTCAAATGGGTCCAAATTGGTCGATTGGGCAGTGATTTCATGTGTTCATAGGCTTAAGATACGTACACGTGTAAGATGACGATAACGAGCTCGCTTAGGAATTGAAGGAAACGTTAATTAATTCACGTAGGTGGTTTCAATTACACATGAATTAATCCAAGTTTCGTTAGGGTACCTAGATAGAACGTTTTAAGTAGCAGCTTCTGTTTCTCTAATTCTTATTTTTATTTTCTCTTTTATTGGCGCAGGACGTCATCGTTTTAGGTAGACATTATTACATAAGGTGCCTTGAAGAAGGGCCTCGACCTCTCTTTAGCTCCTTGGCCATGCGGAAATCTCGACTAACGAGACGAGCGGTTTTCAGTCGACGAACAAGCACGAGGGAATTTTAATTGGAACGAATCAATCGCAAGCTCATGTTGCACCGATTCGATGCACGCATGTACTTACATTCCACATATACGTACACAGTGCACGCAAATATCTCCCATTAAAATTAAGGATTGTCAGAGTGGCTGCATCGCATAAAAGACAATTGTCTGTGACAAAATTTTGTGTCCCTCGGGGAGCACAGTCTCGATTACGTTATGACGTACAAAAAAAAAGTGTAGTCGTCCACCCTTTTCCCCTATCTCGTGGCAGATTCATCGAAGCGGGATCGCTCGTTTCATTCAACCTACTCCATGGAACTTT
Organism: Andrena camellia; assembly: GCA_029448645.1. Classification (NCBI taxonomy): domain Eukaryota; kingdom Metazoa; phylum Arthropoda; class Insecta; order Hymenoptera; family Andrenidae; genus Andrena; species Andrena camellia. The sequence continues at coordinate 53,374,582 of CM055676.1, read as the reverse complement.
TGTCCTGGGTTAGGTCGCGGAACCAGAACGAAAGCAAACAAAGAGGAACGTAAGAAGAGGTTAGAGGGGTGGTATGCGCTCTCGTTAAGCCAGGCAACAACGGCCAGCACAAAACAGTGAACGCAATGTGATACTAAATGATAATAAAGATAAAGTAATTATTGTTTAGCGCGCGACGCGTGCCCTCGACGCATGGCACGAGCGCGGTTCGTGGCTCTTTCAATAAAGAAAAAGGGGGTGGATAATTATTCAATCTGCGACAGGACGACGCTGAATAGACGATCCCTCTTTTTCTAGGAGCCGTTAAAATAATTCTTAGCAATTAACTTTTTGTCGTTTCTCTTTCCGAACCCCCCTCTCCCCCCTAGAACCTCTCCAGAGCCCCTCGTCCCCTCTTCTTAAGACGTAAGCGCACTAGGGTTATGTATAGAAATAATTTTGTCGTTCATTAGTTATGTTTATTGTGTATGCACACACGCCCACAAACACAAACATACACACACACGCGCGCGCGCGCGCGCGCGCGCACACACACACACACACACACACACGCACGCACACGCTCTTGCCCAGATGTCCAAGCGGGACACATAGTCTTCCCTAGGCGTAGCGAAATATTGTAAAAAATAAATGAATTTCAACCGATCTCCGGTTCAACTTTGCTTATGGAGCGGAAAGAAATGTATATATACAGACGGAAAGAAAATATTTCCAACTATTGTATACATATTTAGAGTAACAAATTTTTGTGCAGAATATTCTAATCTCGCAATGGTTGTCGTATCTTTCTCTTTGTTCGTTATACGAAATCGGTAAGTTCGATTATTTTGACCGTCGAAGTTCGTGAAAAGCCTTGCCCACGAATGAAAAGAGGGCTACCCTTTACATTCTCGAGGTGAAAAATACCTTTATTTTTCGTCGCCCTCGCGTTCCGCCTGCTTTGTCTTTGGACATTGTCGTCCATGTTCGTTCTGTTCTTTGGACATCTGGCCAGAGCTTTGTAGATTTTAAGCATCTTCCGAGCGGAGAGAGTTTTCCGCGTGCTTTCTTAGTGTTCATAGGTTTACAAGAAATAAATTAATTCAGACGAGAATTGTGTAAGAGATGATAAACGAGCGAGCAAAAACAACCTGTTTCGTGGCAATATCCTTTCCCTTTCCCTTCAGGTCAACCGAAGCTATCAGTAACCAATTAATTAATCGAAACCTAGTCCGCTCACGGTGAAAACATTAAAAGAAAGTGTCAGTAACAGTCACTTCAATATGCAAACAGTGAACTGCTACTTTTCCCTTGGTACAATTTAAAAATTTATTGCTCCTCTGCTTATAAATATTTACTACGCGTCCCTCACTCCCCCACCCCCTCTCACACACATACACAGTGGTATTTTCTTTGTTTCCAAAAGTGTCATAAATTTTTCTAAAATGTGTTTCCATTTTGGAGTAACGAGTAGCAGACGAATATAATAAAATTTTGTTGTGGTACTGTAAAGCTGTTTTAGTACTACACGGTTACCATTTAGCTAGTTGCAGTAATTACTGCTGTTTCGGGACCGCCGAATACCTTTTAGATTGCCTTTGAAGAAGAATAATAAAAGATAGGAATAAAATAAATGATAAATTAATTTCGAAAGTATGTACTACACTTATTGTTAGAGAAGTATCTATGTATCGCACTGTGGGGAGTATGGCAGAGGTGGTTAGAAACGGAAATATCAATGTAGATGAAAGAAAATTTTAAATATAACAAAGACGTCGATTATTAAAAGTTGTTTTCAAATAACTGCAGTTCCGATTGGCTGACACGCTTTAATGTTAAAAGAATGTACGAGTGGGCAAATATTTATGAGCAATAGTGCAGTTTTATAACATATTTTGTCTATAAAAATAGACCGTCGTGTTTTCTATAAGTACAGTAAATCAACAATTTCTAAATCAACAATTTTTAAATCAACAATTTCTACGTTGAAGAAATAGAATTCTTCCCCTAATTAAAAAGTCTTGCCACTGAAATTTATTCAGATTCTGTCTAGCGGTTTCTATCACCGAGACTTACCAAAGTATAGCCGAAGAAATAGTTGAATGTAGTCAAAGCTAACGGTCCGATGGCTTCAACGATTTTATACAAAAAGAAAACTCGCTGAGAAACCCGTTATCGATGGGCTTACGTTTTAGAGGGGCCGTGCACGCCGAGCACTCAGGCGGCAGTGTCGATTGCATAATTACAATGTGGTAAGTAATAACCAATCTCTGCTTTGTTTCGGGGGGAACTCGAATACATTTGCTATCTATCTGTTACATTTCTGAACATAAATGCAGGCTCGCCAGAAGTCGAGGTTGCTGAAACCGGCTTCATGAATGGTTACAGGAAGAAGAATACCACCGCATCAGTGATGTAAGTTTCACAATGGTGCATTCTAAGATGACCGATATGATAGACTCTATATTATTATAATCGCTCTTGTCATTGATAAGAAGCTCGTCACTCAAGGCAAGGTTATAAATATGAAGCTTTAATTAGATTAACAGTACATACCCCTGTAAATAAAGGAGTTGAAAAATTTGTTTCTTACTTTAATAAAAATAAAAGTTCGAAATATGTTACGAGTATTTTCTTTGATCTTCCTTATAAGGTCAGATACAGCAGTATTTGGTTGTTGGATGTAGATTATGCTAGTCATTGCAGTATGTCCTGTGTGCAGTAAAATATGTGGAAATATTGTGACGTACAAATATAAATGCTAATAGCTGTGTTTCATAAATTTAGGGATTTTCCCTAAATATACAAGATAAGGATAATTAAAATAATAGTAAAGCAAGTATAAGTAAGACTAAAAGGATAGATATGTTATTCATCTTTTCATTAATTTGCCTAACATACAGCTCAATGAACGTCAGAAAATGCGAATATTCCAATTACCTCGAATTAGCACCCCCTATTTATTAGGGTAAGAAAAGTACGTGCTACTGTACTTTGAGACTGTCGAACACTCGGTTGGACTAACGTTTACAAAGTAAAGTCGACTATTCTACGTTGTATTTACAATTCATTGATAAACACAGTACGAGCGAAAGAATGCCAATAGGTCGTAGTGATTCATCATTGAAGCTGAAATCGTCTAGAATCTAGCCACAGCCGAGGAACCTGGGACCTAAGGCCCAGGGGCCCGTGCCAGACCCGTTACAATTGCCATATATATCCAGGAAATCTTGGCAACCCGTCAAATTGGCTGACACCAATCCGCTGACCAAGGGATCGTCTTGATCGGTTGGAAGTACCGTTGCCGTGGAAATGCATAATGGAGTTTGCGTTTCTTGGCCGTGGCTGGGTCGCCACGGTTACCACCTTGGTTGAACTCCTTGCCAAGAAGTCGGTGGCAACATTGACCAATGACCATCGTCTGTTGACCAGATTCTGGGGCCATGAGGAGTACCGTAAGGAGATTCAAGTGTTGGTAAAACAGAGGGGGGTAGTCTGCCCGGTCAACGCTCCTGCCCTCTCCGGTTAATGTATATAAGGCAAGAGGTTCGAACTCTGCTCACGGCAGATCACCAGCAGACATGATCGGGAAAATTGTTTTGACTCTTTCCGCTCTGGCGGTGGCCAAGGCCCAGGTACCGAGCCTGGGCTTCTGTCCAGAGTACGTGCCCATGGCGAACTTTAACATGGAGAAGGTAAATATGATTCAGGGCTCGCATTTGAACTTGTTCATCGTTCCCTCGAAGAGTAAGTGAAGGTAATAAAATTGTAGATAAAATAAGGAATAGTCGAATAAAGGGATAAATTCTCTTGGGACTTGGCTATTTATATGCTTAAATATCTGCGGGTTAGAGTTATAGCCCCTTGGTAGGCGTCATCGGCATGAACCGGATATGATAGCAAGGGAAGTTTAAAAATAACAGTATCGGTAATTTTAGTGATTGTTTCGATTTTTGTTTTAGTTCATGGGTGTCTGGTACGAAACTGAAAGGTACTTTCAACTTACGGAAGTGGTGTCGCGATGCGTAATGGCTAACTACACGCATGGCCCTGATGGTAAATTCCGTGTCAGCAATGAAGTCACCAATAGGTTGTGAGTATTCGCAGGAAATTCGACACAATTTCTTGTTATAGTTATTGCTAGCAGTGAACAAAGAGTTAAACCGAAAAGTGTAACTCACGACTTTTATAAAGTGAATAAAAAGAAGAAGTAGTTCACACACGCATTTGGTGCTAGCACACGCGTTCCTTGTGCTTACCTTTCACTCGTGATAATTTCTAATCTGTAATTGTATTGGCATTCAGCACTGGCATCAAAAGGGTAGTGGAGGGTGAAATCAAGAAAGCTGCTTCGAAAGCTGAAGAAGGGAAACTGGTCGTGAAATACACGATACCATTAACACCAGAAACGAAGTACTCGGTACTGGAAACAGACTACGACTCCTATGCGGTATTATGGAGCTGCTCCGGTATTGGGCCATTCCACACGCAGAACGCGTGGATCATGACGAGGACAAGGCTGGCCCCAGGTTCAATCGTGCAAAAGGTAGTTCCTTCTTAAACTGGGTCATTTGTTTCCTATTTCTTTCAGTAAAATAGATCGTTATATCAATTTATTGATATCTAAACTGATATCCAAGTCAATTTTAAAATCGATGCGTTGTATTAAAATATGCCCCCCTTGAGCAGGCCTATGCTGTTCTGGATAAGTACAAGATATCAAGGACATTCTTCGTGAAGACGGATCAGGATGATTGCGCTTACTTGGATATGCCCCAACCGCAACCAGCAGCAGTGGAACCGCCTGAAAAGCAGAACGAGCCCCAACAAGACGCAGAAAAAGAAACGGGAAACCTCAGAGCCGCTTTCGTGCCAGACGCTCCTAATTTGATTGTTCAAATACAGAGCGCGAAAGAGAAGACGAAGATCGCCCTAGCTGCGTTAAACGCGGAGAAGAAACCGATTAACACGGTCCCTGAACGAATCATGGAAGTGGCTGATGATATGAAGGAAGACATGTTGATGGACAGCACGCGCCCAGTGGAAGTGGAGAAAGCAAGCGAGACTATGAAAGAGGAAATCTCTGAAATAGTGAAGCAAACAGAGATGGCTACATGAAAATGACGTTAAAAGGCATAGTTATATTATCTGATTGGTGGAGATACATGTAGATGGTATACGATTAGTTTAGGGATCTCAGGCTCGTAGCGGTTTTCTTGGTGGAACCAGTCTCGCCTGAGCATAGCGTTCGCTGATCATCATTCCTTAAAAAATGATCACTTTTATGGTTCGCGGAGGGATTGGGGGATATTTGTTTTTCTTATTATGTACAAATGTGAAAGAAAAGAGAAACTGAATAAATTGTTACATAAAATGTTACTATGAAATTTGTTACTCATTTATTGCTCCCTTACTAACTTACAATTCCTTATTTGCGCAAACTGTTGGCGGAGGCACACAAATGCTGAAGAAAGGAATTAAGTGAAATTAAAAGAAATGAAATAATGAGTAAATATTGTCACAGGAAAGGAAAGCTATTTAAAGAATGATTGAGTTGGAAAATTTTAAGAAGATGCACTTTTATCGTGTGTTATATACGTATATTGCAAATGTCATACCTTATGGATATTAATAATTAGAATATTAGTAAAATATGAAATATTATATGAGGGAGTCAGAGCAACAATGGACTAACCCACATTTTTTTCGAAATTGAATTAGTAGCAATAACGTATTCCAATAGGATCTACTAACCATATAAAATAGGAAAAAAAAATTTTTAATGTGGGTTGGTCCGTTGTTGCTCTAACTGCCTCATATGATGAGACTATAAATGTTCTCATTAAGATATTCGCTGCGGCATGGGACGCATACAATATTACGTATCAGATCTTGAAGCGCGACAATAAATCTGTAATTCTCACTTTAACTGATAACTTTTCCATTTCTAGATCATTTTGAATGACCTTTGTACGTGTCTCTTAGCGATGATTGTTACTTTCTAATTTTTTATAAACTTATATAGGACACATGATTTGTTAGAATAAAAAATATTCGAGAGAAAGTTATTAATATACTTAACGCACGGAATGCAAATACTATTGCATTGATAACACTGTCTAACAAAATTGAACATTTTTTTGTTCTGTAACATTCAATAGCCGTTTCTTATAGATTTGTGCACTGAACAAGCGGACAGTGATAGTAATGCGCGTTACGCGCTTCTATGACGCTGAGCGGCCCACACGCCATTGACTACCACTGTCGGCGCCGCACATTTTGCCAAACTCTTTCGTTTCTGTATTGCAAACAAAGGATGTTTTACCACTTCTGCTGATGGTTTCCGCAGGAAAAATGTCTGCTGCATCGCGTGGAGTAGTTAGATTTTTTCCTAGACCCTTAGTTTTTGAAATATATTGAAAGATATCTTCACAAATGGGTGCATTTCAGGTGTCCTTTTCCCTTTGATCGGTGTTTAAACATATTTAAATGTTTGTAATTCAATAATAATTTATATCGTTGTGCTCGCGAAGGTTCGTAGAATAATTTGACAGGACAAGCAACCGAATAACTATTACTGTTTGAACACAAAAGATGTTCAAAGTTGAAAATTTGCATTTTTTTTCAAAATCAAATTTCTGGAAAACTGAGCGCGATGGCGCCAAATGGTTTGCGGATTCGTTTTCAGCACACAAAAGTCTATAAGAAATAGTTGTTGGACAGTGTAATATCACAGGTACGCAAGTCATTCCCTCTGTATATCTCAACTTCATGATTATAGAAATACCGTCATTAAAACGAAAGTGACGTGGAAAATAAATTAATAGATAATAAATGTGTCGTCACCTTTGTTATTACAGTGAAATGACGTTAGGAACACATTTTACTCTTAGGGAATGAGAAACCTATCTACTAGGGCGGAGCGAAACTATATATGCGAAAATTTAAATTTGAATTTTCAGTTGGCCTGGGTGCGGGATAGTTGTCTTTTGATTAACCAAACACAACTGTAAAAAAATTTGGAAAAATATTCATGTCTGCATGTTCCGTTTTCTCTTAAAAATGTAACAAATAAGGTTCACAATGTTATTTTTCACATTTTTAAGAGAGAAAGGAACCTGCAGACATGAATATTTTTCCAAAAATTTTTTACAGTTGTGTTTGGTTAATCAAAAGACAACTATCCCGCACCCAGGCCAACTGAAAATTCAAATTTAAATTTCGCCTATATAGTTTCGCTCCGCCCTACTATCTACTGCTTGTATGGTCCTGCATTCTTCTCTAAATGGGAGATTGCGCCTTGTTGAGCTTAAAAATAGGTAATTCTTTGGGAATTTTTTGTACAAAAACTGTTCGACCAATTAATTTGAGGATTGGCAGGCTGTTCTATTGTATCTTGAACTATTGTTTTGAATTTTTTAAAAAACACATGGCATATAGAGAGACAGTGAAAAAAAACGTGACAGATACAGAAAGAGCGTTGAAAAATAATCGGTTGGTCCTGGCGTCGACGGAAACTACTGTAGGGGTTACCTGAAACACAAAAAGGAAAAGAGATTCTTAATCTATATGAAAGTGGCTATCTGTGAAAATAAAAAAATGTTAAAATGGCAGCCTTTTGAAGAAAATGAAGCGCCCTGATTTGAGTCTGATAAAGTGCCCCAAAATCGGAAAACCTTTAAATAAAAAAGGAACGGTAACAGATACAGCAATAAATCTACTACCACAGATAGCCACATTCATATAGATTAAGAATCTCTTTTCCTTTTTGTGTTTCAGATAACCCTTACGGTACTTCCCATCAACGTCAGGATCACCAGATTTTTGTTCAACGCTCTCAGTCAGCACTCTGTATCTGCCATCTTTTTTTCACTGCTACACAAAAATTCAGAATAGTAGCTCAAGATACAATAAAACAGCCCGCCAAACCTCAAATTAATTTGTCGAACCGTTTTTGTACAAAAAAAATCACAAAGGATTACCCATTTTTCGGCCCAACAAGGCGCAATCCCTCCTTAATTTAAAATTTTATGCAATTCTCTGTGCTCCTTATTGCAAAATAATCAAACTATTGTACACACAGAACTCAATTCATTTACCTCAGTAGTGGGTATCCTTCTATTAATCTAAACAACTAAAAAAAATGTTTTAAAAGTCATTATCAAAACACGCTGAACCTTTTCTTAACTTCGAAAAAGTTCAGCTAGAAAATATTTAATATATTTATGATGCAAACATCTCCAAGCTATCGATTAAAAAGTAAAAAAACGATTTAACTGCAGAGCGTGCTGCGTACCGAAATCAAGGGAACTCGAGCAAAGGTTTCTGAAACCGGTACATAATTCGAGAATCGACCCATTGAAAACAGACTTTCGTTTAAAAAGCGATTAGTCGACGGTAAATCCGAATTACAGACCCGGGGTTTCTTGAACTTTGGACGTACCGTTAGTGACCCACTAACTGACAGAAATTTTTCGAACGCATCCAGTCAGCCTTCAAGAGTCCGTCCGCTGTCTAAGTGGAAGCCGTGAGGAACGGGAAGGCCAGTCACTGGCGAACAGTTCGTCGCGTGAGAAGTGTAACAGTCATCCCCGATCGGTTCCTCGAGTTGCCAAGTTTCTTGTTTGCACAGCGATTATCAATCCGGTACGTGTTCACCGTAATTAATGCAATTCGTGACATTCGGTTGCTTTCGTTTAGACGTGACTAAAGTTGACAGTATTCCTGAATACGTTGCGTACATACATATTCTAATTAGACACAAGGGGTAGATACTGTCCATAAAGCATGACAACACGCTTGTGTTGTGGTGTTATTTTTACGTCTGCTGCTTTTTGTAATTGAAAAATGGGTAACAAAAAATTGTTTGTGTCCAAAAAACAATCTTATTATGAAGAAGTTTTTCAAGGAGGCAACTCCAATTAATCAATAATTAATCAATCCATTAACAATTAAACAAATTTAATTTAAGCATTCTGAAATGTAAGAAATTTTGATCTGGGAAAGATCCCCATCTGCATCCAGAACATTATCAGTTTGATACAAAGAATTTCCTCTTCTAGACATGACAAATAATAGAGATATTTCCGGTGCCATATAAACTGATTGCCTTTTCCACATAATTCGAGTACATTAACTTTTTTCTCTTTTTCACAATAAAAAACAAATTCATTTTCCGGTAAATCCATTTGTCTTTTTTCAGTTAGTTAAATAGAAATTAAAGTTTTATTGTGGGATGAATAAAAATAAAAAACTCATTACGAGAATATAATGCATAATCTACATGATTTTGTTTTATAGCCTTGTATATAAATGGAAATATAAAGTAACGTGTCTGAACATATTTGGTAACGTAAAAGTTTTTCTTAAACAAGCAAAATTATTTTACAAAACATGTATCATCAAAATTGATTATCATTAAGTGTTAGCAAAGCCAGAAAATTATTCTAATTTCTGTATTATTAATGTAAAATGGAAAAATGTCATAACGAAGTCACTTGTGTTAAAAATAACGGACATCGGTACTATCTTCCACTTTTTGTGTTAAGGTATTGAAATATAACGGTGTCCATGCAAGTAATACTGTCATAACTGCGTCGTTGTAACAGCTTTGTAGCCTGCAAGTTAACTGTTCTTTTGAAACGTGTTTCGATTGAAATTCTGGTCGTAACTTTTCTGCAGTAAAAATTTGCTATTATTATAAATACATCTAAGGCTGTATACGTGTTCATATACGTTACATTGCATAATGATAACGTAGAATCTGATAATATGGTGCAATGCTAATTTTGCATATTCGAAGCTATATATTGTTTTAAAAAATTTATCGCTTAATTATTGTTTACAACAAGTGATTACTATTATTCTTAGAATATCAGAATTTTTCGTGGTCTAAAGTTGAAAAATGTATCCTTTGGGCGAATACAAGAAAAAATGTATTGAATTGGAAACGTGTACAAAACATGATAAGAAGGTAAATAACCCATATGCAAAATAAAATAGTATAGCTTTGTGAAACGCAAAGATATATCTGTTTTTCTTTGTATACAAATGCAGGAAGTTGTTCCTTACTTGGATAAACTGAGTCAGTTGTCCACTGTTTTCATTAAATAATACAAAACAAAAAAAAGGACGCAATACACTGTGTTAACAATATGTGAAAAGGAGAGGAATATGCATATTATAGTTCGGCTAAAGCCGCGTATTCACCTGTGCATTCGCCCCGAATGTGCATCGGGCGCGCACCAATTGGCGAACCAAATCGAACCGAATGCGCGCCGAACGAGCAAAACATTGGTGCGCGCCCGATGCACATTCGGGGCAAATGCACAGGTGAATACGCGGCTTAAGAAAAAAAAAACTAATTGTAAATGCACAGATTTCTTTAGTACGATAGACGATCAGTTCTTTAATATTAAAATGTTGCGATAGAAATAAGAATTCAATCAATTTATTAAAAGTAGATTTATAGCAATTTTGGAAACGTATTAAAATAAAATTCAACAGAAATGTTTTTCTCACATATGTTTAGAGGAATTTGTTCTCTTGCATTGGCGACATGGTAAATAATTAAAAAATTACCTCTGATCACACTGCCAAATCACAACTTAAAAGTTTTCGGATACCCGATAACTTATAAGTTGTGACTTTGCAGTGTGATGTAAGAATTTTTAAGCAAGAAAATCGGTTCCCGAATCGCAAATCGGGACCCGTAATTTTGGGTACCCGCACTCCCCTACCCTTAAGGAATCACTATAATTTGAGAAAAGCAAAAATGTTTACATTTTATGCATTTCCGTCCACAATGTTTATTTTCAAATATGCTCTAAGTGAATAATATCAAATTCGAAAAAGTTTCATGGTCGGTAAATAAATGATCTATTTACATTTGCAATAATTTATAAATGCAAAGCTCTACCAAACGTTCAGTATTTTATATGTCATTGCAAAAACGATTCATGTACTATGAAAGACCTGATCCAATTTTTCTGTTTATCTTAAATTATTATAATTTTCTCATTCAAAATCATCTGAATAATAATCATTTGAATGGTAACGTGTATATAATGTATACATTCAAATTTAATTTATTGGTCTGTCGCTTACAACATATTGGCAATAAATTATATCTGCAGCTAAAAAACTATTGAGAACTATGGAATATCCAAAACAAATGGCTTTGAGAAGCAAGAGCAAATTTTCTTCCTATCTTCAAAAACGTTGGAAATATTAAGGTAGTCAAAGCAAACAAAACATCCTATGTAAATGCAATGAAAAAATTAAATTTATAGCTAATATTAGTGAACATAGGTATAACCCAATTGTGCATACGATCACACGTAACTCGCCACTAACAGGCCGCACGTTAGAGAAGAGATTTATGCTGATTGCCGATTTATTTCAAATTCTCGGACCACATATTCACTGATTTTTGAAAACATTCGCAACTGCATCTTGTAAATAAAATAGAGATCATTCAACGATATAGTGCTATCGGCAATAAGTATGAAGTACTAAGACTTTTTTTTAAGTTCACACGCAATTATAGATCGAAATCGTGAACTCACGCATACGTGACAGCGCCATATTAAGTGTTAAATAACGACGAACAACTTTTTGCTGTTCTGTTTACAGAAGAGAACATGTTAAGGGTGTGTCTACTTTTTATCATCGCAAGCGCGACAATGGCACAAGTGCCATTTCTAGGCGCATGCCCCAATTTGGAGACAATGCCGAGCTTCGATTTGAAAAGGGTATGTACAGTGGATCATCTCTTGATCCTCTACATTTGTAGTGCAAGTAGCGATGTATATATAGGGTGCCCATATAGTCTCGATCCGTTTTAGTGAAAATTGTTATAAGTTAATAATCTCAAGACCAGTTTTATTAAAGCAATATACACACTTTGCAAAAGTAAATTAATACAATTCACAATAATCCCCTTGGATTTCAAAGCACCGTAGTTTGGTATACCTCAGATTTGATGAATCCCGAAGCGAAAAAATCCAGCGGTCACTTAAACCAAGCCTTTCAGGCAGATGGATAGGTCGAAGATCACAAAGACTTTAGGTACCGCACTCACCGGGCTTATACATAACTCCGTTGGATTTTTTCGCTTGGAGATTCATCAAATCTAAGGTATACCAAACTACGGCGAATGACCTTCAAGATCTAAAAAATCCGATTAGAAATCATCGGCGCAAAGGCGAATTTAAGAAAAAAGGCCTAGGTGGCAAACGTTCTAAGGGGCCCATTTTTTGGGGGAAAATAAAGAGGTAGTTTACTCAAAACGTAGTGTAAAAAAGCCAAGTGTAGTATGGTACGAAAAAAAATGTAGTGTTTGGATACCTATACCTAATCATAATTTTTTTTGAGATGGGGCCCTGCGTGGGCCTTCTGTGAAGGGGCCTAAGCCGCAACTGCTCATCAGCCGCCCTGTTAAATCCGCCACGGCATCGGCGGTAAAAATCATTACACCGGACATGTTGCGGGCAGCCTTTCGATCTACCTTAGAATGTTGGCAGTAGTGCGTTGACATGCAAGGGGGTCATGTTGAATTGTATTAATTCACTTTTGCAAAGTGTGTTTATTACTTTAATAAAACTTGTTTTGAGATTATCAACGATTTTCACTGAAATGGATCTAGACTTCATGGGCACCCTGTATATTAGAAACTAAGTAGAAACTAAGTAGATTTATTGTGTTTACCTGTGTTATTGACTTACTTATGAGGGAATACAACCAGTGTTTAGAAAGTCGTCCTCAATGGGACGCTGATATACTACATACAGTACATCCTATGCGGCCAGGGACACGTAAAACGTTCAAGTTTAAAAGGAAGTCCATTCAAACTTTCTTCCGATGACGCGCTGCATTTCTTTTCCCGATAACATTACTGTATTATACAAATAATCATGCTGGCTTTAACCTGCTTTCCAGTATATAGGAAAATGGTACGAAGTGGAGAGGTATTTCGCTGTTTTCGAATTCGGTGGAAAGTGCGTGACGGCGAATTACAGCCAAGATGAAAGCGGCTCGATAAAAATCCTGAACAAACAAATATCTGCCCTGTGAGTACAATGAAATTACTTTTTGTCAAGCATGATTGTTTTCTTGAAATTGCGCAATAGCATTGTAAAAGGGCGTGTAAGAAATAATTTCATGCAATAGTCTTGAAACTCTTTATAGATACCCCCATTTTATCCTAATAATTTTTTTACACACTCCTTGTTTTAATAAAGCAATATTGACTTATAGTAATCTTCTTAACTTGCATAGCTAATTAATGATCGAATCAAAATTTTGTTAATATGATGGAAGAATTTATTTATTTTACCAATCATAATGGGTACATATTTACAATTAGATTTAATGATGTTTGTGGCGATAGATTAAAATAATATATTGTGATCGATTATTACAGTTATTTACATTTACAATTTACCATGTTTACGAAATGAATTACAAAAGTTGTAATTATTATTGGTATATTGTATTTAAATAAATAGATGGAAAAATATGTACCTATCGACTTCAAGCGAAAGTGGTGCTTGAAAATAATAATTTTGTAGAGTGAAATGAAAATTTTTGATTATCTATTTAGCACTGGAGTTTCTTCGAGTATCGAGGGAATTGGAAGATTAGTCGGCAGGATGGACGATCCTAAATTAATCGTTACATTCCCGTCTCTACCTCTTCCTATAGACGCGCCGTATTGGATACTCGATACCGATTATAAATCTTACGCCGTGGTGTGGAGTTGTTCCAACTTCGGTGTATTTAGGTAAATATATAAAATAACAAAACCATACGTTTTAATCCTTACAAGTGATGATTATGTCACATAATTTTACTAGCATATGGTTCAGATCTATTTTTATATACATCCACATATATTTTAATGACGATCAATGTGATGCATTACAGTATACGAAACGCTTGGATCCTGACAAGAGAACCAAAGCCGCCAGTTTCTGTTTTGGAGAAAGCTTATCAAATAATAGACAAAAGTAATATAAGTAGAGCATATTTCATTCGTACAGACCAGAAAAATTGTCCGCAAGGAAATTAAATAAAATTGTACAATGTCGAGGTACGCCTCCTAAAAGAAGCGTAACCACTTTTCATTGTACGATAAGTTAACGGCATTTTGTAGAAGAGTAATTTTTAAAAATCGTAAATGACAATGAATGCTCAATTCGATTCGTGATAGTATAACTATGGTTCTCGCGTAATTTGTATTAAATAGGTCTTATTTATTTTGAGCGTTTTGAGACGACATTCATAAGTCGCAATTCGCTTTATCGTACATTGATAAAGTCAATTGGTAGATGGATATTTTAGTGAGCTCAGTTTCCTTGCCGTGTAATTTGTCAGTTTCTGATCTCTTCCGTATCCGTTACTTAACTTATTTGTTACGTATTTAAATTTTTTTACGAATCAATTTCAGTAGCTTTTGAAAAGCTTGCACTTAATAGTTCTTCATGTAGATTTAGAAATTAAGAAGTATTATAATTACGTTTTTGACATTGTAAGAAATCGTGAGTCAACTGTTTTTATATTTTGTTTTGTTACGTTGTTGTATTTATTGTATTTATTTATTTATTTCTTTATTATTGAACGTAACGGACTGAGAAGTAGTAAAACGTGTGATAATAAACTGATAATTATTGAAACACAAAAGGAGTATGAATTTTTTCCCACTCACGATGTATATCGAGTTAAATACATTAATGAATGCCGAAATAAATGAAAGAACATGTAGACATGAAATGAAATTTTTCATCCCAATTTTAAGAAATTTAATACCTTTCCTGAATTATTAGCTGCCACTATTTAGGGTAACTGTACTCGTAGTTGACAGTGTACCAATAATTGACACTTTTATTTTTAGTCACGAATAATAAGCTTTCTATTAAGAAAATGTTTTTGACTAATAGGCTATTTGAAAAAGTATTAGTCAAAAATATTTTCTTAATAGAAAGCTTATTATTCGTGACTGACAATAAAAGTGTCAACTATTGGTACGCTGTCAACTACGAGTACAGTTACTCTACTGTAACGGAGTTTCCATACGTACATGATATAATTCTGATTATTTTTAATGACTGTAATGGTAAAGAGTATCTACCTACTTGAATTCTGCGTGAACTGACACGGGACTGATATGTGTGCCCACATACGCTCGGGTACATACATCGTAGATGTTTTTTACAATTTTTAAATCCATACAATAATTAATAAGGAAAGGCCCATCAATTTATAACGAAACGTAGAATTTTATCTACTAATCTACCGTTCCCAAGTAATAAACAAACTATTGCAAAATGTCCTCGGGTCCCGAAAACTACGAATACAAATTTTACGAAAACGTTTCAATTCCTTGTTTTCAATGATTTATACGTGTTGTAGGATGGGCACCGTTTAAACTGTCTACTTAGGCATGCGCAGAGTGCAAAAATTTGCGGGAATGTCAGTAACATCGTCAATTTTTAATATTTTTCGACGTACAATACGTGAGAATGTTAATTAAGTGTTCTACTACACGTAAAGTACTAACAATCAATGTCACCTTGCAATTTATAGCTTGTGTAAGCTGTCAAGAAGTTCCATGTTTCGGTGGCATACAGTCTCCGATACAGATCCCCAAAATAGATTTTCGGAGAGAAATCCACGCGAGTCGTTGAGGAACCGAGCCCAAACGTAGTGTAGCGAAAGCCCTCTATATCAAGTCACTACTCTCACTCTAAGCAAGTCACACGTATACAAACACGCACACACCTTTCAGTATTTCAACACATATCAGAGTAGTTGCTGAGTTGGACGCTGCTCATGAGCAGATGCCACTACATTCAGTCCTCAAATTATGGGTCGGTAACACAGTTTGGGTGGCGACACGACATCCATAAGGTGATAGGTCTATCCTATACCTCGTCTGTGGCGACACGAACATCCATAAGCTGGTAGGTACACAGACGAGGTATAGGATAGACCTATCAACCAATATATTTTTCTGTCACCGGTTTGGGGGGTCCTAGCACAGACCAGGTATAGGATAGACCCATCACGCAATGTAATTTTATGTCACACGCTCGGGGGGCTCGCGAGCCCCTTTACCATTTTCATGTCACACCCAACGTTATCGATTGAGTCTAAAATATGATTGTAACGCTACGCGTGGTAGGAACTAGAATTCGGCACAGGTAAAAGTAGGTAATTTTTTGAGAGTCGGAGCCCGCGATTTACAAATGTTTCTGTTAAAGTAACAATTTAAAGATCGTCTTATGAACACAAAAGAGGATGAAAATAAAACGATGTCACATTCGCCTTTTAACCTTTCTGTCCTATTCCGGTTTATTTATCTATACCTCGTCTATGACAATAATTACACTACTCACGGAAAAGCGCTTGGCGTCTCCCATACGATTTCTCTTGCTCCGATGCGTCTCGACAGGAGCAAACACTTGACCTGACTCAAGCCGTTTTACGCGGAGATTGGGTAATCGGCCCGGGTGACTTACGCAGGCAGTGTACCAAAAGGTACACCCCCTACGTCCGAAACTTTTCCCTTTCGACCAGAACACCAGGGGATCAAAAACTGATCCACCCATACTAATTGCATGCTCAGTCACTTGCTTCCGGAAACGGAAGCAGCGGCCACCTCCTCACCGGAGATGAGGAGCCAGCAAACGAGCAACAAAGCTAATAAAATTCAGTGACTACTGGGCGATTTTACATGGGGCCTTAAATACTTCAACTATAATAAATTAGCCTAGGCTTCCTTAGATGTCTTTTGTCACTATCACTTTTCACTATCACTATCAATATCTAGAGACGCGGTAGCGTCTCGACGCCAAGTACAGGAAAGACACCCTGTATATGTCGACTGTCGCTACCGCTATCATTTACTCGAGAAACGGCTATTCCAACCTAACCTGAAACTTATTTCATTAATATCTCATCACGCCTGCAATATTTTCTAAATTTAAAATTTTTCTTATGTAAACCGCATATAAGCTTTCGCATAAGTTTCTGGAAATTTGTACCATGCATGTACAAAATAATACCACGCATGTACAAAATAATATATATATATTGTAACAAATTGCATTGCATTTAAATTGCCAGATATTTTTATACCAGCAATTTAGAGTTTTTATGTAAAGCTTAATATTATAGAAATGAAGGGGACGCCCAGGACTTGGATAAAAATGAAGGGGACGCACAGGCTTGGATATAGAATTGAAGGGGACGCACAGATATGAACGGGATGCACAGGCTTGGAGGTTCTCCGGAGAAGATTAGATAGATAGACAGAGCATCTTGTTTCACACAAGTTTCTGGAAATTTGTCAAATCAGGTAAATCGACCAAATTTGTCCTGGTGGGAGTTAACTCATAATGGAACGAGAGAAACTACCTGGGGGTAGAGGAAGTTGCTTGGGAAAAATCCTGTCAGTCAGCTAGTAATCACGTCGCAGAAATGTTCTCTGCTCAAGAGTATTACGCGATGTTCTGGGTGTACCCCACGAACAAGGGGGACGCAAGTGCTGCAGTGTGAGAATTTACGCGAGAATACCCACGGCTCCGAACGCCAAGTAAAAATTCATTTCCACCAATTTTTATAACGTAGGAACAACGCGTTCCATGAAAAATAAATTAAGTGATCAGTGTTAGTAGCAGTGCAGTGAAGTGAATATTCGGTACATTAACCCGGACGCACTTGACTGCGACCCTTACCTTCGGGTGGTGTCCTTGCGAATACCTGCGATCAGCTGAGCACTGGGCGCTACCCTACCATAAATCTTTTCGTCCACCGATGACCAGGATCGATACAGTGACCCAGTGACACAGGTTTACGAAAAGGAAGGAAAGGAATGTCCGAATGGGTGAGTTTTATTTAATTTATTGCTGATTATTAGGTGTAGAAATAAATTCTTCCCGATTTTAGGGTACAATAACAGTTTGATTTAAAAAATATGAAAACAAATCAATCACAAAATAATTTCCACTATTGTTAATTACCTTTTGCCATTTTTCTGGCAGCTTACGAATATCACCGCGATAGAAATTCGGTAGCTTTGTACTGATTATGTAAATCCAGTCGGAAAGAATTTATTCATACACCTAATATTATTTTTTAAATTTAGTTGTGTTCGCCGCTATTAAACTACGGGTTTTAACCTCAATAACGAATTACGATCACTTGTCGTACATTTTCTGTTACATTACCTTTTCGTTTACGCGGTATTTGAAAACGAAATTTACGTATTTCTTGTCCTCTCACTTCAAATAATTATTATTTAAGATTCTGCTTTAGAAAAAAAAAACTGTGTAACGCGGTTTCCTTCGATGCATGCCGACATGCTTGTTCGTACTTGCGTAGTACAAGCGCAGCCGCCTACCGCGTAGCCAACGCTACCGCGGGAGCTCGAGCGGAAGGCGCGCGCTCTGATTGGTCCGGGTTTTTTGTTAATATCTCGTTAACGAAGCTTCGGACAATATTTTCGCTAAGGAAAAAGTTGTTTCAAATCACCCCCTGAGTCACCCCTTTCAAGGAACTCCGACATTTTTGGGACACCCTGTATAAGTAAGTTCTACTACGTTAAGTTGTATATAACTAAAATGTGGCTTTTATATATATTTACAGATAACCTAAGCAGAAGATGATGCAGTGTGATCTACGTCAGACTATGTACGCACAAATTTGCAGGTAGGGTTTTGCATACGCAATTATTCATTCAATGATCTTGACAATGAGCACGTGTGATAATTTATATAATTAGTAAATGTGTCCTATTTTTCAGTTAACGATGCAGACGAAGAGAATTATTTCAACAGCTGAAAGAGAAAGTAACCCTGCTGCACGAGTAAATAAAACCCATAAAAAAACTTCAAAAAAGTAAAAAAATTACGCCAAGTACATGAAAAAATAAATCACAAAAAATAGAAGATAATAATAATAAGTCATAAAAAATAGAAGAACAAATAAAAAATCACAAAAAATAGAAGATAATAATAAATGTAATATTAAAAATTATCTGAGGTCATTCCCAATGCAAATTATCTTTGTAAAAAGAAGTGAGATCCCCATAAAAAAACTTCAAAAAAGTACAAAAATTACGCCAAGTACATGAAATCAAATAAATCACAAAAAATAGAAGATAATAATAAATCACAAAAAATAGAAGATAATAATAAATCACAAAAAATAGAAGATAATAATAATTACAAAATAAAAATAAGATGTGAAATCAAAATAAGCTGCAAGTACATAAAGGTGCTTTCCAACTGTGCTTAAGATGACACAACTACATATACACAGCTAAAATGCTGTGTTCATACATTCCATTACTCATATCGCGGATATTTTAATTAACCCATCAAAAAGAAAAATGTATTAAATAATATTAAGCAGATATATCTTTATACAAATAAATATTTTAATACGAATAAATATTTTATTCAAAATACTTGGCGCTCAGAATTGGTGTTGCTAAACTGAATAAATATGTATAAATTGCATTAATCTTTTTCTTTCTTTCTTGTGCGTGCGTTCGTGAATGTGTGTATGTGCATATGCTACGTATGATATTAGAATTATATATATGATGTAGAATAAATCTGACTGCGTTTCTAATGTATATGTTTATGTATTTTAGATTGTAAGGGAGATATTGTAAATTATTAATACTAAGCCAATTAACATTTTTTCAGTTTCGCAGCGCCAAGTATTTTGAATAAAATATTTATTCGTATTAAAATATTTATTTGTATAAAGATATATCTGCTTAATATTATTTAATACATTTTTCTCTTTGATGGGTTAATTAAAATGTCCGCGATATGAGTAATGGAATCTATGAACACAGCATTTTAGCTGTGTATATGTAGTTGTGTCATCTTAAGCACAGTTGGAAAGCACCTTTATGTACTTGCAGCTCATTTTGATTTCACATCTTTTTTTTATTTTGTAATTATTATTATCTTCTATTTTTCGTGATTTATTATTATCTTCTATTTTTTGTGATTTATTTGATTTCATGTACTTGGCGTAATTTTTGTACTTTTTTGAAGTTTTTTTATGGGGTCACTATTATTTTTCACTAGTTTTTTTAAATGTGTTATTTTATTAAAAAGGAGCAGCAACGTTTGGCCCTCTTGTATTTTAAACGCGCCATTTCAATTATTTTACATTCCTTGCTCTCGGAATGGACTCGTTGGGCAAAGTCTTTTTGCGTGCAATTAGGTAGGATGCTTATCCTTCCAAAATTGCACGCACAAAGATTGCTATCCAGGAATACAAGGTACTCGTGTCTACTATCGCATGCAAGTAAGTACAAAATATGACTCACCGGTCAGCGAATACTGTCCACCCAGTCATCATCGCTATCTTCCAAGCTAGCATGGTGACCCTAGATCCTCTCTAGGGCCTATGCTGCAGGTCTTCTCTAAGGCCCATGCTTTGGGCCCAATCCCTAGGGCCCCCCGTTTGGACCCTCTCTAGAGCCCACGCGCTAGGCTCTCTCTAGGGCCCCCCGTTTGGACCCTCTCTAGAGCCAACGCGCTAGGCTCTCTCTAGGGCCCATGTCTTGGGTCTTCTTCAGGGCCCACGACAGGCCCTCTCTAGGGCCTAGAATCTCATTGGTAAGTCTACGCTGAAAATTGAAGCTAAGCGAAAATTTGACTCTACTTCCGCGATAAAAAAACAATTAGAGCGCCGGTGCTCTGGACGAACTTTACACGCGCAAAAAAGTGGCTCTACTTTCGCGAAGAAATTTCAACTGGAGCTTCGGTGCTCTGGACAAGTCACAGATACGCAAAAATTTGACTTCAAATTCACGGTAGTACTACTCTAATTAAGAGCCGCGGTGCTCTGCAAAATACGTAGATGGACGCGAAAAAAGCGGGGACTCTACGATCGCATTACGCGCGATCACAAAATTGCTAGGAAGATTGGTTCCACTTGGAACCTTTTCGAATTTTTCAACGTGACTCTACTCGACTCGATCGATTCGATTATTTTGCGAATTATTAATCGGAATTGTAAAAATCGCGAGCAACTGTTGTATTGATTTAATTTTCTGATTTTAAGACAGACACATGCATGTCACTATCTACAAGTACCTTGTATGGTCGGCTCATTGGATACTGCTCTTTCCAACACGTATGTGCAGCGGTTAATGGCTCATTTCGTATAATTGGCATTCGTTTTAGGAACACTTCTGCAATATTTCGTGAATGTGGTTTAGAAAAGAGCCACGTCATGAGGCTACTGCCTAGACGTCCTAGACCGTATTCGTGAAATATTGCATAAGAGCTCCCGAAACGAATACCGACCATGTGAAATGGGCTCCTGTTTGTCGCGTATTTGTGTTGGAACGGTCAGAATCGAAAGAGCTGGCTACGCTACATTTTCTACAGAAACCATTTTGTTCTATTGCGTGCACCCACATTCAAAGAATTATAAAGTAACGAACCGTTCGCTGTCATCAAGACTACTGCATCTCTGCAAACTCATAAGCCCTGACCAGCAACACCGAGACCAGCACCCTTCTGACCAGCACCCATTTAGACCTCACCCCAGCAGCTCTAGTTGGACTCGTGCATGACTCTACTTTCGCGGTGAAAAGGCTATTAGAGCACCGGAGCTCTCGACTAATTTTACTTGCGCAAAAACACTGACTCTACGATCGCATTACGGGCGATCACAAACACTATTACTGAAACAAACAATTTGTATTTAAACAAGTTCCAAAAAATTTCCTCTAAATTCCAGGCAGCCGTATGGAGCGCCACGCAATTCAGACATTAAGAAAAATTTCGAGCAGCCACATTGGGCGCTTAATGATTCTCAAGATTGATAGAAGAAAGGAGTGGCCCCTTTGAGCGTCTATCACTATCATTTTTCACTATTAATATTACTTTTCACTAGTTTTTTTTTAAATGTGTTATTTTATTAAGTCTCTTCCCAGCGAAGGGCTGAACCAGAAAAGCTCAAACAATCAACTACGTTATGTTTGTAATGATGTGGTCGGCCTGGAAGAAAATTAAGAAAACACTTAGTGAGTTGGTGCCAATCGAGATAATTTCGACCTATACATAGATGAGCACGCACGAGCATGCAAAACCATCGTCGAGATACATAAATAAGAGCAGGGAATGGAAACAGATCGATGAGATGCATGACAAGGGCACCGAGTCATACAAAACCATTGAAGAAATACCTACCCGAAACAGAATAAAATTCTGATTAGCTACCGAGACCGAACCAAAGTCACTGAACGTAAGTTTGGCTCGATCTGGGCCCTTAATCTAGATCGTAGGCTTCAGTCTTTGATTCCGTTTCGCAAGTCGCAATGCTTGGGAAACGTTACCAATTGTCCGAGCACACCAACATGGAGGTACCTACGAAAGTGACCCATTTCTACGAAATATATTTCTGGTCCATGTTCGACCACTGATTTGCGCATTTTTGAAAATTTGGAAAAAGTCTTACGACTAAAGTTCATAAGCTAAGACTTATTGCTAAAACTATGGCTAGTTGAACCTAAGCACACGGACATGTTCTTCCGCGATGTATAAAACTTTAGGTTTAGTAGCATAAAGTCATTTTAATGCTTGGGAGAAAGAAAGTTAAGTTTAAACACCAGCCACTTTGGCAGCTGTCATTTATTATTATACTATTATTTTATAAAGGCACCATGTGAGGTCCAGATACGAGGAGGTAATAGTGTCATTTTTTATTTCTCGTAACATTGCCACTAGTGTTTTTAATGTCGGTGCATTATGATTTTAATATTGTACGGAGAGAGAAAAGTAGAAGTAGCGAGCATAGTGACCAAGTAGTACAAATATCAACTGTCAATCTTAGTTATTATTATTTGTATGAGAAAGAACTTTAACTTATATAATTGAAAATCCGTAATAAATTAATGCTTTCCATTCACGTTTTATTAAGAGAATCTAATGACTCGAATGTAATTAAACTTGAGAAGTGTAACTTGTAGAAAAAATGTGTGTCGTGACGTGCTTTACAACACTATATTTTTTAAAATACAGTTTAACAACATTTAATTTTCCAATATTTCTTCGCGTTTGGACAATTCTTTTTCGCATTTTCGAGCGCTAGTCCCCTTATTGCATCCGAGCCCTCAATTCAGCTAACTCCAAGCTTGTCTTATATGGGTACCCGGGTACCCCGGTTATCCAACAAGCGTGTATATAAGTTTGAAGTTTTACTATTTAAAATTTTATGAATACATTTTTATTTTCAAAATGTAAATCGACGTAAAAATGTCTACAGAATGGGGAGCCGAAGCGGTTTGTCGATATTTTTACAAGAACATTAAAAATTGTTAAAGGAAACATAGAAATGAGTACCCGGGTATCCGGTTGCGTACATAAGGGTTAAGTATGTATTCGTGGTCACTACGCTCGCTACAGCAATAATTTTGTTCGATGGCATGCAGAAAGATTGAAAGAATGAAAAAGTAGGTATCACTCACCGTTCGTTGCAACAGTCTCACTGCTATCCATGCAGACAAGCATCCCCTTCAGCAGTAGCTATTCGATCTGCAGGCCAATGTCCCGCAGCTGCAGGGTCAGTACCGAATAGAACGTGTCACACTCACAAATATGTCGCATTAATTTCGCGATGAAGAAGCAATAAGAGCACCGGTGCTCTGAATGAGTTCCAAATGCGTTAAAACACTGATTCTACGGTCGCGTTCACGTTACTAACACGCAGGACCACTGTGCACTACGAAATACTTTATCGCGAAATAAGCACTGCCTCTACAATCGCATTACACACGATTACAAAAGCACTTCACGCTTTTAAACATCTCGCAACAGTGGGAAGATGTGTTCGGACTCGAGTAAAGTGTTTCCAAAATAGTCCTCTAGACACTGAGTGTAATATAGTAGAATTTTGTTATTGGGCCTTCCACATAGTCCAGTAATCGATGGAATTGATGCAGCAATCGTGAAATCACGAAATAATATCCACTGTGACTGCACAGATATTTAGGGATCCGATCACCGTTGCGGACAACGTCGAACTGTTAGGGCACACCGTTCGGCGATGTAGTGACTTTGGTAGAGGTTGTTGATGTTTTTGTCGCGCTCGGCCGACTCCCAGCTAACTTGAAATTCGTCAAGGCCAGAAATAATATTATATAGCAATGTCCATTGCAAAATTTTCACTTTTCACAACTACAGTCATGCACCCCGCACCTTTTACACGTATTTTTATCACTACGAGATGTGATCAAAGACTAGGCAACTCTTTGTCAAAAAGTCTACTACATGATAGGTATATTCTAGTGAAATCTTGTTAAACGCTCTTCTATTTAGTCCAGTAGTCGAACGAATTGATGTAGCAATCGAGAAATCAGGAAATAATATGCACTGTGACATTCACAGATATTCACCGATCCGATCACTATCGCGGATAAAGTCAAACTGATTGCTCACACCTTTCGTCAATTTTGTCACATTGGTAGAGGTTGCCGTCGACCTCAACTGTTTCCCATGCAAGTTGAAATTTCTCAATTTCTAATGACTCGAATGTAATTACTGTTAAGAGAGAAGATTTGAAAGATCTCACATGGAAGAGTTCACTTCAGAAATTTAACTCGTATTCGATACATTAAGCATCCCGAATGATTGGGAAAGTAAAGAAATCTAAGTAGTTTAAAATGTTTGAAACGCGATATTAAAACTTCTATCGCGAATTTAAAATTTATTTATTGTATGTTTCTACGCGTATTAAACATCTGGAAGCACACGCATTAATGTTACTATTCACGAGTAGGGGAGAGCGGGGACAAACGTAACGGCGCCATGAAAGTAACACGCCTTCTCCCGCCTTCCACAAAAGTTTCCAAAACGTTTGCTTTACATAGTTACGCGTGTTTAGTGTTTCTTTTCTTTTACGGAGTGACGCTGAGCAATACAACGATTCGTATACCGTGAGCAAGCTGATTTCATTATTTCGATCATTCAGGTAAGTGTCTCCTCTGTTGGTTCTTGTTAATATTCATAGTTAAACTATAGACATTGCTTCAATTATTTGTTAGAGCGTTCTTAGATAATGTCTTTATAAGTTTCTGTATTTGATTTCAATAAGTCTTGTATAGTTTGTACGTTATAACAGTTCTATGCTGAAAAACATGGCTGGGGAAAAAAGTAACACGTCACTACGGGGAGTAGTTGAATCCAATATTAACAATAGTTTTTCAAAAAAAATCATAAATATTAGTTATTTCTGGAACCGTTACACGAGATTCCATATTAAATCAAATACACAGTATCAAAGAAATGTTTGAAGCTGGTTATGCTTTTTTATCGTTACCTACTTAAAATATGTTTATTTAAATGTTTGTTTCTATCGTTTCTGATAATAAAAAATCCTATTCTGCTTTGGAAGAAGTGTTTTTACTTAATTCTCCTCAAAATAATTAGTGTTACTTTCGTCCCCATGGTATGTTACTTTCGTCCTACCCCTCCAGAATACAAGTAACAATGACAGTCACTGCGGAAAATTGCCATAACTCTTTGACTACTTATCATGGAAGGCTGAATTTGTGGTGAAATGATAGACCAAGAAACACACTATCTTAAGGCATAATTTTCGTTTTTATATCTGTAAGAGGTAATTGGCAGCTAGGCCAAATGTAAAAAGTGTTACGTTTGTCCCCGCTCTCCCCTACTAAGTACAGTCGGTGTAGAAAGTATTCGTACAGCGACCAATTTAAAATAAAACTTTGTATATCCATGTCAGTAATAAATTTTAACGGAAAACAATGATTAATCAATATTTTTCGATGTTTGTAGAATAGATTTTGTATTAACAAAATATTATTCCCTTTAACATTTACAAAGATATTAACAAAAACATATAAACGTGCAGAAATGGACGCGCAAAAAGTATTCGTACAGTTGAATAAATAATTAATAAACTATGGAAATAAACTAAATATTTAATGTTTTAATAATTTGTGGGATTGCCTTTTGATTTTATAATAGCTTCGAGGCTACTTGGTGTGGAATTTACTAAGTTAGATGTTATAGCAGGCTGTATTTTACTCTACTCTTTTAACAGAGTGGCTTTCAAACTTTCTTTAGATGTAATATTATGATTACGTATTTTTTTGCCCAGATAATCCCATAGATGCTCTATGGGATTGATATGTGGTGATTATGGCGGCTTTTTCAAATATTTTGGTGTGTTATATAAAACCCTCTGCCTAGTATTATATGCAGAATGCTTTGGATCATTGCCAGGGGTAAATATAAAATTGTCATTAAGTCCCATTTTATTTGCACTAGCATGGATGTGCTTGCTCGGGATGTCAATATAAAATCTATGATTCATAATACCATCGATGAAATGTAGATATTCCATTCCAGCTGCACTCATACAGCCCCAGACAGATACAGAGCCCCCGCAGTATTTCATCATTGGTCGCAAATTTTCTTTTCTGAAATCTGTATTTTTTTTCTCCATACTGTGAACTGTGTTTTGGATCCAAATATTTCGAATTCACTAACGCCAACAAATTCGAAATATTTTGGTCCAAAACACACTTCACAGTATGGAGAAAAAAAATACAGATTTCAGAAAAGAAAATTTGCGACCAATGATGAAATACTGCGGGGGCTCTGTATTTGTCTGGAGCTGTATGAGTGCAGCTGGAATGGAATATCTACATTTCATCGATGGTATTATGAATCATAGATTTCATATTGACATCCCGAGCAAGCACATCCATGCTAGTGCAAATAAAATGGGACTTAATGACAATTTTATATTTACCCCTGGTAATGATCCAAAGCATTCTGCATATAATACTAGGCAGAGGGTTTTATATAACATACCAAAATATTTGAAAAAGCCGCCATAATCACCACATATCAATCCCATAGAGCATCTATGGGATTATCTGGGCAAAAAAATACGTAATCATAATATTACATCTAAAGAAAGTTTGAAAGCCACTCTGTTAAAAGAGTAGAGTAAAATACAGCCTGCTATAACATCCAACTTAGTAAATTCCACACCAAGTAGCCTCGAAGCTATTATAAAATCAAAAGGCTATCCCACAAATTATTAAAACATTAAATATTTAGTTTATTTCCATAGCTTATTAATTATTTATTCAACTGTACGAATACTTTTTGCGCGTCCATTTCTGCACGTTTATCTGTTTTTGTTAATATCTTTGTAAATGTTAAAGGGAATAATATTTTGTTAATACAAAATCTATTCTACAAACCTCGAAAAATATTGATTAATCAATGTTTTCCGTTAAAATTTATTACTGACATGGATATACAAAGTTTTACTTTAAATTGGTCGCTGTACGAATACTTTCTACACCGACTGTATGTATTCGTGGTCACTATGCTCGCTACAGCAATCATTTTGTTCGATGGCATGCAGAAAGATTGAAAGAATGAAAAAGTAGGTATCACTCACCGTTCGTTGCAGCAAACAGTCTCACTGCTATCCATACGGACAAGCATCCCCCTTCAGCAGTAGCTATTCGATCTGCAGGCCAATGTCCCGCAGCTGCAGCGTCAGTACCGAATAGAACGTGTCACACTCACAAATATGTCGTATTAATTTCGCGATGAAGAAGCAATAAGAGCACCGGTGCTCTGAATGAGTTCCAAATGCGTTAAAACACTGATTCTACGGTCGCGTTCACGTTACTAACACGCAGGACCACTGTGCACTACGAAATACTTTATCGCGAAATAAATACTGACTCTACAATCGCATTGCACACGATTACAAAAGCACTTCACGCTTTTAAACATCTCTCTACAGTGGGAAAATGTGTTCGGAC
This sequence comes from Andrena camellia, assembly GCA_029448645.1. Classification (NCBI taxonomy): domain Eukaryota; kingdom Metazoa; phylum Arthropoda; class Insecta; order Hymenoptera; family Andrenidae; genus Andrena; species Andrena camellia. The sequence continues at coordinate 53,346,747 of CM055676.1, read as the reverse complement.
TCGAGTAAAGTGTTTCCAAAATAGTCCTCTAGATACTGAGTTTAATGCAGTATAATCTTGTTAAAGGGCCTTCCACATAGTCCAGTAATCGATGGAATTGATGCAGGAATCGTGAAATGACGAAATAATATCCACTGTGACTGCACAGATATTCAGTGATCCGATCACCGTCGCGGACAACGTCGAACTGTTAGGGCACACCGTTCGGCGATGTAGTGACTTTGGTAGAGGTTGTTGATGTTTTTGCCGCGCTCGGCCGACTCCCAGCTAACTTGAAATTCGTCAAGGCCAGAAATAATATTATATAGCAATGTCCATTATTAGACAAAATTTTATTTCACAATGCGTGTTTGAAAGGTAACTGGATTTGCAGCTGCATCAAAGCACCCCACGACACTCATGCATTGTGTAACTTTCTGCGAGGCTTTTAAGAATTACAAATAGAATCCAATTATTATTACTTCACTAGAATGATTAAACAGTGCATTAGAAACTTGCGGGAATGTCAGTAACAACGTCAATTGTTAATATTTTGCGGGGTACGATACGTGAAAGGGTTCTACTACACGCAAAGTACTAATAAACAATGTCATCTTGCAATTCATAGCTCGCACGAGCTTTGAAGGAATATCATTTTTGAGCGCCATAGTGTCTTGATCCCCGAAATGAATTTTCGGAGAGAAATCCACGTGAGTCGTTGAGAAACCGAGCTAAAGTATAGCGTAGCAAAAGCCTGCCTTCTATGTCAAACTCTCTCACTCTAAACAAGTCACAAGTATACAAGAACGCACGCACCTTTCAGCATTTCAACACATTTCAAAGTAGTTGCTGAGTTGGACGCTGTTCATGAGCAGATGCCACTACATTCAGTCCTCAAATTATGGGTCGGTAACACAGTTTGGGTGGCGATACAGCATCCATAAGGTGATAGGTCTATCCTATACCTCGTCTGTGGTAGGTCTATCCTATACCTCGTCTGTGCTTGCATTTACTCGCAGCGCTCTATACGGTTAGAACATGGATTTCGAACAACTTCAAATGGTGCTGCGATGTCGATAACATTGTAAACTTATTCCATGTCACCCAGTCAAATAGTAAATATAAATCATATATCCAACTTGCCACGGTATATTCATTCAATCAGCTAGTACTCCGTACCACTTAAACCTTTTATTCGCCTTTTATGTGTAATTTATCCAACCAATTAAAAGAAAATTGTACGTTTCGTTGTAACGAAGTGATTCAATTGGTTAACAAACTCTGATCCGTAAACGGGGAATTCGATACCCCGATAGTGGCGTTGAAACTTACGGAAAGTTCGAATCCATTGTCCGCAGAACGTTGAACTTCATCGCGTTCGTAAATCCAGTAAGAAATCGTAACGTGGGCGATTCTCTCGACGGGTCCAAGTACTTTCGCCGCGAAAGTAACGGTTATCCAATTGGAATCGAAGGCATTAGTTAATCCCAGCTTCCGCTTTCCTTCCTAATTGCTTAAATCGCCGGAAAAGTTTGAGCATAGCCGTGGTGAACGCAGGCGCTGTCAGGGGCGCACGCTGCGCCACTACCATGCCGTTGGGTAAGGTTAGATTGGATTCCACGTCGTTTTCCAACCCTCTCCTCATGTTCAGTACACCCCAAGCTATCACTGCGGTTGGTAGGTTTCACACCCCTACGCTTCCCATTCGCGATTGCACGCGCGTGCACAACAACCACACGTGTACATCCGTGCGTTTCTTAAAATAAAATTCTCGCCTCTCCATATCACGCTCGTTCGATTATCGATCTAGGTACCGAGGCTATGATTCACGCCGCGGCTCGTCGATCGGATCAATTGTCGATTACGCGTTGAAAATATGAAAAATCTCCAACGTAGTTCGAACGACTCAGTCTTGGAACGGAATTCGTGGATCAGGTAAATTGTTGTACGCTTCGCGGTACGATCGTTCCCGGTAAGATCGTTAATCACGCCGATGCGAAAATGGACAAGGGGGTCCCGTGTCACTGAGCGAGGGTGGCAAGTGTTGACGCGGCGGTGGCTGTGCCGTATAGTGGCCGTGAAGATTGTTACTTTACGAGGCAAGCTCGACGGAACCAGCCGCATAGGGTGAGTGGAATGATTTACACTTTGCGAGATTGATGTTTACCCTCGGATCCCCCCTGATGGAAAAGTTCCATCAGGGAGATTGTGACCAGCCCGGTATCGAGCATCCTTAATGTAATTGATTTAAGCCCCGTGGTAAAAGTGCTTTTAAACTGAACGCATCGCTCGGAATAACCCTGACTATGAATTCCCATCAATGCAACACCTTACGCGAAGTTTAAAGCTAGGTACCGAAACGCCTGCGTATAACCTATCGAGCACACACACGTACACGTGAAAGTTCTTTCACGGCGTGAAACTCCGCGGCATCGTGCAATTAACCATCAATCACGTATCAACTACATAGTTCAACAACAGAACCTAAATCACAAATACATCCAACCCTTTCAACACCAACGCTCAAAACCATCCTCTGGTCACAACTGTCAAATCGTATTCGCCGAACGCCCATAGGCGTTTATCGTACAGACTGCACCGATCGACCGAGCACATACATGTGCTTCCGCAGTAATCAAAGGGTTACAAACGAAAGCTCCAACATGCCGAGGCGGAGAAAGGATCCCGTATTTAAACGTAGCGTACAGCGATGCTTAATATCCACCATAAAAACCTGGCGGCCTCGATGCACAATTCCAGCCCCGTCCTATTAGTGGTACGAAAAGATGCGTAAATGAGGCCACGAGCGTCAAAAACGCGCTGAAGGTTGGGGCAAACCGTGAAAGGGTTGGCGTGGTCGGAGGGAAAGGGAGAGTACGTACATCCAGTGGGTGAATTGATATAGAAAAGAATTCCTCGGTCCTGGCTGCAAGTGCAGCGCGCGTGGCATGAATACCGTAGAGTCGTAGAGGGACAAGCTCTCCTGGGGTCGCGCAGGTATGAGTGACATCTACGAATGAGCGGCGTCGCGCAGGCGCCTCCACCTGTAGATACGTTGCTGTACGCCGCGGCTAAATGCCAGATTTATCCGTCGGTGGAACAGAGCGCCGCCGGAGTATGCGGATCAATAGAAGTACTCTTTTTTCCTCTCTTTTCTCGCGGGAGAACGCATCTTTGTACCGAACGTGTTTTTTCCCTCTCCTTTTTTATTATTATTCTATAGAGAATGTTCGGAGCCACGAAATTGCGTAGCGTCGCGTATGCACGGGAACGAAGCCACGGTGGTAAGGGGATCGATAAAATTACGTATCCCGCTGAGGAGCCCGTTCTCGCAGCTCCAACTCGCGTATTACTTCCTCGCTACCCCTCTCCCGCTATTGCTGCGCTCCGTAAGGAAATTTTATCCTGCGATCGTGGAAACCGCGACATCGCCCCGCCACGAAGATACTCTTCTCTTTATCGATACTTCCTTCCATTCCAACGCTGGGGGGCAAAGTTTCCTTTTCGAGAAGAAATGCTTTTCTTTCGAGGACGGCATTAAACGTGCGTCAGGAACGGTCTCCGCGAAGCATCGACTTTACGGTGGGAAGAGGGGAGCGACGTTTGCGGAAACGATCCACTTCCGGTGCTAGATAGGATTTAGCCCCGCTGGGAAGCGGAATGATATTTGGGGGAGAGGATTTTCCAGACGACGCTCGGGATTCGTGAAACGGTACGAAGGTTCTTTGGGCGGGAACGGTCTGGAGGCAACCTGTACGACGCATCGTTTATCAAAGAAAAGTACGAGCTGTCGACGGGGTAAGCGGCAGTGGAATCTCCATGCTCCGAATCTCTGTTATCCGTCAGAAGAACGTTCCTTCCAATTTTTCTATTTGTATCACAGTGAAGTACAATGAAAACAAACCATTCTCGAAGCACGTTTTTATTCCACGTTCGTATCGAAAGCTCGCTTGAGCCTCTGACTTTTGAATATCACACGAGGGAGCCGGATGATCTCGTTAAACAATTTCACGCGGCGGCACGCCGCGCGGCAGGTACAACTGCAATACTGTTCGTTTCGCTGTGCTTCCTGGCTATTATCGTTCTCATTACTGTCGTCGGTGTTTCCATTATTCTTATTATTGCTTCCCATGCTGGCCGGCCGTTCTCCATTAATATCCCGCACCCTCCCGCCGCCGCCCTCCCGCGCCCCGGCGCCGCCATTAACATTAGCATTTTTATGATTATTAACGGTCGTAAGCATTGTTATTTTCGCCCGCCACCCGCCACCCGGAGCGTGCAAACACGAGCGGAACGCATCGCGACGCCTCATTATGAATTGCATTACCTTTTCAAAACAGCCTTGTGCTTTATACGACACGCGGGCGCATGCAAAACGGTAATGCCACCCCTCGCCAGGCCTCGCGGGTTGCGTCCGTAAGAGTTGGGACGGGTACGCGCGATGGAACTCACGGACAGGGGATTGCCGGGACGAAGCGTGTGCCGGCGTACAATGGTCGTCGGTTGGGTCAAAAGTTCAGAACTTTTGTCATGTAGCTACATGTGTAGCCGAACCGGGGGTGGGCCGTATTGATCTCGAGCGAACGAACAAGCGAGCGAGCAAAGTTCTTGGAGATTTAACGAGAGCCTCTTGGCGATGAGCTGCTTTCCAAACAATACTACCGGTATGCGCTGCTACGGAGTGCGGACCAGGGCTTATACGCGAAGGCGACTGTGCAAAGACCCGGTCCACACACCGCCCTCCACTTTTTCGTCGGCCTTTGAGGGCTCGCCACTCGCCGCGCCATTATCGTCCGACTTTCCCCATCGATCTGGCAAGCTCGATCTACGGGGTGCTGTAAGAATATAGGTGGAAACTTGGCTGGCTAAAGTGGGGCGCGTGAAAAGGACAAATGATGGTATTATGTCCGTTTTTGGGATACTCAGTTTTCTAGATAGGAGATCGGTCGATGCTAACGTGATTAGACATGTTACAGAATGATTGATACCTTGCATACCTAAGTAGGTACTTAGAGCAGTGGCGGTGTTTGTTTTAAGTAAACGCGAATCATTAGTTATCACATTTCGTTTGTTCGTTTATTATTATTATTCTTTATTAATTGGTAAATATACAAAGAACAGTAAAACATAAAGCATAGCAAAGTAAAAGGCGAGGCTGCAGTACAATACTGTTAGAAGCCTAACCGTAACTAAATAACTAAAGCTAAAATTAAAACTAGGAAAGAAAAGAAAAGAAAGCAGAAAAGAGAAATTTTTTTGGCGCATTAAGACAGGAAAGCATACACGTAAACGTTTATCGCGTTAAACCGTTTGCAATTAAGTTCATTATCAAGTTAAGAACTTTACTTGCAGTTCTGAAACACTCTGTATATTAGTCGACTTTTCGCCTCTCTTCGCGACCCCCAGAATGCACCGGGAGTGTCGCTTACGCCACGGGTTTATTATCCCCTTGGAATCTGGCGCTTGCGATGCACCAATTCCTGCCGGTTGGAACCAAATTTTTCCACTCGCGCTCAGAACTTTCCCCGTGCCATCCGAAGCCTGGCGTTACCTCAGCGCTTGCACCTGTGAATCTGACTCTCTGTTTCCTGAAATTCGTCCCGCGTTATCACCCTCACCATGACTGCGAAATCCCTGATAAAGACCGTGTACGATTTTCTACCCAATTCGGTCTCAACCCCGATCCTACCTTGGTTCACTGAAATTCCACTTTTCGGTTCACTTCACTCCCAGCTCTCGATTCAGTCCAGTACCAATTCTTGCTATTGCAGATTTCAACTCATTTCTAAACCAAATCCTGTCTCGCGCGAAATTGCTTCCAAGTCAATCGTATCTCGCGACTTCTAGCGCCAATATAAATAAAACACTTTCACACTCCATCCCCAGCGTAAACTTCTGTGGGATACCCTATTCGTTACACGATCGATCAATTACATTTCAAACTGTTGCTCGTCCTGCACGCCGCGACAGTCAGTTCTTCCGCTAGGATGATCCTTCACGTCCCCAAAATTCGCAACGGCTTTTGTTCCTCGGTGGGTATTTGCGCGAGTACAGCTGGTCCCCGAGCTGGGTACCAAAAATACGTTCTAACCCGTGAATATGTTAAATTAGCAAGTATAATAAAAAGCGCGTTGACGGTGAATTTCATTAATATATAGATAGCGGGGAGTCACGCATAAAATCGTTTTGAACAATAGGCAAACGGGATTCCATAGCAACTTTCTCGCTAGTTTAAAGCAGGCTTAGCTGATGCATTTATGCATATCGGGGGGGGGGGGGGGGGGCTCGTGCAAACGTCTAATACGTAACTGGAGTGATGCATCGCCGTGGAGGCTTTAAACTGTGCAAAACCGTGATCACGTTTATAAGCATTGTTCGCTCGCAGCGTAACGAAATTGTAAATCTTTCCTAGTTAAAACTTTACGAGCATGCTTCTTCTGAACCACGACTTCGCCCTTCGACTTACTTTCACGAACCCGTCTGTTGCTTCCATCGCTCTTGGTTGCCGCTTTCGAGCGACTCGACTCCTCCGACTCTTAGCGTACAGTGGTTATTGGACATTTGATTACTCCGATAAATACAGTGCGCGCGAAGCGATGTTGCGGCCGCTATCGCGCCAGATGATCATGAGGGGCGAAAAGAAACGAAGGGAATCTGATTTCTCGAGTCCGATCGGACCGCCGAACGACCCTCTCGCATGTACGCGATTCAAATGTATTCCGCCGCCTCGGGGCGACGGTAAAAGACACATCATAGCCGCGCACAGGCGGGACGCGTCTTATCGATCCATTCTATTGCGATGGTCATAACAAATTCATGGAGGGAAATAGTCGGCGATGTCGCGGAAGAGGCAAGAATATCCCGCGCAGGGTGAGAACGCCGATGCTGATTTCGCCTGTTATCCTTAATCGATATAGGTTCGCTCTAAAATTGCTGGGAGAAAAGTGTCGGGAATGGTTGCCTGCGGAATACAATGAAACGCTGAATCGAGATAAGAGGAGTGAATGAATTTTAGCTAGTCCAGGATCAAGAACGGTAACAAAGCATAAGAAACATAGGCACCGTTTCTTTAATACGTAATCCTACTTCGAAGTAGAATTCAGTAAATGCCACCGTAGCGGCAAGCACGAGAAAAGTGGACGATAAACACATCTAATTTGTTTAGATCGTAACTTTCCATTTCACAAAAGTTCGATGGAATTCAAATACTCGATTCTCCAAGTTGGAACAGCATTACGATCCACGCCGGGATCACCGTCCCGCAACACTGATAATCGGGGGCTCCTACCCCGTGGAACTTATACCCTGCCATTGTCGTTCCCGTTTATAGCACATCCTCCCCCCGAGGCGATTAAAAATCTAGCCGGGTAAAAAATGGTCTCTACACTGTTATTACCGTCCACTTATCGTCTGGAAATATCTATAGAAGATAAGAATACATCGGCCAGTGGCCTGTAGCGACGACGTCGTCGCGCACATAGCGGTTACAGCGAACTTCTAGAACCTAGATGGACTATAAATACCAAAGCGCATTATAACTACCGCCACCTTCCTATCATACTTATGAAGACACGCTTTCTATTTTTGCTGGACTTCGCGATAGCCCAGCTGTGATTCCTTCTTTCCCCTCTCACCCTTAAGACTAAATGGGACACCCGGCAGGTATTTATAAAAGCTGCAATGTACATATGCGTAACGCCTATCGCTGGTGGCCGATACGAATCAGCGAAACGCCTAGGTATTAAACAATAGCAAGCAGGCGCGATTACGAGTTTTCTCCGTGCGGCGACCAAATAGCGTGTAATCACTACATCGTTAGATTTTCGGTTAACGTTGCGCCGATAATTAATTCCCGCCGTTTCGATGAATAATTCTCGCGGATACGCCGAGGCCGCGCGAGGGGGACAGTGAAAGTGCTGGCACGTACATACGCTAAATACGCGCGCTACGATAATTATGAACGGGACGGGGGCGGCGGAGGGTTGTACAAAGCCGCGGGGCGAGAAGGGCGGCGAGACGAGCAGCGATAATGATTCCGCGATGAAAATTCGTGCGGGATCGGTTGGCGCGTTCCCAGCCGGCCGCGAAACGATTCTAAATTATTTAGGGGCGCTTCGTTTTCCCGCTGAGTGGCCCATAATCGGCGCCAGATTAAGCGTGCGGCCGATGAAACGTTCGCCCCCATCGAGCATCGCGCTTCTAACCTTCCAACTGAATTGGTAAAGCGACGATAAATGTCCGTAAGTGGAATGACTGATGATACGTAATGTACGCTAAATACAGAGCGGTGCTTGTTGCGAATACCATCATTTTTCGAATACGTCTGATGACGCGACGAAAAGACGCGCGCTACGAACAGCTACTCGGCGCTCGTAAGGGATGATCCACGCTAAGTACTTGATATGCACGGGACAGAAGATGGGTTGGACAGGTCTACGAGGTTTGAAAAGGGTTCGATCGGATTAAAGCATCCATTTGATGTCGCATACCCTCCCCCTTGGCGACGATTTTCAAGCATGCATTATGAGCCGTGGGAGAAGTTCGACAGCGATGCTTCAGTGTCTCTGACGTCCCCAAAGACTGTCGCTGCCGTCCCCTTTTTTCAGTATCGTTCGATCGACCAGCTCCTTGTGCGGCGTTTTCAGGTTGTACGCCAGACCTAAACGCGCCATTAATTCTATGAAAGCGGTAGTGCCATTCAGGCTGTACGCCCCCAATTCCGCAGCCTTGTAATCCCAAGGGAAAGAGTGATGGTAATTGTGCCAGCCCTCGCCCAGGGTAAAGAAAGACACCGTGGCGTTTTCCGTCGGCTTCACCCCCCTGCAACCGAGCCAGAAGGATCGGTGACGTTGCCAGTGATTTCGTTAACATTTCGGCTATTAATACTCCGCCGATACTTGCCTGTTGTACGGCCGATTCCCCCACATGTGAGCGAAACTGTTAACTATAAAGGTGGCGTGCAACGACCACACGTAGCGGATCAGCCCGGCGTAAATGCTTATGTACCATGTCTCACCCCAGACATAAACTGGCACTAGCACCGGCAAAACGAAGCACATGGACAGCATGATGATCTCGTAATACCTGCAACGTGACACCAAACCGTGGAGATGAGCGGAGGCGAAGGCGAGCGGTACACACGTGAAATTTTAATATGAGAGAGATCCTGGGAGCTTTCGCGCTTGTATCCCGGCCGGTCGCATTGTTCGTTGCTTTCGAGCACGGGGCCGTGTCTTCTTGAAAAGGAGCGTCGTCTCGCTAGCATTGTACGCAATTTTTCATCAGGGGTCTGAAGACCTTCAGTGCCGGTGCGTCCTGGCTTCATTATAGGTCTGAGGACTCCCGATGCCAGCATGCCTATCCTCAGGCCTTTGATGAAAGAAATTTTCTAAAGTGTCACGGTTTTATACGAGCCTTAAAAGGGTATTATACCTAAAAATTCGATTTATTTTTTTTTTTTTGATTTTCTAATAGCTTGGGGTTTCGAAAATATGTCCCTAAAATATTAAGGTGAAATTCGTAGAATTCCCAAAGTTATAGGGGCTTAAGGCCGCAGCGTGGCACGTAATCGTTCTCTCGACCCTTGTACATATCTAAAGAGGCTATGACTGCCAGCAGAGAAGAGAGAGCTGCCCAACATGAGTTCTTTGAAGCTGAGGAAGGTTTCGTCTACGGTCCTGGTATAGCAGATTAGGGGTAAATTACAAAAATTAGTCGTTATCTACCGTAACTTCAGTCGTATAGGGCGTAACTGCACGAAAAACTTTAAACGCGTGTTTCTCGAAACAAATTTTTTAGATCGGGCGCACATTTTTCTCAAAAACTACTGAACCGATTGAGCTAAAATTTTACACACATTCAAAGTGAATGTGTACCTATAGCCCGTAGCAGAATTATATCAATAGTTTCAATACAACCCCCCCCCCCCCACTCCTTGTTTTAGTTCAAGAAAAGTCGAAAGAATCAAATATCAATTTTTAAACAGCTGCGATTTCGGTAACAATGTCCGGTAACTTGGTTACTTCTGCTAGGGGCGATAACTACACTCATAAAGATTAATAATATCTTTGGTAGGTACTTTCGTTTCAGATGACTAGGACGGCCGCAATTCGTGCGCCCGATGGGGGCCGGTGTTTTATGACGTGACCTGCGTTTCGGCGTGTAACTTGTACAATTTTCAATATAATGCATTGCAAAAAATTGTGTTGATAGTTCAAACACTACTAAATATGTGTGCGAAACCCCTGCCCTGTAGGAGCGATAGGTTTTTCAGAATTAATTTCCAAATATCACCTTCAAAAACGAGTGTCTAGACGATAATACCCCCTTAAACAACGCAAACTGCAGCAATGTTGTCGTAAGCGGGACTCTTGTGAAGCTTCTTGAAAGAAAACGATCGCGTACCATTAAAGTACCTCTGCAGCGCGCGGACACCAGCACATTCCAGGTTCTAGATAGAGTGCTTTGAAGTTTAATGGGAATATCTTACTTGTCGAAGAATTTGATTACGGGGTCCGCGGCGATATCGTCCATATTCACTTTGCTGCCGTACTCCTTGACAGCGGGGTGCCGTTTCATCATCAGCCAGCCGATGTGGGAGAAAAAGAAGCCACGCCTGGCGTCGTGAGGATCCGCGGACGTTTCCGTGTATCTGTGATGGGTTCTGTGGTCCCTTATCCACTTGTAGAAACGCGTCTGATCGAACCAAGGACACCGATCGAATCAGCACTCTAATTTTCTTGCCGTGAGCAGAGGTGCGAATAGAGAGAATCGTAGGCGCGAACCCACCTGACCAGCCATGCAGTACAAACAAGCTAGGAAGATTCGCAGAGGGACTTTGGCGGAGTAACTTCTATGCGCCCACAGTCGATGTGCTCCTGATGTTATTCCCAAACCACCAACAAATCCGTACACCAGGTCTTGAAGAAAATAAAGTCGTTTAATACTAAACGTACCACGCCTGGTCAAATGACCGGTTTTAAAATTCGGTTCGACATTCTGCATTAATTTCTGTTTCTTTCGTTCATTTGACTTTATGACAATTGACCTGTTATGATAGGAATAGGTATACATATATAAAGTGTCGGTACGTTTAGTGTTAATTTTAATCATCTTAAAATATGTATAATTCAATACCAAAAAGATTTTACCTTATCTGTTAGCTTTCTTTAAAAAAATCCTAAATTTTTTAAGGGATTACACGAGAATGTATCTACCCAATGTGCTAGGCAACACTTTCTGTACTTTATACGAACAAATGTATTTTCTGCTATTAAAACTTCCGGGGGCACAGGAATATTTGAATGGAACCTTTATTTCATTTTCGATGCCATTAATATATTCTTTCTTCGATCAAAAGTACTTGAATGCTGTTAGAGGTTCAAGGAGCATACTGATTTAATCAGAGTTTCGAATGAATACTGATTTGAAATGAAAATGGAGGGCTTATTCGATGACCTTGGGTGGAGAAATACGGTGGATGATGGGAATTGTGGCGATATTTGATAAAAGTTCTGGAAATAAGTAAACGTTCTAAACGAAACACGGCTGTCAGTCAGTGTACAACTCACTCCAAATCCACGTCCAGAACTTGGCATCCCGATAACCGGTCACGAACCCGTAAATAGCCAGGAAATGAAGCGTAGCGATACCAATCACATTCCGCCAGATTATCGGTTGCTTCGCCTGGGTTTGTTCTTTCCTAATCTGAATTGGTTCCGCATCCTCATCCGTGTTTTCGCTGGCCTCCCTCTTCTCCTCGAACTGCGTCACCGTAGAGCTGTACATTTCCTGATCGCTCGGTTTCCACTCCTAATTCTAAAATCGTACATATCAATCGTCACCTAGAATCAAGACTCTCTGCCAGATTACTAGACTGACGAAGTACACGATCGTGTTTCATAAAACGAATGTCATTCGCCACGAATGTCGCGTCAACTTGCCAGGGATTAAACGTTGCCAGTATCTAGCATTAAGTAAAGTTTCCCTCGAGATTCATTTCCATTTAATGGCCCTCGATGATAAGCGATGAAGTCCAAATGCTACGTGAACACGATAAAACTAATGCATTCCACGCTGCAATTAACAGCACCCGTGCCCTTTCCGCGCAATTCCCTCGGTGCGCGCTGTCGCGGATACCGCGAGCAGCGGAATGGAACACGCGCGTACAGCGTGGAACGATCTTGCTCGGCGTTCGTGATTAAAATGTAGCTGCCTGTACGCGCTGACTGGCAATATCTCCTCATTTCTGACTCCCTTTATTGCCCGCCCACGCGGTCGTTTCTTCCGATCGTCGAGCGATTCCACGGCGTGAGATTTATCGCGACGGCTCGATTCACCCCTAAAACTTAATCGAGCGTATCCCCGCGCCAGTCGAACGGAACGAGGCGTTCGGTAATTCTTGCGCGAAGCTCGTGACAAGCTTCGAGCTCCATTAAAAGTTCGCGCGCTGCTACGATATGGGAAAACACTCAGGTTTTGACTAACAATCAGTAAGAAACTTTATTTTAAATATGAAACACCCTTTTACACTTCGGAGGAGGAGACGCGAGATGGGTTCGCGAGTAACAGAATTATGACGTAGTAACGCAGAAAGTCGGAATCTAAGTGTTCTGAGGGATTCTTGTTTCTTTTTAGAATTCCCCGACTTCTCCTGCTTTACCAGAACACTGTGTGTTTCAGTTGACGTCACCTTGGGAGGTAATGGTGTTTAAAATCTTGAAGTTAAATTTTCGGAGGTAAAAGTTGCAAATACTCCGCGCTTAATAGTGGAATCTAACTGTCCTGTTGGGTTCATGGCGGCCTTGTTTATATGCCCAAACGGTGGTTCCGTGTGCACTAGGAATTCCTAGAAGTAATAGTTCGGTGCGCATAGGAAATTTCTAAAAACGTAGCATCTGCCTGATCCGGATGTACTTATTCTTAATATTCTCGTAATTGAGGACCTTGCAGTAGAGATGGGCAAAAAATTATTTTAAATAAAAATTTCGTACACACATTTTTATTTAAAATAATTTTTTACCCATCTGTGCCTTACAGCAAGGGGGGTGCAGCTCCATCTTTACCAATTTGGAGTAAATTAGAAAAAACTGTTTATAAAATTAGTACTCTGACTTAACAATAAAAAGAGAACGCTAATTAAAAAATATATTTCTTTACACAATAAGTAGATAATAGTCATTGAGTTGAAAAGTTTTTACTTCTATTTGTGACGGAAAAATATTAATATTAATATCCTATTTATTTGCAATAAATCGCTAATTTGTTATCCGATTTGCATCAAACCAGCACCAAACGATGTAGAATTTTTTCACGTCATAACTCAAAAACTGTCAGAAATGGAGCTGCATCCCTCCTGCTGCAAGGTCCTCAATTCTCCTGCCTCGCCCCGCAGATAAGCTTATTGTTATCCAAAGCGGAAGCAGTTGTGGGTTTTTAAACCTTTTTGGGGTAACGCCAGCGAAAGCGACACACCCTTGTTGACAGAAGTGAGGATCCTGTCCATAGGTAGCGGTGGGCTTCCTAACGACGCATTCTAGAGTGACTCGAGAGATATACCGAAAAGAGGCTGCTCCCCGTGTCTTCTGAAATCGATTCCCGGCAGGACCGGTCCTGGGAAGAAATTTTATTAACTGCCCCAGCCGTCGAAACGCGACCGAAATATGCTCCAACAGATGTCCGACTTTGCATTAATAATTCAATATAACCGATGACAGAAATGCGAGCGTGTGCCCGCTGCATCTGATCAGAGCATAAAACTCGGCTGCATGCATCGACATCTGCGACCTGCGGATACGCTGTGCAGCACGGGTGGGTATTCTTTGACATATAGAAAACTTCCTATTTCCCTAACCGATACGTGTGCAATAGTTTGGCCTCGGACGGATTGCGATTCGGGGGAGAAGGGGGCTGCTCCAGAATCGATATTCGTGGCGACTTCGGTCACGTATAAACTGTTATTCGCGAAATGAAAGAATTGCGACGCGGAATTTAATGAGTTTCAAATAAATTCTACAGGAATAATGCCTTCTTCTTTGTGCTTCCTTCGTTAGAGCTTCTGTGATACCCGAGTAGTATCTACGGCATAATGTCTGCTACAACTACGAAATCCTCGTGTAATCCATCTTACGCTCTATCAACTTTTAGTGCATCTGTTTTTGGCGCGTTAAGATTCCAGCGGTCGAAAGTGGTAATTACGAGTCCCTCACCCTACGCGGCTTGGCATATTGAGATATTGGAAAATATCGAGCCGTTCCACCGCGTTTCCCATATCCAACTCGAACCCCGCGTAGCCAGAAGTTAATTTTGCTCGACGCTAGTATTTCAAGTTGCCGTTGCAACAGGCTACATCCTGCCGCTGATCGCTTTTCCCATTAATCGGTTGCACGAGCTCCTCCGCGCATGTGCGCGCGAGCATCTTTCGCGAGCTGTGATTTACGGTTCAGCAGATTTACCGTGCGCCAAACCGAGCCTGTCGAGCTGTCGCTCGTGAAATCTCGCCTTTCGACAGCAATTTCCTTCTCGTTGTCTATGCAGTATCATAAAAGTCCGCGGTGAGCAGCGCGGCTGATGGACCGCCGAACGACGAACCGTAGTATCGACTGCAAGTTCGTCGTTATTTCCAAGCACGTTCAGCAAACTTGCTATTCATTTCTATATTATTCGCGCGATGCAACGGACGAGACTCTTGGCTGACGAATCGATAAACAAAAGATACCTACTGTTAATACCGAGTTAACAGAAATGTTTAATGAAATACTCGAGGAAGTGGCTGCGGTAACTATATTCTTCGTGTAAATGATTTATTTATAGAGCGATAGATTTTTATCTTCCCTTTACACGTATTTCTGCACGGGGTGTTATTAATTCTCCAAATGAAATTCAATTTCGGTGATGGGTATCAGCTGCTAACTCGTTTCCGTCAAAATCTAAAAGTTTCACGAATAATTCGTTTAGAAAGTCGAAACGCATGGTGACACAACGAGCGTGCCGAAATCCACTAATGAACTGCTTTTTATTTGCTTTTTCAACCGGCACCGTTTTGTGTCACGAAACTGCTCGATTTCGCAAACGCGCTCGAGCTGAGGCGACTATTGGCGGGCGTTAAATCCACGCGCACGATTGCGCTAAGGGTACGTTTATGTTGGAGCTGCGATGGAAACAGAGCGTCGATCAGACGGCGAAAAAAGTTGTTGAAAAATATCTTTCTTTGGGGTGTTTATAGTGCAGCTGTGATAATAGTACACCCTCAGTCGTTTAAGGTTTCGCAAAGATGGACCGTTTAAGGATGATCTTTGAAAATTGGAGGAATGAATCTTTATACAATAGTAAAATCTCCTGCAAAATTTTAAAAAAATTGATTCGGTAGTTTTTAAATTATTTAACTTTCAATTTAACATGTAGTCTTATGGGAAAACGCAATATTGAGAAATATAACTACAAAATTAACAGTGAAATAATAAGCCAACATTTTTGAAATCTTTTGTACGGAATGACCAAACACTGAACAAAATTGTCACAAAAATTCCGGACAATCGATTCGATGGTTTCGTTTTAAATGAAAGAAAATGACACGAAAACTTAGTTCTTGATTCTGAAGAAGAATTATTATTATCTTCAAGTCTTCCGTAAAACGCTACCTACATCGGACAAAAGTCTGCGCAGTAAACATAAACATTGTGTTGTATTTAATTTAACGGCTACTTCGTCTCATAACTTATCTAAAACAAATCTGTTATGGTGAAAATCTGTTATGCATCAACGATGAAAACGACGATAATAGCGAAGAAAAACAGTAAAAAAAAAAAATATAGAATGTATTTCTACGCAGCTGCAACATAAATGTACCCTCAGTTATTGATAACGCCGCGGGTGACGCTTTGTAATTACCGTCGCCCGTGAATGGCGCCTCCGCGAATTTGCGGCCGAAGGAGTCGCAGACCGAATTGCAGTTTGAGAGACACGATTCGGAGCTGTGTACCCGTGAAGAAATAAGAGGCAAAGAGAGCACGCGTTGGACAACCGCAGAGGTTTCACGTGATTATGCCACGGTCCACCTAACGGCTGGTTCGTCAAATTAATTGACGGAAGAAAGCCTCGAACGGGCAGCGGTGAGAGTTTTTCCTAAAGTAAAACAGTCCTAACAGCGATTTTCCCAGCGCACTGCTGATCGTGGATAAATAGAAAATTTCTCCATGATCTTGATCGTTTTTGATCGAGCTCCGGAGAAACGAGAGCCTAAGTGCTTCTCGATGTACAAACACATTAACGAGTGCACTTTAAGCTCCCATGCCTCTGGACGCATGCATCATTGGATGAGTGTATTAATCACCAATGAGAAGAAAGTACTTTCATTCTTATCGCGCGCTTGGGTTTCACTTTTCCCAGCTCTAATCGCACCTGAGTGACTTCACTCCGCGCGCCAGTGATGAGAAATGTTTGCAACGCAGTAATATTGTGTATGTTAATAACGCAGTAGTCATTCTTGAGCGACGATCTTTCTGTCTTCGGTATGTAAAGTGGTCAGGGCTATGGTGCCTTATAGGTGTTTTTAGTTAAAAGCTACATGCTCAATGAGTTACTGCTAATTTCGTAATCAGAGTGGAACTGTAAGCTAATCACATAAGTGCAGGGAAACCGCAGACACTCGGTTGGAAGAGGCGGACAATTCAGCTGGAACTTGCGCGTTGAAAGATAGTGATAAAGTGAGAATATTCCTCGCAGGATACGTTTACGGGAGACTGACCCTATTCTACTCGGAATATTTGCCCCAGCCCGGGAAATGGGGTTCGTGAATAAAACTAACATACAATATGTGCATAACAACAGAGACCGAGCCACGTTCCATCCAAGATTTCATTTCCTAGTGTCGTGCTGGCGCAATCTCGCGAAGGACGATTCCAATCGTGAGCTAACGGACCATTAACAAACTTTATTGAATTCTGCCGATTCCATCTTAACTTCCCGTGCAGACGTTCGATCATACTCGGCCGAGCTCCCGGCCATGCACACACTCTTATCTCGCGCATTGTACTTCTAACGTGGGGTGTATAACTTCAACAGCCTGACCTATTCTTTGTAACAATCAAGAGAATACTCGGATAGACGTATTCAAGCATGTTCGAAAACTTCTAGAGCACTCCGAATTGCTTAACGATCGATTGAAATGCAGCCACGAACACCTTACTAAATATTAAAATATTCCGAAAGGAAAGCAGAAAAGTAGATTTACGATAGTTTCTTCGCTACGGAACTTGCCGATCCGTGGTCATAGCTTTTCACCTCTTTGAATAATTGCATTACATTTCAAAATACTAAGTAAATACCTCGATCCAGCAATCTTCTGCAGCTTTAACACCTATTTCTTATATACGATTAGATCTTTTATACCTATCTGTTCTTACATCATAGCGCGGTAAAGGCGTTATTATTTATTATTACTACACGGTTGACCGCGTAATGCACAGCCGCGTCTTCGGCATTACTCTGCACCGACTTCGGTGTGCAAATTAGAAGTCCGGCTCGATTTGCAGGCGCACCTGAACGGCCAATGGTATCTGGCAACTGTAAAACAAGATCGTTACTTCTACTGTCGTTTTCAATTATCCGAGTTATAATACTTTTAACTGCAATAAATTGTAGCCCGTTCCCAGGCGCGACGTTGCACTTCGTTAACCCGAGTTCGAGCATAATGGTTCTTGTTCCGAACTGTTCCGCGTAGAATTTCAGCGAGCTCGCCCCGTTGCTTCTTTTCTCTGCTAAAAGATTGTACACGTTTCGTTCTTAAATACCGAGTCGCTCGATGGGCCGGCACAATGTGACCGTTCAAAGCGACCCAGTTCTACCGATTATCGGACGTTTATTCATTATCCGGCACCGATGATTAGCCGGCGTATAGCCGGGCGCTTCCATGCCGGATCGTTTATCCAACGTTAATAGCTGTACATTACCTTATCAAATACTTGCGCGAAAGCACTGTATTAGCTGTCCCGAATTAACAAGCTTGTACATACGTGTAATTCGGTAGGTACACCGTAATGTAGAGCGTCATCTATCGATTATCGATAATTACCAAAGACGTTACTGCATTTTCGGCAACACGCAGCACGGTGTACCTACCGTGCCGGGTTAGTTTAGAACAATTACGTAACGATGATATATAATTAAATACCCAGCCCGAAAGCGTCGCATCGGGACTATTAATTTTCCAACTCGCGGTGCCCTGACCAATTCCATTTCGTAACAATTAGTTGGCGCTTTCAAGCTTCTCGCGACGAGCCGTGATACATATTACATATTCTGAATGTTGGTGTTTTAACTGATAGCCTACATATGTCCCCGTCGACTGTGTTAATTAATACCGGATAAGGATAATCAGCGTTGATAACGTGAAACGGAGTCGCAGCTCGGTATCATCACGTTCGAGGAATGCGTATCCACGGCGACGCGGGTCAAGTTATTACAACTGAACAGGGATGTGGTGATTCGTCCAATTATATTCATTCCCATTTATCCCGGTTTTCATTTATCCCGTTCAACGTCGATAACACGTGCCGAGAGCTTTCATGCTAATGAACTCTGCAAATGACCAAAAAATTACGCGAACCGTGAAACAGAACCATGTCCGTTGTTGGTCAGACTTTCTCCGCGTGAACGCAAAGTACTTTTTTCCCCTGGTACTCTAATAACTAATCGATCATCTAATTCCCCAACTTTCCTCAGAAACCGTGGACTCGGTACAAGGGTGTTTCAAAAGCTATGTTCGCGAGTTTCAATTGCTCCTAGTTATGCAGAAAGCTACCAACCCTCAATGACCTGAAACTGGATAAATGTAGTTTGAAGATTTTAATTGTTAAAGAATAGTGGTTTTACTATTTCTATTGGGTATATTTTATTTCTTGTTATTGTTTTACAAGATTTTTAATGTGTTATTTAATAGTGAGTCGTATAATTAATATTACTTAAAATTTTCTGTAGCTTTTCTTTTTTAAGCCTAAAATGGAGCATTACTATGGCTTGGTAGTTTTAATAATTGTATAATGTAAGGGTTGGTAATTTTTTGCAAAATGTAGATCAAAAAATTAAGTTTAACTAATTTTTCGTCATTTTGAGGGTTGTTAGCTTTCTGCGTAACTAGGCCCAATTACTGGCACGCAACTACAATGACATTCCCATCGAATCACAAGCAATTAACAAACACTCTTTCCTCGACACTTCTTTACTGTCCCCTTTTCGATCCCATTAGCAGATTCGCCTTTTAACTACCCGCGGTTCTGGAACGCCCTGTATTCACCCCCAGCCGACGTACACGAGGAAGTTTCCGTGTAACGAGCGACACGGTGCCGCGGTCGCAAAACGTTGCCCGTCCGGAGTGATCGCGCAGCGGTGCTTAAGTATCAGTAATCGATACATCTTGTCTGCGCCGATGTCACCGGGAGCGGCAGCATCGGTGTAATATCAAGGAGCGTTCGGGATGCTGGGTTGGTGCGTTCTCTACTCACCCGCTGTCAGACGACTGCACGAGCCACTCGGGGAGCCAGTTAAGCAGACACAGGTATGGCGAGGCTCTAACGGGGGACCCGTATCATCGGACCTGTCGAAAACGTATCGCGGAGGTTCGTGAGTCGGCCGCGCACTTATAAACTGGCCCCCTAATCTCGTGCCCGGCCCGCGTTCATTGTTAACGCCCAGTCATCGCCGCGCTTCGGTACTTTCGATGGGAAGGAGAGGTGACTACCCGGTAATCCATAGCTTACCGCACGTACACACATGCTGGTGGGCCTGTCTGGAAAATGGGGAGGAAAGAGTCACTCCGCTGTTTCCGCTCCTACTCCTACGCGTCCTCCTCCCCGATCCACCGTAATCTCCTTCCCCTCCGAGTCTCTCGCGTCCTCTCCGCTCCTGGGGTAATGCGCCCTCGTGTACCGAATGCTTCAAAACTTCGGGTACAAGCTCGAGTAGCCGTGCGACTTGGGAAAGGATGGGAAATGAGCCACAATTAGCGTACACGTATCCAGGCTTCTGTGGAATCTCTTTCTTCATCTACCGAAAGGATGATATTCGGTATGTGGGATGCCGGTAGAAGTGATGGGGTGGGTTGGTACCTTTTTTAGAGGTTGGTACAGTGAAATTAGGTTCCTTGAATAGAACCTGATTCTTATTTTAAATTCTTCTTCCCACTCTGCCAGCTTGTAGACGCTCTGTACACACCTGCGAACGCATTTTTCCTCTTATGGCCAAGTCATTTCGCATCCCGCTTATCCTAGATGAACTATTGCTCTCGTGTGCTCTCCTCTGCCTGGATTCCCGTTATTTATCTGAACGTCGACGAGGCCGTGGGAAGAAGGAGCTGTCTGCATTTCTAACTATGATTAAGCGAGATTTCGTCGGGATTTTCGGAGTCAAATTCAAGAGACACGCGACGTGCACTCGTATCCATCTCGTGTGTAGGTACATTTCGTACCTTGGAAAATTTGTTTTTCCCAACTTCCAGGAGTCTGTTTCTGGAAATTCGACACCCCTTAAATATACATCTATTGAATCAATGTTTCTGGAAACTCGACTCCTCTTAAATATATATCTATTGAATCAAGGTTTGAACAACTATGTATGGTTTCTCCTTAATTTTAGAAATACCTACTTGGTTTATCGAACAGAGCATCTTCTTACCCAAAGTGCATTATATTTATTCGAGATGATTTGTGCTTATTGAATTTCAATTCCCTTTCACTCGTATATCTGTTGCTGCACCGCGATAAACTGAAAGGTGTCGGACAACCTGGGGAAATTCGGAAGTCCAGAAAAATTTATTTTTGGAACGGATTCAAAAGCAACGTATTCTGTCGAGCGTGGAAAAATAGCGAATGCGCATTGGCCTGGCTGAAAGAAAATGCACGCTTTCCAGCACTTTTCTACAAACACCAATAACGCAACACATACAATGCATGATACATTTACGTTCAAACTTCAGCTTGTCGATCAGAATTTCTATTTTGACAATAGCGGTTTTATATACCTCTTTAAACTGTATTTCTATGTAGTAATACAGCAAGAACGAATCATATGTCAAGTGTGTGAAATCTAAAAACCTTTTTAAAGGGACTGTTTCAATCACTTGATAAATACGTGTCCCAAATTTTTATATTTAATGGCGCCAAAAATTAGGGAGATCTTATAAATCAGTACCTTGATATCTAAATGTACCTGCTCTTTGCTTCTCCCCGAGTGGTTATCAGAATCCAGCCATCGTTCTTTTCCGTCCACGTAATTGAAAATAATTCAGGCCTCGCGTATGCTCGGAGATTTGAACCTCTTCGAGGGGGATTCCCCAGTACTCTTAACCTTGACTTAGAAATTGCATTATAATACTTTCAAATTGAGGACCCAATCAGCTGCGAGATACATTGCCTTACATTTTCTACCCCCCGTCATACAAGCGCGTTCATTAGCACACGGCAATTCAGTGGCATAAAACGGCGCGCTTTTACTCCGATGATTTATTGCAGTCATATCATCAAAGTCGTGTGGATTCGTCCTTTCACTTTTCGTATACTCTTCCGCCGATTTAATCAGTTTCAATGCCCACTTCGATTGCAAACATGATTGAGACCATGCGTACTAATTCTTCGGTATACGAAAATATCTACTATCTACTTACATGCTTTTAATTACCACCATTAGATACGTCGAAGAATATACGTATATATGAGCATTAGGGTCAATTCAGGCGAGCGATGCGGCGTCGTTGCGATTTCGCATCGGTACATGTATGTATAGAGAGATTTACACATGACTCAATTTTTGCGGCAGTGCGATATGACAATACTCCCGCAAAAAATTGCAACACGTGTGAATCTCTCTATACATATATATGTACCGATGCGAAATCGCAACGACCCCGCATCGCTCGTCTGAATTGACCCTTAAGGGGAGGTTCCGGTCTAAAAATCGATTTTTTTTTATTTCATTTTTCGAACGTTCAACCTTTTAGGAATACGTGTTTAAAAGGATTTGTTGAAATTCGTAAAATTCCTGAAGTTATAGGCATTTGAGTAGCGGCAAATGCATGGGTAATACCCGGCCACTCGGCACTCACGTAAAGCTTTAAACGCGTTTTTCTCGAAACAGTGTTCTCAAAATCGGTGGGATCTGTATCTCCAAAAGTTGTTATCCGATTCGACTGAAACTTTTTTTATTTTGAAGAATATACTTCTGGCTAGGGGTGAAACTAGTAAAAATTTTAAAAAAATTAAAAATTTATCATTTTTATAAGCGTTGAAAGGACGAAAAATATAGGGAAAAAGTGATTTCAAACTTTAATTGTCGTTATTTTCTAAAAAAATGTCATTTTTGTAATTTTTTCTGATTTCCCCCCTAGCCAGAAGTATATTCTTCAAAATAAAAAAAAGTTTTAGTCGAATCGGATAATAACTTTGGAGATACAGTTCCCACCGATTTGGATCAATTTTTTCACGCCTTGACTTTAACGACTCCCCAGTGCCGTCTGCAATGATTAATTATAAAACAAAAAATATATTTCAATAATTTAAGACATCCTTAATACAATGCAAAAAGTTCCATTAAATTGTATATAGCAGTTTTCCTTTAATTAATTCCTAAATATCACCTATTTTTTGGGGCTCTAGACCGGAAGGTCCCCTTAAGGTGCGAATCCACGATGAGATTTTACAGGATACTTTTCTATCATGGGACAAAAATCTCAGCAACAACTAAATGTAAATAGTGGAAATAATCGCGAGAGATGAGATTTTTGGAAATATATCATGAAACTTGTCTCACGACAGTCTAATTTCATGGAACTAATGACAAAATAATTAGAAAATAATGAAATAATCATCTCACGAGATTAGAGTCTCATGTGCGACAGGATATTTTTTGTCTCATCGTGGATTTGCACCTTTATGCTGATACCCATGCATAAGTATACAGGGTGGTTTAGAGTTGTGAACACACGTTTCATTGACATAATGAATGTGCATCGAAGAGATCGGTTTCTTAGGCAGAACTTTTTCGTTTAGTACGTCGAACTTTCTATTGGAATTTTACGCTACGATGTATTTCGTAATGACACGAAAACACTAGCAAGAAAATGTGCCGATAGTCATTAGATTCCTTCTATGAAGTGTGGCTATTAAACGTTTGTACACACCTCTAACTTTCGAACACATTCTCGGTGTTTTTGTTCGAAACGCAACCGCGAATGGTGCGTTTAGTAAGCTATTTAACAGCGCCCCTTCGTGCGAGACGTGTCAGAATCTCTGTCGAAGAATCGCCGCCAATCTGCGGAATGCTGGCAAATAAAATCGTGTTCACCGTTGCGGATAGTTACGTCACGGATGAAAAATAGCAGTGCCCACGCTTTGCGGAATGCTTGCGAAACGCGATGACAAAAGGTAATTAGTCCGTGTATGAATATGGATTTGGCAAGTTATTCAATTTCATCTTTTTTCCATTTTTCACGAGGCACTATCGTTTGCGCATCTCGCGTTAATTAAACAGCGCGCCGCCGTGCACACGATCCCCATCGCAGCGGGAGCTTTGCTTCTCACAGAGCAGCGGAGTCGACTTTTCGGCAGATATCCAAGAGATCGAGAAACTTTACAGAAAGCACTCGCCGAATAAGATTGAACGTTCACTCATTTATTCCTTAGACTTGTTTCACGTCACTCAATTTAACACATGATTGATGCAGTCGAACGGCATTTCTAGACGGTATGAACGCGTCGGTATACGAGGGGGAATATTTCCCGCGGATTTAGCTTCCATAAATTTTGCGAGCCGAAGAAGATGTGTCCTGATGAAAATCCATTGACCGTGGAGGGGAAGCGTTCGCTCCATTTTCCGGGAGCGTTTCCTCCGATTCCAGCCTGCCTCGCGATCACCTCGATTCTCGGCCGAATCTTTGCATAATGCCGTCGATGATAAAATACTCCCGCGGCTGCGAATCGAAATCCGAGCGTGGCCCTGTGCACGTGTACCACGTACGCAGCGAATCCTGCCGCGAACAGAGATGGGGAGCGGGTTAGAGGGCTATAATCAAAATGCAAAACTCTCCGGCTTTCAATTGCATGGAATATCGGAATATCCCCGGCGAAGTGAATATCGAGCTCGCGCCGACAGTCAGAAAAACTGCCGCGTCCCGTCCGGAGGGGGTTGAAATTCATTCGAAGACGGCTGCCGCGGTTGCAATTTGCAATCTCGCGCGGCGGTGATACACGCGATAGAAAAACACTGGAGGCTCGCGGATGGACGATAAGTAAATAGAGATCCTTCCCACCTCGCCCTATAGATACGTCTGGGTATGCCCGAACGAACTGGGATTGCACTGGCGCGAAACGACCCCGTTGCATAAAATTTGCCCGGGCAATTCGGGGAGTCGTGGAATCGCGGGGGAGGAATGGATGATAAAACACGATGGGACAGGATCCCTGTGATTACCTCGAGTAGACTCGGTTAGGGGGTGAGACTTGGATCAAGTCGCGCCGCGACGAGGGCCACCGGAGGCGGGTGCACCTTCGGATCCTCGCGTCTTCCCGATTTCCCTTTGCATGCAAAGTCGACTTTTATCTGGGGCAGCCCGTCGGCAGACAGTAAGCGATCGGCTGGCAGGGACTTGGGCAAACGTTGGAGGGCAGTGTGTAAACGCAGGCGGGCCGGCAGTCACAGGGCAAGGACGGGCGGAATTCCTTTGGCTTCTCTCCGTG
The DNA here is from genome assembly GCA_029448645.1 of Andrena camellia. NCBI lineage: Eukaryota > Metazoa > Arthropoda > Insecta > Hymenoptera > Andrenidae > Andrena > Andrena camellia. Next base: position 53,322,046 of record CM055676.1, on the reverse strand, counting down.
GCCCATGACCTCCGGCCTGTTCTTCCTCAGCTGTTTCAGCAGCGCGAGCATCTTCTGTACGTACGCTATACGGGCCCAGAAGCCCGAGTCGCCGCGTCTGCGTTTGGATTTCAACCGTGTCTGCGTAGCCCCGTCGTCGCGCAGGTCCTTGCACATGCACGCGAGCTTGTCGGGATGAAGTGGCGGGATGATCGTCAAGCTGCCCCAGCAGAATGATTCGACGTCCACGGTGGTTAGCTCGCGGAATTGATACGGATAAAGCTTGTCGGTCTCCTCGCGCGCGTAGAACGCCTTTCGTATGCTCGTAGGGGCGTGTATCTCGGTGATTATGCAGTTGCCCAGGTAGCTGATGCGCACGTACAGCTCGATGGTCGACTCAGTTTTCTCCAGATCCTCGTCGAGCAGGGCGAACGTACCGCGGGTCGATCTGCGAACGATTAACGCTGCTTGCTCTTTAATTCGTTTGGCGCGTGAAAGCGGATTCGCGAACGCCTCGCCGCGTTCATTGCGCGGGGAAAGACAAAGATGCTTCCCGTTAATTTATATTCTTCTCGCTCGGCCACCAAACTCGCCTGGCAAAGTTACACAAAGCGAATGGAAGGTGATACGAGCGATCCTTTCTCCCTGGGTCTCGCGTCCAACGAATTTCCATACGAAATGGCGCAAGGAAACTGGAAAAGGGACTGGTGCACGCTTGTCGAATCAACCAGACCCAAACAGAACGGCGAAGTTTGATAAAAGTTACGACAAAGCAGAGGGAAATCTTTTTTAAAGGAGAGGGGCGGGGTGTTCACGGGGTTGGGGCATGCGCCGTGTACCCGATACAAATGAACGGAACGTTCAAGCTGATGCAGAGGGTACACGGTAGAGCGGTTTTTTAAATTACGTTAACCTGACCGGGGCAACATTCGCCGTCAGGTAATCCGTTTCGCCAGCGCATTTGCATAAACGCCAGCCCCGCGTATTTAAATGCATTCACCTTGATATAGGTTCCCGCTCGAGCTCGCTAGAAAAATAACCTTCCAGCTCCTTCCTCTCGCCCAGGTCCTTGATAATGCCGTTGAGCAGATCGTCCACCCTGACGAGGGTGAATCCGAAATTCCTCCGCCGCTCCAGCTCGAAGTACTTGGAGACCTCCTTGTAGACGTACAGCTGCACGTCCACCCCCGTCACCTTCTCCTCGAGCATCACCTCCGGCACGGAGAAGAGCACCGATCTCCCACCGTAGAATCGCTCGTTCTGGTAATTGGAGCCCCGGTAAGAGCGATAGTCCACTCGATTCGGCATCAGCGTGGTCCACTCGTCGTCCAGCATTCGAAACATTATGATCGTCTTCTTCATAAGGGCCTCGTCGAACACGTCTATCCATGGCATGTACAGCTACGAGCGGGAGGGGACCTTTCACATTTCACTCGAATAGCAAACCGGAGAAATACGATCGCGAATTTTTGTCAAGGAAATTTCGAGAAACCGGTCGTTCTCTATCGTGGAACGATGTCGATTTACTATCGTTGCAGTGTGGTGTACATTTACGGCTCAAAATCGAGTGGGGGACTTGAGCGACTGGGATGCTGGAACAACAGGAGGACGGAGAGAACAGAGGGCAAGATTACTAACACTTCGAGTGGCGCAAGGTTTTGCGAAATACCCATTCAAGTCCTGGCCTTTCCGAACGATCGCTCCCGGAAAGTTTCCTTCAACTCGCCCCCGAGCAAATAGTCGGGGACACTCCGGCAACACCTTCGATTCACCCCAGATAACGTGGGCGTGAATACACGCCGACGTCACTCAAGCTGCTAAAATCGTGGACGAAGAGAATGGCGATGCATCGATGACGATTACTCACATTTTGCACAGCTATCTCTAACAATATGATCTGCGTGTCTTGCGCAACCATCAGCGAAGACATCGTGCCACCGTCCAATATGTCGTGCGTCCTATCCGTGCTGTGTTTCCCCTTCAACGTCCGCGCATAATTCCTCGGCGAGTGTGATGTATAGCCAATAAACTGTCAAGAGGGAAGGTTCTGAAATTTTTTTTACCTGGTACCGACTATTTTTGTGTAAATCACGGGTGGTGGGAGGTTAGAGCGTGTCGCGCTTGCCAATTCTGCGACATCGCTAACCCCTGCCCGCCCCTCCCTCGCGGTATCAGCTACGCCTTTCGAGAAATAAATTTCATCTCGCTCCCAACTATTCGCTAACTTCATTTCCATGCCCCTCTGGAATAATAAGATCGCTCGGAAGCGCCGTTGCTAGCGTCTTTTAACATAGTTCCCGCCGATTGTTTAGAAAGCTTCCGGGTGAGGGGAGGGCGGCGAGGGTAGAAGGTGGTTGGGCGGGAGGGGTGGAGGAAGCTTTTATTACGAGATAAATTGACCATAGAATAAATGGGATTCCGTCAACGTAGTACAAAGGCGTTCAAGTTGACCTCATCAATCTTTTAACCCCTTTTCTCTGCTTTTTTCCACCCTTTTTTTGCGGACTAAACGAAGAGCACGACACTGATAACGCCGTGGAAATAAAACGCCGATACGGTGTGTCGGCCTCGCCGATGTGCTCCGCTCGTTGTGCTCTTGTTTCCGAGTTGTTTGCAGTACATTGGAGGCACTCAAGAACCAGTTTCCGTCTCGTCCTGTTGGTGGAAACACCATTAAAAATACTTGGAGGGGGATAGAGAGCATCAGGGCGTGGCGTGGCAGGAAAATAAAGAGTAAAAAAGGCCAGGGAGAAAAGGTTCGGGGGTTGAGGGAAAAATCGTATTAACGACGGAGATAGATAGCGTCCCGGCAGAAGGGGGTGTAAAAATCGGCGAAACAGGAACAATTTATAGACACCGAATGTAGGAAATTGCGGACGATTTATTGGTAACGATCGGGTGTAATGTTATCCTACGATCTGTCCGGAATTTAGTCGCTCTCATACAATTACGTTGACATTCACCAGCCCCGAATAGGTCTCGAGCAAGAAATTTCAATAACTACGGAATGTTTTTGCAACGATCAACGACAGGCGTGAGTTGGTTTTTTTTTAAGTCTTACAGCATACATACATCTACTCGTCGACAACTAATCTCTACCTACGTTGCATCGAGGCACACGGTCGCACCGTGCACGGCAACAGAAATTTATAGCCATCAGTAAAGCAAGTTGCGCATAAACTCCAATTACAATTCGCCAGCGACGCGGCTTAACATTTGGCAAGGTACTCGCGGCGCGACGCGCTAAGCGTCATTATGAATCACATTCGTGTATTTCCGCGCGCAGTACCGCCCCAAAAGAGACCGTAATCGAGCCGACCAGCCGGCCGCGTTAATGCAGCCTCGCTGGCAGATGGGAGAACCTTTTTCCATCGCCGTTCGCGATGGCCTGAAATGGTGTAACCCGCGCGCAAAAAAAAAAAGGAGATGCACGAGGCTTCGTTTGGTAATGAGGGAAAGACATCGTAAAGTGGGATGCCGTAATCGTTGACTATCTTTGAGGATCGTCGGCGCGAAAGATGGAAATTAAGAGACGTTAGAAGAGCCGTATCTCGGCTATCTCGCAGACGAAACCGAGCGCCATATCGCACTCGATGTCGTCGAATGTGCCGTCCCTGTACATGGACCCACAATGTTGCCCTCTACCCCCTCCGTTATCCGGCTGTCCAACGGCCCACACGGTGTAGCCTGAGCTTTCGAGCTGATAGTCCAGCACGGTCGTAAACTCGCTCTGCTTGAACAAATTGTGCATACCGAGTAGAATTTGATCCTGGTATACGGCACCGTGTATGGTGCCCGCTTTTTTATACATATCCATTATTATCTGGAAAAAAGAGAAGGGCGGAGAGGGAGTGCTGAGTGACGCTATTTGGCGCTATCTGACGCTTTTAATCGAACGACCATAAATCGCTCTTTCATCGGGGGCCGTTTCGCGAGCGCTAATGGCACCTGTGACGGCTCAAAGAGCGAAATATAAATCGCCGACACGGTTAATTCGGCGGCCTGATCTTGTAATAAAATGTCCATCGACAGGGTAGAAGCTTGGATCGAAGCGTCCCGATCGGCCGAAATCGAGTTAACGCTTTAATATTACCGATCGGGTGGAGCTATCCTTTTGCGCCCGTGTTCTATTCAGCTGTTACAGTAGCAAGTACATATGTACATATGTACCTGCCTGCATTGGAAAAGTATTCGAATCAATTCGAGGAACATGAAATACTGCCAGGTACAGCGTAATGCAATTATTTGGAAAAAAAACCGTCCTTTTATCTTTATCTTTTATTTTTGAAGAGTTTCGCTAAATCGATGGTTATACAATTCGCAGAAACTCACGTCGAAAACGGAGCCAGAGTTCCACGCGACGTCTAGCGATAGATAAGCCATAACTCGCGTGGCCGCCGAAGCATCCACCCTTTCTATGCTGTCGACGCTCTCGGCCGGCCGAGGATCAGTCAATCTGACACGATCGTACGACGATTTGTCGACCACAGAGAGGATGCCTCCGCGATTGTTACTTACGGTCGCTTCGGTGATAGAATTGAGGATGCACAGGTGAGCGCCCTCCTTGAGACACATCTTTCGCGCATCATTCCAAATCAGCGCCTGGGTGTGGAGCTTGTGATAGCCGATGCCGCGCGTGTAATGATAATCGGGGCGTATCAGCGGCCGCGCCGACCCCGCATTGCACGCGCACATCATGTCGTTCATCAAAACGTACCACTGGTTGCCCGGATATTTGTTTATCGTCGATGTGCACGTATTTGTCTCGCGCTTGTCCACGCGCATCTCGTCGCCTTTCACCACGGAGTCCGCATTGTCGGTGGACAGATCAGCGGTCTCCGTTGGCGCCGCGAGAATCCCTTGAAGCCCGACGCCCAAGAAGATCATGTAATTAACTAAATAATTTAACGGCGACATCCCTCTGCGGCTCGCCTCGGCTGTGTCAATGTAGGATTCCTTGTTCTCGGTACAGCCGCTTTTGTCTCACTGCTTCCTTGTACGGTCTCTTTGTCCCCGGGACTGCAAGCCTTATTTAACGGGGCCGCGTGCTTAGCTGCGATGGAGAGGGGACCGAGGCTCCCTTAGTCCCTGCTGGCGAACAGGCGACCGAGGCTAATAAAACGGCAAAGCTCGCGAGGCCCGCGCAAAACGTAGCCCCTTTGAATCGGTTGGCCGTTCGATGGTCGAGGGTCAGCCTCGATAAGCTCCGCGACTGTTCCACCATTCTATCTCGGATCTATAAAATCCATCTTCGGAAAGTAGAAAGCAGACGGATTATTCGAGCTCGCTTTCGAATCATCGTAACTTCGGAACTGTTTATCATTGGAGCCAGAGGATAATAATATTGAACAGCGAAATTTTCCTATTATTTTACAGACCATTCCAAAACTAGAGGTGCAGATAACGTCGAATTCATCCTTCGATATTCTACCTAACGATCTATATCTACGCAACTGCGATCCTTGATTATCACCTAGCATTCCACCAATGTTCGTATCTGTAGAATGTCTGCTTGGAAAAACGGCACGGACTTTCCAATCTCCTGATGGGACGTTTATTGTTGTAAAAGAACGGGTCAAGGGGGGGCCCGTCTGCCGGAGTCGTCGCGTCGCCATCGATCGTCGCAATTAGAGTAATTACAAGTTCGACCGGTGCTCGAGACCTATCTTCGGCAATTAATGCGGTCCAAATATGGTGCTCGCGGAGCCACGCGGACCGTGAATAATGGTAATCGCGGCTGGTAATGCGACGACAGTGGAATTTCGCTGGTTGCTCCTTGAACGCCGTGAGAATTCTAGAACGTTCCGGCGCGGGCATAATGAGCGACTCTGGAGCAACAGCTGCCGCCTCAAAATATTTGCATTCGCGAGTAGCCGGGGCCGGGCTGTATCGATATACATATGTACCTACCCCTCCCCCCTCCCCTCCCCGCGGAGTGTTGTGCCCCGTCCTAGCACCTCAATTACGGTAATTGCAAGTTCGGCCATCGCCCGATGGTTCATTAGAAAGTAACATAATTTAAACGGCACCCTTAATGGCCCCGCGCACGTCGTTCGCGAAAAGGATAATTATACAAGATATAACGCGCGGTTATAGCTACTTAGCTATCTCGCTAATGGGGCGGCTAGGCACGAACGATAAAAGAAATTTGTAAACAATTAATATGTAGAGAGAGAGCGTAACGTAATGAGATCGACCTCTGGTATGAATTCAGCGTTGGGAAATAATTCAAGTCTGTACGGGCATCGGTGTTTCAAGAGTTCACAGTCCAGCGATAGTTTCAGGGATTCTAATCTGTATTGCGTCTTCATAGAGATCCCGCTTGTTCAAGACGCACGGCAAATTCAGCTACCAATGGAAAAAAATACCTCGACTATTGTGGATGAAACTATTTATTACGGATGACGAGGGTTTATTACCCGTGGCAATTAGTCCTCCGAAACGACTTTACTCGTACAGTTGCCTCGCACAAATATTTACTCGGTGTTGTTCAAATAATGCCCGACTCTGCAGTGGCTGCGGAATATTAATGAATTTGGTCATTCGCTTTTACCCTACGATATACACGCGGGGGCAACGATGCGTTCAACTTCGTATCGAGAAGGAAAATCTTTATGGCGGATAGATAGAGTACTCTCACTCAGCGTACAGATATCGTGTACCTAATTTAAAAGGAAATCAAACAGTGAGAATCTCGCCCATTACACAACAAAAAGGAAAACAGGTGTACATATAATTGAATTAACTATGCATGACGACGTATTATCATTTTTTTTATATTATTATTATCATTAATAATAATTATTATTATTAATAATTAATAATAATGATAGTTGTTTTTAAATTGAAATAATAATTATTATTTTTAATTATTAATAATAATGATAATAATATTAGATATATTCCTTTTAATTTGCAATAATAATTATTATTTTTAATTATTAATAATAATGATAATAATATTAGATATATTCCTTTTAATTTGCAATAATAATTATTATTTTTAATTATTAATAATAATAATAATAATAGTTCCTCCGCTGCTGATTCAACAGAGGAAATTGTACCCACACTACCAATTAGCACATTGGTAAACAATTGAATTATCGAAAAAAACGCGTTCGATAATCCTGGCAGCATCCATCGAACAGATCGCAGGTGCGCCCGAGATGGAGCAATAATAATAACCAACGCCAGACTACTTTTTTTTCGATACGATTAATAGGGAGACCGATTGATCGAGCAACGAGCTAAAACCACAAAGATAAAATTCATTGTACCGCGACTGGTTTATAGATGCACACGAGCAATAATGGTCAGCCCGAACCTTTGTGTATTCAAACAACACGTAACTGCTCGTTAAGCTTCAGTTAGGCCCGAGCGAAAGATTAAATTGCTTTGCCAAGTGGAATTTTACCGGGGCGAACGTTTTTAATCGACTTTAACATCAACAAAATACACATGTCGCGATACACCGCCGTGTTAGTTCGAAAGGGACTTTCGCTTAAATTGAGTTATTGCTGCCAGGTAGCAGAAAAATAGTTTATCTATATGTATATTAAATAAGAAAGCCATATCTGCATTGAAGCTGAAGATATAACAGTTTATATTTCGGACGTATGTGAAATGTATGCTTGATTTTGGCCGTATCTATCAAAATCTCCTTTGGGGCTTATGAAATATTTTACGGGCTTGTCAGAAATATTTAGATACCTTTTTATCCAGATTTAATATTATTTAACCTAATCCGACTTATGTATAATACCGATGGCGTAACACAAAATACTAAAAGTCATTTATCTCAGAACCACCATTTGCCCAGATACACCCTTTCGAATTAACACGGCAGTCATTCCTCCACATTAAACTACTGCCGTACGGTAAGTTAATATCGTAAAACTGTCTCGAAGTAGGTAGTGAAGACGTAAATTTCGAGAAAGATTGAAGTATTTTAACAACAACAGCGGTAGCAGATATCACGCGAGAGTTTCCTGGGCCTACATCTTCGAAGGTCGATAATTACAGCCTCTGATTCGATAGCAAGTCGTTCGACGCAACAGAACAACTGCCCCGATTCCATAAAAGGGCAATCCCTCGAGTTCGTAACTCTGGATCTGAGAAATTACAATTACAACGGCGGAATTTGTACCGCGATAAATTCTGGTTTTCTAAAATTGAATCATAATCGTTTCGATTGCGAACGTGCCCCACGATGCAACGCGTCACGGCCCAGAGTGGTATCGCAGCTCGCGATCGATTTTATTAATGCCTCTCCATCGACGTCGACACAATCGTCTCGGTAAGCGGGGCTACGAAAAGCACAGCGTGTACACTGCGCGCGATTCTGGTAGCCGGAAGCTAGACCAGGAACCCGCATCGTCCCTCTATCTCCACACGCAATAAACCATTCTCCGCCGTCTCGAACCCCTAGACTTCCTTCCAACCCCCCCGGGCGTTTCCTCTCCTGCATCCGTCTCTTGGAAGAATATCAGCCGTCCTCGCGCTTGGCCCCATCCGCCGTTTCTCTTTCTTCGAATAATTACAGAGCGGTTCGTCTTCCGGCAGGGAGCTGGGCGGCGAGGGCCTTTTAAGCTAAAACGCGGGAGACGGGAAAGGCGAAATTAGAAATACCACTAACGGTTTTGTGATTAAACCGGTTGATGGAAGACGGTCCTTCGATCTCGCGGGAGACAGAGTTAATGAAAATACTCGGTAGTCGGAGGGTCTTTTGTGGCGACATGGATATGTGATCAATAGCTGGAACGGTGCATGCGGGGGGGGGATTGACAAAAGTTGGTAACAAGTCGGGAGCAGGGGGTACCGCGACGGAGTCTGATGTAACCCAGTTTCCATCCCAACCCCTTAATTCTCCCGTTACCTCTAATTTGATAGGCGAGTAAAACGTCAGACGGGCAATGGTAATTGCATCATTGAATCGACAAAAAGTGCCGCTCGGTTACTTCTGTTCAACGATTCCTCTAATCCAGCAGGGGAGGGGATCGGTTAATCGGATTATTGGACTGGAACTAACTCCCCGAGCCTTTCGCTTCCCGGACGGTCGCTTCCACCAAGCGAGGGGTCCAAATTATCGATGGATCTTTCTAGGTCTAATATCGAAAAGTGGCTGCCAGCTACATTGGCGATAAGCAGCATTACCGATCACTTTAATTACAAGCCGGAAATGCCACAGGAATCGGGAAAGAAGAAATTGGTTGCGCGGTCGATCGCCCAACTTTTTCAATCGCGTTTCAATTTCCCCCTCTCCCCCTCATTCATAGGGACGCGGTGAGCTCATAAAACTTGCCGGAAATCAGAATGCTAAATGGACCGGGAAGGACTGTTACTTAAGCGCCCGGAAGCGGGGCTTCTTCGGGGATAAAGCCTGGAACGCAAGAGGGAGAGATCTTTTGTTAGCAGCGAGGGTGGAGCGTCGAGCCCGCGTCAAAGACGTCAAGCTGGGAGCTCGAAAGACGCCACGCGTGCAACTCGAGCCCTAAGGGCATCGATCGGTCGATTCTTATTCGTTAACGCTTCGGCTACCGCGTCATCCATCAACAGTCCATTTCCCTGCTTTATAATCGACCCAAGAACCCCTCCGTCTTACTGTCCCAGGCTCTAATTACTGTATCGCGAGTAGGACACTGGTTGTTCGGTATATCAGTTCGGTATATCAGTTCGGTATATTAGACAAAAGTATATGAAATTTGAAATACTTGAATATCTACGTCTTACGCATAGTGAATCTAGGATGTAAAGAACTCGAACGACAGTTGGAGTCTTATTTTTACTCCTGGATAGGTATTTTTCACTTTACAAATGCTTTCTCAAGCATTATTTGCTAAATAATATAATTTAAATTTCGACCGTAAAGAATCATTTACTTCTAATTTAAAAATTCTTTACGGTCGAAATTTAAATTATATTAATTAAAATGGATGGCGAAACACTTACACCTACAACAAAGGAAAGTTTTTTCACGTCAATATCAAGACAGTTTGGACATGAAACTTTAAAGAATCTCAAGGACTTATCGAGCAACAGATTGAATCTAGTTAAGATAAGTAATAAATAGAAAAAAAGAAAAAATAGACCGAACCAGTGCGCCGCAATTATTTACTTCTGATTATTTGCTAAACTTTTGGCAGTGAAAATGCCCGGAATTCACCATTTTCTCAAGTTATAATTTATTTTTTTAAAGCGGTGTAATGAAAACAATTGAAACTCAGCAGATATTTTCATCTACCCATATACTACATGTAAAAAAAAAATTGAAAACATTGGTACCATTTCTTCAACATTTTTTCAGCTGTTTTATCTGTCAAGATCGTCTCTTTCCATAAGAGTGCGTGTAAAATCAGTGAAAATTAAAATCGTTATAACTCAACAACCGTTTAGTGAATTCGTTTAAAAATTTTGGTGCACATCAGGAAGATTAGAAAGAACAATCTCACGAAATTTCATCAACTTGGTACCATTTTGAAAATAGGTCCAATACATCCTTAACGATGATCGTAATATACCGTAATAGTCTGGTCGGGAGGAATACCACGGCCAGGTGCCGAATAAAGTGATTTTAACGCGGGCATTTACAATATCGCCTGACGGGGCGAGCAGCCGTAACTCGGTAGGACTTCCGGCGAATATAGCGTGACAGTCGACGTGTTAAAATGGCTTCTGCTGTTCCCGGGCGGAGGTAATAAGAGCCTCCGGGCGAGGAACGGCGGCGAGATTTAGAGGGTGCCGGATCGTTGCCATATAAACGTTTCCGCGAGTACACTGGCACCGGTTGGCGCGGTGAGCCATACAGCGGCGATATACTCGCGCCTTTATCAATGCTATTTGTCTTGCGATTGAAAAAGCCCCCGAATGAATTCAGAAGGGGCGGGCGACCGAGGTCGCGGGCACCCGAAAGCGACGGAGAACGATCTCTGAGCTTGCGTCGAGACGCTCGATTTACGACGGCGAACGGGGACGTCGCGTCCTAAGATTTATCTTCCGGTTCTCGCTCGCGGATTAAACAGGCTAAATAAAGCATCGCGTATCGTTGAGAATACGGTTAGGGAGGAAATTCATTTCTCACCGGGGCGTTTCGCGGCGCGGCACGTGAGAAAAATTCGCTAGCCAACGCGGCGGATACGCAATCCGTCTTGGGGACGCATCTAACTGGCGAAAGATCTGAATAAATGGTCCAAACTGTTCGGGGAAATTTCTGTGGGCTTGGGTTTTACTCTGATCTCTGCGAAAAGGGATCTTCGCAGGGGGAAATTCCTTTTCATTATGGAAATGGTGTTTTTATACTCCACGCTAAAAAGTAGAATTAAGTGAGCTGGGCCATTTTACGTTCGAGGAGAAAAGTAGGTAAAGGTACTGTTTAAAAAATTATAGATCGTTTGGATAGTGTTGAAATGGATCCATAGAGTGGGGGCATTCGTTGCTGGCAACGTGTTTCCCGTTTGAAACTGTATAATCCACTTTTAATCCTCCGTTCTCCGCGTAACGGATAATAAAAAAGCTTTACTCCCGCAGATAATGCTGCGCGCTTCCCTCTGTATATGCGGTCGCAGATTGGGTCAAGTTGCACGAGACAGTTGTAAAGTTTTTTTTTGTCAAATTGCCTTTGTTTTACGTGGAAATAAATAAATGAAAACTTTTTGAAAAAAAAAAAAAACAGCGGGAGGAAGGGGAGAATATACGTGGCGTTTGGGCGGGCAGAAGCGATCTCTTGAACGAAATTCAGTCGCGCCCGAAGCGAGCTTTGCGAATGAAACTGACTCGTGCAAAGGAAAAGCAAGCACGGGCGTACCTACTTTTAATTAATGCACCACGAGCGCGCGCGCGTGTGTGCGCTGATGTCTTCAATCTCTGTGCGTGATATTTGCACGCTGGGTAATCGGGTCACGCGGATGATGCACTTGGCGAATCACCTTCCCGTTCAAGCGATTAGAAACGTACGGCTATGGACAGCGCACAAGTTTTCCCTTTCATAACCGTATCACCGTCTATTGAGCATGCACGCGTTGCCCAGCCGTCCGTTTCAGCCAATATTTTGACGTTCACGCGGAAAAAGGAGCTCTAGTGAAACGCTCATTTGCGGCACGGGTCGACGTCCCCAGGGAGTCTAGAATCTATAAGGAAAACGTTAGAGCCGTGGGTGTCGCTAACAATAGCGCGGATTATCGATGCCCGTCGACGAGTTTCAATTTAACTCGAGCCGCTAATACAGAAAAGGCAAGGCACGTTTACAATAGCGACCCGTTTCAATCTATAAGTGGATTTGTCTCTTGGAAAAGTATATAGGTAAGTTGGAGTGGGGAAAAGACACGAAAATGTGGGTCTTAAAGGATTTGTGTTCCTTGAATGCAAAGGGGACGTGAAGCCCAGATACTTGGAAGTCATTTGAATTTGAGAAGGAAAATAGAATAATCGTGGGCAACGCAATGTAGGGTAAATCCTGGGCTGTCTATCATAAAATGGTTATTAAAATTAATATAGATATTACTTATTTTCTCAGAATAAACTTAATATGTTCAGAATTTTATGCTGGTTCAAAAATACTGGCCAATATTTGCTCTAAGACAATATTTGCTGAGAATCCAATTGAAAACTGAAGTCATGACATCTGACTATCGAAGTGCCGGGGAAAATGGCACTCGTCGTTAGTCCTCTCGTTAGCTTCGAAAGGAAGGGTTAATATGGCCAAATACTTTCGCTGCATTGTTCCGCAGCACCTCTACTATCTTATTACTCAAACCATTAAACGAAAATTAACTTAGAAGTATATTTTAAGGGGTCTCCCTACTTTGACGGCCTGAAAAGGAGCGCGATATTTGGGATTTTTTCCAGAGAAACCCTCAAATTATATTAATTGAAAACTTTATGCCTATATTTGTACATATTTAGGCAACATTTCAAAAAAAATTAATTAAAAAAACGGTACCTAAAACTTTAAACGCGTTTTTCTCAAAACGATGTTTTTCGAATTAGATAGCATGATATCTGAAAAAACCAATCACCCAATTTACTTCAAACTTGGCATATATCTTCATTAGATGTCCCATTCTCGCTGGTACTAAAACTAAGTTGGTTTTTACAAAATTAGACTTTTGCGACTTAAAAACCAGCGAATTTTTTGCAAAAATCGATGTCTGTTTTAGACGCTGCCATTTTTTTTTTTTTTTTAATATTCCTCATTTAATCTAGTTCAGGCGATAGCCACACTCATACAAATTACACCAATTTTTAAATTTTCTATTTCAGACAATTACAACGGCTGATTTTATGCTAACAATGCGCATATGATTTTTGTAAGGCGCTCTATTTGAAGCACTATAACTCCGAATATAACCACTATTTTTGCATACAATTTTTTTTTCCTCATTCTCTAAAGATTGACAAATGAATCCACAAAGCTGGAAGTAAATATATTTAATGGTTATGTTTTAAAAAATTCCCAAATTTCGCATCATTTTTCATCCGTCAAGGTAGGGAGACCCCTTAAATACGATTCTGTACACTCCAGTTTTATAAAAGAGGCTACATGATAACATAACCTCCAATTACCTTTTATAGCCTATAAATCCAGAAAAACACAGAAGGCAGCGAAATGATGCTACTCGTTCAACTGTTTGGCTCCTAGAGAAGCAATTGGTCTGCACTTTAACACGTTTTTACGTATAGAGTCTGAAATGTAAAAACTGTACCAGCCCCCCCCCCCCCCTATTGTACCAGCCCAGCCAGATTTATCCTAACAGAAATTGTACGAATTAAAATTTAAATCACTCTTTATTTCAAAATTCCTCGACCGTAATTAGGTGCACCCCTTTACAAGAGATCCTGATTAAACATCTCGCAAACAGCCAAGCTCTAAACAGAAAATTAAACACCGAAAGGGTGGTAAAGGCGGATTGTCGGCCCGGGGGAGGAAGCGTTTAATCCTGGGATGCACTCCGCCCAGAGAATTCTAAGAGATTCTAATCGGCGGAGATCTTGTTCGCGGGATAATTGAAAAGCTTGGGTGTGCCTCCGGGTAGATAAACATTTATTTGCCAACCTCTGGTTGCGCGCTCAATATAAATTAACCGAAACATTGTTCCTCGCCCGCACTTCGTTGCGAGTCGCGGCGGGGAGAGGCGGCCAATGATTTTCCGCTTGCCCGTGCGAAGATTAAAATCGACGAACGTAGAGACGAATCTATTTCCCCTTTCCCGGTATTTTTATTCCATCCCCGTTAATTTCTGCCCGTACTTTTCCTCCCATTCGAGCAGCTCGAAACGCGGAACTATTAAATCGTGAAATATTAACCCGCCTTCGAGTCCAACGAAACACACTGCCGCGTGTATCGGCTGTTTCGCTATTCCCGCGGCATAAATATCGCAATGTTTCCCTCTCGCTCGGCCGTAAATCACCCGCGGATCACTTAAACGCGCTTTTATCCCCGGGCCCGGAGAAAAAACACGTCGCGCTGCGACTGTAATTCAAATCGATCGACACGCCCGTCGCGCGACATTTCCATTAACGCGACCCGACGTTCTGTTTCAGATGAGACGAAAATCCCAGGTCGCGACCCTCTGCCTTCTGCTGCTGTCGATCGCCGCGACCTACATCCCCAGCCCCGTCGCCGGTTATAAGGTGAGTATTTAGAAGCCTGCCTGTATCTCCTTTAACGTGATTACCATGGCCTCGGCCTACGAGCGCGTTCTCGCTGGCAGCTAGGTAGGTACGCGTTGGAAGAACGGGAACGAAAACGCTGGGACCAGGTGAGAATGGCCCTTCCCCGCCCAGCTGTCCACCTGTCTGGCCTACCTGCCTGGGAAACGCACAATATTTCCGTAGACAGATTTATGGAGGAAGCTCGGCGCAAGCAGCGAAATCCTTGCCGCATCGCCGTTTCTTCTGCCACCCTCTGCAACGCCAAGTTCTGAACGTCGAAGTCGAAAGAAAACTCGGATGGCTAGAGAAGAGGGGGAAATAAGAAAACGAGGAGGAAGGTTGTCGGTGGGTTTTGTTTCGAGGGGTTTGGAGAGCAAAGAAACAGCAGCGATAGATAAAAATTTTCGACGTTCCTTTTCGGGGGATGTGGGTTTTCCTTTCCGCTTGAAATCTTTGATTCCGGGAGATCGGCAATTTGTACCGCGAGCAGATATAATGTAGTACATTCGATGAAACTGGTTTAACAAAGTATTATTGGCCGTGTGTGGGGGGAGTAGATGTGAACTACATTCCTCCTTTTGTTCACCCCGTTTTTTGCACGCTAGTAGGGGTTGCGCCGCTCGATGCTCCATTAGTCCGTGGAGCGATAAGCGGGCGCAGCGCATCAGAAATGTGCATTACACGCGCGTTGCTTCGATTACGCGGACGGTATAATGGGAGGTTCACAAAGGGCCGGGAAGAAATCGTTGCAGACGTTGCCGGGCCGTCATCAGCCGCGTTCCAATGCGCCGTTGTACTCGAACGATATTCGCTTGACAACTCCTTTTCGACGAAAGGGATCGCGTAACCGGTTTCTTCGAATGGGCCTCGCTGCACGGTGACCCACTTGCCGCGGCTGTAATAATCGATCAAACTCAAATGCGATCCGCTGAAATAGCACGCGGTTTCTATTGGCCCAAGTTATTCGGAACGCGACCCAGAAGTACGGACAAATGCCGCACGCCAGACATGTTAGTATGGAAATTAATCGCCTGCCCCTTCGGCATTTCAGACGTAGAAACAATGCACTCTTAACTGCGGGTTGGGTGGCATTGGCACGAGACGAGGATTGTGGCGAACCATCCCTAGTAGCACAAAATATTGAATGCACATACATCCAATATTAAAAAGAGGTTCAATCTCTTTTTGATATTTAAATATACATACAATATTTATTCTAGATTAAAAAGCAAATATTTTTTCCAATTATACTGAAAATATTAATTTTATATTATGAAAAAAAAAAAATTTCAAATATAAAGTAAATATTTATTTAATGGTAGAAACAAAATATTTTTTTCCAAATGTTCGGGAAATATTCATTTTATATTATGAAAAAAATATTTTGTTTCTACCATTAAATAAATATTTACTTTATATTTGAAAAAATATATTTTTTCCGAATGTTCGGGAAATATTCATTTTATATTATGAAAAAATTATTTTTTTCAAATATAAAGTAAACATTTATTTAATGGTAGAAACAAAGGTAATTATTTACTTTAGCGATTCCTCACCGATTTTGATATAATTTGGATATGTCGTAAAACTTCACATTCTGAGCAACTTTTTCCTATACATGTTACCGTCGCCCGGCTTTAGTTTCCAAGATATTCGCAAAAATATTTTTTGAATTTCTTGCTTTGGTGTTATAATTTGAGTTAAATATTAATTTTACATTTCCTGAATATTTATTTCACATTTCCTGAATATTTATTTCACATTTTCTGAATATTTCTTTTATATACCACGAATATTTAGTTCATATTTTCTAAACATTGATTTCACATTTTCAGTATGTGTATATAATATTTGGAATCAACATTTTTTTTCACATTAAAAAGTGTGGCTAAAAAAATATTTTTTTAATATTTGGAAAAAATATTTAACCAATATTTTGTGCTACTAGGGATTGTATGATATAATATTTGAAGGAACTGGATGATGTTTACAGAATTAATGCGTCTTAATTAATAATGAACTGCTACTGTTATTCGGGCGGAAATGAGTGGATGAGAAAGGCATCGGTATCCTTTCACAGGGTACGAAATGAATTCGACAGCGTGGGCTGGAGGAAGTAAACGCTTACCAAACAAATACAAAGGTAGTTGACTATTCGCCGAGTGCACTTTGCATTTCGCAGAGATTACTGGGATTATTCTAGTTCCCGCTATTTCCAAATGTATTCAACAAACATTTACACCCTCCCAGCGGCACACACGAGCGTAGCCCAGCAATATTCAGAGGTCGTGATTTATCCATAACTGGGGAACACATTTCATGAACATAGTATGACCACCCCCGAGGACTACGTAGGTAGGTATTATAACCACCATGGGAACCTGAAAAACACGATTCCTTCCAGGAAACGTACGTTAGGGTTCTCCATTTTCATCCCTTAATTCCTCAATGGCCCAACAGGACCGCTTTGAATTTTTCCAAATTGAGTCCCAGTCAACCCTTCCCGCTAGGGGAGCAGGTGGTAATATGGACCACTTTGTCGTTTTAGAGAAAATAATTAATTTTAAATGTACCTATTGCAGCAAGAACCATCAGTAGTGTTAGCAAACGTATCTCTTATCCTGTATTATTAGTCCTTAAGATACAAAATAAGACCATTGAACGAGTACGATAATTTGTTTCAGCACAGTGAAAAATATGGGTTTTCGAAAACGAGGTAGTAATTTGAAACAAATATAAAAATTTAATTCTGTGTTACTGTAAGCTTTTTATTAATTAAACAGCGTTTGTTCTACAAGGGTAAAAGAAAAAATTACTTTAGAGATGAAAATATAAAATACACTTTATAAGTGTAGAGGAAAAACTGAATTCAAATTGTAGTCATGTTCTTCATGAACAGAAGTCGCAAATAAAGTGCTCAGTTTTGCAATCACTGCGCAAAATATGAGCCCAATGCGGATATATTTCGCACTGAACCGAAAGTTTTCCAGATTTTGATGTCTGGAATGTCTTGCCACAAAATATACACTTTGCAACAACTTGTTCCATATTACTGCCAACGCCATTTTCGAAATGATCTAATAACCCTTGACAAACAAAAAACATTTTCAAAAAACTAATCCTGCCATCTTGAACTTTAATCGTATTACTATCCAACACAATCTAGACAATGTTTTACATTTATCAATAAAGATAGTTATATCATTTTTGAAATTTACAGTATGAAGTGTTTTAATTTCTGTAAAATGTAGACGCTGCTTTCACGACCGCAAATAGTTGGCCATGCAGACGCCAGTATAACAAATTGGCAACAAAGGAACCTGATGGCCATAGCTACTACTGTTGCGGATAGACGCCAAACGTAGTTTCGGAAACAAAATATACGAAATCTTTTTTTATGTTACACGATTTTATTTCCTTTGATCAAAAATAATTATTTTCTTGTACTACAATTCCGATGGTGATATGTCACTTTAAATAAAATCGTGGGGCAGGATATTTTATCGCTTTTTATCGCTCTTTTCGACGCTTGATTCTGTATTAAATTAATTCATATTCTGTTACGAAATATCCTGCCCCACGATTTTATTTAAAGTGACATATCACCATCGTAATTGGAGTACAAGAATGGAATTATTTTTTAGCTTTTATTGCATTTTTTGGTCAAATTAAAAGAAATCGTTTAACTTAAAAAATTATATTTTTTTTATTATTTCCTTTTTAATGTTTGATTTTTGCAACTAAAGGAAACTTGAAAAATTAAACTATTTGATTACGTGATGAATCATTTCTCGATAAATTAAATATGTAATTACAGAAATCGCGATGGTAGGTACTAAGTAGGCAACTTAGGCAACTTCAAGTCTATTGGATTTGTGGAAGTGGGTTAAAATTGAGTTACAAGATTTGAACAAAACAGACAAACGGACAGAGGAGTGAAGCTAAATAAAATCGTTTATGTAATTAAAAAGCAGCCTGTTTCGTTTTACCACCTCTTCCCCTACATCACGATAGAATCCACCTGCTGTCTATACTTCCTACGAAGGTCCATTTTGTGTCCATCACTTCCCAAATGTAAATCAACTTAGCCTACCCGTAAATAATAACGTCCAAACTAAACAGCAGTCTTTCCCCCAATTTTATATTTCCCTCGCCCCACAGTCGCTCAACGTCTCCGCATAACTCATCGGGAGGCAGAAAATCAGTGACCAACGAGCATCTTGACATGTTGGTGATCGTTGCTAGGACGCGTACGACCAGCCATTCCGGTGATGTTGACCGGAAGTGCTGGTTCTGATGCATGTTGGCAGCAGCATGCTGAACACCACTTGTCCGGCGGATCGCGTAACGCCTGTATCCCAACATAATTGTTGGCGTGCCAGAATTTACCCAGCGCATAGGTGGCTGGATCGGTGCCGGGCGTTTGTCCCTGTACATCCTCCTACATGCGAGGATAATTCGCCGGGGCCTGAAGCGGATTTGATTGCGCGACGCCCATGATAAATGTAAATGCAAACAGCCGACTGACAACTGAATTCCAGCGGCCCCGCGAGTCATCCGATTTCCATACGACGGCCGTTCCCTCCGACTTCGATCCTAAATCCTAAACGATCCTCGGGGGAACTTGGCGCGGTCGCGCGCCCGCTACTCCGTCTTCGGAAGCAGCCCCCGTTGCCCCAAGCGCGAACGCTCGACGCGGTGACTTATTATCAACTAATTACCACCGTCAGTGGCGAGCGGTCTTCAAGCGAGGTTGAAAGCTGAAACCACCCCACAGTGTCCTCCCGTTTATCTCGCGGAAGATAACATCACGAGCGGCTCGGCGCGTTAAGAAACGAACACGTAAAACCCTGAACTCCGCGAAGAACGGTCCCGTTGTTACTTCGGCGAATTAGTCCGCGACCTCGTTCCCTAATGAGTGTCTGAGCGTCTACCTCCTGGCACTTTCGCGTCGCGTACCTGCGTGACGTTTACTCTCTTCTTCCACAAAACACTCGAAACGATATACAAATTTGCGTGGCGTCTCCGACCCTCGCGCGTGAAAATGACACCCCGTTCCCGCCGATTGTAGGTACTATTAAAAAAGCTTTGCCGCTGGTGTGTGTAGGTTGCTGGCTGGATCGCAAAGAGGCGTCGGGCCAGCGGACGGCGTGTCAATCGATAATCCATAATAACGCCCCGTTAATACAGAATGCCGTGGAACGAAGGAAATCGGCTAGCGTAATTGGATCGAACGCGACGTCGAACACGCCGCGCGAACAACGTAACGCGTATCCTTGCCACAAAGGAAATGGGGGCTTTTTTCGCAAAACGTACTTGCTGCGTCCGCGTCACCGTGATATCGGGCTGACAGAGCCCCGCGGGCAGGAATGGAAACGGTGGATCCCGCTTTACAGAACGTGGCCGATTGCAGTACGCGACCAAGATCAGGATCAGAAACTGGGAAACGACATTGAAAACTGAAAAATGAAAAAAGGAAGCGACAATGCTCTTTCGCTGGGCGGTGGCTTAGTTTCCCCTGCGAGGGAACGTTTCATCATAATACTGATCTACGTTTCCAATTCCTTTATACGGAATAATCGAGCTATAATATTTCACGCTAAGAAGCCCATATCCCGACTTTACGCTACGCTGCGTAATATATATCCGAAATAGTAACTGCTTAGGATAAATGTGAAGGAAAGGTAGGAAAAGGGGTAAGGAAAGTGCTCGCGACCGGTAGCCCCTGCCTCGATAATTCCTGCAAGTAATTGAATGCACCCGCTCCGCGAATGAACAATTCCAGCCGACGCTAATGGAGATACGGAACGCGCGGCGGTGTCACCATAAATTCGCCGCTGAAATAACGTCGGCCCCGAGGATGAATGGGTCCCAAAACTACTCATATTTTCCGACGCCGCCGTGATACTTTGGCTTCGTGTATTAACCCTTGGTAGCGTCGGGGACATACCGCGGCGCTATCACTTTGAGGTGTCCGACCAATTCGCGTTTTCTATTCCTCCACCCCCTCGATGCGGCGATGGGAAGCCTGTATCCTATCGAGTTCCAGCGGCATGAAAAATCGAGCGCATAGGAACTCGACGCCAGAACCAATTCCTCTCCTGCGTGTTTGTCCCCCGGCATCGATACTTGGTCATGTTTCGCCTAGATGGAGGGAACTTCAACGCGCTACAACCTACACCCCTCCGGAATCTAGCGCCGGCATTTATTCTTCCGTCGGGAGAAGTCGCGGATAGTGTTGTCGCGCTACAGTATTACGGGCGATGAAATCCAACAGCCTTAAAACAATTTTTGTATTTCACTGTGAAGGAGGGGTCGAGGCTGCGGACGGGGCAGATGGAAACCTTTGATGCGAGATATGAAGAAACTTCCTCCTCGAAGCTTCTTTTCAGCCCCTTTCGCGGGGATATTAATTTTCATAGTGAACGACGCTCTCGTCAAAAGCACTTGGGGAACGTACAAGAAACTGCTGATGCTTCGTGAAAAAATTCGATAATAACGCGCCCCCCGTCTGCTCCCCTCTTCCGTCGCGGTCGGCCTCCGTGCGAAAGGGGATCGGGTCGAAATTCGTAGCTTCTTACTAAACACCGCGCGGCGAATCATCGACGGGGTAGCGTCTGCCCTGATTTCTCGTTAACGATGCACTATTTCCCAGGCTCGATCGTGCTTAATCTGTACAGTTGATCGTGGCTTCCATCGATTCTCCCTTGCACCTGCCCGCGTGACGCTTCTTGACCCCCCTTCGGTGTAACCCAGTTTCCTCTGTAATTCTTACGTAGGCATTTTTCATCCCTCAGCACTCAAGGCGGTATCGAGACTTCACAGTGGTCGAAAGCTACGATGCGTCATCGTCCAACAGTCACGAGAGCCTCTCGATGACGATGCCACCGCCGTCGACCGATCGATCCTCGTCACCCGAGGAGCCATACTTCCCTAAAAGTGAGTGAAGCGTCCTTTTAAGTCTGCCACGAATCGTAAAATGTAAATCATTCGCGAGCACAGCCAGCGCTGTAAAAGAAGACGCGTCCCCAAGATCCAGCCAACTCCCTCCGAAAGCAAACCTTTCGGTCCCTTGAGTACGACAAACGTGCCGCCACGCCGGGAAAAATTAATGAACGCGTTTACACGCGGCACGTATTCGATGCAACTAAAAATTAAAGGCCGTCCATTGCTGTCCTCTGTTCCGTGAACTCTTCTTTAGTAACCGAGAGTTTTTTAAAGCGACTTTCGCGTCGCTCCTTCAGCGAGATACTGTTCCGTCTCGCGGAAATCTCGGCGAATATCTCTTAATTGGACCATTATTCGGTGAATGTGTAATTTATAAGCGTACAATGGGACCTTTCAGGGACTAGGTCTCGCGTTTCTCACAGGAATAGTGGACAAAGGGGGAGCAAGACGCGCGACGTACCTTTTAATAAACGCGGCCCGCGGTCGAGACGGACAGTTCCTCGGTCAGATAATCACCAGTATTTTATCTTGAGAATGAAACACACCACGCCGGTGATAATCAACGCGGCCCCGATTTGAACGGCCACGGAGATCTTCGTGGCTCTTCCCCTTTTATCGTTCCGGTTGGGTTAAAATTATTCACCCTTCGAGACTCGTCCGTCTTTCAAACTAAATGATACGCTGCCAGAATCACGTACAGTCCTAACGAGGAAATTAATATTAACGCGACTATGTAGCATAACGCGCACATCGTCTCATCGCGTTAATTTGGTTATATCGCCGTCTATCGTTCTCGCGACACTTTTGTTTGGGTCTGTTAAATGGACAGGGTGTCTTCGAAACAGGTGATCGATCTTCGAGAGCTCGTTACATTTATCTCGAGGATTAGGAAAGGTCGTGTGACATTTTCCCGCGCAAATGGGGGGTGTTTACGTTAACGTATAATAAAACACGACTGTTCGCTTTATATCTATTACTATAGCTTTACTATCAGGCTTCGCCCGAAATGTAGATTCTGATTTTATAAAAAAATATTATTTTATTCTTTTTTATTTTTTTTATTTTTTTAAATAGTCAAATTCATCTGGATTGGCCAAGCATAAAGAGCTGAGGCACATTTCGCGACCCCAGAGTTTACCGTTGAAATGTTTTTAGGGGACAGACCAACACACAAACACACCAACTTTCTGCTTTTTATGTTTATTATTCCTCGAAGCGATATTTTGAACATATCCAGCGTTAACATCCAGCATACTGCGCGCAACAATAAACGTAGTCGCAAGTCATCGTCACTGCTCTAGTATCGAATATCAAATAATTAAATTTGCATTGATGCATATCGGGTGCAGGTGGCGTGCTATGGTTCTCGCTGATACAATCGCGCGATGCGTCGTTATGAATTTTACACGTGAAAATGGACACTGTTTAATGTACGTCACGTGCGAGTGCGTTAATTGCATCAATCCCGCTCACGAAACATTTACCGTTTCGTGTAACGTCGAGCGACGAATGGGGGTTTCAACTGAATCAAAAATTCAGTGTCCAACAACGGGTCGTTTCTATTAAATGGATTTAACGTGCAGGTACATGTATTATTACGCCTCGCTTCCGTCAATACGTAAACAAGTAGATTCGAGGCGACGATACGTGACGTTTCTCTTAAGGGGTGTTTGCGGATTTGACGCCAAAAATTGATACAAGTTTGGGGATATTTTTTTCTAAATAACTGTACAAGATATCTTGATGAAACTTTTTATATTTTATTAATCTATGTTTGCACTACAATTTCCCATTTTTACATTGTCATAAAAAAAATTATGTTGCTTTTATAGAGGGCGGAGTAGCTTCCTTAAAAGATAGGTGTTTGCGGCGCGCAATGTAACACCTCGTTCAATCATCGGGAATCGAAAAGACAAATGGTTTTTTAAAGTTTAGGCTTAGAACTAGTGGACCCTCCTAAGAATATAAAAAAAATGAAAAACCCAAACTGACGCGTGTTTGAATAAAAAATTAAGATTTTCGCCTCTTTTTAACCCCTCTTTGCTTCAATTAAAAAGAAAAAATCGGTAAGTATTGAGTATGGGGGGTGTTTACGTTAACGTATAATAAAACACGACTGTTCGATTTATATCTATTACTATAGCTTTACTATCAGGCTTCGCCCGAAATGTAGATTCTGATTTTATAAAAAAAATAAATATTTGTGAGGGGTCCACTAGTTTGAAGTCATACAAAGATGACGCAAAAAAAATTTAGATAATATGACGTCTACTTAGTTTTCTTTTGATCGTGTACGCCAGTTTGAGAAACGGTTTTTAGAATTTTTTGATGCCTCAAACCCGCAAATACCCCTTAATACAGTATACATATTCAAACTGTTAATAAACGAATACTGAAAAAAGAGTGAAATTACCGTGCACGAACACGTTTCTAGTCAATGCACATCGTTCTTACACGTTGTCGTAGTAAAAATGGTCACCCTGTTTGAAGAAACTTTTCCCTACAGTTCTCTAAGAAATCCTTTAAGAGTTGTTACTCTAGAAACTTAAATCGTGAAAGCCTCGGAGGTCCCGGACTTGACTTCCCTCCAATATAGTTCCATCTCGCCCGTGTAGTCACGTTTAACGGTCAGAAAACCAAATCACATACGTGTTTGAGGAACATATTGCCCCATGATAGCTTTCGAGGGTGTTTGACGCCTATGGCAATATTAGGGCGAAGGGAATTGATGACGCAGCGATTCTTCTGGCAGGGTCCGCAGTTGATCCGTGCGCGGCGAAATATTGCGGGCCAGGGAGAGAATGCGAGCACTCGCCAAACGGCACCGTGGCCCTTTGCATCTGCATGCGGAAATGCCCAAGGAGGCATCGACCCGTTTGCGCGAGCAATGGAAAGATCTACGCCAATCATTGCGAGCTGCATAGAACGGCCTGCAACACTGCATCGTCGTTGACCAGAAGCAGACTTGTGAGATGTCTGCACCATGGTAAGGGTACAAGCTCAAACAATGGCGTACCCAGATGGGGGGCCAAGGAGCCCTGCACCCCCAAAGAAGGGGCTTTGTAAAAAGAAAAGAAAACTGGATTTTATTCTTTAAATAAACTCTTATAATCACTCAATGAATTTTATTGAATTTGCATTAAAAATCGTGGCTCCTCCCAAAATTAAATCCTGAGTGCGCCACTGAGCTTCTAAGTATATGAGCACAGAGTATTTTAGGTAAAGGGGAGAAAAGAAACGACGTTCGAACCAAAATCTTTCGATCAACAGTCGAAAATAATTAATAGTTGAGAGCTTAGGTGCATTGACAAATGCGGGTACCTCCGATTACAAGAGTCAGGATTCGAGATAATGCCGAAACCAAGATTAAAGGTCTGCGCACACATATCAGTTCCGTGTCAATACCGTTCCGGCGTACCAGTGGTAAGAAGAAGAGACCCTCTACGCCCCTCTTCTTCTCTGACACGGAACTGACAAGTGTGCGCAGACCTTTAGACACTGCATTTCCGTTTTCTTCCTTCCTTCCTTCCTCGGGCATCGCGTCGTGAGTGTCGAAATTTTACAGATATCGAGAACGCGCACGTTCGAAGGAACCTGCACGTTAACCGAACGTCAGCAAAGACAGGGAATATCATCCCTTATCCGAGGCCCAGGAACCGAAAGAAGGGTGGAGTGAAAGACAACTTGATCCCTGAGAAAGATGACCCGAAGAAAGAGTGCTCGAACCAAGAATACGAAATAATGAAGGTAGGGTAGAGCAGTTAAGAAATATATGTGCTAAGACTTCGCTCTTAATATTCAGCCGCGTTGCATCAACACACCCCGGACGAGACACTTTTAAGACAATAACCGTTCGCAGGATAATTTATTGCTTTACAACCACGCGAGATTAATGGCGCAAGACAACCATAGCAAAGAGTACCTTGTCAGCATAATGTTTTCCCACTACGATCGAAACAACAACGGGAACCTGGAGCGTGAAGAATTGGAGCAGGTACCATTCATCGCGATCTCGTCAGGGCCCGATCTATAGCTCTTCCACCGCTATGGGCAAAAACGATTTTCGCCGCCTTTTATATTCAGAAATTATAAACAATTATTTTAAAATATAATTTTTGACAGGGAGTGAAACTTTTTGTAGGTATTTGTTGAATAACGAAAGCCTTTTGTTTTGTAAAAAAAATTAATATTCATAAGAAAACAGTAACAATACAAAATTAAATGCATTACCTCGTTTTTTTTTTACCGCTTTTTCATAAAGTTCTACTTTTCTATCAGTTTTTATTGATTTTAATTTTCTCTTTCTACCAATTTCGGGTCCCCCTAGATCGGGCCCCGGATCTCACATTGCCAACAATCCTCCTCCATCAAATCCAATGCTTATACTCGCCTGTACAATGAATCCGCTGACTTCTAGATCGCGGAGAACGAAGACTTGGAAGAGTTGTGCAAGGGCTGCAGCCTGGGACACATGATCAGCTACGACGACACGGACGGAGATGGGAAACTGAATGTCAATGAATTTTATATGGCGTTCAGTAAACTTTACAGTGAGTACTCGTGTTTGAAGCCACTCGATTCAATCCCACTGTACGCTCAAGTACTGGTTTTGTTTTCGGAAGCGCTCGTACAGGAGTTCGCGAATATCCCCGGTCGAGTTTCGATGCCACTCGACGTCATCCCTAACTTGACGCGCGATAATTATTACAGCAGTTGTGAGCCCGGTACGGGCGTGGAATAATAAAATTTGTCGGAGTTATAAACCAGTGGTCGCGTGGAGCGTTTACTGCTATCCCCCGATCAATTACTTTTAACAAAAGCCGAAGATAAACCCTTCGAATGTAATTACACACCGCTGACACGGGCTCGCGTACAGGATACGTTGGGGGGCCGATCGATGGTTCGAGTGGTTATCTCAAACTAGCGCGATTATTTGTAGGTGTATCGGTAGTGTCTCTCGACAAGTCTCTCGAAGTGAATCACATCTCTGCGAGAGTGGGCGATAACGTTGAAATCAAGTGCGATGTCACCGGCACACCACCGCCGCCGTTGGTTTGGAGGCGGAACAAAGCCGATCTGGAAACTCTGAACGAGCCCGAGGTGCGACTAATCGACATAAAGCTTCCTTTAAAAATGACAATGATTTATTCAGACGTTAATAGCCCATCATAAATATCAACATCGACTTTCTTCCTTTACAGATTCGCGTGTTCAATGACGACGGCCTTTATTTAACAAAGGTGCAGCTGATGCACGCTGGGAATTACACTTGCCACGCGATCAGGAATCAGGACGTCGTGCAGACGCACATACTAATGATACACAGTAAGCTTTCTAGCAGCTGCGGCATTGGTAAGCGCTGGAATAATCGTTGACGGTGTTCTCTGTTAAAGCTATCCCGGAAGTAAGAGTAACGCCGCGGTTCCAATCGAAACGCTTGAGGGAGGAGGCGATAATAAAGTGTCACGTAGCCGGAGAGCCTCTTCCGCGGGTGCAGTGGCTGAAGAACGACGAGCCCCTGAACCACGACCACCCGGACAAATACGATCTTATTGGGAACGGCACTAAGCTTATCATCAAGAATGTCGATTACGCTGACACGGGAGCCTACATGTGCCAAGCCAGCAGCATCGGCGGCATCACCAGGGACATCAGCAGCCTGGTTGTTCAGGACCAACCTACGCCGAGTAAGTCACTGGTATTACATCGAAGAACGTTACGCGACGCCAAGTGCCCTGCTTGTAAGATATGCCGAATGTCCTACTTCCAATACTATTGCCACCGGGCAAAGACAGACTGCAGGACCATAAACTGTTACAGAAGCATAAACAGAATTAGATTGGTGGTTCGTTAATGAGTATTAATAGCGATTGTGTCCTATCCAGCGGCGGCAAGTGAGGAGCGCAGATTCTTCTCCTTCCACGAGTGGGGCATCTTGGTCTACGAGCCATCCGCGTGTAGGCCGCGTCATGAAATTCGGTCGACGGACGTTATTCCTGGCACCCAGGCAAGACAGACAGTGCTAAATGATTTAGACTCCCCGGCAGTTACGTTTCTTCCATGTGTATTCGCTACTTTCATCTCTTAGGAATACGTGTGTGGAGTCGCAGGTGTCCCCTGCTCCTGGGGTCGCGCGATCAATGTTGCAAACCGATACGTATACGTCAGCCAACCAGACAAAGACCGAGTGTTGGTCATTAGCGAGATACAAATGGTCATAGTGGACGTGAGTGAACGACGTTTGCTTCGCTTATACCGATTACGTGCATTACAAAAGTCTTTTCATCCGCGTAGGTGGTGCCCACTGATAAGACTCCAGTTCAACTTTGGTACGTACCCTCGCTCGACCAAGTCTGGGTGTTGAACTGGCGGGACGAGGAAGACGTCGGTGTGAAAACGGTGCAAGTGATCGAGAACGCCGCTCAGAAGAAGAAGCACCGGGCCATTCGGCCAGAACCTATCGACGCGCAGTTCGATGTCATCCAAAACATTTACATCCCTGAACCGCAGGTAGATGAACCGTCCCGTTTGGCCATTATCGTTAGCTACCGATCCTCGTAAATGCAGCGGCTACTTTCGTCTGTTTAGGATATCGAACACACGTTCAAGTACGGTTACGTGAGCCACTCGAATCAACGGAACATGTACAAGCTCGACCTGAAGAACATGAAGTACACGCGTAGGGCCGATTTAAGTTCTTACAATTGCGTCCCGGTGAATTCACAATTTTCAGTTCTTTGTGAGTGCCCGTTCCGATCCCATCGGCTCGGTTGCCTGGATGCCAACCTGGAACTAATCTGCCTGTTCGTTCCGCAGACGGTTTCGTGATAATCGAGTGCCAGGAACCAGTTACCAATCGCCCGACCGGTCAACTGTTGCTGGATTACCTCACCGACACTGTGCTTGCTCACAAACCAAATCTTCTGGGAAGACCAACGATCTCGCCTGATTCTAGACACCTTGTCACGTTGGACAAGCAGGTCACGGGCGTAACTCTCGTTGTGCAGGAAATATCATGTAATTTAGAGTTATCCCTCTAGCGATAAGATGTGTGCGATCGATGGGGACGTTACTCGTAGCGATCGGTCAACGATGACTATTTTTACTTGCAGCTGGCGGCTTAAAATTCGCGTTTGACGTGAAAACGACGTTGAACATCAGCGACATCGCGCTCTATCCATCGCAGACAACGCATGGCTACGATATTTATGCGTCGTCCATCGACAAAGAGGACATCCTGTTCCTCGACCTGTCCACTGGTGAGACACGAATTTTCAGACGTGGTATTCTAAGTTGATTTTCCGAAAGCTTGGGTTTTTAAAGCTTTCCCGGATGCATTTGAAACTTGTTGACGCTACTGGGTAAATGAGACTTCAATGTTCGCTTCTCGTTGCACAGGTAAAGTGGAGATGATAACCGGAGTAGGGAAAGCTACGCCGCCGAGTGTAACCAAATGGGGAAACCCGAATAGGCCAATTGTGCAGAGCGGTGTATTTGGCAAGTATATGGTCAGCCCTTCGAACGACGCGCTATTCGTTCTCAACGGTGAGACCAGGACAATAAACTGCGAGATCGGTGGCCTGGTGCATCCCGGGGCAGTGGTATGGTTCACGGTGTCTTTACATTAAGCAATGGAAATTTTAACAACGATATACAGGGCGTCTGGATAGATTAAAATTAGCCAATCGTTTCAAGAGCAATGACAACGAACAGGTACCCATGCATCACCGCCGCTGTTCGATCGAGAAGATAGAATAAACGTGGTGTTTGTTTTTTTTTTTCTTAGATTAGAAGAAGGAACAGTTGAAAGAAATTTCGAGAAGTATATTCTAACACCAACACCATTATTCGTGGTTATCGTTAAATTATTCAGAAATTTTCCGAGTGTCCCGCTCATCAGTAATCGTGGCGTATATTTTCACACCATCGAGCGGGCGAGCACGTTTTGATCGTTACAAGACGCCAGGCATTTATCGCGGGACATTGTCGATAAGAATTTTTAATGTACATACCAAAGATCGTCTTTTACATATATTTAATGAATCTAATCGTTACCCTATCGGTGGCCTTAGTTTCCCTCGATTTTGCATATCTCCTCCCTCTTTGTATCTTTATATTCCTACACTTTCGGATAAACTTTCGATGGCTACAAAGGTACAATTAACTCTTCCAGATCTAGCGATCTAGGATATCCGTTACTTCTTATCCGGCTATACGATCTGTAAATTAAAACCTCGACCTCACAGACACCCGAACAATTTCGAGACCCGACAGTTTCAATAGCGGCGACTTATTTAAAAATTGTTCTTAAAAGGAGAGAAGCGTCGGGAGTCAATAATATATTATAGTCCACCATCGATCCGGAATTGTATAACGCTAGCCGATTAGCTAATTAGGAAACGATAGTTAGGCGAACTTACATCCGATCAAGCTGAACACAAATATAAAACACTGACTATAGCCATCTCTAGCTGGCGAATTCTTTCGACCGGGAAAGATTCCAACAACTCGTTTCACGATAGTAATTTTTACGTTTAAACTTGTACGACGACGATATATAACAATACAGAGTTATCGGGCCACAAGACAGCACACTGACAACGGGTATGGTGATAATGTATTATATAACGCATGCGTGTGTCCGTGTGTGTGTTGCGCGCGTGTGAATACGACGAGCGTACGTTATATATATTTAACAAGTAAAATGAATATCTTGTAATAAAATTACAACAAAACTAATTTAATAAATAATCTGCAGATACAACGGTTTCCTTTGCTACAATGTACATGCAGATTACAAATACAGTTTAGCAGTCTTGTATCCGTTCCATGGTAAAAAGAAAACGCGATCGATACACAGCTTGAATGGTTAGACTTCCTGTCGTTTTAACGGGCATATTTTTAAGTGTGTTCGCTAGTCATCGTAACGTTCACCTTTTATTCGCTAATAAATTACGCCTGTTCGAAGTCCTGGTGTCTACGTTTTAATCACCTACTAACTGTACAAATTCGACGTACGTTTACGCGGAAATCCGGTATAAATACGCTCCGCACCTTCCCAAATATTAACTTGTTCTAATAACCATGCCCACGCACGTGCTGCCCTCGCGGCGAGCATCGTTCACGAGACAATCATCTTTCCCCGAAATCGAGCGAAACGATCGCCGAAGAAACAACGCCACGGCCTACAACTAACGATGACATTAAAGAGTCAACGAGTTTACACGTTTACATCGTACACGCCGCGCTGTCCTTAGGACGCTCGCGAAATATCTGAGAACAGCGAGAAGTTTGGAAACGTAATGAAGTAAAAGGGACACGATGGAGACAGACCACGAGCGGCGGATTACCAGAAAAAATAGATAACGAGATTTGTGAGCAGTTTTCCATTCGACCGACACGTAAACGTAATACTTAGTAAACCTCTCCATCGACCAACCATAGCTCCCCCCCTTTCTCTTACCCACTCTTCCTAAGTGACTAGCGCACCTCGTGCGCCAGATTCTTCG
Source organism: Andrena camellia (assembly GCA_029448645.1). Taxonomy (NCBI): domain Eukaryota; kingdom Metazoa; phylum Arthropoda; class Insecta; order Hymenoptera; family Andrenidae; genus Andrena; species Andrena camellia. The sequence continues at coordinate 53,290,961 of CM055676.1, read as the reverse complement.
ATTTAGCACTGGTTATATATTGCACGGTTTCAAATTGGTCCCTTGCCGACTGTAAAAAAGTATGTAAGCGTTGCTGAAGTCTTCGTCCTGAGGCTTCTGTCTGCTCGTGATCTCGTCGTTGTAGTAGTACCACACATCGGTGCGAGGATTTCTCGCGTACGCCGTGTAATGACCAGCTGATACTCCTACGATCCCAAAAGAAAGAGCCATAAAAATTATTACCGTAACCACCTGTAACTTACGTGAACGGAATAACGATGTGTACCTCCAAAATGGCAAACGCAGGCGTACAGATCGTACAAGTGCCGACCTACGCTCAAACCAACCAAAGGGAATGTGACTTTGTCGTCCAACTTCATGCTAGCACATTCGTAAAACACAAAGCTGTAACAGGCATTGGAAAAGGAAGAATTATTAATACGTCCTCGACGAGTATCGTGTGACAATTATTGTACAAACGGAACAAAACGCACCGTTTCAAATACACTATGAGGAACTTGGGGTATCTGTGAACTGTAAGCGTTTTCGTAGCGCACTGATTTCGCTCGCACTTGGGACAAAACCAAGGATTGTGTTCATCTAGTGTCTCGCTAAAAGTAGATCGCGATATTAATTACAAAAGAACAATGAATCACAATTGCTCATAGGAGTCAAACGTACCTCTGACTAAATGCTTGAAGGCAGTCGTATAAGGACAAAGGATGAGGGGGTCTCTGTTTGCTAACGCTGACATGTTCGACCGGAGGTGCTATCTTAGGAACTTGTTCCGTGTAACGCACAGCCAATGTATCGCCATTTTGCAGCACTACCATGCCAGTTTCCGGCACGCTGCAACCCGTACAATGCGCAGTGTACATACAACGCGAGCAATGATGGCCCTGCAAAAAACGTGTTTTACTTATCGATTCAATGTAATGTACTCGTGATTTGTTAGTTCGTTCACTAATATCCATGCAGCGAAGACGATCAATAACAATGATCTAACCTGCCCTGTAACAAAATGAAGCGTGTAATCTCCTTCTTGCGGTACGTTCCTCGTTACAATGTCGTACAAGTCTCTAGCGTTAACTCTTGAAGGTAGTCTCACTAAATGCGGATAACCGAAAAGCTTCGTTCCTTTACGGTTGTTCGTGGTTTCGTTCGTCGTGTCGTGCCGCAACACCAACGGTACATTCAAGATCCTAACAGCGGGCCTCGGCCGACCCGTTTGATCTATTTTAATGAAAGACGATGCGGTCATGTACGTTGAACACATTGGACACGTTTGAGGTTCCGTTTGATTCTTGAAGTAATTCTGTTTAATTGAAAGAATCATTTGTTAATGGCCGTCGCATTATGCAATGTTGAAAGTAATGCTTTAAAATTTCATTTATATAGTATGGTGCCTATCATTCGTAATGCGCGCACAAGTTGAATGTGTACTAAATATTGACATATCCCGTTGAGTGTTGAAAATGTTCGTACAACTTGTAATGTATTTAGTCCCCCCCCCCCCCACTAATCATCGTTAATGATCAAAAGCGAAAGAGATCAGTGTGCAAAGCGAGTAATTAACATTCAAGTACAGTGTTATATGTAATGTAGAACCCTCAGTATACAGCAGCCTCAGATTAGTCTGAATTGAGTTCCAGAATACGAGTTATCTGGCTTGCGGATTGTACTCAAATAGCGAATCATACGGGTTTCCATCTTTCCGCTTCCCAAACGCCTCAACTTCAACAGAAGTTTCCCGAGCTAAGTGGAAACGCAAAGCTATTTCTGGTTCCCGTACGTGCCCTTACGGTACCGTCCGGCTAGAACGTTCGTGGATTTAATCTCAGACCTTCCCGGGGTGAAATAGTGGTAACGATGTGCCTAGCATGTGCACCCCTACCGCTAGATTGAAGCTGCCGTTTTCATCATCGGGTTATCCGTTAAATGTAGGTATAGAATATCAACAATGGTGTAGAAAAGTGTGAAGTCGATAAAGAGATAATAAAGTAAAAGGAAGCTCAGCTCACCTCGATGCAAGTATCACACATGACGAAGTTGCAGCTATTGCCGCTATGCCTTTTCAGATCTCCGTCCAAATCTTCGAGACAAATGGTACATGGGATTTCCTCTCCCGTAATTGTACACTTCTGGCAGGTGTTGGTATCCATTACACGGTCTCCACCACCATCTGGCATTGAAGTGTACGCGTCGGGCGGTTCCGTGAGTTCAAAGGCGTATATAGATCGATTCGTATCATTGATGTGTCTCAACAGTGTATTGTCATCCTTAAATTTAAAACCTTGATGTACAATCCGACTTTCCCATCTAACGCGATAAGGTACAAAAGCAAGGATCAAATAATATAGTCGAAGAGTAACGGCCGCGACGAGCCAATAACAAGGAGATGTGGAGAACAAGAGATAAATGAGAGACCGAGAGGGAAACTATAGGAACGATAATTTGAATCTGTATAATGGAATGTAGCCCCGTAACTAAGGCTTTACGCTACGAGAGTGTTCTTCCATAATGTTACTCTTGGAGGGCAGTATCAACGATTATCAAGACTACTCGATAAGCCGCTTTCTTCACCCTCCATAATTGCCCTCAAAAAAATCAACCGAAGTTAAATTTCGCTGCTACCAAAAGTATGTGTATATACTTGATGCAGTATCAACGTAAAAACTGTGATATTACACTAGAAGTAGAATTAAATATACTACAAAGAAAATAATATAGAATCACACCGAGTCGACTAACTTCTTTTTACACACGAGCATGCTGTACATAAATTATTAAAAACTGTAAATCAAAAACATGTGCTCACCAAAATCTTTGATATATGGTTCTCTAAAACTTCGGCGAGCGCGATGTTAGCCACCGCAATGTTTTCCTTGCCGAGCGTTTTCAACAGTTCCTCCTTTAACTTTCCAATGCGCGCCTGTTTGTTCAGCGAGACAACGCACTTTATGGGCGGATCGCCATTTGCAGGAACGTATGTAACATTCAGCTGCCTTTCCATCGCGTGAGGTAGTGGCACGGATAAATACATAAAAGGCTCGTATGTTACAGAAACGTGGTTACAAACTGCGCAGACAACCTACGATAGAAAGGGGAGCATGAAGACCGGTGCTGTGCCTAACTCGAGTTTAAATTTCACAAAATAAAATATGTATCAGCAGAATGAGACTTGCCCCTCGCGCTTCTCGAAGCAAGAAGGTAAAGCTACTGAATTTTAATATAGGAGACATTTTACGGTGAAAGCGAATTATTTAAAGCACCATCCCAACGTTATGTCCCCCATATGGTATGAAATATTGCATTAAACATGATCGCGTTTACCTTGCTTTTAAACTGCCCTTGGAAAGTATCGACGATAATGCTCCTATTAGATTTTAAGTGCTTTGCCCAATGTTTATCAGCCTCGATTTCATCTTGTGCCGCTATAGCACCATTTCCATATGTCTGCGAGATCCGTGTGCACTGAGTACTGATCGTTCCAAGCCCGTCGCGTTTGTGATTCTTCTCTTGATCATCCAGCCGCATGCGTTTTACATTACACTTCTCCAAGCCATTATCGTATTCTATATCAGAACCGTTTGACGCGTAATCCGTGCCGCAATTGACTTTCTGAACGTTCACTTCTTTTATTCTTTTCACGCTGACACTCTTATTGTCGAAATCATGATTCTCCATTAAATTCGAGTTGTCCAAAGGCATCCTACGGACGTTCTCTTTTGGGAACTTCTGGGAATCATAATGGATCTCATTATTACATTCCTGTTGCGTCACTAAGAAATTCGCATTGCTAGTTTTTGCTTCTTTATGAATATCATAAAGACCACGATACTTTGGAACATTTATCGAGAGTTCAATTAACGTGTCCAACCTTAACGAAGGTGGCACTTCGTTTTCTTTGTCATCGACTTTATTGTGAATGAAAGCGCTTGCTTTTGCTTCGATAGTTTCATCGGAATCGAGCGTCTCTTCGTCGTCCTCGCCGTCGTTCAAAGGCGACCCTCGCGGTGAATTAGCAACGCTGTCTAACTCACCTATAGGTGAATCTAAATCTGCAATGTAACATTTCAATGAAACAATCGTGTGACATAATTTTTCCGCGACAGCTTATATAATATCTGTCTGTACCTCTCGGGGAGCCAGCCATTGTAACATTCGGACTGTTGGGACATTCTGGTGACGGTAAACAGCCGTACATCTCCAACAAGTCTGCGTTGCAGTTAGAATTGCCAGTGGCAGTGACTGGGGACATGGCCTTTCCATTTGAATTCCCAATTGAATTAATCGAATTGACAGTGGTAGAAGACGGAGTTTGACAATTTTTTGTACACTTCGCTGTGTTCATTTGTTCGTGTAAGGAGTCCAACAGCAGCGCAAGAAATTCTTGACAATCATGCTGGCAATTGTTAGTAATCTCAATAAATTATTCGAACTTCTTACTGATGATTCGGCAATTTCACAAGAAACTATTTTTAATTTACCTGTCTATAATCCTTAAATTGCGAATGATATGCCCCTAAGGTTTGCTTAAAATCAGTAGGCCTGAGAACACTGTATCTGCCTGACCACATTTTGCCGAGGAGTACGCTAAAATGTGCCATCAGCGATCCAGGAGGAGGTAGTTTCCCCCCCCTTTGCTGCAAATCCAAAAAATGTCGCAGGACAGGTGGAGTGGCAGTTAAACATTGCAAACCAGCAGCCATAAAGCAAGTATTACCAAGATTATGAAGACCACATACTCCCGCACGTAAAACTACATCCTCTATAAAAAAAAAATGCGTGTAAATGAGATTGTCCCTTGCTCCATGAGCTTAGAAAAGAAATCTATGTAGAAAATAGAGCCATCGACGTCGTACACAGACATATAAAAGTGTGTATGCTTACCCATGGGTGAATCGTCCTGAGAATCTCCGCCTTCTGAAAATAAATTGTTCAAAGCTGGAGCGCCGGGAGGCAAAAACGGGCCATACTCTATACCAGTTCCGTTATCACCAATAGGATCTGCACCGACATCCGTGAAATCATTTAAACCAGGTGGTGGCGGAAGTGGAATGGCATAGTCTGATGTAGAACTATTTGCTTCGGTCCTACCATAACATAATCGTATCAAATTAACACTGCGATTCATCCGTCGTGTGTAAACTTCACAAAGATATCTATTTTGTACCACGTGTCTTCTATGCCCATGTTAACTTCCGATGAAAGTAACTTATCCTCTTGAAGAGTAAGAGTATGATCCAAGGAAGACGTTAATGGACTGAGACCACTAGATTCTAACACCTCCGATATCTCCGAGACCTCAGGTAGGTGAAAAATTTCAGATGATCCGATCATTGAAATATTTTCTACTTCTGAGGCATTCACCTTATTGTCCATTCAGATATTAAAATACCAAATATTACCTAAAAGTATAAATTATGGCAGAAGAAAGAGTCGACAAAGATTCATTACATTTTGCTTAAGCACAACAAGCTTTCCTATATATATTTCATTTCGATACATATGTTTCAAGTTTAGATAAATAATTTTCTTTTCACGTATAAAAGTTGTAGTGGACAAAAAGTCCAACATAACTGAATATATTAAATTGTAGTATAATTTAAAAAGCATTCTCCAATTATCTAATGAATTGGACTCAAAAACAGAGAAGCACAAATAGCACGTGTATGACGAAGTGTGTTTGAAAGATTACAAGTTAAAATTCTACAAATTATGTTATTAACTTCAAACAATACTTAAAAATCATCCTAACCTAAGACGTGGAGAACGATTAGCGCGAATTCTTTGGCGTCCTATCCTTGTAATGTGGTGAATTCCTCAAGAAAACGATTATTATCGGTAACTGAATTTTGTTACTTTACAGAAGCGAGATTATGTGATATTGACTAGCACGCTGATCAATATGGAAGAAACTCAATTCTGTAGTCTATAAAAGCACAACTAGACCTTGCCCATTCGAATTGTAATCATCCTGCAAACGTTGCAACAGCACAAATTTGGTAGAGATGTCACACGAGAGCATGCTACATCGTAATTAATATAGATACGTAAAAGGAAAGGAGAGAGAAACAAAAACAATACTCACTTTACAGAAAATCCACTTTCTTCTTCGTAAGATATCTATACCGCCATTGCAGTAAACGGCATGGTCAATGGATGGGCTAGAAAAGGAAGATTCGCTTACGGCGCTTCAGGAAGTCGGCATATTCTTCAATCTGCAAATGTAGTGTACTTCCTGCCCGCTAGGGAAATTCCATTCGCGCGTTAAAGATGATGAAAAATTAGCTTCACCGCAATTATACTAAATACTTTTGTCTAAACACAAGTATTTAATAAAGAAGAAAGAGGTACTCGTTTATTCGATTTAACTTTGTATATTTATACAATTTAACTTCCTGCCCACAGTAACGCATATTTGTTCCCGAAGTCTCCATTCGTTTTTTGGCGTTGACTTGTTTTCGCGCCAACGCGACAGGGAAAAATTGACCCACACATTTTATATCCAGGAATATTGAATGTCATTAACTGTAACGTAAATTTTATTAGATACTTATGATGTAAGTATAGATGAATTATTGAACAATATGAAAATCAATAACTCAGAACGACTTTATACATAAATTGGTCATGACCATTTATTTTCAAATACAGCCTTCAGAAAAGTTGTAGGAAATAGATAAGCTTGGAGTCCGTTCACGAACTCTTTTACAATATTTCGTGAGTATTATTTGCAACTTGAAATTCTAGGTCTCTTTTAGAGGCTCCGTGAATACAATGGTGTTCGGCAAATATATTTTTTATTTATTTGCTTGATAAGCGTTTTAAAAATTTATTGAGTTTATGGACTACGGGACACTACAATCGCCTACCGATGTAAGATATGAACTGAAACTAGGAAATTCATTATTATTTTTTTTAAATTATCATTGTTTAAAAGGAAAACAGAAAGAGAAAAATAGATTTTACACTTCACTTCCTTATGTAAAATAGTTCAACTAGGTTTGCAATGGAACTACAACGACGTATGGATTTCGTTGAAAACTCCGCTTGGCATTGAGTCATTTTCATAGAAAGTGCACTAATATGTGGGGCTTCACTTACACATGCCGACAGATACACAAATACACTTTAAAGAGTACACTCTCGGGAGTAATCTACCCAACCTCTAATATACACTGATGCACACACCCATCACACACCGATGAAACAAATTTAATCATGTCTAACGTCAGTTTCGATAATCTGGCATTTATATTTGATCAGTAATAAATTAAACTGTTTGGTCTAAATGCCTCAATGTTAGCATTGGCAACTTATCCTAATAGGACGAAGTAATCTGTGCAGAAAAATGCAACGATAGTTAATGTGTAGTACAAATAAAGTGAGGTATGGATTAGTAGATTGTGTACATGTGAAGAAAAAAGCATTTTTTGACGGAAACTTATCAGTTTCAATAATAATAACTGTATCTCAGTTCAGGAAAGGTCCAATGCAATTGGTGTTAAAGTTATTTTTCCTATATTATCATACTATATAAACTGACAAGTATATTATCTTTATTTTTTACCTTACTGTCGATATTAATAACAGACAAATATCCGTAAGAATTGTTACAATAACAGTATTCCGTAAAATAATATAATCTATCTTATAGTATAGCACGATGTATTAATATTTTATAATTTATGTGTATAGCTATCACATGCCATACAAAAGCTTTATATTAAGTATTCCAAGGAATATACAATTTTTCACTAGTAAACATGTCATCTCCAGAACAATCAATGATTATCCAATCGAAATTTGTCTCAGGAGAGGCTGTGTTAATTGTATCCTTTTATTAAAAATTACAGTAACATAATCATTTCTTTTGTCCTTTATTTATAGCGGGATTTAAATTCATTACGAACTTTCTCAGTGCTTTCTTCATTAATCTCTTCTCCGTTGCTCTCGCTAATGTTCAGAGAAAAACTTTCCTGCTCAAGATAAATGACATTCGTTGTACTCGGTTTCGTCATTATCCTACGATCTAGCGAAATGTTTACCTTCCATTCGTCGCTCGACGGTAATGTAATATGTGTCTCTTCCGGGAATATATGAGACGATTCTTTTATAAGACATCCTTAATGATATGTAAAGGCGATGGAAGCATCGTTGATACAGGGTTTGAGTAAAGATGCACGAATTATAGCGCTCCTCAACAAAGGAACGACACATGCGTTAGTTGTGTTAATCACATCTAGGACTCCTCCTCAAGTTTATAGTGATCTTACCATAGAAAGATTGTTACCCATTGATCAAGATTTTAAATGTAATATAAGTATGTAACTTGTCTATATTATTTACATACTATTGATATTGCTGTATTTTATTCGCCATTTAATAAATGTTGGCTTGTTAAAGATACTGGCGAGAGGCAAAAAGACCCTTTGGATGTATATCTTAACGTCACGTCAAGAAAATTACAGTTAGTATTTGAATTGAGGCCTGGTGTAGGAACTAGTTCCTTGGTATCTGAAATATTCAGAGCTATAGAAGGTGAATATGAACTTTGTTGTTACTATATCTTACATTAAATGCTAAGGGCCATATCCTTCAATAATTTCAGTGTATCAGAAAACGAAAAGTCCAGCGTCGGAGTTTTTATGGATTCAAAAACTAACGGGGAGTACGCGTAACTTGAATACTACCAATGAGGATACACAAGATACCACTGATTCTGTTAGTACATCCTTTCGTATTAAAATAAGTTATGTCCATTTTAAAATTAACGATAGCACAAGTATCCGATTTAAAAATATTTTTATAGCTTGTGGAATTGGAAAGTCCAGTTCTAGTTGCAACAAGACGTAGTGCAGTAGTTACCAGAGAGTCAGCAGTACGGTATCAGATGGCATGCAAAGAAGATGACTATACGTACAGCAAAACATTTCGGTTTGTCTCCTTTTAGTTATGTATTAAACGTGCCCCGACAATTGCTTATGTTCTGAAACCAATTCGTTGTAGTATATTCGTCGGTACGTGGAACGTAAATGGTCAACCACCGAATGATATTAAATTGTACCAGTGGTTAAGCTGCGACAAAACACCACCAGATGTATACGCGATTGGATTTCAAGAATTAGATTTAACTAAAGAAGCATTCCTTTTTAACGACACTCCGAGAGAAGAAGAATGGAGGTACAAAAATTACAGTAGAATATTCGTGACTTTTACCCATTATTGAATGGTATCGTGTAGTATAGTACATTAATACATTGTGTTGGTACTTTTACAGACAAGTTGTAGCAAAGTCTCTTCACCCAGATGGTGTATACGAGCAAGTGGCCATTGTTAGACTAGTGGGTATGATGTTGCTCATATATGCTTTACAGAATCACATACCATATATAAAAAATGTATCGGTTGATACAGTAGGTACTGGTATTATGGGTAAAATGGTAATATCTCGGGATTTGTTAATGAAACTTGAAAATTAAAACGAATATATGCAATTTATTAGACCTTATTTTTTGATCTTGATAGGGCAACAAAGGTGGAGTAGCAGTAAGTTGTTCTATTCACAATACATCTATTTGCTTTGTTAACGCCCATTTAGCAGCACACTGTGAAGAATATGAGAGACGAAATCAGGATTACACAGATATATGTGCACGATTATCTTTCTCAAAATATGTGCCACCTAAAAGCTTTAAAGATCACGAGTAAGTATAGCATTAGTTTTTTTCTTTTTTAAGTATATCTAGTAAAAGGGTACTTAAAGAACAAAATTTTAAATGCAGTCAGATCTACTGGTTAGGGGATCTAAATTATCGAATAACAGAGATGGACGTTGTAGTTGCTAAACAGCATATAGAAGCAGAAAACTATGCCCCTTTGTTAGCTTTAGATCAACTTGGCCAGCAACGACAATTAGGCCGCGTTTTACAAGGATTCCACGAAGCAGAGATTACATTTAAACCAACGTATAAGTTCGATCCAGGCACTGATAATTGGGATTCAAGGTTGAGTTAGCAACTAACACTGTATATGGGTGATTCATAAGTGCATGTCAATACTTGAGGGGGTAAATCTACACACATGTACAAATAAAAACGTCATATATCCTATATACCTTAGCTTTCGAGTTATGGATGAAAGAAAATGTTCGAAGCCTCAACACACACTTCACATCTTAGATTTTAGAACAATACTGAACCCGAGAGAATAAGGCACCGACTGCCCGAAGTTTTCTCTACTTCATATTGTAGGATATTGTTTGTAAACATTAGATAAGGTCAAAACGTACTAAGGCGTGCAGTAGCGTGTGCTGAGGCACGAGGCAGGCACTGCGAACATTTTCGTTAATCATACATAACTCAAAAAATAAGGTATATATATAGGGCATATGTTCATATGACGTTTTTACTTATATTAGTATACTAGCCTTACTACTCGGCTTCGCTCGCAATTTAAATTCTGATTTTCTAAAAAAAACTTTTTTAGTTCTTTTTTTTTGTGAAAATAGTCACATTCATCTGGATTAACCAGGCATTACGAGCTCAGGCACATTTTGTGATCCAAGAGCGTACCGTTCGAAAGGTTTTAGGCGACAGATTAACGCACAAACATAAACTTTCTGCTTTATATATTAAGATATGTAGATTTATCCCCCGAAGTATTGACATGCACTTATGAATCACCCTGTATTTAAATTTATATACCTTTTATTATACATAAACGTGTACATTGTACAGTGAAAAGGGGAGAGCCCCAGCATGGTGTGATCGTGTACTGTGGAAAGGAGAGGCAATTACGCCAATTGATTACAGAAGTCATTCTGAATTGAAGATCTCTGACCACAAACCAGTCAGCTCTATTTTTGATTCCCAGGTGCGCACAAACACTTCAATGCGGTAGTTTAAGCTTAAGGGATGTCAATCGGTTTCATAATTTATAATTACTTGCAGATAAGGATTATAGACGTGGCTAAGTATCGCAAAACTCACGAAGAAGTTATGAAAAAGCTTGATAAATTAGAAAATGAATTTCTGCCCCAAGTAATGGTTGACACTACAGACATCATATTCGATACTTTAAAATTTCTTGAACCTAGCAGTAAAGAACTTATTATTGCTAACACTGGCCAGGTAAATTTCTCAAAGAATTGATGCTTATCCTATACAGATAATAGTAATACTGTTCGTAGGTACCAGTTCAATTTGAATTTATAAAGAAATTAGGGGATAATAATTACTGTAAAGATTGGTTGGACATAGAACCCTTTAAAGGCTTCATAAAACCAGGTAGAATTCAATTAATTTGTTCTTTCCCTTAAGGCGAATAATCTATTTTGTAATTGAATGTTTGTCGTACTTTAGGAGAGAAGTGTGATGCCAGGTTCGAAATATACGTAGATAAAAAATCGGCTTGCAAATTAAATTCCGGAGAAGATAAATTATACGATATCTTGATTTTACATCTTGAAGGAGGAAAGGATATATTCATAACTGTTACAGGTAGTAATATTCCAAGTGAATTCTGCGTTAAAGTAAGAAGAAGCAAATAACATACATTAATTGTTTCAGGTACTTATGAAAGAAGTTGTTTCGGGTCTTCAATGGAAGCATTAGTTCACATTCGAGTGCCGATCAGAGAAATCCCCATTGGCAGATTAATGGAACTTGTAAGCATGCTGGCTAAACCATAAACAAGGAAAGCTAGAAAAAAGTTAATACACCATTTGATTCTTTCATATTTTAGGAGAATAATAAAAATCTTTCCCAAGAGCCATATGCTGTACCCAAGGAGGTATGGTTGTTAGTTGATAGATTATATCGACATGGCATAAAAACTGTAGGGCTGTTTGAAACACCAGGACTTCACAGTGAAATTATAGCTATAAGAGATTGGTTAGACAACGGAAGCCAAGATCCAATGCGTATCCTTCCCTCAATATAGAACTCGGGAATCTTACATGTAATCCTCGTTCCTTAACTTTTACACAGCTGGTAGCGTACATTCTGTTGCAGAGGCATTGCTGTTACTTTTAGAGTCTACGGCGGAACCATTAATTCCATACAATCTGCATAGTGTGTGCTTATCTGCGGCAACGAATTATTTACAGTGCAAGCAGGTATATAAATCGCTAAATGTTTATTCCCACCTGTAGGAGGAAATGGCTATGTGCATAGTAATTAACATTGCTCCAATTATGTAATAGATTGTGATGCAACTGCCAGAGATCAGAAGAACAGTTTTTCTTTACATATGCTACTTTTTGCAAGAGTTATTGAATCACATTCAAGATAATGAATTGGATGTGAAAACTCTAGGTAAGATTTTATTCGTTATAAGCATCCTTTCTAGAAATAATTAAATTTTTACTTCGTCGTTAATTTTGCAGCGACACTGTTTGGATCGATTTTCTTGAGAGATCCACCAAGAAGCAGAGATGACCGACATCAGAGAAGTCGTACTATTCAAGCAACAATTGATAGAAAAAAAGCTGCATTCGTTTATCACTTTTTAGTGAACGATCAAAGCGACTTTATTCTTAGTCGATAGTGAAATTTAAAACTTCGTTGTAAGTATTCACTAAATGCAATACAGACATTATTAACTTTACAAGAAACAGCGTTTCAAACTGTTTTGTTTAGCTAGGAATAATAATTTAATTAACAGCGATGTATTAAGAAAATATTTTGCAACATCTAACATTTCCACGATAGTACTTAATAATTGCGCTAACGAAATTTTTATGACAACACAACATACGTAAATAACTTGCCAATTGGGAAACACATTTTAATTAAATGTATTGTATGCTCTACGTGAAATACTCGTGTAATTAGATAATAGGTAAAATAATCCATGTTACAATTTCATCTAGTCCTTTGCAGCCCGATACGGCTAAGTACACATCGTGTATGTTTATTCATAAGAAATTATGTTCTCTAACTTACTTTAAATTAATCTTACATTAGCTTAAAGTTAAGTGTTTAAAATTGTAACAACGATTTCAAGTCTGCATAGTGGTAATTTTAAATCTACACCTTATTCAACATTTTTATGATTTTTAATGTGATGTACAAGTGCAAGATTATTTAGAAAGAATTTGAGTATTATAAACACGTGTCAGCTTTTGTATCAAAATTTCATTAAAAAACTACGTACAAAATGTGATGAGTAATGCAGCTTATTACGTTTTATTTTCAAACACATGATGTAACAAGTAGTGACATTTACTTATAAAATATAAAAGAAGCGGGAACATTGGTAAATAAGATCGTAGTTGCGATTAAATTTGAAAAGAAACTGCTTTTGTAAATATCGATTCGAACAAAATTGTAAAACGGTCGAGCCAATTTTAAAAATGACTCTTACAAAAAATACGAAGCACTTGAATTCTATAGGAGAAAGTACCCTTTAAACTGATACACCAAACACAAAGAGGACGAAGAACAGTGAATAAATGATAATTTTTCAGTTCCCTATGAAAGGGAACATCAACTGCAACTTACTATTGGAACACACAATACGTTTCTAACGAATTATGAGAAAGACAAAGAATTTATCTTGAATGTTTGTCTCTAATGACGAAAGAGTGCAAATCTATTTACAGAATGAACTGAAACACACTCTACTTTATTGAATGGACAAACGATGAAAGAATTTTAAAAATTGAAACCTTTTTGAACTGTGTCAGCTGGTTTGAATTCCAATTGACCATCACTTGCCACTGGTGTCAACGTTGATTCCTCAGCCTCCTGTAAACAACAGTTTCGCGTGTAATGCATGCATTTTATCGTTAATCAAATATCAAGCACCAAGTAGGCACAAGTTTACTTACCCCCTCTGAGAAGAAAGTATCGATCATCGCCATTGCTTTCTGATACACTTGCTCTGTTTCGTGATGTTGAAGACCCTCTAGTTTGTCTAAACCTCCAATTTCTTCTATCATAATAGCAACCCGTTCAGCTTCTCCCATCTTTTCCGCTGCGTTCAAAATATTAGTTAACCCATCGAGAACTACAACCACAGTTTTCCAATCCTTGGCATCTAACAAACTGCAAAATGGTGCCAACACTCCCAACTGTACCAGTTGAGCTAACTGCTGTACAGTTCCACCTGTAGTTAAATTAGTCACAGCCCATGCTGCTTCTTTCTGAGATTTAAAATCTCCCTGTGTAACAATATACAGGATTATATAATCATTTTCCTAAATAATCACGTTCAATGAGAAGTGTAATTTACTTACAGACTGCAAAACATGTATTAAAGGTGGCAGCAATCCCACGTTTATAACGTGTTGAATTTGTTCCATGTTACCGGCAGTAATATTACTAATAGTCCATGCCGCCTCTTTGACGATATTAATACGATGATGCTGTAATAATAATCCAAACTGCGGTAAACCACCTGCCGATATTATTGCATCGGTTTGCATATCATTGCCTGTAGCTATATTTCCAACTGCACGAAGCGCTGGTATCAGCACAGTGACTTCAGTCGAGGCAAGTAAATCTACAAGCTTCGGAATAACTCCACATTCAACAACCGCTTGTATTTTATCATTAGGGCCATCAGTGAGATACGAAAGAGCCCAGCAAGCATCAGCTGTAATGATATACAAATCGTGTCGCTTTAGAAAATTCCATATTAGTTTAAAAATAGTTTCGCCTTCGACTGCACTATATATTAATACCATTACATGTACGATTAGCTCACCAAGTATCTCTTTATCGGTGTTACTAAGTAAACGGTTCAACACTGGAAGAGCAATTTTTACAACATCGAACGGAGGTGGAGGATTTTTGTTGCGGCACAGATTCGATAATGTCCAGACGATATTGCGTGTAAATGTTACCTAGGCGAATGAAAAATTTAAGTAATAATTATGTGCCTATATTACGGCATTTGTGCATCATACATACAGGAGTATCAGGCTTGATTAATTCTAACAAGAGAGGCATCGCATTGTGTCCAAGAACGAGATCACGAGTCATTGGTCCATCCCCAGCAATGTTTCCAAGCGTCCACACTGCTTGCTCGGCGACGTTAGGCAACGCAGACTTTAGTAGTGCAACCAATTTAGGTATAGCGCCATGCTTCACGACAACATGAGTTTGTTCCGATGTACCAGACGCTACATTGGTCAATGCCCATGCTGCTTCGAACTGCAGCGCAGGGCTGCAAGCGTTCAAAGAAAATTATAAACACCTTAACTTATGTAAAAGTCAACTAAATTTACTACAGTATCTGCATACTTGTGATGGCAATCCAAAAATTCCACACAACGTGGGACGATCCCACGCTGTATCATAATATCTATCGGTGGGCTCTTCTCTTGACTTAACATTTTTCTACAAGCCTGCGTCGCTTGAAGTTGAATCGTTTCGTCTGGACATTTCATGCCAACCACAATTTCTTCCACAGATGTAGAAATGGGCGAAAGGTTGCTTTCACCTATAGGGGATTGTGACTCCTTCCCTATACTGAGATTACGACGCTTTAATAACTGATCATCTTTCCTAGCTTTGCGCAATTCAACAGACACTTCGCTTCTTCTTCTACGCGCCTCCTATAATAGCAAATTAGATGTTATATAACAATTGTTGAAACCAAGGGTACATTTATCGACCACAACCGCATTAAAAATAACGGTAGATATTAATCCTTACTTCGTGCTTGTAATTGAATTTGAAATTAGCCTTGCGGCTATGACTGTCAGCTTCTGGTGCAGGCATCTTTTCAATGGAATAAACAAATCAGGTATATATCTTCCTCTGTAAAAATAGAAAGAACAACAATTTTACAAAATTGATTTAATAACGTGTAGGATATTAACATAATTGTACAAATGTTGTGAAAAGGAAAGAAGGGAAGGAGTTGCTTTTGTCCCATGAATTATTTAACGATACAGACAATTACAAGGAAACGCACCGTGAATCGTGATTAGCGACTAATCAACTTATTATACACAGCAAGATGATTAGTAAAAATGTAACTGTTTACTATTCCGCACGATGAACAAGCATACTTATAGCTATGCTACATAAATATATATCGCGTTCAAAATCACGTTCAAATAATACGCTACTTCGAACCCTGCGTCTTCTAACGGTTATTTGCAACTTCTCTTCAACCCTCCTTTCGCGGTACATAAACTACGTCTATGATGTCGATCGTAATGAATATCGGAATTGAAAGATTTCACTCACTGTGAATGTGTCAATAAATATTAGACGAATATGCCGAACAGATCATAAATTATCGCTGGTTATCGCACTGCTCGGTAACTGATCGCGACCCGCGCGTCAAATGTACAATGGCTGGCTGAGAAGTTTCTTTGTACTTAGAACCTGTTGCTGTTGATCGGAGGACGAAAAAGAAATTATTGTTTACCTTCGACCAATTAGAACTTCCATCTACGTCTGACGACATACTGTAGTGAATCGCGATTGGTGGCTGGAAGTATAGCGACGCATGATTGGTGACTCGATATTCAACGTTTAATTTTTAAGTCAAAATATACTGATCGTTCATTATCATAACGTAATTTAAAATAGAATTAAGAATATTAATCGGAATGCATATTGACATTTCAGAATACGAAATTTCTATTAATATTTATCGTTCAGAGTATTATTGATCGTAATCGATGCAGAAGCCGTTACGATCGTTCGTGTGAAACATTTCTTTGTAATTGTCCGATAAAGAATAAAAGACTCACGTAAGTATATACTTGTATCAATAAGAAATTCTACGGAAAATCTAGTAATACGAAGTTATTTATAAAAGATTATAACGTACCTTGAAGAGCCAAATATTAATTAAAGCTGTAACATCAACTACATACTTACATATAACTAATGTAAAATCGTATATTGTAAACGCAATCGGTGAATGGGGATTTTTGCTACAGGGAATCAGTTTAAATATCTTTTAATGTACAAAAGTATTGATACTGTACAATGATTATATAACGAGCGTTACAAATGAATTAATATTACTAGAATATTACAAATTTTATATAAAGTAAATAGCTTCGTTCTGTTACGGTACTATTATAAAATATTATAATTAATTTATATTCGATGAAGCATTTTTATCGTATTGTCAACGAGGTACAGATATGTATCTTAAAGAGTTATTATTCCGCCGAAGTAAATGTACAGCTCATTCATATCCAGTTTGTTAGCGTAATATGTCACATCCTTAAGTTAGTTTTGTAGCTCAGTTCGTTATTTGTGCAACGCAGAATGTCTGCGAAATCTGAACTTATTAAGTAAAGTATTTTGCTGCGCATCTCGCGAACTCTCATGTGATACACGACTCCACGGTTTTCTTAACAGCATCGCGTGCATAGGGTATGTAGGACAAAGAATACCACGTCATCGCCAGCGACTGGATTATTATAAATATAAGGGCCAATCCAGGATTTTTCAGCTAAAAATATATACATTAATCGAGGAGAACTATGTTACTACGGCATACACATTCTGCATTGGATGTATTTCTCTATACTTACATGCAAAGCTGCGAACAACGTGAGCGCAATTGTAGCGAATACTAAAACAGTCGCAATTATTCTCGTTGGTGCAAACATCTTCTTTAATTGATTGCATGGACCCATTAAAAAGCACGTGCTACAAGTAAAGTAAATGTTTCGTCTTTAAAAGAGTTACGAGCTTTATACAAAATTCGTTTACATAAACTCACATTGCGCAATAATTGTACAAACAAAGCTGGAAGGACTTTTGGGAAAATAATTACACAGAAATCTATAATTCAAATAACGTTTATGAAACAGCTGTTAGTACAATCTTTTGACAAATTTAGTAATCCATTTGATTGCGCTATGAGAAATTTATTTTTCAATGAGTAGGATACAATAGTAAATGATTTATGAGTAGTTTCGGAAGAAAAGATATTCCTACAAGTAGTACGTTGGATAGAAATTTGAATTTAAGTATGCTAGTTTACCTTGTTATCGAGATGCCATTCCCTAATGTGTAGAATACAGCGAATACTGTAAGTCCTCTGTGTAGAAACAGCGCAAACGATCCAAGGAAAGAGCAGAGGATGCCAACAACGAAGCAGATAGCGAAACCTTTTATCCGAGTGGACCAACTTAATGTACTTTGGTCCATAACCTGAAAACACGATGTTGTCCAATGCATTTTGAATTGTAATAGACAGCATTATAATTTCTAATTATTGTTATTAATGGAAGCCAGAGATTACTAAACTTATATCTTTACCGTAAAATCCTCATCTGCCTTCCATTGTCACATGTAAGCATTCAACATAAGAATTTTATACAAGATAAAATAACACGTACGCGACAAAATTAACATTACGAGCTAATATTCAAATTTAAAAAATATTAATTACCTGACCAATAATACCGCTTTCTTCATCGCACTGGTCGTTGCCACTTAGAGCTCTCCTTAGCTTATCCATTTTCTACTTTAAACTGATTACAATTTTCAAGATCTAATACTTTATCTGTAATACTTATTGTAAGTTGACACAATAACTCCCCTCACGAAATTGTAAACGGCTCGCCTCCCGTAAATATATGACTCATTTCAACGATTAACAATAATGGTTAACGTCGATAGGAGAATAATTGTATCTCGACTGCTATTAATACTAAAGGTCAAGAAACAGTAAATTACATATTACGTTAAAAAAATGAGACGCATTAACGATATGTATTTAAGTAGTACAAAGTAGTATACTGGACGAAACAGCTGTCTTCTTATTAGCATTCAGAATGATTCTGAATTCGCTCGAACACCTGCTCACACCCTATATATATATATATATATAAAATAAATGAACGCTATATATTGCAAATATGAATGCGTGGTATCACCCAGGATATGTTTAAAGGACACAGTGATGCAATACTTATTAGGAGATTCTTGATATCTGAAAAGTTAAGACTGGTTCTGTACAAGAAGCAACCTAAGTGGTTGATACGTTGTCATGATAAGGATATTTACTCGAATAAACTGTACCATACTATGGCGCAGCAAACCTTAAACTAAATTAAAACCTATTAGAACATTAAATTGCTCTAGTTAGGGGAAAAATAAGGTTGAGTTCTTTCTTCCTAAACATTTTTTTATACAAATTATCATAACCTCGTATCTAAATTTTCAAATTTACGGGAATGTTCAATTTATTATACATTAATGGAACTTAACGGATGTAAGGGCTTAACGAATACAAGATAAATAAAAGATTTATATATATGTATATTACATAATATTGTGGTATGTTACGCCTGTAACGTACACTACGTACATATTTAAAAATAAGCAGATGCATTTTGCGAGTATGTAGATGCAATTTCATGAACATAATCAGCTGCACGTTCTTCTCCAATGTCCCTTAATATAGTTTCCATATCCTTCAGAGACAAAGATGCCTGTACCTACAATCCATTTTTTAATATATTTATTGAGATTGTTAAGCCTTTAATGGCCGCATTGCTGCTGCTCGAGGCTTCCGAGTGAAAGTTATGTTCAATTGGACTATTATCATGTAGAAGCCAGCTGCAACGTTGGCATAACAGCGCAACAATCGTCCAAATGGACATGCCTTACATATGGAAGCCTCAAACAACACCTCTACTATTATACGAAGCTTCAATATGAGCTATATTGTTACAGATGAAAGTAAAGCATACATCAATGTAGTTTAGAAGCAGAAGGGATGGACTCGATGTGTTGTGATGCAGTGATTGCAAAAGGTATTCAAAGTTAACGCGTTTCGCAAGTTTCTTCCATCCATGTGTTTCGTCTAGAAGATTAGATAATTTTTCTTTCCTTTCATTATTCAACCAATTTGTTGAATCATCCTCGTCATCCACTTCTTCTTTAGTGGAAACGAAATCCAGCTCATCCTTGCCTTCCTCGGTCTGATTCAGAAGCTGTAAAATCTTTACAAAACAGAAACATTTCCTTAGCTCAAAGAATAATTAACTTAACAGTTTTTGAGTCTGCTAGAACTTATTAATAGATATGTGTACATATACGTATAACGTAACATAATTTACATCTGGTTTGTTCATGGCCAAATCGAACGATGACTGTCCAGTAGTTTCCTCTGTGCTTTCATGATCCGAATCGACTTCGACTTTTATATCAACGTGTGATCCTCTTCTATTGTCCACCTATTTTAAGTATGTAGAAAAAAGTATTTACATTGAACGCATTGAAGATTCGAAACTTTCTGGGCAAAAATTCTAGAGGTAAAGTACATACAGTTTCCGGCTCCCGATTATGATTCTGAATGTGTGGATCTGCACCATGATGTATTAATAATGCGCACAGTTCTTTTGCTCTTGTTCCGGAATGTACAACTGCAGTATGCAAAGCTGTATTTCCACTGAAGTTTCTTTTATTTACGTCTATGTTTGCCTGTAGCAATAAAATGTGTTTGATGAGAGTAAGGACAATTAACGAGAGTAAACGATTACGTTGATGTAAAGAAACAATAATATACCTCTTTCAGTAAAAATTCAACGATGTCTTTGTGCCCGCCTTCTACAGCTATGTGTAACACTGTTCGACCATACGACATATCAGTATTATTTACATTCGCTCCTGTTCGAACAAGTGAACGCACCGCATCATACGATCCTGCTTCTGCAGCAAGATGTAAAGCTGTCCACCCAGCATCATTGTGGGCCTCAATGTCCATTATTTTCTCCGATAATAAAGTATCGACACAGGCACCAGCTTCAGGGACTGAAACATATACGCATTCATTACAAAATCGACTCAACTTCTATTTATTCTCTCATAAATTCACTTACTTCTTACAGCAGCATGTAACGGAGAAAATCCATGTTCATCTGTGCGATTTGGGTCAGCACCCAGCATGAGTAACACTTTTGTAATTTCTGGTTGATTTTGTAAAACAGAGTAATGCAATGGCGTCTAATGAATAAAATATTACACCCGTTAAAATAACCGTACTACAGTGCCAAATATTTTCATTTAATTCACGTTTTATCGAAATTTCAATCGCGTAGAGATATATTTCGAGAATATTTACTTTTCCAGAACTGTTCTGTCCATTGACCAGCATCCTGCAATCCTTATCGGTGCTCATCAACATTAGAATATGTTTAACTATATTACGTTGACCATAACGAAGAGCTGCGTGCAATGGTGAATCCCCGTACGTGGAACGATCTCTAAGTAGCTTTTGTACGTGATCTGCTATATTCTTTGAATCCGTTTTCATGCATTTCATAGCTTCGGTGAGTACATGTCTCGGAAACAACGTATCATCCTGGTGTTAGTAGTGAAAACAACTTATGTCAGTCATTGTTTTATAATACATTATGTTAAACCAGATATCGAAGTAGTATACTTTAATAACAAGTAATACATACTTGTTTACTCGATGGACCATCAAGGACAAGCATATCATCATTATTGTCAACATAGTTCAGGTATTCTGCAAAAATATACAATTTAAAAGTACTATAAAATAATTCTCATTTGTAGAAGCAAGGGTCTCGTACTCACTATCAAGTTCTATAGTGTCAAGGAAATTTTTGCTCATTGGCAGTGTACAGCCCTCGGACAATAATCTTTTTAATTCTTTAGAAATTTCTAGGCTGTCGCTACTGATGTTTTCTGCTGGAATCTCGGTTCCAATGTTATTATATGAAGGTTTTATATGTGATAATTCCGTACTTCCAGAATATGACATTCTTTGACGCTTCTTACCTGTGAATAATATTATTTATAACATTCTTTTAAGTTTCTTATAATTATCGTAAGTAGCTTACGTTAGATAACGTACCTAGCTCTCTATCGCTGGGTTTGTAAGTAAACTTTATTGATTCCGAACAATCTGCATCAGATGGTCGTTCCAGTTGTATGAAAACTTCTTTTGGCGATGTTATATTGCGGTCTTTATATGGCGGAGTTCTATGAAAATGATAATAGAGATGAGATGCAAAGAATTATAAAGACAACAGAATAAGTTATGATATAGTTATATGAAATGTTGAAGTACCGAAATGCAATGGCATATTGACGATGCACGTCCAATTCTGAAAAGCGTCCGTACGCGCACCAAACTTCACAATCGTCCTCGTTTAGCTCATAAAACTTTATCCTAATATTTTCTGTAATAAATACAATGGCTACTACTCTTCTAATACTAATATACCATTAATACATTTTTATTTCAAGTATACTCGACACACTTACTTTTCCCAACTTTTTCGACAAATATGAACACCTCTTCTCCTCCTTCGACACTGCTAGTGTATTTGTCAATCCTGCATATTTTCAGTTCTCCCGTCAATGCGCTTTCTAGTTAATTGCGAATATCATTTTAAATATTTATTTAATATAAAATATTTCTACATATATATTGTAAATTCTTGCTTACTAAGATTATTGATGGGATGAGAATAAACAGGATCTGTTATTGGTATCATAATATCATGTTTATCCATAATAAACGCTTGAAAACATAGCGCAACGCTGTTCAAGTTCACGCACTTTTGGTAGTAGTCAGCATCAGCTTTGATCTTTAAAATCAAGTTTCCATTAAAATAAACGCTCGTATTCAATCAAACCTATTTTCTTTTTCAAATTTTTATATAATGAAACGCACTACAAAGCTAATATAAGAGACACAGAACAATTACCCTACTACAATATGAAATCTATGAAAATGATATAATCGAATACCATACCTGCGCTTCTTCCCGAGTACTGAGAGATGCATTTATATTTTTCCTTTTACGTTTTTCCAAAGCTTCCATTTGCATCTTCTTTATAAGCTCTTCTCGGACATGCTTTTTTGCTGTATGAATAATTCCCATTCCATGGAATCTGCATATATTATAAGCAACTACTATTAAATATATTAATAAGTAAATTAATGGTTTATACGAAGCAACATACGTCGCGACAAATCCAGTATCAGGAGAAACCTTGACGTGATGTGGATCGTCGAGATCGGTGGAACCTTCTTTGCGCACTAATCTATGAGCATGAGGTATTCTCTGGCCTTCGTCAGATGTGACCAATGTACATCGTATCACTGCATTCTCCAGATAATTGTGTAACTAATGGAGAAAAATTGTTGTAAATAGTTGGAAAGCTTTTTGCATCGTATTAGGATATGTATATTGTAAAAGAAAGATGTGCACACACACCCGAACACTTGGTGCTCGTTTTTTGCCACTGCCACATATATTTGCCGCACCCAAACTTCCGTGTGTTCCTATCATCTCCGACTTATACCGAAATCTAAACTTTTCTGTTGGCTGATCCACGATTGTTAAATATGACTCCCCGATTACTTAAAAATGAAAAAGTTGAAGAGTTTGTATGACATCGTACATTGTGCATATAATCGTTTGACCCAATAACAAAATGACGATAATACGAGGCAGTGACAGCAACAACGGACTAACCCACATTTTTTTTCGAAATTGAGTTAGTAGCAATAAGGTATTCCAATAAGCTTTACTAATCATATAGAATAGGAAAAAAAATTTTTTAATGTGGGTTAGTCTGTTGTCGCTCTCACTGCCTCATATATACCTGTGACCTTTTTCAGTGGTATATAATCAGTGACATGTAGTGGTGACACAGAAGTCGACATGGGTGAAGCAGCGCTTGCTGTCCCTTGCGATCCACTAAACGGGCTACATATGCCTTGACTGTTGTTCGCCTGTAATTCTGGGGAATGAAACAATTTTATATACAAGTGTCTACAGTGAAAAGAGACGAAAATTTTATTTCTGATTTCATATAAATATGTCGTTTAAAGATATGAACGATACATAACCGCTTTTAATATTTTGAAATGCTAAAAATCATAAGCTCTACAATGTTATCCTTACTAGTATCATTATTATCAGGAAACATCTTTTCACTCCGTTTCATTTGACGAACGTGTACAACAGAACGTGACAGAACGTATCTGACAGTCCTAAATTACAATCGGTCTGACAATCTAAAATACTAATGTAATTAAACGCATTTCTTACAGATATGTTAATAACAACGTAACGCGTAATAAATATGTTAGGACACATCTAAGAAGTGTGATTGGCACTTACCATGTCCGTAGAGAAAATAATCCTGATTTTCAGACATATCCTGTAAGTCCTGTAACATCATGTAATTCTCGTAGACTTCAGGCATTGTGCGTACACACAGCTAAGCAAATGGTCGCTATTTCAATTTCAAAGAATGTGATGCACAAGTACTAATAAACATCGAAAATGAAACAACTATAAGAAGAAAATTAAGCGCGGAGTACTGTCATTTTAGATTAGATTCTAAAGATGCTCGCGCGTACACGCCGAACATGAATATTAACTTATCAGACAATGCGTCAGAATATAACCTTGACGGTAGTTGTAGGGTTTTCCCCGTAAAAACCAAGCGTCGTTGGCCAATCGTGCTTTACCGATAAATTTCCCGCAAAAATGAGCGTAGCGTGGCAAGCATTTTGAAAGCCTACAACCAATGTTATATCCTGTTCCTCTCCAAATATTATCTTACTTGATACAAATTTTATATACGTTATATAATTTTGTAATAATTTGCAGAATTGTTATAAATTTGAATAGTTATGTAGTACGCATTTATCAATATAGTCAACGTTGCTATTGTCACGACGATAGAAATACTGATGATAGTGATGCTAAGCTGTCGTTAAGGTGCAAATCCACGATGAAAGAAAAAAATATCGTGTCTCACATGAGATTTTCATTTCCATTATTATTATTCTTTTATTTCCATTATTTACATTTTGTTGTCGCTGAGATTTTTGTCTCATGATAGAAAAGTCGCATGAAAAATCTCATCGTCGTGGCCACCTACAGGAGCGGTGGTTAGGTTATGTGTGCATGACTACATGCAAGCGCAGTTCATGCACGCATGCCACCGCTTCTGTAGGTGTTTCCCCCAGGGATCGGCGGTCTTCAGCTACCGCTGTTGAAGGGGGAACACCTACAGGAGCGGTGGCAATGGTGCATGAATTGACGCCACGCGAAGTCAGCCAAGTGGCGACACACGAAGCGAATATGACGTCCACAGTGTCGCGCCTCGAGCCACAGTGATGGAAGGGGAAACACCTACAGAAGCGGTGGTAATGTGTACGTGAGACGCCACGATTGGAGACGAACCGACGCCAGCCTCAAGCGAGTGACGCCGCGGCCAACCAGCGTCGCCATCATATTTCCCGGTGACGTTGGTTGGCCGTGGTTCGGTTCGTCTCCCATCGTGGCGTCTCACGCCATATTACCACCGCTCTCTGCAGGTGTTTCCCCCTCCATCAGCGTAGCTTAAGCCCGCCGTTCCCTGAGGTAGCGAAAAAAAGAAGCAGCTCAGAGCTGTCAGGCGAACGCACCTCGAAGTATTACATACCATAGTGTGAAAGTCTGAAGACAGTTCCTGTATAGTTTTAAAAAAGAGCTGCTTCTTTTGTTCGCTACACTACATCCACTCCGTCGGTTGGAGTGAAGCTGGCTGCGAACCCCTACCTACATGATTCCGATTAGTTTGGAATAGCGGGGGATATATCGCGAACATACTATATATATGCACAGAAAGGCATGATATACTTACTAAGTACACGAGTCGTACATCGTACATCATTTACACTCCAATCGCGGGCATAGTCTTCCACGGTGTATCAATCATTTAACGATGTCGACCAAGAACGAAAAGATTGGTATAATTGGCAGGTAATGAGACTTAGTTAAGTAAAATACATTGAAGAATAGTAGTAAATCCATTTTTTATGTTTCACCTCTTTTAATTTAACGCGCAATGTGACTATATCTATATAAGAGATTGTTTTATATTCGTACATAGAAGGCAACAATTAAAATATATATCGTAATACTAAATATGTGACCAATGACCTGTATAATATTAACATAATAACATATTGCTTAGAAGTTATCGTTTACGTAGTATTATCTGATACCACGAAAGTTTTATTATCCGGAAATTTTTTTCACTTGTAAAACAAGTTTTCCATGCGCGGTATAGTAGAAAGCTGCAGTAACAGCCGTCTCAACAATTTGCTACAGTGAAAGCTGTACGGCACAACTACGAAATATGTTTACAGAAGATACATTTTTAAAAGCTAAATTTCCCCATCAAGATAATCCTTAAATGATAGTTCATTTAGAAATTACATGTTTAACCGCTACTAGTTCGATTTGAAAATTACGTCAATGATAGCCTGACTCTGTTCTACATTGATAAGATAACATTGAAAGGACTTACAAGATAAATATATACGTAGTTGCATCTATCTTACAGGGATCAGGTTTCAAATACTCTACGTTATTAAATAATCAAAATATAAAGTTCAAAAGATTGTTTAAACTATGCATTTAAAAATGAGAATAATACGAAATAAAGTATTACCGGTAATGCCAGTAATGTTGATTAATTCACATTTATTTATTATTTTAGCGGCTTAATCGGTCGTAGCTGGGCTATGCTCTTTGCCGGCGTAGGGTACAACGTAGTTATTTATGACATTGTAGAGGAGCAAATTGCAAAAGCTCTCGAAGATATTCATCAGCAATTGAACCGCCTTGAAAGTGGTGGTCTTTTACGAGGTGTCCTTACTGCCGATCAGCAATTTAAATTGATCAAAGGTTCGCTCCTATATTTGTGAATTATTATATGCCCGCATGCAATGAGCTATTTATAAAACCAATCTTACAAATCCTGTCAAAATATTGTCGATCAAATATTGATTAACGTCTTACGAACAGGATCGTCTAATTTGGTCGAAACCGTAAAAAACGCTACTCTCATCCAAGAATGTGTTCCTGAAAACCTACCGTTGAAACTTAAGGTTTACAACGAGCTGGACAATGTTGTCGACGATAAAGTCATTTTGTCCTCGTCAACGTCCACGTTCCGTCCATCTTTGTTCAGCGAAAAATTGAAACACCGCTGTCAAATAATCGTCTCACACCCGGTAAGCGCGCTTTTGATCTACACCCGTTAGAGTTTAATTAGAAAAGTAATCCCCGATGTAGGTTATTCTTTCAAATAATGGAATACTTATGTTGGTATGAACATAGGTGAATCCCCCGTATTACGTACCACTGGTCGAAATTGTGCCAGCGCCGTGGACACGCTCCGAGATACCAGTGCAAACGAAAGCCATCATGGTTGAAATAGGCCAGAAACCTGTAGTACTTAGCAGGGAAATCGATGGCTTCGCGCTTAACCGAATACAGTATGTAAATATTTATTTGCAATAGATAATTATGTAACGAATAAGTGCATAGCTACTGGAACGAATTAATGTACATTTAGGTACGCGATCTTAAACGAAGCGTGGAGATTAGTAGCTGATGGCGTATTAAGCGCAAAGGACGTGGACGCTGTGATGAGCGAAGGTCTTGGAATGCGGTACGCGTTCCTCGGTGCTTTCGAGGCAGCGCACTTGAACGCGGAAGGTAAAGTTATTTACTACGCATCGGGAATAGAAAGTTTCATTGGACCATTTCACAGTTTCTATTATCTTTCAGGAATGAAGAAGTACTGCGAGACGTACAAAAATTCGATGTACAACGTAAGCATGACATTCGGCCCCGTTCCTAAATTCGAAGGTGAAGTGGCGGAGAAGATTAGCAACGAATTAAACGAGATGTGTCCATTGGATAAACTTCAAGAGAGGCGCGCATGGAGAGACGAAGCTTTAACGAAGTTATCGTTACTGAAGAAGGAGTTGAATAAAACAAACTGAATCATTAAGATGTTCAAGCTGATTCACGAATCACGATAAATCGGAACTTTTCATTTTGTAATGAATGAAATTCTAATAAAAGTTACATCTAAATATAAGACCATCTTCTTTCATTCCAATTCATACGCGAAATTTTACTTTTGCATGCAAGAACGGCCTTGGGACACTCGAGCCTTTTTTTTTGCATAAAACGCGTAATTGGATTCCTCGTTCTTTTCTATATATGCAGGGGCGTCCGGAGACTTTTTTCCAGGGGGGGGCAACTTTGGGATGATGGTAAAGAAAAATATACCCGTCTTGCTTTTTTAACTCATTTTATAGTGCCAATTTAATTAAAAATTTAAGACCAAAATTTAAAAATATTTTTTAGTATAAACTTAATTAAGATCAGTTTTGAAAAATAAGCGATTTTTTCTCAAAAGCCAGCTTCCCCCCCCCCCCACCGACCCTGTGGACGCCTATGTATATATGCCCTCGAAATGTCACTGCCGTATCTTTAAAATTGACAGAGCTGTGGTAAATTTTGTGAATCGACGATGACCAACTGACCCTAACTCGTATCTAAGCCGAACATACATGAACCTGAACATGACACGATATTCTTTCTATATTTCTCCATTTTATGCAAGGGCCTGAGAGGACTGTAATTAAGATTAATTTCACTGATTAATTTATTACTTCCGATTGTAATAATGCAACTACAAAGGATATATCAAATTTTCAAATATTATAGACAATTTTACAACTTCACTATGCATAAAAAATATCTAACTTCATGTTTACAAATGCTTTTCTCGAAACTGACTTTTGGCACTGAGGCCCTACTTTCATCCAACAGTACACTTACTGAGCCTAAAACGCTGCAGGTAAAAGTGAAAGATCAATTGTTTTTTTTAGGTATAAAGTTTATTGTATTTATCCAGTATAAGTAATTAACGTTTTCCTCCAACACGCGGCGCTGATTTCTGTGTCACTTTCGCAGCTTTGTGTTTTGGCGCAGATTTTGCCTTAGCAGGAGCAACAGTTTTCTTTGTTGCTTTTGCAGCTTTCTTCTGTTCTTTTGCAGCCCTAATATCAACATTTAAAACAAATTTTAAGACGCAATACTTTGATAACAGACGAATTACCAAATGTATGTTAATACTGAATGTGTATGAACCCGCAAAAGCCAGACAGTGAGAATATATAATACAATTCTGGGTGAAGCAGTCCCGTTACTCTAAGACATTCTAAAATCCAACATGATACAAATCGTGTCAGAGGAAGAGATGTCTACCACAATAATTTCAACTGCAAATCATAATAAAGAGACCTTGGATATTCAAAGTGGAAACATTAAAGCAAACTATACTTACTTAATTGCTTGCTCTCTCTGTGCCCTACGAATTTCTGGCTTCATATTACGTTTGGCCAAGATATCTGTGAGAGATGCACCTACTATAGCGCGTTGGAACTTCTGAGTGCGTCTCGTCCTCTTCTTCGCTTGTTCCTCCTCCTGACCCTTCTTGTGCTTCCGTCTATAACATCAAACCATGTCTGATAAATCTGCTTCTCGCTCCGATGAATTTAAAACGCGGTAAAGGGAAACGCACCTGTATAGTACAGTCCATGTGACTTTTCTGGGATTACGCTTCATTAAATGTGCAGACTCACATTTTGAATTCAAGAAGGTGAATGTCTGCAACATGGTAGAAGGTTAAGATTGACACATGAATGCAAGCTGAATATTAAGTTAGCACTGCTCTCGATCATGAAACGTTTCAGGTAACAGAAACTGAACGTTACGACAACGAACATACGTAAATCATAATTGTACATACTTTTCCATCCACTTTAACCATGGTTTTACCATGGCCGGGATATATTTTATATCCACTGTATGCGCAAAGGCCAATCCTGAAAAGATTGACAACATACTCATTAGAATTACTATACCGATGCAGTTATTTGGTCACACGGAGGAAACTTTCAACGATTGCACCACACGCGACGGATATTTATGCCATTAAAAATCTCCACTTACTTCATGTTGAATTGTCACGAAAAGACGGACTCGACAAAAATGGCCGATCCCCTCCCCTTTCGCTTCGTGCAAACGTGCAATCAGTGGCACCAATATTGAGGACAGAAAATGAACACAATGTAATTATTCAAAACTTAATAATAACGCTTGATATACACATAATAGAAGCGTAAAAGAAAACGCATATGAAACACGAATACATATAATTTAATAAATTTAAATTGAAGCATATCTTGTATACATTTTTTATAATACATCACTAATTTTATTTATTGTCAGTTGAAAGCACTGACTTTTACACAAATAACATGTGTATATAGTTAACACAGTTGAACGTTATTTATGGTTAAGAAAATGTGCTCTAACCTGAAGAACTATTATAACGTTAAAAAATGTCATTGAAACTGCTGAATAAAAGTTCATATATCTAAGAATCGAACTTAAAATACCTGTGGTTCATAAGTATTATAACTATGTCAAATAAACCTGCGTGCTCGCTGATCTGTACTTAAGGGTGTTTTCTTGAATACACACACATATATATATATATATATATATATAGTTATTAAAATAGTCAAAGATTACAGACCCTTAGGATGGAAGACGCAGATATTGTGGGGTTTGCTAACCCCGAAGAAATAAACGAGAATGATGAGGAAACCGAAATCACGAATATTAAGAAGAATGTATCCAAGAAGTCAGGGGGTTTTCAATCCATGGCTCTTAGTTACGATGTATTAAAAGGAATATTAAAACGTGGGTACAAAATACCAACACCTATACAGAGAAAAGTAAGTCTATTACTATAATAGAAATAAACAAATGGCTTTTTATTTATGGTTAATTATAAACTGTTTTTGCAGACGATTCCTTTAGCTTTAGAAGGCCGTGATGTGGTAGCAATGGCAAGAACAGGTAGTGGAAAGACCGCTTGTTTTTTAATCCCCTTGTTTGAGAAATTGAAAGTGAGGCAAGCGAAAGCTGGCGCCAGAGCTTTGATTCTATCTCCTACGCGCGAATTAGCGTTACAAACATTGAAATTCATAAAGGAAATAGGAAAATTCATGGGCTTAAAAGCAGCTGTAATTTTGGGAGGTGATAGTATGGAGAATCAGTTCAATCTAATCCATGGGAATCCTGATATATTGGTGGCAACGCCGGGAAGACTTTTGCATATATGTATCGAGATGGATTTGCAATTGAACAGTATTGAATACGTTGTGTTCGATGAAGCTGATAGGTAAGAATATTTTCTTCAACATTGTACTCCATTTTCATTCGATTTTGCAAAGTACATCTTCTAAATTATGTTGCAGATTATTTGAAATGGGGTTCGGCGAGCAAATTCATGAAATCACAAACAGATTGCCAGAGACACGACAGACATTGTTATTTTCTGCGACGTTACCTAAGGTTTTGGTAGAGTTTGCAAAGGCTGGGTTAAGTGACCCTGTTCTATTGCGTTTAGATGTAGATACCAAAATACCAGAACAGTTAACATTGTCGTTTATTGTCTGTCGTCCGGAAGAAAAACTAGCGGTACTGTTATGTTTATTGAAACAGGTTATCAAAAATGATTCTCAAACAGTGGTATTTGCTGCAACACAGCATCACGTTGAATACATTCATCAGGTATACAATCGAAGCCTGTAACTTTATTTTCGCACAGTACATAAATATATTTTCTGCATACAGTACTTACAATTTATTCATAGGTGTTAGACAAGGCAAGAATTTCTAATACGTATATTTATTCTAACTTGGATCCATCAGCGCGAAAGATAAACGCAGCAAAGTTCCAAGCTAGTAAAGTTAGGGTTCTGATAGTAACTGACGTCGCTGCTCGGGGTCTAGATATTCCGCATTTGGACAATGTGATAAATTTCAATTTTCCTGCAAAATCGAAACTCTTTGTACATAGAGTAGGTAAGCAGTTAAATTACTCTTAACGTCATAGAAATTTTTCAAAAGATATAATTAATCGTTTTCGTAACAGGACGTTGCGCACGAGCGGGTCGCACTGGAACTGCTTACAACATTGTATGCCCAGATGAGTATGCTTACCTTTTGGATTTGCATCTTTTCCTTGGCCGTTCCTTACGTATAATTCCACCATCCGGGTCTATAGAGAATACAGAGGGTGCGATAGGTAAAATGCCGCAAGCAATGATAGAGGAAGAACTTGCTGAATTAATAAATTGGCAAAATAATTCCACAGACCTTGTATGTGCTTTTTAGATATTTTTTAAGGTACATAAAATTTAGTTAGATATTTATCATGCTTTCAATTCGTCTACAGCAAAATATGGAGCAAGTGTGTGATAATGCGTATAAACAATATATTAGATCGCGACCAGCAGCCTCGTCGGAAAGTATTAAAAGAATAAAGGAGCTGCACATCAGCGAAGCAGGTGTAATACCAGAATATTCCGACGTGTCTTCTAATACTACGAATTTATTGTCGAAAATATTAAATTATAGACCACAAGGAGTAAGTATGCTTTTAAAATTTAGGTAGATTTTGTTGTTACTAAGTATCAGTGTTCACTTGAAACAGACGATATTTGAAATCGGAGCAAGGGCGTCCTCTATTGACTATCAAGTTATGAAAACCAAACGGTCGATTCACAAGGAAAGTATTACGAACTTTCGTAGAAAAGCAGAAGAATTGGAGGCTAAGAGGAATGTAGAAGGTAACCGCGAATAGTGGCACGTAAGCGTAAATTTAATAACTGCTACTAATTTAATAATTAATGACTTCACATAGATCAGGTGAAAAGAGTGAATCTTCCATCAAGTACAACTGACGAGATTAATGCAGCGTTTAACACAGTTGTCCTTCCAAAGAAAAGAAATCTTGAAGATTTATACAAACCTTCTAAAAAGAAGAAACGATTGGTGGCACGAGATACGGAATTTTTCATTCCATATTCTGCTCCAGATAAACATACAGAAGATGGGTAAGTGTTCTATTGCAGATACTGCTTTCTCGCAGAAAGAAATCATATTTATGTATATTTGCACAGTTTGGCAGTTAACTCCTTCAATACGGATGCAGATAAAGCGCAACTAGATCTAACTGGAGACAATGAAGAATCGCAACGCTTTCACGCGCAGATCAAAAAGTGGGATCGTAAAAAGAAGAAGATGGTCAATATTGATAACGTATGTATTATATGGTTATTAACGAATTGGTATGTTTAAGAATGTTAGTAACTTGTCCTTTTTTTTTAAGGATGGAAAAGCTAAAAAAATTCGAACAGAGTCCGGTGCTTGGATACCCGCTAGTTATAAAACAAATCGTTATGCAGCCTGGAAAGAGAAGAGTAAAGTGGATGCCATGAACCACGATGATAGCGATGATGAAGAGCCTGCACAAATGCAGAAATGTATGTGAACACAACGTTTCTCAACTTGAAGGCCGTCGTGCATTTTGGCGAAGCGCGGTGAATCGAAGAAATTAATAAGAATTAATTAATTGTCGCTGCGCTTCGGTCTAGCGTGCGCGGCTCCATAGGAATCAATTCTTTATAAACTTTCCTCTTCGCTTCGCCGCGCTTCGCTAAAATGCGCGACGGCCTCAATAGAGATCAGTATTTGATCGACTATCATATACATTTATTTTTTTCTGTACATTCCAGTGCAAACAACCGCCAACACACATTGGGCACGCCACAATCAGAAGTTGAAGGAAAAACTTAAAGTAAAAGACGAACTGAAAAGACCAGAACAAATTCTAAAGGCACGCAAATTGCTGGAACGAAAGCGTAAAAAAAGCAACAGAAAAGGTCGAACAGGTCGAAAAGGTCAAAAAGGTCAAAACAAAGGTGGAAAGCGGCGATAGAATTTGTTGTACACAAATTCCTAACATCGAATATATTTGCAATATCATTAATAATAACGTTTTACTGTTTTTTTATTTCCCTTTCTTCTATACTTTAACGGTGCACGATTATATATTTGCTAATTTAATGAAATCAAGTAATAGATTTGTATTTGTGAAGAATTCGATGTTTTGTTAACAAACGTTCTTCGAGGGAATTGTAATTTTAAAAAGTGTTACTAAATTGAGGCAAATTAAAAATAATATCTCCATGGATTCCCGTCGCGGAACGATTATGAGGTATTATACAATTTACGACGATTATTTCCGTTGCATCATTGCAATTCCCTTGCGTAATTTCCGGTGTTCCACGTCAGCAACTTGTTACAAAGAATTGGTAAATTGTTTTCTGTGAAACAACAGAAACCCCTGATGATCCGCGATCCAAGAAGCACGGACGACTTTTATTTAGGTGCCGTGTCGTTATATCGTTCTAGATCTAGAGGAAACAGTAAAACCGTATTAGTATCCGAACATACTTGAACCTATTATATCATTGATTATACAATTTACATGATCTGTTAATTAATTGCTCGATCTTCGTACGAAGAAAATACGAATTATCTGGTTATCACGTTTTAAATCTCCTAAATGTCCGAACTTATCTCACATTTAATGCATTCATTCTATTGTTGCCAAGTGGCAGGTAGCTATACAATAAGGCAACGTTGGTTAGTCAGTATCTTAAAAAATGATACACTGCTGTTTATTATAAATTAATGAATTAGAATTGAGAGGTACAGTAAAAGGGATACCAAATTTCACGCGCTCGTAATAATACGACAACGGGACGCTCACTATTACGGTTGTTATGTTACCATAAATATATTAAACGTATACATGTAAATGATTAACTACGATCTTAATTTTTCCCCGCATTTTTACATAAAAGATGGAATTAGATGGAAATAAAGTAAAGTCTGCCATAAATAATTATCAAGTTCCAGTTTACAATTTTCTGGAAGGAAGTAAAAGGAGAGAAAGGAAACGCCATGAGTGCATCGGTGAGTCATAAATGACAACTGGTTTCAAGTCTGTTTTGGTTGTACGCAAAGTGCTGATACTGGAACGATATGAATCACATGTGGACGTTGGTCAACGGTTATTTGTACACCTACACACGTATCGCTGCATATTTTAGTCCCATTATTCCTAAAACTGTGCCCATCACGTTTCCTGGGAATCTTACACCATTTCGCCTTACAATGGTCGAAAGGTTAGCACGAAATCGTAAAGAAAAGAACAGACACACCCAACGCAATTTATTTCACAAAATGTATAGGGTAGAGCATATTATTGAACGTGCATTCAAGTTATCGAATATCCATTCGCGTTGTCCCATTCCCAACATAAAACTCCCCAATACTCTGTTGAACAGGTTCGCGATTGGCCTCGGAAAGTCACTCAATCGTCACCGACGCCGTACATCTAAAGATACATTTTCCAATAAGTAGTAATGGATCATTCTCAAGTCTCTCCGTAGACCACGTGGTACGTACACGCGAAAGCCAGAATTCCGTTGCAATTATTCACTGCAATATCGATCGATGCAAATTATGCAGATGGTTCGACTGTTGAAAAGTTGGAGCAAGGTCGCACCAGTCATTCGCACGTGCACACCAAAAATCAGCGTGTCTCCGAAGCCCCTCGGATCTATTACGACTGCTAATTGTCATTAAACATCACGCGAATAAGCTCTAATACAGTCTTGAAATAGAAAGCAGGAATAACGAAAGGCGAACTGATCCACGGAAGGTAACACCCTGCATTCCTATTCCAATTATCGATTGGAAATCTTTCGAAATTCAATCGTTTAGAAAGTTCAGCTAGGGGTCGGGGTCGAGGTCGATGATGAGGACGTCCACGCCTACGCTTCGCGGGCGTAGCTGCGACGAGTTGTACCAAACAGTCGCAAATCCTCGGGAAAATCAAAGGGAAACACAGGAAGACAGGCGGATCTGCGGGGAAACAATGAATTTTCGCCCAGCCCGCCTCTCGATCGAGGGATTCGTGCCAAGGCAGCTGCGGCCGCTAGTCGGCCACGATCCCAGTGACACCGACCGTGGAAATAAGTATATTCGCAACCAGACGGTCACGTCTACGATCTACCGTTCACCATCCACGCCGTCGCTGGCTGTCTCTCGCCTCTATACGTCATATGGTTAAAAATACGTGGCGCTAGTCAACCCGGACACCCGTACGCAAAAACGACGATGCCCGGACTTTCCGTGAAAGCGGCGTCACGCGTATCTCGCCGCAAAAAGAGGTTCCGCGTGCACTTTGTATCCGTTGGCGGATTACGAGCTCGCCTCGAAGGTCTGTCGCCTCGCGTGCACAGAGATTCTCGGTGCATTTTATTAATCTAAATTCGTTGCGCTCCACGAATTTTGTACACATGGAATTAAAATTTCTCCGAGGCGTCCGATCATTGGAAGAGCTTAACAAAGGCTCTCGGGCGGCCACGTGCTTCCAAGTTGATTCAACCCGCGTCATTCAGGAATCTAGGTTCCGACACTCGGCTATATACAATGAGAGCTATCTTAATATTGATAAGCAGTGAAAGTCGCCCGGTAGTAGAAAGCGTACGGGGCGGATAATGAAATTTAGATACTATTCCGGCGCGGGAAAATTATGCACATGTATTCCCGGTGCACAATGCAACGGCATTGCGATCGCGCGAGCTAGTGTGCAATTGTAACAGTTGGAAACTAGTCGGGAGCGGTTCGTTTAATATACGGTGCACCCATTGCGCAACGCGGCCGATTTCGACAGCTCGGAATTTCTACAAAGTAAAAAGTCACTGGGCCGAGCGAACATTCGAAGTTCCCCCAATTAAGCAATCGGTTTCGCGAGCTACGCGCACGGTTGCGGAGAGGTCTCGTAGCCTCATCTCGCTCGCCATAATTATACAATACGAGCCGCGTCTCCGCAGTAGTGTACGCGAACCAGCACCTAAGCACACAGTCCTCTTTTTCCTTGCCTCGGGCGACATTCCGCGCAATTGCGCAATTTTCCCCAGGTAACCACGGCCATGCGCGCCTTCGCACCCAATGGTGTCCCCCCTCGTGCCCCGGTTATTTCTAATACCGGAAAATTAACGCAAAACCGACCGACTATTTTTACAGCGGACGGTTGAAAACAAACTCGACTACATCGGCGAGAAAATCGCTGGCGCTGTACTTCGCCAATAATGAAATGCTCGCTTCGACTTGCTCTCCAAGTTTCGTGGCCGAGAATAGACGCTTTGACTAGAAGGAACGCCATCCCCGATACTTGATTCGATTAGCAGGTAGACGATGGAATTTCCAGAGCACTACCGAGGGCAGCGTGTTGCGCGGCGTTTAGAAAACGGTTTCGCCGCAGGAACCGCCTACCTGCGGGTAGCATTTTCTGTTAATTACTTGTGTCGTTATACATATAGTCGTGCAGCAAAGTACGAGCAGCTTTGAATTTAGTTTAGATCCCAATCGCTGGACCTCGCCAGTTCCAGGTTCTACAGCGGTTTTGTAAAAGGAAGGTAGACGTACGCCACCGTTGGCCAACCGTGAACATGGACTGAAATCGATCCCTCGACAGTTATCAGCCACCTATGCTGCATGCAAGAATGAATGGGATGTCACTCAGGCCAGCAGTCGGATGGCTGGCTGGCGATGCGACCGTATGCAATGCACATCCAGCTATGCATACGTGTCATCTCGATTGCAAGGCTGCCACTCATGGTGTCCGCATCTTGCCCGATTACGGCTGAACCGTACACGGTACCCTGAAACCGCGTTAGCGTTCTATGAATGAACGCACGTGCATCGTATTATCGGCCAAGGCACGTACGTAAAACGCCAAAAAGAGAGAGAGAGAGCGGGGAGGAAGAGAGAGAGACAAAGGGAGGAAGTAGGGAACTTGGGAAATGTACTGCCGCCACTGCCGGGGCGATCGATTGTACATACATATGAATTTGTTTGATGCGCGCTGGTGCTTACAGGTTACTTCCAACCGCTTTAATCGTTTTTCCAAAAAGAAAGCAAGATCCGCGATGCTATAAGCGCGCGAGCTCTCGCAGAGCAAAAGGGCGATGCACCGCGTAGAATTCATAAGCCACTTCCTCGAACTGCTGGACGGATACTCTGAGACTATTGTAGCGTTAACAGTAATGAAAGTATCGCGAAACGAGCGAAGATGGAGCGTGGAATTGAATTTAAAGGCATACTCCGCTGATTGGTAGTTCTAACTATTTCCAAGCGGACAATGCTAGATTATACGCGTGGAAAGTTCTACGGCCATGCAATGGTATCTACTGGAAAAGGGCGTTCTGATTTTAAGTTGTAATTATTTAACGACGACGTTAGACAACGAAGATAACGCTAGAGCCAAAGCAAATACGTACATACAATATTGTTTCTTCATCGCGGAGAGCAAATAAGCGTTTTCTATGTTGAGGAAAGAATGATTGTAAATGAGGAATTGTGTTCAATCGTGTATTAAACTTCAACATGATTTCGAACTTATCGCCCAGAGGCAACACGCAGTTTTTGGCGTTGCGTGCTTATCAGGCACATTATTAACTCGTATATACTGTGTGCATTGTCAACAATTGTATTTATCTCAGTGACGTAACTAGAGCCGCAATAGAGCAGCGATACGTCGCACTTGAAATTGAGGACCTTGCTACAATGGGCGCAGCTCCATCTTTACCAACTTCTAGTAAATTAGAAGAAACTGTTTATAGAATTATTGATTTGACTTAACATTAACACGAGAACACTAATTGAAAAATATATATTTTCACACAGTAAGTAGTAGTTATTGAGTTGATACATATGTATTTCTACTTTTTTGGAGTTTTTCAAATCTGGAGCTGCCAGAAACAAAAATATTGTACAAAACAGTAATGGGTGCAGGTTCAAAATTTGCAATAAATTCCTCATTTATTATCGAAACGTGCACCAAAAGATTTTTTTACATACATTACACGTCATAACACAAAAACTAACAAAAATGGAGTTGCACCCCTCTTGCAAGGTCCTCAATTTATTCTGCCTCGAGTTCCGAAGACCTTTCAGCGACTCTCACAACACGTATTCATTACATAATCGTCTCGTAATATTTAAAAAGGAAAGAACGCTCGAAAACATAAGCTCGATACCGAATTTCATAAGAAACGAAGTGTGTGGGAACGAGCTGGAAATCTGATGCCTGTATGGCGCTGTAACTCTATGCTGGTTGTTTTGTTTGTGTCGCAGATTGCCCGTGAGCGCATAGCTCGAGATTAACAAGATGTATCGGGTGAGAAATTCAAGTCCGTCCGCGGAGGGTATTCTCGGGTCAGTGTCTTTGGAAATTATTATCAAACAACCGGCGGAGCAGTAGATTCGCAACAACGAGCGGTGTTTGAAAACTGAATTTTATGTCTCTCTCCAGCTGCCTGCGACAACTCGATCCCAGCTACAGCGAGTTTCATGCTGCGAAGCGACATACGGGCTAGACAATTAATTGAATAAAAGCCAGGCCTGATACCTCTTGATTCTCGCGTTCTTCGCGCGATTGCCCGAGAGCACCAACGACCTGGATTTCGCGCGACTCGAAGTCGAGCGACAAAGCCTTTTCTGGGGCATTTTCTACTGAGTAAACTTGTCGTTAACTGTCTCGCGCTGGAGGAAGAATTCTTCGCGCGATTCTTATCTCTGATACTCACGCTTACTAAAAATTGCGCCAGGCTTTTTTGTCAACAGCGTTTAGTGAGTAGTAGGGTGGCTCTTATTTACTCTTGGTAAAAATTTTTTTCAAGATTTTCTTCGGGGCACCCTCCAGAATAGTTCCAAATAATTAAAAAAAAATCTGTGTAAAGTTTGAGCTCGATCGGATAACGGGAAAGGGTGCCCCTGGGCCCTTAAACATTTAAATCATTATTTAAGGGCTCGCGAAGTCGATTTTATATAATATCCTCCAAGTTATTGATTTAATAAAAAAATATGTCAAACAAAAGTTGTAGATCCGGACAAGGAGCATCTTTTATGTTCTATTACTTTTTCTCGTGCGACAAACGATTTTCGAAAAAAGTCCGAAAGACTAAAAAAAAACTTTTTTTTCCTCAAATTTTGAAAGTTTAAATGCTTCTAGAGCACTTTTTATTTATGAAGGCGAACAAAAAAATGGAATTTTTATTTTCGAGGACTATTTTTTAAATATTTAAGGGGGGCATATACCGAAATATGCGAAAAAGATAAAAAAAAATTTTCTTATTTTCAGTGTTTGATATGTCATGAATGTTTCCTGAAAATTTGGGACCGAAATTCGCAAAAATATCGAAGATATAGAGTCTATATCGAAGACTTTTTTCCAGGGGGGGGGGCAACTTTGGGATGATGATAAAGAAAAATATACCCCTCTTGCTTTTTTAACCCATTTTATAGTGCCAAATTAATTAAAAATTTAAAACCGGAATTTAAAAATATTCCCTCTTTTAGTATAAACTTAATGAAGATCAGTTTTGAAAAATAAGCGATTATTTCTCAAAAGCCAGCCCTGTGGACGCCTATGTGTGTACCAAATGGGACAATAGTTAGAGCGTGAGAATTATATCCGTACGTAACGTGAAAATATTCTTTGATCTATTCACGCGCGCGGCGGTGCCCATGGCGGTATCTCTGGTCGCGTTATCAAACAGGCTGGTTCCGAGTTGTGCTTGAAGGCAGCAGTTAACAGAGGCCCGGCACGTTTCATTCATTCTTTTTCCCGACGCTTACTATTTCGTTTACCCTCAGTGCCTCTGCAGCGTCCCCAGTTCGTTTTTGTACTTTAATCGCGCCTTCAATTGCCGCCTCGATTTACGGCGCTGGTAGCCTCCAGAGTTCGCTGTGCTCGTATTATTTTCGAGCAAAATTCTGCCCTGCCTAGGCAGCGTGTAGAGAAGAAGGACGACGCTCCTTGCCTTTCCCCTTTCTGTATCCCTAATTACAACTTGGCCCGTGCTCTACCCTCCCCGCAAACGGCCCGAACGACGCGATCCTCGGTCGCGTTTCCCTAAAGCCGCCCGCGCCCATCTATTTGTCTATTAGCCTCACGAAAATACGTAGCGCCGAGCACGACCTTCTCCCCTAAACGCTTTTAGCCCGGCAGTGAACATCTGCACCTACAACGTGTAGCCGACCCTCCGACCGAAAATAGAAACTATTATGATGGAGCATCTGCACCGAAAGTAGACCGAGGAGGAGAAATCTTAGCGAAATATAGGATCGAGCGTGTCGGCTGCCAGCGACTAGGGAACTTGGAGAATTCGGTGGTGGCGCGTGCGAATCGCGTGCATCAGCTTTGAGGAGCTCCGGCTTCGAACAGCTCAGAGATATTAAACAATAAAAGAGAGAAAGAGAGAGAGGAACGGGTGAAACGTGTGTTATTTGTTCTTCGCAATCGATTGAAGAGTGGCTAGAAGGGCGTTGGTGAAAGATCGCCGTAGCAGGAAGGACGGGCACAGCTCGCGAATCATTCACGAGCGCACCTTATCGGTCTGCTTGGCCGTAACGTACGGAAGAATGCCGACGATACGAGACAATTGTGAAAAAGCCTGCCAAGGACTGCCGAGAATATCGGCGTAATAATAATCGACGCTAATATCAGTGTAGACGGGTAAAGGGAACGATGAATCATTGATAACTCGCGGGTTACGTAAAAACGGAATGGTAAGGAAATTGTCGGGCTTCTCGAAACTGCGCCCCGCGTTCCCAGGCCGAGAATGAAATTAATGAAAACCGTGTGTCTAACTCGTTAAGCGAATTTGTTGCGCAATAACGTTAACATCCAATGTGCCTGCATCGCCCGCTTGCGTATCTGGAATTTGAAAGGCAGATGGCCGATCAGATCCCGGGAGCCTATGCAAGAGGGGTTCCATTCGATATTCCGATTTGATCAGTGCGAAAGAATCGCCTGGAAGAAGAAACCCTCTGCGTCTAATTGGTGTGTGGCAGAAGGTCAGGGCTATAGCGACGGGACACGCAAGGTTCAGCGAGCCGTCGCGACAGCCCCGCTTCTTGCGCTCGTGCTTTAAAACCAACTGCTCGAGATAACAAATAGCTGGTGAAACACGGTTCCGGAAATAGTAACTTGAGCATAAACACAAACCCGACGTTCCCATTGGCCGGCAGCTTTTTACTTGACTCGCTTCAATCTCCGCGCAAAAGGTTAATAGTCTATGACGCTATCATCTCCGTGCTCGATGCTTCATCTCGCGTTCGATGCTCAAACGTAATTAAAGAATGGCATTCTTCGAGAATGAATGAAATATCGGAGATAGAAGGGACGCTACGGACAATACGTATTGACGTGTTTTCTATTCTATTCGTTCGTGGAACAGCGCATTCGGAGCGAAGTGTTTCGCGTTTGAAAAAGGCATTGGCGTCTACAAATGCAAGGGTAACACGCGAGATGATCGTTATGAGCACCGCTGCTAAGGTGACTGTGTATCATCCCCTGGGTGTGGGTATATACCATATGCCGTATGGTCACTACACGCTTATGTGCTGCACGGCGTACATATGCCGTACAACTTCGGGAGATGCTAGAAGAGGGGGTCGAGGGGAAGTACATGTTGGTGCCTGGGCTGCAACATAGGCATCCAGAGTTGCCGTTTGAATATCCCGTTTCCAGTATGCATCCAGTGGTGCTTGACCCGCGTCCCATTCGACGCGATCGAAATTCAGATGCCCGCCCGTAAACGGTTACAAGCGAGCGCATTAAATCGCAATCGCAAACGGCGGATAGGGGTGGGATAGGTTCTCCGAGCGTAGGCTCCATTGTGGGTTCGTACGCCGAACAGGTGAAGGAATATGTATTGACACGTGGAAGTTGAAAAGCGCAGCGTGGCTCTAAAGGCGGCAGTGTTTACAATGGCGAAACGCACGCGGGCCAGCCTGCCGCGCTGCTCAACGATTAGTCGCGCTTCCAATGACTAATTCTCCGGAGAAGACCCGCAGATGCGAACGGACGGAGCTTCGTCCGGCCACGCGGATCTTTTCCTGTTTACCGATCCTGAGTTTAGCATAAGAATCGCCAGTAAGGACCGGTGACGCAACGATATCGAATTAGTAGCTGCGGTTAATCGTCTTCGCGATAAAGCAGCTAGTAGAATTCCCTCGTGGCGTTTATCGGGCTCCGCGCCAACGTGCCGCGTGAGGTTGCTGTCAGCACTAACAATAAACGGACGACTTTTCGCTTCCCTGCTAAACAAACGCGCTCCAGGTTCTATTTGTTACTATTCTCGTTAGCGCGCAAATATTTTGCTACATATAAGAGTTCTGCACAAATAGGTGATATAGGTTAGGCATAGGTTAGAAAATAAGCGAAGTATCGAGAGGTGGAAACGAGGATCACAATGAAGGTGATATAAAGCAATAGTTAGTCTATCGACGTGTAGCACTGGGCTACCAAAGACTTTGCGACTGTAGAAAATGGCAATGCCACCGTAGAATTCAGTTATAAATACGTACGATTGATGCAGCCGAACTACTGCTCACACGATGTAAATGTTGATCTACGTAAGGAAAGCGTGCCGTCTGCTGTGATAAATTAATACGTGCGACCGGTTTATCTGTTCGGCGAAACATTTCATATGTAAGCCACGGGAACCAGAAGTACATATTTTCATTTAGGTATTCTTTTCTCGGAACTGGGCAACGTTTATTTTGCATTTAGAGCCTTCGGACGTCGTATGTTGAATGCATGAGACGAAACAGACGTATCGTTTCTTCAGGCGTCACGAGTAACCGGCAAAAGTGTTCGCAACGATTCATCGGTTCGGCGCGATATATGGGGCGTTTCGTAACGCCGGATTGGAAATGAATATGACTCGTTCTTCACGCGCGAGCTGCAATGACACACGATGGGAACTAGCTGAACGATACTCGGTAAAAAAGTGAAACCATTCCGCGCTCGCGAGATAGCGCGGTGGATGATTGTCAAACAATCGATGACAGTTACACCGACGCGTGCCTCGTTTAGCTTTAGGCACGGTTAGAAAGCGTATAAAATTACAGGAAGCGTCTACCGTTCGCTTTTACCCCGAGATTCACGGGCACTCGGGATCTTGCAAGAAAAAGGGAATAGGAAGACGAGTACGAAATTTCATGCCTGCAACGGGAAGTCTTTACTCTGTGTAACATTCTGTAATCGTACGAGCAGGTTCTATAACATCTCCTGGTTAGGCGCATGCACACCACGTTCATCCATTATAAAGATGTAATTATCATATTGGAAGATACAAGCGGTCTGACGTTATGGAATATTCATTTCATTCGAATGACGTCATGATCCGCTGATTGCTCGCCCGGTTAGAGATAAGACGCGTTTGCTCGACTGTCCTACAAGCTGCGAATATTAACGGTGCCCGATCATTTAGCTAATATCGGCGCTATAAAGTGTGCAATGCCACTCTCCACCTTCCAGCGTCAGCACGCGTGAAGGAACAGCCAGCCTGTCGCAGGAAACTTTCAAACAAGAAACGTGACGCCTGTTTATTATGTATAATGGCATGCAGATACATCTGGAGCGCAAATTCCTAATGGTTCTAACACCGGCCTCCAGTTTGGTACATATACGAGTACAGTTGCACTCACGATTGTACGACCTTTCCCATTCGAGCGTCGAGCGACCGCTACCAACCTAAGGCCAGTCGTTCACTAAACCTCGTGCGAAAAACAAACGAGCCAAGTCGCGCACCTATCCGTGTATTTTAATTACTTTTTATCCCGTGAACCTTCGAAAATGCGCGCGCGCGCGCGCGCGCACGTGTGCTCTTCAGCGAACAAAGATTAAAGTAAAACAGCTCGGACCACGTCTCGTGGTCGTGTCGAATTGCATTCCGCCGTTATCTTCGCTTGGTTTTCTTGATACTGACAGCTCACGCCGACATTATCATCGTAGTCACAAGTGCGTGATGTAAATAGAAGCATAAAACGCTGTCAGTTTTTTTATACACGCATACGTAGGTACGCGCGTTCCAGTGACGAATATGTTTCTAAAATCTCGAACATTTTACTTTTGTTCATATTGACCGAAAGCTGGAGATTAATACCGATCGTACAAAGTTGTAACATTTCTCCGAATTTCACGCGTATACGAGCGATTCCGTTTTCTTTAGTTTCTCAGAATTGAGATTTTATTTACCACGTTACCCTCAAACTTCTGCGATATCAACGAATTGCCTTGCACGGCGTAAAAGTGTAGAATGGTGTTTTACATATTCGTCTATTAAAATGAATGAATACAACGAAATCGTATTGAATTTTGAAGAGCGTGTGCACGATCGCTATTAAGCGCGGGGCACTGGAGCGTCTCAGTGCGTGAC
This sequence comes from Andrena camellia, assembly GCA_029448645.1. NCBI lineage: Eukaryota > Metazoa > Arthropoda > Insecta > Hymenoptera > Andrenidae > Andrena > Andrena camellia. The sequence continues at coordinate 53,245,964 of CM055676.1, read as the reverse complement.
TGGTTAATGGCCGCCTGGACTTTGCATCCACTGCGTTGGCAGCAGTGTGCAGAGTAGTAGTATTCAGTGCGTCGTGCGAAAAGCAGTCGAGCTTGGCGAGGTCGCCTTTTGCGTTGGCACAGAGAATCGGTCGTGCGTGTTTTTAGTCGCGATCTCGGGCCCGGAGGAAAGAAAAAAGGTTACGTTTCATTTACGTACCTCCGTGTCTCTGCGTTACGTCTCTGGTGCGAATGAAAGAAAAGTGATGAAGTGTGACTCTGTGCGCGAACGTGCAGGGCGTAGCCAGACCTTGTGGAAAATCGCCTGAAAACAAACGACGACAAGGCGGTGCGTGACAGTCCCCGGAGTCTGCCATTGGAAAGGATACCTTGTTGTCTTTTTCGCACCAGCGGCATTTTGCGTACTCTCGCGGGGCTCGCTGCTGCACATCGTCATCATCCTTTCTCTCTCTCTCTCTCTCTCTCTCCCCATTCCCCTCCCTCTGTCACTCTCCCTCTTTCTCCTACCTCTTTCTCTAGTCCCTTACATTCCGTATACTATCGTACCACATTGTACGCGTTGCACGGGCGAAATTGAAGACGTCCACGCACGGCGCAGTCCCGACCGCAGAAAACTTCCGAATTCAAGTATCAGGTAAGAAGTTATCGACGATTTCGTCTCCACTGCTACGTCCCCGTGCGGTGGCGTTCGATGGGTGAAAACGTATTTTCTGCCGTGTCTCATTGATTTTACCAGAGCTGGAATATGGAATAAGGGATAGGTGTATGATATCTATGGGGGTGTGGATTCCATTGGCTGTCAGCGTGTACAGCGGCAGTGTTTGGTTTTCTGTGCTTCTGGCACACCCATCGCTGCGCGACCGCTGGCCAGGGCGTCGCGAGTATATACGAGCCGAGCGGAAGGACCGAGTCTCTTCTTTCTCCCGTGTAAAAGAGGGGGAGTAAAAAAGCCGGCGTTTACCTTAGAGTTCGCTCCATTGTCCTTCTTTATTGAATTATTCCCCACCCTTCCCCCGCCGCTGGGCATTTCACTCTGCAATTAATCTCGCCGGAAAGGAAGACGTTAACGTGCGATTTCAGTTACGATAATGCCGCGATACACGCGTCTCATCTAGAAAGTGATCTTTGGCGTATGTATCCTGTTTTTGGGGGACAGGCGGGTGGGGGTTCGGGACTTTCATTTTCCGAGAAACGAGAAAGAGGAAAACGGAAAAGGGGAATACGGGAAAAAATCGTCGAGTCGGGTGAGAAATTGTACGGAGCGTGGTGATTCGCGCGGAGTAGGGAGCAAAATTCTGACGTGTATGCGCTTTGTTCCGACTTGGCATTCGACTTTCTCGTACCTAGCACGAGTTTCACGCTCCTGTCACGGTGCCGCGTTGCGTGGTTTGGTCATCGTTCCTCATTTGTGGAAGATGCCTTTTGTTGAAATTCCTTTACGAAATACGCTTGCAACGGAAATGTACCGTTCCTCTTTGAATCTCGATTTGATAGCAAGATCCTCGGCATCCCGATACAGCTGCTAATTTATAGGCGGTGATTATGAGCCTCGCGATCACGACGCAACGCTGTTTGCCATGTATAATCGAGGTGATAAGTTACCGGAATTTCAGATACCAATGCACCGCCTTTATTGATGCGATTTTTCTACCACTGCATGTGACGTGCACGTTCAATTGGACGTTCCGATACAAGTGCCGCAGTGGTTGACAGAACGAAGGTTTCTACGTCGATGACGCGCGTCGTGAGCGAAATCCAATCGTAACATGCCCACAAAGTAGCACGATTACATTCTCCGCAATGTAACGATACATAATGTTCAATTAACGCATTAATGACATTGATTTATCGTTCCTCAATTGGCTCGTGCATTGTATCATACCCAAAGATACGAATTTCTTTATCGTGTTTCGAATGGCAATGATAACGCTCCGAAACATTCAGTGGTAGTACGTTCGTTGTAGACTCGTGTATCCACGGCTCGGTATGTACATCGGCGGCTGTTGAGTTATTAACGTTAAGTAATACGCATGAAAGATGTCGACGCGACGCGATATCGCATTTTGCAGGAATTCTAATCCCGCGTTATCGACGTGATCATGTTAAAGCGCTCCATCGCGGTAAGTCTTTCATTTAAATACGAAAATACGATTACACGAATGTTGGATGGTGGATTTTGGTTCGCAGGTGAAGGATCAACATGAACAGCAGATGACTGTTGGCCGAGCTCTGATGCTCGTTCCGACTTGAATATGAGCGAAGTAGTGGCCGTTACACCTAGTGGTGGATCGACACGCCAGGAAAGCGTGGCACACATCAAACGGCATAAATTATCCAACTGTAATGTTCCTCTCGTGCACGGACGGACGAATCCGCCGATCAACAACAATCGCAGCAGGCTGACCACCCATCAACGAAATCACAGCTTAGACTTTAGGTATGTTTAACGAAGCAGCCGCGATCATCACGCTCGGTGTACCCGGAAGGGGGCATTTCTAGATAGCGTTATTTTCCATCTCGCTATCTGCTGCTACTCCCATAATCCCTGGTATTTATCTATGCACACTGAGAACGGGAGCGAATTATAGCTAATTTCTGAGCTCGAGATGTACTCGTGATACTGTAATTTACGTATACCGTATCTGATCTACAAACAAATCTATGTATTCCCAGTAAGGAAGTAGTACAAATCTTCCCCTCTGATTCCTACAGTAACAAAGCAATTTTCGGACATAAGATATTCCGTATCTTATACTCTTCGCGTCTCTCCTTATCTCTCTTACAAGTACTGGCCGCGTTGAGCAGGGTTTTTCCCTAAACACATGCTGTCATCGACCCCTAACTCACGTAGGCATTTTCCCTGAACTAGGGATACGGGTATCAGCCGGTAACGGCTATAGTCTGAACAAAATCTATCAGCCGAGGCTATACTAAGCCGAGAACAATATTACCATTCAATGAAATTGCCGATATCCGAGAAGTGGTCTCTAAAAGTGGTCCTCTAATCGTGATCCTTGGGTTTACAGGTCAATGGGTATCCTGTTGCCGCCGGTGCCGCAGGCCAGCGCGACCACGCTGACGCACCACCACAGAAACCGAAGTCTCGATTCCGCGCTGCAGCGGATCCCGGAAGTGGACGTGACGCCGAGCCCGGAATGCGAGACGACACCGGCCCCGGTAGCTAAGGCCGCGGTGCCGGCGTGCAAGGCGCGCAGCCGTGAGCGCGAGGACCTCGCCAGCCTCGGATCCGATGACTCGGGTATCCTCTGCGGTTCCGACAGCGGCTCCAGCGACGCGACCAACGCGGCCACCAGAGAGTCAAGCGTGGACCACCTTCACAGCCGCGAGAGCCTGGACTCCTCGCTGTCGCAGCCGGGCGACATGGACAGCGTGGACGCGGTGGACGGCGAAGTAAACAGTGCCCCGGTCTCGGTGACAGTGTCGGTGGCAGTGTCGCCCGTGGAACTGCTGGTGCATTCGAACAGTGAACCTTCGACGAAAAGAGGTGACGGCGACGACGACGGCGGCGGCGGCGGCGGCGGCGGCGGTGGTGGTGATGATTACAGCGAGCCGCGTAAACACGAGAACGCGATCAGTGATTCGCTGGAACTCCGGCCCGGCAGCAGTGTGTGCATGGTCAAAGAACGGGAGGCGCACGAACTGCTCGTCGAGATGGGCGTAACGGTGGACGCGCGGGACTTCCAAAAGTCATTGGAGGTCTCGCCGGTGAACGATAAGCAAAGTGAGCTGGCCGGGGCGGCTATGACTCTGTGTTGCGGGACGGCCGCGCAGTCCGAGATCAACGAGGCGGCCGTAAAAAAACAGACCGGTGTCGTTTGTCGTAGACAGGAGACGGTTCAGCCGAAACCGTCCGAGGGATGTTTGCTGAGATTGTTCGAGAGCCAGATCTTCGACATGTCGATGGCGATCTCTTATCTATTCAATTCTAAGGAGCCTGGCGTTCAAAGTTACCTTGGTAAATATCTGCACGAGGCTTTCAACCGTCGCTTTCAAATGACTGGTAATAGTTTATCTATGCGCGCGTACGCGCGTTAATAACTTTGCAGCATCGTTGTTGTTGCTTAAAATTGCTCTCGGGTGTCTTGTTTGTGGCATCTGCTAATGTGGATAGTTCATGTAGCCCACAATGCTTGAAAACATTTGCTCGCAGCAGGTACTGATAATGTAAGAGTATTTACTTCGCAAAAGATAGAGGACAACATTTTTCAGGGAACAAGATGTTTAGTTTCCTGGACAGCGAGGTGGACTTCTATTTGCCGCAGCTGGTTGTAATGTACATACAACTTCACGATGTTACAGAAGTTCTTTATCCGTATCTTGTCTATAGGTAAGTATTTCTTAATAAAACGAGGAGTGTTGAATGGAGAGTCTGTATGAAATATTTTCCTTATATTTCGTTAGGTGTAGACAGTCAGCAGATTTCTCGTTAAAATGTGCCTGGCTATTAGATGCGTATAGTGCGGATGCTCATTTGCCATCCAAAAAGAAGTCTCATGGGACCAAACTAAAAAATCTTATTCTCTCAGACGAACTCAGGTAAGAAGCAAAGTGAAATCGAACATGGCAGGGTGCTTTGTAAACGATATGAATGCGTACAGAAATTTTCGTGATATTCAACTGTTTGATATGGAACATTAGGCCGAAAGGAACCGAGAATAGGAAGCAACGCGTAGCTGGGTTGCAGACACCTGCGCCGCCACCATTAATTTCAATGCAAAGCATTACATCTCCTAACAAAAAGACACACCAAAGATCTCAGTCTGATGCCACTGGATTGTTTCAAACACTGCGTCGTAGCCATTCCGGTATATAATTTGCGCAATCTAATACACTATCTTGCCGCTGGAAACGGTGAACGTTGTATGTAAACGTAAATTTCACCACACGTGTGCTGCTTATTTTAAGGTACAATAAATAAAGTAAGTCTTGGGGACCTGAGCTCTGGTCGAGCATTTGACAATGGCTGTACCTGTTTCTATTCCTGCCAAGGTGTGGTAAATGATTTACGAGGACAAAAAACCGACTGCTTTTGCAATGTAACTTGATAATCTTCATTAAATACAACTTACCTCTGTTCCTTATCTTCTCAATAAATCGCGCGTTATGGATTTAAAGGAACTGATCACGTGTACGTTTGTAGGCGCCGCGTCTTGCTCCAGAACTCGAATTTATACAAGCATTGATATCCATCGGCAAGCTGCTCGGAACTATTCCAACGAAGGAAAGTAAAACTGTTCAATTAATAGCGGAGCTTAGTACTCTGAATTTGAATCTCCCTGCAAGGGTGTGGCTTCCTTTGCACAGTTCAATACCACATCATATCGTACGAGTGCCACCGCAATACGCTGCTGTCCTTAATAGTAAAGATAAGGTGAGCAGTCTTTAAAAAACGAAACAGCCTCTTTCATGCTATCTGTCACAATTAATCACTTATCCTTACGACCATTTAGGCACCATACATAATTTACGTTGAAGTGTTAGAAGTAGAAGATATTTATACATCGCCTGTACAAACGAAGATAGTGGGATGTTCATTGAGGCACACTAAATCCGAGGAAAATTTAACCGGAGGTGAACAATCTACCGTGATTGATTCGTCAGACATATCCACTCCAGAGATGCAACCGAATATGCCGCCGATTAAACAAACTCCGGTTAAAAATATTTCTCCGTATTCAGTTAGGAGTACGGATGTCGCATTTACCTTCCCCGATGACGATCCTAACGATTGTTGGAGCCAGGAGGACGACGAAATCACGCAACAGGTATATATATATGTATATATTTGTAGCGAGTACCTTTCCCGTAGGGTCGAAGATAAAGTAATCTGGTAATAACAACAATTTCGTTTCCCTTACAGTATTTACAACTTCGTAAGCCAAAAGATAGAGATACGATATCTCAATTAAGCCAAGAGTCATCAGATAGTAAGGAACCAATATTTGTACCTGGCGATATAAAGCGGCGGTTAAGCGAAATGGCTGCTACGCCTAGTGCAACCTTTAACCATGATCCCGAAGATCCATCGGCTGCGGTCTTGAAGGAACCATGGGAATTGAAGGAGCGTCGCATAAGGGCTTCCAGCCCGTATGGTCATTTAGCTTCTTGGAAACTTCTTGCCGTTATTGTGAAATGTGGCGATGACCTTCGGCAGGAGCTTCTTGCCTCGCAGTTACTTTCGATGTTGCAAAAAATCTGGCAAGAAGAGAACGTACCCCTTTGGGTGCGACCGTACAAGTATGAACAGCCTTATCGTATACATGTTTAAACGTCACTTCGCTGTAGAACGAGTTGTAAAATGTTAACTTTCACTTTACAGAATTTTATGCTTGTCTAACGATAGCGGTTTGATCGAACCCATTTTGAATACTGTGTCACTGCACCAAGTGAAGAAACAGTGCCAATTAACCCTTGTTCAGTACTTCGAAAGAGAATTCGGCCCATCCACGTCGGAAACGTTTAGTATCGCTCAACAGAACTTCATTCAGAGCTGCGCGGCATATTGTCTTGTCTGTTATCTCATCCAGGTGAAAGATCGCCACAATGGAAATATATTGCTCCATAGCGATGGCCATCTGATACACATAGATTTCGGATTTATACTTTCCACTTCACCGAGGAACCTGGGCTTCGAGACGAGCCCTTTCAAATTGACGCCTGAGTTTGTGGAGGTGATGGGCGGGAGTCAGTCCAAGCAATTCCAAGAATTCAAAACTCTGATTCTTCAAGGATTAATCGCAGCGCGGAAGCACATGGAGAAAATAGTTAATCTAGTAGAGATCATGTTATCGGGTAAGAATTCTTTATTGGAGGCTCTAGAACTCTATAGAATACGTTCGTAACTTTTGTAAATCTGTTCTGATTATCCCAGGATCGCAGCTTCCCTGTTTCCGTAGCGGCGGAGCAGCAACTGTTCAAGGCTTGAAAAACAGATTCCACCTTACGCTGACAGAGGATCAGTTACGCCGGCACGTGGAGGACTTAGTCGAAGCGAGTATCCATTCGTGGTCTACGAAATTGTACGATCGGTATCAATATTTCGCAAATGGCACCCTTTAATAATGGTATTAATTTTTGTCGGTGTGACAAAAAAAAGATACAATGACTTTTATAAGAAAGCGGAAAACCTTGCGTTTGATAATGCGGTACTTCTTCCAAGGAACGTTTAAACTTTATAGCATTCCGTAAGCACAAATTTATCTTCAAACTTAATTATTTGATCGCGTACGGATAATGATCGATACATGAGATACTAAAAAAAAATATAGATTTATTCCGAATAGAATAGGATAATTTCAATAGATTAATTTTACTCGCTCTTAAATTATTCCTTAGTTTCTTGAAACGATGCGACAGTTATCTTTAATAAAAAGTTGTACAAATACCAAGTTTGTCGGTAATTATGAATGATCCGCGACATGTATCGTTTACAAAAATTTTATGCCACGTGTTACCTATGAGAGAAAGAGAGAGAGAGAGAGAGAGAGAGAGAGAGAGAGAGAGAGAGAGAGAGAGAGAGTGTAATCGAAACAGGGAATAATTTATGAAATTTTTATTGTTACGTTAAGCAATATTGAATATGTATAATTGGTTTTGTTGTATACGTTGAAATGACTATGTATGCCTTATTGGCAAACTACGAGTTAACTACTATTGTCGGTGCAGACTCTTTGTGACATTGACTGAAATGTTGGACTGCTAGATCGTTATAGCCTATAACAGCGTAATTTGTTAAAGGTGCCTTATTTGTAGAGAAATGGCGGAACGATCGAATCCGAACACAGTGAAGTGACTACGTGCGTTGATCTACTGGAAAAAAAGAATGAAAATTGATCTATTACGAAAAGGACAATCTCTAGTTTGTACATAAATACATTGCGTGAACATTTGTCGAATTCCTTTCGTAGTTAATTTTCGGCAATAAATAATCCCACCACGATGACAGGAAGGAATTTACACACAGTGCTTAAACGCTCATATGGGAGATCTTTAAGCGGGAAGGAGCGTGTGCAAGCAGGCTCAGATATTAGCAGGAAACGAATACTCAAACTATTTCCTACATTATAGATTAATACTATTATATAAATACATTTAATTGTAAACGATACGCTAAGGGTAACTACATAGTAAAGTTTAAGGATCACATTTGAAAGTTTTTACATGTTCTTATTACATACATACATACATACATACATGCATACATTAAAATAGTCATAATTGCGAGATATCTTAGTTGTGTGAAGATAGTTATTTAATAGTATTTCTGCGTTAACGTATGTTCGTTTAAATAAGTAAATTATAAAAGTAAAGAGGTATTGTATATAAAGTGACAAATTTTATCACACTATCGGTTAAGATTTAATTGAGAATGAATGTTCGAAGCAAAATCAAAGTCACTGCGAGATAAGCCCATGTACGGAACCTGGGCCCTCTGACTTCCAAGTGTCTTAAACTCTCTTTCTTCTGTCGTAACCGTCTCATGATAGAAAGGCGGATCAGAGATTACGAATAATTGATATTGCATAACGCTCAATAAACTTTGCATTTTAATATTGTAAATTTTGCGTAATATCGTTGCACTATTCTTTCGTTGCTTAACTTAGTGCTATCCTATTCACCTGTAAATGATTGTAAATGTAAAAAAAAGAAGATAAGATTCTCCATTAATTACGTGTAATAATTTCCACATCTGCGCGAGTTAAAACGTTAATATCTCTGATTTGCCTTGTTCTTTCGCCTCCTATTTAGGAGCTACTGATAATATCAATTATTAAATAAATAAGAAATCCAATCAAACCTATTTTTGATTGATGTACCCAAATGTCCTAGTTTAGATAAAAACGATAAGTACGGAGTGCGAGAAACGAAGTAATAGAAAATAACTGAAAGATATTCAAATTTTTATTAATTGTACATCGATTGCTACACGACGCTTTGAACTAATAACATTAAGTAAATAATTCTTTCTATAAATACGTATTAGGATATCAGTCATAAGAAATTCGGGAAGTACGGATGTACATATATATATGTATATATATATACACACACATATATAGATATATATATGCAATTGATGTATATGACAATGAAAGCATAAGTATCATAAATATCACAATAAGTCATGATTACAGAGATCATATAAATGTCCTTATATTCTAGAGAGCTGTTGTAATAAATTAGAAGGTAAAATCGCTTCCAATTTATCTAAAATATAATAAAATGGATGAGAAAACCAGGCGAGCATCGATCGTGCAACTACACCCATTGTATCGGGATACTGATGCGTTAAAAGCGCTAGGAGTGCAGTGAAGGAACATAAACCTGCTGTAAATAAAATAAAAAACGGCAACTCCTTCTTAGGATAGACGCTGACATCGTGAAACGAAGGTAAAAGTTCGCGATCGGCACATTCCGTGCAAGTCGGATACGGATAAAATAAATGTCCTCTTTCCAATGGGTAAGGTAACATTCTGAATGTACCTTCCCACGTACAATGTAATAGAGTAAGAGCACCTTCCATTTGCTTCCAATGAGCCAGGTGAAAGAACGCGTAAGCAATTGCTTCCGAATCCCCTCTTTTCAATACATGCTCCGGCGGTAAAATTAAAGGCTTCATCTCTAATAAATATTTAGGTACGTGGGGATTGAATTCAACAGCTCTATGAATAGCTTCGACTGCTATCATTTCTGGAGTCGTTAAACCTCTTTTACTAGCAATGTCCGTGGAAAACTTATCAGCAACTACCCGCGCTTTCAATAGCGCAGCTGTGTAACAAATAGTTGCTGACTTTGGTAGACTTATATCATCGTATTTCGCTAGTACCGCTTGAACATCGGCGTACGCTTGCATCTCTAGTAAAGCTTCGATTAAATTCTCATGAATGTTCAACACGTTCATAATAGGCGGGACTTCTTTCGTCAGATCTCGAAACATCTTCACAGCTTCTTTCAATTTTCCCAATTTCCGAGCACACATAGCTAGTCGTCGTTTAATATATATCAATACATTCGTATCTCTTCTATGTATGGCTTCTGCGATCGATCCTTGATGCTGAGTGCTCTGCGATTTCCTGTAATTGTTCTCCGCCACTTTTAAAGCTTGCTTCAAAATCTTCTCTGCTTCAGCGATGGTAGTAGCCTCCTCCTCGGCGAGTAGTATGTACGCGGGAGCGCAATCGGGATTACGTTCGAGGGCACTGTGCGCAGCTTTTATCCTGACCACTGGATTGCGTTCCCTCCAAGCGGTTTGCATTATTTCATATTCGGCCTTACCTATTGAGCATAATTAATGAATATTTGAGAATCAAGAGCTAGCTAATATCTCTTGCGCGTCATTTACCTGTATCACCCTCGCAGGTGAAAAAGGTTTGATGGTCCTGAGCAGACAAGTTCATATCATAGTAGGTTAACGGTTCTTTGTTCGTGGCCCAATAAAATCTCTGATATTCAGCTCCTCTAAACAAATTTATTGGATTACGCCAAACTTTACATTCTGGGACATTTTGTTGATTTGAATTTGAACCATTTAAACTCGAATTACTTCCGTCTGATCCACTGTCACCTCCACCGATCCATGGGGAAATGTGATTCAACGACACTTGCTCGATAAAAGATGTGCCGTATTTTCGAAAGTACCACCACTCGAAGATAAGAATTAGTCCAGAAATTAAGGATGACGTTCCAGTAAGAGCGACGTAAAACTTTGGGGTTAAGGTGCTCAGAAACATTGTCGAGTCCCACATGCTTGTGAATAATAGGGCCATTTATAATACTTGAACAGCGTGTATGTTTCTCCGTTCTGTTTCTCTTTATTGTTCCAAGTGGCACCAGTATTGTTGCACGTATCGACTATACTAGTTACCATACATCATCACACTGTAAACTGCTGTAAACGACGTGTCACTTACATTACTCGGCAACTGTCACTCCCCTGATTACCTTAACTAATGAAAATCAAAGAAACTCTATAGGTCGTGTCAACGTTTGCACATGTTTCAAATTTTCAAACAACACGCCACTACTTTCATTTTACTGACAAACGCGGTAGGCGGTAGCGGTAACATTTATTTTGTCTGAAGTTGCTGAAATTCCTACTCTGTCATTACAACGAGACATTTCGAGATTCTGTAGCGCCAGCTGAGTCCTGCGACACTTTCTAGAAATACTTTCAACCACGTAAGTATTCCATCTCAGCAGATATTCATATGAGGAAAGGCAGATATTCATTCGAAGCGCACACGATACATAGGATATTATCACAGGCACAGATGTGGTATAGGATAGACCTACCACCTTATGGATGATCGTGTCGCCACCCAAACTGTGTTACCGACCCATAATTTGAGGACTGAATGTAGTGGCATCTGCTCATGAGCAGCGTGCAACTCAGCAACTACTTTGAAATGTGTAAAATGCTGAAAGGTGTGTGCGACTTTGTATACGTGTGACTTGTTTAGAGTGAGAGTTTGACATAGAAGGCAGTCTTTTGCCACACTATGCTTTAGCTCGGTTTGTCAACGACACACGCGGATTTCTCTCCGAAAATCCATTTCGGGGATCAAGACACTATGGCGCTCAAAAATGGTATTTCATCAAAGTCCGTTTAAGCTACGTATTGCAAGATGACATTGTTTATTAGTACTTTGCGCGTAGTAGAACCCTTTCACGTATCGTACCACGCAAAGTATTAAAAATTGAAGCTGTTACTGACATTCCCGCAAGTTTCTAATGCACTGTTTAATCAGTCTAGTGAAGTAATAATAATTGGATTCTATTTGTAATTCTTAAAAGCCTCGCAGAAAGTTACATAATGCATGAGTGTCGTGGGGTGCTTTGATGCAACTGCAAATCGAGTTACTTTTCAAACACGCATTGTGAAATAAAATTTTGTCTAGCAATGGACATTGCTATATAATATTATTTCTGGCCTTGACGAATTCCAAGTTAGCTGAGAGTCGGCCGAGCGCGACAAAAACATCAACAACCTCTACCAAAGTCACTACATCGCCGAACGGTGTGCCCTAACAGTTCGACGTTGTCCGCGACGGTGATCGGATCACTGAATATCTGTGCAGTCACAGTGGATATTATTTCGTCATTTCACGATTCCTGCATCAATTCCATCGATTACTGGACTATGTGGAAGGCCCTTTAACAAGATTATACTGCATTAAACTCAGTATCTAGAGGACTATTTTGGAAACACTTTACTCGAGTCCGAACACATTTTCCCACTGTAGAGAGATGTTTAAAAGCGTGAAGTGCTTTTGTAATCGTGTGCAATGCGATTGTAGAGTCAGTATTTATTTCGCGATAAAGTATTTCGTAGTGCACAGTGGTCCTGCGTGTTAGTAACGTGAACGCGACCGTAGAATCAGTGTTTTAACGCATTTGGAACTCATTCAGAGCACCGGTGCTCTTATTGCTTCTTCATCGCGAAATTAATACGACATATTTGTGAGTGTGACACGTTCTATTCGGTACTGACGCTGCAGCTGCGGGACATTGGCCTGCAGATCGAATAGCTACTGCTGAAGGGGGATGCTTGTCCGTATGGATAGCAGTGAGACTGTTTGCTGCAACGAACGGTGAGTGATACCTACTTTTTCATTCTTTCAATCTTTCTGCATGCCATCGAACAAAATGATTGCTGTAGCGAGCATAGTGACCACGAATACATACAGTCGGTGTAAAAAGTATTTGTACAGCGACCAATTTAAAGTAAAACTTTGTATATCCATGTCAGTAATAAATTTTAACGGAAAACAATGATTAATCAATATTTTTCGATGTTTGTAGAATAGATTTTGTATTAACAAAATATTATTCCCTTTAACATTTACAAAGATATTAACAAAAACAGATAAACGTGCAGAAATGGACGCGCAAAAAGTATTCGTACAGTTGAATAAATAATTAATAAGCTATGGAAATAAACTAAATATTTAATGTTTTAATAATTTGTGGGATTGCCTTTTGATTTTATAATAGCTTCGAGGCTACTTGGTGTGGAATTTACTAAGTTGGATGTTATAGCAGGCTGTATTTTACTCTACTCTTTTAACAGAGTGGCTTTCAAACTTTCTTTAGATGTAATATTATGATTACGTATTTTTTTGCCCAGATAATCCCATAGATGCTCTATGGGATTGATATGTGGTGATTATGGCGGCTTTTTCAAATATTTTGGTATGTTATATAAAACCCTCTGCCTAGTATTATATGCAGAATGCTTTGGATCATTGCCAGGGGTAAATATAAAATTGTCATTAAGTCCCATTTTATTTGCACTAGCATGGATGTTCTTGCTCGGGATGTCAATATAAAATCTATGATTCATAATACCATCGATGAAATGTAGATATTCCATTCCAGCTGCACTCATACAGCTCCAGACAAATACAGAGCCCCCGCAGTATTTCATCATTGGTCGCAAATTTTCTTTTCTGAAATCTGTATTTTTTTTCTCCATACTGTGAAGTGTGTTTTGGACCCAAATATTTCGAATTTGTTGGCGTTAGTGAATTCGAAATATTTGGATCCAAAACACAGCTCACAGTATGGAGAAAAAAAATACAGATTTCAGAAAAGAAAATTTGCGACCAATGATGAAATACTGCGGGGGCTCTGTATTTGTCTGGGGCTGTATGAGTGCAGCTGGAATGGAATATCTACATTTCATCGATGGTATTATGAATCATAGATTTTATATTGACATCCCGAGCAAGCACATCCATGCTAGTGCAAATAAAATGGGACTTAATGACAATTTTATATTTACCCCTGGCAATGATCCAAAGCATTCTGCATATAATACTAGGCAGAGGGTTTTATATAACACACCAAAATATTTGAAAAAGCCGCCATAATCACCACATATCAATCCCATAGAGCATCTATGGGATTATCTGGGCAAAAAAATACGTAATCATAATATTACATCTAAAGAAAGTTTGAAAGCCACTCTGTTAAAAGAGTAGAGTAAAATACAGCCTGCTATAACATCTAACTTAATAAATTCCACACCAAGTAGCCTCGAAGCTATTATAAAATCAAAAGGCAATCCCACAAATTATTAAAACATTAAATATTTAGTTTATTTCCATAGTTTATTAATTATTTATTCAACTGTACGAATACTTTTTGCGCGTCCATTTCTGCACGTTTATATGTTTTTGTTAATATCTTTGTAAATGTTAAAGGGAATAATATTTTGTTAATACAAAATCTATTCTACAAACATCGAAAAATATTGATTAATCATTGTTTTCCGTTAAAATTTATTACTGACATGGATATACAAAGTTTTATTTTAAATTGGTCGCTGTACGAATACTTTCTACACCGACTGTACTTAGTAGGGGAGAGCGGGGACAAACGTAACACTTTTTACATTTGGCCTAGCTGCCAATTACCTCTTACAGATATAAAAACGAAAATTATGCCTTAAGATAGTGTGTTTCTTGGTCTATCATTTCACCACAAATTCAGCCTTCCATGATAAGTAGTCAAAGAGTTATGGCAATTTTCCGCAGTAACTGTCATTGTTACTTGTGTTCTGGAGGGGTAGGACGAAAGTAACATACCATGGGGACGAAAGTAACACTAATTATTTTGAGGAGAATTAAGTAAAAACACTTCTTCCAAAGCAGAATAGGATTTTTTATTATCAGAAACGATAGAAACAAACATTTAAATAAACATATTTTAAGTAGGTAACGATAAAAAAGCATAACCAGCTTCAAACATTTCTTTGATACTGTGTATTTGATTTAATATGGAATCGCGTATAACGGTCCCAGAAATAACTAATATTTATGATTTTTTTTGAAAAACTATTGTTAATATTGGATTCAACTACTCCCCGTAGTGACGTGTTACTTTTGTCCCCAGCCATGTTTTTCAGCATAGAACTGTTATAACGTACAAACTATACAAGACTTATTGAAATCAAATACAGAAACTTATAAAGACATTATCTAAGAACGCTCTAACAAATAATTGGAGCAATGTCTATAGTTTAACTATGAATATTAACAAAAACCAACAGAGGAGACACTTACCTGAATGATCGAAATAATGAAATCAGCTTGCTCACGGTATACGAATCGTTGTATTGCGCAGCGTCACTCCGTAAAAGAAAAGAAACACTAAACACGCGTAACTATGTAAAGCAAACGTTTTGGAAACTTTTGTGGAAGGCGGGAGAAGGCGTGTTACTTTCATGGCGCCGTTACGTTTGTCCCCGCTCTCCCCTACTCGTGAATAGTAACATTAATGCGTGTGCTTCCAGATGTTTAATACGCGTAGAAACATACAATAAATAAATTTTAAATTCGCGATAGAAGTTTTAATATCGCGTTTCAAACATTTTAAACTACTTAGATTTCTTTAATTTCCCAATCATTCGGGATGCTTAATGTATCGAATACGAGTTAAATTTCTGAAGTGAACTCTTCCGTGTGAGATCTTTCAAATCTTCTCTCTTAACAGTAATTACATTCGAGTCATTAGAAATTGAGAAATTTCAACTTGCATGGGAAACAGTTGAGGTCGACGGCAACCTCTACCAATGTGACAAAATTGACGAAAGGTGTGAGCAATCAGTTCGACTTTATCCGCGATAGTGATCGGATCGGTGAATATCTGTGAATGTCACAGTGCATATTATTTCCTGATTTCTCGATTGCTACATCAATTCGTTCGACTACTGGACTAAATAGAAGAGCGTTTAACAAGATTTCACTAGAATATACCTATCATGTAGTAGACTTTTTGACAAAGAGTTGCCTAGTCTTTGATCACATCTCGTAGTGATAAAAATACGTGTAGAAGGTGCGGGGTGCACGACTGTAGTTGTGAAAAGTGAAAATTTTGCAATGGACATTGCTATATAATATTATTTCTGGCCTTGACGAATTTCAAGTTAGCTGGGAGTCGGCCGAGCGCGACAAAAACATCAACAACCTCTACCAAAGTCACTACATCGCCGAACGGTGTGCCCTAACAGTTCGACGTTGTCCGCGACGGTGATCGGATCCCTAAATATCTGTGCAGTCACAGTGGATATTATTTCGTGATTTCACGATTGCTGCATCAATTCCATCGATTACTGGACTATGTGGAAAGCCCAATAACAAAATTCTACTATATTACACTCAGTGTCTAGAGGACTATTTTGGAAACACTTTTCTCGAGTCCGAACACATCTTCCCACTGTTGCGAGATGTTTAAAAGCGTGAAGTGCTTTTGTAATCGTGTGCAATGCGATTGTAGAGGCAGTGCTTATTTCGCGATAAAGTATTTCGTAGTGCACAGTGGTCCTGCGTAACGCATTTGGAACTCATTCAGAGCACCGGTGCTCTTATTGCTTCTTCATCGCGAAATTAATGCGACATATTTGTGAGTGTGACACGTTCTATTCGGTACTGACCCTGCAGCTGCGGGACATTGGCCTGCAGAGCGAATAGCTACTGCTGAAGGGGGATGCTTGTCTGCATGGATAGCAGTGAGACTGTTGCAACGAACGGTGAGTGATACCTACTTTTTCATTCTTTCAATCTTTCTGCATGCCATCGAACAAAATTATTGCTGTAGCGAGCGTAGTGACCACGAATACATACTTAACCCTTATGTACGCAACCGGATACCCGGGTACTCATTTCTATGTTTCCTTTAACAATTTTTAATGTTCTTGTAAAAATATTGACAAACCGCTTCGGCTCCCCATTCTGTAGACATTTTTACGTCGATTTACGTTTTAAAAATAAAAATGTATTCATAAAATTTTAAATAGTAAAACTTCAAACTTATATAACCGGGGTACCCGGGTACCCATATAAGACAAGCTTGGAGTTAGCTGAATTGAGGGCTCGGATGCAATAAGGGGACTAGCGCTCGAAAATGCGAAAAAGAATTGTCCAAACGCGAAGAAATATTGGAAAATTAAATGTTGTTAAACTGTATTTTAAAAAATATAGTGTTGTAAAGCACGTCACGACACACATTTTTTCTACGAGTTACACTTCTCAAGTTTAACTACATTCGAGTCATTAGATTCTCTTAATAAAACGTGAATGGAAAGCATTAATTTATTACGGATTTTCAATTATATAAGTTAAAGTTCTTTCTCATACAAATAATAATAACTAAGATTGACAGTTGATATTTGTACTACTTGGTCACTATGCTCGCTACTTCTACTTTTCTCTCTCCGTACAATATTAAAATCATAATGCACCGACATTAAAAACACTAGTGGCAATGTTACGAGAAATAAAAAATGACACTATTACCTCCTCGTATCTGGACCTCACATGGTGCCTTTATAAAATAATAGTATAATAATAAATGACAGCTGCCAAAGTGGCTGGTGTTTAAACTTAACTTTCTTTCTCCCAAGCATTAAAATGACTTTATGCTACTAAACCTAAAGTTTTATACATCGCGGAAGAACATGTCCGCGTGTTTAGGTTCAACTAGCCATAGTTTTAGCAATAAGTCTTAGCTTAAGAACTTTAGTCGTAAGACTTTTTCCAAATTTTCAAAAATGCGCAAATCAGTGGTCGAAAATGGACCAGAAATATATTTCGTAGAAATGGGTCACTTTCGTAGGTACCTCCATGTTGGTGTGCTCGGACAATTGGTAACGTTTCCCAAGCATTGCGACTTGCGAAACGGAATCAAAGACTGAAGCCTACGATCTAGATTAAGGGCCCAGATCGAGCCAAACTTACGTTCAGTGACATTGGTTCGGTCTCGGTAGCTAATCAGAATTTTATTCTGTTTCGGGTAGGTATTTCTTCGATGGTTTTGTATGACTCGGTGCCCTTGTCATGCATCTCATCGATCTGTTTCCATTCCCTGCTCTTATTTATGTATCTCGACGATGGTTTTGCATGCTCGTGCGTGCTCATCTATGTATAGGTCGAAATTATCTCGATTGGCACCAACTCACTAAGTGTTTTCTTAATTTTCTTCCAGGCCGACCACATCATTACAAACATAACGTAGTTGATTGTTTGAGCTTTTCTGGTTCAGCCCTTCGCTGGGAAGAGACTTAATAAAATAACACATTTAAAAAAAAACTAGTGAAAAGTAATATTAATAGTGAAAAATGATAGTGATAGACGCTCAAAGGGGCCACTCCTTTCTTCTATCAATCTTGAGAATCATTAAGCGCCCAATGTGGCTGCTCGAAATTTTTCTTAATGTCTGAATTGCGTGGCGCTCCATACGGCTGCCTGGAATTTAGAGGAAATTTTTTGGAACTTGTTTAAATACATATTGTTTGTTTCAGTAATAGTGTTTGTGATCGCCCGTAATGCGATCGTAGAGTCAGTGCTTTTGCGCAAGTAAAACTAGTCGAGAGCTCCGGTGCTCTAATAGCCTTTTCACCGCGAAAGTAGAGTCATGCACGAGTCCAACTAGAGCTGCTGGGGTGAAGGCTAAATGGGTGCTGGTCAGAAGGGTGCTGGTCTCGGTGTTGCTGGTCAGGGCTTATGAGTTTGCAGAGATGCAGTAGTCTTGATGACAGCGAACGGTTCGTTACTTTATAATTCTTTGAATGTGGGTGCACGCAATAGAACAAAATGGTTTCTGTAGAAAATGTAGCGTAGCCAGCTCTTTCGATTCTGGCCGTTCCAACACAAATACGCGACAAACAGGAGCCCATTTCACATGGTCGGTATTCGTTTCGGGAGCTCTTATGCAATATTTCGCGAATACGGTCTAGGGCGTCTAGGCAGTAGCCTCATGACGTGGCTTTTTTCTATACCATATTCACGAAATATTGCAGAAATGTTCCTAAAACGAATGCCAATTATACGAAATGAGCCATTAACCGCTGCACATACGTGTTGGAAAGAGCAGTATCCAATGAGCCGACCATACAAGGTACTCGTAGATAGTGACATGCATGTGTCTGTCTTAAAATCAGATAATTAAATCAATACAACAGTTGCTCGCGATTTTTACAATTCCGATTAATAATTCGCAAAATAATCGAATCGATCGAGTCGAGTAGAGTCACGTTGAAAAATTTGAAAAGGTTCCAAGTGGAACCAGTCTTCCTAGCAATCTTGCAGTCTAGCAAGATCCTTTGTGATCGCGCGTAATGCGATCGTAGAGTCCCCGCTTTTTTCGCGTCCATCTACGTATTTTGCAGAGCACCGCGGCTCTTAATTAGAGTAGTACTACCGTGAATTTGGAGTCAAATTTTTGCGTATCTGTGACTTGTCCAGTGCACCGAAACTCCAGTTGAAATTTCTTCGCGACAGTAGAGCCACTTTTTTGCGCATGTAAAGTTCGCCCAGAGCACCGGCGCTCTAATTGTTTTTTTATCGCGGAAGTAGAGTCAAATTTTCGCTTAGCTTCAATTTTCAGCGTAGACTTACCAATGAGATTCTAGGCCCTAGAGAGGGCTTGTCGTGGGCCCTGAAGAAGACCCAAGACATGGGCCCTAGAGAGAGCCTAGCGCGTGGGCTCTAGAGAGGGTCCAAACGGGGGGCCCTAGAGAGAGCCTAGCGCGTGGGCTCTAGAGAGGGTCCAAACGGGGGGCCCTAGGGATTGGGCCCAAAGCATGGGCCTTAGAGAAGACCTGTAGCATAGGCCCTAGAGAGGGTCTAGGGTCACCACGCTAGCTTGGAAGATAGCGATGATGACTGGGTGGACCGTATTCGCTGACCGGTGAGTCATATTTTGTACTTGCATGCGATAGTAGACACGAGTACCTTGTATTCCTGGATAGCAATCTTTGTGCGTGCAATTTTGGAAGGATAAGCATCCTACCTAATTGCACGCAAAAAGACTTTGCCCAACGAGTCCATTCCGAGAGCAAGGAATGTAAAATAATTGAAATGGCGCGTTTAAAATACAAGAGGGCCAAATGTTGCTGCTCCTTTTTAATAAAATAACACATTTAAAAAAACTAGTGAAAAGTAATAGTGACCCCATAAAAAAACTTCAAAAAAGTAAAAAAATTACGCCAAGTACATGAAATCAAATAAATCACAAAAAATAGAAGATAATAATAAATCACAAAAAATAGAAGATAATAATAATTACAAAATAAAAAAAAGATGTGAAATCAAAATGAGCTGCAAGTACATAAAGGTGCTTTCCAACTGTGCTTAAGATGACACAACTACATATACACAGCTAAAATGCTGTGTTCATACATTCCATTACTCATATCGCGGACATTTTAATTAACCCATCAAAGAGAAAAATGTATTAAATAATATTAAGCAGATATATCTTTATACAAATAAATATTTTAATACGAATAAATATTTTATTCAAAATACTTGGCGCTGCGAAACTGAAAAAATGTTAATTGTCTTAGTATTAATAATTTACAATAACTCCCTTACAATCTAAAATACATAAACATATACATTAGAAACGCAGTCAGATTTATTCTACATCATATATATAATTCTAATATCATACGTAGCATATGCACATACACACATTCACGAACGCACGCACAAGAAAGAAAGAAAAAGATTAATGCAATTTATACATATTTATTCAGTTTAGCAACACCAATTCTGGGCTCAGCGTCAAGTATTTTGAATAAAATATTTATTCGTATTAAAATATTTATTTGTATAAAGATATATCTGCTTAATATTATTTAATACATTTTTCTCTTTGATGGGTTAATTAAAATGTCCGCGATATGATTAATGGAATGTATGAACACAGCATTTTAGCTGTGTATATGTAGTTGTGTCATCTTAAGCACAGTTGGAAAGCACCTTTATGTACTTGCAGCTTATTTTGATTTCACATTTTTTTTTTATTTTGTAATTATTATTATCTTCTATTTTTTGTGATTTATTATTATCTTCTATTTTTTGTGATTTATTTGATTTCATGTACTTGGCGTAATTTTTTTACTTTTTTGAAGTTTTTTTATGGGGATCTCACTTCTTTTTACAAAGATAATTTGCATTGGGAATGACCTCAGATAATTTTTAATATTATATTTATTATTATCTTCTATTTTTTGTGATTTTTTATTTGTTCTTCTATTTTTTATGACTTATTATTATTATCTTCTATTTTTTGTGATTTATTTTTTCATGTACTTGGCGTAATTTTTTTACTTTTTTGAAGTTTTTTTATGGGTTTTATTTACTCGTGCAGCAGGGTTACTTTCTCTTTCAGCTGTTGAAATAATTCTCTTCGTCTGCATCGTTAACTGAAAAATAGGACACATTTACTAATTATATAAATTATCACACGTGCTCATTGTCAAGATCATGAATGAATAATTGCGTATGCAAAACCCTACCGCAAATTTGTGCGTACATAGTCTGACGTAGATCACACTGCATCATCTTCTGCTTAGGTTATCTGTAAATATATATAAAAGCCACATTTTAGTTATATACAACTTAACGTAGTAGAACTTACTTATATAGAAATAGAGTAGCCTTTTCCTATAGTGAGTGTAGAGACTACATAATGTGTCCGAAGGAGGTAAGAGCGTATGACAGAAAGTCTTATTGCAGAAAATTTATATAAATGCTTATGGTAATAATTCAGCGAACATGAACAAAGAGATCCAATATTTTCAACACACAATTTATTGGTGTTGGAATAAAATTAATTTACTATGTTTATTGGTGAATTGAAATATTGTTAATGGGAATCTAAAAAATTAATGAATTAATGAATAGCGTGGCAACTGCTGTGGATTTTATTAAAATATTACGAATGTTTTTCACAAAAGATTGAAAAGCATTAAGGGAGATGTGTTTTCAGCGTACTTTCTTCACTAATGTGACTTGCTCTACATTGCAAGCATTCCACCATAATCTATTTTCTTAATAATTCTTAATGCTATGTCTTGACAAATTTTGTCGATTTACCTGATTTGACAAATTTCCAGAAACTTGTGCGAAACAAGATGCTCTGTCTATCTATCTAGTCTTCTCCGGAGAACCTCCAAGCCTGTGCATCCCCTTCATATCTATCCATCCAAGCCTGTGCGTCCCCTTCAATTCTATATCCAAGTCTGTGCGTTCCCTTCATTTTTATCCAAGCCCTGGGCGTCCCCTTCATTTCTATAATATTAAGCTTTACATAAAAACTCTAAATTGCTGGTATAAAAATATCTGGCAATTTAAATGCAATGCAATTTGTTACAATATATATATTATTTTGTACATGCGTGGTATTATTTTGTACATGCATGGTACAAATTTCCAGAAACTTATGCGAAAGCTTATATGCGGTTTAGATAAGAAAAATGCCTTTAAATTTAGAAAATATTGCAGGCGTGATGAGATATTAATGAAATAAGTTTCAGGTTAGGTTGGAATAGCCGTTTCTCGAGTAAATGATAGCGGTAGCGACAGTCGATATATACAGGGTGTCTTTCCTCTATTTGGCGTCGAGACGCTACCGCGTCTCTAGATATTGATAGTGATAGTGAAAAGTGATAGTGACAAAAGACATCTAAGGAAGCCTAGGCTAATTTATTATAGTTGAAGTATTTAAGGCCCCATGTAAAATCGCCCAGTAGTCACTGAATTTTATTAGCTTTGTTGCTCGTTTGCTGGCTCCTCATCTCCGGTGTGGAGGTGGCCGCTGCTTCCGTTTCCGGAAGCAAGTGACTGAGCATGCAATTAGTATGGGTGGATCAGTTTTTGATCCCCTGGTGTTCTGGTCGAAAGGGAAAAGTTTCGGACGTAGGGGGTGTACCTTTTGGTACACTGCCTGCGTAAGTCACCCGGGCCGATTACCCAATCTCCGCGTAAAACGGCTTGAGTCAGGTCAAGTGTTTGCTCCTGTCGAGACGCATCGGAGCAAGAGAAATCGTATGGGAGACGCCAAGCGCTTTTCCGTGAGTAGTGTAATTATTGTCATAGACGAGGTATAGATAAATAAACCGGAATAGGACAGAAAGGTTAAAAGGCGAATGTGACATCGTTTTATTTTCATCCTCTTTTGTGTTCATAAGACGATCTTTAAATTGTTACTCTAACAGAAACATTTGTAAATCGCGGGCTCCGACTCTTAAAAAATTACCTACTTTTACCTGTGCTGAATTCTAGTTCCTACCACGCGTAGCGTTACAATCTGTTTCGAGACTTGACCGGTAACGTTGTATGCGACACTAAAATGGTAAGGGGGTCTTAGGAACCCCCATACCGGTGACAGAAAAGTACATTGGTTGATAGGTCTATCCTATACCTCGTCTGTGATTTTACCCGTGTTGAATTCTAATTCCTACCACGCGTAGCGTTACAATCTTATTTTAGACTCAATCGATACCGTTGGTTGTGACATGAAAATGGTAAAGTTCATGAAAATGGTAAAGGGGCTCGCGAGCCCCCTGAGCGTGTGATATAAAATTACATTCCGTGATGCGTCTATCCTATACGTGGTCAGTGCTATAAGATAGACCTATAAAGTAAAACGTGTTCTGTCATCTAAAGATGTTAGGTCTATACCCAGAATTTAAATAATAATTGTGCTATCGAAAGGAGGAGTTGAATTACTGGTAAAGTATCATTGGTTACAAGAGTGCCTCAATGTACTGATAGATGGCGACAGATAGCCCTTACAAGCTTACGATTCGATAAAAGCAAATCGCCTTCCTATTGCTTTTCAATTACCACTCTCAAACTTCTACAGTTTTTATAAAATTTCGTAGGATGCCATGTAAGTACATTGCCCATTTTTCTTCTTCAAAACAGTACGCGTTTGCGTCAGTTGCATCGAACTGATTACCACTCTTATATATTCAAATTCATATAAAATAATAAAATCACCTGTTTGGTAATCCTTTTATTAGTAGCATGTTTCACGATGGAAGCTATGACAAGGCTTCCGCGGTTATAGGTCACTGTGGCCACCACGTTGTCCCATGTAGAGCCTTGAATCTCGTATCCTTGTACGGGACGCTTGTTTTTCCTTCCCTCTGTCCTTTCTCATCGCACTGCAACTCCCTTGCCCCAATAACCTAGTTATCACTGCGAATTCGAGATGGAGAGACTACATACCATTTCGTGTTTCGCCATTTCACTTTTGTACAAATTCTTACGAAAGCGACTTCGAGTTACAACTGCATAAAAGAAACGGTATAGTTTAATGCGTGGCCTTCTTCTCCTTTATAAGACACATCGAAGAAGCTCAATATGCAAGTAACACTATATTTCCTTTCGACAATATCAAAATCTTGTTCGCTCGATGCAACGAACAACAAACTCTTCATGATTGATCATTAAACTAAAACGTTATTTGTGTCACTCGGTTAGGTCTCCGCAGACGTTTTACACGAAAATGCTTTACACGGTTGCGAATATTGCGTAGAACACGTTCATTAAAAGTTTCTTGCATCATTATTGCAGAAAGGGTTGCCGCTCGGCGCGCCTCAAACGCTATTTACCTGGCTGGCGTAAACACATCTCCACTGGTGCATAAGGAAATCGAATATCGTCTCGGTTCACTCCAATCTCTCAGAAAACATTCGTTCTAATAAAAAACAATAGGCACCTATATGGCAAAGCCTACCGTGGCTAAATATTCATTTTCAGGCATTCGGAAGCCTCTGTCGGCGCCCGTCAACGCAGATACACCGACAGCGCGTTATCCACCACGGGCACGTTAAAACATGCACAGCGCCCGCACGGGGAACACGATTATGCGCCTATGACAGACAATTAGACGCTACGCAACGACACGGGTAATATCGATTTGCATATCCGCGCGAGCACGTGCGCGAGCTGATACGGAGGCCGGGTGCATTCACCAGGAACACAGGTGAAACACAATCGAGGGGAAAGGCTGCGATCTGCTCTACGTACTAGTGGATGGACTGGTGAACGCGTCCCGCGCCACACAGCATGGCTAGTTTATTAGCGGCCAGTGGGAAATTTAAGGAAAAAGGCCCAGGTGGCAGACGTTCTGGGACACCTTGCATACATAATAAAATTATAAATAAATCTACGCGCGTGTGGTATGGAACTTATGGGAAACAAAAAAGAATATAGTGTTTGGATATCTGAAATCATAATTTTTGGGGGAAAATGGGACTTTCTGTGCAGGGTCCCAGGCGGCAACTGCTCATCGGCCGCTTATTAAATCCGCCACTGTCGGCGGCGAGACTTTTATTCAAAGGAGAACGGCGTGTCTCGCTTCAGCTCCGAATAGAATAAAAATCGGCCGAAGTTTTGGAGAATATCACACGGCCGTTGCTTTCCTACAATTCAACATCGCAATTTAGCTCTCTCCTCGCTCTTCATAGCCCTGCCGGAAATCTGCGTTTCCACCGGAACGCGTTAATTCTAATAAAAATATAATGGAAGGAGATACAGAGAATCAGGTTCAGATTAATATCTACCTCACAGTTGGATTCCCTGCCGCGGCGTTAAGCGCGCACGCCATTGCACTTTGCAGGACGGGAAGGGTGATTCGTGGCGGGGGATGGTTTGCCAGTGGCACGGGTAAATACGCATTAATTGAAACAACTTAGCACGCGGTGCCGATCGATTCGAAATTATCGACGGACAGATGTCTATTTCTGTATGCTGCCTTCGGATAGGTCTCGCAGCTTTCCGCGCGAGCGTGTTTGGTATTGTCGCGCGCGCCGCTGTGTCGTCGTTCGCGAGGTCAGTGGAACGCCGGCGATATAAATCGAGCGCTCGTTAAAACGTGACTTACGGCACTTTCACGACCGAAGTTACGCGATGTGCTTGCAGGCGCTCCCCTCCCGCTGTCCTCCTTCGATTCCCGCTCTATTCACCACCCTCTCTGTCTCTCCGTCGACGGAGGATCCTCGTAGCTCGCTACTTTCTGTCGGCGACGGGATCGACGGACTTCCAGAAAACTCTTCAGAATAGAGAAAAATCGCGGATTCTTTCGTGCGAGAATTCTCGAGGGTAACATCGTCTCCCTTTTCTCGGTTTAATTTTCTACCGGCAAATCGTCCGTCGGGGACGGCTCTTCCTGTCACTCTAAAGTCTCTATCTCATGGGCATCTGCAAAGATTTATCGGGCAGAGCTGAGACAAACGCAATATTCCATTATGGAAGACAACGATAGAGCACTCGACCATCGAGAGCTCGATGATCCCAGGTTGCTCTATTAATAGGCTGACCTTCCTTGCGAGCTGCAAGTAGGTGTGTTTGCGCGATAGCCTGCACTGCGTGGACGAGGAGACACGTTTCCTTTCGAGAGAGGGAACAGTTAAGTAACTAGAACGGCAAGGGGATTCTCTAGCGTGTGGAATGGAAGACACCACGTGAATGCTACTGGGTAACCGATAGAGTGGTAGAGTGAACCCGGGAGTGTCGGTACAGATAACATAACATCGCTATTAACCCTTTAGCGTCAAACGTGTAAAATCGTATATGATACATTCCCTTTCTTTGCTGTTTCGCAGCTTGCAGTCGCAATTCGCTGTGTGCACCAGATTAAGTAGGTACATGTTGAGAGTAGTTTTATTCATTGAAGAAAACTGGACCTGCCTGAATTGTATGATTGTTGTGGATAGAGGAAAACGCATTCTATTGAATATTACACACTATTGTGTATATATATGGAAAGCGTGCAGATATACTTATTAAACATTGGTAATAGCAAAAGCAAATGTAATACATAGGTAACTCAGTCACGTTGCGCGCACAAGTGAAAAAGAACATTCCAGAAATCAAGAAGAATCATACACACCACAGCAGGCGTTGCTAGATACGATAGAGTTATACACATATTTGTGTAGACTTCAACAATTCATTTGTTTTATGCATTTTAACTTTTAAAAAATGACAGGAAAATTTTTTGGTTCTTTAAAAATATAAAATCAGATCATTTTTAAATGATTTTATTCAGCTTCGATCCTCTGTTTGTTTGTATGTTTGTCTGTATGGTTCAAATCTGGCAACTCAAATTTAACCCACTTCCACCAATCCAATTGTCTTGAAACTTTGCAGGCGTGGGTAGTTTGGATGACAATATAATATTTAAAAAAAATAGCCCCGGGGGGTTGAATAAATTACGCATTCGTCAATAAATATAACCCATAACTACAAATCCAAACCACTTGAAATCAGCCACTCGCGTTCTTTAGGAAAACGATAAAAAGCCGCTGCGTTCGGGTCGCTAGACGCATCGCGATTTGAAATTGAATAAAAAGTATTTGTAAAGAAGTCTGAGCTGCGAAACATAAATCCATAAACACTAAAAACTGGAAAATAAAAAATATATATAAAAAAAATTATTTTAAACGTTTTTATTAAAAATGCACTAAAAAATAATTCTTTCCTTGTACTACAATTTTTATGGTGTTTTTTCACTTGAAATAAAATCGTGGAGCAAGATGTTTCATAACAGAACATGAATCAATTTAATACAGCATGAAGCGTCGAAATAAATTTGTTGCGAGATATCCTGCTCCACGTTTTTATTTAAAATGAAAAAACACCATTGAAATTGTAGTACAAGGAAAGAATTATTTTTTAATTTTTAGTGCATTTTTAATAAAATCGTTTAACATACAATTCTTTTTTTTTATTCTTTTTAACGATAGACAGAAAACTGGATATTTTTTCCTTCAACGGGATCTAGGTGCCGGCGCCAAGGGTTAAAACTAATAGGTACTGATAATATTTATTTTAGCAGAATAAACCTAATATGTTCAGAATTGTATGCTGATTCAGAAAAACTGGTCGATATTTGCTTTAACACAATATTTGCGGAAAATCGGGTTGAAAACTGAAGCCATGACATCTGACCATCTCTCCCGAGGTGCCGGGAGAAATAGTTCTCGTCGTTGGGAGCAGGCCCGGTTTAAGATTTTTGGGGCCCGGGGCTATCAAACCTTCGAGGGCCCATCGTGGTTGAACAGCGGTGGGTGGGGGGTAAAAAAGATATTGCACAATTAACTTTTAGTTAAAATATTTTTTCTTATCTTTAATTTTGAAAATTCTTGTATCAAGTCTTCACTACAGACTCAAGTCTAACACAAGTCTAATTCAGATTCAATCGTTAAACGTGCTAAGGATGTTGTGGTACTCAGACAATTTATTTCATACAACATTTCCAATGAAGACTGAGTGAGCTAATCCCTTAGAACGGGGACCCCCCCGGAAAGTGGGGCCCGGGGCTGCAGCCCCCCCCCCCCTAGCCCCCCCCCTTTAATCCGGGCCTAGTTGGGAGAGGTGGTTCGCGTCTTTGGGAGAGACTCTACAGTTAATTTCTGTTATTTCAAGAGTAACTTCGTCCCTTTCTTACGGTCATCAATTTCCATTCATACGTTTACATTTCGAGGTAGCTCTATCGCGTATGCACGTCTCACTGGTGCATACGCATCCTAGTCCCGTTCGAAAGTGAATGGAAGAAAGTTCGTTTCGACGATCGGCGCGAACGCGCCGCGTCGCGTTTGTCGTTTTTATTCGTTTCGCCTATCCCTCGCGAGCGAAATGCAATATGTACCCGAGAAGGAGGAAGCGATGGAAGGGCTAGGCGAGGGCGAGAGGGGGAATGCGAAGGCGGCGGAGGCGGAGTGGGAAGAAGAAGGGAAATTGTGTAATTTATTCAGCTGAGCAAGGGGCCAGCGTGGTTCGGCGTGTGCACGCGTAGGTGAATCGGGTGATGTAAGAGAAGGGTGGCGCCAGCGTTTATACCGCGAATAAAGCTTCGCGTGCTTTTTGAAAATTGCGGCGAAACAGCGAAACCGAATGCAATCGCCCCCTGCGGCTTTATAGCGTCTGAGAGAACCGCGCGATTCGGCATTTTTCTAAAAAAGGTTTTTCGGTAACACTCTGATTAGAGATGATGATAGCAGAATCTATTGGTTTAAGAGGGGGGCCAAGGGGCCCTGGCACACCCCCAAAGAAGGAGGAAAAAGCAGATTAATGTAACCATGACTGAGGAAATTCGAGAGCTTTGTAGAAAGAAAAAATTGAATTTTCTTCTTTAAATAAATTTTTATAATCACCTAATGAATTTCATAAATGTTTGTATCCCTTCAACTCGGCTCCCCCCAAGATTAAATCCTGACTGCGCTACTGGTAACAGCTACGTACTTCGACTATATCCGCGCGAAAGTATTTGCTCCCGAAGGGCCCCTATTGAAGCTACGTACCTATCCAGTTTGCCATGAGAATCGGGATGTCAGAAAGTCGCGACACGTGGTGGCGGACGTGTTAATCCGCGGGCTAGTCGGAGCATTCTTCTTTTGTTATTGACGCGTCGTCCCGGTGCAAACGATATCCGCTTAAGAATCGAGTTACGAGAC
Source organism: Andrena camellia (assembly GCA_029448645.1). Lineage (NCBI taxonomy): Eukaryota > Metazoa > Arthropoda > Insecta > Hymenoptera > Andrenidae > Andrena > Andrena camellia. The sequence continues at coordinate 53,216,687 of CM055676.1, read as the reverse complement.
CGCAAGCAGCGAGACGAGTACCACTTCTGCGACAAAGTACCGCGTAGAAGGGAGAGCGGACGAGGTGGCCCTCCGCGTCTCCTTTCTTCTTTCCCTCTTTGCTCTTTCTTGCCGCGACGCTAGCGAGCAGTCGATCGGTCGGTCGGTCGGTCACTGAACCGCCCGCGCCGCCTTGTAGCTCCGTGCCATTCCATCCCATCCTGCCGCCGCGATCGAGCCGGTACCGTTACAATCTTGTCCCAGTCTACCTGGAAACTAATTCGACCACTGCGGCCGAACGGGTTCGCCCCGGCTCCGCTCTTGACGCCCTGGTCCAGCCGACGCGCCGCTTCGACAAAAACGAGGAGTTTTATCTACGCTATTACACGGCGGACAACCTTGAAATTGCAGCAACGAAAGTGCAACCGTACGCGAGCTGCATTTAATACACTAACGCACGGTCCCATTCGAAGCCGGGAGGGTGTTCCTTCTTTATCTGTCGCGAGGGCGGGTGAGCTCCGCCAGAGAAGTAAGGATCTCCTGCTACCCTGCTACTTGTAACTCAGATATTCTCTATTTAACGGTCTGTAACTGATTAGACACGGTTCTTTGGGGCAAGAGTGGCAAGGCACTTTGCCCCGGCTTTGATAGCGGAGGGTCGAGGCTCCGGAGTGAATTTCAAGAAAAATATGTTGTACTCCGTCTGCGGAGGGAATTTGGAATGCTATATGTAGGATTGTAGGGTGTTTCGGTGATAGATGGCGAAAGTTTCGGAGTTCGTTCTACACATCTGGAGCAGTTTCTGTAGGAGCTGCAGTAGGTTGGGAGGAAAGTATATCCTAGGGAAGAAATTCTTTTTCCCCTCGGTGGATTAGACAAAAGCCATCCTGTACACGCAGGGGCGCAATCGTCTGGCAAGCTACACCGACGGAAATAATACGGTAATCAACGCCTCAATAACGAATTCGCCCGCCGGTTCCGCAACGAAATTTCGCCGCGTAACCGTTGCGTTCGTAATTATGCGTCGAAAGTTCCGCGTAAACTTTCATCCCCGCACCATTCCCCCCCCCCTTTTTGTTTCCGCCAGTCAGCTTCTTATTAACTGGCCTGGTTAGTTCGGCCTTACCCGCGGCGGATACAAACTTTCCGGAAGTCTAACGAGGAAATCTCTTGAAAATTCTAATCTCGTGGAGATTGTGAAACCGCGCTGGGACATTCTATTTCGTGATCTGGAAATTTTTCCGGATTAAGCTTCTCCGCTCGCGCTTTTCATTGAAATACCCGAATGTAAAACAACTAATTAAAAACAGAACCGTGGGCAAGCGATTTCGCCCCCCGGTATCGATCCAGGGATCCGGGACGATCACGGCTCGTGTTTCCCTAACGCGTGAAACTCGGTGCACACCGCGGCACTATGAAAATCGTCGCAACGGATGAGAACCCCCCCCCCCCCGGCTTTTGAGAAAAATCGCTTATTTTTAAAAACTGTGAATATCTTTAAAAAAATCAATATTCATAAATTACGGTTTTAAATTTTTAATTAAATTGGCACTACAAAATGGGTTAAAAAACGTGAGAGGGGTGGGTGTAAATTATCCCATCGGTTTCCAGGTTTACATAGATCTATCCCGTTTTCCGGAATTTAATTCCGATTAGGTACTCCACCCGCGTGTTTCATTATCTGATTCGTCGATGTCATCGCTGGGGTTGTTTTTCCATTACTAGAATATTTTTCTTTACCGTCACTCCAAAGTCCCCCCCCTCCCCTTGGAAAATAGTCTCCGGACGCCCTTGAGAACAGTAGTCGCCTGGATCGCCGCTGTCGATTGGCGGGAAAGCGTTAAAACCTGTGAAACCCTCTGCAGCATTAACGTAGCCGTGCAGACTCGACCCGTCACGCAAGACCCGCTAGTCCCGCAAAGAAGCACAATTCGCGATACTCCAGAATCGCCAGATCGGTGGGCAGACAACAGGCCGAATAATTGATCGCGAAACGATCGATGTCGTGAATTGATAAGGGGCGATCGTCGGGTTGATATCGCGCGGACGAGCGGGGGATGAAAAATGAAAAGGATAGTGTAAGGCGGGGGAGGGGATGGTGGTGAGGGGTGGGCAGGGGGATATGGACATCGGCGGTGGCGGGCGATGCTGATGGCGGTAGTGTGGGCGTCGGCAGAGCAAGGGGGTGGAAAATGGGCTACGGAGGGTTGTACGAGGCAAGTACGAAGAGGGGGATGGACGCGGTCACCATGGCAACCATGGCTGGGTTTCAGGGCCCCGGCCGATGGTTTGGGTAATGTTCCGCGCCTTGGAATGGATTTCTCTCGCTCCGCTACCAAATGGGGTTAGTCAGTACTAAGCACACGCCTGTTCTCTCTTTACCTCCCCCGTTTCTGCCACTCCTCCCCGCCCGTGGTCCTTTTCTTCGCGATATCCCCGTTTATCATATCTTTCTGTATCGTCACGCCTTGAACCGCCGTTATCAATTACGTACTCGACATACCGTGTCGCCGGTTGCTGGCGAGGAACGATCACATTCGGCCATACATCATTCGAGTTTCGGGCGTGACGTTTGTTGTCCATTTCACTCGTCTAGTTAATATAGTCTATTAAGAGACGTCGACAGCGAAGGGACATTCCGGTGACGGTGCTTAATACGGCACTGGATAGCGGTATTCTCTTTTATAGTCGCGCTTGTTATCGCCAACAGAGGATAGAGCGGAATGAGCGGTTTATCGCGACGCCGACTAGCCTCGGCGTTCGTGTTTTAAATTCTTCTTCGGGGGAGGTGGTGCGCTTAATGTCGGCGCCGATAACGCGAACTCGATAAGGTCAAGATTACCAGGGGCGTCGAAAGTTGTTGATTAAACTCCGCGGGGAGACTTCGTAAAGGGTCCTTTGAACGGGCGACAAAAATGGCCCGTTAAACGAAGGCGCCGCGGGAAGCTGCGACGGATCGCCAACGCAGAACTATGACTGCCTGTTTATTTCCCTGAGAGTCCCGGTGCTGTTTACGCTGCGTCGTTAAAAGTTCTTACGCTCCGGAGCAAATACACAATTTCCCGTAATTACTTAACGATGCCTTGTTCCTCGAGGGGCGCGGGCAGCGACGAATTCGATGTAATTACATTTTACGGTGTAATTGTTACTGATAATAATGCCGCTCCCGGGAACTCCGGAAGTTTGTCTCATTGACTTTTCGTCGTTCGAGTTCCTTTGCCCCTTTGATCCGTATGACTGTCCCCGGCGCAGATGCATACCTACTACGATTATGTTATCAGACTGACTTATTATTATTATTACTATTATTATTCATCTTTATTACTTGGAAACATCAAAGAACAGTAATACAATTATATATCCCTTTGTACTAAGTAGTTAACCATGTTCTTGTATTCTAAAGGGTTTCCCGTTAAAATAATAATAATAATAATAATAATCTTTGTTTGGTGAAGGGGAAGTTCTTCATACACATTTCCCGTTTCTCAATTCAAACGCTAAGCTTGACTATGTACCGTAAACTGGGGGAACATTGGCATGTTTTCGGAATATTTTGCTATATAATATAAAAATTAACATTTTTACATTTGCTTTAAGTATCCTATCATAACACTGCGTCCTTTGTGAATGCACTACAAGTGTCAAAATGCATAAAAATTTTGTCCTTATCCTTCTTTAATACATGTTAAATATCTGCCAATATTACCAACCCGGGTAACATTAGCACATCGTATAAATAGCATTAACAGCTTAAGTTTTACCACATCTGAACTTACACTAATACTTAAATTTGTTTCTTTTCATGTTCAATGCACTCTGTTTTATTTTTTTATTTTTTCATTTTGTTAATTAATACTTTTAATTTTGGTTTAGGTATCCTATTATAACATTGCATCGTTTGTGATTGTACTACAAATGTGAAAATGCATAACATTTTTTTCCTTCTCCTCTTTAATAGATGTTAAGTAGATGCCAATGTTACCCCGTACTGCCAATGTTCCTCCAGTTTACGGTATCCATCGAAATTTTAGCGAGTTACATATTCGCCTTTCTCCTTTTTTTTGTGTTATTACCGAAGGGTTGTCTCGTTAGCAGATAGATAAATGTGAGCGATAATGAGGAGACATAAGCTTAGGCGCAGGTGATCGGGGTGGGTTCTTGGGGAAGGGTCGTAGTGTTAATTCCTTGCGGAGGATTGCGGCAGCGTGTTGCAGCGGCATAACGAAATCAGCCGGCGGTGGAGTACGGGCTGATATACCGGTCTAGTCATGTACTTGATGGGTTTTCCGCTAACGAGAGTTAATTGCGGCATAAATATGCCGCTTATGAACGGGTGAAGTGATTACGATAAGCTGGAGAGTCGTAACGGCGCCGCAGCGAAGGAAACACTCGTAAAATCACGAGGGCAAACAATGAAAACCGATACGCGGCTATCGATGCATTTCGGAAATCTATAAAGCAGTTCAGCGATTTACTCGCTGCCCAGCCCCGCCCGACCGTTCGTTACTCTCCGACCGTCATTAGGTACCTACTCGATAGCTGCCGTGCAACACGGGCGCCGTGGAATTCTTTGAATCGCGTCTGTGCTTTTATGCCTATCTGGATTTTTCGGCGGGGCCCGATCTAGGGGACGGAAGCAGGACAATTGCCTAGAGCGGCAAAATTGGTAGAAACAGAAATTTCAAATCAATAAAAAAGTAAAACTTTTTGAAAAAGCGGTAAAAAGTAGGTAATGCATGTTTGAAGTTAAATAGGTAGTATCAAATTTATAAATTGTTTTTAAATCACCCATGGGAGTTAGAAGATTTATGAAAGTTGAAAATATTTTTAAAACTTTTTTTATGTAGGCATTTTGTGATTTTGTGTTTATGTTGCTTTTTTATTGATTTTTTTTAAATATTTTATAAGCGTTTTTTTTTAGATTTAAAAATAAGTACCTACATACTTCCTATCAGAGTTGGGCAAAATGTAATCTAATTACAAATTACAAATTAAGATTAAAATGTAATTGTGTAATTGATTACACATTATTTTCTGTAATCGTTAATTTAGGTAGTTGACAAAATTTATTGTGGTCAACTACGTAAATTAACGATTACAGAAAATAATGTGTAATCAATTACACAATTACATTTTAATCGTAACTTGTAATTTTTAATTAGATTACATTTTGCCCAACTCTGCTTCCTATCTATATATTTAATTTTGTTGTGTTGTTTTTTTGAATATTAATTTTTTTATAAAACAAAAGACATTTGTTATTCAACAAATACCTACAGTCTCTCACTATCAAAAATTATATTTAAAAATATCCACTTATTTATAGTTAAATATAAAGTATGGCAAAAATCATTTTTGCCCAGAGCGACGAAAGAGATAAATAGATCGAGCCCCGTTTTTCGGTAACATAGGTACAACGTGGAAGTTTCCAGGTTTTTGGTGAACTTCTTGGAGAGCAAATTATCCCCGTGCAAAGCCCGAGTCCGTGAGACCTTCGGGTCAATGTCAAAACTACCAGCTTAACGGTGTCTATAGTTTCGTTTTCCAATTTAACACTGCGATGTTTGAACGGCCCAGGAAAGGTTTCACAACTATTATCCACGGTTCATAACATTTCGCTCGTGTTTGCATTCGTCGAACATTGGGTATCGGAGCATTGAAAAGTAAACGCGAAGGAAATACTTGCTCGCGTTGCCAGGCATTTGACCTGGATACCTACAGCCCGTTTCTGTCTACTCACTCTCTTTCTGTCCTTTGCTTTCCCCGCCTCTCCCTTTCCTCCGCCCTTTCGTATACCTTTTTCCTTTACTAGCTGGCGCACACGGGGAGCTTCTAAGCACTCTACACAAACAACGTGGCTCGCCGGCGTGCCATGTGTGGTGTTAACGATGGGCATCGATTCTGGTGTCTTAACGAAACGACCACTTTCAATGTAGCACGGGTAATGCGTTATAACGTTACTCCATTAAGACGCGCATACAGTATCGTCAGCGAGCTACACCCGTTCCCGCGGTATCGTAAGATTCTTGCAACTCCGTTTTCAACCCTTCATTTAGCCAAGAGAATGAATGGGGACGGCCGACAATTGAATACTTCACTCGGCTCACCATTATACGGCTGCCCGGGGATCTCTTTGTTTTGAAATATCCTCACCATGGTTGCGCGGCTCGCCGAGAAACGGTTTCACTTTCGCGTACCGTAACAACGACCGATGAATCGCGCCGCAGCTAAGTAAACTAAACCGATCATTGAGTCGCGTTGCCTTTCATCCTTCCGTTCGCGATGCAAACGTAGTACACAGTGGCACGTCCGTGCTCGCGTAACAGCTAGCGGAACATAATAAGAAGGCGGGCAAGAAAGATTTTCTTTGCCCAGGAAGTTCTTAACAATACCATCCCCGATTCTATCGGAAGATCGCAATCAGAGGCAACAAATACTTCCAAGTCCCAACTTCGTTAGCTTTAAATATTCAAGCGTGTTCGCGCTCCTCGGACCTTGAGCATTTTTCATCAAAAAACATTTTGCCTCCGATTTAATTTTATTCTCGCCACGGCCGGCAACTGTACCGGGCGCTCGAGACCCGCGGATGCCCGGTCGCTTTCGATTCAATCGAAGCAGAAGCGGAGGATTTGGAAGCGGAGGAACGGCACGTGGGAGCGTGGTCGTGCCAGAAAAGGGACAGAAATAATACCGGGGTAATCCATATCCCCTGTTTCGATAAAGTCACGGTCGTGCATGTGGTTCAAGGCCGCGCGCTCGTGGCCTCTGCGACGCGGGCTGACCTCCTCGACGAATTGCAGTCGCGATCGGAGTGTCGGGTTTTAGACGTGACTTGACCTGCCTTGGCCAACACTCGCTTGACTCGCGCCCGTGCTACGACCACCTACGTGGTGCAACACCTTCCGCGTCGAGTCCCACTGTCTCTGCGATCCTTCCTAATTTCCATGGGTATCTTCGCAACGCGGCGACAGTGTGTCGAGAGCACGAGAGCCACGTCGTGAGAGCAGAAACGGCGAAGATTCATTGCCAGCAGCGACAGAAATTGCGTTTCAATTCGAAGGTGCGGTTGTCCCGTGATAAGCGAGGAATGAAGCTTGCCGGGTGATGGATCGTTTTTATTCATCCAACTGTGAATACTAGTACGGACGGGTTTTTGAAGAAACAGGTCCCTGTCTACTTGGAGAGTCGTCCGATGGATATATCGGGGTCGCCTAAAGGTTAACGGGACTGAAAATAACAGGCGATAACTTCTTCAATGCCGTGGCATTCGCTCGAAAAGTAAACAAACACTGGCGCGCACGTAAGTCGCGATAAGGTATCGCCGTGAATTCGCTCGGGGTTTCTGGTATCTGATCATACACTCGTGAGGTGTGTTAGATACCGCGGCGAAACGTTCTCGTCATACGTACAGCTTTGATCGTTGACACCAGTGATTCGCACTTTACTGCGCCAGCTGTTGAAATTTTGGCTGATTAAAGCTAATCGTTCAGAGAGTGAGATCGAGTAAACATAGATCGATGTAGCTACATGTTAAAGTTCATCGGGAATTATCACGATAGTTGGAATTTTAGGAAACGTCTTAGAATCTTCTACGGGATATTCGATGTTTTCTCACGTTGTTCGCGAAGAGAATGTACCTACGAATCTCATTCTCCTGTTCGAATTGCAACGCAAACGTGCACGATACAAGGTATACAATCGAACTATCGCACATACGAAACGTCTCTGACGCTCGTGCCTCGCATTTCTTCTAAGGATGGAGTGCAAAATCACTAACACTGATCGCAGAATTTACGATGACGGTTGTGAATGAAGTTAAATCACGGCCGTGATTTGTTTAACTTGAATGAATTTGCTTACTGTGATCGTAATTTTTTATGCTGATTGAATTATTTTTTATAAAGTACTTCAATATAGTTTGATTTACAGTCAAAACGTGTTAATTCAGCGAATACATACATTCATAAATAGTCAACGTATGTACACACTGATTTGATTGGCTAAAGTATTCACATATACATTATACTTTCTAACTAAAGTGAAGAAATATTCGTTAATTGGATTTTTTTGATATTTCAATTCTTCGATTTTTTACAAGCATCTCAGTGCAAATTTTTACGTAAAAAATTAAAATCATATTCTTCAAACTGCTATAATTTCCAAAATAATTCGAATTTTGAGAAAATCCTACGCTAGGTGGAAGATAATTTTTTCAGTTTATATATCATTTTTGTATTTCCTTCTCAGATGATACAGTTATTCTCGGGAGTGTCGGCCAGTTTTTTGCAGTCCTCCGGGAAGCCATTTTCTTCGCTGACAATTTGTACAATTTTTCATAAAAAAAATATTTCTAGCAAAATAAGGGTTGCTTTAAAACTATATAAAAAATCCAAGCCCTATATTTTTATTTATACGAACAAAAAAATCCCTAACTTTGTCTTGAGTTAGTGGCTTCAGGGTGCCCCCCCCCCCCCTTAAATAAATCAATAATGATTACACTCGTTCAAAATATACAACTGGGATTCTATAAGAACAGTGAGGAGTTGGGAATGTTTTGAGAGAAATTAGAAATTGGGGTTATGTGACGCGTGAAAAGAACAATTATGCTTTCCACCAATCAGAAGCGATCACGAAAAATCACGAATCACTGTGAAAAATCACCGTGATTAGGAAAGAACGTGATCGAATCACTCGTGATTTACAAATAATAGTTCCAGCCAACACTTATTTTCTTCCGATTTCAAAGTACACTCGCGCCCGCGCGTGTGCTGTCCGTGTTTCGGGCCATATAATTAAGCAGGAACGTGTTTGGAAGGGCGAATAAGCGTGCGCGTTTGCGTCAGACCTCTCGCCCCGCGTACTGACCTACCCTTGGTTAGTCCTTGAGGTTGCTCCGAGGCTCACGGCGACATTTCACCGGCAGCACTCGTACCTTCCTTTCGTATCAAGATAGGCCATCCGGCAAATTACGATGATTTACATAGACGATCGGGCGTCCCTTCGCTTCGATGCATCAACCTAACGAGCCACCGTGCGATTCCGCTGAATTTATCGCGCTGGTTAGTCGTCCGACGACTGCCCGTTCGGATTAGTCTTTTTGCCGTGCGCGAGTCTCTCGACAGAATCCCGACGTCGCGCGCGACCTGTTACGCTACTGGCACTCTTCTGAAAACTCGTTTTAAAGGAATTAGCACGTCCCATCCGCGTGCACGATTTATAAGGAATTCTACGGCAGCGCGATCTAGTTTCGCCGCGGCGTATGACGGGAAGCAGGAGCGGACGGAAGAATGGCCGTGTGAAATAAACAAATCGGAGTACACCGTTACGAAAGTTATTACAGTTACACGTATATTTAGCACGGCCGACTGCCGCAACCGTGGCCCTCGACAGTGGACTCGCACTGGCATTCAGCCACCATTCCCACGCACCGTCACATCGTGAAGCCGCATTATCTAATATCTCCCTTTCATACGCACAATTTATTCCGTAATTGCCATTCGATTTACGCGCGTCTGGCTCGCTCGAGGAAAGTCCCCTATGATCGCCGCGCGTATCGCAGCGAGCGCTGGGAACGTTTCAGGCAAGCAAACTCAAACTGAACAGAGAATAACTGGCGGTAACGATCCCGCCAATTTATTACCGCCGCGTTAAACCCGATTTATTCTAATTTTACGGCGCTGTAGTTCATGGGATACGATGCGTTCGAAAACGTATCGGAATGAAATCTCGCTTAACCGAGCCGTTAAGGTGCAACAAGTAAAGAGAAATAAACCGTGCGGCTCCGGGACACGTGACGACAGCTTCGCTTCGATCGCATCGCAGGAGCGCGTTATCCGAAGCATTCCTACGTACAGTTTCCTGTATATCGGTATATACTTCCTACGCCACCTGTCATGGAATCATTTTTGCGTATACTTAAACGAAACACACGTAGCCAGGCACTGAACGTACATCCCATTACTCGACGCGTGAACATCGCCGTTGCATCGCGCCCGATCCACTCCAATCAACCGCGATGCAATTTCTCGCGGCAGGAAGCTGCCGAAAATCCGTTCGAATCGAATCCATCGGAATCTGATCAACTCAAGCCGCCAAGAGGTAAAAAGAAGCCGACGATTTAACAAGGAGGAAAATTCGGCGCTTGATTCGGCGTGGCACTCGTGAGCTCGCGAAACTCGAAGGCCGAGAGTCGGCGCCGCGCTCCTGCTCCTATGAGAATGCCGGCTGATCCGAGTGATTTGGCAACAGCGCTGCGCACCGGCTGCAACGTTGCAAACGTCCGATGCACGGCCGGCGTGCATGCGCGTGGATCGTTGCTGCGTGTGCGCGCGGGTGTGCGTGAACGCGGACGACACGGACGTCGAGAGATCGAAAGAGCGAGCGACCGAGCCGTGGGGCCGACGGAACACGCGTCCCGCGAACGCATAGACGCGACCGCCAGGGAGCTTTCTCGCGTGTTACCTCGCGCTTACGAGGCACGCGCTCGCGAATCAAGTGCACTTTCAAGGCTGTCGGCGGAAATTCCCTCCTCCTTCGCCCCCCCCTCCTGCGGCGATCTCGTTCGAAAAACTCCCGGTGGCACGTGTTTCCGCTCCAATCAGTCCCGTTCGAGAATGCCTCCTATCGCGCAGCTCGTGGTATAAAAATTCCGATGAACATTGTTTTCGATGTGTGTATTACACTCGCTGGTTGACATGTATTCAGCCACGTTCACCGCGACCGCGAGGTTTATCTCGTTTAACCTTATGTTGCATTGTAAAACGGACATGAGAGACTGCACTGAAAACACCGCGAGTTTAACGCGATCGCTCGAAATGTTTCTATTGTTCCCGGCGATACCAAGAAGCGTTTCAACGAGGCAAATGTTACGATTACCATGAGATACCTTTTTCGACGTCACGTTACTTATGCGGTACTGTAGAGGTCGTCGGAATGTGACGCAATTATCATAAGACGTCGAATGTGCAGCATCTAATCCGTTTCGATGTGAGGTCACGCGGAGTCAAGCGTTTTCTTTCTACCTTCTTTAGTGAACGTTTGTGTTCGCAAAGTGTCCAGGGCCGAATTTGGAGATTCGGCGTCCTTAGAAAAGCGTCTGCCGGACTTTTCGTGAAATATTAATTAGTTATTATTATTATTAATCGTCTATATTACTCTAATAGAGGAAACCTGAATATTTACAAAAGGCATAAACAAGAAGAGTAATGGTGAGGGTGCAGTGGTGACACTGTTGGGAAGCCTAACCGCGAAGTATAAACGAAATTAAAATAGGGACAACAAAACAAACATTACAAATAGTAAGAATAAACGAGTAAAATAGTCTTAACTTAACTAATAGAATATCAACAATATTAGCCTGAGACTATAATATCAGAGACTAAATATCATCAAATAATTTAATTTAAATAGTTGAAAGAATTTTAAAGTGACAACTCACATAGCTATGAGTAATTGCTAATTTGCTATATGAAAAGATAGGAAATTTTTTTAAAATTGTCTCAAGCCTCTGGGTTTGAAGATCATCCGGTCAAAACAGACAAAATAAAAATGAGGTTCTTTCTATTAAATTATGTTTAATATTTTATTCGCGTATTAAGCGAATAGGCATATAGGTTGCGGCCCCTAAAATTTTCTGCCCTAGGCTGCAGCCGACTTAGCCTACAGTGAGTAAAAAAATTATTGGCACGCCCTTCGAAGCAGAATAACTTTTTTCAAATTGGTCCAAACGACTTGACTTTTTTCTGAGAAGCTAGAATGAAGTTTAATAGGTGACGTGTTTCGTTGTTTTGAAAAAAATTGCAACTGGAATAGCGAAGAAAATACTGAAGGTCGGTTTTTCAACTTTTTTCTGAGCTTTTAAGTAAATAGTATAGATACATGCTGAAATTTCATCGAAATCGGTTGATGCATAAACAAGCGATTAGGCATCCAAATATGTAAAATCTTTAGGTTTATCACAGTTACAGGCCGAAAAATGTGATTTCTACCACTTCGAATTATTTCTAGCTCATAGCTCCGTTAACCGATTTCGATGAAACTTTCAGCACGTATACTTACAACTTAAATTTACAAATGGGATTTTTAAATTTTCATTACAAGCTCAGGTAAAAAAGTTGAAGAATTGATCTTCACTATTTTTCCCGCTGTTTGAGCCAATCGCATTTTTTTTCAAAACGATAAAACACGTTACTTAAGTACCTAAGTAGTTAAATAATTCATCTAGCTTCTCCAAAAAACCCAACTCGTTTGGAGCAATTTTAAAAAAGATATTCCGTTTTAAAGGGTGTGCCAATAATCTTTTGACTCACTGTATACATATATAAATTCGCCCCTGGTAGAGTCGCCTGCACGGATCCGACGGACGGTGCATCTGTCACGTTCGCTCCGAGCGTTATCGAGAGGATACGATAAAATTCGCAGTCGTGCGTTCTAGTCTAATGGAACGAAACAGTACCGCAGATAAGAGGAGCGAGCGTAAGAAGCTCCGCGCTATTGTAAGGACACGGGCAACGTTTCCATGGCGGCGGATAAAATATCTATGCTTACGCGCCCCGACAAGGGGTATATGTACATATGATACGTAATGCATGTGCCTGCGCCGCTGCCGTGGTTTTATTTCAGGCTCAGTCGAGATTCAATTGGAGAAAACGAGGAAAGCTTACGGGCGAAACAGAGTATTCGGCGTTGCGAAGGGGGAGAGAGAGAGAGAGAGAGAAAGGAGGGGGCTTTCGAAACGCTTTGGGCACTTTCATGCATTGCGAAAGATTCAAACGGCGGCCGGAGGAGAATAATTTGGGTCGTGACCCAGATCCGCTGCTCCGTGCGCTCTTTCTCTTTCTCTCCTTTCGTTTTTCCACCGTCTTCGTCCACGTACGCCGCTCGTTCGCGTTGCTACACCGTCGAACGCCGTAATTGGCCCCGGCTGATCGCCGCCTTTCGTAGGGATTACCGAGAACCCTGCAACCGGCGCGAGACTGAGCGCCGATGCACGCTCGAATCGGGCAGAATCACAGATCCGACGATCGAATCTCTGAATACATCACTCGCGACATACCCTTCTTGTTTGTCTTTCGCCTCGTTCCTCTAATCTAGCCGTCGATCGCTTTATCAGACGCGCAGAGTGTGCCCCGTTTTTCCGCCTCGTCCGCGGCTGGAACGAAGACGGATTCGTAAGTGGCACGAGTTCAACGAAATGAGTCATCTTTAAACGGCTCTACGAGGGGGGATATAAGAGCATCTTGTCCGCGGATCCGTTGGTAATCTTCGTTCGAAATTTGCACTTTGGAGAAGTGCCAGTTCATCGGTGCGTCTCCTGGGCTGGTGTCGCTCAAAATCGGCACACGACAGTCTTCCCGCGCGACCGAAGATGACGCCGATGACGGGCGTTCCAAGTGTGATTAATATCGCCCCGTCTCTATCGGTTGCCGTGTTCGCCAGCACGGTGTCGACAACTTGTTGGACATCGGTGGGAGTCGTGACTAGACACATGCAAAAGTTACTCAACGTCTTCGGTGAAGTCGGCAAGGTTTCGCGTATCGCGCGTACCTGTATAGCTGGTATCCTCGTAACGCGTCGGGCGACTTGGATTTCGTAGCGGAAAAACTGGCAGGCGCGCGTGCGCCGTGTAATTTGCCGATCTCGATACGCGATTGCCGCCGCGAAAAGATAAAGCGAAATTTTACCGGGTCGCGATGCCCGCGTGGAAGTTTAGGGTGAAGTGATTCGAGGACTCCTCTGCGTCACACGGCTTGCCGCCAAAACTTTCTCGCGACGACGAGCAGTTATTACAGTTCTTTCTTTCCACTCGTGCCCCTCTATTATTAATTCGAACTTTTCAAGGCACCCGCGACTGGGTAAGAAGATTGCTGTTCGCTTAACTGGAGCGCGCCAGGGGTTGAAATGTTGACCAGTTTGCACGCGGACTATTACGGATAATGCGGGAGGATCGAGCGGATGTTCGAAGCATAAAGGAGGAGGCGGTGCGGTGCTATTAATTTCGTTTCGGCTTTTTTAAAAACAGACTTCTCGGCGATATTACACGAGGAGCCAGCGCTATACATCTTCTGGAAAGTGTCCAGAGGCAGCCAGGAGCCACGGCAAAGTAATGATCCCTTTTTTTGGAATCTTTCCAATGCTTCCCGATTCGATAGTTCTTATGTTTGTCGGCCCTCGTGATATTTCACGTGCGAAGGCAAGTCGACTTGTATTATGTTACCATGCGCTCGTAGGCACGCGCTATTATATCAGTATGTTAGATTGTATTTGTATAGTATCGTAACTTTTCGTTGACTCGCTGCATTTTCCATGTACACGCAAGTAGATCGTTCGCGAATTATGACACTGAGTTTAGAAGAATTCTCAGATTCCCCTCGATTCTAGATAAAAGTTAATTAAATAGAGTGGCCGGGAATATTGTAACGAACAGATATCTCCCTTTGTTCGCGTAGAATGTAAAAGATAGAGTTATATTTGTGCGTTAATAGGTACGTATGTGCACTCTGGCCCCACAATATGCATACGCTCGCCTTTTGTCGGCTCCGCTAGTAGGTCCACTTTTCTTCTCCTCTACTCCGTTACATACTGTATCCCATAATACACCCGTGTAATAACCTATCTCCGCCCCGCATCGTTTATCGTATCGTTCCGAGGTAAACGAGAGAAATACGAGCGTAAAACCGGCGCGCCACTGGTACTCGTGGCTAAACCTATTTACCGATTCTCTCGAAGACAGTTTCCACGATGAGTATCAAACGCTGCGACGCCTAATAAACCTCTTCGTTTGCCATGTTGCTTCATCATCGAGGATCGAGAATAATCTTCCAGTTCCGAAACGGAAGATCGACACTTTCACCGTGAGACGTTGAAACAGTCCCAAACGCAGAACAAACACTGAAGCGTTGAATCCTCGAAAGAGAAAGAGAGTACACAGTAAAGAATTTTCCCTATGGATGCTCAACGATGGACTCGCGGAACGATCTGATCCATGGACACTTAATTATCTAACACTGATGCGAGCGATAATTAGTCTGGAATTTACTGGCACACCTAATCACCGTGTTCGCGTGGATGATCGGAGCAATGATACTTTCCCCGGCTTTTGAAGTTTGTCCTCGCGCGCTGCGCGCGTCTGTAGGTAGAATTCTCGCGCGCTCACAACGTATTATCGTACCGCACGCGGTCGTTCACGAATTCGGAGTAACGAGTAAATTCCGATAAGTTACCGTCGTGTCGGAAACTTGGTGGGACGTCCCGGTGGGGGGTAGGGACGAGGCACACGGCTCGGCGCGGCGACGAGCTTGTTCAGGGTGGATCGAGGGGAGGTGGAAGAGCGGGAACGCGAGACCGAGCAGCGGGTGGACTACTATGGAGGGAGAACGCGCGGCGTGGAAGGTGGGCCGCGGAGTTCGTGAGAGGGAAGAGCAAGAGGCGAGAGGGTGGCGGCTGTGAAGCATGGTTGAGGGGAGGCAGCGCGGGAGGGACGGCATGGTTTGGTGAGCGAGGGAGGGGGGAGGGAGGAAGGAGCGCGCTATCGGCGAGCGCCTCGGTTCGGCCGAGTCGGCCGACGTCGGCCTCGATCAGCCGCTCGGCACTCAGTTCGAGTCGGACCTCCGTCGTAGTCGGATTGTGTCGTTCTGCCGCGCTGTCTTTCTCTCTCTTTCTCTCTCTCCCCCTCTCTCTTTCTCTCGTTCCCTCCCGTGGGCACGCGCGCCGCAGTGTGCGTGTGTGTGTTATGTGTGTTCCTCGTTCTCCCCTCGTGCCCCCCTTTCCCCCCCGCGACGACGACAACGAGAGTTCCGCCCAGTGAAAAAGAGAGTCGAAGGCTTTCTTTCGTGCAAACAAGACGCGCGTCCTCGACGGCTGGCAGTTGTTTATTTTCTGGTGCTCGCGGGTGTCGCGCGGTGTGTGACAGAAAACAGCGAACAACGGAAGGAAGGAGAAGGATCCCGCGCGCGTCGTTGCCAGAAGAGGAGAGACAACGAGCCCGCGTGTTACTCGCGCCATCCGCGGCTGGGCCCCCGTCGCCTTCGCCGTCGACGTCCACGTCCACGTCGTCTTCGTTCGCGGTTGCGAAGAGTTTCAGTCAACGGAAGAAGAAGTAGGTTAGCCACGGTTCCCCGACCGCTTCTCCGGCAGCCTTTTACCGAGCGGCCGCGAGTGTATAGCCGTAGCATCCTGACGATCGCGGTGACGTTCAACCAACGCGCACTTCTTTTACGTAACGAAAGCGCGTTAGAACGCGCGCGTGCGCTCTATATCGCGTAATCCGTGCCTCGGTTCCCCGTCCTTCTCATTTCTCCGCTGCAAGCGAGAGAATCTTCGATCATCGGCGGGAGCGGTAACGTCGCCGTGTTCTCGTGCGTGCTCGTGCTCCATCGGATCGGCCGATCGCTCGGTCGTTTTCGTCTCGTTAAAGCACAGTGGCTCTGTGGATTTCGTGCCGCGCATCGGCCGTCTCTGTCTCTGTCTCCCTCACTCTCTCTCTATTTCGTCTGTCGCGCGCGCCCGCGCAACCATACGCCGATTCCGAGTGTGTGCCTTCGATTCTCGCGCTCCGGCTCCCTTCGATACACTGATCGATCCCGTTCGATTGCAGTCACTCGACGGGATACGACCAAGTTCACGGAGCAGAGCGCGCGTCCGCGGCAGTTCTCTCGAAATATCTGACGGGAGAGCGCGTTCGTGTCGAGTAACGTTTCGGTGATTTTCAGTAACTGGAAGCCCCTCATCGACCCCGGATACGATTACCCAGGCGTTTACGGTGCTCACACGCACAGACATTTTTGGAAAGCTGGTGCTTCTCGACCGCTGCGACTCGTCTACGCCGAGTACTCTTCGTCCACGCTATCCCGTATTGTTTCAGTGGTGCTTCGTCAGAGATGTGTTCGCTGAAACCTGGAAAAGTGGTGCGACTGCCTTTTCATTCGGTGTGTGATTTCGAGCAGTGATTACGAAAGAAAGAAAATCAGTGAAAGTTTTATCAGTGAAGTACAACCGTTACGTTCCTTCTCTCTCTCTCTCTGTGGATTATTGGATATATTTCTACAGTCAACCCGGCGACCTGCCGACGGAGCGCAACATCGCGGCCCACAATTTATGTGAGTACCAGAAATACTATCTTAAACGTTACTCTCGCGATTGCGATCGATACGGGGCCTCGGTTCCCGGCGATGTCGCGAGCGATATCGGTCGGCCAGCGTTTTACAATTTTCCACGGAACCCTCGATCGTATTTACCGATCTGCCATCTTTCCCCGCGTCATGGCTTCCAAAGATTTGTTGACAAGGCGAGGATAACGAACGATATAGGCGCGTGAATCGAAAGAATCTTCGACCAAGTTGCGTCATCGACCAAAGTCGTACGTCGTGAACGCGCTGGTGTGTTCGCATGGTGGCGTAGGCGACAGATTCGTCTACGAACATTCGACAAACATTGTCGTTTACGAGGCTTATAGCGATCGAGACGCTTTCTGCCTCATTTATTTTTCTCTCGTTGTTTCGCGACTATCCGTTCAGTTAGGTCGCGCGCGCTCGTTTAGAGAACAAAAAGTGGTGGCGCGACGTTTTGAAATGGTTTTCGAGGTGTTAACAGGACATCGATGCTGTGGGAATAATTACTAAGTCCCTGGGTCAGTTTCGGGTTGCAGGCAAATTGAATTGGCTTCGATGCGGCTCTTGGCAGCGATCGTGGGACACGAATATTCGCTTGGTTGCCGTGAATTCCATAACGATGACTGTTGTCTCACGAGTCCCGTGTTTGCAAACAAATTTCCCTACCGCTTTTCGTCCCATAGCGATTATCCATTAGATTTCTTTTCTTCGTAATCCCACGTGACTTGGTTAAGTCTGACGACTTTCCACCACTGTATATTAATCACAATAGCAATTTAATTTTCCTCGGAATAACTTCGCTTGCAATTTCTCTTAATCCCACTTGACTAGGTCTGGTCTGACGACTTTCAATTAACTTGCAGTTACCATAACAACAATATAGTTTATCGACAGTATCGACTTCTTAATTTTCGTACAGAAGTCCTACGTTTATGTTTGCTCATCGTTATCCGACGCCGGTCGAGCGATTTTAATTGTCCCTCGACGCTTAATGAGAGTTGGAGGGGCGTCGGTGCTCGTTCGAGGCGATCTATTTAAGATTCTTCGCGCGGAAATGTTATCTTATCGAAAGAGGGAGGGGGGGGGGGAGAATGTTTCGCCGAGGAAGCGAAACTCTGTTGGAAAAGTCGCGGAGGCGAGGCGACGGGCGTTTCAGCCTTTCCTCTCTTCGCCGTTGTTTACGTCTTGTATCGGTTCGTTGTCAAAGAATTATTACGGGCAAGTGCAATGCCATCGATGTCGGAATCGCGGCACGTTCCGCGGCAAATTGAGCCCTTGCTGTTGCTAGTGTCGAGAATTACATACGTATTTATTTTATTGAGTACGCGGTACATATATGGTATACGTTTCGGAGGTTAGAAATGAACACATGAGCCCTATAGGAGATTTAACTCTGCCGTTCTAGCAACGTAAACATATATTTGTTGATATAGTCTTTATAGGGTGATGCACCATAGAAATCTTGCTTTAATACTTTCGTTTTATTATCAATATTCCAAAGTTATTAATTTTTAGGTTCTAATTCTAAATTGCGCTGGGGTTTTTGTAGCTCGTTTAGGCGAACCAAGGGTAGTAACAGTTTAAATGGTCGCGTAGAACTCTTCTCTTGTGTATCCAATAAATTTATTTAATATGGGTAATGCGCGTTACCGTATGAATAACAGCCCCATGTGTCACTAAGTCCATAATACATTGGGTTAATATTAATGAAGAGATACAATTCCCTCGTGTCTCACAACTACATTAGTAATGTCTTCATTAATAATATTACCCACTCGTCATATTCATTTATTATATCATTGTCCGTGCAAGATCTTTTAAAATTGAATTCAGCAATTTAAAATACAGACTTTTTGGAGAAGGACATCTTGCATGAAATATTGACGATATTTTTTAAAAACTAGTTAACTCTTTTCCCTTGGGTCGTTCTCCATGCATGCACAATACCACGGTCGCCAAGTGTATTTGAGAAGTAATTGCGAATTGTTCGTGCAGACAAAGTGACGACGGAACTGTTAGAGTTCATAAAAAAATTCGCAGAAAAGATTGTTATAAAAAAATGTTCGAGGCAGGAGGGGCGCGATGAATAGAGTTGAACACTCACGTGGCCGTTTGAAAAGCTCGCATAGAGAACGGGATTAAATTGAAAGGTCCCGCGATACGGAGCGAAATTCCTGAAACTGTAATTAAATATGAAGGGGAACTTTTAATACGTAACTGCTTTACGCGCAGAGCATCCCAGGAAACCATAGTACGTATTCCCTCTTTCCTGAACAGGCTTTCGGGTAATCGGACATGTTTTAACGATGCGTTCAAACCTCTCGGATTCCACGACATACTCTCCTCTAATTGTATTTTAATGAAGCTCGCACGCTCTTTAATCGGCATCGATTGACTTTCGAGACCGTCGAATAACAAAGCTACGAAGAGCATCGGCATTCGGCTCTCGCCTCGAATGAAAAACTGTGCCTTTATGCATTGCTATCATAATGTTATTAATAAGCAACACTGGGCTACAATTCGAATATAATAAACAATCACATTACGATTTACAATTGCTGGAGATGATCATTAGCGAAGCACAGGAATGGCCATTGTACCGTATCACTTCCGATAATGTAATATAAACAGAGTTGAATAATATATGTGGCCCGAGTGTTTGTTCGAAAATTATCTTCTTCGATAAATTAAATTTTATCCAACTGGAGTGGGCAACTCCATTTAAGTAGCTGTTAAAATCCAATCTAAACAAATCTAATTGTAACGCGCACGCTCTACTACTTTTATCGTAGGTACAGCTTGCTTTAACAGTCGAGTATCTTTTCGAAGGTTGCTGGCCTTTCCACGATACCCTGCGAATCCTTTCACAAAAGCCCAGAAATGCGATTGCAAGCTTCTTTATAGCCAGCGGACGCGTTTTAACGCCGTATCGTCGACGCGCGTCGTTCAACCCCTAAGTGGCTGCACTTTGTACGGGCACCGGCGCAGGCAGAAGCCAGAACTTTGAATAATTATTCGCAAAGCGTAACCGTTTGCAAGCAAATTAATTGTGGGACGTCCTGGTAACCTCGTTACTTGTTCCTCCGGTTTTGTCTTCTTCCTCCCTCTCTCCCTCTCTCTCTCTCTTTATTTTGTTCTCTCTCTCTCTCTCTCTCTCTCTCTCTCTCTCTCTCCGTTTCTCGCTTTCTCTCTACGGGTCGCTTCAAGGATCCGCACGTGCAGATCGAGCGAGACGAGGGCCATAAAACGACGCCGTTACAGACCCTGTAAAATTATCGAATTATCAACTGCATTGCTGCACTGCGTTTCTTCGTTCCGAGGTCGTGCTTTCATCGCTCATTACTTTGTGCTCGACACTGGGACAATCAAATGGCCTAATTCCCGCTTTGATGTTCCGTTTCGCAAGGGTAGGTACTGCAGAATTTATTGGCCGGCAAAAACGTCACATCGCTCTTTGCTTATTTCTGGGTAGGTAGATTTCCGTTCAAAGGAACCGTCCGCGGGTCGTTTTACATAAAATATCGTAGGACGTTTTATTGGTAATTATCGGTGACTGTGGAGGCAACGTTTTCGGATGCTTCAGGGTCCATTGAAATAGCAACGTCGAAGCGAACTCGAGTAATTTAAAGATAGCTTCTGCTTCACTCCAGCTGCGTAAATTATTAACCCGAAACTTCTTATCCGCTGTATACACGAGTGACGTTAACCTTGCCTTTCTTTTTCCATCAGACACTCAATAATTCGCAGTTCGGTGAGAAAGAAAGGACGCTCTCTCGATACCCTTGAATTCGCGAACGCACTCGCCGCGATTCTACAATTATTTCGAGCAAGCCAGCGGGTGTACGCGCCGCGCTCCTATCCAATCGAAGATTTATCCGTGCATACGAGGCAGGATGCGAGCGATTTAACGCCGCGCCGGCGTTGCGGGCGGGAGCTCGTTTGAAAAGCCAGCACAGGTCCCCATTCTCAACACCTGCCGGCAGATTGTGAGGACATTTTTCTGGCGTCTGGGAAATTTCCCTGCCCACCGCCGTTCCCTTTTCATTCACAAAAGCTGGAACCGGGTTCCACGAATGTTCCGCTGACCTTTGTAACCTTTTATTATACGTACACGTTCCCGCACAATGGGGCACGGTTCCTTGCTCTCGCCTTCGTATATATCCCCGGCGATGTTCCACGAAAAGGGAAAAAATCGCTGGCTGTGATGGCGAACGTTAATGGCCGTCCGTTTTCTATCTGGCTTGAATTTTGTACCGTGAAAGAGCGTCTTTTCCCTTTTCAGAGAGCTTTCGATCCGTGGGCGACATCAAAGCGACAAGGAAAATTGTTCTGGTACTCGGCGCTACTACCGAAGGCGCTCGTTTATTTCATCCCCGATGCTATTAACATTCATCTTCGCAACTTTCGATCCACTTATTCCTGCTACACTTCTCGCTCGTTATCGGTTTTATGGGCAATGACGTCTCTCTTTGAACGAAGCGGCGCGCCTTCGCGTAAATCGCCAGTCTTATAATGAAACCCGCTGGAACCTTTTCGTTATTGCAAAGGCACGGTAAGGGATCGTCGGGGGGAGAGGTGAAGGGAGGAAAATGGGAAAACTGGGGTATCTGTGTGTTTGAAAGCGTCCCTCGAAATAGGGTTGCGAATACGCGGATGGACGGAGAAGGAACTATATCGATTTCGAAGCAAGGGCGAGGGTTCCTGTGACGAAGTCGCCTCCTCGCGACTCACAGCATAAATCTCGCCTGCTTAATCCAAGCAGGCGCTGAACACAAGACCAACGCTCCTCTTTCTCCGCGTATCCCCATCCTTCGACTTACTTCTGCGCGCGAAAGTGCACGAGCCGCGTCGCGATGCTAAATTTACAGAAGGAAAGTTGACGACCTTTGTGTCCTGTTCGCGGAAAACGGCGGGAGTTTTCGCAGGAAATCTGCTCGAGTCGTCGCGCTAGGAATGAGAATTACTACTCTATTACTTAAAACTCGATCCCCGAGTTCGCTAAACTCTCCGAAAACTCTGCGAAAGAGAATCAACTTCCGCTACACGCGGGACACCCTGAAAGACACGCGCGCACATTCTCAGTCGTCGCTCGGCCGCTTGAACGAACGCACCGAATTCCTGGCAAGCTTATTCTCTAAAAGTTCCGAGCGCGCACTCTTTTAGAAAGCTCTCCCGCTTCCGCGCCGCTACCAATTGTGATTCAAGTATATCCCGCGACGCTGCCCCCATGAATTATTCAATGTACTTATGATTAGGGGTTTCTTAAACATCCTGCACGTACCAGAGAATAAGCTGAAGGCTCGGATGGTACGTGTCACGTGGGATCGCGTGTTTCTATAGGCGAGATCGGCATGACACTATCTATTAGCGTATACATACTCGAGGAACAGGCAATGAATAGTTTCGAGGATACACTTGATCTTTGTGATCTTCAATAAAGACTATGGACAATAAACGGTATCGTTTTATGTTCCTAACATACCTACTTACGCCGCGTAGTCACGTAACGGGGTCACGATCATGAACGAACGAACCGAGGCGCGATGTTCTGGCCTGAAACCTTCAATCTTTTCGCCCGAACGTCCCCGAGGAGAGAGAGCTTCGCCCCCTTTGTCTCTTTCCAAGCAGAATCCCCGCCTTTTACCATTATTTCGATTTTCACGGGTGACGAAAGGGAATCCCAAGGGAAATGGTGTTGGGTGCGTGTATCGTAAGGTGGATCGATGCTGGAATCGGTTTATATACGTGTTCGGCGAAAGATCGTCGAGGCGGTTCTTCTTTCTCCTATCCAGTAACCTTGAGTGGCTGGTCAGGCTCCCTCGAAGGTTACCCGATCGGCTCCGCGTAAATGAATATCCGGCTAATCCATTCAGAGCCAGTGCACACCGCTCCAAGTCTCGAGACGGTGCACATTGTAACGAGTATATAGGGAAAAAAATCAATTTTCCATTAAGATACAGTTATTTACATGTAATTGATATGTTAATCACATTTATACACAAAAAAAATTAATTTTTAATATAAAATAATTCATTAAAATATATTTTTGAACATAATAAAAGTAAAACAAATAAAATATATATTTTTTAAATACATTCAAACACACATTAATAACAAACACATGAAACAATTATAAAAAAATAAAATTAATTTTGTAAATAATTCGTATTGATAATAAATTTTAAATTATTCATTCGTATTATACATCTTCATCACTATCAGTTGAATCTGAAGGAATTTAAAGCTCAGTATCTTTTAAAAATAAATATTCGAGCACAGATTTGTCAAGTTATTTCGTTTTATTATGTGTATTTTTCCTTATGTGGGAGCACTCGGGAGCAGAAAAAATTTATACCAAATTAAAGGGCATAAAAAGAATTAATTGTAGTAAAAAAATGAAAGAACCGATGTTTCGTTTTTTTTTTAATTCTCTCCAGAATTTAGAAGATGCGACAAAAAAAGTAATAATTTGAGCCACTGGTACGTATCCATATCTTTAAATGCAAAATTTTTAATTAATAAAACGAAAAAAGGATATATTTTGCTTATTTTCAAGAAAAAAGAAAGAAAAGAACTTATAAATGCAACAAAAATGCAGTGGGTAAATATTTCCTACGCGCAGTCTGTGGCAGCTTGCGTTTGGTTATTCGACTTTAAATGTAATTACTAACCTTAAATCCGTTATTTATGTTAATAAGTTATGATGTTCTTATATCGGAGGACTGTTTACTATCAATTGCATGAAATGAAATACAAAATTTCAAAACTCAAATTTTTGCTTTTTGAACACGTGCCGCGACACTGTGCGGTGCCTCGAAGTGAGTTCAACGTCGATTTCAACGAAACTGGAATTCGCACGTTTTGTAGGAAATTGTTTAGGAGGTCCAGGGAAAGCGAGAAACTGAGTAACCTAGGTATGGTGAATCAGAAAGGTTTCGACACCACATTAAATCATACACTATAGATATACAAAACGTTTCCTTCAAGATCTAAACGAAATAACTCACCCACCACTTCACGCTGCAATACTTTTACTAGAAAATCGATTATTCTTACTTCCACCGAAATCAGAGAGGCCTCACCGCCACTTTTGACACACATTACCATCTATTTGGGCCTTCAGTATTCGCATTTAAGGCTGGCATGGGTATTCTCGTAGGAATTAACGAGGGAAGGATAAAGAGCCTCGAACGACGTAACGTAATGACTCATGCGTATGGACAATGGAGGTTTATTGTCAGCCGATACGTACCCCCGAGTGATAAGATAAATGGCCCAGTGGTGAAACAGTTAAGGAAGCAGTTGAGATAATTGCAATTTCTTTTATATTTAAATAGTATAAAATTATAACTAAATATAGTTATGCGAAAGCGTAAGATTTCTACTTTCAGATAACGTAAAAAGAATCTACATTTGTTGAAGGAAAAGTTTTAAATTAATTAAAACATGAAACTGTTCATATGGCCCAGTAATTAAATGAAATTCATAGCGTGTCCCAGTCATTAATTATCAGTGTATTTCTATCAGTTAATGAAAATAAATCAATATGGTAATATTTTTGGGTAATAAAAACATTTTTTTTTATAATAAATTTGTGTTAAATTCTTTATCATTTACCCGAATTGAAACCTTTGAAGCTTTACTGTACAATAATATTTTTTCATGATATAACTATTCAGTTATGTAAGCTTATGATTGTATCTATATAAAGCTAATACATTTTGCAATTATATTTTGAAAATTTTAAACGTTGAAAATGATTAAAACTGTTATTATTAATAAAATTTCTTCTCAATTTTTAATTATTGGGCTTTGTTTAAGTACTGGGCCATTTACCTTACTCGCGTTTCGACTTTACCTGGTGGACCCGGGGGGGCACCGGCGTCGCCACGGGACCACACATGACACTCGGGCACCCCCGGGGTAACGGGCCGCTCGAGTTCGAATCAATAACACCGAGCGGTTACCATTTGTTTACCGATAATAGAGCGTTTATCGATCCCGACGGCCGCGATTCGAAACGTGGCCCTCCTCCTCCTCCCCCCCTCGGTCAGCCCGTGCACTTTCGCGATTAAAGAGACACGCGTGTTTCACTGGACGGAACGGAATGCGTCGCCGGGCGCCGATATCGCGTAGCTAATTTACAAGGACGTGTCGCGATTGATGGCGCGGCCAATGTTTCCTGCAAAGGGGAACAGAGGTAGGTGGCAAGTGTCGAGGTTGAAAATACAGTCGGTCGCTCATTTTTTACAGCCTTTATGGGGGATAGCAGACGGATTATCATAATGGTAGCCGGTTTCGCCAAACTTCTTTTGATCGCGCTCGGGAGAAAGAGAGAGATCGAGTGGGCGAAGGAGAGGAGCGGGGCGAGGGCTCCCCATTGTTGAGCGTCGAGCAGATTTATGATGCGATCCACTTTGCCCTCGCTTCTCGCTTCCGGTTATTACGCGAAAGTCGGGCAAGAAAAGCCCAACTAGGATACGGGCCGGCAGTCGTGGCGGGGAGTGAGAAAAGAGGTGGGTGTTCTTAAAAGAGGGAACTCCAGTGAACGGATCCAATCCGGGATGATTCGTCTCGCGTTTTCCGTCGCGCGACGCCTTCAACGATCGAGGGAGAAACGGCACGCGATTCAACCAGCTTCCGACGACGATATTTATTAATATAATTGCGCGTCGCCGCCGTTCAGTGGCGGTCACGGATCGTCTCGAGTAGCTCCTGTACTTGTGTCGTACTTATTCTGAGCTGTGAATACCCTAGTGGTTCTCTGAAATCGCTGAAAAGGTTTCTGATTTGAAATTGGGGGAGGTTTGGAAGTGTATTCCTAACTGCATTGATTAGAATGAGGGGTTTTGCAAAGTTAATCGATAATATATAATATCTAATATAAAGGTTACCGATTTCAAACTTTCCTTCCATCACCACCGTTTATTTGTATCAGTCTATTCGCGGCTAGGTACACGGTTCGGCGTCCAACAAGATTACGTTAAGGTTCATTGTTACTTGCGACAATAGATCCCTGTAGACTCGCCCGCGCGTGCAGATAAGATTCTATTGAATTAGCACTCCAGTGTCTAACGCTAAGTATTTGCCAAATTCGATATCGCTGTTCTGGGGCTGGTACAGCAGCCGTGGAAATGCAGGGAAGGGGGTGGGACGGTAGAAACGACGGTTGCGAGTGTTTCATGCGTAAGAGGCGCCCGAAGGGACGATTAGGGACGGCTTCAAAGCGGTCGCATTGTTCGGCGAGTTTTCTGATACATGCCAGATCCAGAAGTCAGGCATCTGGTGCACAGAGTGCTCGCAAAGTTTGATTTTAGAAGATCCCGCGCAGGCCCTGCCTTTGCGCTTCGACGCTTCAAAATTGCATCGCTCGAAATACACGTCGGTGGTTCCAGACATGACGTCAGGCGCCGAATCACTTCCAAAATTACTCGAACCTGGACAATATTAAAATTATCCTCGACAGATCTTGAAAATCTTAATCAACCTCTCCCCCTTCGTCCCGCCGCGAGCTCCCAATGGAAAGCGTTCAAAGTAAATAGGTTTGCTCGAATGATATTCGAAGCGATTCGACACGCGAGAACGGTCGAGCGGATTGAAAAAATTTGCAAGAGATCGGGCGTTCGTTAGTTTACAGTCGGGCGGGTCTCGTTGATTTTTAGCGTGGCGCTTATTCTGGCCAATGTATTCGCATCGCTTAATCATCGGTCGAATAGCTCGCGTTAAACACCGCACGGTCGCGTTATGCTCTCCACATCGGTTCGCATCAACGGAATCCGTGTCCCGATATTTATAATCCGTCCGAGCCGCCAGAAATAATCCAGGAATAGCGTTCAACCGTTAACTTAATTGCAATCCACCGTGTCAATCCATTAACCGTGTTTCTGCCCGTCGTTGTCGCCTCGTCTCTTTCTCCCCCTTGTCCCTTTCCCCCCCCCGCTCCTGTCGCGCCGCGCGAACGCTCTCCATGCAAATTTGCTCGAACACCGTAACAGACGTTCCCCTCCACCCCGGTGAATCGTCGCCGGTCACTGCGGAAAGCGAACGCTACCAGGACGCGTAAGCTCTCGCGTCTTGCTATCAGTTTCGAGGGATAGAGGATAATGGTGAAATAAAATGAACACGAGGCGAACGGGGACGACGCAGAAATGGAGACATCGAACCGCCAGATTTATCGCCGGCACGGGATATGCCGTGCACGCGCCTTTCGCTCCTTTATACGCGTACGTACCGTGTATCGTACGGTTGCGACGTTAAAACTGTACTGGGTGTCCCTTTCGACGCGACTAACCTATAAACACCGGGTACATTTGTGGTCCTTTCTGCGGGGCGGGGGGGGGGGGGGGAGGCAGAGGATATACAGCCGTGTGAAATTGTGTGCTCGAAAGGGGTATCGCCAAGATTATGATTCTCGGGATTACCGGGTCCGAGGAATGTTCTTCGATTAGATTGCTCGTTTTGTAGCGATATGGTATCGTAGGTGAAATTGGGATGAGTTTTATTGGCAATGTTCTGATGCGGATCTTCGGGCGACCTTGTATGAGGGAGCAGATCGAGGAATGATCCACGGAGGAGTTCGTATCACTTTTCGCGTGTTTTACATTGTTAAATTGTCTCGTTGAGTAGCGAAGCCATTTAAGTAGACCTCGGCGCAGCTTTCGAAGGAAGAACCGGTCGAAACAGTCGATAATTGCGTCATTCAGCTCGACGCGCCTTGATAACACACGCTTCCCTGCGCATGATCGTATTGCAACAGCTCCGTTGGATTCCGTCAGTTCCGCCAGAAATGCATAATCGGATCTCGGGAACTATCGCGGAGAAAAATGTCCTCCATCGTCGAGACGGCGGTCGCCACCTTCGGCCCCGTTGATATCGACGACCTCCGAAGAGATGCTGGCGATAAAGGGGACGCCTTGTAGACCCGTGGAATCCCCTGCGGGAGCAGTGGGACGTCGGCGCTGCGGTGGATGTTGGACGGTTGAACAATGCTTGCTTAGCCTGCTATCCGCGTCGCCGTGATGTATTCGTGGTCTATCGTCGGCGGAGTGTCCGTGAAAAATGGTTCCGTGAGCGGTTCGCCTCACGCGACGAGCGAGCAGGCTGACGTGGCGGGACGAGAACGGAGCGGGAAAAACGAGGTCTCCGCTGCTCCCTCCACGGCGAATATACATATTTACCGTGAACCGAGCCGTTTATCGAGCGAATTGAAAAGAGTTTGCGTAAAGGATCGCCCGGAGAGCACGATTAGATAGCGCCTCGAAATAGATAGCAGCACGGAGGGGGGCGAGGGGAAGGTCGGCCGGGCGAGTGGGTGGGAGGTAAAGGAGTTTTGAGAGCAGCCGATGCGGGCGGAAAATGGGACACCGAAGCATCAGCTGTTTTATCGAGGAACTAGCTAGCAAGGTTCCTCGCGGCTGTTGGCGGTATAATTTTTGGTTTCACGCGATCGACCGCGTGATACGCTGTTAGGGGAACCTTTTTTTCGCTGGACACGATAAAGCGGCGAGGGCCTTTTCAACCCTTAGGGTGGAAACAACATGAATCACACTTGTTCCTTCCGAGTGTTGTATCTGATCGGTGGTCGCGATCGTTGGTATGAAATTTCGTGATAGCTCTCAATCATTGGTCTGCCGTAGATAATTGGATATCGAGTTCTGTTCTTTCATTTACTGAGAAATCTGCTAATTTATCGTGGACTGTCGGAGTTCGAGTCGACTCGGTCCGTTTTATGTTTTATTGAGCGAGAATTAAAGGCGTTGGAGTGGTGGTAGAAACGGGGAGGACTGAGTCGCGAGAGCCACGTGTCTTGTCAAATGTTATTTCATAACGTCCACGGGAAATTCGTAACGAGCGTAATTCCGTTGAAGCCTCCGTGAAGAATAGAGATACAGGTGCTGCTGGAAAGGATAAAGGAGCGACCATTGATATTTCCGACGGTATAATCCTGCTTGTCGGGCGATCCCGAGGGTGGTGGAGAGAAGGGTCGCCGGTTTTGGTCGGGCGGCAGGGACAAACCATTGCAATAAAGGATTCGTCGACCCTGGAAAAGTTTCTCAGCGGAGAGGAGCGAGCACCGCAAAAATGTCGAGCGGAGCTCGCGAGGAAACCGCTTTCAATTTATAATTCCGTTATCAACTCGGATCGCTCATTCAAATTGCTCTGTTGCTGTATACGGTATAGAATACTTGAAAAATTCCACGTACCGTTGGGCAATTTTTAACATATTCAGCCAGGAATAGAATTGCTTGATTTTAGGAAACTCCAGTAACCTTCGAGCAGAACCACATAGGTTATATTGAAATCGAGTAGACTCGCGTACTATCGACTCCCATCTTAAATTTCCATTCTGTAATTTCCATCGCTCCAACAAGTCTGCTTCCGGTGCATTTTTTCAAGGAAATCGATCTACGCTGCACGTCCACGAGATGTGCGGATTAAAGGCAAGCGAGGGATCGATATGAATAACCGAATGCGAAGACGGAAAGATTGATCGTTTAGCGTCGCGAGAAACGACCGCGGATAGAATTCGGTGAGGAATGCAGAAAGTGTGGTGGAAGATGAAGGCGGCCGTGGACGAGATAGAGAAGAGCAGAAGAGATTTGTTTATACGTCTGTGATACTACCGCAATTTATCACCGCGCTTAAAAGGCAAAGGGGGAGCGGGCGAAAGGGGATAAAGAGCAGAAGCCCGTGGACCAGGGGCGAAGGGCGGAGAAGATAATCGCGGGTCCTTCGGTAAATAAGGTTATTCCTCCGTCGAGTCGGCACCCATTCCATTCTGCTCGTCGCTATCTCGACCCATCTTACCGGCTTCGTGCTCTCCCTTTTCGCTTCCTCGTCCATATTCACACTCCGGCTCCGTGGAGGGACGATTTGTTGGAATTAAGCGGTATCTCAGCGAGCCCGCGGCTCGGTCGCGACTTTCCGCCCCGGAATCTTTCTCAAATTCTAATAATCGCGCGAACGGCTCCCGTCCAGGCTCGTTTGCTTAAACGAGGAGCCGATCTGCCAGAGCGCCCCGCTGTGTTTTCATTCTCGTTCGCAGCGTCGCCGGCCGGATAATTATTAAAATTACCCTTCGAACTTAACGTAATTGAAATTACTCGGTATCTCGAGCTCGAGCGACGTTCCATTGTTTTTTTTTTCATTCCCCTGCCAGCTCTGGTTCCAGAGCCCGAGCTTTTTGGCCGAGTGCTCTGTCGTTTGTTTTCCAGTTTAACGAGCAGTGCTTGGCCACGCGATCGGGTTCTTTGAGTCACCGTTTTTGCCTGCTTTCCACCGCCCCCACCCGCCTCGTCCCTTTCTCTGTCCTCCCGCTCTTTCATCGATCACTTTCGTCCCTTTCTTGCTCGCCGTGCAATTGACTTAACGAACTGTCGTTCGCTCTATTATCGTGCTTTCTATTATTCCGTCTGGCGTGCTCGATATCCCCGGAGAATCATGTACAGTTCTCACGGGGATCGGTGAACCGTTCGACGATCGAACGAACTCGG
Organism: Andrena camellia; assembly: GCA_029448645.1. NCBI lineage: Eukaryota > Metazoa > Arthropoda > Insecta > Hymenoptera > Andrenidae > Andrena > Andrena camellia. The sequence continues at coordinate 53,186,107 of CM055676.1, read as the reverse complement.
TCGTTTTACGGAATCTGCGCGCGTTTGCTTATTATTATACGCGATCCGAGATAGCTGGATGATTTGCTCGAGTGCCTTCGACATTCCGCGCGGTATCTTCCGCATGTCGCGCAACTTGCGCATGAAATATTCCAGATTTTTATGACCCGAGTTATCGAAATTTTCAGTAAGTACCTACTTCGTGGCTTCCAAGTGGAAGTTACGGTCGATCTAATTGCGATATTGGGAAAATGTCGGTAGTCTTTTCCAATCAAGAATATGGCTACCATCTGCGAGTCTGCAACCCTGAGCGGTGCACGCACATCTAGCAGGCACTCTTCGATTATCTGATCTCAGGAAAAAGAATTAGTTGTTGAAGCGAACCGCTCGGTTGTTGGAGCAACCTGTGTCCAACAAATGAGTTCGAATCCCAATTCAGTAACTCGATCGGATGATTTCCTTTTCTCCCCACAATTCCCAGGAGTAGGATTCCTCCTCTGCCTTTACCTTTGCCTCCAGAATTCTGCTTCTCGCAATGACCTACGACAACCACGTTGCCCAGTTAACCCTGCTCTTGTCTGCTATTCCCGTTGAGTATCCTGACTAGGGACGAGGTATCTTTGACTCGAATAGTCCGCGGCATTAGTAAAGTAACGACAGATCCCTGCTCGAGTCTGCGTCCAGCAGTCGGATCAACCGATTCCTTTCCCCTCGCGATTTTCAGAACTGCCATTTATCCTCGTGCCATTGCATTCGGTAGATGCTTCGAGTGTTAGACTTTACACGCAGGTCACGCCATCATCGACTACATTTCTTGGCATAGCCATTACAAGTTTCTAAGACTGCAAAGTATCGCAAAAACTTGGCACCTTCGTTCGCGCCTCCGATCGCTGCACACTTCTTCCCCCAGCGAGCTGTAAACATCCACGTTCTTAGCGCTTTCCCGCGATTGCGAATTGTCACGCGCGATCATCCAACGGCGCCGATTTCCGTCCCGTTGAACGACACATTCGACTGAACCAGCGCGCAACTAATCCTCACCCCCGAATTAATTAGCCCCGTCGAGTTCCACTAGATCCCCGTTTATCCGCGAGCCGCTTAGGAAACGATGTTTAATAACCGAGCGTGAATTCGCTCGTCAACGTTCCGCGAAACGTCCACAGAGCCGGGAGCCGTCGTTGCGCGAGGACGACGGCGCTCGATAAACGAGTTATCAGCGATTCGTATCGCGCGAGGAGCGACGATAATTATATCGGCGTTCGCGTTCGCCCCGATCCAGCCATGGGGAGTCGGACTCCGGGCAAGGAGGCGAATTAATCTGACGAGACCGTTCCGAGGTGGTGATTTAAACGGTTCCCTCGGAGCGCTGGTTCAAGCGTTATCTAATTTTATCGTGCTGCCTCTGTTGATGAGATACGAGCCACGCGGAATCGCGTTGTCGCGCGATAATGGGATCAACAGCACGGGCGATCGATCGTCCGCGCGACCGTTTCATCGGCGTACGTTGCGACGCTGTCGTGAGAATTTCCCCTCTTGCGCAACCTCGCGCGCGAAATTGCCGCGGTGCGCGCTACGAGGTGGTGAAAAAGCGAGGCTAGAGCGATCTTTGACTCGAATTGGTCGCAGTTTCACGGATGATATATCTCGGCTCGCCTGTTCCCAGCCTTGGAGGGGCTGTTGCACAAGCGTCACCGCAGCCGCGCGAAAAAGTAATCCTTCGCTAAAAAGTCCACGGTTTGTCTCGGGTCCAAATTCAATTAACCCCCTCTCGTTGCGCTAGTGCGAAGGGGGGAGGTCGCTTAATCAGCCGTGCACGACCAATTAAACGATTTACTCGATTAACCGTGCCCCGTTGCCCGGGAAAAGATAAACGCTTAATGGTTAACGCGACCGATAGCGCTGGGTTAAAAGGGAGGAGTGGTGTGGTGGATGTGTTTCAATTTCCGCTTTCGCTTTTAATTTCACTATACCCTCGCTTCTCCGCTTGTCTCTGGACTGCCTGCACGCCTCTGGCTCCGGATCTCGCTTTTTCGTCTCGCTTCTTCCACCCTCGTACCTCGTCTCTGGATCTCCCTTTTGTCCCGTGCATCGAGGGTTCCGCAACCGCTCTGTTTCCCGTCCTTTCGAGTTTTCCTGTTTTTCGTCCACGCTCGTGCGACAACTCCCCGCAATATAATGGCGGGAAATTGTGGCCAGGGATTCGTTGCTGCTACCTAAACGCGTATACGTCTCCCGTGCAGCGGAACTTATTTTTCTTTCTTCTTGATTCTACGGGGGTAAATGGGAGAGTAGGGTTGTTTGGTATGTTGGGTGGAACGAAGGTGCAGCGATTAGTAGGTAGGTACTATACATTTCTGGTGCTCAAATTGTGAGCTAGAGAAGAGCTTACTCGACTTAAGGGGAATCCTGCTTTTTGGGCTTAAAAACGTAGCAAAATTTGGGAATTTTTTTTTAAGAAACTGTCGATTCGATTCGTCTGAAATTTGGAGCTGGTTTTTATGCAGTTTTGAAGAAGTTGCTGTTTTTTTTATTATTCATTTTGAATAATACATATATCATATATTCAAATATATCACGCTGCGCAAAATTTCGTCGTGCATGATATTTATCTTCCAGGTGATCGGAAACAGAAAAATGAAACGGTGTTTTATTTTATATTTACGTAGCTTCAGTTTAATGAACCGGAATACCGATAAGTTATATACTTCTTTTGTCACTTAAGAAACTTGGCGTCAAATTGGATAGCAGAAACTAACGGTTCTGACCTTTCAGTTTGAAAACTCACCACGCTCCACAATAATTTTTTTTTTGTTTTATTCTGGTTCACTGAACTGAAGCTAGGTATATATTTATAAAGTAAAACACCGTTTCATTTTTCTGGTTCCGATTACCCGGAAGATAAATATCATGCACACCAGCGGATTGCATGATATTTAACTTACGAATTTTGCGCGGCGTGTTGGTGGATCATGCATAACTCTTATATTTATCATCACAAACTTAAAAAAAAACTGCAACTTCTTGAAAGATGCATAAAATCATGGTTCAAATTTCAGTAAAATCGAATCGGTAGTTTCGTCAGAAAAATTCCCAAATTTGGCTATGTTTTTAGCCCTCAAAAAATAGAATTACCCTGTAATCAACTTGTAATCAATTTGGAATACTTAGGAATAATGATCACGAATGTTTCGTAATCTTTGCTTGCAAAATTTACTCGAGCTTTATTAACATCTCAATGGATATACCTATCTTGTTCAGTGAGACTTACAATTAGCGTTTCCCTTCTATCGCTCCGCTATTTGCTACACCAGTGTGTCTTATTTGCATTTTCCAAGAGCGCTCCACGATTCTGTCGCCGGGTCTGCAGGCGATTCCAGGGAGTCGCGTTGGAAATTAGACAGTCGTCGTTTACGGTAGAATGCAATGAATTCCGCCGGTATTTAGGTCCATTTATCTGGGATGGAGATCGACCGATCTCTCTCTTGTAATTCGACGGAGCTGTTTACGTTATGTTGCGGATCCTAGCGGGGGCATGTCGCGGGGAAGGAAAATCGATTTCACGGCGTGATAAAGTTCTTTTCCCCGGTACCTGGTTGCTTCCTTTATTCCACGCTCTCCTTTCCGACGATTTGAGCGCGCCAATGTAAATGCAAATACGGCTCCTCTCTGGCCCGACGTTCCGCCGTCGACGCCGCCGTCTCCGCTGGTCCTCTTTAAATTCCTCCGTGCTGAAGGACCGTCTGCCTTTTCTTCCAGCTTCGTGCCTTCCCTTTGGGAATTATTACCACGACCGACACGTCGCTGACTGCAACGAGCGTAATGCGTTCATCGTGCCGATGATTTAGTCGGTTGCACTGTTTTTCCTCCTCGGCTCCCTTCTTTCCCCACCTCGCTGAAACTCTTTCGTATCATCGATATTTCCCAGCGCGATCGCTTTTAATAAATACAGCCCGCCGGAGAAGATAAATCGGAAACAGGATTCGGGTTGGGAAAGAAATAAATAAATATCGATTCTAGATAGACGGAGCGATCGGACGAAAACAAAAAATCGCGTGGAAAAGCGACGACGAGGTAGCGGGAGATGGACGAAACGCATGAAATTCGAAGCACGTGCACCGAATTCACGGGAACCTTTATTAAAGCGCGCGTATAACTATCGAGCAGTTTCGCGTTGCATAAAAAGCGACCAACGGAAGGTGGGTAGAATATACACAGAAAGGAGGGTATCGGCGATTAGCGTAACAGCGCGGTGCCGTTTCGATCGTGCCCGTTAGACCGGACAGCGAGAGTTCCCTCTGAAACCCACCCCGTCCTTTATCCATCGGAGTTCACCAACTATCCGCAAACTGCTCGCGAATAGGGCACGTGTTCCTTTAGCGTTCGCTTAGGAGTCAACTACCTCAAAGGGAAGCTCGTGAACTGAGCTGCCCGGGCTGTTTCTTCCACGAGTCGTATTTCCGCAATCTTAAACCACGTTTCCAATCCTCCTTCGATCTTCGCTCCGTGGGACGAAGTTCTACGTATGCTTACCATGATTGAACAATTTGAGACTTTAAATACATTGCATTCGATCCGAGTACCTAATATCCCTATTTAACAACTAAAACAAACGTCGCGTATTATTACGCAGGATGTGCCATTTGCTTAACCCTACACACGTGGGGCCCAACTGAATAGTTCTCATGACATTGAAAAAGATTCAGGTAACGATGACCCGTAGTGTTAAAAAGATATTTGTTCCGTATTTTATTTTGTTACATATATTTTGAGAAAAATACTTTTTTCCTCAAAAGTACAATGTTTATTAAGAAAAATATTTATAACAAAATAAAATACTGAACAAGTATCTTTTTAACAGGCGAACGGCGAACTTTTGAGAAAAATACTTTTTCTCTCTCAAAATATCCATGCATTCCAAGATTCTGAGATTTTGGAGTTATAGGTCTGTGAGACCCAACTCGTGCAATGGTGTAATTTTACTTTACGTGCGCACTGTAGCGTTAACACCGACAGCGCGTCGCTGGTGTTACGCTGATCCCCTAATTTTCCGCGGGAATTACCTCACCGTTGTTTCCGTATCATTCAGTTGTCCTGCTGGCCGTTGGAGCGGCATCGAAGATTCCTCGAACAGACAGAGAAAACGCCACGGTGGAAAGAACGTGGATGTGGGTACGGTTCGAGTGGAACTTGGACGGGAGCGAAACCCGTTTCATCGGATACCAAAGAGCGCCGTGTACGCAACGGCGGAGGGGCGAAGAGAGGAGGACGGTGGAACCGCGTGCCAAGAGTGACGATGTAAACGTCATATATCTAGAGGGGAAAGGATATTTCGATCTCGATGGGTGGGCCAGCCTCTGTCCCGCCGGCGTGTATCCACGGTCTTGGACAGATTCCTGCGTATCGAGCGTCCCTCTCGAAGATCGAGAGGATGCGCGAGCGCGGCTCGTCGCCTCCCGAGATTCAGCCGCGGTCCAATTTCGCGGAAACGCGAGCACGCGCGCCCCTGAAAAGCGTCCTTTCCCCGCGTTGGCACGCGATCGATCCACCGGTCGTGGAATTCGAGGCGCGAAGTTGCCGCTCCAGGGGCAGCGGCGAGGAGGTGGGAGGTGGGAGGAAATTGCCAGGCCGGACGGAGAGAAAGTAGTTTCAATTTTCGCGGTTTCGAGATAATGAAATTTACCGGCGGCTTGATTCCGTTGACGAGCGCGAATCGAGTTTGCCCCGTAAGTGGGACGACTAACGGCGTAACCGGTGTCTCGCGACCACCATTACGATGCGTTCCGTTCGCGTCGTTCTCCTGTAATTTCACCGACCCCGCTGCCTGTTCGCCGTTTTTTACCCACCTTCGATTCGAGGCGGACGGGGCCGCCTTCGTGGCAGCGACGATGCGACTGCGACAAAAAACTGTCATCATGTACGCTGGCAATTGTCTGCGGAAAATTTGTAAGCTTTCTGCAGCGATGCTAGGGACAGTGATCTACCTACTTTTCTAGAAGGTGTATCAATGATTCACGTCTGCTCTGGCGATTGTTTTCGCGATCCAAAGAGTTCTACCGCGGCTCTCGCTCTTGAGTGATGGTACATATGATTACCTTTAGAATGGTGGTGAGAATCGGTGATGGTAATTCCGGTGAAACGACACCTTTAGGGGGACTTGGGGCACTTTGATGCCCTAGGCGACATTTCAAGGAACGGGCTGTTTCTAGATATCAAGAGAATATTAATTCATTGTGCCCCTTGCACCAAAGTGCCCCAACTCCCCCTGCGTACGGTGTAGGCGAACGAAAGAAGCACGCAACTGGGTAGATACAGCGGCGATTCAAACTTCCGATTTTCTTCCGATGCTTCCAAGGTCCCACCTTCTTCCCACGCTACACATTTCGCGGAAGAGATTTCAAGGAACGGGCTGGTAGTTTTTATTACGCGATCGCGTAGCGCTCTAGTTTTACGTGACCGAAGTGTCTAACGGTGCACTCCGCGAGGATTGTATTCTTACAGCTTACTTGCTCCGAAGTGTGCATGTTAAACGAGTTTCCAGGGATACAGCGCCGCTGGAGAACGAGTTTGAAATTGCCTCCGATAAGAGGGCGTTGCGTAAATTCGCGATTAAAGTACGGGTAATCGGTGATACCGCTGGACGGTGGCCATAAACTCGCTAATTTGCGTACGAGGGAACGCGTCGAGCCGTTAATCGCGTGGACGTCGGTGAAACGATACGTGGCTGGCAGTGAAATATCTTTGATCGACCGTTGTATGGGGGGGGGGGGGGTGCGGGGCGGGGGGGGGCAAAGTTTGCGACGTCGTTTCCAATTTTCGATATGGGCGTTCAATGATGTCTGTGGCGAAGTATCATGTGATCGATAACCCCCGTCGCTGGAAGCGAGTGGCGCACACCTCGCTACGCGTCGTAAAGCACGCGCGAGCGCTCGTATCCGCTTGCGTGAAACACAGATTCGTCCCCCCGGTCGTTGTGCTTCCCTCGTTTCCGTGCCCCCTCGCCTCCCCTACGTCGCTCCCGCTTTTTCCTCGTCCGCGTCCTCGCTTTTTCCGTCCCGCGCGGGAGACTGGAACTTTAATTGAGGGTCGTTTGGGTATTCCCGGCTGGCGCGAATTTATACCGTAAACGGGCGCACGCACGTACGTGTAATTTTAAACACCGGGCTTGGCGTAGCTAGCCAACGTTCGTTTCATAATTATGCGCGTAACGAGCACTGCGGAAGGCAGTTGTACCTACGCAACATGTACGCTAACCGTATTGTAAAAGCGCGGTGAAAAGTTTCGATGATTTTGGTGGATGGGAAGGTTGGGGATGGAAGTGTAGAAGGCCAAAAGAATTAGATTCTTTTAATAGAACTACGTAATACTTCTACGTAATCTGTGCAATCTCCGTGCATCTTCCCAACAGTGGGGTAAACGTCGAAGTAGATAGCAATCCTAAAACGCTGAAATGAATAGGAAGAAGAAAGGATGGTAGAAGGATGAAAAAGAATTATGTATGGTACCTACCATTGTCAGACACATGATCAAAGCGTTGCACAGTCATCGTTCACTCGCATTCACCCTATTTACATATTAATAGAAAAAGTACTGGTGGAATTACGTTCCACTTTCATCCTTGCACGTCCGAGTTTCCATCGTCCTGAATAGCATGCTGGGGGGCCTCGCACACGTCGGCGTCGTTCCCGTGACCTCGCGGCGATCCTGAAAATTGCCTCGATTAGAAAAACGCGGCACCGATTGGCCACGAAATAGAGAACGCTTCCGCTCTATTTACATAAGATCTTATCGCGATCGTCCCCCGTACACGTTAAGTACTCTCCGAAGCGATTCATTCTTGGCGTAATTAAAGCAAGCCCCCCCCCCCCATTCGCGGTTGCCCCTCCAACGAACCTCGGCGTCCACTCGACTCGCGTCTTCCCGGAACTGGTAGCGATAGAAATTCGTGGAACGATACGAACGTAGCAGGTACGCTACTCCTGGAAAGTCGCTTTACTGACGTCAGGGACATGGTGGTTGCGAAATCCGACACGATGCTTCTTCCTTCGGATAGCGAGGTCGTAAACTTGGTGCAGGATTAAAGTAACCATGCTCCGAGGGTCAGCGTAAACGAATTGACAGGAATACGAGGTGACAACCCAGCCGAAACCACAATCAGAGCCACCACGTCAGTCGGCGATACTCGATGGTTTAATTTACAGCCTCGCTATACCTTTTCCAGCTGTTGTAGCCCCAGATTCTCGTTGGCTCCGCGTGTGGTAATTAGAATCGAGCGGCGTTACCCGCCGCGTAGTCTTTTTCTATCCACGCGTACTCCGGAACGAGAAACAATTTTCCACTGATTTCCAATCTCATTTCGAGCCACGCGCGGGTGTTTCCATCCCGCCCGAGCAAACGGCTGGATTTATTCCCGGCGTGCGCGCGCGCGGGTATCTTGGATGAATAATAGCGCGCCGTGTCATTGTCTTCCCTCGCCTTTTTTTCCCCTCGAAGCGGCTGGCAGGTGGGACAATCTATACCGCCAAGCTGTTTCCGATTGTTCTTGCCGCGTCTCACGGAGGATCGTAACTTCACCGTTAGCGCGCGACGCGTTTCAGCTCGCCTCCTTTCACGTCCCGCTTTCAAGGATGCTCCGTTCCGCTCGGCGCGAGCCGAGCAAACGGAATAAATTCGATGTGTCCATGCGCGATGACCTTGGGGGGATCTGAGATCGAGAGGAACAGGGATTATTTAAACAGGCGGCGACCAACATTCCACCTCTTTGCAGTTTATTCGCAAGGCACGCTCGAAATTGACACCTTCGGTTACCTAATACAGCTGCAGGCTGCTCTGACTTCCCGCAAGCTCGGGTGACTAATTGGATGTGTCTTTATCACTGCTAAGTCGCAGGAAAAAAGCCAAGTTTTCTCGTCATTCTTATCAGTCAATACTTTGATTACGCCGCATACTGCAATATGCGCCTCGAAGGCCGTCTATAATTACTCGGCGTCGATATCTTCGCGACGCTCTCGCGCCAAAACTGTGCTCATCCTCGTCCTCTGTGGACGGACGCACGGGGGGCAGCCGAGAGAAGACGCGCAGAACTGAGGCGGGCTTTGCGGACGTCGCAAATCGACGGGGAAAGAAGGAGGAAGGGAGGATTATCCGAGTGAAATATTTATTCAGCGCGAGGGGCCGACGCGTCCCGTTGATTCTGTATTCCGCGGAGGAAGTTGAACGGAACGAGCGACAGCGGCGGCTGTGTACTGGAAACGGGGGTAGATGGAGCAGGAAGGGCGGGGCGCGCGTGTCTATGACAGTAATAACTGGTCCCCCGCGTTGCAGTTACGCCGTCCACGAGGGCACTTGTCACCGTGGCTCGGGTCGCTTCGAGTTTAGTTGGCATGCGCTAATGCATGGAGCCACGGCATGCCGCGTACAATTATAAATACGTTCGTATCCACGGACATATGTATAGCCAACCGGCGTGCACCAGCGTCGACTTTCTCCTTTGCCGAGCATCGAACATGCACGCGCACACGTCCTCCGCCTCATTTCCTTCGAATTTCCTCCAGCTCCGATCGTCCATCGACATCTTGAATAATAAAAATTCTCACCCGACGGTGTTTCGAATATCCATGAACATTAAACACACGCGTGCCAGAAATCCGGCGAAAGAATGCGTAGGACTTGTTGGTTCGCTGATCGGAACAAAGATGAGAGGATCGAGGCGAGAGATGAAAGACGCGGGGCCAAGGGTTTCCTCGACCTTTCCCTCGTGTTTTCTTCTTCGTCCTTTTTCGTCGGCTTCCCAACCCCCACTCGATCCCTCGCCATGCTCTCCCGTCTCCCCGGTCGATGCACGCGTGTCGTTCGCAGAACTTAGGTCCAGCAGAATGCGTCTCGTTTATGAGAGGGAGCCCGGGGTAGGTTTACGACTGGAGGCCGCTGCGTGGACCCGAGGAGGAGGATAGACGCGCAGAGGGCGACGGAACGAGCAGGGAGAAAGCAGTCTTCGAAATTTCCTGCTCGCTCTCGTCGGCCCTCCTCGGGCCGATATTCGAAAAATCCCCGAGCTTAATTGCCTGGCGAGGTCGACCGAGTGTGTTTGCTTTTTTTCGTCCCTTTTCCAGCCCGCTCGGAGTCGAGCAGGGGGAGCGTGGCCCGAGCTCCCCGCGAACAGTGTCTGCGAGAAGTTTGTTCGGCTCGAATCGATCGGTTCGACCGCGAGGCGAAGGATTTCATAAGTTTGCCTTTCGGGGAATAATAATCGCGGTGGCGCGGATCGATCGCCCCGGGGGCGTTTCGCGGCTCGGCCCCTTTGCGCCTCTCTCGAGGAGCGCAACGTCGGGCGCGCGAAACGGACCGGCAGAAGTTCGGACTCGTGGAGTTTCGCTCGTCGAACGCAACGAATCGAAAGTAAAACTCCCCTCGACTGGTGGTAGGTAGACTGTTCTTTCTCCCACGTCGGGCACAAGTGGTTCGCACCATTGAATTTTCCTTGGCGTTCTCGGAACGACGGGGCCTATCTCGTTAAAGTACCGACGATTCCATCCTCGGCTCGCGCCTGGAACCTTGGCCCGCTCCTCCGCCGACGATACCTACTCCACGCGTATTTACACGATTACCGCATCGGTATTATGCAACCGATGCGTGATTACCTGTTACTGGCACCGCTCTGTGCGATTACCGTTCAAACTGTAGCGGCGAACGTTGCGTTTGATCGGGTGGAATAATTTAACCGGGCAAACGGATTTGGAGAAATTCAGGGGCTCGTTGTAATTAAGTCAATATACATGGCGATGTCGCAACGGTTGTATGGAATATGTTTCGGAGCAAGCCCTGAGTCGATTTTTAAGGGGTTACGCCACCCTCAGGCGCTCGAAACAGCACTAAACTAGACGAATTTTTTTTTTACTGATATTATGAGGTTGATTATTTCTTTTCTTCTTATGTGTAGAGCATGTATTAGTGCATATATTGTATAAATACTATACAAAAATATTAAAACATGACCGAGTTATTTGTTGTCCCGCGAAGCTCGTCCGCCGTTACACGCGTGACTGATATAACAAATTATAACGCCCAGGTTCATCTGAAATGAAAAACATGATGATTTTCGTGTTCCTTAATAAAATACCTACAATGTACCATACGGATTTGAGAAAAAAAATTATTGCAACAAATGAGAGCAAGGTGAAGAAAATTATTCATTTTTCACCTGACAAAACGAACTTAAAACATTTATTATGTACGAATGGGTTATCGCATGAAAAAAATGATATACTACGTTGTAGATAATACCATTAAGAATATGCGTACCAAGTTTGAAATCAATCGGACAAATAGTTTTGGAGATATTTGATATATCACCTTTGAAAATGTAGTTTCGAGAAAAACGCTGCGCAAAAAGCTTTACCTGCTGTGGAATATCGACATCCGCGCTTTGTTTAAAGTCTATAATTCGGCTATTTTGGGGAATTTTTGCGTCTACCATGACTTAAATTATTCCTAAAACTTCACGCAATAAGAAAATGCAAAACAAAAAAAAAAATCGATTTTTCAAAACATTCAGGGTGGCGTAACCCCTTAAGTGATTTACACTTTCGAATTATGCTTCAGCGGAGGATGAAACGAGGGAGTTTAGTGTTTAATTCTTTTCAATTAGAAATACGATAGGTTAATGTGTCTCTCGCGCTTGGCTAGCTGTGGATCCGCCACCTTACCGTATTATATTCTTAGGGAAAGGAATATATCGTCCTTTGGGGACGCATCTGTTGCGGGGCCATAAATTTCCACCCCCGTTTTCGCAGTCCCACCTTTCATTCCCTCTTGCGCTCTCACTCCCCTCGGCCCGGGCGACTGTTCGTCCGCGACTCGTAAATCATCCTGATCACAATTTTTCTAATTTCATCCCCCCCCCCCCTAACCTCGCCCGCTCGGATTATCGGTCCACGTCACGACCCAACGGTCGCATAAATGCTACTAGACCGTCGGCAAATTGCTTCGAACCTTCGGGTGGGCTCCGGAACGGTAAGGGGTTTCCCTTTTGCGAACGAAGGTGCCGGCGTTGATCATGTATCCCTTTGAGAGGGACGGAAGCATTTGTTTCGTAATTAGTTATTAGTTGATCGGTAGACTGGGGACGAGGAATACGAACTTCTTCAAATATGTAACCGCGAAGCACGAGATAACGAAATCACCTGGGTGACTGCAAATATTTAACCGGTACGGCGTAATTTAGACTCGACAGCCGAAGAGACTTTCGTGAATAATCGCGTAACCACGGCAGTTTGATAACGTATCTAACAGTGAACTCTCACTGGCCGAGGCTGCAGGGAGATCCCTCCGTGGGTAGAGGGAGAGAAAAAAGAATTAATGATAATCGACGGGGGCAACATAGTATCCTTCGAAGGTCTGGTTCGGGGCTTGCCTTCTGAAAGAATACGACGACGGTCGTGCCGCTGGCGATGGCGATGGTAATATCGATTTAGCGAAGGTTCTTCTTCGCCTCCTCCGTCTCCTTACCTCTTGTATATACTACGTGCTCCGTAACCGAGATAAACTCCCACCGTGGTACTCGTTCTCCTCCTTCTGCTCATCGTTCCCCCCTCCCTCTCTCACCGCACCGGTCCACCCTCGTTTTATCTGCTTATTTATTTCTCGTTGCTGGGTTCTTTACCCGTTACGCGTTCCCAGCTTCTTTCGCGGGCTCCAGCCTCCCGTCCCCACTCGCTGCGCGCAAAGAGCACGCAGCCAACGGGCTGGGGAAAATAATTGGAGTCCGTGGAAATCGTTTTAAACTTTTTCGTGAAAAAAATCGCGAAACGTATGCCGTGACGATTCACGGCCGTGCGCGCTCTGCTTTCCGCTCCCGTTGCCAGCGGAAATCGCATTCACGGCTAGATGAAAACGCTACACGACTCGCTCGGGGCGTGTTACATTTTGCGACAACCCGGCCGACGCGTGTACCTACGGTTTATCGTGTCGGCTGCAGGTCGGAGTCGCGTGCAACGTGTTGCTCGATTGTTGATCGAATCTGTGCCGGCGTTTACCGTTGCCGTGCCTCGATACACGCGTACATCGAGCGTCTGACATGCACCGAGCAACACGGCAACTTCGCAGAGGCTTCCTTACACCTCCGCGAATTATGCGGCGAATTCCATTTACACCCGCGAAACGCCAGTTTTCGAGTCGACGATCAATACGCGCCTCAAAAGCCGCCGGAAACTCCATGGGAATAACGCGGGGAGTTGAATATCGAGGACGTGGATCGAACGATATATCATCGCTTAATTGCCCCGCGAGCGTGTAATTCTCAACCGTTAAAGGCAATTTAGTCGTCTGTAGAGGGCCCCACTAAATTCTCCGCCGAAAATTCGGAGGAATCGCTTCTCAATCCCGTGTTTCTTCTTCGGTTCATTAGCTTCGTTGCGCTTTCAACTCGATCGATTTTCGTTAAACTGGAGCCGGTGCAAACTCTCGGCTAGAGTAACGACAAGTTAGCCGCGCGCGGTAATAAAGCCTAGCCATTTCGGCGTCGTTTTATTCGGCACGGGAGTCGGTGAAATTCGGTGAAGCTCCGGCAGCGTTGTTTCGGGGCACCTCGCAATTTCACCACTTGCCAGGCAGGCTCTATCGTAAGCTGGTAATTTTTATAAACACATAGGACTCGTTCATGCATTATGGATGCGGTCCTAGTGGCGTCGCTGATTCGGGGAGCTACGCTTTACGGAGAAAGTAAAACGCGTTCCTTCGCTTGGGCAGAAAAGCTTGCTCTTGTGAGCGCCCGAAAGTCTCCTCCGGTGCTCTCGTATTTCAGGGGATATTATGTAAGCCAGGAACAATAGATCGGTTATTTACAATGGGAATAGTTACTTGCTGCCGCGAAGTGAGCTCGGTTTCAAGCATTAGGTATGTGGGGGATATCCATTTACGCATGATCGTTACTTTTGGAGCGAAAGAGTAAAACACGTCTAAACAATGAACAAAAATCTGCTTTACAAATATTAAATAAAATCTTAGAAACCAATAAATATTTACAATAAAGGAATAACTAAATATAAAACATTAATAACTCACTTCATTCATTTCATAAATTACAAATTCGCGCGCAAACCAATCATACAGACAAGTTACCAACGCAAAATTCCTGCTACACTCGAATGTAGAGTAACCCAAATTCTGAATTCTCTTCAACAATATTATGGATATAGGAACGTCGTTATTAATATATCTGCTTTTAGGGGAGGAACAGAATTGGATATCAGTACCACAGATACATTTAATACCCATCGATTGGTGTCAACTCCAACCTCCAATTATACTTTGCGATAAATAGGGCAACGTAAATTTGGTAGTTAAATGATCGCAAAGATTGATTGATCCTGTTTCAGAGAGTCGCGGGTATTCTCGAATGGAAACACTAAAAGCCGATTGAGTGGCCATATACGTACTGTTTACGGCCCTAAGCATGGCTCTGCTCCTTACTTCCCCCCGTTTTTTTCTCGCCGACCTTGTCCCGACGCTCGAAACCTGTTTACTTTAACGCCTGTATGATCTGACCCAGTTCCCTATATCTCTTCCAGCGACGCTGCATGCGTGGTCAGCGAAATACGAGAAGTGGGTCAGCTCAGCCGGGCGTTCTAGTAAACATGTTTCGAGCGTCGGGACAATGGGCGTGAAAAAAATGCGTGGGAAAATAAACACTCGGGTCTCGCTTAGGGTCGTAAGGAGGTAGGTACGCGCCTCGCGCCTAACGCCTCTCTCTTTCGGTTCCCCATCAATCCCATTGACGAATGCACGGAACCATAAAGTGGAGCGCCGTGAACAGCTCTGTGCGCGAATTCTACTTACTGTCTCGATCTCTTGTGCCTCGCAGAAATAATACGATACAAAAGGAGTGAAGGATGAAGTTTGTGAACCTTTGACTATGTTCCAGTCAAGTCAGATGCTCACGGACGGAACGAGAACAGTTTTTGCACACTACTGTTGCAAGGTTTCGGAGGGTGTTGGTACGTGGAGGAATAAGTGCTACCTACTTTGTGATTTTAGAAATATAGTTTTAGATAGAATTAGAATTCTGGTTTCTTGAGTCAGTCGCAGTACCTACCTCTGCAAAACACAGTGTGGTTGTTGTTTCAGAAGTATCTATAGAGTTCTCGTAATTCAAGATGATTTCGAGATGATGATTCGTAATGATTTACTCGTTTCTGTTGTTGCATCGTCGGAACGCAGTAGCCGGTTGTATAACAATTTGCTTAGGATAGCGACAGAAATAGAGTACGCGGGACGAGAGCCCGAGGGATAGGTAGGAGTAAATGGGAAAGAGAAAATTACGTTTGGTAGCGGGCAAACTCCTGTGAGAAACAGACTGCGAGCGCCGGTGAGGGTGGGCGCAGGAGGGCGACTGCAGACGTCTTCCCTTCCGTCCTCCCCCCCCCCCCCCCCAGCTATTGTCCTCTTCGCGAGTCTCTGTTCGGCAAAATCGTACTAGTAATGAGGAAGCAAGTCCTCGTCTCGGGAATTAGAACCTTTACTCTGTCTGCGAGCGATAATGCTTCGTTGATTCTGAAATTGCGTCGCTTCCCCACGGTAGCTCGTTGGCTCTACTTTCTTTTACTACTTTCTGGCCGTCCTGTTTCCCTTTGCCCGCTTCTGTAAACGTGATTCGCCGTTGCAGCCTTTCACGCGATTGAACGATTTACCGTTTGACTTTCTCCCGGAATCGACGCGCCCGAAACGAAATCGATCCTCGTTGTTCTTTCGGAGAGGCGTGTTTAATTGCTCGCGATAGCCAAATAAACGCGGGTATTTAATTCGCGTGGTTAATACGGCGGTCTCGATGCATCAATAATTCCGTCGATAGATAAAAGGATACATAAACAACGGGATGGTAATGTAACGTGTCGATAAACGGAGTAATAATTCGGTATACCAGTGATACAGCATCGTCATATCTATATATAACGATCAGCGACGATAATATCAGTTTGCTCACGTTGATACGATTTAAATCTTCCGCCGCCTACACAATTATGCAACGTCTATTCCAGCGTACCAGCTGATGGTGTTAAGTCGCGAGCTCGTAAAGCCGCGCGTAAACGCAGTAATCTAGGAAGCTGGCAGCCATAATAGTTAAGAAGAGTTAAAAAGTGAGCACGGCCGCGCGAGCAAAGTGGATTAAATGGAGCAGAAGCACTATTTTCGACGATTCTCGTTGCGCTCTCTTCGACTTCCCATTGTCGATTCGCTGACCTTTAATTCCCACGCGCCAAGCAAGAGCGACAACGCGAGCAACGTTCCTTGAAACGCATGAAAACGATGCTACAACCGCTCCTACTGTATTACGCGTCCGAGTGAAGTACAATGCTGCATGGATTCGGCTCCGAGCGATAAAATAATCCTCTGATAAGCAGGCGAAAATGATGGAATTACTTTGCTGTCCATCTGACCAGCATTTCCATCGATTAATCTGCCGTTTCAAGCGCCGCCTTCCCCTTAATGCCCGCGGAATCTGTGACTTGCTTCACGGACGATGACTTTAAGTATCGTTTTCCGATACCCTATTTCCCGTTTAAAAACCTTGCGCATTAACGCTAATCACCGTCCAGATATCGATCAACCTGTCGTCCGTCGTTTCCTTTCGTTATCCCGTCTAACGACAGTCCCCGCCGCTCGGTCCATTTAAGTCTCTCTTTTCATGAACTCGCGATTAAATCTTGCCCCGATCGGGAACGACAACGAGTGGTAGGTTGTCAAGTGCAAAATTCCTGGGCCGTTCCCGGGCGACGTATCTCGAATTGCGACGTAGGCAATAACGAGGGCCGGCGATATTAAACGGTAGCACTTCACTCCGCGCTCTCGTTATCGTTGTTTAGCTGTTATCGTTGTTGACGTCACCGTTGCTTCTCGCAAGCTCTAATCTGTTGCCGAGACTACAAAGACGCTAGCCGTGCGCCGGTTTGTAGATATACGTGCGTGCCATCGCGAGACGGTCGGAGTGCATCGACGTCCCCGCGGTATCACGGTGTTTCGCCGCGGAACACGATAATCCCCTGATAACGAGCAGCGCGATTGCGCGACGACGCGGCCAGGCCCGCGGGCATTTGACACCGTGCACGAGCAGCTCGGCGACCGCGGGACGTCGAGGGGCAGCGCAATTTTTCGGCGGCCGGGAAATAACAAAGCCAGCCTCGCCGTGGCAATGGAATCTGCTGCTGGCAACGGAATCGAGCTCACTAATAGCCCGTGTATTTCTGTTCGACGAAAAACACGAGCCGCGTGCCTCTCGGTTACTATCTGTGAACCCGGCGAGTTGGACACTGCAACGCGTCCTTACGTTGCTCAACAAGAACGGGAAATGGGGATGTATGTTTTTTATTCTTTATTCGACAAGGATATTATGAAGTTCTGTTCATTCCATATGTGTGGTTAAAAGTCGAAAGGGTCAGAGGTTAATATTTTTAAATAATTCTACGAGAATTAGGTAACTTGATGTACCCAAGCCATGATTAATATAAAAACCTGCATTATGATACATATTTCTTTTCTCTTAAAACAAAAGAAAATTATCTTCTTTTTGTTATCTAATTTGAATAATTCTCATAGAACTACCCCCACAGAGAATTCTCACGCTAAGAATGTGTTATTGTGAAAATTAATAACTTGGTGCAGTGATTCCCAACCGGTCGCGAAATGTTTTCTGCGGGGTCGTCACGTTTTTTTTTTTTTTAATATTATTAAGTTGGAATTATATTCTGAAGTATCTATTTTTAATGTGTTTTCTTTAGCCTATCTTATATGAGGGGGGTGGGGTGTAAGTTATGTGAATATTATAAAAGGGGAACGCGACTCAAAAAAGTTTGGGAAGCACTGACTTAGTGGCTTTAAATGCAGCATGACGCGCTTCACTGTTGCATTCGGAGTGTACTTGGCGTTTCGTTCGCTCACGTTATCTTCCTCGAGACGATTGACTCGCGCGAGTAGCCCGACTCTCTCCTTTCTCGGGTCAACATACTCGCGGGCGAAAAGCGTGGAATCTTCGCGTGCGCGAGCGCTCCGACGGCCGTTGCACGTCGATTCCGCCTCCGTTTGCTCGTTTTCGCCCTCTTTTAGTGGACATCGATCAGCGGGAAACCGTAGGTACGCTCGCGCGGTATCCGCGCTGGAGATCGCGCGCGTGCACGCGCCAATGAATGCGAACCTGCACGGACGCCGTCACGAGCACCTCGCTATTTACGAGCTGGCAGGTAATTAGTTTCAAGGTTACGCTAGTCATGCATATACAAACACGATCGAGATCGGAGCGACTTATCGCGGGGCACTTGAATCAGCTGAGCAGTCTAACCTATCGTAGATGCTGGTATTACGTTAGAGCACCAGATCGTTACTTCTCGCGATCGTTGCTCCGTGATTGAAAGTCACTCAATTGATTAATAATCATCATTATCTAGAAATGTCACCTAGGTAATCTTAGTTTCTACTTGCTCCTCGGAGCATTGCCAATGCACTATCGTTCCCAAATCACCCAAACGCTCTATTGCCCTT
Source organism: Andrena camellia (assembly GCA_029448645.1). Taxonomy (NCBI): domain Eukaryota; kingdom Metazoa; phylum Arthropoda; class Insecta; order Hymenoptera; family Andrenidae; genus Andrena; species Andrena camellia. Next base: position 53,167,603 of record CM055676.1, on the reverse strand, counting down.
CGCCAAAGCTAAAGATACCAAAGGAACCCGTAAACGCGCAGCAGAGATCTCCAAGCACCTCATTACATCGCCAACGAGTCTCGTTTATGCTCGCATAATTTTCGTCACGGCGCGTCGTTATTGGATCCCAGTTTCCCGCGAAATTAACAAGCAGCCACGTCCACGGACCGGATAGAGGCCGTTTCGTTTCGACAACGTTATCGCGAGCTCGCTGTAATTATGCGAGAGCCTGTGTGCGCCACCCACCTGCGTGTAACGTGCACGCTCATTCACAGCGGTCATTGTTGGGCCGCGGCGCGCAGAGTTACCATCGCCCGGCCGCGTTTCGCTTGGTTCGCACGGCGGAGCGCAACGGCGAGGGCTACGCGCGAGTTTTCGCGTGGGCCGCGAAGGACGGCCGGGAGAGAGAGAGCAACGGCTTCATTCGTTATCGACTTCATAGAAAGGTCCGCGGACCTCTGGCGACCGGTCGTATCTCACCGGCACCCCGTGTAAAAACGTCGGAGTCCTTCTTCGGTATTGCGCGGCCGGTATCTAATATTTCAAGGGGAACTGGTTTCCTCCGCGTAAGAACGGCGCACTCTCCGCGCGGCTATACCGATTCCGTTGATAGGGGACGGCCGTAACGTTCCGCTGGATAGCGAGCCTTTATCGCTGGTTACACTTTCGCTGGATTTGTGTCAGCGATAACAGCGGGCCCGTAGATATCCGCACTTAACGATCGCCGCGCAAGGTGCACCCGGGGGTAGGTCGCGGCACGGAAAAGCAGCGAAATTCCTCCGGACCCGTGCTTCCGGGTCCGTTGGACGCGGAGAACGGAGCGCGGCGAGACCGTGCGGCGCTTCATTCATCGCTTTATTGCTGGCTTTTGTGCGCCCCCGCTGTTCAATCTAGCGGGAAAGCGGACCCCGATAGCACGGGAACACGTACAATGGGGAAATATGAAACGCGCACACGCGTCCACGTATTTTAATTTCCTACCGGACGTTCACTTTATCCCGTCCGCGCTGTTCCCAACATTTTCGCGAAAGGTAAATCTGGAGTATCGACATTTTTCGATGCTGTTTACATTGAATGGCGTGCGGGTGGGGGTTGGGAGGGCGAGCCAGTTAGAATGTGAAATGCGTTTCGTGCTGGTGATTGGGGGAAACGCTCGTTTGCGAATGGCAGGCGAGACTGCGGGGAACAAAGGTCGACGGCGAGAAAGCGGAAGGATGGAACAAAGGATTGTTCTTTTAATATTCTTTGAAATGTTCGATGCAATATTCCCTTTTGCGTGGAAAGTAAACAATTTTATAGTGCTCGGTGTATCGCAGTTCTGGCTTCCCCTTTCAAAGCTCCGCTTCGCAACAAACAATTGATCGAAGAGCGCTCGTCTGATACACTATAATCACCCATAGTAGTCACAGCAACTTTTGTCGCGCGATTCTTTGTTACAATTCTCACGGCTCGAATGCCTGTTCCCTCGACCGGCGCAATGCACGCTCGCTTGAACATCGAAGCGCAGAAACTCGGCGCGAATTAGACGGAGAATGCCGCGCGCGCTTTCGAATCTGCGCGGGCGGTCAGAAAGACAGGGGCGATACTTCGATAATGCGTTCGCTCTTGGCGCGTTATCTCCAACGTGTAATCTTATCCCCGATCTGTAAACACCGGGAGATAAGTACCGGCGGATAAGCGGTTACAGGTGGTTCCCCTCTCTGGTATTCCTTCTTGCCCTTTGTCTCTCTCGCTCCCTTCGGCTGGCAGCTTCTTATCGCGCGCTTCTCACCGTCTTCATTCGGCGCCGCCGCGTCGCTACTCTTCCTCGACTTCCAGGTACACGAATAGAGGCAGGTATCCGCGCATACCTCGCTCACGAGAACAGGATAAGGCAACCTTTCTCGGGGCTCGATAGCACAAAGCGTGCCCAACGGTATTGTTTGGGTCACGTCCCCGCGCTGTGTGCGATTTACACAAATCAGTACAAGTGTTTGTATAGTAACTTGCGGCGACTCCACGCCTGTTCAGAGTGTTTCTCGAGTGACAGACCCGATTCTTTCGAAGTGTGCGCTTGAATTATTCGATCGCTCGATAGAGGTCGTCGGGAATGGAACACCAGTGGAATGAGTTTGCAGGAAAATCTCGGCCTCGCAACGCGCAATATAATAAACGAATGTATTATCCCGATAAGATACCTAATCGCCAGGCAGGCTGTTGCTCGTATTTTACAAGTCGGGTGCATTGGTTTCGCGTGTCTGGTTAAATCGATCTCTTTAATATTTCAATCTTATTACGTTGTTGGATCGGGACGGAACGCGACGTTTGCTCCGCGGTAATCAAGAAAGATTCGGGATCTGCCTCCCCGCCACATTTCGATTTTGCCAATATTCCCCTCGCTCTAATAAGCACGGCCGGGCCTGTTGATAGTCTGCTCGCACGACCGTCGAATTTATTATCGGCGGGGCACGAGAGACCGGTCGCAGATCGCCGGACGCACGTGGAAAATGACGATATTTCCGTTGGTATGAACGCAACTGGCCAGCGCGAACGCCTAATCTTAGAACGCCGCTCGCCGAGCAGACGAGGACACACGCGCGGCTCGCGCGGCGGTATTTCAAAAAGAGCAACATTCGAATTGGCGACGATCTCTGCGCCGCGCGAGCGCGCGCGAAACTGCACCGCGCTGCACCTCCTCTCCTCCTCCTCCTCCTCCTCCTCCCCCCCCCCCCCCGCGGAGCTGCATGCGCGAGTGCACGCGTGGAAAGCAAGCGGCGGCGACCAAGCTCGGAACGGCCTAGTAGACGACGCCTGCAACGAGACAGCGTAGTAGTGGTAAACGCGCTACTTTAGGGTCAACGCATTGCCAAGGTGGCGGCCATGTGGCACGTTCTGGCGCATGGCAGAGCGCTTGCGTGCACACACGACCCGGCTTATCCTCGATTGGCTGCCTCTCTGCATACATCGCACCCAGCGTGCTGCGGTTCTGCACTCACCGCTATTATTAATCCCGTTCTAGGGGACACGGTGCATGCCCCGGGATCCAGGGGAAACACTCCTTCCTTTCGAGCAAATTGTCACGAAAGTCCGATCGATTTGGTGATTTCCACTGTCGGATACTCTGAAGTGTCGTGTTCACGAGTGGGAACGCGATGTTCAACACTCGGCTGGCGGATGCGGCGTCCATTTTTACTCATCCTAACTATTAAACTACGCGTGGTACTTATTATTAAAGAATTTTAAATCAGGGAAATATCAGACCCCCGGTGAAAGCGTATTTCGAGGTGTGGATGAATGAAATTATGGCGTAAAATTGACCCTACATGCACTGGGTTCGGTGGTGTGAGGCTGCTGAAAAGGGATACAGGATGAACTGTAAAGATTTCTTTGTTTTTAAGTGTTCTTAGCGTTGTTAGAGAATCCTCGAATGTTTCGTGAGTAGAGCTAGATGGACACGAGTTTTCTAGCGGAAACTGGAAATCCTCGGAAAGGCTTGATTGGTTGGAAACGATATTTTGCCAAATTTTGCTGCACTCAAAGTGTGAATGACGGTGGATGTGACGTATGTGTAAGATTCATCGCGCGTAATGGCCGTAGTGGTTGGATTCTCTGTGCACGTGGGGTTCGTCAACGTGGCTTTCTAAAATCGTTAAGGGATAAGTATGCGAGCCAAATCGGGCACGGTGCTCCGTTACCTAAGGCCTCCGAGAAGGAAAGTCGAAGGAGCGACGTGTCGGTTTACCCACGACTGCATTCTTCACCGTATACCGAAGGAACGCGGAGAAGCGTTACCGAACTGTGGGGTCCCTTCGTTGATTTATTGGCGGCCCTTAAGCGAGCGGAGCGGCTAAGGAGCCTTCGATGCTCGAATATCCACTCTGTTAAATTGAACGCTCGCGTAGGATCTTCTGCCTCGTTCCTCACGTGGGAGACCGTGTAATCTGTACAGAAACACAGGCATTACACCCGTTAGGAGAACGTTATAATTTTACACTCGTTCGATTAAATTTGAGAAAAGGGCGGGCTTCGATCATCGGCCTGTTAAAACGGACGCGAGGTCCGAATTCAGTCTGGGCGAGCGGCGCGACGTATCCCGAGAAGGTTATACGAAATTCGCGAAACGTTGATTCCTCGAGGAAAAGGGATTATTCCTCTCGGTTTATTTGTTCCGTCGCGCGTGCCGCGATAAATTCCAGCAGATAGGGCGCCCGTGGTGCGCGGGAAAACGAAAAATCCTCGCTGTCGAGATGGACGGGGGCCGACCGGTTCGCCGAGGCTGAATTAAAATGAAATTCTTCTTCCGCGACGTATTAATTAACCGAAGTATCCGAGCGTCCAATTGACGTCAACCTGGCATGGTGTTTTTAGCGCTTCGCGAATTAATTTGTCGAACTCGAAAGCGAGGAATAGAAAACCGATTCGTTTGGCTGTTATTTTCATGGTCGTTTGGAAATAACTCTTCTTCCATCGAATCGGATCTTTGTCGGTTATTAGATAGTCTTCGATCGCACGATTAGTAAGGCTGCTGTACATTTCAGGAAAGAGACGTAGGCGCTATAAACTTAGAATCCGGATTTACGTACCGCTACGTTGAATTTCCCTGACAATAGGGCCGTGTGAAAGCGGTCGCCACGAGTCGAATTGTTCTGTTTAACACGTACCTTCTGTCGCAACGGAGTACCCACGGTGCGCACGTGGTCCGTTCTACGTGCGTAAAAACGGCCGATTCCAAGCGGACATTTAATTTTATCTTATGATCGCGGCCTTGTCGAGTGAATTTCCCCTAGCGGTGCTTTCATACGAATCGGGAGCGTTGCTCGTGGCTGCCCCACTTTTACGGCTCACTTGTGAATGGCGTCTATCAGTATTTCAATAAAATGGAAAAATACGAGTCCCTCGTAACACCTGTAAACCTATCTGAATGTAAAAGCGTAATTGCGTTACGAGCGACTGCCTCTAATTGGAACCCTTCCATTCGGCGGTGCGATATTTCACACAGATAGCGGCGCGAGTTGTCGATAACCGATAGCTGGTGCACTCTTTTTCCCCCGTTCTACGCTGTCATTAACTGGGGCGTTTCGCTTCACACAAGCGATTTGTAACTTGTTCGGCTTTTCCGACAAATTGCCGGAGATCTCCCTGGCCGAAGAAGTCCTCGATACCAAGCGGCAAGTCGTTGAATCGTCGCGTGTCTTATAATAGTATCATCCCCGCGTGCGTTACTATTATCGTAATCCGTCATCATTATCAGGGTATCACAGCGCGGCGTACTTGGCGTTCTTCCCATTCCACTCTCCCCCCCCCCCCCCAGCCTCTCGAAGGCGATCCTCTCCGCTCGCCGTTTCTTTGGCCAGCTCGACGCGCGTCATTCTTCTTCCCTCCCGATGCCTCGCAGCTTTCCGTCCTTCGATTCCATTTTCGCGTCTCCAATCAGCGATTTACCGAAGCGGAACGCGATATACCGTCGCTTAATCACCTCACTCCCAGTGATTTCGCTCTCGGCTCCTCTCGTGTCCTTTCCCCGCTCTCGTTCGTCCCAGCTTCGGCCGGGAATCCTCGTCGTCCCGCCTCCGCCAGATTCATTGTTCCCTTCTCGCCCGGTTTTTCTTACTCCCTCGCCTCTCTCTCTCTCTCTCTCTCTCTCTCTCTCTCTCCCGTCTCCTCTTCAAAGTTTTCTCTTCCAACGGCAAGGACTCGACTAACTGGATGTTGGCTCCTTAGCCTTAGCTTCTGACGCGGAACTTCCATTTAATTAACCGGCAACTCGCGCCGCGATACTTCACTATCGTCTCTCTCCGCTTATCCCCCGCTCGTCGTGACGTCGACGGGAAAGTTTGGAGCGAGAGATCGCTCCTTTTTCCTCTCCAGCTCAACCGACACAGGGAATCCAGTCTGTTTGCGCGCGCTCCGATCCACTCCCGCATTCTGATCACACTTTGCCTACCGATCCCATGCAATCTATGCGTAGGTACAGAGATTGTCGTTAAACTATTTAGTCTGTTCGTCGCGCGCTGTATAAGATATACGCTTCCACTGTTACAAAACCCAAGTCTGTGGGAGTCTCGACACGGGCGTTGAATGCCGAACGAAGTTCGTTTGCCTCGGTCGAGTGAAATCTTCGGAATAAGAACCGCTTGTTTCGTTACATCGATGTTACGGTGTACATATTGATATTGTTACTAAATAGCCGATTCCTCTCTTTGAGCTCTCTGTATTGGCGTTGCCGAGAAGCGTTGTCACTTAGCAATTGGTAAATTTATCCCAGAAGATTGGTGTACTTACGATAAACACGGTTATTCATCTAGTGGAAAGTTCGCGCCGCGAAGATTATCGGCCGCCGTTTACCGAAAAGATCTTTATTCGACCGATTAAATACAGCGTGTCGGTGTTTGATCGAGGCTGTTGGTGAAATGATTAAAAATCTTTCATCGCCGCTACTCTGTCGCGCTCCGTTCCCGGAGCGTGAGACGAATATCGAATTCCGTTTGAGCCGTTGGTTAGCGGGGGGTGAAGGGTGTATTGACGACTCCCCACGGTTGGATGGCGAAATAACGAGGAAACCGGGACGCAACGCTATCGGCGTGCCCGCAACGGGACGCATCACTCTTTTTCCCCCGGTTTCTTTCTCCTTTTCGCTCGGAACCTGTCACCATTAACGTTCCCCCGTTCCCTCTGCCTCCGGCTCCCCTTGGATTTTTAATGTCGCGTCTATCATGTTTCCCTGAATCGGCCGCGATCTTAATTTATCATCCGTCTCGTCTGCTTTCTCTCCGTTTGCGCGCGTGATTTCTGGATATCTGCAATCTGCCTTTCATCCGCGCGAGCAAATAGCTCGGGAAACGTTACTCGCTGTTTGGATTACTTCGATTTCCGGTGTTCAAGCTCCTCGGCGTTTGTTATTCGAGGATGCAACAGAGTCTTGATTCTATGTTTCTGTGCTTACTTAGTTAGAGGCTAAGTAAAATTTAACTGTACTGAGAGATTCTGCGAGAAACTTTGTACGCAGTTAACCATAATAGAAATGATTTGACGAGTATGAGAGTGCCTGGGCGGCTGGTAATCCAAGTGTTTCAAAGTCTAAGCGATCCAAATTAGTCGATGCTGGTCTAAATTGCGATAGAATTAGCACTAGAGCTACCGACGATTGACGTATATCTACTTCTACCGGAAAGGTTAAAATCACTTATTTTTTAAAAGGACGAATCATTTAAGATAAGATATGTATTTTTATATATTTTTCTGCTTTATTTAACCCTCGCTCTTTTTCTTCTTTTTTTTTTTATGTAAACGACGAAATATTTATTTTCACTATCAGCATCTGATAACTCATTTTTGCTTCCGTTGTCCGATTCTAGATATTCTTTTTCACAGTTAAATGAATCACTTTCATCACAGTCAGTGTCAGAACATTTTTCGTCTAGAAAAAACAAGCGAAGAAGAAAACTATTTTGCAGAAGGAATCATTTATATATTTCAATAAAAGTCACGAGAAATATGAACATTTGAAAATGAGTCATTTTCACTCGCTTGGTAGATCTAACAAGGGAACACCGCTAACCCGCACTCCCCGATTGGAACGCAACTTTGTGGGTTTATAGAGTGACTCAAGATAAGAACAGCGGCATCTTTCATTCGTGCCCTATCGCCCTTTAACGGTGTGAAAACTAACCTCAAAGTCAAATAGGCACTCCCACTTTTTCGCGTATAACTCCTAAAGTGCAAGAGACAGAAAAAAATGTTTCAAACAAAAGTTTAATGGTGCAATAAACGCTGCGAACTTGCATCAACAAATTTTTAAAAAGGGTTTGAAAAATAATACATGACGAAAAACTTTTTTTTCTTCAAAATAGTGTTGACGAAAGTTTGCAGCGCTTATTGTACCATTAAACTTTTGTTTGCAATTTTTTTCTGCCTCTGGTACTTTGCGAGTTATACGCGAAAAACTGGGAGTACCTATTTGACCCTGAGGTTACTTTTCACACCCTTAAAGGGTGACAGGGCACGGATGAAACATACCGTTGTTCTTGTCTTGAGCCACTCTATAAACCCATAAAGTTGCGTTCCTATCGGTGAGTGCGGGTTCGCGGTGTTCCATTGTAAGTAGTGTTAATCACGATCCTGGTGTTGTGTCTACAATATGAATTCTCCTCGCTCAAGCATCACTTCGAATAAAACAAATTAAACATTAGTATTGACAATCGAATATCGCATTTCATGCCTGCCGATCGAAACACTCGCACGTCGCTAACAGAAATATCTTCGCTAATGCTGAAATATGCAAACACTCAATGAACAGCAACATTTGAAGAAGACTTCTCTTCCGCCGTTATTCTAGCCGCCCCGTGACCGAGAAAGATAGAGAATACCGATGCATTTTCAATAAACCATATCCCACCCTCGAAGAGTAGAAAAATATCCTACCCCGTTCCCGTTCATCTACCATCCGCAATGATAGAGCGCCCTTTTCTCGGTACCGTTCGCCGAATGCAACGCGACGCGTCGGAGCGCGCGAATCGGCGCGTAATGCGCGCGGTTCTTACGCAATTCCGTTCTTCCTCGTTTTTCCCTCCTCCGGCGGTTTCCTCGTGTCGGCTGGTCTCCGCTGTTCGGCCTAGCCAGCAAGAACGCAGGCTGAAACGGTGGATAAATATAGACCGACCGCGGAGTGCCTCACGGACGACGGCGAGAACAGACTCCCTGGCTGCGCGCGTACCGTAATTATACGACAATTAGAAAGCAAGGACACGCTTCGCACCGACGTCGCCAACGACGACGGCAGGCCGCCGCGTCGATGTTCGTATCGGGGCCTCGTTGCGCGTCGTCTTCTTTCCCCTCGGTGCCCTTTTTCATCCCCCGTCATCCCTCCGCCTTTAACGAGACACGTACGCGGCGGAATTCAAGGGAAACCATTTACCAGTACGCAGTACCGCTAATGCTATCAAAAGTACCAGAGTGATAGAGAGGGAGGCGACTGCATTTATAGCACGATAATGGCGGTGTGTATACAGACTCGTAACTGCGATGACAGTATCGTTAATGCAGTCGAAGCGATGATTTTGTTAAAAGGCTCCGCGACGCAGCGCGGCGCATATCGGTTTTTCCGTGTCCCCCCGAAAGTCGAGCGTGTGACGGTGGTGGTGAGCGTAACTTGAAGCGCCACTTTGTTGCAAAATTCCTCCTCGACGAGCGTCGCTTCCGCCGTCGAGGTAACTTTCTCTTCGAAATTTATCGTCCATAGGGCTCGAACGAAACGCTGCCGCCGTCGCGCAAGTTCCGAACAGGTTTTCGGCATAATTGGCAGACTCGTCCCGTAGGAGCGCACGAAATAGAATGAAGGGGGAAGCTGGTGCCTCGTCGTTAGCCTTGTTCGCGGGTCTTTTGGTTCAATAGACTCTCCGCGAATGTAGGATTTCTGTGTTTCTCATCTTGTCGTCGTTACAGTTAACGGCGCTTTGTACGTTGCTGGTTTTAAGTAGGGAGGACGGACAACTGAAAGGCGGCTATTCCAGAAGCGTACGAATAAATCAGGTTAGCGACCGCGCGGTCATGATTCCTCGATCTGGACCTCGCGCCAGCGAATTCGTGTGTAGGCGGAGAGCCGTGCTCGATGTTTTAGCGAAACATTATGGCCAATCGAAATCCGCAGCTCTGTAGTTGTCGCAGTTACGTTTGTTCGCGAAATAAATGCCTGGCATTGAATATGCTCGCGAGCGGTGCCCCGGCGCGGTTAATTGCATTTGTATCGATATCGTATAATATTGATGCGCAGGTGATTACCGAAAACGGAATTACCGTCCCGGGAGCAGGTTTCGTACGTTCGTGGTTAATTTACCGTTGAAAATCGACGCCGCTGAAGTTTTAATGCGCCGCTCGGAAAAATGGTAGCTTCCATCGATGGCTCTCGTTCGGAATCGTTAATTAATTATTTTATATTAACGAGCCGCGGCTCGCGCTCGAGTATATCTCGGGGACAAATTGAAGTTCAGTGCCGTGAAATTGCGCGAACGGTCACCGGATGCAGCTTCAATTGAGTTTTTATCGCGTCCAAACAACATTACCGCTCGAAAGCGACACGATCCGCTTTGGACACATGCTCGTCCAGAAGTTTTAACTTGTCCGTCTCATTACTCAGCTTTATCTTTTAAATCGTCTTCAATTCCCACGCTTATGCAATCCACACACGGACGAAGCGAATAATCTGTTGCTTATTGGACTAATTGCAAGCTTTGCGAGATCGCAAGTCCATCTATATATATATAAAATTAATTTTTTGTCTGTTTGTTTTTACACCGCTGCACGGATTTCGTCCAAATTCGTCCACTTTTACGCTCTGTGGTGTAATGTTGTACTTTTTTAATTTTAACTCGCGAACGACTTACTCGATGTAGACAAAAGTAGACAGTTTGAAATCTGTATGTCAATCGATCAAACAAGTCGAACTTTTTGTTGCTGCTACCATTATAAACCGAGCTGCGTGCATTTTTGTGATCGGATCTGGTCGGGCTTTCAACGCATTTTTGGTTCAAAGCAAATGTTTGTATTTTTTCTCTGAATTTTTTTGACGCAAATTCTTATACTCATTTATATTTGATATTTTGGTAAGTTTGTGAAGATTTGGGAACTTTCGTCTATATTTGGATACTTTTTGCAATGCCTCCTAAAAAGTGTGGTATAGGGCGTACCAACTCAAATGCTAACAGGGTGAGGCTAAATCGTCTACAGCGAACAATGAAAAAAGGCTATTGTTTGCCGTCTATAATACTGCCGCCTTTATTTTAAAACTTGCATTAACCCGAGTGGGTGACACGGGGCATTTCGGCTAGTCGTAATATAAAGTACCTAAGGTCGAAGCCAAATATATTGGCCGGTGAGTTCGTTTTCGCGGACAGCGATCGAGGAGAAATCAGCCACCACCATCTGACGATCGTGGATTTGTCAGTTGGAGTTGCATGGCCCCCGAAGGGTATGGTGGGGTAACGGGAACGCTGCTCGGTTCCGCCTGAACCTTGCCGTTTGGCTGTTATTTATTCTTAACGTAATAGTTGTGTGCGTTACGAAGCTACGCGTAGACCAATACGAGATGAAGCTATCGAGAAAGAATCAATGTTCTGACCAATAAAGCTCCTGAATTTTTTCGGAGCTAACGCACACCTATTCTGATGTGTGTATTTCTACGCTGACAGCTCGGTTTGGCCTACGCGCCAGAAGCTTGGCACTATCCCCACCACTTCTGGCTCACTCTTGTTCTACGAAGGCGAGAGCGAGATGGAACGAGAGCGAGTCAGAAAACATTGAGAAAAGGAGCGCCGAGGCAGGCAAACTGTGTGGTGGGAGAATGCCCCTCACGAAACTCACCGGCCAATATATATGGTTTCGACCCTAGACATTGGGATGCAGGTTGCGGTCTGAGGAGATATTCGAATATCAGCTTTAATGATCGCACAGGCATTACGCACCTATATCGTTGTTTCATCGGTGTATTCGATTGTTTACCAATATTTCGCTGCTCCATCGCGCTTTCCGTATCCCGCGGTGTTTCCACGGAAAGCGGCGGAAAGAGAGACACGCTGACGTACGCGGAGCGCAACAAAGGGGTGCTTAACGCGTGACGAGGCTACAGAGAGAGAGTTTTCACAGATGTTCCGGGTCAGCCGCCAGCGAAGGGAAATAATCGGTTGAGCGGAATCTCTGGCAGAAATTGCTAAAAGCGGCGAGAGAGCGTCGGTGGTGCCGTCTCTCTCTCTCTCTCTCTCTCTCTCTCTCTCTCTCTCTCTCTCTCTCTCTCTCTCTATCATGCCATCTCTCGACGAAGCGTCGAGATAGCGATCCTTCCGCGGTACCCTAATTAAATTGAATCACGAAATACCCGGAGCAGGAAATACCCAATGAAGACGTATATTAATAAATTAAAGCGCCTTCTCCGTTCGAGAGATTCTTGGACACTTGCCAGTCCCCCGGTTTAAGCGCCAATAAAAACCGACTTCACCTCGAGCATCCTCGTTTCCGTTCGATTCGACAAAGAAGCTGCCGTGTTTTTAACGCCATCTCCACCGATACGCTTATTCGTCGGGGTGAAACGGTGGAGGAAATTTCGTGCCGGTTCCGAACCGTTTTCTAAGGGATGTTGTCCGGGCTGCGCGGGTTATGCTCCGCGAGCGTATCGATCAGTTTCGCCCCCCACCGTCGGCGTCGCCATCCTGTCCGACGATTTCCCCGATACCGGAGATCGTCGCGGTGAAATTGAGAGAAAATATGCGAGCCACGGTCTTTCGCGATCACCGGAGAAAAGAGCAACGATGTTCCATTCATCCCCGCCTCGAACGTCCCCGTTCTCTTTGGAATGCAGCAGCCATACAATGACCTGTTCTCTCACAATCGAAACTGCTGCCGGAATTTCGCTTCAACGCCCCTGTTCCTTTTTACCGCGCCCGTGGAGCATGCACGGAGGGCAGAAAAACACGAACGGGCTCCTTACGAACCATAGATTCGATTCCAGTTATATCTCAAGTCGCCCAGAGCGATCGATAACGTGTTCGCGGCTGAGGAACCAGTTCCCAAACGGGTGACGATTAAATCGTGAAAGTCGAGTCGCGGAAGAAGCACGGTGCCGCGAACACATCGACGACGGGATAATCCGACATCGTCGGTGAAGCGAGGCGGCGAATCGATAAGCCACGGCATCGCGATCGCGCGAGCTCAACGTTTTACGCGCAGCGTCCCGCCACTTTGTCGACTATTTTCGTCGATTTTCATCGTCTGTTGAAAAACTCTGGGAAAGCACGGCCAGTTCTAAAAACCCATCGATGTCCTCTGGAAATCGCTTTTCTTTCGGTGTTTCCGCGAGGTCCTTTGATTGTTTTCACCACTTTGGTGAGCATCGCTGACGTTGTCGCTCCTTCGTGACTTCTTCTCTCATCTTTCTCGATGAATTCTTTCGGACGAGTCTCTCGAGGGATACCGTCCTCGCGATGAAACTCTATTGCACTCCCCGCGTGTTGATCATTCTGTATTTATTACGCCAGCGATTGCGTAAGCGTAATTTTGCTCACCTCAAGGATACACAGGTTACATTGGCGAAGCGTTACGGCGTTATGCAGGATTTCCTCGCCCGTTTACGATTTTACGATTCGATCCGCGGATGAATTACGTTATCTTGCGTAATGGTCGCCGTCGTCGGCGTCGTTTCAAGGGCGATGACGCGTCACGACCGCTGGGAACGTAAATGAAAGCTTGCCACGGGCATTAAGCACGCGCCAAGCCCACGTCCATCGCGATACCCGGTGGAACGCGGTCGCAGGTAGATCCGAATTGGTGGGCCGCGCGGCCAAATAATATCCGACAAACGTATCGACGACCTACAATCGCGCCTGAGTGGTATCAGCGATATTTTCGCCGTCGCGTCGATGATCCAACGACTTTCCTATCATCCGGCGTGTCAGCCACGGTCGGGTCCCTGTTATCTGTAATTGAACAGCATCGACGTTTCTATTCCCGTCGACAAGGTTCAACGTTTCCGTCTCCCCGTGGCGAATCGAATGCATCGCTTCTCAAACATCTGGCAGACGGTTGCTCTTTGTCCCTCTTCCGTGGCTGATTTCCTTGAAAATTTCCGCGCGCTTCTCCCAGCGACGGGCGCCGCAGACGCCGAAGATCAGGAGAGCCATTAAAAGGCCCTTTGATAGCGTGCCGGTCGCCTGAAAGACGACGACGTCGCGGGCAAGGAAAACTCGCGGCGGGAATTGCTGCTGGGTCGCGTTTTACGGCCCTCGTTGGCTCGCCTCCGCGGAAGGCGTCCTCGTGGGCGGAAAAGAAGCATCCACGGCCGTAAAGTTCTCTGGTACGTCGATGGTGGGTAACCTTTCGGAGCGCGCGCAGCAGTTTTCAGCCTGAAGCTCCTCCATGGACGTCACCCTCGTTCCCTTGTTAATCCTCTGGCCGTGGATGGAACGGCTCGCGCTCCCTTCTCAGGCAGATAGCTTCCCTTCCCTCGCCGATCGCGCGATCGATGAAGAGGGGATCGCGCAAACCTACGACCTACCTACCTCCCGTCCACGGGACTTTTCCAGCAGCGTCAGCTGCGCCCGTACTTACCGTTCACGTCCCTTGGAAACTGAAAGTAACACGTGGACTAACGGGGCGATGTAATTTGCAAGGCAACCTTCTTCGTAGACGTACACCATGCCGAATACATTTAACCTCGATGAAAGAAAGACTAGGTATCGGGGTAACGAAGAGGGAGCATCGTGTTAAATCGAAAATCCCTCGCGAGCTTAATTGATCAGTGCGACAAAGATGACGCGGATACGATCAGTGATCGTGTCACTTAGACACTTACTAACTCGCAACTGTATGAAGACACTCATCCACGAAATTCTAAGTGGAACCCCCGCGCCTCATGTAGCACAGCCAGAGGAAGGAAGAATTTCGGTGCGGTGGGAACAGTTGACACCAAGGGCAGTCGCAAGTGGATGTCGTTGAGAGGCAGGCGGATGGCCGCGAGCAGTCGCGAGTACGCGATAGCGTTCGCCAAGGCTTGTCCGTGATACCGAGGGATCGATAATAGCCAGCAACGTGCCGTGCACGCACCTATATACCCGTGGATGCAGCCAAGGGTCACGTATGCCCGTGTGTGTGGCTGCGCGAGCAAGCGTGGAGTGGGTCGTACGTACGTGCTGCTACGTAGGCAGGCATCGTCGTCCAGAGAATTGAAACAAAGTGTGTACGAGGGCGCTCGGCTGCATCGGTTTTACACGGTTCCTCGGTGCCTGCCGGTTCTCCTCCCTCGCCAAACTCCCTCCTTATTGAGTGGCGCGCGCGACTTGGCCCTGATTCCTCGCCTTTGCTCGATGGCGCGCGCGCGTGGTATCGGCTCGCGTGTGTCACGGGATCCAGTTGGTCTTGTTAGAGGTTGATTGGCACCGTGACGCGATCAGTTATTAAAGAGATTCGAGCGGCCCGATAATCGTGCGCTCGGGTCGCTTTAATGTCGAAAATACTCGGCCAATTAGGAGGGCGCGCGTGAGTTTTTGAAAGAGCGTGTAATGGCGGCGGGGCACGATGAAAGCGGTCGATTTTAACGACTCTCCGCGGGCTCGACAGCGATACGAAGATCCCTTTCATCGATAGCCGCCTTGCGATATCCAATTTGCGAGGAAATCGTACTTTTACTTCCACGGATCGCCGCTCGATTGTATTTACTAATTGCTACAGCTGATGGAGAAATCACGATCGCCAAGGAACTGACTGTGTCGGTCGACGTGCGTAGATTTCTGCGAGCGCACAGGGCAGACTTTTGAAGTATCAAGTCTGATGTCAATTTCGAAGGGGTTCGAGTTCTCGGGGTCTCTAAATTTTGAGCGGAGAGAGAGAAGGTCATTGATTCAACTGGAATAATTGATGTCACCATTTGTTCAGTAATTTCCAGCCAAGCACTCACTTGACGGTTCAGACGTCTCATAAGTACCTCGTTGAGGAATTTCTAATGGTTCCTTCTCATCCTCAGAAGTTCGTGTCGATAGTGGAGTTACGCTGTTCAAACTACGTTCGATTGAAAACACTCGACGTTCTCTCCCCTCCTCGGCTGGAAAGATTTGCTCGAGATACTTGCTGCAACTCTCCGAGCTTCTGTTGCTGAAAAGTGCTCGCGCATCGCTCCTCCTCCCCCTCCCCCCCCCTTCCCCGGTTGGTAGAAAGTATCCCGTAATTTTTGGCCGGCGCTCGTAATCGCATATTTAAATTTACCAGCCCGGACAGCTTCGCATTAGCCCGCCGCGCACCGCCCGGGGTTTTCCGTTCAGTTTGCCGAAATGGATGTTAATTTTCGCCATAAAGCCCGTGTAACGATCTGTAATTTCAGGTGCGCCGGGCAATGTGCCGCAATTCCACGCCAGCCAGCGCGTCCACGCCTCCCCTCTCTCTCGTAGCTCGTGTTTCAACCCTCTTCCTTTGTCCCTCCACCTGTCTGTCTGCTAGCGCTCTCTGCTCGCGGCCCGTGCGCGCGTGCTCCCTATTCATCTCGATTATTATACCCACCGCGGCAAAGCGGGATTTCATAAAAGCTCGCTGCAACGAACACGCGCTCCCGCTGACCCGCTTTTATTATTTCCTTCGCTCCCTCTTTTTTTCACTCGCCCCGTACCGTTGTTAATTGCCCGGAGCAACAGGTTCGTCTAGGCGAGTCGTAGGCACCCGTGTCCTCCCGGCCGCGTCCTTTCGCGGCCCCCAGATAAATTTTGTCGCGAGATCGTGCACCGCCATCGATGTGGTCTGCTCCCCCCGGGGCTCGAGGGTTGTTTCATGGCTGACTGCCCCCTGCGAGCTTGCCCTCGAGGCGGGAACTCGCGATCCCGGTGTACCTGAGCTTGGCTCACAGTGCTGACACCTTGTAAGGGGTCCGACTAGGAGTAAACAGTACTATACAGGCTTAACGAGGTGACGGGGCGTTGAAAATCGAGGTTAGACCGGAGGAATTCCTCTACTTTGTACAGGTGTGCGGGGGTCGAGGAATCTCCATCGTCACCCAAGTTAGGCCAAGTCAGGTGAACGCGTGTCAGTCATCAGCTGTGACTCTGTCGTCCTTAGAATTGGGTTTGGAGTCCCGAGGGCGGTTTAGGGCTGTTAGAAAAGTGGGTGGCAAAACTGTGTCTTTTACGTGAATTCGTGACGTAACTTTTACCACGAAACTAGATTTTAAAACAAATTCCTCTAGCATCTATTGTGTAACAGGTATTACTCTCAGACAAACTGCATCTCGAAGTAGGCAGTTAAAGTTATCCAAGTCACTTTGTCTGATAATAATACCTGTTATGCAACAGATGCTACAGGGAATTTGTTTTAAAATTTAGTTTCGTGGTCAAAGTTAGCCCATTTAACGGTACTTAATTGCTGACTGCTGAAATTGCGTCTGGTTCCTTTGCCACTCTGATTTAACTCTACTACGTCTCTTGGGTCCTTTTTCACCAAATTCTGTTCTCATTTCTTTAACCCTACCATGTCGCTCGGGTATTTCTTAACCCACTTGTTTTTTCATTTCGTTAAGGTTTCTTTTAGTTTCGAGGAAGTTGTTGCTAATAATGTGTACCTATTTCTCAGTTTCTGGTATTATGTTATGGCTCTCCCGAGATTCATAGTGGTGTAAGTCACCCGCATGGCGTTTCTGGTAAAATAATATTTTGCGTTTATTGTCATAAAAAACTCTACATATATATTATAGTTGTGGGAACACCTCTAAAGACTCAAAATAATACCATCATAAATATGTATATACTTAAACATTTCTTAAATTTTTAATGTATTTCACTTGTCAGCACAACGCATGAAAAGCATCCAATCAGCATCAGCACATTCGTTATATTAATTTATACTGTTCATGCGTTGTGCTGATAAGAGCGACGACACTTACGGTTAGCCAGACTTACACCAGTATGTTTCGAAACGCTTTGCTCTTGTTAGTTAAGTGCTGCAGAGAAATATCCTTATTCCTCAGTCAATAATAAAGTTATAACTTAATTCACTATGAAAGTAAACAGATGGAGCCTTTAAGACTTAAAAACTGTTAACGCAAATTATGAAAATTTGGACATACACCACTATGATTCTCAGCCCTCCATACGTAGTTGAAGGGGATAGCTAGGGTTCACCAAGAATATCTTCCGCGTCAGTCGTTGGATAAACATTTCGCCCTACCTTACTGAGCTCGGCAAGGGGAAATTTCAATAAACCCGCGAAACAATCGGACGGAGTAACAGAGAGAACAACCTACGTTGTCTTTGCGTAAACGCTTCCAGACTACAAATCGATTTCCCAAACAGTCCACCGAGCAGAAAAACTTTCGCTGTCCCTTTTCCGTGGAATCGAAGGAGCTGGCAAGTTCGCGACCGAAACTCCGATCGGCGAAACTTGAGGCAGCCTCCCGGGCGAACTGATTATCAGCTTCGTGCTCCTATCTCGCGAAGATAAGGCGAAATAACGCGAAGCTGAAGCGGAGTCCGAGGACGAGGGGCGGAAGGGTAAGGGAATAAATCTTTAATGCGATTTGGTTCGGGCTGCGTGTAATTTAACGAGAGGTATGCACAGTTGTATGGGCTGCAAGAATTAATTGCAATACGGGAAGGGGAGCGGGTAAACAAAACGCGATTAAATCGATCAGCGAAGAGAGGAATAAATTTTTTTTCTCCGTTTCTCTCTGCGTTTCCCACTCGCCCCGTTTCTTCTTCCAAGCCGTGAAATCAGCGATTCCGTTCGCGTCCCGCTTACGAGATATCGCGGTTGGACACGTATTATTAAATCAAGGTACCTCTCTCGCCGAGTAGTGAATATTTAATAGCGAGTATCCCGTTACATTCTTCCTTATTCCAGAACGAAATGCAGATCGCTCTTGCGCAGCCTTGGGACGGTCCCGAAGCTTTCACTTATCGACTTTCCTTCGCCAAACTCTAGCATGCCCCTTGGCTGTCTGTGCCACGAGATTCTCAATGAAAAAGAAGAACGGGAATGCCATCGTTGCATATTGCATCACGGGGTCGGTCGTTGCGGCGCGGCGTTAACGGGCGCGGGCCGGAAGCCGGGAGCCGGAAATCGCGCGGAGGCGCGATTCTGCACGAAGAAGCTGGAATAATGGCAGCGTTCCGCGTGGCGTTGTCCACGATCGGACTCGTTTATAATCAAGGAAATTAAATCGTAATTAGCCGGCCGCGGGCTTCCGAAATGCCACTGTTGGATTTTCGTGACGCAATCGGCAATGACGGGAAATGGATTGCCTCAATTTGTCCGATTGAAACTATCCCGACACTATGCCCGGAATTCCTATTAACCTTTCTCTTTCTCCGTCTCCCTCTCGCTCCCCCCCCCCCCCTCCTCTTTGCTGTTTCTGTAGCGTTCGCTATATCTCTGTCCACCCCCGCCGAGAACCAGTTTGGGTCTGCGCGGGGCGATATTTCATTGGAACGGGGGAGCGAGAGGGACGAGCTCGGGTCGATCCTTTAGGGTCCCCGTGTGTCCCTTCGTTACTTGCATTTATACACGTCGCTTTTACTTCTGCCCCCGGTCTTCTTCTCCTCCTCGCCCCTCACCGGTGGAATGCGGGCCATTTTTTAGCTCGGCAACGCGCGCTGCCCCCGTTGATATTTCCTTCCGGGGGGAGGAATTAGGCTTACGGGGTTGATTTATGCGTTGCGCTTTAGCCGACGATGATATCGCGATTACGCGAGCGTCTCGCATTGAGAAATCGCTTCTTAATGTGCTGTCGAAGCGAGTAGGCGGCGCTCCTGGGGGCATTAGCTTCGCCCGGAGCAGCTCTTTCCTCTGCTGCTGTGTGAAACGTCAACATCGAGCGAGTGTAACTCTGGCCGACACGAAGATTCTTAATTGAAATGCGTACCGTTTGCGTGGATGTGTCCTCCTCGTTTAATACAAGCGGCAGCTGTGTGCGAAAGGGCAAAAGGTTATCCTCCCCGTGAAGTGATTGCAACATCGTAGTGAATGGGAATCCAAGGGAGATAAGATTACGAATATTGTAGATAAGGCTACCGCTTATTCAATTTCGACAAAGTTGACATTGTGCGGTGAGCAGAGTGGAGGTCTAAACACACTTATCAATTCCGTGACGACGCAGTGCCGGGCGGCTCACAGTGGAACAAACCGCACTCTTTTGTGTCAAACTCGTAGAACTTTTGATAGAAATAAGATAGAGGGATGAATCTTTTTGGAGGTTAAAGCTAAGATGTTGCAGAATAAGGGAAAAATATTGAGAAAGTATGACGAACAGGTTTTGACCTTGAAAATCTATGTCGAAGTTGACATTTTCGAAGAAAATTTCGGGTTTTCACTTGTAATGTGTGATTGAAGTTTTTCCTTAACTTGATGTACATCATCTCCTATAGATTCTAACGCGCTGAATTCAAATCTGGCCGCAGAATTTGTCTTACCCTTCAGGATCGTTTGACATTGAGTTTTAAGGTCAAAACTTATTTGTCATACTTTCTCAATATTTTTCCCTTATTCTGCAACAGCTTAACTTTAACCTCCAAGAAGATTCATCTCTCTATCTTATTTCTATCAAAAGTTCTACGATTTTGACACAAAAGAGTGCAGTTTGTCCCACTATGGTAGAGGCTCTATTCTTCGTACCTCTGTCACGTCGGCACTGTGTTGTCACGGAACTGACATGTGTGCCTAAGACATTTAAGATTCATGTGTATTCTACATTGTTGTTAATCTTGGCGTATGATGAATAGTAGATGACGCGATAGTCGCGTTGCAGCATCTAAATCATTCAGTAGCTCGGCTAGAAATCCGTTGGAATCGATCCTGGCGTGATATTTCAGCTGGAAGACGGTCTTTCTGGCCCCTCGAAAGGCGTTCGCATTTATTACCGGCTTTATTCCGTCTAGCTTCCCGTGATCGGCTATATAACCGACGCAAACACAACCCGCCTCGCTTTCATTCACGGCCCGGAAATCAATTATTCATGCAGGATTCCCTTCTCCGGATTCTCGACGGCCGTTTCTTCTTCTGCGAACGAGTCCCTCCCTCCCCCGGCTCGCCGCTGCGACTCGATTGGATTTGAATCGCTAGGAAGCTGCGTGAAAAAATCCAAATAGAAGGGGGATGGGGATGAAAAACAGGAGGCGTCGATTAGCCTACGGTGGGACGACTTTGATCTCTTACTATCCTCTGGTCTTTCGATCTTAATTCCTACAATTTCTGACACCAAATTGTCTACCTTATAATGACTGTAATTAGGCGAAAAAAGACTAATCCAAAGTATAAAATTGAA
Source organism: Andrena camellia (assembly GCA_029448645.1). NCBI lineage: Eukaryota > Metazoa > Arthropoda > Insecta > Hymenoptera > Andrenidae > Andrena > Andrena camellia. Next base: position 53,146,848 of record CM055676.1, on the reverse strand, counting down.
TGTAATTTGATACAGACGATAGTTTCAGTTCCTCGTCAATCTTACTGTTTCAACTTCTTCCCCCGTTCCACTTCGATATCGAATCGATGACATTATTGCACTCAATATTCATACTAAAATATATAAATAATTCGTTCTTTATTAAATTAAGAGAAGCCTTGTTTCTGTCATCCCGCCACTTCGCATTCATAGCAGAGAAAACTCTCAGTAAATGCCGAGGTGGGAGGAACAGACAGGGAATAAGATATTACTTTGAGATGATCATTAATCGTGAAATAAAGTATTTCCGCATACTTTATTGTTATGCAAAAGTATAGAGTACATTTACGTATAATAACGTAAGATACTTTGTTTTGAAGTACGGATAGCAACCCTATAAGTGACTGTTCCATGAAAATTCTATCTACCACGAATACCATCCCTCTAACAGATAACTCGCGTAACAAGTATCATCCCTCTCTTAAACTGCGATTGCTCGATACGCCAGGCGTTAGAGCAAGTAGTTCGATTCTTTCAATTCGACAAGCAGCAACCCCGACACGGCAACCTCTCCGACCATTTCCCGTAAATCGAGCCAAGGACGAGCCAGCAGCCCATAGTCGTTGGAACGTTCTTAGGTATTCATTAACGACGCGAGAGTTGCTCGAAGGGGCGAGTCGCTTTGTTCGCCACGGGAGGGTTTCGGGCGCATAGGAGTGGCGGTGCACGTCAGAATAATGGATGACTCTGGTCGGTAATCCGTCCACGCTCGTCCCTGCCGGCCGATGACAAGGCAATGGCAGAAAGACGAAAAGAGGAGCAGGGACAGGGGTCGAGTGCACACGGGTCATTGATTCTCGCAGGAGTGCGGAGTTACCGGTCGCCTTTCCGTCGCACGTGTGTCGTTTCGCCAACAAATTGCCTTCTAACGAACACACTGCACTCGGCTAAAAGCTGAAGCTTGCACGCGTCACACTTTCCACCGTGCTTTCTTTCATCCTCCTCCTCAAACATCCGATCGACGCGTCTAACAAAATTGAAGCTCGTGGACGTTCGTTAACAACCGCGACGCTAACCGAGGAACTCGTTGCGTTACGGAGTACCAGGAAAATGGTGATGCTGCCAATATACCCATCGTCACGCCTACTTTTAATAACGCGCTTTCCATGGAAGATCACGGTTTGCTCGATATTCACGTTCAATCTTCATTTGCATCATTCCGCGAACAATTGCCCTTGTTCTGGAGGGCAGCTGACGAATCAGTTAACCCGAATTCAACCGGTGTGACGATCCGTGGTAGCGGTGGGCGGAGATTTATGGCGTCCTCGGGCGAGCCGCAATTTTTAATTATTGATACATTGCCGGAGCAGTCCCGCGACAGAGTACAGGATGTTCTCTCCTCCGAGCAGCCAGCGCGCACGCCCGAAGGATAGATTTCGGGATCGGTGGCCGGTGCTCTGCTCCTTTTCTACTGCAGCTCGCCGCGATCTCGCTGCCGGACATTAATCACGAAAGTTTTCAAGGTTGCACCGGGGCCCGGGATTCTGGCAGGCGAACCGGCGCCCAACAGAATCTCCGAGATCTCTTCCACAGGCGTTCCTTCTTCTCGATATCCTTCCTTGTCCCATTTACAGCATCGTCATTCCGTTTAACTGTCGTCGTTCACTTCCTCGAATTCAACGGCCGGTAATTAACAGTAAGTAAGGAGAAGTAGGACAGCTGCAGCTTCATTCGTAGCAACCTCTCTCGCTCGGTGGAATGGCGCGAGTATATTCCTTTCTCTTTATTTCGAGGGATTATACGAATGGTAGTGCACGCGATGCACACGGGTCGAATCAATGTTATTAATATTACATTGTGTTCCGTTGAACCATTAATAATCACAGCTTAAATTGGTTACACGCGCGCGCACGAAATGAATTGGTAAGTTGGTTTGGTAGAGGGAGGGAGGTGGGGGGGGGGGGAGGGGGAGTCGATAATTAATTTCAACCCCGCGTAAGCGATTGTAAATTACGGCGCTTGGTCAGGCACGGGGGGCACGTGTTTGTCGGTCGATAAACGTTGTGTTTGCGCGCTTTCTTCTCCCGCGAACAGTGGAACAGCTGTTCCTGACAAAGCGCCATTGGTCGTCGGAAATCTCGAAATCTACGCACTCGTGACGTATGGCTACTAGATTGCGCAGAAGTCTGTTAACTCTTGGAGCGTTTAGTATCGCCAACGTTTGGCGAATATCCGCTGCTCGATTTCTCGAAAATAACTCGAGCAACCGTCGCGTAGCTTCGCTCGCGTCGCGGTTACAAGAAACAGCTTTCAGGGTGTGCGTCTCGGAAAGATCGATTCTTAGCGCGACTCCATTGCCCTGGACGCGAGATCGATAGACCCCCCGAACCTTTAAATGCTTCCACGCGGACCGGTTGGAACCTGTCGACAATTGTGAGCGATTGTTTCGAGATACGTCCTAAGCAAAAATAACAACGATTTAACGAGGCCACAGTTTATTAACAAGTTCAAAGGAAAGAGGTATCGTAAACTGGGGGAACATTGGCAGTAGGATAACATTCGCAGCAATTAATATGTATTAAAGAAGGAAAAGGATAAAAATTCTATGCATTTTGACACGTGTAGTACATTCACAAAAGATGCAATATTATGATAGGATACTTAAAGCAAATGTAAAGATGTTAATTTGAACTTGCCGTCAAGGCCTCTCTTTGTTTCGAGGCTACCGAATTATCGTTTTTATGCGTGCGACCCTGTTAATAGAGCGATGAGTATTGCAAACCAATTCTTCAGTGGTACGGACCCCTTCCCGGGCTCCCTTAACTCGTTTAGGACGCTACTATATAGGCTAGTTAATAACCTATGTGGCGGTGCTTAGTTTATCTTATAGGTATAATTATTTAGTTCACTATCTATTAATTATTGGTTACTTAACCAATAATTGTGTTCAGACTCTGTAAATTGCATTTGCCTTTCTTTTTGTATACCATGGGTATTTCCGTTTAATTAATAATAATAATAATAATAATAATAATAATAATAATAATAATAATAATTGTATTATATAGCAAAATGTTCCAAAAACATGCCAATGTTCCCCAGTTTACGGTATTTCTCAGTGCCGAAATCAGAATAAAACAAAAGGAAGCTGAACTTGGGAAGCATATAACAGAACTACGATTATCCTGTAACTTAAAATCGCGATCTACTTTTCTCGTCACTTTTTATAGACCCATCGAATATCTGAATATCCAGCGCGGCACGGAACGTGTTAACACCACATCCGTCTAGCTTTCACCATATCCTCCATAATTTTCAGGAACAAGCACTACCCATAGCTTCCTTCTATTTCTCCAAACAATTTCACATTTGCGCGATAAACAATTGAATTAATCCCGCCTAAAGTCCGCAGTGCACGACAGAATAAATGAAACCGTACGAGGCCACTCGGAATCTGACCCGTTCCCGGAATCCCCGCGAATCTGGTGTTCCGGGAAACGACCTCCACTTTAGCAAACCGCCGCCCGTGGACCAGGTTAATTTCTTGACGCGCTCGATGGAGGCTCGTCCGCGCGTCTCTTCGTGCTCGTTGGTCGCGCGGCGGAATTTCTCGGGATCTTTTATCACGGCGTTTACACCGGAAAGGCCTCTCTTGGGGAGGGCTTCTCGGAAGGTTGAATCCTCGTACATGTGTTTCGGCCTCGTCGTATTCTCCGCCCGAACGAGCCTCTGGCTCACACCGCCTCCTCCACCTTCTCTTCCACCTTCTCCGCGGCGTCTGTGTGGCCTTTCTCCCGCATCCTGCCGACTCTCCTCTAGCAGTGGTATCCTTCCAATTACCGGATGCAAATACTGCCGCGACGCTGCCTGAAAAGGCCGCCCTCCCTCTCGTTCCCAAGCGACACGGCTCCCCTCCCCTCCCCTCCCCCCCTTCCCCTCTGCCGTTCGTCTCGCGTCGATTACGCGGCAATTAACCGATTCGCTCGATTTCGCGATCACGCTCGCCGGTCCGCTCTCTGGTCCGCGCTCGATCAGGGTCATTAGTCCGCGCGCGATTTATTCTCGGCGCGGCGTCATCGCTAGGATTCTTGGCGCGGCCGGTACAGATGATAAAACTTTCGATCCGCTTTCGGCGCTTGATAAATCCGTGCCCTCGTATCGCGTGTCGAAACGCGGACCGCTCGAGAGGCTTGTTTTCGCCGCGACGCGGATTATCGACGATTTACTCGCGCGAGCCGCCGGTGGACTTTAGTCTCGCCGTTCGAAGTCATGCCTCGCGAGTTTGTTCGGTGGAAAAGTCTGCGAATGCACGAACGATTCGGCTGTTTCTGATTGGCTAGGTGTCAAATAGCTCGTGACTTATTTTCTGCATTACATCGCGACTTTTATCTGTTATCGCGCGTAAGCCGAGGAGTTTAATCAATCCTCGCGAGTATTATTAGCACGAGTGCATCACTGATAGGTTTCAGTGCTACGGTTAAGACGCGGTAACAACTGTCTTCAGAAATCATTATCATCGACTGTGAGCCTTCGTTAATCGGTTCCTTTGTAATTAAGCTTCAGAAAAGCAACTGTAAGAGAGCCAGGAAACGCTCGAGCTTTCCAGGAACCAGCAGCCGCGCTGATGCTCGCTGGAAAATTCTCCAAACACGACGAACTTTTACTCAGCAGGTTCTAGGAAACCAGTGTGCGCTGTAACCGTTACGAGGCACCGGTTTCTCGTGTAATAACGCGGAACGCGGACGGCCTTAGTCCCGCGGCTTATCGCGGATCGATCCTAAACAGTGGACGTTGCCACCGGTGCCGAGGACCGTGTTCCCCTTATCGCGATGTCACCTTCGCGTCGCGTTGCAGGACACGGAAAGCTCGCCCTTATCGTAAAATTCGTTCCCGCTGCTAAGGGCCATCGTTCGTTCGCCGCGGAGCATTTTTCGAGAGTGAGATCCTGATAGATCAGCGACGAGATTGCCCGCGGCTCTCGCGTGGCAACCGGGCCGCGATGTGTGCACGGGATTCATATTCGCGACCGCGTTATTTTCGCGATACCCGTGTTCCCGGCAATGCCGGCATTAGTTGGGACACGTATATCAGAAACGTTCCGTGTATCACGGCCGGGCGAATCACCGTACAAATCGTGCCGAGAAATCGCTGGAACGCGGCCAATCCGCGTCGGCCCTTTTAGCAGAAGCGAGCCCGTCGCGTGCTACGGAAATCGATAGATACTCCGCTCTCGCGGGCCAAACATTGATTTCGTCTCATCGGTGTAATTTGCTCCGCTGTACGGGTAAACGCGTCGATGCGAGACACGCCTCGACGAACGCTTCCTGGATTCCGTCGTCGCGAAATTGCTTCGTCGTCCATGTCCGATGGCTCGAAATAGCGCTGGCGTGGGAGGCATTTTCCTCGGCTACCTCAGTGAAGTGAAGAATGAAACGTTGCGAGGTTATATTTAGATGAAAGTTTCTTTAGGACGCGACCGTGAGATCACTTTTACACACACGCGGGCTCCCTTATTTTCGAAAGCTTTCGCCAAAACTCCGTTACACTGACAGAGAATCTTGGAACCCCTGTGCCATTTGTACTCTTCTTTCTCTCTCTCTGTTGCACGCTATATATTCGTCTAATTAGAGGCTAGTGTTCCTTTCGTTCATAAGTTCCACTTCCACTGTGGACTTATCGTGCGTGGAAGGAGGGAAAGAGTACTGTTACGACGACATTCCGGCGAGCGGAGCTGGTCGACGCGGGAAAGCGTAATTTCACGGTGAAAAGCCGCGAGACAGGCGGTCGTAGCGGAGGAACGACGAAGAGGTTCGACCGGTCGGTTGGCTAGCTTGTAGGAGGGGAAACGGAACTGGGGAGAAGTCGGTCCGTAACGACAAATCATAGAGCGAAGCACCGGTGCTTATCCTCGAACTGGTCAGCCGGCGGGTCTGTGGCACACAGCCGCGGGCGTAAACGTGGCTCGCTCGTGGGTGGCAACTAGGGAGCTAGAGAGACGGAAGGACGCGTCTGACATCCGTTGAAGCTTTGGACAAATTTCTGACGAACCTAGCGGCGTGATCTTGTTGATTTATACTTGAAGTTGTGTTCACAATTTAAAAAAATTCTATTCCCTCTACTTTCCATTGTTAGGGACGGCAACGACTAAGTAGAGGTAGCTGTTAATAGGTGTAGGTACTTATCCATCGCGTGAGAATGTTCAAAAGGTTCGAGTCTTCTCAGATCGCCACGTTGAAACGCCTATAAGTGCCTAAATTGTCAGAAGCTTCGTAAGAGATGGGTATAGAAATGGCCACATGACTACTGTAGCTACGGCTGGTCCGAGTGTGGGAGCCATGGCGCGCCAGAGGCTGGAGGACGGGAAGGCGGAGAGAATCAGCCAACCATTCCAGGCATACTTTACGTCCGGCTTGATTTGCGACGAGCCCACGATATTAATAGCTTATTCGAGGCGGGAATTGGAGCGAGTATCGCTAGCCTGCTGGTTGCATCGCGCTTGGCCCTGTGCTCTGGCTCGCTATCCTCCCCAGCCGGTCCGCTCCCTGCCAGCTTCTGTCATCCTTTAATTGTTTACATCTTCCTTTTCCGCGTTGTCCCCACGGTGCTCGTTGTTTTCCCGCTGCTTCCTGCTGGTCCCCTCTTTCACCTGTAGTTTAAACCTCCGTCCAATAGAAACACGATCTTCTAAGTTTATCCCAAATTTTTGATAGTTTTTAATTTTCTCTGTGATTTGGGGTTTTCTACATGTCATCAGATAAACTTTCATTATATTATATTCTGCCGAGTTCTGTCTATAACTATCGATTCTAATTCCGTTTTTTAATTGTCTCATATTTAGAGATGTTTCTACCGAGTCTGCTTTCATCTTTCTCCTTCCTGACTCTGTTTTCCCAATTTCATTGCGTTACGCCAGACAAGCTTTCTTTTTCGAGCTGCGCAAATACTCGCCGCCACCTGGGATTAAGTCACCACGCGGAGGCTCCTTCAGGTGCAGCAACTCGGTCGCATCAGCTCGCGCTCGTACAATGCTCCTTACTTTACCGCGCCCCTCGCTGCTCCGCGCGGACCCTTGCAGCTTTGCCTTGCACTTCGTTGCTTTGCACTAACAGGTCTCACCCGGCGCACGTGCGCCTCGCCGTCCATTATCGCCCTCCTCTGCCTCCGGCTAACGACTGTCTTCCCTTCAATAGGCTGACCCGCCTTTTCCCCCTCGAAAGTGTGTCTCGCTAGCGGCGGCTCGGACATGTTTTTCCACGTTTCTCGACGAATACGCGTGATGTACTTCGATAGGCAGTATCGCGAACCCCTGGACGATGGCGTTGACAGTGGTGGTCTTGGTTAGGTCAGTTCACTGGCGATCCAATTGCAACGGAGAATTCCCACGCATCTATTTAGCAACGGGGAGCGTATTTCCAACGCGATCATAGCTAATTAATTTACGGCAGAGATAAGGTGTTTACGGTACCGTAACTGTGCTGCAGCGTCGGTGGAGGGTATCAGCTTTCTCGAGCCCCGACGCGCGAGCCATCACGCGTTATTCTTCCTCCGCGATTCTGAATAGTCCTTGGTTGGCAGCGCGCGCCCCTTCGCTATTCACGAGCGTGATCTCGCGAAATTCTCGCGCAACGTTAAACGCGGGCGAGATTCGGTAATATCCACGAGAGCTGGAGGGGGAGCTCTCTCACTCTCCGGCTCGCAGCAGTCACCGGTGGTTTCCGCTCGGGACGAAATTACCCGGGAGCAACGCAGACGCGGCAAACTGCATCTGCGGTTTTACGGGATTGCCGGTGGATCGTTCCCGCAATGAAAAGTCCCGGCCCGTAATTCCGTGAGAATTGTTTGCATCGGACCGAGATGCCGGGGAGGCATCGCCCGGCGTCCACCGATCGCCGTGTACATTTCTTTTTCGCCGCCGCGCGGAGGAGAGCGCGCGGTCGTCGGGATTGAAAAGAACGATAGCGACGGGAGAGGAGCGTGGTCGATAACTCCCTTATCGGCTCTGACGACTTCGTAATCGTCGAGGAGCGAGTTCAAGGTCTTGGGAGAGAGGATTGCCAAGTGGTCGTACGTACCACTTCCCGACGCTAGGATCGTAGCTTCCGGCGGAAATGACGTTAAGGCGAGGGTCGCTGGTCGACATTGGAAATCGATCGTCACGCTGACGGGCCGGCAAACTGACGCGATCGTCCAATTCCTCGACGAACGGCAACCGTCCGGACGCTTTATACACCGCCCCCGCTGACATTATTTTCCACCTTCGCTCCCTGCTTCCGCTTCCCCCCTGTTGAGGGACCTTCGAACGAGAACCAACCCCATTGTGGAACTATTCGACGCGGTACCTACTTGTGCGACGAAAAGGGTAAAGTTTCTACAATCTCTGACTTTTTGGAAAGGTTTGATAACGAGCCAGCTGCTATACAAACCGTCTTCCTCGCTCCTCTAATCGCCCTCCGCAAAGTACTCCTCGTCGATTCGAAAGAAAACGACAATTGAGCGTGCTCGAATTAAGCAGACACGGCGCAAGGAGAAGTGTCGAACACGTGCGACGGATAAAAGCGTTATCTCCGCCAGTACTCGCTGGAGCTGCGCCGCGGGTTGACGGGAGGACAATGGACGCGGGACGCGTGTCGAAAAGAAGCAACGAGAGCGCAGGGGGGGGGGGGTTGAGATCGCGACCAGGGAACGTCGAAGATAGGACGCGGTATCGCGGTAAAGGGAAAACGGAAGGTGGGACGAGGAAAGGTAGAGGCTGGGTGTTCTGCGCGATCCCCGAGAACCGACGCTGGACTCGGGCCAACGGCCAGCATCCGCTCCACAAATGTCGCTAAATATATACCCAAGCTAAACCGCGTCTAAACGGGCCACGAAAGTTGGCCGATAGCGCGATAGAGCGGTCGCGACGGAGACGAGCCGAGGAAGAGAATGGGGGAGAAGGTGGAAAGGTGGTTGCTCGTGGTACAAGGAAAGATCGCGGGAGAGGGGGTGGTCTGCGGCTTGCGGAATGACAAGGTGGAAACGCAGGGACGAGGAACAATGAAGTGACCCACATATACGAGGGCAAATAACAGCCGTGGTAAAGTAACGAGAGATAATGTGCCTCCATTATCGTCCACCGATAACTCGAGTCGACGACACCGCTGTCATATGTACACGCTCATAAACACGCGCATGCATGGCCCTGGGACGTGCATACGACCGCGTGCAGCTCCCCGCTATTGATTCGAGAGTCTAGCGAGACGGCGCGATATTCCGATCCGGGGAAATTGTTCCCATCGAGTTAGTTTCGACGAGGGTGAGTTACGAGGAAACGCGGGCGAATTAACGCGTTCGAAAGGCTGATAGCTTGGGAGAGTGGGAACTACGCCTGTGACGTTTGTCGCTGGAAGAAAGCTACTCGGTGCATGAACTCCAGGTTAGACCTGACGACTTCTGGCTGCGACAAATCGTTGACAATCGTATCCCACTTTAATAATCACTGAAAAATATTCGTGGGGGGTGCTGGTGATACATTTTTTATTTGGCCATAACTTTATTTTGAAGGGTGGACAAATCGTGGATAAACGATTCCCATCGTTGCTTTATAAAAATTCACATTTGAGGTGCCAACTTCATCGTGACTAGATCGATTATGAGCCCCAGATCTGTGGACGTAGGGTAGATGTACCGTTTGTGGCCATTGCACTGTTTTTGGCCATGTGCATAATTATCTTATTTTTAAATTGCTTGCAGATCATTATTATGTGGAGAATTTCACATCATAAATATTTTGTTTAGTATACTGCTAGAAATATAAGGTTACATTTATTCCTTACACGGAAAAATATTATATTTTTTAAGAAATGGCCAAAGCTGGTACAATACTTTAAAGTGGCCACAAATGGTGCATCTACCCTATGTACGTACCGTAAACTGGGGGAACATTGGCAGCACGGGGTAATATTGGCATATGCCGGGGTTACATTGGCAGCTATACGCATGAACATATAAATTCGTATTCGAGATCGAGATTTTAGGTATTCAATTGTTTCAACGTTTGCTGTTAGATATTGTCCAATAATCGACCGTCAAATAGGTAACTTTGTTACGTTATATATTGTATTATTAATAACTTATCTTACTGACTTCAGATTAGTAAAACTTAACCTGCTAATGCTATTTATATGATGTGCCAATGTTACCCTGTACCGGGGTAACATTGGCAGGTTTTTAACATGTATTAAAGAAGGAAAAGGACAAAATTTTTATGCATTTTGACACTTGTAGTACAATCACAAAAGATGCAATGTTATGATAGGATACTTAAAGCAAATGTAAACGTGTTAATTTTTACATTATGTAACAAAATGTTTCAAAAACCTGCCAATGTTCCCCCAGTTTACGGTACATATCAATTTAACAGTGTCTCTGAATACTAGGTATTAATATGGCGTCGATGTTCCGTGATTCGAAGAATCGATGTTGGCAGGCTTCCCTGCCCAAGGGCGCTTACATTATTGATACAAACTCAACTACGTAATGGAGCTCTGAAAACGGTGCAAAAGGTATTAGCGAGTGCGGGCCCGCACACAAATCGACTCAGACGCGTTAAGTTGCTTGATAAATCAAGCTAACGATCTCGTGTTACTTCTGAAACACCCAGTGCAGCTTGCAGCTGGGGACAAGGAGTAATCGAGTCGCGAACTCGACGATCCCCGTCCCATTAGCGACTGCGCGGTTTATTAATTCGCCCGTGATCCCGAGACACTCGGCTCGTCCCCCTTATCCGGCGATCTTATCAATCGGCGCATTCCTGCCATCAAGCGACCCTGTTATCCGCGGTGGCTGGATGCGGGCGCGTCGCCGTGGAGCAGGCGCGTCAATCAGCTCGGGCGTCCTGGATTTCTCGAGCGCGGGTCCCCTTCCCGGGATACAGAAATCGCCGCGTGTATTCGCAGTAATGGCCGCGTTTCGTAATCGTTCGGCATAAATCACGAGGGCACGGGGAGCGGAGCGCCTGGTTTCGGGCATGTTCGCGAGAGGAGGCAGCGGAGCAGCGAGGTCGACGAGTCGACGCTTGTGTTTCGCGGTCGTTGGTATTTCGGTACTGTCTGTTCTTTCTCTTTCCCGCCGCCTCTCATCTTTGCTCGTTCCCCGTTTCGTCGGTCCCCTCTTTTTTTTTTTTTCAATCTTCTCGGTGGCACAGAGGGAACGCGCGCGCGCAAGAGAGAAAGAGAGGAGGAGACGGTAGACAGATCCGTGGACGGGCGCGCGGAACAGAGACGTGTAACCGAAGAGGGAGCGCTGCGTTTCTGGTTGACCATGAGTACAGTCGGCCATAATCTGCAGGTAGATCCGGTGCGAGAGACGGCGACCGTCTTTGCCCCTGCCTTCCTCTTTCCCTGGCTCCTCGCGCCTCTGTCCGTCTCTTTTCGCCCCTATCGTTCTCGATCTTCTTCCTCGTACTTTTCCGTCGAGCCTCCTCACCCTGCCCTCCTCCCTCCTTTGGCTTCGAGCTGACGCGGTGTAGCACCGCTCGATATACAGCGGCAACGAAAAAAGGATCAGATTAGAATCCTCCGGGGAGAACATAAATCCACGCTTGGCAATCCGAGCGACGTTCTCTCGTCGGCGGCTTGGCCGTCGTCGTCGTTTTCGCGTCGCTCTTCTCACTGGTGAGAGATATCGCCGCGGGACGCTCGCGGTGCGTCCTCCCTGGCCGAAATTACGTCACTCCCCCGACTCGTTATCGGTCCGCTGGTTCGTTACGTTCGTACGAAACGAGAGTCGTTAGCTGGAAGGTTGAGGTGCGCACGTAAGGCGCGGGGTGTTTCTGAAAGGCGGTTGAGATGTTTGCTGGCTCGTAGTAGTCGTTAAACTCAGTACAGAATTTTTAGAATGGATTTGCAGACCTATGTTCAGTGAACACTTGCTATTCAGTTTAGCGAGAATTGTAAGCCCGTGAATTTATCAGCCACCTTTTAAAAACACCCTGTACAACGGCGATGCTGCTGCGATACATGCTCGTGCAACGGCATGTTGAAAGCGGTCGATCCGAGTCGACCTAGCCGCGAATTGCCCGCGATGAGTCGGTTCCCCGGGTGACAAAGAGATTGATTAAGCGTGATTGACGTATTTTGTGTGGATGATGCGAGTGTACGTGACTGAAAGTTAATTAGAGGCTCCCCGAGCGCATAATGACGGTACCGTCTACCTTTGAGACCTCTCAGGACTGCGCCAGCCGCTGTGGCCTTTATGTGGGAGGTAGAAGCAGGCAATATGTAATCATGGAAAAATTGCGATATCGTGGAACTGCTTCCTGGATTCCGCGAACGGCGTGTAATGAAAACGCGGCTGGCTAAAATATACGGAGTGGGACGTATTTAAAGCGTAAGCTCGCGCGCGCAGCGTTCGGTAAAAACGCGAGTTTACGTTCCCGCGTATCGCCTTGGCGCGACCCACGATTATCGAAGCTACGCTATAAATAATCCAGCACGCGATTACAAAGGTTAGCGAGTGCGTAGCTGCGGGGCTCACTCGTTCCGCCATTGACGTCGCGGCTAGATCCGTTCCATTGAATTCCGGGACGAGTACCCTTCGGGAATCGATAGGCAAGGTGCGATGCAACCTTGAAGGAGGAATTAAAGGAGATCGCCTCGCTGCGTGCTGCGAGCCCAGAATATCGATCGTCGAACACCGAATCTGTAATTTCGCAAAAATCCTCCTCGATCATCATTTTCAAAGGACACCCCTATTCTTCCTACGTCTCTAGCCTTTCGTCGTGCACACATTTCAGCCAGAGCGTTCCAATGTTCCCCAAATGTACCATTCCCTGCACCTGCAGGACCATGGCTTCGCATCTCCATTACAATCAATTGTAATCAAGAACATAGACCCAACACAGACCTTTCTCTGCCAACGACTGTTCTACACGGAGAACGCCAGTTCTCGTCGGATCGCCAAAGTGCCTCGGGGCAGGGTTTCACTGTTTAGATAGGCGAAGCAAGTTGCCAGTCCGCTGGAAGCTTGCGCAGGTCACAGCGGAACGATCCATTATAGCCGCGGATGCTGGTGACCGAGCAAGGCAAAGATCTGTTGCTCTGTCCAGTGATCGGAAGCAGAGTTACGTTGGCACGCAACTGGCGAGGTGTCGGTTGCGAAACAGCCTACGGTTGCGACGATGAAACAGCTTCTCGTGTCAGCATATGATATACCGGTCGGTCGGTCGGTCGGTCGGCTGGCTGGGCTGTCGGCCTGGGATGTCAAGGCCGCATACATTTACATGGAATACGCCGCGCTCGAGGTGATCGCGCGACTCCATGCTCGGCTCGGTCCCGACCACCTTGCCTGCGCAACCATGAGGCGATCGTATGCTTAAAATATTTCACCGTATCGGCTCGCGGTATAAGCCATCCCTTTCAGTCCGCGAAACTCGAGCCCGCCATTTATCGGCGGGCGAATGATACGTATTACAGTGCCGAACGAACGCTTTCTACTGTTTAATCAATACGTACGATAAACTGTCCGGATCTGAAAGCACTCAATTCAATATTTGCGATAATCTGTTGGTCCGCAACGAGACACCGCATATTTCGGCGAAACAGCTGAACGTCCGACCGTTTATTCCATGCATATTCCCGCGCCGAATATGTTATAAATATTACGTTCGATTGGATTAGCTATCGATTCGCCGTGAGTATCCTGCTCGCGCGACTCACTCCCCCCCCCCCCGTACTGATGGCGCGGAAATAATCCCCGCGCAACGCCCACATTAGCTTCATCGACATTTCAATCTTAACGCGGCGACACGTTGAAGTGCGTTTTGGCATTTACGAAGAGCAACTGCGGGTCAAATATCGACTGCTGTTTCTCTAATGAATGCGGTGGCGATCGCCTAGCGACGAGAAACAATAAAACGGCGGATGAAAATGAACGAGAACGCTACATGAAGGGTAATGGGAAAATGGAATGTCACAAAACAGAGTTATCAAGAAAATTAAGGTTTAATACTTTAGTTTTAGTCCACCAGTAAAGAAGCACGGTTCAATGAATTTTCTTATATAATTTTCTTCCTAAATAATTTCTTGTTTTACCTTGACGACAGAAGCTTGACGCATATGTTTAGGCAAAGAGTGGGGACATTCCGTATTTTGTTCCAGTGCATTTCCTGCTTTTAACCAGCACCTATACCAGATATTTAACGTTATCTTATGGGGGTATTTGAACTTTATAATCCTTTGTGATTCGACAGTTCTGTAGTCCCAGTTGTCATCAACAAAATATGCTATATATCGTAAAATCACGAAAAATGGACATTCCTCGTTTTTCCCCTTACCATTCATATTGCAAGTCCGGGAGAGTTCGACCACTTTTTGGAAAAGAAATTGTAGCATCGTTGTTTTTCACATTTTTGTCGTTTTGTGCAAATTAAAGCAAAGCCCAAGCAATTTGGGGTATATATAAATTATAGTGTGCGATAATTTCAAATATTTATTTTCATTTTCAACCAAAAACATTGGCACTGCAACTGGTCGGTCTCACCCGCGTGTCGGGGTTAGACCGTCCACCCACTACGGGTAATCAAGAGAGTGATCGACCACCTTATCAAAAAAAATTAAAAACGAATACATACGTATTGTTGGTGTTACACTGTAGTTGTATGCATATTATATCCCCCAATATCGGAAGAGTGTAAATAAACTTACCTGTTTTTCAAATATCACCACCACTGTAACTTGGTCTAAAAACTTTCAGCCTCGCATAAAGTCTTAACTGTATCTTATAATTCAAATGTGGATTTGTGACAATGGCCAATGTGAGATAAACAACAAGCGCCTTCATTTGTTTCGTGTCAGTGACACACAGTACTCTCTCTTGCGTCGGTCTTAAAATATCAACACTGGCTGGACTCTCCCGGTGGTCGAACTCTCCCGGACTTACCCTATATCGTAAAATCACGAAAAATGGACATTCCACGTTTTTCCCCTTACCATTCATATGTAGAATAATAGTTGACCCGTGAACAACACGGGGGTTAGAGACGTCGACTCTCCGCGTATGATTTTTCACTTTCCAAAAACTGCGTCGGATTGCCGTTACTCCAAACGGAATAGCATCCATATTTCTCGCGACGATTCGTGGAGGCTTCAGTCAAAGGCGCACCAACACGCTGTACTTTCATATTAACGTGAGCGTGGAAGTTAGTTTCGAGATACTTCGACGTTTCCCCTCTTGACAAGTTGTCCAGGAATTCTGGTACTTGTATGTATACTTTTCTGTGAAGGGGGCTAAGCGCGACGAAATAGCGATACACAGTCCAGACACGTCCCCTCGAGAGGACACTCCTGCTGTTGGGAAAATGCACGGAGGGACGATTGCGTGTAAGTAGCACTCTGTCCCAGAGCATAAAGCGCCGTGGGAATGCACCTTTACGCTGGAAACATCTTTCCATCAAATGTACATAGGTACCTACCTATTGCAAACAGATCAGTTTTCTTGGTCTTTATTAAAACTAACGTAATACATTGACCGCGCTATCCGTAGCCCTGCCTCTTTACATTAACGCCCCTCGATCGAACAGATGCACCGTGTTCATCGAACACCACCGAAGGCTGAATTTAGCCAGTGACGAAACGGATTCCCTGACCGAATGGAGAATAATTGGTTCGAATGCACCGACAGCCGTGAGCAATCACGTTTCTCTGTTAACGAGGATCATTGTCGACGCGCGGCCGACCCGAATCCATCTCGTTCTCGTCTGGTGTTCGCCAGTGTGTCAAGGTCTTCCCCGCGAAAGATGCGCGAGATTGCATCGGGATGCACGTTCGCGGTGCATTTAGCGGTGAAGGTGAGGCAACGTTTCATTACCTGTAAGCGGGAGGCGCGGTTTTTACCGACTCTCCCTCAGTTCCTCGTTACGCGCTGCCCTCCACACCTCTGACCTTCTCGCTGCAGAAGGAATCGATTGTCTGGATAAAAGTATACTTGGTGCTTGCATAACGAAGGACATTTCGCGCGACGAACTTACCTACGTTGCCTTCGATAGGCTAGGCTAGGCTTCGATTCCTTGGGCGAAGGCTATACTCGATGATAGTTCTCTAGCTTTTTTTTTTAAACTCTTCCCCATTTCGTTCCTTGCCACTTACACTACGAGCGAACTATATTAGCGCGGTCTGTCGCTGCTTCACGCGAAGGTGTTAATGACAATTGCAAAATCGAGATTGCCCCGCGAAGACGGTCGGAGATTTTCACGTTACTCGTTCGATGCGGCAGAATTGCATCACGCGTTTGCGGTACCCTGGCGAATTCGATCTGGGGGAGCACAGTCGCGTCCGCACCGCGGGAAACGTTTCAAGAAGCCACGTCTCGTTCGGATGCTACGTCGTCTGTTGACTCGCGGCCCGCTTCGTAAAGCTACACGCAGGACGGACGATCTGGTTTCTTCGACCGCGGTCACGCCGGGTGCGTGCTCGCTCGTAATCTAATTACAACGCGGTTAAAGCCAGAAACGGAACCGCCCAGCTGAAGCTTTCTATGGGCTGGGGAAGAGACCTGCACTTCCTTCGAGCCTCCCTCGTTTCGGCACGCGAGACGATCCCTGGGAAGCGAGAGCGTAGCATACCATCGAGGTCCATCGATATCGCGCCGACACCGTACACCGAAGTTGATAGGAAATCCAACGGCGGGGCGTGCTGCTGTGAAAACAAAACGCGATGCTCGATCGTGTCGCAAATCTAGAACGCCTTCCGTATCGTGCCCGCACATATCGCGATACAACTTTCATCATCTCCGCGCCGATATTCTGTTCCACTATCGCGAGCAACGATTCCCAGCCATCGTAGCATGAATTTTTCAACGCCTCGGCTTTTTGTATCTCTCTCGAGGCACAATGTCACTTCCTAGGACGCGTCCTCGACACGTTCCCGAAGTGCAGCGGCTCGAGGCCGGAACGGGAGCTCCGATCTGAATAATTCTGTCGTTGAGGTTCGGTGGCAGTGTAATCGGCGACGGGGATCTTCAGGACTCGGAGCGCCACTCCGCCTGGCGATATGGATACGTGATCTTTTTGCCGCGGTTGTTTTAGCCTTTGTGGTTATTATCGGCCAGTGTACGAAGGGGTGGCCGACACGGGCGCGAAAAAGGTCAGGGCTGATGTGGAGCATCTTTGCGGCGGCACCAGGGTCGGTGTAACGGAGTTCATTAACGATATTAAGCACCGGACCGCGACGCTATAAAGCGACGGCGATGCTAGCCTCTCTCGCTTTTATTATTCCCGTGCTATTGGTCACCACTGGGAGACGTGCGGCGCATGCGGGAGGAACGGAATGTTTCGAGGGAAATTTGAAGTTTATTAATTGGAGTATGCTGCCTAAATTATGGAGGGAGGTGAATTTTTTTCGCGTCGCACACCGTCGAACTATTAAGCTATTTAATAACGATAATATGAGAGTTTTCAATCATAAACGATTGAAATTAAAAATGATTTGAGGCATTGGGAGCAAAAACGGATTGACGCACATTGAAATAAAAATTAATTTTTCCTATTTTATATGATTAGTAGAGCCTATTGGAATATATTATTGCTACTAACTCGATTTCGCGAAAACCGTGGGTTATTCCGTCTTTGTTCTGAATACTTACCGAACTAATTTTATCCTCCACATCGCGATCCAGCAACTGTGCCTCCGCGGTTGAAAGTTGAACGGATTTCCTGCACGCAGGACCCCAGCGTCAGTCTGAAACCGCGAAGATCGGTTACGTCGGTAACCACCGGAGCGGTGGATGTGGGAAAAATTAATATCCCCGCCGCAGAATGATACCGCGGTTGTAATGATAATAAAAGTTTAGCCGGAGTCGAACAATGGGGGGATCACAAACACCCCGTCGGTTCTTGAACTGGAGCGAGCCGACACGATTTTACACTCCCAGATATCCAATCTCTGTTCCGGTATCCGCACAGCTGCCACAGGTATATACCCGCATCGATCGCCAAGGTTTCTAGCGGCCGCCGATAGATCCCGTCCCCGTAAACCACTATCCCAAATGGCTATCGCCTGCACGTAGCGGATTTTTCGCTGCGTTACAAGCTTATCGGGGGGCTTCTGATGTCGCCATCGCGAAACGCTTACTCTTCCATCAGCGAGGAGCTGCCGGAGGGTCGTGGAGTGTACCGAAGGCGAAGCCAGCGGCCCGTTTCGGTCGCGACGCGCGGGCGTGGTGTAGGGCGAAACTCGGCCACGATGGTGTATCTCGCGGCGTCACATATACCGACGCGCGAATCCCTCTGGCCGCTGGATCGCTGCCAGGGCCGACGAGAGGCCAGCGAAACCAATCTGCTGGATTTAAGTCGCTCTCGTCGTGCCCCGCTTATGGGGAGGCTGGCAAGCCGCGCGAGCTTCCCGTGGTCGAAAATTAATACCCCCGCCACGACCAGTTTTTCCTTTGATTCTCCAAGCACGCGTAACGGGAAAGCGCGCGCGGGAATCGGCGCGGTGGGGCCACGAATTACTCGCGGTCGACGGTTTTCCGCTGTCGTTTCGGTGATTCGGTCCTTGGGAACGAAATTTTGAAGTGGGTCGCGGCAAATGGGCCACAGAATGCACCGGGCTTAATCGACCGATCGACCATTCGTTAATTAAATTGATATCGAAGCCGGTCGCTCCGGGGATTTATGGCGCCAGCGTGGAAAGTTAATGACTCCTTTCATTCGACGATATTCGGACGAGTAAGGGTAGCCTCGCTACGTGTACGTACGAGGGGACATTGGTGTGGAATTCGCGATGAGTTTTGCGGTCGAAACATGCGGCACTTTCCGAGCTGATGGGTACACGTGTACGGCAGGCGCGTAAGCGATGGTACTCGATTACACGTTCGGTTCGATGCCGGCGAATGGCGATTTTATAAATACAAGCACCGCGAACGTGCGCCCCGTGCGAGGACTGTACCGTGGTTGTCGCTGGGTAATTAACAGCGCGGAGCAGCCCTGAAAGCTCTGCAATTAAAGTGTGCGGGCCAGTAAAGTGTTACGTTGACCATGAAATCTTGAATAGCCAGAACGTTTAACGATGAAAGGAGGGTGAGCGGAGGTGAGGGAGTGAAGAAGAACGATGGTACAGGGGTGGGTTACAGAATGGGGAAGATGTGGAGGAAGGTAAGACAGGTGTGGAAGGGAATAGGGGCGCAGGGTGAAAGGCCACGGTTATGTACCTATAAAGAGGGTGAGAAGTAGAGGTTAGGGTGTCGAGAAATGGAGAATTATAGGACTAGAAGTATCATAGGGAAAAATAGTGACAGGGTAAACCAGAGAAGGAAAGGAAACAAAGTAAAAGAACCAGTGGCGGATTTAAGAAAAAAGGCCCAGGTGACAAACGTTCCGAGGGGCTCATTTTTTCAGGAAAATGAAGAGGTAGTTTACTACAAACCAGCCAAATGTCGTATTACGAAAAAAATTGTAGTGTTTGTTTGGATACTTATACCTAATCATAATTTTTTTGGCGGTGGGCCGAGCCCAAGGCGGCAACTGCTCATCAGCCCCTCTGTTAAATCCGCCACTGAAAAGAACATAGGTTCTTAGCCTACTAAATAGAATGTACCCAGCTGGCGACCGCTTGCATCATTTCAATCATACTTTAAATTAGCACA
Source organism: Andrena camellia (assembly GCA_029448645.1). Classification (NCBI taxonomy): domain Eukaryota; kingdom Metazoa; phylum Arthropoda; class Insecta; order Hymenoptera; family Andrenidae; genus Andrena; species Andrena camellia. The sequence continues at coordinate 53,127,252 of CM055676.1, read as the reverse complement.
CGAAGATCCATCGTTTCCTCTGACGAGTATCTTACCATCGTAAGTGGAGCGTTTCTACGAACGTACAACGATACGCGTCGTTAGAAGAAACTCTTGCCCACCGTTTCCCGTGGGCCATTTTCTGCGGTAAATTAATCCCGCGGGGCTGATCTCTCGCGATCTACCACTTCCTTTGGCGCCTTCGCGCTTCCATCCGTCCCTCCTCTCGCCAGAGGAATTCGCACACCCTCGTTTGTCGTCCGCGAGGACAGGCATCGCGAGACTCGTCCCGTCGTCGCCTGTGGCCCGCGAATTTTTCCGTGTCGCCTTGCCACGCGCCTCGGTAATCGATGCTGAAACTTAAATCAGCTCGCCGAGTTCCATAACGCAAATCGACCGGCGACACGGCGGATGAAGTATTAATGTTCTTTCCCGGATATATGGGCTAGGTCGTTTGGGGGGGGGGGGGGATGGGGCTGCTCAGCCAGGTCGGTATTGGATTTCGATACTCGCCAGCGTATTATTCTCCGAGCGTTTCACTCGTGCAAATTTGTCGACTGTTCTTGGAAAATTTCCGTGCCAGTTACCTCGTCGATGTCATTTTCCCATCAAATGTCCTCCCGTCTCCCGCCACGCAATTGCACTTTCACGAAGGTTTAGCGCTCCACCCAGTTCCCTGGTTTTCTTTCGCGGGATACGGTATCGACGTTAGCGTTGGCTCGCGCACGCTGCGGTTCATAAGTATTGGGACACCTGCTGTATTTCCACAAAATGTGATATTTGGTAGAGATTGAATTCTCTTCGCTGCTTCTAATTTAAAATACTACATAAAGTGAAATTTTCATAATTATTTTACACAGTGTAGGTGTTTAACATGAAGGGCAAGGGGAAAACAAGGAATGCCACAAAACAGTTTTATTCAGAAAATCAAATTTTAATACTTTAGTCCATCAGGAAAGAAACGAGGGTCGATCAACAACTGTATTGCTCATAACATGAACAATTTATAGTCTAATTAGGCAACAGAAAAGAATTGAGCAAAAAGATAATTGTTTTACATTGTTTTAATATCTTTCAAGTGGGACACTGCAGAATACTGTAACAAAATAAATGTCCACTTCTATTATTTATTAGGAAAAACAAGGATCTGTACACAGTGATGATGTGCAAGCTTATACTAATCAGAAATACATAGTGCAAGTAGGAAGAATGGGGACATTCCTTGTTTTGTTCCAGTGGAGGGTGGACATTCCTTGTTTTTAACCAGTACACCAAATCTTTGACGTTGTCTTATGCGGACATTTCTACTTTATAACCCTTTGTGATGTCACAGTTCTGTAGAATCACTAAAAATGGACATTCCCTGTTTTTTTCCTTACCCTTCACACGTAAGTGTATAACATAACAGTTAGAATTGCAGTTGACTCGAGACTGCTTCATCTTGCCAGTCGAGGGATTATCAACCATTCGTTGACGCACCTCTTTTTCGATCAACTTTAATACACCTGGGTGACTCACACCCTAGAACAATTTTTGAACGACTGCCATTCTCATCTGAAGAATCCAATCGTTATGAAAACAATTATGGGTCAATTTCATGGTCTGTAGAATGTATTCCAATAGCTTTTTGATTGAAATTTCATCACAGTTCTTGTAAAAAAAAATCTAGATTACCATATGTCGAGAAAACACGAAGAAAATCTTCAAAAAACTGTAACTGTTACAAATTTAAATATTAGAAGCTAAAAATCTACTGAGTTATTGCTCAGATATAATATTTTGAGAAAAAAAAATAGTTTGTAAGTTGGCTTTGGAAAAAAGGTATTTATTTTGCATATAAAAGGTACAGAGTGTCAAAATCAGCTTATGGGTGGCTCACACCCAGAGTGTCAACGAAGGGTTAAGCTGAGTGTCATTCTTTGCAAGTACTTACATGTGTTTTATGACAAAGTCGAATTATATCAAAGTTTTGGTCCCCGGTTTTGACGAAGCCCGTTGCTGAAGCATGCTTTATTCCCCTGTTTGTAGGTCTCGGCTTTAATTGTCGGAGCTCAACTATCCTCAACAATCTGCAACGTTCGTTTGCACACTGTAATGCGTTGTGCTTCGGTGTAACACGGTTTCGTCCATTGGGATCTGGCAGCATCCTATGCTTCGGTTCTCCAGCCTCGTTTCACTGCATCGGGGAACTTAGAACAACGCTCCCCAGCTGTGCATCGTTAGCAGCAATTAGGGACGAAGTTGAGACGTTTAATAGTCAGCGTTCCGCTGAAAGAAACGGAACGAGGTTATCGCTGGGCGTGGAGCACGTCGTTGCGGGGGTAAAAATTTGAAAAATCAGCTTCGAAGTAGATTTCGTGTGGGCTGGCTCGGTATCCATGGAAATGTGGCGTTGAAGCTGAATCAGAGGCCACTGGTGAAACCGCTAACGCTCCGTCATAGCGTTTTTAATACCATTTCAGTTTCTCATTTGCGAAGCACCTCTGCCTCGATTTCGGATACTATTTCACCGCCCCCCTATGCATCGTCACACCGAGGAATTCCAACGAATTTTTACAAAGTCCCAAGAACGTGCAACCGGGAGTCTCGAAGCTCGAGGCGCATAATTGCCACACGTTTGTCCCCTGTCTCAATGATTATTCAACGCTCACTGGCCCACGCAGTCAACGTGGCAGGCCTCTCCGCCTGTGAACCATACAAACTCTTCCATTCTCGAATAGTCGACATAGCATGAAACGTTCCACGACCACGATTTGCATCCCATTCGCCAGCTATATGCGTCTAATCGTCTAAGGCGGCCTTCCATCGATCCAGAGTCCACTTGGCGTAAAACACGATGAGCATCGGGTCGGCTGGGGATGAAATCGATGAAGCAATTAACCGGCCGCGGCGGCGCCATCGATTTAAACCGGCGCGAGTGTACTTTTGCCGGTCGCGTCTACTCGAATTTCGCGTTTGACGATTGATTAAACTCGGGGACACTTTCGGGGACCGTTTCCCCGTTTGCGCGACTCGGCGACATCAAAGTTCACCTGCGTCAAAGGGCGCCCTTCCGTGGGTCCCGTTTCCTAAAGCGCCTGGCTAGGAGTAGGCTTCGAGCATGAATGATTTAGTTTGCATAAATACCGAACGATACACGGGCGAAATGCCTGTTAACGGCAGGGTGTAATTACAGTGGCTGAGTGCGGTCGTATTGGCACACGGGTTAGCCGAGGTGTGCGGTGGACGCAAACCAGTGTACACGTTCGCTCTGCCGATTGGTGTGCGCGTGCACACCTGAGCGGAGGTGTATCCAGTGGCCATCGGCCAGTGGGAATCTCCGTATGCTGGAATCCGTCACCGTAGTCGCGCGAGAGCGTTTCCAGGTGTTCGAGGGTTTGTTTCTTCGTTGAAGGAGCTCTGATAGATTAGATCGTTATCTCCCGTGGAATGCAAGAGACGCGCGTGTCGCCAGCTTCGTACCGAATTCCTCCGCTCCGGTGATTCATCGGTCATTCCTGCCGTTAACGATCTCATTCCAGCTTTTGGGGGTACCGGGGAATATTTACGAAAGGATTCTATCGTGTTTCGCGGAATTTCATTGCCGGCCACAGCCGCTGGCGAGTATGGAGCTGGACGTCCAGTGGAATCATTTAGATCTAGGGAATAGAAGATCTAGGACAGTTCCAGAGCTCCCCGAGTGGTTGGGAGAGGGAAAAGCCAGCGTCTCAAAGTGCGCGTTGAACTTAAGCATATTCTTAAGGGGTTATTTCGCAGTCAGCAGGGTCGAAAATTACGATTTTTTGATTCGGTCATTTTGGAGGCAGCAGAAGGTCTACTGTGTATGGGCTTGGAATAGATGATTCTGTGTAAGTTAAGGGGGGATTGCGCCTTATTGGGCGGAAAAATAGGTAATTCTTTATGAATTTTTTTGTACAAAAATGGTTCGACTAATTAATTTGAGGATTGGCAGGCTGTTTTATTGTATCTTGAACTATTGTTCTGAATTTATGTGTGACAGTGAAAAAATAACATGGCAGATACAGAGAGAGCGTTGAAAAATAATCGAGTGGCTCTGGCGTTGACGAAAAGTACTGTAAGGGTTATCCGAAACACAAAAAGGAAAAGAGATTCTTCAACTATATGAATGTGGCTATGGGTGGTAGTAGATTTATTGCCGTATCTGTTACCGTTCCTTTTTTATTTAAAGAAGTTTTCCCCAGTTTGAGGCAAAACCTTTCTCAGACTCAAATCAGGGCGCTTCATCTTCTTCAAAAGGCTGCCATTTTAACATTTTTTTATTTTTCTTAATGCATCTATTACCACTCATAGTCACATTCATATAGTTTAAGAATCTCTTTTCCTTTTTGTGTCTCGGATGATCCTTACAGTACTTTTCGTCAACGCCAGGGCCTCCCGATTATTTTTCAACGCTCTCTCTGTATCTGTCATGTTTTTTGTTTCACTGTCACACAAAAATTCAGAATAATAGTTCAACATACAATAAAACAGTCTGCCAGACCTCAACTTAATTTGTTGAACCGTCTTTGTACCAAAAATTCGCAAAGAATTACCTATTTTTCGACCCAACAATGCGCAATCCCCCCTTAAGAAAGAAGTATCTTATTTTCATGTAAACTGCACTTGGAACACCGGGACACTTGTGGTCCGCAAGTGTCCCGAAGTATAAGTATGTATTAGATAACCCAGTCGGGTGCAGCTCGGAAGCTGCAACGGTCACCGCAAAACACCTTTTCAAAAAGAGCTTCACGGAAATCGACTGTAACTTTGAAAAAAAAAATAAATATTTTTGCACCAATGTACAACAAAAAAACTTGTTAAAATGTTCTTTGCCTAACTATAAAAATCTTTGTACAAAAATATGCACATAATTCTTCAAATACGTTCCCAAAAAATCGTTCTTTTTTTTTACCTCCTGACTGCGAATAACCCTTTAATCTAGGGTATACTTATTGTACAGTAAACCTCGTCACTCGGCGCTGGCCCACCATCGACGGTGGTGCCTCCTGGAACACGAGCTTATGCCTCACCACTTCCATCGACTGACGATCCTCCCTTTGCACTTTTCTGATCCACGCCGTTTAGAGCTCAGAGCTTCGATTCGTGTCCCCCGCAGCTTGCCTCTCCTTTCGTCGCGCGATCTCGCGCCCGCTGTAATTGAAAAACGAAGGAACCGCGGAGAAAAGAACGACACTCGGAGACACGTACTCGAATGTGGGACAAGGACGCCACTCACGCCGCTACCACAGCCACTTGGCGTTCTCTCGGCGCTTTCCTCCGCGGATCCGCGTTGCTTTTCGCAGCGAAACGTCTGCCCCGCCGTGCATCGCGTCCGATTGACCACGCCAAGTCGCACGGTGCAGCACAATTCTCGATCGATTCTCCAATAAAGATACCGCGGCCTACTTTAAATTAACGAGGCGGAGCGAATAGTTCTCGCGCAGGATCGAATTTCACTCCGCAAACTCGTTCCGGGGGATCTGTTGACGTGGTTTTGCAACAGGCCAGTAAATTCCTCTAGCGAGCATCCGCGATGTCGGTCGTCGAAGTTTCTCGCACGAGAAATCTAACGAATTCTCGCAAGAGACATCGACTCGGGTTCCGCGAACCGTCTGCCAGGTGGTTACGGCTTCGCGTCCGCGAATCGGCGTAAATCTTTTTCCTTTTTCTCTTTCTCTGCGCCGCGCCGCGCCGGCGAGCGAGGCCACTCGGGGCGCGCTGGGCTGATAGTCGGCGGCTGTGTTCGCGAAACAGCACCTATCGCGACGGAGTTAACGGCGAGCGGGCCGGGGCGCGCTCTGCCCGCAGCAGATCCGGTTAAAGCCGGCTGAATATTCCTCCGGTGCGCGATAGATGTTGGAACGAGTGTGTAAGCAAACGTGTTCACGGCTACACGGGACGCAAGGCGGGCAGGAAAGCGGCGCGCGCTGGGATCTTCCGGTGGGCAATTTTCCTGCGGGTTAACATTATCAGCGAGGTAATTACCCGTTCGCTACCGTTACCGGATCCACGTCGAGCCGCGGCCGCCGCGCTGAGCCAGGGAATCGCGGTTGGCAAAAATTACTGGCCAATTAGCGGCTCCTATTCTCCTCTTTCCTTTCTTTCCTTTTCGCCTCGAATTGCCTGCTAAAGGATATCCAGCGTTGTCTACGCGATCACGAGAAAAAAGGACTCGCCCCAGCTCCTCGGACTCCTTCCCTCTCACTTCGCGTTCGAGCCGGTTCATTAAAATTAATCAATGGTAATCTTACGCTCTCAGTTAACGAACCCTTGGTTAATGAATCCTCGCCTGTCAAGAGCGACGATCGATTTCCTTTCAATGATACCTGTGGGTGTTCGATTGGAGAATGGTGCTTTTTAGGGACGAAGGGGAACGTTTGTCTATTATGAAGAGGCAAAAGTTCACGTCAGAATTTTGCACCCTTCATCTGCAGCTCCATCTTTACCAACTTCAAGTAAATTAGAGAAAACCGTTAAAAAAATTATTGCTTCGACTTAAGATTAAAAAGAGAACAGTAGTTGAAAAATATATATTTTCACATAATAAGTAGTATCTAATAGTTATTGAGGTGAAGTTTTTATTTCTATTTTTGGCAAATTTTTCAAATCTGGAGCATTCGTATTGCTCTAAACCGTAGGTGTGGATTCAAAATTTGCAATAAATCGCTCATTTGTTATCGACTTTGCATCAAACGCGCACCAAACGACGTAGAATTATCTTTTACATATATCACACGTCATAACTCAATAACTCTGAAAAGTGGAGCTGCACCCGTCTTGCTGCAACGTCCTCAATTTCAGATTTCTTGATTAGGACCTACTTTGATTACTTACATCCTTCTGTTAGTGATGAAACCTTAGCATTTCCAACTATTATAGAATCTGCGAAAAGATGCGAACACAGTCCCCCGGATACGAGCGTCCCATCGAGACCACTTTGCGCTCCTCATCTCGCCAAAGAAGGAACGGGAAAGAATTCTCCCATTCATCGTCGTTACGGATAACGTCGTCGAACGATCATCTCCAAGATCTCTGTGCTCGGGGCAGCTTCCAACGTCTTTTTTTCTCGCGAATCATCTCGGCTGAATCGCGGGCCCGTGGAGCTGGGTGCGCGCGAGCCAAGCGGGAACGAGTCTTTGCGCGGCGGCGCAAAGTGGCGAGGAGAAAGCGACCTACTTCGCGGGGCCGAGTAATTATAAGCCTTGAACCGAGTAAACGAGTCGTTGAGGCGAGTAGCGGCGCGAGCAGCAGCATCGTCGCTAGCTTTAGCTGCGTCGACGCCGCCCGATTAATCTCGTATTCGATAATCTCGAGTGCCCGCCACTCGTACAGCCATCGAACCTGTCCCCGAGCATCGTTTTCACACGTTCCCCATCGGAGTTGTTCATGAACGATACGATTTAGCGACGCGCCGCCGTTCGCCGCTGATCGATCGAACGACGTTGATTCGACCAGGCTGACGCGCTCGCTCGGTTTTCCAGCCCGTCATGGAAACTCGTTCCGTTTCACGGACATTGCAATAGCGCGGCGAAACTGTCGCGCTCGACGCTCTACGTCTAAACTGCGGGCGGATAAAATACAAATGTAGACTGCATCGGAGCCGGGGATCAAAATACAGTTAGGTACGAGGATTTGACGAGGGTGGGCGGTAGCCAAGGTTCGATGCTCGCGGCGGTGGAAGCACGGCGAGGGACGTGAACGTCGAGTTACTTAGCGTGTAACGATAGAATATGTGTACACATAGTGGCAATAGTTTCCTGTGTTAACATGGTTTCTACCATTCCTGGTAGAATCGACTTGACGAGTTTCAGATTTCAAGCAGGCTTTTGGAGTAGGGGAGAGCGGGGACAAAACTAACTATGTCATGGAAGTAACGCGTTTATACTTAATTCTCTTCAAAATAATTAGTGTTTCTTTCGTCCCCACCGGTATGTTACTTTCGTCCTGCCTCTTCAGGACACAAGTAAAGACTAAATCTGTATCAAATGATTGACCAATCTACATACTATCTTAAGGCATAATTTTCTTTTTTATGCCAAATGCAAAGAATGTTACTTTTGTCGCCGCTCTCCTCTACAGTTCTTAGAGGTGTAATAGGGTGCGGCAGGAAGTGTCGAATTTGGTGCACTTGATTAAATCTTTTCACCTATTACCATATTTACGAACCTCGGCTTGTATATCGACATGTAGAGTGTTCGTTGAGATGCAGCTGATCTCCGATTAAATGCACTTCGAATACATTTCTAACCGAAGGTACCGCGCCTAACACTTAGTACATATTTACCATGAATCACTAGTTACAGAAAGATACATGGAAACCACATCTTATTCCCCCCTCCCCAAGAACACGGCGCATTTAAGCCCTCGTGGCAGCTCGACGAAATTTAATTGCATTGAATTTGGTCGCTTGAATTGCACACCCACACCGCTAAAGATGGGGATTCCAAGCTAATCCTGTTGCTTTTCTCGCGGGGACGTGACGTAATTTACACCGCGCTGCGCGCGTGCACGTTCGGGCATAAATTACCGCGCGTACTCGCTCGTTACGTTCGGTACACGGGACGAGAGCTTGCGTAAGCTTAGGTGCATTAAAGTAGGCATAAACGCGGAGCAGTGAGGCATCCACGCTTCCTGTTCGGCACGTTGTACCGCCGACAAAATCCTCCAGGACCCAGCAACACGTCCGAGCGTCGACCTTCCTACGGTTAAACAACCGTGGAAGAACGCGCCGTTGAGCCCCGGGCGCTGATACTTCATAGCCTGGCGAGCTCGGTTTCATAGCCGATTAACTTTTAATTCGCCTCTCCGCGCGGCGTTTTACCATGCCACTGTGTCAGGGTAACGACTCGGTTTCGGCTCTTACGCTTCATGAATTCCTCCACGAATCACGGGGCATCGATGTTAAACCTGATTGCCTACCCCGAGCCCGCCTAACCTCCGGATCCCAAGAAAGTGTGACCGATTGCGGAATCCCCGCGAGATTCTGCGTTTCTAAGGGCCCGATAGAAATCTAGAGATCGCTGGCCTCGATTCGTGATCTCTCGATTACCTCCGACCGCTTGCATATTTAAGGGGAGGAGGAAGATATATACACGAGGAACGTGACGTTGGTCCGCCACGAGAGGCGTCTCGAGATGGAGCGTACGTGTTGCGCGTGCACACCGCTCGCTCTTCGTTTTCTTTCGACCGGAGCTCTCCTCGCGGAGGGATACACCGATCGCTCCGCATGAACCCCCATGGTTTCGGCGAGGGGTTGGAGCGGCCGGTCGCAGACACGTAGAGACAGAGGCAATATGCAGACGGTGCAGTACGCACGCATCGCGCATTACCTCGTAAACGCGTGTGCATGCACGTGTTAACGCGACTGTTTCCCTCTCTGTTTCCCTCCCGTTCGTTCCACCCTTCGCCCTTGCCACCCTCTATCAGCGTGGCTGGTTCTCCGTCGCTCTCTGGCACGGTGGTCGGATAGCAGACCACCCCCTCGTCGGGATCGTCGAGCGTCAGGGCTGCTGCATTGATCGGGAGGGTTCATCCACCCCCCTCGCCATCCCCCCCCCCCCCCGCACGAATCCGTGGCCGTTGTGGGAGGGGGAGGCGCCGGCGGTGAACGGCGTCGGGGGCGGTTAGGTATCCCGCAGACACACGCGTCACCTTTAAGCTCGGTTTACGCGATACGATATCGGTCGAGTTCGAACGCTCCGCGATGACTGGCAAATCTCTGCGCCCCGATTGCCTGACCACCCAGGGGCACGATCGAAATTTTACGGATCGTCCAATGTGGTGTCCCCTTGTCACTTCGCCACCCTATCGGCGCCGTGATTGTTTCCTTTCGTTTCCAGAATTTTTCACAACAGTCTGCATTATCCCTCATCCGTCCCTCATTATCCCAACTCAATTTGTCCCTTGGCGACAGCTCGACGCAATGCTGAAAAATCGATATAGGTACTGAAAAGATAAGTAGTTAAGCTTGCTAATTCTTTTATTGAACATAATGAAAGTGAAATTTCTGAACATTCAGGCGTAAGATCGTTCACCAATGAGACATCGAGGGCAAAAACGGACTAACCCATATTGAAAAAAAATTAATATTTATTCTTTTATATGCGTAGCAGAGCCTATTGGAATACATTATTGCTACTAACTCAATTTCGCACAAAATGTCCCAGGGTTAGTCCGTTTTTGTTCTCAATGCCTCAAATAATACAGCGACGTGAAAGGCATACCTTTTTACACAGCGACATATTTTTTTTTTGTGAGAAAAATGTGTCAAATTAAGACAGGGGACGGACGAGGCTTAAACGTCGTCTTCGCGAGCAAAGAAGGGAAGAATCTTACGTTAAAGGAACATTCTCGCCCGCTCCATTTCACTTCCGATAAATACCACCGATGGTGTCACACGACTCTGAATGTGCCTAAACACTTGCCGTTATTGTGCCGATTGGTGGCAGCCTGGACGCGCACGGCCACTGATAGGCCATACGAGTGGTCGTTGAAGTTCCACCCTGACTGATTGAAATTTATAATCCCCACGGAAGGACGAGTAACTCACGTCGCGGAATGTTGAGCAGGTCCAGGACAGTAGGCTACGGTGAGCCTATATCGATCGTAAGCTCCCTAGTTTCCATGGTCTCCGTCTCCATGGGATTGCTGCACCCACGACTCCTCTACCCCTCTCGCGCTGTTTCATCTCCCCAGCGGAATTAGCGACAGCTTCCGAGTAATACGGTCGTTCAGCCAGCGTACCCGTGGCATCGCGCAGACCTGGCATCCCTGTTCTCCCGCGCTTTTTATATAACGAACCCGATTCCGGCCTCCAGCCGCGCATTTCGAAATTTTCATCCCCCTTTGCACGCTTTTACTTTCGCCCCTTTGACATCGCGTGATCTTCTCTACAAAGCTGCGGATTCCGCAACTGGAATAACGTTCCAAGAACGATTAATAAGTAATTGAAATTTTATAAGTTCGTGGTTCTGAAAACTGTAGGATTCTGATCGATATCAAACGTTATTTTTAACTTGCCATTAAGAGCACGGAAGTTTATGGAAGCAATGATATTTATTCCGATAATTCCGAGCGGTAATTGAAAGCGAGTTCCGCATACGCTGGAAATATGCAACGTATGCAAAGCATATGCGATATGCGGAATAAAGAATATATTTTTAAAACTCTCTAATTACCAAGCATATGTCTATCAAAGCCCCGCTTGTTTATTCGTTTGCTACAAAAACATATATTTGCATAAGCTTCCGCAGTGTAGTGATTAGTCGAAGTGAAGCGATCTGACGACAGTGGAATTTCATTTACGCGTCTTCCGATATGTCCTCTGTCCTTTGACGTCATCGATAACACAGTTGAATCAATGGCGCGTTCAGAGTGTCCCCGTGTTCGAGAACGAACGATGATGCGCGCGGGCAGACGTCCCATTTGCTGGGAGCAGCCGCATCCGGAAAATTGGAAAAAGCGCCGCGAGGCGACGGGGAATGTCAAGGTTTGAGGCGCGAGACACGGCCACGGCTCGGTTTGCTGGAAACGTTGCCCGTCGTCTTCAATTTCCCCGCACGCCATTCCGGTTCACATGCTGGCATTAGCATTTCGCTGATACAGAGACTCGTGTGTTCCAGAGGGACGAGAAATGCTTGGTGGTCGTTTCGAATCGATTGTCACATTTAACGATAATCGCTGAAAGTAACCAAAGAAACAGTTGTAACCAAAGTGTAATTTCCTTGACATCCGTTGTTGCTTGACAATTTCCCACGGACGACGATTAAACCAAATCGATTGCTGCTCGGATAGGATCCGTGGCAAAGGAGCGTCGGAGATATTTCGAGGCGAAAGGAGACCCGTGCAAAAATGCTCCGTTCTCGGGGCTATAGGATACGACCGCGCTTTCTCCTCGCGTCAGGAGAATTTCATGAAAACGGAGGCGACGTAAACTTCGCGTAGCCGAAGAATTGGAAGATTTTCTAGGTCCCTGGGAACGGACACCGCGGGGGAACAAAAGAGATGGGGGGAACACCTCTCAGCTTGGAAATTCACTGGAAATCGGAGACGAGCGGGAAGAGTTGGAAAATTCTCAAGCGGATTACGTGAACGTGTAATTACCTGTTACGCTAATTTATTTAATTGTGAAACCCTCGCTGCGGAAGTCACGCTCGCCTCGCGTGAACTTTGCATGGATCACGAAGGATCTGTGCGCCGGGGAAGTACCTCTGTCGATATACCTCGCGAATCTTTCCTTATTTCCAATAAAGGGGATTGAAAAATCTGCGTCCTCGGTCCTTCCATTCGCCTCGGTGCTGCAGGTGTACTAGATCAGGCTCGGTTTATAGTAGAGGGAAGTGTAGAGATCCCAGGAGTGCGTGACACAGTCAGTCCATAGGTTGCAACTCATCGATAAGGTGATACTTGCAACTCGAGCTAAACGAGTGTCGATCTAAAACACAAAATCACAACGATTCCACTCGCAGCTCATACCGACGTATGAATTTCAACGGAAATACGCTCCGCGCTGCAGCGAGCTTGCGGATTGAAGCGCGCTGAATACATGAATATTTCACGCGGCAGAAGGCCGCAGAAAAAACAGGTGTATTTCTAAACGAGCTCGACGCCATGCCACGAGTTAAGTAACATCGCCACGGATATATTTACGCGGCGATTCCGCGAGCGGATTTAGACGCGCAATTAGACGCAGAAAATAGAATCTTCTGTTGTCACGTTCGTACGTTCGACGGGAGCCTCGATCGAAAGCCATTGTCGTCGAGGACGACGCGGGAGAGGAATGGACCCTGAAACGCGATTGACGCCGAGCGCTGCCGGGTAGGCCAAGAATACATACGAGCGGCAGAATTCTCTCGCGGTGGACGCTGCACGTTCGATGCCCTCTGATGCACTCCGATGGAAATTCCGCGTGATACGGCGACGCTGCGCAGGCTGCTGGCGGCGCGACGTCGATTCGCAAGATGTTGCTGGGAGCCGCGTAACTATCTATACCATCCGCTTTAAGAAAGTCGAGGCGAGGTAAATCAGGTTCAGCCGAGCGCGAACCGTAGTTCGGTCTTGCACGGAAATTTCGAGCCGCCAGCCGCTGCACGCCGCGCAGCCTTCCCGGGGAATATCGTCCCTCGTCATATAAACCCTCTTCTGTCTCGACCTACCCGCCCGACGCTACGCCCTAGCCAGAAACTACGAGTAACTTTCGAATAAGGATTACGCCCTCTAGGGCACGCTCAAAGCGGCAAGCGGGTTCTAAGTTCCTTCATTCCTTCATCACCGCGAATAAATGATTCTTAATATCGCGTTACCTGTTAGTCGACGGTGGCTCGTCTTTTTCTTGCTCTATCGACGGGCAAGTCATTCTTTCGAGACCGTGAATACAACACAGGTTGGTCGGAGCTGTCGGAGTAAGGATTATTAGGATTCGTGACGAGGGTCCGGATCGAGCTGCTGATAGTTGAGGGGCTCGCGAAGCCAGTTAAACGATTCTAAGCTGTGTCTTTCTGGAACTGATATCGACGTTGATAGGTATCGGAGGTATGCAGAAGACATCTTTATTTGATTTCGCACTTTGCCGAACCTCGCACAGTGCACCATAAAGAAAGGGAAAACAGAGTAGATAGATATCTATAATTAAATTAACTGTACTCTAATGTATCATAAGTTGGTGGTGTAATAAACTCCTATTATTATTGTTATTATGATCGGGGCCCCGTAATTTCAACCGTCGATTCGATGTGAAAAGGTCCCCAGGCAACTGCGATCTTTGACAGAACCCCTTTGATCTGCTTGGGTCGAATTATTGCTGGGATCAAGGGAACAATTCCCTCGCCTCTGCATTATCTTCATCGATTTTTCCTTGATTTTACCACAAATATTTGTCGACCGAAGGATTCTGCCTTTCTAGTTACGGCATTCCGGGGGAATTGTTTACGTATGATAATTAACGCCGTTCGCGGCACGCTATATTTATCATGTCGAAGGTGGATGCGGAACGAAGGTCAGGCAGAGAGGAAAGGCAGATGCGAACGGAACGAAAAAACGCTGGCTTTGGTAAATTGAATGTTGGCTGGCTATTAAGCATCTCCCGCCGCCGTTTCGTGCTGCATATTAACACGAAAGTTTTCACTCGTGCAGTTTTTCGTCGCTTTCGTGGTCTCTCTGAATATACGACCGAAGTATTTTCTCTCAAAAGATTTACCGAAATCGGTGTGCAAAGAAAATCGTGTAGGTACACCTACCTCATCTCCTCTTTTAAAAGAATTACAGAGCGAAACGCTGGGCACAGCACGATACATATCAAGAACATTTTCACTAAACGGTAAGGTAAATTTAATAAGTTAAAGGAAACACATTAAAAATAGGTATTTCAGAATATAATTCTAACTTGATAATATTAAAAAAGAAACCCTAAAATACCGTGGTGACCCCCAGAAAATACTTTGCGACTCACAATTCTAAGGAGTTTAACATCGTTACGATCGTCGATTGAAAATGTTCCCCAGGAACGGAAAAAGAGTGCAAGAGCATCGAAAACTTGGTCGAAGGAAATCCAGCGTTCCTCCGTTTACTCGTGCACCGCCGAGTTTCATCGCGAAAAAGCAAACTGCTCTCCGCCTCGCCCTTTCAGAATCGCTCCTCCCGTAATTAGACTTCCCTCCGTCGCGATATCCCGGAGAGAAAAAGTTCCCTCCGTTGGAAGCGTGTCGCGATAACTACGGATCCCCCGTTAGCGCGCGAATTATACGAATATCCGGATACCGAGCTTTCCGGCCAGCAAGAAACTTCCGCGACGCGGTCATTCTTTCCCCGACTTGTTGCCGCTGTTTCGTCCAAGTTTTCCTCCTGTGTTGGGGCGCGGAGGAAGGGAACAGGGGAACGGGGAGGAAAGTTTTCCTTGACAATTACCAGAGCGATTTTCCTCGTTGATGGAAGCGGCCACCGTGAAAAGTCGGTGGTCCGATCCCGAAACAACGACACGGGCGAGTAATTGCCGGCTGGGCCTCCCTACCAACGGACCTACGCGGGTCCCAGTTTTTTATTTCGCCCGTCCGCGTGTGAACGCGCGGACGGGCGAAATAAAAAAGGGCGAGGCCCCCGAGCAGCGTCGGCGAGCAAACTGAGACGGACGAAGGCGACGAGACAGTGGAAAACGGGCGCGCTTCGGAACGAAAATTCCATTTCTCGTCCACGGGGATCTCGTTCGCCCGGCCTTCAGCCGCGCGAGCACGCGCGAGAAATGTTTGGCGCGCCCACGTTCCGAAAAGGATATCGATGGATAAATGTAATGCTGAATCGAAGCCGGTGAATTTGTTGAAAAATATGTTGCGCCCGGAAAGGCGCGGGGCGGGGGGGGGGGGGGGGCGTGTTGCGGATAGAAGCTGGCGCACGCAAGAGGGGAGAGTTTTCCTCTTTATGGCGTGATATTCAGCCTCGCGGTGGCGGCGCGGCGGGGCTGGCACTCATTTTTATTTTGCTCGCTCCGCGAGACGGTTGCGTGCCCGCTGGAAAAATATTTGTCGACGCGAATATGCGTCCCCAATCCGGGCGAATTTCGCGAATATTCGCGGTCGAATGAACGGTGGAAGTTTAAACGATGACGTTCGGTTTAACGGACCGTCCCGAGCCCGGCGTTTATTTTGTACAAATGAATGTTGCGCGGTCCCGCGTACAGCGTGATCTACGCGCGCTCGTTAATTTTATTTCGTTGTAATCCTCGACCGCGCTGCTGGAAAATCGGCCACCATGCGTACCGTTTCCTCGGCCGTTCGTGCCGATCAGACATTCGCGAAGATTGCTACAATAATCGCGACAGATCGGTCGATCTAATTCTGTGCTCTTTCTCTTTTGTTTCAGGTAAGTCATCCGATACCTGGCCGCTGTTTGCGATCTCGCGGCCCTAGATGCCAGATCGGGCGTGTCCCCGCGATACAGGTATTTAGGGTACTGTAGTCGGTTGATAACCACGAGAGGCTGCACAGGCATCATTCTCTATTCATCTATTCGAGTGTCGTCAGACGTGTTCTCGACTCATCGGAAACAACAGCCAGGCGACAAATAGAATTCATAGATTCGGGGTAGGCGGTGGCTCGTGAATATTTGAAAACAGCCGCGTTACAAGTTCCTCGAGATCGCAATGGACGGTGGAGCTGCCGGTCGGGAGAGAGGTCCTCGGGCCGTTGTCGAAGAAACCGTCGCGTTCGGGCAAAGTCGAGTGCAGGGCTCGCGATGCATTATGCAACCGGGCGGAGTTGCCGTCGGCGACGGAGATTCCAGGCAGCGCGGACTATCGCGTCGACGCGAAACACGGCCATCCCGAGGTGGAAATTTCGGGCTAGCTTTGGCTCTCGTCGTCGCGCTGACATCGATAATTCCGCCGTCTTATCCTTTCATTCCGTGTTCCTCGGGATATGCTCCATGAAAATTTAAAAGCCACGCTTTTTATCGTATCGCTACACGACGAAGTTGAATCATCCATTCTCTACGAGGTGTATACTTATTTTCATAGTCGATCGACAAGGTAAATTCACCTCGATCCCCCCCATGTTGGGATAGAAAGCGGGAGCTCTCTCGTTTCCAACAGCACCTTCGTGCGTGCATATCAATTTTTGTTGACGACATCCGTAATCCCACTGATTGATGTACACGCCCGGCTCGATGCGCAGCAGATGTAAATGCTCGATTATTTTATTCATACCAGCTTTATTACTTTACCCGTCCGCCCATTCCGGTCTCATGAAATTCTGCTCGTAAACGGATCGTCGACTACTCGATTAAACGCACGATGCATCGAACATCTGCCAGTTCCGCTGGTTTCCAACGCGACAGCGAGCGCACCCGCGAAGAAACGGCGAATCGGGATCGATGAAACGGCGCAAAAACAGTCGCGGTGCCGTCCGATCGAGGCCCGTTCGCGGAATCGATCGGCCGGAGCCCTGGCCGAAAATTCGAGCGTGACTCGGCCATCTGCCTCTGCGAACGTACGCTCGGCTCGCGAGTCGCTGCCCTCCCACGCGGGTTGGTAGGGGCGGATCGCCGCGAACACGCGGGGTCGAATTATTGGGGGGGTTGAGGGGGGGAAGTGTACGGGCAATTAATCGTCGGATTTTCAGCGGGCGACACGGTCCGCGTACGTGTGCCTGCATGCAGAATCGATATTCCTGCTGTCATGTTCGCCGGGGCAATAGAAGTGTGAAAGGAATCGAAGCTGGGGCAGATATAATCAATACTGGGAACGGTGGAAAGATTCAGCGAAACAGGGGAAGAGTAAACTCGGAGAAACCATTGCCAAACTACATATAAAGGCACTGGAGGAACAAACGAAACGGAGCTGACCACCGGATGTTTGCAAGTGCGAAGCGTAGTGGATGGGCGCAAATAACAGACAGTAACCTTCTCGGCTCATGATTCTTTATTTAAACTTTCTTCGCAAACGTTTACGCCAAACATCACAGCTAACTAAACATACGAGACAATTCTGCACGCGTTATCCTCTACAAATGACAGTTCGAACTGGCGTGCCTGGCAGCCTGTGACTGTCTTCTTATATAAGTACGGTGGGCGCCTGAAAAGCGCCATTGGTGCCCCGCACGTAACAATAATGTTAGCCAGCCGGTCCTCATGAAATTCCGCCATTGTCGTCGACGAGATACGCTAGACGTCGTCGCATCGATAGCCCCCCGTCATCGGGACACACGCCTGGTATCTTCGTTTTCCATCGTCGGCCCCCAGGGCTCGGGGGAAAAGCGCCCGGAGAGAGAAAGAGAGGGAGAGAGAGAGAGAGAGATGGTCTCGGGTAGTCGACCGCCTCTGTCGGTCCATTCTCTCTGTACCTTCGTCTCTCCTCTCCACTGTTCGGTTCGTCGACTGCATCCTCCACCTTCCGTCGTTCCCTCGCTTCTTTTTGCTCGTCGATCTGGTCCCTGACGTGGTCGATCCCTCCGGGAGGTAGGCTCTCGCCGAGAGAAACGCGGTCGAAGGAACGAAAGATTACGATGGTAAACGCCGCGGAGCGGAATGCTGGCAAACGCTCCGGCGATATACACCCGTGGCTGGGGGCCGGTGTGGTGCCGTTGTCGCTGCGAAGCCCGTGCAAATATTTACTGTTACGATAATCGTTGCACCGCCGCGGTTACCTTAAACGTTACTACCGCGTTTCGACGGCTCGCGGGGGTGGGACGGGGCGAACCTTCCTTCTCGTCTGCGGACTCGTAATTGCCAGACCGATCGATCTCGCGGATGCTCGTTTTTGCTTTGTCCTCGTACGCTCTGATGCTACATGGAGATTCGACGGCGTGCTCTTTATAGGACCTGGAAATATTTATTGCGTCACTCGAATATTTAGCGCGTACTCGCTTCCACCCCGATTAGCATTACTATCCGGAATGTATTTTTGTTAATATTGGTGAAAATAATTTGGATAACGACTGCTTTATCAATCATGCGGTAGTCGCAGGGTGACAAAATTTTGTAGTAAATCTAGATAAGTAAATAATCATGTTTCTTATATTAGAGTAATAAAGGCGATTAATAATAATAATAAGTTTAAAAAGGAATAAATACATAATATATGTATTTACAGATATATAAAATGGCTACCATTTGCCAAAGCAAAATGCATAGCTTATGGGCAATCCACTAAAATAATCATCTCTGAAATACGTTGTTACATTTTCCTTTTAGGACAATTGAAATTTTAATGCATTCATTTTTTGTCACCCTGTATAAAGGTTGTTTCATAGGGCGTGGATTTCGGGATGATGCAATAAATACTTTCAGTAGATACTCTATTTCAGTTTGATCGTGGCATGCCCGTGTCCAAAAGTGAATTTTACACCCGAGTTGCACCCGATACTGTACCTTTACCTATCAGAGATTTCGTAATACAATTGTAACGGAATCAACTGTGAATCGTCGAACAGTTCGTTTCACAGACAGGGGGGCCCGTGACTCGTTCGACGAGAAGCAGCGTAGCGTAGCTCGTAATGGGTTCTCGAAAATCGTCGCCACACACGATGATTGCGACGATCACGCCTCGCTCGTGTGCGCGATCCTCGGTGTCAGCGATAGAGCTTCGGGTTTATCGAACGAGCGTTTCGCGAGTGTCCGTAAAAATAGCCCGCTGACTCCTCGGAGCTAGAAGCGACGGCGTCGCGAGGAGGGGGATTGAATTACGCCGCCCTCGCGAAATTTCGCGTCGATTTCGACGTCGGTAATTTCGCCTTCGCCCCTCCCCCCGGGGTCCTGTGACCTTTTGTTCTGGGCCGGTTCGATCGATGCCACATGGAAAAGCTTCGAGGATTTTTGCGCTGTTGCTTCGATTAATAACAGCGTCGGCGGGACGCGGAGCCTGCCCGATCCCCTTCGTCTGCGAGTAATGAAAGTTTCGTCTGCCGGCTCTCGACGATTCGTGCCTTCTCTCTCTCTCTCTCTCTCTCTCTCTCTCTCTCTCTCTCTCTCTCACTCACTCACTCACTCACTCTCTCTCTCTCTCTCTCTCTCTCTCTCACTCACTCGCTCACTCGCTCACTCGTTCACTCTGCTTTATTCATCCTCGGCTCCTTTGTTCGTGTGCGCGCGCGATCAGCCGAGGTGAGGAATCTCGAGACGTTCTCGAAACAAAAAGGCGTTTCACGGCGAGAAACCAGCGGAGCTGCTCCGTCAGTGGGCGTAGAGCGAAAGCTAGAATAAATTTGCCCAGGGTGTAACGACTCTTGCCGGCGCGATCCGATGTGGGATCCTGCGACGTCTCGCGGCCACGATGTAACTTGATCGTGAAAACAATCGATCCTTGGCACTGCTATAAAAACGGAGAAAGCTTAAGTCTCGAGTCCATTCTTGTTCATCCACGATTTCTCATCGATGGACGGTCGACAAGCATGCGTGCTCCCATATGAGCCTACCCAACGAACTCCGGGGTTCCGCGACACGAAGTTTACGGTTTCGTGAAATGTTATCTTATAATAACATGTAATTGTTACAAAACTGGGTAAATTATTCAACGAGAAACGTACACCTGGGGGCAAAATTTGAAACGCCGCGGTGTCGTCGATGTTACAACCCTTCGTATACAAAAAGAAAAACTGTTGAGGTAGGGGGTTATTGGTAATCGCTGGCCTATACTATCTGCGACAGCAACAGAAAATCGGTAGTATGTACTACTTAGGTCTGAGTGTCACCTGTGAACAGATCGATGTTGTGCAAATAATAGAATTACAATGACGCCCTCAGGATTTAATCTTGAGGGGAGCCGCGTTGAACGGATACAAATATTTTTAATGCAAATTCAATAAAATTCGTTAGGTGATCATAAAAATGTATTTAAAGAATAAATCCAGTTTTCTTTTCTTTTTACAAAGCCGCTTCTTTGGGGGATGCCAGGGCCCCATGGCTCCCCACCCTCTGGGTGCGCCACTGGTGAATTCGTAAGATACGAAGATCGTAGTTTATAACAAACTACGATCTGTACCCATCTTATTGGCGCACCGATGAAAACGATACGAAGCTACTCGGTGCATGGACACTACTACGAATCCCTCTCGATTCTCGATGTCTCGTGTCCCGGACGAGATGCGTTCGGTCCCGGAATATCGGACCCTGGCGAATCTAGAGAATCTAGCCGTGCACTGTTCACCTTATTACCCCCGATGCTTAATAACGCCGGCGTTTTCGCCATTGTCCCGGGCCATTGTTTGCCGCGAAACGGCGGCTTCTATTCGATCGCAGTTGCATAACGAGTCCCGACGATTCACGATTTCTCTGCCCCGCGTCCTCCCACGCTCGACGCGCGCGCCCGTCTCGATGGATTGTTGTCCGGGAGACGACCAATTACCAGCGAGTTTCCTCTCATCTGGCCCGATCGATAGCTTTTTGTCTCGGGAATTCGTCGAGTTGCGTTCCGCCGGCGGCCGGCCGTTCGGTATGCGGCCGAGCGCGAATCCATAAATTTGCGAAATGACGAGCCGCCCGACGTGCGCGCGGACCGCTGTCGTTTTATCCTCGTTTAGATTGGCTCGTTTGTATTCGACGCACGCCCTCCCTCACTCTCTCTCGTGATCTGTTGGCTACAGATGTTGCGTCGGCCACGGGAAACCATCGAGGTATTATAGTTATACACTACTACCGCCCAAAAGTACTTCATCACTTATTTCGTGTACGTTTGATATCAGAGAAACAGTATAGATATCAGATGAAACGCAACATGGTTATTGCTGGGCATTATGAAATTGCTACTCCGTTTTCAATTTTGCCACTTCAATCCATAGGTATGGCGATTATTGGGACTTTTTATGTGATCGAACTCTTCAGATGCTAATGAGTCATAGTGACCAGCGTCTAAAGATGGCAACTTCAAAATCATCTCCACAATTTCATAACGTTATCTGTATTAATAATTTCATATGAACTATAGGTAGAGTTCCCCTAGTGCCGGACGCTTAAGGTTTTTCTCAAGTAAGAAGAAAGAACTAATATTAAATTAATCTCCTTAGCTGTGCACACGCGACTGGAATGTGTCGAAAGCTACTTGTTGCTTTTCTATCCCCCTACGGTTTTTTTTTTTAAAATATTATTCAAGTAGAATTATATTCTGAAATACATATTTTTAATGTGTTTTCTTTACCTTATTAAATTTACCTTACCTTATTTGAATATTACAAAAGGGGATCGCGTCTCAAAAAAGCTTGCGAACACTGGTTTACGCGGAAAAGCAGCTCGGTAGCGTTTCAAATATCACAGATATAGCTAAGATCGAAACCATATATATTGGCCGGTGAGTTTCGTGAGGGGCATTCTCCCATCACACAGTTTGCCTGCCTCGGTGCTCCTTTTCTCAACGTTTTCTGACTCGCTCTCGCCTTCGCAGAACAAGAGTGAGCCAGAAGTGGTGGGGATAGTGCCAAGCTTCTGGCGCGTAGGCCAAACCGAGCTGTCAGCGTAGAAATACACACATCAGAATAGGTGTGCGTTAGCTCCGAAAAAATTCAGGAGCTTTATTGGTCAGAACATTGATTCTTTCTCGATAGCTTCATCTCGTATTGGTCTACGCATAGCTTCGTAACGCACACAACTATTAGGTTAAGAATAAATAACAGCCAAACGGCAAGGTTCAGGCGGAGCCGAGCAGCGTTCCCATTACCCCACCGTACCCTTCGGGGGCGACGCAATTCCAACTAACAAATCCACGATCGTCAGGTGGTGGTGGCTGATTTCTCCTTGATCGCTGTTCGCGAAAACGAATTCACCGGCCAATATATTTGGCTTCGACCTTAATGTCCGGTATTAGGTCCCGTCCGGCATTGAACTCCCCCCACATTTTCGTAGGAACGTAAGATCAGAAATGTATACTCGAGAGAAATAGGAAGGTCTCCGTGGACTGAAGGATTCCCTACTCGTCCCTGCCTGAAATCTCCAGCACGATCGATGCGATCGTCGTACGGCTTCCCTTGTCCCCTCGAACCCAACAAGCGTGGAGCACAATTAAACCCCCGCGACTTATCCGACGCTATTGTCGCTTTGATCGACGTTTAATGAGTCTCTCCGCGGGCTCCGTAGCCGCCGTCTAAACTTGGATCTGGGTCGTCGGTTTTATTGGCGCGATTGAACTTGAACGTGTTCCCGATGTCGCGGCGCGGGAACTAACGCGCGCATCGCCTGTGCCGAAAGCCCTTCTGTAATTCCTGCCGATTGAAGTGACTCTTGGGAACGAGGAACGCCGAAGGAGCGAATAATAAATCGCGGTTGCGCCGATACAGCCAGGGAACGCCGGCGTGCTTTCCCGTAACGGACACTTAATAGAACCCGCCACTCGCGAGATTAATACGGACGGGCACGATAAGTAAGAGTTTGCTCGACGTTTCAATCTCGGGCGAAAGTCCCCGGTAGGGACGAGGAGGTGGACCGGGGGAGGTGGTGGAGAGGGCGAGAGGAGACGAAGGCCCGTTGGGGCTGAGCTGGATGTCCGACGGAAACCGTACACTTACACGCCCTTTCTCTCGTCTCTCACCCTTCCCCGCCAGCGGGAACGCGAAAATAATCTCATTCGCTATTCACGCGAGCAACTCGTCCCATTGACTCGTTGACGCGGCTGCCAGCGCGCTGATGATAAAACCAGGGAGGAGCGGGAGGCGGCTGTAACTGCGCGTGCACGCGGAAGAGATCGTTTATTGCTGCAAGGTTTTCACTTATAACAGGCCGCTAGACGTTATTGGCAAGTGAGAAACACTGCTCGAGCGCGCCCCTAGCCGAGCGAAATTTCACTCAGATATTTGAATTCCTCGATCGCGGACCTCAAAGGGTTCTAATAATGGATATCAAAGTTAGTTAGATGCACTGGCAAACTCGACGGATCGAACTTTGATTTCACGGCTTTTGTCACCTATGTAGTTTCGTTCGTCTTTAATTATCCGATAGTTTCCAGGTTAACTAGTTTGTATTTAAGTAATGCCCTGCGATAGTTGAGCGGTCGCTTGATCGAAACGTTTATTGCTCGAGTGTTTCACTTTTGGCATTAAACCTTTCGTTACCCGCGCCCTATTTCATAACATGGTTACCCTCGCGCTGTACTTTTTATAACATCACGATTTTATCGTGTTTTTTTATAGCTTTTTACCTGATCTTTTGTTTTATTTGGTATTCTCAATTTTGTTAAGTTAAGAATATGACTTTCCTTTAAAAATAATTCTATATTAAAAACTAAAAAACGATGAAGTTGTGTTTAAAAAAGAAAAAACGGGGAACAGAGTAAACTATAAGTAAGTATCGTTTTATTCACTTCCATTAATCTGGTGACACTTTTCACACAATAGTTCCTCTTTGGAATGTGTTTTGCCAATAAACTTTTACGTGCGCGTTGCACTTCCCTAGAAATGTGCGACTTTTTCTATTCAACGCCTGTACATTTAGACTGAAAAACTGGAGTAAAAGAGGCGGGGATCTTTCATAAACTGCAGAAGGCATAGCTAGAGGATTAGAAAAACGTTCAAAAACCGTTTGGTCGCTCACAGGCAGAAACATAATAATAATTCACAACTATTATTCTTGTTACAACAGCGCGGGTAACGAAAGGTTAAGGGTACCTCTTTCAAAGACTTTGGGATTTGCGTATTTGTCAGGATGACGAAGCAATAAACAGCAAGAGATTAGGCTCGATATCGACACGGCGATTATCACTACGTTTCGACGGAATTTTTCGCGCAGGCGAGAGATTTCAATTACGCGACACTAGGGGACCGATCAATCGCGACAGGTGAAACATGCACGTGAATGGAATCGGATAGAGCGCGAGGAACAATTCACGAGACAGCAGTCGAGGGATATTAATCGACGTTACGCGGTCTCCCTTACATCCGTCGGTGTCCGTCTTTCCGGTGGTTCCGTCACTGCTAGTATGCTAATGGGATTACCAGGAAACCCGTACTCATCCTGAATATCCATACGACAGAACGATTGTTCCCGGCTTATTTCCTAGCGGCGTTGAAAGCACGTTGTCGCTGACCCAGATGCGTTTGATCTTCGACTTCCTGAAGGTGTCGGTGAATGACGATTTTCCAATCCGTAGTCTCGCGAGCGTGCAGCAGATTTCGTTGCGTAGCAAACTTTGAACTCGTGTGAAAGAATGATTGGGGCACTAGAAATGACAATAGGAATATCGAGTACCACCTTCGAATTGGATGCTAAACACTTAACACCGGACATGGAATACACGGCGCGGAACGGGTACTGTCATAAATTCATCTGGCGTCCGTTCTCCTTTGTGCAAGCTCGTTTCCCCATTGCCGTAGAGCTGCAGCACTCCAGGGTTTTCGTTCGCATCTGGCAACCACCAGCGAGTGAAAGTCACTTTCACCCCCCCCCCCCCCCCCCGTAAAATTCCAGAAAATCCCGGTGGTACGTACACGTGCTGCCGCGTTGCAGTTGAAGTTTTTAGTGACTCGAACGATCGGTTACCCAGCAAGGACAAGATAAGAATTCCTTGCTTCTTGCCCCGTTCGCGCAGTAAACACGTAAGTTTATACACGTTCGGGCAACTTTATCTCGCGTCTGTTCCTTAATTTTTATCTCGGCGATCGCTCCTCTCTTTTCCTCGTCGCAATTCACGCGTATGCGCGGACAGAAGTGGCCGCGGAACTGGTTCCAGGACCAAAAGGAAGCTGAAAAACAGACGCAGCGGTGTACGCGAGACGCGGTGACACGCTTTTACCGCCTCGAACCTGTTATTAAATTTCGCGACGGCGAATCCCTCGGAACCCCACGACTTCTCGCCACTTCCGCGTTTTGTATTGATCTCCTCGGACGGGGGGCGGCACACAGACTTACGTTTTTAGTCGGGAACTATCCGCGGGCAGCCGGCTTATATTCCAATTAAAAGTTTCGCGAGACTCGTGGATATCTAGCGAAGTCTCGCGAGCGCCGTTCGTGATTTAAAAGCGGCGCTTTTCTTTTTCCATCGTTATCCACCGCCCCATCCCGCTATTATGGCGTGTTACGTTGCATCCCGCGAGCACGTCGGACCGAATTGTTTTCAATCGAACGGTGAACAATTTTTTCGCTCTCGATGTCCAATATCCCATTTCGTTTAATTCGCGTTTCGCTAATGAATGCCCTGGCAATTTCGCGCTGTTGCGTTTAACGTATAACGTTCTGAATGAACGATTAACAAATTCCTCGAATTTTCCAGCGAATAACTTTTTCCTGCGCAGGATATATATCATAGGCGTACGTACATTTAACTGTACAGGGTGTGTAAAATTGTATCACGACCACCATAGCGGAATTCTACACCTCTGGATCGGTGGAGATCTGTTAAAACACTCGACCGCGAAATTGTGCTTGACCCAGTTTTTCAAGCTCCAATTTTTTTTTTTATTGTGACGTTTCCCACTCGTCGAGAGGATAGAAAATGTCAGAGGAACCATAGGTCGCAACTCAGCCGTTCTCTTAAAAGACAATGTTATCATTTTTCCATTATTCTTCACTGAATAATGATATATTTCCCTGCGTAAACTTTAACCTGCATTTGTGGTGAATAAAGACGAATTATTATTATTATTATTAATTTTTTACTGATTCTATACCCGATTGTAAATTATAAGAACATTATCAATAAAGTAACTGAGAATTATCGAAACTTTTACTTCGTTTTTTAAGAGATCGGTTGGGTTACGATCTATGGTTCCTTTGACACTTGTTATCCTCTCGCCTTCTACTGAACGCATTGCAATAAAAAATTGACCTCGAAAAAGTAGGGTCAAGGATAATTTTGTGATCCACTTTTTTAACAGATCTCCACCGATGCAGAGGCGTAAAATCCTGCTCTAGTGGTCGTGACATATAATTTTGACACCCCCTGTACACGTTGCATTTCGTAGTATCGATTTCAGGTGGATCAGGTGCGAGCGATTCTGGGACGTGTACCATAATGAAAACATTTTCAACCGTTGCCAATGGTACCTACATTATCTGTATCATAAATCGCGCTAGTATAATGAATACATTCTCTCGAACGATCTAAACATTTATAGGGTCAGTCAACTGGATGTTGAAACCCGCTGATAAGCGTAATAGATGATCTAAGTCGATATACACATCAGCGGGCTCCGAGAGAACGCAGGATATCTGGATCGAGTATAAATTTCTACTCGTTCGATTTAATATAAACACTAATGTTGCAGACGGTAAATCAGATATTTGCCGCGACCTCGATCCCAGTGCTCATTTAACACAGCGGAACGAATTCACGGTTCCGCGTGAACGCGCCCGGGCAGAAGTTAATCAGCGACGGCTAATCGAGTGGATTCTCGATAACCTTGAACTGGTTGGACGCCTGGCAGCTGGGTCCCGAGGAGCTCGTCGAGCGTCGCCGGACCCTTTCGGCCTGGTATCGACGATATTGGCTACCTCGCGTGTCGGCCGATCTTTTCAATTCCAGTGCAAAAAAAGCTAGCGATTCAAACGAACCCCCGTCTCTTTCTCTCCTCTCACATACACGCGCGTGCACTCCTCGCTCGATCCATTGTGCAACACCTGTTGAATCGTTAGCCCGTCTGGCTTTAACGAGGATGCAGGTAAGTCGGTGAACGACACGAGTAACACACTGCTTCCCAGCGGCTCTAATTGGTAGTTCCTTTTAAATCGTCGCGAGGATGCTGCGATTCCCTATATCCTCCCGTCATCGTTCCCCCGTCGGGGCCCCGCGTTTCGTGGAAAATCGCGAGATTACGGGAGGACACGGGGGGACGATCCCGTAATCTCCGACGGCACGCTCTTTATCTGCCGTTCCACGTTATCAGAGGTAGTTAGAGGCCTAACTGGGCTTCGCCCACGTAACTCGACACACGCGCGGGCGCGCGCGCCAACGGCCGCGATTAATTATCGAACAATAAAGCGCAAGGTGAACGGGAATCGAGCTCTCGTGACCGTGCCGTTGCTTCGAATGCAAACTCGTCTGATCTTTAACAGGCACATTGTGCTCCTATCGTGGTAAGGTCGCCTGGGGAACCTTCGATCGTCTGGCAACGCATCCGCGTCGATGAAACGCTTCTAGGCTAGAGGTGTGACTATCGATTATCGATAGATTTTCCATATCGTATTGATACTTAACGATATATCGAAAATATCGTTAAGATATCGTTAAGGCGAATAGAAGAGGCTGAGGTAGAATACAGCACACTTTGTTGCAGCAACGATGCAAATAACAATTTTATAGACATTGTAAAAGAACGATACATATTCATACTTATAAAGATATCGCTTTCGATTCGAAGGAATGTGTTAAAACGATAAAAAGTAATTTAATATACAGTACGATATTACCTAAAATAATTCAAATATACAGCCGAGCAACAGTAACAATATGTTAACAATGGGTGTACATATAAGTATAAATAAGAGTGTATGGGCAAATTTGGATAAGAAAGTACAAAATATCAAATCAAATACTGATTACAATATTGCATCAATAAAAAACGAATTGAACATTTAAATACTTTTTAACGATATAATTTTGAGAAAAATATACATGTGTGTCGTATTTATATTTATATTATATAATTTACAATATACATATAAATATACAAATTCTTACAGACAGAAGTACAAGATTATAGCCAAAATACACTATTATGTTGCCGGCAATAAGTTCAAATACAAATAAATAGATTCTAAATGACTTTATTATACAATTAATGCGTTGCATTCTACCTCAGCTGCTTATATTCTTAGAGCATATAAACATGGAGGAAGCATGCAATGGGCGAAAATGTAGACGGCGGTAGGAAGAGAAAAATATACATGGGGGACACCCCCTCTCTTTTTAACATTAAAAAAAAACGTCGCCCCTGGCCCTAGAAAGAGAGAGGGTGTCCCCCATGTATATTTTTCTCTTTTTACAGCCGTCTACATTTTCGCCCATTGTATGCTTCCTCCATGTTTATATGCTCTAAGCTTATATTCGCCTCAACGATATCTTAACGATATTATCGATATACTGAAATATCGATAACATTTCGATATTGTCGACATTTATCGATAACTTTATCGATAATCACACCTCTACTTCTAGCTGCATTCTTGCTGCTCGAATTGTGCGCGGTAGCATTCGTATTTTATTCTGAAATGTATTCGCGGATCGGAGAATGCGTTAATGCTTCAACAAGCGACCGCAAGCAGGAAAAAGAGAGAAAGAATTACTGTTCACATTCTTCCTGTTATACTTTTCAATTTATGTTTCCACGTCCCTTTAAGAACCAATGAATTGTTCGGAGATTTGAGAGAGATCGATAGCATAATAGATGACACAAGGTTGGTGAAGAATTTTCGATCGTATTCGGGGCGAAGTGTGAGGGGCGCGCTGTCGCGGTGTGCAAGGCAACGAAAGGCGAATATTTTTGCGCAGGCAGCGGTTGGTTATCCGATAGTGCGCGGGAGTTCGTTGCTGGAGCTCTCATCGCTCATTTTCCCACCCTCGCCCGGCCGCGAAACTTGGTTGACTCGATTCTCTAACAACCCTCGGGCGGCTGCTGAACTTTCAGCAAACATTACGATCAGACGTGGCGAGAACGTCACTGAGCCCCGAATAAACTGTTGATTCGTGCCACCCGCAGCTCCTGCCTCCTACGAATTGCTCGAGGTTTCTTGCCGTCGTCTCCTCGCCGCCCGTTTATCTTACTTATCCCGCCGTTCCTTGTAATTTCTCCGGCGGCACGCCGGCACGGGGCGCGCGAATCGATCGTTCCCTTGTAAAATTTACATTCCTAATCTCGCTCGCAGCTCCTTGGCCAGGGCACAGAGAGAACTATTAAAACTCGAGTACTTTGTTTCATTACCGCCGCGTTACACAGCGGTGGGGTATAACTCAAGATATAAGCGGGACGGGGCGATAAACACAGACGTATTATGTCAAGTACCTGCAACTGTGCAAACCGAGTCGCGTTAAATGGAGAAGCCACACATGGCCTTTAAAGGCCGAACATCTTCTCCAATCTAAAAGAATGTATTATTATTATTATTATGATTATTAACCGTCTTTATTACTCAATATGAATACACGGGAGAAATCTGTAATACTTTACAGACAATTAATGTGTAGCTCATAGAGCAAATGTGCGAGGGTGCAGGCGTAACCACTGTTAACACCTTCTTATAATCACAAATTAGTCGCATGAAGTTCACTGCATCCCAGTGTCATTTTTGAGTTACCCTTTTCGTATTTTTGAATCTTTGAACTTTCGAGTGATAATTGTACATTCGTAATAATGCTCTAATCGTGATCTAATAGTCTGTTTCTAGAAATATAAATTTTAATATGATGAAACTCGTAGTTCAAGAAGATCGCTTTTCCACAGTTGTGCAAAAAAAATGATAAGTAGGTACTTTTTTTCGCGATAAATCCCCTTTGGAGGTCGTAAAGCCGCGACATTTGAACTCGAAGGGTTAACAAGCCTAACCATAATACAAAAACTAAGACTATCAACCCCTCTCCAGTCTTATAACAAATTATATCCCACCTTGTATATACCTTAAAATTATCTCGACGTACTTATGTACCGACGTATACCTCGCGCGCATTTCCACGTAGCAGCCATTCGTTCTCGGCTACCCCGGCGACACGGGACGAGCGAAATTTCAATGAAGCCGCGCGGCGACACTTTTGACACCTGTGCACGCGCGTGCAGCTCGGTTGCATGCCGCAGAAAGCTGCAGAAAGGTGCACGGAGCTGCGCCGCCCCTCGTCAGGCTCGCCGGAGCCCGTATTTACCAGTGTCCTTTCCCACTGGACCTCTTTCTGGATGGCGGGGCGGATCGTCGCGGTCGGGGCACGGTAATTTTTGTTCCCTGGCCGGGGTGATCCGTGCCGACGATAACAGGCGAGGCGTTGAGAGAAGGAAGAGGCCCGCAGATCCGGCCCCCAGATAGAATCACATGGCACGCACGCAGCCGGCGCGAAATCACGTTCGTGGAAACGAAAACGAGGCGGCGGAGAGGCAGGCAGGCGCTTGTCACTGCCAGTCTTGTAATTTTCTCGCGGCACGGGCACCGCACTGGCTGCGATACTTACCCTCCCGTCTCTCTCTCTCTCGCGCCATAGCCCGCGATTCGCGCGCGCGGAGGCAGCATCGCCATTCCGAGCGCGCCGCGCGGCCACGCTTGTTCGAGGAAATTCTATATGACCGTGCGCGTTATTTAGCGACCGGTCGAGGAAGCTCGTCGGCGGCCGCTGAATCGGGAATGCAGCCGAGGTCGTGGCCTGTCCACAGGCGAAACGGGGTTGCGAAATACGGTCGTGCCCCGGCGAATTTATCGCGAGGGGTTTGCACGATAAACGCGGACACGATTGTTAATATTTTCGCCTGTGTTTCTATCAAGACGGTGCAGCTCGAGTTATTCCTCTCGCTGTCGCAATGACGAGGCGTTTCCAACTGCCTCGCTGGCTTCTTTCGTGTTACGTCGGTCTTTTTGAATGGTAACTCATTCGAGGACTAGATTCGCGGGAGTCTCCGATCGATATCATGAAGTCACACTTGTCTGGGTCCGTTCAGTAGTTCCTTAAGGGTCCTCCAGACGCTGATACATGCTGCAGTGAAACATTGATACGTGCTCCATGATACAGGTTTCGGGAAATTAGCATTTTGCTCATCAGCCAGCAGGGTGAGCAATATACAAGCTGCATGTATCAATGTTTCACTGTAACATGTATCAGTGTCTGGAGGCCCCTTTAAAGAAATGAGTAGGAAGCAAGCAACACTCATACGCGGCTCTATCTCTCTGCCACTCTCGCCTGGTCGCTTGTAAAATCAGTTCTGGATTAAAACATCGTACGATGGGTGAGATAGAGTTTCGTCGAATTGAGACCTCGCTCGAGTCCTCTTACGACGATCAATAGACGGTGACTTCGCAGTTCCCCCTAATTTCCGGTTGACGAGGCTCAATATCCACAGCGGTCTATTAGAGGAACGGGACGTACGGTTTCAGCGCGAGATTCCCGCCGTTCCATTTTAAGGATGAGGCTACACCAGCCACGGCCATCGTGCAGCGAAATGGGTGCGTGATCACGTAGCGTTGGCTGGCGTGCAGCGAGTTATGCGCTCGACCCTTCGGCCAACTAGTATGTAAACGAGCCGCGCTCCATAATTCTCGTGTATCCGTTTACCTAATGATATCTACCGGGTGATTCGACTCGCTCGTCTTCCTGCTTCCGTCTCCAATCCAATTCCAGTTCAATCCATCTGGTTTCCCTTTCACTTCTCCTCTTATAGATCGCACCAAACTTCTACCAAACCAAAAAGAAGCAGGAAGATCGCGTTCACAGTTCCTCATTACCGAACACTCCCCCCCCCCCCCCCCCCGCAAAATCTCTAGCTTCTGTGCTCTCGCAATTCTCCTCGATCTGATCCAGCATATCCAAGGCATCACAATAGACACTCTGCTGTGCATTCGTCCTCTAACGAGTCATCGACGCTTAATTGTGACTCCCCGAGAATTTAAATGACTCATTGGTGGAGCAGCGCGCCGTGAAAGAAGCTTTTCTAACACGATGTTGTTTATTTATCCTGCAAGATGCGCAGCCATTGTGCCCAGCCAGTCAGATGTGCAGCCATTCTGTTTCTCTCGAGTGGCATACTGTACTTAGATGATTGTTGATACACGATTCGTAACCGTGTCGTATAAACAATCCTTCCCAGTTCTATGCGACCGAGTATGGCGTTTGACGCTCGTCCCAAATTGAAACAGAACGACGTTCTCCTTCCCCCCGTCGCTCGTCGATCACCTTCGGAACAATGCGCCAGCTCGTCGCCTCCGCTCCAGAAACGCGGTGATCCAATTAAGAGAGCAACACCGAGGGTCGGTGGAATTAATCGCGGGAAATAAATCGCGCGAAACGTACACCGGGCGAATCGCTTTTCACCTTTTGTGTCAGCTTAACGGCCACCCTGTTTCGGCTTTTCAGGGGCGGCGCGCGAGGAACGGGCCCCGGGCTACGTTTGTCGCGATCGTAATTGCCGAAGCTCTTTAGAGACGGGGCGCAGAGACACGTCACAGGTCGAAGGGGGCGCGGGGACGCGCGAGGAAACTCGAGGAAGAAGACACACCTCGTTATACGCGCGCTTCTTGAGTTTGCGCTCCTCTGATCGAGCTCGTTTCGCTTGCACGCGCGCCAAGCATCTTCTCGGCCTGTGTACTCCCGTGTCTGTGTGCGCAGCCTCGACATACTGTGCGCAGTGAGCTGTTGCGAGTGCATCGCGGAATCCCAGCGGGATCGGCGACATTAGAGCTCGGGTCACGACAATGGTCGTGCGGTTCAGGAGCTCCGACGATGATGCGGTACACGTGTTCAAGGACGCTGTTTTCGCTGGAATCAGTGTCGGTTGGGTCGGCGCACGGTCGGGGCTGCGACCTTGGCGACTTTAGGCGTCACCGTTTCTCCATCCTCGAGCCTGCGCTTTCGTGTAATCACTGTAATAATCGTTCGTCCAGGTTCCACTGGGACGGCTGTCAGGAAATTGATAAACGCGTACTCTTCGACTCGGAACTGGAACAACGCTGCCGTTCATAAGTATTAAGGCGGTCGCGCATTTTAGCGAAGCGCGGCGATTCGAAGAGAAATGTTTATAAGCAATTGATGACCGAGGCGCAGCGACAATTAATTATTATTAATTTCTTCGATTCGCTTCGCCGCGCTGCGCGTTGCTAAGATGCGCGACGACCTTTAGGACACCCAACCTTGTGTGGAATAATTGTGAAAAATAATGGAGATTTATTAAACAACTCTAACAAGTTTTACTTTGGTATTTTAAATTAAAAGCAGCGAAAAGTATTCAATCTATACCAAATATCACTTTTAGTTGAGGCAGTGCTTGATGGTGGGTGTTCAATTTGGCATACTTCTATGGTAGGTATCGAAGTGATAGGTTTAGTTCTACTATTTCTACTATGTAGTTTACATCACGTGGAAAGTTTCTCAAGTACGGTGCAAGTGTTGTAAGCGATTCTTTTCCCAAGGGAGTAGCTGGTGGAACCTGCTGGCTGATATATCCGGATCAAGTGTTGCTACGCAATTTACGGGACATAAAGGAACGATCGAAAGCGACCCTTCCTTTGAACGAGTCTAACGCGAAAGAGGGTCCGCGCTTCTCTCTAACGAATGAAATAAGAGAAACAAGAGGGACGCTCCTGTATACAATACGATCCACCTTCCCTGCGCAAGATATAAGTTTGTGAAAATTCATCAGCTCTCGTTCTCGGTTCAGAGGCAGATGGAATATCGCGAATGGAGCACGGAAATACACGTGTCCGTATTTTCAGTAGAACGTCGTCTCAACAATCATTAAAAACAGAAACTGAAATTGAAATTAAAATGTGCTTTTATGGTACAAAAGGTGAAAAAACGCAGATGTAAATTCCTCTCTCTGTGAAAGTAAACTATTAAAACTCCACGTTCCGTTCAAATCATGCCGAGAGCACGTGACCACGCGTTGAAGAGCTTTGAGAGGAATACTCATCTTTCGCCACGCAAATTCTTAGAGAACTACGAAGAATTCGCCAACCGAGGTGCAAAAGAACTGACTTTAAGAACTCTCATGGTTCACCTTGCTAAACTTTCCTCAGTCCCGCACGTTTCCCTATAAACGCATGGCGTTTCTACGTTACCGCACAATGACAGCTCCAAGATGCATCGCAAACGCATAAACATCTCCCGCTTAGATAACCCCGACCAGCATACTTCGACCCCACGAAAATCTGACCTCCGTCCAGTGATGCAACAACTCATTAACTTCTCATCCACCCCAAGTGCTTCCGCCAAAAATCCTCAAGCTATTAGCGATAATTGGGCGCTGTTAGGTATATCAATGGCGATCGGCAGGCCCATGCCCACGAGCGAGATTCTTCATAGAACCCAGCCCTTCCCGCCGCGCACTCTTGCACCGCGCCTTTTTGGAATTTCGCGCCCCAACCGTCACGGCGAACTCGCCCTCTCCCACTTGGCTCGCCACCCCCGCAATCCGTGCGGGGAAAGATTGCGCGGCGAGGGTCGACGAAACGCCGGGATACGCGCGTGCCGGTGTGCGTGTCCAGGAGAGAGAGAACGGGGGAGGAGGAGAGAGGGCGCGAGCGGGTGGCACGTGCGTGTGCGTGAGAGGCGGGGGAGGGGGGGGGGTGATGAAGGGTGGCAAAGGGAGAAGCAAGGGTGAACGCACTCGATGCACCGCGCGCGACGAACAGAGAGAGAGAGAGAGAGAGGATTGGCAGAGGGAGACGGGGAGAGAAACCACCGACGCGGAGTTGCGAGGAAGGGAGGATGAGAGGGAGGCAGAGGAGAGAGAGGAAGGGAGAGAGAAAGGGGGAGAGCTGGCGATCGTGAAAGTGAGGCGCAGCCATCGATCCGGCTGCGCTCGTGCGCCGAAACGGTAAATGGCCGTTCGGCAACTCCTCCACCCTCCTCGGCTTTCGACTTCTCGATCCTCCCGCGTTCCTCTGCTTTTCGGGGAAACTTCCGTTCGCCGTGGCAGCAGCCGTTTGATGCTGGCACGCGTCGCACGGTCCGCTTCCGTTAAAACGCCCCTCTGATTCGGGCGCTACCTTCCCCCCGTTCGTTCATCGGAGTTAAGGGTGGAACTGGGCTACCATAACTTGGCGCAAAATTCACTGGCTCGCTTGGTGAGCCATCGAAGAGCGAGCCGCCCTACCACCGTTCACCTCCGGTCCTCTCGGCTCGCGTTGGCGATCGAAGGATCGTATGTCTCACTCGTGAGTCAACTTATCGTCTGACAAGCTCGTGTCGTTGACACCGCACGTCCTATTAGTCTGAACCCTATCTGCCGCGTATAAACGCACTCGAGTATCCCCAAAGTGGGAGGATAAGCGGGAGAACGTTTCCCGAGACTAAACAACCACAGTGGGTGTCTTGGAAGATGGAGCAGCGATCGCTGGTTTTAGGCATCCACTATAGGCGAGCGAGTTTTCACAGAGTTTCCAGTATTTCTCTGAGAAGCTCGGTTTACGCGGATCGATTTATGGGGAGGGTCGATTATTTTGCTAGGAAAATACCATGGAGGGTTACCGAGCAAGGAAGTCGCTCGATAAGCGAAAATGTTTACGGAATCTTGCTGGTATAGATTCAACCAGCGCCTGTTGTGCACCGTGGCACTGACTCGCGGTGATTTGCTCGCTGGTTCTTCTTAGGTTGATATTACATTTGCCGGCGCATACCGTCGGATAGCGAGCCTGGTGGCGCGCGCTTTCCACGGTAAATATTTGCTCGATGAAGTGGCAGTTATCGTGCAGCTTCGCGTTACGGGCTGGAATGGATGGTATGAATAAAGTGAAATATTTACTTTCCCCTCGAGTATTATGGTGAGCGCCCGCTTAGACGCCATTGCGTCTAGTGTGACGCGATCCCACGCGACCAGAAGTCGATCCCTTGTTAAGCACGTATTCTAAACACTTTAAATACTTTTCACTTTCACGCGCAAGCTCGCCATGCCTCCGCTCGAATAAAAGCAAATCGGTTTTTGGGATACACAGCGCGAGGCATTGTCCACAATGACGCGCGTCCCGTGACCTCACGATGACGAGGCCTTAGCAATCGCCCGATGACTTGCTCTACCGAGGGACAAGCTGATAAGCCGGGGAAGACTTTGACAGTCCACAACACCGCACCGAATTGTCTTTCCATGTTTCGCGCTCCATGTCGCTATTGATTACTTTCCCCTTTCTTTTTACTTTATCACATAATAGCAACCTTTCGACAGGTTATCAGCCCGACAATATTCCACTCTGTTTGCGAATATTTCACGTAAAGGTCGAACTAACGTGACAAGCCCAATAAAGGATCAAAGCTTCTGATTATAATTTCGCGCGAAATTTTTGATCATTTACGATATACTGCTGCATCGCATTATCGAGCAAAGCGTTGGCTGCAATCGAATAAAATTTCAAACGGAATCCTCGTTTTAATTGCCCATTGTTCGCATTGGAACCTTTCATTACGTATTCGCAGTTCTCCAAGTTTTCGCAAAGCACGATTGTATCGCGTTGATTATCAAACTAATACCTTAAAATATCCTCGGCGCGGAAAGAGGCAGATACTCGTTGAAGGATCGCCCGTTGAGCTCGTTACAACGGATCATTTGGTCGTGTAACAATTTGCAGCGGCTCGCCGAGCAGGAAGCGCGGGAGTAGTTTTCGCGCGCTCGTGCGCGAGGGTGGAGGAGGCCGGCAATAAACGGAAGCGTTTTCAGTTGAATGTTTAACGACGGGGCCCAGCACTTATTATTCCAGCGGTATCTCGCGGACGATAAATCTCCGCGGCAACGTCGGGCGGGATAAAAACCGTTTTCGCGTTCGCCCCGGCGGGACAAGAGGGAATGGCCCGGGGGGGGGGGAGCGGCGTGTCCGGTCTCTGCCGCGGCGTAAACGGCTCTGTGCCTGACCGGGGCCGTTGATTAAAGGGAACGGAATGGAGAAACGGCCGCGTAAGTTCCGAGAGTTCGGGACCGGCGCCCGCCGGCCGGTCCTCCTCCTCCGCCCAGCCACGCAAACTCTTTTGATTCCCGGTGCTCGAGTTTCTCCTGGTAATTAAATCCCGAGCTCCATCACTCCTGCTAGCGCGGAACTACCCCTCCCAGCTTTGAGCTGGCAAAGTCCCGCGAACTATTGAACGCGAACCAATTACCATAACTAATTAGCCATTCGAGCACTGGAGCTTTGGAGTTCGCTAAGCCCCCGTTACCGTTACCAGCAAGAGCGGCGCTCGTCTTCCTTCGGCCGCGCGGCAAACGGAGGGTATCGCTAAAAGAACCGCGGAATCGTGACGCACTCGCCGGTAACCTTGACGTGTGACGCGGCCTTGATCGCCGGCGGATGCAACGTCGCGCTTCGGGCGAGTTTGTACACCTACACGCTTCACTTTGGTCCAACAGTGCGGTCGATTTAAGAAAATGAGGGCGATGAAATTGAAAGGCGATTGTTTACACAGATCGACGAAATTGAGGACCTTGCAGCAAGAGGGGTGCAATTAAATTTTTTATCGTTTTTGAGTTATAACGTGTAATATATGTGAAAATAAATTCTACGTCGTTTGGTGCACGTTTGATAAAAATTCGATAGCAAAGGAGCGATTTATTGTAAATCAATAAAAATAGAAATATTAATATTAAGGTAGTTCCTGAATAATCTACTAAATTCAAGAATTCTTTCAAATTTCGTTGGAAACTAATTTCGAATACAAGAAACCCTTGTGTAAAATTTAAAATCGATTTACCACATAGTTATCGAGAAATTGTTAATTAAAATTGACGCAGTTTAACACAGTGGCATATGGCAGGGTCGAAAAAAGAGGGTTATAGTTTCAGTTTTTCTTCTAAAACAGGAAAACTACATTTAAGAAGTGTATCAAAATTGGCACAAAAGTACATCGAAATGTCACGAAATGAATTTATTAATTTCTGCAAACCTGACCACATGCTTTCTTCGCAAATGCCCATAAAAAATAGGTTTACGTGCAATTTTTTTAGAAACTACGTAAAGCTGTCAACGTGGCAACGTCGCGCAATCGATATGTTCAGACATTTAAATAGCGAATGACGATTCAAATTCATATGAACATTTTCTCTCACATTTTGGTTCTAAAAGACGCTCCGAATGAATGCAACGTTGTCAGATCTGCTGCTCCGATTCACTACGCTAACTAATTTAATATTCTATTTTTGTATTTAAATTATTTATATTAACATTGAATTTTTTAAAATATATATACATGATGTTAAAAATTATTATTATTATTTCTATAGTATCATACTACTTTATATTTATCGTTTATTACCCAACTCTAATTTGATTAACATAGTTGGTTAGAAACTACCTTAATATTAATATCTTTACTATAGAATATTTTCTCTCAAAAAGTAGAGATAAACACTTCTCAACTCAATAGCTACTACTTATTATCTAAAGATACATATTTTTCAATTAGCGTTCTCTTTTTAATGTTAAATCAAAGCAATAATTGTATAAACAGTTATTTCTAATTTACTCCAAGTCGAACTGGAGAAAGATTTATTTCTCCAGGGTTAGACGGTCCCTCGCTCAAGTGCGTCCCGCGTGCGACCGGGCCGAGGCGTAGGCAATAAACGTGATGATTGCCAGAGCCTCGGTTCGGTCGCCACAGCCTTGGCGCCCTTCATCATTACATATGTTTCGAGAAAAGGGCTTTCCCTTCAAATGATTGGGTTATTTTTCTCTCTTTCTCCTTTCCGGACGACCGTCGGGCGTCCACGGAAATCGGCAGAAGTCTACCAATCGTCGAGCGAGACGCTCCGCTTATACGGTCTTATGTCACAAACTGTGTGATTTGGTTATTCATTGTTTCGTTATCAATAAATAGTGTTCTTATTATTGTTAATAAATATTGTTCTGAGTAATAATATTCACCATCACGAGCAAATCCCTACACCCTCTTGCTGCAAGGTCCTCAATAATTATACAAACGTGGCTGTGTTGAAATAATTCG
This sequence comes from Andrena camellia, assembly GCA_029448645.1. NCBI lineage: Eukaryota > Metazoa > Arthropoda > Insecta > Hymenoptera > Andrenidae > Andrena > Andrena camellia. The sequence continues at coordinate 53,088,275 of CM055676.1, read as the reverse complement.
CGAGAATTATTATAAGACAATCATGGTTTTCGTATAAATCGAGAAATAACGGAGTAGCTACGTTCTTCCCTGGATTTTTATTGTTACCTTGTTGGAAGGAGTTACAGGACGTTACAGGTCGGAAACTTCACCTGGTCCCGGGAAATAACGCTGTCCTCGTACAGACATATTTTCCCCAGTCGCCCGGCAATACCGCTCTCTGTTTCTATTAGCTTCGCCTCGGCTTTTGTCCCTCCCATTCCACCCGTGTTAAAAATTCGATCAAAAGGAGAGCCGCGCAAATCACACCTCAGCGACCGGTAAATCTCACGATGTACGGTTCTCGCGTGTTCCTACCGCGCCGAAAACGCGCTCACGTATAGCAGGTTGCTGAGCGTGAATCACTATAGCGGCGGGGTCGTAGATAGCAGAAGAAAAGAAGTAGTTTCGCGAGGAAGGTGCTGGCTGCATAAAGTAGCGGTACAGCCGGAATGGCTGGTGGTGGAGAGGGTCGGACGGGGGCGACGGTGATGGTGGCGGGGGAGAGGAGAGCGGAGGTGAAGCGGCGAAGCCGTAGCAATAAAGTGTGTCAGAGCTCGGCGGCGTTCCACCTTCTCTTCTTTCCTTCGTGCCGCTATAAAGTTGCTGCGGGCCTCTAGGTATGCCTTTTAGCGTGCGCTAAACGAGAGGACGGCCATAGTGAATTTATTGGGCCGCCGGGTCACGGGCGAAACGAGCCACGCTGCGCAAAAATCGCGCCGTAGGGTTGACGCTTACAAGTTCTCCAGATAAAAGGTGTCGGGCAGGTTTATCTATGATAATTCTCTGGGAATAGTGCGCAGACGGCAGGAGATTGGCGAACGCGGAGTCCCTCTACCGATCTTGTGACTACGTTTGGGAAAACAAAGCTCGATACGTCAGGGTCCGCGGCGGCTGGCGCATTCGCGATAAGTCGGCAGTGTTTAATAGGCAGCATCCGGCTAATGTCGGCCCTAGGCCGAGTCTAAACATCGATAAGCGGATATTCGACGCGATTGATGCTCATTACCGGAAATAATGGCAACAGTGAATATTCATAATCAATAAAGCCGCGGGGGCACGGAGCAGACGGATATTCGCTGTCGAATAACGCTCGGCGACTATTCGGAATCGGGTAACGCACAGCAGTTATCCAATTTGTAGAACACGGAAGATCACGGATCGGCATGCCCGCGTGCGTATTGGAATTACATGCACAGCCGGCGGCCAGGCTAGGAATCAATTTCATATTAAATATCCAATTAATTCGTATTTCGCGTCGGGTTATCCCTTGTTTCGCGTCCAACTCTCGCGTAGCTTGTTTCGCGCGGGTTCCCTCCAATTTCGCGGCGATATTCCGCCGCGGGGAATTATTTCCATCGGCGGTGAACAAGCTTCCGGGAGAAAAAAAGGACGGCAAGAAGGTAGCAGGGCAGATGCAGCGGCAGCATTGTGCTCGATAATTAGTTTTCTGAAGTCTGCGTCGCGCACGGCGCGGCACGGGAATCGGGGAGCTACAAGCGTTAAACGAAACTGTAATCGCAGTTAATAAAATTGGCGTGGCTAGTTTTATCGCGCTTACAACGTGAACCCTCTTCCCTTTTCTACAACCACTACGTTTCCCTGTTACGTACCGTAGCAGCAACGATTTTTCCTCCGTTCGTTCGTTCCCTCCCTGCCTCCTTCTCGTCCTTCCCCCGCACGGATATTTCTCTCCGCGGTTTTTCTCCTTTTTCCATTTCACGTTCCCGCCATTTCCTGCTCACCTCTGCTCCCACCGCGTTTCATCGTACACGTGCACTCCTAGTTTCGATTTCTCTCCTGTTGCCTATTGTTGGAGTAACGGTGGTCGATTTCGAAGTGAACTTGAATTTCTCCTAGTAAATGTAGGGGATTATAGGGGAGCTGAATGCAATTAAGCAGTTCAGTACCTATTGGATTCCCTCTGCCAAGTCAGTTTCATATTCCCCACATTAAAATTATCGATTGAATCGTGCAATTCTAAAGGAAACGGTTAATGAATTCGTTGTCTGCTAATAATACCTACTTTCATTTATTCCATATTCAGCTTTCAATCTCATCTCCCGCCTTTCCTTCGTTCTATGTGTAAAATACACGTTTACGTGGATACAGTGGTAGTTTAACCGGGTGTCAGTGTGTAACGTGTACGGGATACGGTGCGCAAACGGGCGAGCCGTAACATCCACTCGGTCGGACCATATTTTCCGTCGGGAACGCGACGGCGCGCCTCCGTTCCCTACGTTACATCCGGCGTGGATGCTGAAACTCGCCGGCAAATTATTAACGCTCCCATCGGGGCCTCTCCCCGTGCCTTCGACTACGTAAAATTCCCCGGGTTGAAAGCGATTTGAAAAGACGACAAGTTTGCGGCCCCCCTCGGAATACGGTTTAATCTTTCGGCAAGTTTCGCGAATTAAGGCGCCGAATGGAGGATCCGTATCCCGCCTTCATCCCTCCGTTAGAGGAATGGCGGGAACGGCCTGGAAACCGTGGAATTCCTGCGTAACCGTGGGATCGTTTTCTGCAACTTTTTAACGCAATAACGTCGCCGAAGAGAAGCCTCCAACCGAGTTCTAGCAATCTCTTCGCTCGTTTCTCCGAACGTCCCGCCTCGGGGAAAGCGGGTTTATGAAATCTCCAAGTTCCAAGTGTTTGCCGCGTTGTTCTCGCTTCGAAGGTCAAGCACAGGGCGGGGACGTGAAGTCGACGGTGTAAAAGAACGCCCCGACGCGGTGGCGATATTTTTAATTGCGGTGTTTTTAACTGTAGAATGCTGCAACGTTGACGCTTTTCCTCTACCCTGCCCCCTCCCCCTCACTTCTCTCTTTCATCCCGCTCGTTGGGCGTCGAGATAATCGTCGCAGGTGAAGCGGTAGTAAAATGTGCGTCGCTAATAGTCGCGAGCGCGATGACAGGGTTCCGGAGAATTCAGTTTCCCCCGGCCGAATTTCGCAGCAAGTTGCGCCCGAGCGACGCTTCATCAGTGAAATTTGATTAGGTCGCAGCCGGGCCGATTAAAATCGAGGCTCGACCCGCGCCATACGACCGGTAACAACGTTTTCCTTGTAAACGTCACGATTTTGCGGCTGCCATGAAAATATGCAGCTAAACTGACCAGTTAAATTCGGAAACGAGAGCCGGTCGTGTGTTACACGCGCAACACAGCTCCATATCTCGCGTGTCTGTTGACCGCGTTTCTCGTACAACGATATTCCAGCGATCTAGTACGCGTGGAATTAATTGGCTATACTGTTAACAATTGCTGACACCGAAGAAATATAGCAGTACATTTCTGACCTTCCCACTATTACCACAATTATAGGAAAACCTATAATTTATAAGGTGTGGAGAAAGTCAGAAGCAGATCTCCTTAAAGGATCATTTTCTTATAAAGAATAATAATTGAGTTCCACTGTTGTCCACGCGGATTCGTCCCTTTCCGTCCGTTGTAACCGGAGCTCGTGACAATCCTGCCAGAAAACTGATGGCTGAAGAGTTTCTCGTGGTAGACCACACGGGGGGAGGGCAATCCTTCATGATATGTTGCCGAAGAAAAATACTGTTCGAACGGTGTTATAACGTGCACCGTGTTGTAACCGACTTACGCGATCTATCGTAGCAGCCGGCGGGCATGATGGCGCTTAAGCATCGATTTCCCGTCAGAAACTTACTTACTGTACGTCAGTGTGCTCGGCTGCGACGACCAGGCCACGACGGCAAGAAAATCGCCCGTAAACAAAGCCGGAGCTGCACGTAACCGGAATACCTTAAGAGCAACCAGCTCGCCGTAGACCAGAGAGCAGCTGAAACACTGCTCTGCATCGCATTTTTACCTTCCTCGCTCGTCCACCCCTCCCGCGACCCCCCCCCCCCCCCGCTTGTTAATTGTATCGCTCGAAAATGCAATCACGCTGTGGCTAATAGAAAGCGGCTAGCTCCAGCGCCAGCTGCAAGAGGAATTACAAGCGTAAATTGGGAGAAATTTGCTGCCGGCGAATTTGGGACCTCGTGTTTTATCGAAAATACACACCGACCTCCGTTGCTCCTCGTTGTTACTTCGGCCGGCGGTTTTTATTCGCGACCCCCTCGTCTCGGTGTCGAACAAATCATCGGCCAAAATATTGCGTAATGGATTTTCGACCCGATAAAGCATTGCGTAATGGACTCGCGAGAGATCTCCGCTGGGCTTGTCGGTGACACCGGGCGAAAATGGTTTTGTTAGGAGCACATTGCGCAACGCCTCTGTTGGGTCAAAGTCGACTTGGTCCGCTGAATTGATCCAATTCGAACAGCTGAGACGGTGCCGTTCTGGTACTTTACCACGCTTCGTTACCACTCATCGCCCTTAAAGCTTAGTCTTGCGGTTAATTATACATTGTGATGTCGATGATAAAGATCTTTGAAGCGTAACGGTCGTAAGAGTAACCACGCAGAGTCCAGAGTACGTAGGTAGGCTACTTTTTTAAAAAGCCTCTTTAATGATCCATCTGCAGCGCCATATATAATGCATAATTTTGACTAAACAAACATGTTTTTTTCGAAGCTTACGATGTCAATAAACTTCGTGTCAAAGAACAAGTCTCAGCATGAATCTGTTTCTTAGTAATTAAATGAAAAAGAAGTGCTTCATTTTCGACACAAACGACTGCCCAGTAGGGGAGGGTTGCCTATATCGTACCACTTAAGACATTTTACGTTATATTTCATATTTGGTACTAATTGGATCGCAAATGACTATTGGATATTGTAGCTTGATCTTTTAGGCACTTACTATTATATGCTTAACCTTTTATTCAGAACAAATTAATTTGTTATTAATCTCTTAGTCACATACAGTAAAAGGTACGATTTAGGCAACCAGTCTCCTAAATCGTACCTCCACTAAGACTAGTATCAATAACAAATAGAGAAGAAAATATTCAACATAAAGTAATGATTATTATATAGTTACATATACATATGTATATGGATCATACACAGGCCGCGATAACCTGCGTATATGATATATGTACATAACCTATATAACATACGACTTGTCAAATCCTACTGGTATGATTGTAGTGGTACGATTTAGGAAACATGATCAATTTATTAAACTTTATAATGAATGTAATATGTGCTTAAAATGAATGTAAAATATTCTACATTAAACCCGCTTTTAGAAAAGTACAAAAATACAGGACAAAATTGCATTGTCTGATTATTATCAGCTAAAATAAATTGGTAAAAAGTCACATCGATCATACCTGATTTTTTTAAATGTTTATAGCACGCACAAAATAGGGTGTAAGCTCAGAAGGTTTTGTTTCTATTTCTTATTTCGCATTTACTTGATATTTGTATTATCAGATGTCGTTTACATTTATTAATTACTGAGAAATTGATGAGGTACGATTTAGGTGACCAGTACGATATTGGCAACTCTCCCCTACCCTTAAAACCCGTGCCACTTGATCATCATAGGGGGGTGGAAAGAACCCGAAAGGCACGTACAATAACACGCCCCATTATCCCCAGAAAAACGATTGCATTTATTTCAGGTCAGCGAGACTACTTTGGAAACGACCTAAAAAATCAATGACCGTGTCTACTGAATACCTTTCCTCAGTTAATTATCTTAGGCAGACACCGCTGTCCGGTCGGCATTAATTATTATCGATGGCCACGTAGAAGTCAGTCCAATTAACGGTGAAAAGTCAAGGGGCGCCACTTTTACGTATCCATCGCGTATTCATTATGTTAAAAAAGACGCGATTCGATCATCCCTGTACCTTACCTCACCCCCGTTTCGCCCTCGTTTCACTGACGACGCGCTTCTCTCGGTCACGAGACCGCTGCTTTTCCCAATGCCCCTTTTCGCGGTCTCGCTGGTTGCACAGAATCAATGTCGATCGACGACGTCAAGCTCCTTCGTCCGACGCCGCTTAAATATTCAATAATCGCGCCAATTACTCTCGGGCTGGCTCGCTCCGGAGCTTTGTTCCACGGGCGCGCGCCGTGCCCGCGGTGTTTTCGCGAAACTCGATACACTAGGCTCCCCGGGTCCATTCAATCCGTCACCGAATGAAATGCAAAGCCCCCCCATTCACCGGTGTTCCATTAACGATCTCGACATTAATTGCGCTTGTCTAACTCGATAATTTAGGAAATTTGGAATTCGCTTTGAAACCGAATTCGTCGCTCCCGCGACGGCGGTCCGCGTGCACCGGGCGCGCGGATCGATAACGATTTCGGTGGCATTAAATGTCGCTGGCAGAATTATCGCCGGGACGCGCGAGGGTTAATTAACGATCGAGGAACGCGGTTTTGCGGTACGGCCAGGCGGGTCGGGCGAGCACCGCGTCTCCGCCCGAGCGGAACCATTCGGAGGGTCTTAAGTAATATTAATGAAAAATCGATGAAGACTGCGAGTGAGTCGGTTAGCGGGGCCAGGGTGGAGAATTCCACCGTCGACGCCCGCTGTTTCGTTTGCCTTACATCGAACGTTATTTATTTCCGACAACGGATTACCATGAAGATGACTACTAGCTGCCGTTTAATATTAATTGGCGCTTTGATCCTTTACACCAAGACGGGCAAATAAGCCCCGTGACCTTCCGCATTGCGACGCCCCAGCGGCTCTCAATTTAGGTATACAGGATTATCAAAGATTCAGGATAAGACTCATCGAGACAAGTGGGACTTCATTTTGCCTTTCCTTCTTTATTTAGACGGTAATTCGTTACCGAGGGAGTTCCTTCCCCCCTTTTCAAGGTTCCTTTGTATTTTGCAAACGTCACGTATTTCAAGAAAATAAAGAGCTCGCTGATATTCGTTTAAGGAGCAAACAAACGTTTCGCAAGTCCACTCGAAGCGGTTCGCGGGATATTCTAAGCCAGTAGTTTCGAATGGGGCACTAGATCTGGATCGGTTTCTATAGAAGTTCCCCGCGCCGTGCATCCTCGCGAGGTATTCGGGATCGGTGATATTGGAAACAGTAGTATCGGTAACAATATGTGGCCGGGACTCGAATTATTTATCGAATCGAGACGAGATTTTTAATACGCGCGGAATACACGTAGCCGCGGCTTTTTGTTTTATTTATCGCGACTCGGCTGACTGGAAATCGGTGAATAACGAACGCTCCTTTTTTTGTTTCGTTTCATTGTGTCGGGAGGGGGAGTCCAGCGAGGTTTTTCATCGATCGTTATCGGTAAACGTTACCTCGTTTAATTTCGCTGCTTTTCCACAACCTTTCAGCGTCCGTTTGCCGACGATATTCGCGTTCAAACTTTCAGACCGTGGATCACAGAAGTTCCGGCACTCTTTCCAGTTACGCGCCAAGAACGACAAAGCTTCACCTTATTTTATAAGTATAATGGAAGATTGTTCGTGCTGCACTTTCTTCCATCCTGTTGCGTCTGCGAGGCTCCACTGCTTTCCTACGCGACCCGTTTATCGAAGCCACGTGACAACGCGGAAAAACACGTCACCCCCACCGCGTCGAGCCAACCGATATCCGTCTGATAATGCCACGGTATTAAAGCACAGCTCTCCAAAGGGCGTCCCCTCGAAAGACGACAGTTTCCGTCGGCAGGCATGAATTTCTCGGTTCGCCAGCGAGTCGACGATCTCCCATCGACCGTGCAGCGATCACGCGACGGAAGAGGGAACAGGAGGGTGGGGTGGGGGTGGGGGGGATCCGGAGAGGATGGGGAGGAGAGAAGGGAGGGGGTTGATTCGATGTTCACATATGGCTGGTAATAATGGTAACTGGAAAGGCTGAGCTCCAATTAGCGCGATTTTTCGAGCGCGCAGATTCGTCGGGCGCAAGAAGAAGCGGCCGAGATAAATTGCTCGACTTCCTGTTCGACGTGGGCCCGTGAAAGAACGGCGAAGGGTTGGCGGGGCGAGCAGAGGGGACGAGGTCGATGGGGCGGAGAGGTAGCGAAACGAGGAACAGGGGACGGGAGGACGAAGGCAATTGAGACTGGCGACCGCTAATAGGGAGATTAATTCGCTGTCTTCTGACTTCGCTGCTCCCCCTCTCCCCCTTTCATGTTCACCATTCCCTCCCTTTGTCGTTCTCCCATTTGCCTGGCTGCCGATACTTCGAATGCGTCCCACGAAAAACCCCACCTTCGACTCCCCCCCCCCCCCCCCGCCCCGGGGGTTCCCGCGGGATCGCAACCGGTGGAACCGATTTATCGGCCATTAAGAATCGAAGAGGTCCCGCGTTTAAATTGGAGTGGTTAACTGCAGCCTCCAGACGCCGGTGCATTCAACCCCCTATTTGCAAAATAGGAAGCCTCGCGGACCGCCGGGGGGGGGGGGTGGAGATAGAAAGAGGTTCGAGCATCGGCTTCTCTCGCGGCCCCGGCGCGCTTTATCGTTGTCATTCGTTTCTTGCGTGCGTCGCCTTGGCCCCGCTCCTCTTGCGAGTAATTGCATATTACGGTTATTACTCGGGGCGCATCGATCGCGCCGCGGAACGACCGGCATTACCTACGTCGAGTTAATTGACTCTCGAGCGTGCACTAAGATCCGTCCTATCGCGATTAAACCCCGAAAGGTTAAACACACAGCCTCGGCCGCCGATGTGTTTTCGCACCATTGTCCGGGAGGAGGGAAACGTCCGACGGTGATTGTACGTATTGCTGCATCTCGCGTTTTATTCCGCTGGCAACGAGCTCCTCGGTCGGTTGCTTGTATCTGACGAGTAACGAGGATAATTAGCAGGTACTCGCTTGTTTATCGTAATTAGAAGGTACCGGCAATTTGACAAATCCCGCTGGTTGTGTATCGATGGCGGCTGCCACGGCGCAAGTGTCTTACCGCCACTTTCGCCGGTAGAAAACACGATCCGCCGGCGAGTCCCATCGCGGCGCGGAAACTTTGATCGATAGTTTCTCATTAGAGCGAGTTAAAAGCGGCCGTTACGCGGTGCGAATAAAAGGAGGCGCGGAATAATTCGGGATCGAAGCAACAGCCCCTGGGGAGGGACGAGAACCGTCCGACTCGCGTCGGCCGCGGAACTGGAATGGAAATTTAAAAGGTTTCGCGGAGCGCAACGTACCGGATCCCCGGGAAAATAACTTCCGACGGGGATCGTAATTCGTTTCGGGGGATCCTCCGAATGGGATTCGAGGGCATTGTCGAGGAGCAAGGACCGAGGGCTCGATTTCACCTTCGAGACGATTTGTATCTCGGCCGATTTCTGCCGTTCCCGGAGCAGGCGCAACCGAAGTGGGGGTGACGAGGTGCCCGTTCGATAACGGTCGTTCGTTCCTCCTCGAACGGGGCTCTTCCGCCGAGCTGAATCGCTTTAATCGTGCCCCTGCGCTCGCCAGCCCCTCCATTGTTCTTCGCAGTCACGCTATCGGCTCTCTTATATATTCATTTAAAGTTCTCCCAGCGTCGCTGCGGCGCGATCCGCGGGCCCTCGACGAGAACGTTTTCCCTAATTCCCTGGAACGAGTTGCCGCACGCGCTCCCCCCGCCTTTATCGCCGGCCACGGTGGCTGCGTAGTCGAGAGATCTCCCGGGCAGCCGTAAAAATCACGGTGTCGGGGATGAAGTTGTTTTTGCGCGATGCTGCCAGACACTTGACCGGAGGTCTCCCTCGCCCGAGTTTGCTCCAGTTCCGTGTCTCGGGGTGTCCGCCCGTTCGACCGACCCGTCGTCCACCGTTCGCTTCTTGTTAGTCGGGCCGCGGAGCACGTCGTTAGGTCGATCCTCGCTTCTTTCGCCCGTTCGTTCAGCGGGAATCCAACCAGTTATCCGGCGTCGAACCGGTTCTCCTCTTATCTGCGACCGTAAGCGATCGGTATTGCGACGCCGATCGGGGATCCGAAGCGAGCATGCCCGACGATCGCCGGGGGATACCTTCGGACGTCTCGATCCAGCCGAATAGATCGTTTCGCCGAGGGACGATGGAAATTTCATTGGCCGCGTTTGCATCGTAACGCTCTCGCGATCCTCGTGCAGGTGCAACCGGCTACGGGGCAGGGGCATTGGGTGGCGGTGCCGCTTTCGAGGGAACCGCGAAATGGATACACGGGGAATCTACCTGGGAATCTCGTTGCGTCTCGTTCGAGGAACGAGTTATTCGCGGAGCGCGACCGCAAGGGCACGAGATACCTCTCCCATAAGACGCTCGTTTTCCTCATTACCATACAACTGCATTACGGTTATTGTGTTGCCGTAATTACGGCCAGTTACGCGGCCGGCGGCAGCCAGAGGGCGTAAATAATTGCGCAATTACGCAGTCGGGTCTCCCTTTCTTTTTCGAGCGCGCGCGCGCGCGCGCGCGCGCCCGCAGTGCGATTTCGGGTCGGGGGACAGGGTGAGCTCGACGAGATATTTACGCGGGCTTGGGGGCGCGGGTATATGCACGCGTGGAATGTCTCCAATATTTCCGACTTAACAACCTAGAATTTTTATCATTATTATCGTTATTAATCGTGTTTAGTACTCAAAGAACATACGGGGGAAGCCTGTAATATCTTACAGACGGATGATGCATAAGCTCGTTGGAGTAAATGGCGAGGCTACAGTGTAACCACTGTTGACAAGCCTAACTTGAACTAAATCAATACTAAAACTAAAACCAAACGAATTAGAAATAGAAATTAAAGACTACTAACAAGGGAAGGTAGATAATTCCGGGAATTCAGAAAATTATGCAACTTTGTGTCGGTGCCGTCTTATCGTTTTTTGGGGCCTCTGAGACGAGCTGCGTATGTGGTCTCTAAATTATTCTAAATTAAATAAAATCAAAAATACCGCGCTAACACGCGAAGTGAATAAGTATTAAAACAATTAAATAAAGAAGATTAAACGTGGGGTCCATTACACGAAAAAGGGCCTCATTTTAAAATTTAAATTTTGGTGTATTCGGTATTTTCTTTCCGTCACAGTTGGAGGGCCCATTTCCAATTTTTGTCTAGCTTTTAAAACTATATTTTTTTTTAATTTTCCAATTTTTGGCGGCCCCCCGAGCTTCGGAGCCCAGAGCTGCCTATTTCGCCTCCAGGTTAAAACGGCACTGCTTTGTGTGCAAGTAGACTAGTTCATCCGTAACACAAAACTATTTTTTGTTGGTGCCATAGTGTTGTTTTAGGGGGTGAAATCACCTCTTAAAAATAATCCGGCTAACAGTAAGCCAAAAAGGATTTGTGGGCTATACTAAGAAACCCTAGTGCTGAAGGATAATCGAGAGGCTGATTTCAGAGTCCACAGTTCGCACTTTCGAATTACCGAATTTCGACATTCCATTAACTACTAACTTCTCCCATCGCGCGACATATCCGACGACGAGGTATCCACTTCGAGCCCCACTCTCTCGGCTCACCTCACAGTTCCCATCGTAACGACTCAACGGGACGTCCACAATTGCCACCCACCGTCGGATCCATGCCGCGGTATCGATGTCCGGCCGATCTATCCGTTCGTTTCCGGTTTCGTCACGGAGGTGGAATCACGGGGAGACGGCCGACGTGTCCTGGTCCCGTGGCGGTAAGGTGCGGTTCGGCTGTACGAGGCCTTAATTAGCGTTCCCGACAGGTAGGTACCTAACTGTAGATTTAAAGGCGGACCCGTTGATCCCAGCCTCGTGGGTAATGAACTCCGTCGCGCTCGCTCGCGCCACCGTCCGCGAGAGAGAGGTTAAATAGATAGGGGGGAGGGGGGGGGGGATGGCTGGGAAAGAGGGGTGGCAGACGTTGGTGGGGCGACGGAGAAAGCGGCGGGCGTGGGTGGAGCGAAGGAACGAAGAGGAACGATGCCGGAAGCGGATCTTGCGATAGGGTTAACGGTATTAAGTCGTCGCTCACTGTCGTCGTCGCGTGACCCGCTTAATGGCCCAGCCACACGTCGAACGACTCATTTCGACGACACCAGCTCTGGCCCACCGTGATCATCCTTCGAGCTTGCCCGAGTTGCGGGCGTTATTGGGTCAAGGCCGTGGCCTTCTCAACCGTCACTCTTTGGTGGAGCGTGTGCCTGGGTTAGGTCTGCAAAGCTGACTTGCTCGCTCTCGCTGCTTGCCGCGCTGATTTGCGGTCGTGCGAACGAATCCTCGGGTGGCTGTATTTTTCTTTAACATCGGTGACAAGAAAAGTCTGCGGCAGTTGGCTGGACGCACTGTGGGAACAGCTGTTTCAGTCGCCTCGTAGGTCTCTTTGTCGCGTGATCGGTGGAAGGTTGTTCTTGATGCAAGAGACATCGCAAGAGTAGGGGTAGTAGGGTTGAATGTTTGGAAACTTAGGAGGTTAGTGATAGGCGAATTGGCTGCGTGATGGGTGTTACACGAAGGTGTATTAATTATTGAAAATTAAGCGAGAGCAGGCGAGGAGGAATGCGGGGTAATAGCCAGAAATAGGAGATTTGGTCGACTGCGCAATGTAACGCTGTAATTTCGAGCACAGTCGAAGGCAGCTCTGTTACAAAAGCGCGAGACAAGCCTCCATTGAGAGGCGCTTTTCGTTTGCGCGTTTAATTTGCTAGGAACAGCATCGCGGTAGTAAACAATGGGGGGAAGGAGCAAGGCGCAAGAAAGGGACAAGTGTGGCAAATGGCGGGAGGCGAAAAAGACAAGCGGCGGTAACAATGGCGAGGCATCCAGGAACAATGTAACGAAAGACAATTATAACAACCGGGGATCAACGCACAGAGAATTTTGAAGAAACTCTTATTCAGCCTTGAATCTCTTTGCGAGCGACTGCGAGTGATGCCAGGGGATTGCGAACGCGATTCAGGAATTAATGGGATAGGTGTAATTCCCGAGGAAATGAAAACTGAAACGGTCCAGATAGAAACTGTAAACGCGCGAAAAAGTACGCCCCGTTCCGTGGGGGATCTCTCCGTTATTTCCAGCGGACTAAAGGCGAACAAATGGAACAGGGCGAGACGATTATATCGGGTTTACGTTTCTCTATCTCCTTCGTCGCTAGCAGAAAGCAATAAATCCTCCACCAAGTTCCCCGTGTACTCTGCTTGAATTTATGTCCTGCAGAACGGAGTCGAAGTGTAATTATTAATCCAGGGATGCGTGAACTTGCTGGAGTTTCTTCTGTCCAACGGCGGGTACTGAGTTCTCGGACCCCTCATATCCCTTATTTGTTCTATTTTCTCGAGTCATTTCCACTGTTTACCCAAGACTTTCACAAGCTGTCGCCTGACCTTCCTACAGTTTACTCTGCGTAGTATACGATCAAGTCCAATTAAACACAAATCTCTGTAATAATTATAAGTAGCTCGTTTCATTGAAAAAAAAATAGAAACTCATCTATAAGAACAGATCTACAAGAACTTACGTAGTTCTATCCTTCTACCTTCCTCCAGACACAGGAAAGAAGAAACAAACACCCTAACCAAATAATCTGCTTGAAGAATCTTGTCACAAATATGATTCCCGGCGCGAAACGTCCATCGTACCAAAGTCGAGGCAGGGAATCGTTCCTTGACTGCATGAATCTTATTCAAGCGAGCACCACGGTCGAGCGGAGGGTGGCATGGAGAATCGAGGTATCTTTCCGGGACAGTTAACCCTCCGTCGAGGATCTCGGAAACTTTTCACCCCCGAGGGCTATCGGGGTAGAACGGGCCGAAAGTCGATCGAGTTCGCCTCTCCGCTCGACTTTTCCACGGCGTTCCGTCGCGCCGTGTGCGTCCATTGAATTAAAGGCGATGAGGGTGGGTTGGACGTGGCCGCCGGGGGTGGCGCGGAGGATCGAGGGGCGGCACGAAGTTACTTTGCCCCGGCATGCAGGCACGTAAGGTAATAACGCGAGCATCGTCGGCGGCAGCAGTTTCAGCACGGTATTGTGGTGACGAGCAAGGTTGGCGGCACTGCCGATGCTGGTAGTTGTTGGTCATGCCGGAGATAGTGGTGGTGGTGTGGAGTGTTCTCCAAACCAGCCCCCTGCCCACCCTCCCCGTCCCAACCTGTTCCACCCTGCTCTTCTCTGAGCCTGCACGCTCGAGGCCCGCGATATTGTAGCTCGCGCGCGTCCTCCCGCCATTTTCTTCCTCATTCAATTCGATATTCCCCCTGTTTCGCTTTCAACCTGTCCTGTCCCGCTGCTACCCCCGTCTCGCCCCTTCGCGAGACTGGTCTCGTCCCAAAAACGCGCCGACACACAGGCATCGCGAGCTCCTTCCTACGTTTCTCGTTTCTCTATTCATCTCCCTCCCGCGACGAGCACTTTCTTCGAGCCTGTCGGATTATTGCGGTCACGGAAACACGAGGGGAGGAAGCACCCTTCTGCCGTGACGCGTCTCCGTTTCCCTGTGGCCTCGGGTGCTGCCTTTCGTCCCCTTTCGACGCGCACCGTCTGCTTCGACATCCTCTACGACTTCGGGCCCATGCAATTTTACGGGGTTCGTGTCTACCACTTTCGAGGTTTTTAATAGTTAAGGTATTGCTACGAAAGCTACTCTTTTAGCGCGTAGTTTAATGGTGTCCTTTCTTTGTTTCAGGTAAGTGTTCCATCACTGAAGATCGATTATATGCGTAATTCGCGTGTCGTTCGGAGCTTGTAAGTTGAACACGATACGTACGTAGTAGTTTCTGCTTTGCTCTCTTAACCCTGACACGATTCTCGATCCCATGATCGTTTAAGATCGTTGATTCAGAAACGCCTCATTTGTATGTAAATGTCGTCTTTGCGTGGCTTAGTATAATTTAAATATGGATAGATTGAGAATACAATCAACTAATTCATCGTACAGAAAAAAAATTAATGCTGAATCAATGAAGAATCGAGCTGGTCGTAGCTGGGTTAAATCTTTCGACACGAGATGTGGTAGTTGAATAGGATTTCTATTTGAAACGATAAGCGTGGACCTCGCGAATTATCGCGGAACGATCCATGCCGTCCGAGATTACTCCCAGCCTGAATCAGGTTCCCTGAGAGCCGCGAGAGTTTCGGAATCAAGGCGCCCTCGCGAACGAAAGCGGTGGGAACGCAGCTTGAAAGTCCGCGGGTCTGTTATTACGTCAGAACGTGCAGCATTCGTAAGTGAAGCACGCGAGAGTCGTTACGCCGTTTCGCGGCATACCTATATTATTATATTCGCACGCACGCGTTACGCCCCCGTCTCGCGAGATTAACGGGCTCCTTTACGACCTCGCGCAACGTTTACGCCCCTCGCTCGCTTTCGCTTCACTTTCACCGTACGATGCTCATCTCGGCAAGAAGCTCGTTGTCAATAGAATCCCGCCTATCGTTTCTCTTCCGTGTTCTCCGCCGTTGCCACAGAAAAACAACTCCACCCCTGCGTGCTGCAACCATACGACTGTCAAATTGCGAACTTTCATCTACCCCGTTGTTGAAGCTACCTACTTCCCCTTCCTTCGAAATGAGATTCTTCAACATCGCTGGTCTACTAAACCTCTGTTTTGGTCGTTAACTCGATCTTCCCTAGCATTTCAATTTTTCTTAAATGACTTTGCACCTCTCACGTTTCGAAAAAGATTTGGGTATCAGCAGAATTAAGATAAAGCGCAGCACCTGTATCCGGTTGGAAAGCAACGGGGTTACATCCCGATCGGTGGGACGTGCTCCCGTTTTTTGTCTCACGCCGTCGACGACCTTCGATTTCGGATAACCATTAGACCGCGTCCGTCCAGGAGAGGGAAGCTCTTTCGTCGAGCGTCCTTCGCCCGCGGATCTGGTTTTTCTAGCTCCATGGTTTTTCGATAGGCGAGGAACAACGGAGCGCCGTCGTACGTGAAGGGAATCGGCCGAGTTTCGTGGCGAATATCACGTTCGAGTGCGCGATATCGTGTCCCGTTCGAATCGGAGGGGTCCCTGGCCGCGTGTACGTGTGCATTCTCATTCATTGGCCGTCTCTCTGTCCCACCACGATCGTCCTTCGTGGACGATAAGGATCGCGAGCGCGCGAGGTCTCGACCGCGGATGCACGAGAGCCGCCCAGGACTGCCAGGATGACGACCGTTAAGGACGAGGACATTGAACCTTGCGGCGCGGCGGTGCTTCCCCTTTCGTGGCAGCCGCGGTTCTCATTCTTTTCTCCCTCTTTCTTTCTCTCCTAGACCGTGCAACGATCGTTCGGCTGTTCCCCTCGAGGAAACTTCCGAGCCTCGGAACCTTGAAACTCAGCGAGCGCCCGAGCTCTTGGTTACCCAGCCGCGTGTGGGAACGTTTCTTTTTCAACGGGCTTTCGATGTTTAGCGTTGGACCGGTATTCTGTACCTTTTCAAACGGATGAAACTGCGTCGCTGGTTTGACCCGGGCAAGTTGCTGTTCCCAGCCATAACTTCCCTCCAGATTTAATCCTCCTTGGATCCTACGTCCATCTACCTGGGAATATTAAATTCTACTGTGTTCAGGCGTACTTCAATGTGAACGCGACGAGGAGCAGCTCGAAGATTACAAATCTAGGATCTACTGTCGTATTCTCAAAACCGTATGTAGGTACTCGTGTTCGTAACGAAACAGTTTTCCCAAGAAATTCAAGCTGCTCGACGTCACCCTATCGGAGGATCCATCGCGACTTACAATTAGTAGGTCAGCGAAGAAGTGCCATTCCCGGACAATTTTAATTGCGTTCTCCTTTCACGACGATCGTCGGTATGATTTCTGCCCACTTCCGTCGCGATATAAATTACGGAGTCGGGAACGAGGGCGGGGGCGGGGGGGGAGGGGTGTGTGAAGCTGAAGAAGAGCGCGAACGCAGTGAGAGGCTCTGCCCTCGAGACACGCGTGTCGTGCTCGAACACACGCGTCCCCGGGGCGTTTCACGTCCGTGTCCTCGTTATTGTGTCGCGCGAACCCTCCGTGACTATATCGCCCGATGGGGTTTCAGCCGCCCCACGAACCGTTCCACGCTCGTGCATCCCCCTTCCTCGTCAAGGGTCATTTCTTCGTCTTCTTGCCGACGTCCTCAAGCTTTCCCCGGCGATCGATGCGCGACAGGTTTCTGTCACGTGCTCGAACATTAATGCCTTTCTCGGCGACGCATGAATTTACGGCGCGCCCCGTTAGCCACTACACCTGTGTACGATTGATAGCACCCCGAGTCGATCGATTCAACGGTCTCTCCGTACTCTATCTTCGCGACGAGATCACATTTCCAGGGGGAAGAAAAATTGCGCCCGTTCGCTCGTTGAATCGAGACTCCATCGTCTATTGGACAGCTTATCTGTCAGTTGATAGTTGGTGATCTATATCATCCTCGAATTCGGAGAATATCGAACAAATAGCTGGCGTCTACATATCGACGTAATAACGGAATGACGAAGCAAAAAGGAATCTAAAAATCAATTAGAGTTTGAGCCCGAGGAACTACATAGAGCAGCGGTTCTTAACCCTTTGTTACAAATGAATTTAAAGCAATAATATTATATACCTACATCGTTGGTCCGCGGTTGAAAAATTAACAGTTCGAGTCACTTGAGCCACGATTTGGTGCGAGCTCGAGCAGCGAAGCGTCTGCTTGTGGGAGATTGAGAAATTGAAAGCCTCGACGTTTAGAAGATCCGATCAGCAGCTCGCGTCCGGTGCTCCGCTTTGAGCGAGCTTTAAATCAATACCTTTATCGCGAGCCATTGTCACCGGGCCGAGAAGAAGGTTGCACGGGCGAGGCGTTTGAGCGTCGTCAAAATTTCAAAGTTTATCGGGCCATGAACGTCGGCTCGAACAGGACGGGGACACGCTCCCGCTTTGTCATCGGCATCTAATTAATCTTGCTTCCCCGCCGGTGGCCCTCCGGGTTTCGGCTCTCGTTCCGTTCGACCTCGAGTTTCAAGCTGCTTGGAAACTACTTGATGGCGTCCCATAATACGAGCGTCGCTCGGCGACGGCGACGACAACGACAACGACGGGGCCAGCGCGACGCGTCTTTTCGAGGGCTTCCCTTTCTAACGACTTCCTCTTTGCACACTTCGCCGTTCCCTGCTCCGTCTTGATTTGATTTCCTTTGTTTCAACAGCTGGGCGAATCTCATCGGAGGCAATGGAAATGCTCGCGTCGCCGCGCGTTTTAGGGATTCGCCGGGGCTGAGAGACTCGAAGGCTGCCTCGCGGGCATCCGCGACGAGTGGAAGCCGCGATCCGCGCCTAGCTCTAGCCCTCGTCTGTCCGGTACGGCAAGGCGAGGACGCCGCGGAGAACTAACGAAATTACTCGGTCTGCAAAGCAGGCGAAACCGGTTTCACTCGTCGACTCTCACTAGATGCGTTCGGCCTCCACGTGAGACTGCGCGGATGATTGGCGGTGTGCAGTTTAGATCGCGTTTAGTCTGTCGGCCGCGTGTGCCTGATATATTCGTCAACAGGCTGGAGAATCCATTCAGGGCGATCGAAGTCGGAAATCGAAGATTCAAAAAGAAAAGGTACCGTAAACTGGGGGAACATTGTCAGCTAATTAACATGTATCAAAAAAGGAAAAGGATAAACAAATTTATGCATTTTGACACTTGCAGTACATTCACAAAAGATGTAATGTTATGATAGGATACGTACATAAAACAAATGTAAAAATGTTAATTTTTAATGTTAACGTTTCACTTTTATATATTAGTAAGGCCAAGGATAGGAAAATGCTCGAAAAACATGCCAATGTTCCCCCAGTTTACGGTAGCTCAGGCGATGCTAATAACGTAAGCATCTTATCGTTCGGCAATCAGAATTCTCGAGAACTTGCCACTTTTTCTAAACTCCCATCAGCTCTCGACAATAATTTTCTGCTCGCGACTTCGTCGGCACACAATGGCGAAGTAGCTTCGAATAAATTGCAAGCCCGCGTGGGAGCACGCCGCGCCAATATAGAGCTCTGTCTTCCTCAATTTTCCGCGGAAGCTGCACGGAAACAGAGGGAGCCCGCGTAACGAGCGCTAATTCCTAGCGAATAATGAAAAGCTATACGGGGTAACGAGCGTTTGTCGGGACAAAGGGAGGATTTTTAAATGGATGCCTAATGGATTGCTCGCTCGACGGTCACTTTCCGCGGAGGGGGGGGGGGGGGGGCGCCTCGCGCGACGAATCAGGAATCGGGGGCGAGATGAAAAAGCTACTTGTACCCGCTCGTAGCGGAGCTGTTACGGTCGCGAGGCATTATTGCACGGCATTATAACTACCTAATCGAATGCAGCAACCTTGGAGCGGCTGGAAAGAAGGTCTCAGGCGGACCTCGAATTAGTATCTCGATGGAATGAGGTCGACGAGCGAGCACGTGAAATCGTGCCTCCGCGCTCCTCTATTCCGCGCGCCGTCGCCGCCGCGGACTTTCTACGAGTATCGCTCGAGCGAGCGTTCTCTCAGAAAAAGAGCTTGGTTAACATTGCACGGGTCCCGGCATTTTTGTCGTTCAAGCTGAACGAGTTGAAAGGTGGGAGGAGCTTTCGTCCGAATTTCACTCGCGCGGGGTTGAACGAGCCGCCGATTTGAAAAATGTGTCTGCCTGGAGCGGGACGGGCTGTAGAATTTTATTTATAATTCAGCGCGCGCCGCGGCTGAATTGGAGAGGAAAATATGGGGGGTGGGTGCGGCGAAACATACGCTGCTCGCGATGTGAGTTATATGAATTGTATAACTGTGCGCCTCGGAGACGGAGAAATGTGTTTGTAGGAGGTGAATAACTAGGCGGAATCATAACGAGCTTGATTGGATAAATACATATTTTCGCCGTCTGTACTTCCACTTTGTAAATATTCTGGTAGCATTAGAATTTCTCCAAGTTTGCCATTTGCAAAGTAAAAGGTATACAATTACGGTGTCATAATTCGCAGAGCGTCGAAAGGGAAATTGGGCAAAGGGATTCCAGCCAGATATCGCAGGGGTTGAGCGCGATAGGAAGCGATCGAGGGGAGAGACAGTCAGCGGGAGGTCGAGCGTTGATTGTATCCCGCCTGTAAATAAAAGTCGACGTAATTGGATTCATACCCTCGCGTTCGAAGATGTCCGCTCGTCCCCTTGCTCCTACGATGCCCTCGTTCGCTCTAACTCCACGGAATAAATGTTTCCTGTCGCCGACGACCCGTCAAGTATCAAACTGTCCCTCGGAATTGTCCCTTTGCATTTCCGTTAGTGAATCCTTGCCTCTGTGACACCAGAAGCGAACAAAATCTCGACCCGTGAGTCGAGGATCGAGGATAGTCGCTCTCCAGACGTTACTCCAGGAAAAAATAGCAATGGGAAGCGTACCTATCGCAAGAAATTCTGTCGCTTCAAAATCGATCGCGAGAGGAAACTTTTAATTCGCTAATTGACCGGGCCAATTAGACTCTCGGGTCGATATTAATTTAATAGGGGACGCGAAAGTTGTTCTTCTGCGGATGCTGCGTGGATGGACGGCGCGCAGGCTCGCGCGGAATTCAGGCATAAGAAGCAGAAGAGGCCGACTGTCCGCCGCGGTATGCCTGGAACGAGCACCGGTTGCCGTAGTTTACCGTTATATCTCCGTGAGAGTCTTCGCCCCGCGGAAAGTTGCCTTTGGTGCGCGCCACTTTGATTCCTTTTTGCAATCGGGCCACTCGATTATCACAATTCACTCGCATGTCGAGGGGAAGCTCCCGCCGCGCGAGGAAAATCACTAAATCACAGTCCTCTCGCGGCAGACTTCGCAGCGGCGTAGCAAAACTGCGCTAAACTCTGCCGCACGCTATGAAATTTCGAAATCCCTCTCCTCCGTGCGCGAGAGTTTCGTGGAGGCCGCTGAAAGAAATAGCGACTGTTACCTATATTTCGACTTCGTCCAGGACCCGACATCTGTCGAAGCAACTCTTATGCCTATGAATATTAATGAGGGCTGCATTTCGCTCGGGCGAAGGAACATGTTTTTTCAGCGACGTGTATACGGTTCCGAGGGTCCAGAGCCGCGCGTATAAACGATGGAATCGTTTGGTACCTTTTATCAGATTTCCTTCAGCGATCCGCTCTCCTCCCCCCTGTTTTTCGCCGTCTCCGCGGATCTGACGCGATTCATGAATATTCTAGCGTCGATTACCGCCGGAGCAGCGTTGCGGCTCCTCTCTAGCATTGTCGTTTAGCAGGGGGTAGAGGGAGGGAGGGGGGGGGTGGGTGTATAGTGATGTCGTTGCATCATTCGCGTCCCCAGCCGTTTCCCCGTGTGTCGTACTTTGCCGCGGTGCCTCGAAAGCTTTCGCGGGGAAATGTAAAACGTGACTGGCTGCCCGATGAGAGCAACAAGATTGCGCCGCGTCGAAAGGCGGAGATAATGAAAACCCAGGAGAGAGGAGCGCCACGCCGCGCCGCGAATCGCCGCGTTTCAAACCACGTTTGTCGAGTCGAATTCGTTTGCATGCCGTTGACGCGCATTCATATTTAATGCCGCATTAACGGCTCGACAAATGGAATTGATGTGGTCGAATTGGAGTTGGCCACGTTTGGAAAGAGAGGTTGTTAATTTCACTAGACTTAGTTCGGTTTATTCCAATTCAGTCTGGTTTGATTTAGTGAAGTTTGATTCAGATTGCTTTAATTCGGCTCAATTTGACGCACCGTCACTCAAGTCGACGATCAAAGACACGCATATATAACCCTGAAAAATACAGTTTGCCTCAACGAGACACTTCCTCGCGCCACGATAAAGCACGCTCCATGCGCGCCAAGCGTTTCGATCCGACTCTATCGCGGGCTTTCGCGCACTGATAGCGCTTAATCCGCCCGGAGCGAGATTTAATTGGTCGCGTTCGCGTGCCGAATTCCAGTACTCAAAACTTCCCTGCAGCAACACGAAACTCCACTCTTTAGTAAGATGGATCGCTACTCGCTACACAGTAACAGAGACAAGAATCTTAGCCATCAGAACTTTCATAACACGTACCTTTGAATTTGAATCGACGCACCCTTTCGAACCAGAGCTGGGCATTACTCGAATAAATTTCATACAAAAAAATTAGTCGTTATTCTCGAATACACTTTGTTTTATTCGCAATTCTTATCGAAATTATTCGGGTAATGCTCAACTCTGTTTCGAACCTAACCACTCACTTAACCCGTAAGAGGTCGCGCCCGGAGGAAACCTCCGGGTATATACTATATATCATTAAATAATAAGAGCATTATTTCGCATTATGGCAGCATTATTTCGCAAGATTTATGTCGGCATTATCTAATAACGAAAACTTGTACCTTCTTCTGCGATATGTATAAGATTAAAAACGTATTTTTAGTTTAACGATTTATAAATATTTCTTAGAAAGTATACACTGAAATATTAATCTCAACATCCAAAACTGTGATTCTGAACATTTTAAACTAAAGATCTGCGTTAATGTATGTATTACTACTCAAATTGAAACCCGGAGGGTACCTCTGTGTGCGACCTCTTACGTGACATTTGGTCCGCGACCTGTGCCGAGTTAAAGTGCCACCGACGAGAGACACCATTGCCGAAATCTTTAAAATCTGAACGCACCACGACAATTTTATTGAACGGAAGAACGAAGTAGAATTGCGAAAATTGGTGTCCCATCGTCCAACTAATCACCGTCTCCATTTCACAGTCGAAAACCGTGCCCTCCGGGCAATTAAGTGCAATCGTACGACACGGACCGGGGCCGGAGGGTGTGTGTGAAACGCCAAAGGAGTGCACACAGGCGCTGCTCCGTATGACGTAAACGTTATACGAGCGACTCCCGTATAAACTGCGCCCGTAGACTTAGCGGTGTAGTTGTCACGGTATATACTGCGCCGCGCGATATAGTTACCCGCGTAGTTACAACCGGGGATTATCATTGCCCCTGCGCGTAATTGCTTCTCGGCCGTGTACGGTTGCACGCACCACGGATACGCCGTGCGTCTGCCAGCGGGCACACGTGCGCAGACGGCGCACGTACACTCTGGATCATGTGGCACATTATATGTGCAGTATGTACACACGTTGTCAAAGATACGGTGCCGTTAGGTCGCTGCAACGGTGACGATATTTCGCGGTTTCAACCTGCTGTTCCTCGAGTCGACTTGGACACCGAGATTCCATGATAATCGCTGTCAATTCTGGATGGGTACTCCGGATGTTAGCTCTACCAACGCGTGTAGTTCTTTGGTTAGATTGAGGAGGGAGGGAATAGAAGTTGTGAGTCGACGGTATCTAGGACTGAAAAGGAGGAAAGAAAGGAAGTGTGCGTTTCATCCTGGGCCTGCTATTAGACACGCCAGTAAGGCTTTACCTATTTAGCAGACCCTACTTTAGACGCGGGAATGCACAGTGGACTTGGTACCTACTTTTAGCGACCAAAATTTTGATCTTTCTCAAACTTGGTGATCAAGGGTTTTTAACGTCGCTGATAACGAATCTGACACCAAAAATGCAAAATTTAAGATGGCGGATTCAAATTTATAGCCAAAATTACAAATACCTTTATATCGATTTTTTCCAATGCAAATTCATTTTCTATTATATAATTCGACTATTTATCGTAAATTATTTGTGGCTAAAATTGAATATCAATTTTTTCCGCACAAATTATTGTTTTATCACAGAATTCAATTAAATACTTATATTTTTGTAAAAAGCACACGTGTGCTAGAGAAGAAAAGAGGTAAAAAGAATCAGTTCTAACATTATCTTTGACTAAAAAAATATAACTAAGAAGCAATGAAAACATCTGGCAACGTCCGCTTCTTTCAAATCGCGCCTCAAGCGGGTATGCAGCTACACGCGTCCAGGACGCCCAAATACCTCGTGCGTCATTTCTAAAAGTCTGCATAAAATTGAAGACTGCAGGGGACTGCACTTGAAATTTGCATGCTTTTGTCAACAATTGTGTAAGCTTTCATGTAAGAAGAGTCCGACGTTAATCACTCTTAATCATTTTTTTATAAGCCTTCTCAAAGTTTAAATTGACATAAACATTGCACTCTTTGTACATCGACTAAAAAATGCTTATGGCACGTATAAATAACTGAAATATACTTCCTTACCTATATAACTGTATAATACAAACACGCATTTTGATGTTCTATAACGAGTAATTAAAACAATTAGATTCACATAAAATTTCATAATTTTGTCTTCGTAATATTGTATCTAAACAAAAAGTCGTCTGAAAAAGGAAAGGTATGCGGATCTTGAAGCTCTGGAGGGTTGTCAATTTAACTGTGGGGTGTTAGGAAATAGGGCGAAGCAGGTATACGTACATAGGAATCGGTAGTCGAGGGAGAACTTGCGAATACGGAGGTGTCATACACGTTCTTCCAGATTGTGTCCCTAAAACTTTGGTGCCGTAGCATACTTGGCAATGAATGCGACCCAAGGCAACGGTAACTGGTGACCATAAACAGTCCGTAAATGACTCAGAAAGTACGAGGATAACGGAGTCGCGTTACTCACGTTAGCGAGATTACTACCTACGTACCGAACCGAAGCGACCGTAGTAAACGAAGTCGCAGGGCTATCGGCGTTTACTATGCCAACGTTACACGCCGGGCAGAAACGTTTACGAACGTCTGCATTTGTCCCCGTTCATCCTGCCGCGCTACCTCGGAGAGCACTTGCCGTGTTAGAGACACTCGAAACGTTCGATTCAAGTTCCAGCTAGGTGCACGCCAGCTGCCTTTCTCTTTCGCGCGGATGTTGCGTGACGCGCGATGGGGGATCGTTGATTTTCGTTCCGTTGGAAATTAACGCCACCTCCGTTATCCGTGACATCGGCCGCGCGTGGACGATTTAACGTCGCCATAAGGCCCGGACGGCGTCCCTCGCGTGAATGGTTCCATGCGCAATCGGCCGTGTACACGATTCGTACGTACGACTTGTACGCGCGTTCTACACACTTACGTGAAAGATACGACGTCGTTATTTAGCAGGCTGCAAGGGCGCGTGAGCTAACGATCCTCTCTCTTGATTCGTTACGCTGAACGTTCCTTAGGTCGATTCAAATCCTCGAATGGATAGTTCTTCTGCGTCGCATGGCACCGCTTTTATTTCCTCGATCCTCTTTCCTTGCAACCTCTGTCGAACGGGTCTTGGAGTACTTGGACCCTTCAGGATTGATACGAGCAGACGCCGCAGCGATAATCGTGGCACAATTCGAGAAGCTCGCCTCCTGTTACGCCGGCCGTCGGGAGCCAGCTCTGTTTCTCTCATCCGCGGATAATTCTCCGTCGAGAGCTCGTTGCATATTTCATTTGCGACGGGTGGAGGCTTCAGTGATGCAAATCGACGGCTACAGCCGCGATCTACCCTCTTCCCGGGCGACTTTCCGCGGTTTCTGGCTCGCTTGGTTTATAAACGAAACTCGAACGTTTCTCGATGGGCGTATCGATTCGGTTCAGTTTCGAAGAACGTTGCTTTTGTCAGCAGCTAAATGGTCGGAGCGTAAGTTTCTGATTCAAACGAGACCAGAAATCGTCGGTTATACTTTGGATCTTGTTAATGGTAGAAGAGATAGTTTGAAAGAATTCTAATATGAATTTTATAGACTTTATCTGCTACATTCAACGAAGGAATAACTTTCTCTCCCAGCGTGCAGTTGCTTAAAATAGCACATTCCCACTGAAATAACTGGTATGCAAATGAATAGTTTTGTACACAAGCGAAAATTGCGAACGTTCCACTGGAAATTCTACGCTTTTTCATTCAAAAGTCAGTCTGTTAATTATCTTCCAACTAACAGAACCCACGTAAAGAGAGTTATTCTTGATTAAAAATTCCACCTGTCGTTATCAAACGTGCGCCAAATTAACTTGCTCGTTTGTGGGGGCACAGAGCGCCTTCCGAGCAGGGAAAATTATTACAATTTTCATAATCGAGTTCATAATGTTTCCCACATTTTTGCTCGCCTTCAGTGAGAACGATACGCATAAATACGAAAATGCAGAAAGATGAGGCGATTCGTAATCTATCTCTGTTTGAGGAATCAAAGACTTATTTGAGGGGCTCAATCTTCCAATGAGTGAGAACACAGGATATTCCTCGGTCGATTGGCAATGTATTAATAAGGACTCGAAATTACGGATGTGTATACTGGACGAAACGAGGCCACATGTTCACGGGAAGCTAGGAAAGGGGCTCGCCCCCGCAACCGATCAATTATCGTCGAGGCTGGGTCGTTTATTTGCCTGCGGCGAAGGTAACCGCTCGGCGGATTTTCATCGTGGCTGAACCGCCGCTCGTCTTCGATCCAGTTTTACGGCGCGTTTTTTGCTGGCTGGTAACCCGACCGCGGCGCACCGAACACACTCGCGTGCAATTTTCCCGTTCTATTTAAGTGCACCGTCGCGTTTGCGCCCCGCGCGAGCGCGCCTCCGTCGTATAGGCCGTTTCACTTAACGGTACCTAGAGCAAGGCAACAAACGGGAGCTTGAAGCTGTTCGCTGTTAAACATTCATTCAAAGATCCATTGTTCCCGATTCCTCCAGGAAACTAGAAAATAAAACAAAAGAACCTTATTCAGGTTCACACAACATTGCAATTTTACCTTTGCTTAATAATTTAATATTACAAACACAACCTTGCAACACGTTAATGACCTGTGTTCCCTAAAAAATGCTCTGTCAGTCGTAAAAACGGACTTCCTATAAAGATCAATCGTTTAATTAGAAACAGCAGAAAACGCTTCCTGCGTCGTTTCGCACGACGTGGAAATATGCCAGCGTGACATGGCGCTTTATGCAAATGCAGGACGCGATATGCGGCTCTCTGTATCATTGGATCTTGTCCGTTATCCTCAGTTTTACCAGAGGACGTTTCCTACACGGGCCTAATCTCTTCCTACACGGGATTCCGTGTACCACTGTGCGCGGTATAACTCTCCTTGTACACGCGCGCGACGCGAAGCAACCTGTACGCGTTCGCCCGTGCGCGCTCCGCTCGCGAATCCGCTCGTGCGCTTGGCGCGTACATCACCGAGGCATGCACGCGTCACACGGCCTGCGCGCACCTTCTATTTATGAGCGCATCTATGCTAACGAAGCCAAGGGGTTGCTGCGGAACGCGGCGACACTCTGTGCTCCCATTGCCGTGCCGATCGTGCAAAGTCTTGTTGCCTGTTGGTATATGCATACCCTTTCATGGGCTGTTTGTTGCTCGAGGCACTCGACTTGTAGAAAAGAAGCCTGCGAATGACTGTAATCACTCCATAGCACGCAACAGAAGTTTGGTATATGAAAGGAAGAACGTGGCTTTGTAAAAGACTTTGTACGATATAGGATAGACCGGTGCAAAGAAAAAATAAAATAAGGCAGCTGATGCAAAAATAGGCTATTCAAAACATCCTCAAATTTTAATTTTCAATTAATTTAAAATAAAAATGTTTCATCTACGTCATTGTTAATTTGTAGTCTATATTGTATTGTATTTTTTTTTATTTTTTATGGCAAATTTTACAGATGTATCAATATGCCCCAAAGGCAGATTTGGGTAAATTGATACTTATTACACTTTGCTTACATCCAAGTAACATTTTTTTATTTGTTTTGTATGTAGTTTCTCAAGTTTCCACTTGCAATATATAAAAGAGGAAGGGCCATAGTATATTTTATCCTGTTTGTTATTAAGTAATTAATTCAAACAAAAATGAGAATAATTGAAGACTGAAAAACGTATCAACTTGCCCCGGTCTCTCCTCTACAGTGAATAGCCTTCGCGAAACTCACGATCGTCTGCAAAGACAGATATGATAAAGGCAATCTGGTCACTTTAGGTTCTCGAGTGGTTATTCCCTGCCATTCCATCCATCATCAATTTGCTCCACCTTCGCTGTTTTTCTGTTCCTGCGCTTCCTTCCTCCCGCATTGTAAAGGTAATTATCCGCCCTTTAACTCAGTTATGAGTCAAAACCGCGGTAAAAGCATCGACGAGCTGACAATGAGTCAGAGCTGTTATTAGGTGGTAAACAGATGAGCTGGCGAGCGTAGGCTGACCTGGCGCAAAGTTGGGTGCCGTGCCTGACCTGGTTCAAAGTGGCGGAAGTGACCTGGCGCGGACAGAGTCTTTTGTCCCGACTATAGCCTCTATAAAGAAGGCCTTGGGGTCGGGGCAGCAGGTCTTCCCCAATTAACAATTCCTTTTTCTTCTTACATTAGGTATACCCCATTCGCAGGGAATCGTGCAGCAAAAAAGAGAGAAACCCCTGGACTCTAATTTGCACACACAATTTAAGGAGGATTTATTAAGTCCCGTATCAGATTCCGTCCCTGTCATTCCTCAGCGAGAACAGTGTTTTTCCCTGCCACGGCCGAAGCGTTCTTCGATACCGAAAACGGATGAATCACGGCGCGATAGGGGCTCCATGCTGGTGGATGAGGGGGGTTGAATGGGCCGCGTGGGGAAGGGGTTGCGGCGTGGACGACAGAAATTGAAACGTCGCGCGGAAATTGAACGGCACGGGGAAACCTTTCTCGCCGTCGTATTCGTTTTCGCGCTCGCGGAAATGGGAACGTTGCTCGTAAACGCGAATCCTTGCGAATCCGCTGGGCGACTTTTTCCTCGCGATGCTACGCAAGGCGAGCCGCGGTGCGTGTTCTTTTTAATGTCGACGGAACTTTTGCTCCGCTCTGCCAGCAGCCCCCGCCACAGCCGGAGCGTACCGCAACTCGACACCTCGGTGTCCAGCGATAACGAGTCAGGCGTACCTACACGTCGAATCGAGACGCGGCAGCTCGATCGAGTCGTCCCGTTTCTCCGAGTCACGCACTCCTGCTCGTATAAATTCAACCTTGCTAGTTGGCGAATGATCGATAGCATCGCGGAGCATTCCCCTGCGTAGCGATCTTCCCTCGGTGGGATCCTGCGTTAATGGTTAACCTTTCCATCGCGAAGGCTGCGTGGACGTGTTCCGAGAATGTGACGATTGTGCGCTTGTAGCGCGTAGAGCGCGCAAGGACGACGAGGACTATGAAAACGCACTAAAACGTTGTTAAGGGCGTCGTAAGTTTACGGTTTTAGCGGTCGCATTACCCATCTGTTGCAAATCCCATGAAATATCCCATGTTCAGGGAACCTCGCTAATTACTTGTAAGGATGCAGATAAATTTATCCCGAAGGCAACCTTGAGACTTTGAAACGGGCAATGGGACAGAATTTTAATAGCGCATTAAGGTAAGTTTTTCTATACGCGTCTGGACGCAGCGTCCAGAAATTCAAAGTCGATTTTCTCGAGAATGAACCGCGATACCAAAAAAAGTTACTCATTCTTTTCTACTTATAGCAAGTAAATAAGTCGATGAAAACGAATAAAATTTTTTGATATTGCGCTTCATTTTCGAGAAAATCGACTTTGAATTTCTTAACCTTGCATCCAGTCGCGTATAGGAAAACCTACCTTTAGGCAACTCGCTCCAGTCCCTTCGTTTAGCCCTCATCCGTCCCTTGTGCCAATTTGACGCAAACACAAATGTACATGGTACACGTTGCGATGAATGTAAGAAAGCAGTATCTATGCTGTCACATCGCTATATTGTCAGTGAACGATGTGAGCAATCGTATGCCTGAATATACTGAAATTTAATTTTTTTTATTTTCAATAAAAGAATTTGCAAAGTTAACTATTTACCTTTTCATTATATTGATTTTTTACCATTTTGTGAATTGGACACCAAGGGACAAATTAAATTGGGAAAGTGAGGGATGGATGGTGTTAACTTACTTTCGTAGCCAATTGCTAACCCTCTTATACACCAAAAGCAGAAGATTCCTCTCAAGCGTTCGCGCCTAAACGAGAGGCAGCCACCGCATCAGGAGCCTATCACACACCCCGAAGCCGCCGTTCGATTCATGCAAATGCACCTCGATCGGTGGATAAGGATCAGGGAGCTGGTGCTGCCCGTGCTCGCGGTCGACCTTCGACATCCCGATCGAACAGGTTGCGCCGCGACCACGCGACTGGATCTCGAGGGAAATGGCGAGAGCCGGTGAAAGGAGAGGCTGAGCCGGGCTGTGCGCGATCGACGAAATCGAGCGCGAAACGGCGCGGCGGACGTTAATGAAGAGAAGGTGAATCGCGGGGAATGTGTCGCAAGTGGCAAACTGTTGCGGCGTAGCCGTCGAGGATGAAGAAGGGACGACACGAGGAGGAACGTGCAGTCTCGTCCTTGGCGGTGTAACGACGAGAATTATATTCAAACGAGCTCTTCCTCGCCGGTTAACTCGCCCCGCTTAGCCGCGCGCGGCGGCCAGCGAGCGGCGTCGCGGAAAAGGAGAGCGAAACGGAATCGGATGGGGAGCGTAGTAGACGAGAAAGCCCGAAGAGAGCGAGGCTTTCGGGGAACAGGGAGGTGACGCGGGGATAGAGAATCTGTGAGAACCAGAGGATAATACGGGAACCCTGGCTCCCTTAGGTTTCCGGGAAACGCTGGAGCGCTTAATTGGTTTCTGCTCTCGAGGATCGCCAGTCGAACGCGCTTCCTACCCAGAAACACCTCGATAGGAATCTGCTAGGGCGGGGCAGGGAAGCTCCACAGTTACCGATCCTTATTCCCTGACCTTTCACACCGGCGCCCAGACGGGGGCTGTTTACGAATCTTCTTTCAAAAGCGCCCTTTTCATGGATTTTCATGGTGGATGCTTCGGAGTTGTTTGTGAATGCTTCTTCTCGTAGAGTGAATATAAAATGGTCGATTAGCGAGTCGGAGGAGCGTATTGATGATAAGCGTTTAAACACGAATGTAGAAGGAATCTTAAGCTTGTATCAAAATCCTGTGGGGTCACGTTGAGTCGGGGGAAAATGTCTGAATTTCTCGTTCACGAGTGTCGTTTGGAGAGAGTCATTTCCATCAGACATCATCGATTTCACTTTTATAGGAGAATAACAGCGACTGGGAGGTGTTACTGGGTTATTCGGAAGAGTTTCGATTAGACGACTCAGGAGTCAAACTTCAAAACCTTTTTAATTTCATTCTTTGTGAGACTCGAGGCATACTGCTCCTAGCGATAATGCCATCGATGTGCCGTTCTTCGACAGTGAAAGTTTCGTTTTCTTTATTTACTTCCTTTAACTACATTATTAAGGTACAGAAGTAGTGCATACTTTGGAAACACTTAAAAGGCACTAAAGGACACACTTGATATTAATGTATCACTTGAATGTGTACTTACAGTAGAGCGTCAATTATCCGAACCTTGATTAACCGAACCATTGCTGCATCATCAGTATCCCCACCACGTCTTGGAACCAGGGTAGCGGTACCGATTGATTCATTGATTATTGCGTAATATACATTACATTTCAAATTACAGCAGTAGTACTCTTGTATTTAATAAGTAAATTTAGGTGTAATTCCTATAGTTACAAACTGGGTAAGTACATGCATGCTTCGTTCTCCGAACTGTTCGATTTTCCGAACCACCTCGGTCTCAAGCAGTTCGGATAATTGACGCTCTGCTGTAAAGATATTCCAAGCAGGAGGCTACACCAATACTTTTTTGACCTACTATAAATAATTCTGCGCTCACAAGGGAAGTTAAGCAACCCGGAAATTCAGAAAATTATGCAACTGTGTGCGCAAGTAGAGTAGTTCATCCGTAAGACAAAAGTATTTTTTGTTCGTGTCATAGTGCGGTTTTAGGGCGTGAAATCACCGCTTGAAAAAGATGCAGAATTTTCTTTGTCATGGAATATCTCGAGAACGGTGAGAGATATCGAAAAGAAATTTAAACAAAAGTTGCGTCTTCTTTTTATATGCATAAAAAAATAATTATCGAATTAAAGATTGGTGGTAGGGGTGACTTGAAAAGTAGGGATATTTTCGTCAATTAATCGAGTCCCTCTGAAGAAAAGGTACCAAGGCGACCGCACAGTGCCGCAATACTGATTACAGACCGCCTACGCTTTTGAGCTCGACAAGTTTGAAAGAAACGACTGTGTCAGGTTTCTTTCAGCGTCTACGAAGAACAGCGTAACAGCGGAAAGCCAAGGTCTTCTCCCTGGCACGAATTACAAGAAGAATGAAACGAATCGCGGCTCTCCGTCTGTCGCAGCTGCAGGCGCCGTAATCGCCGGTGCATCGGCTTTCGTGCGTTGCACCTGCGTGCTGCACTAGACCAGCGTGCAGCTCCTTAGTGGGTCGCCGTTCTACGATCGATATATTCACCTTGTTCAGACGCTCAATTCGCCCCAGTGACCTAGCCGCGTCGTTTGCCAAGTAGGAGGATGCACTTTCTCTGGAAGCCAGCGCGCCGTCGTTCCTCGGCTCGCCGTCGGCCAAATCGATCCGAAACACCGCCCTCAAAATATCGCGCGGCGTCGCGACAGAGTCCAACGCGCGATCGTTTCGCCCCTATCGAGCGCCAGCTCGGAAAAGAAGCCGTCGGTTTTATTGACCCAGTGACCCGTATCCGTGACTATCCCGGCCGCGATATCGTGGCGACCTGTGCCCCCGGTCTGCCTCCCGGCTGTCAAACTCGCGCGAACATTGGTTTCATAACGGTACACCAACAAACAAGCCACCGTGTCGTAAAGCACCGCGGTGCAAGCTATCATTTACCACCGTTTGACGATGTAACGCGACGCTTTACGACCCCGACTATTTGCCCCGCGTTGTTCCTAAGCACCGGCCAACAAATTGCCAAAGAAGCAGTAGGCGTTCCGTTCCTCCACGCGGGAGGGAGCGCAAACGAAACGATAGAAACAGGCTGGCGTACACCATTGATCCTCGGGATCGATGCACCGCGTGGTTGGCAAATTTACTCGATCCCCAGGCGCGCTTAAAACGCGCCCGTGGCCCGGGCTGGTTCTCTTATTAGCCGCAATTACACCGTATCCGCAAACAGAGGAGTACGTGCCGCGTTTACAACGGAGCAGTCGCCCATTAAAGCTCGCTCGACCGGACGATTCGCTCGCTCCTCGTTCTTGGGAACGAGATAGCGATGGACGAGGTGGATCCGTCGTGTCACGGCCGCTGGTAATCGACCCGTAAACCGGTACCAAATTACAATGTAACTGTGCTCTGGGCGCGGCGTCTCGCGGTTTACCGCAACCACATACCGAAACCGTCCCGGAAACGAGGCTGCTCGCGCGCGGCAACACGCGCGCGACACGCGTTTCTGAGCTGCTCGGTCCCGTGCCCCGAGGAGCGATCTCGAGGATGACGAGGCTCGATCGGAGGTTGGATCGTTCGCGACGATGATTCCAGGGGACGGCTCGTTAACCGCTTTGACAACGCACGGGCTGCGGTTAAGAATGCGACGCTCGGAAGAGGATCATCCCCGCGCGCAGCCAGATCGCCCTCTTCCGCATTGCGCAGCCTGGACGCTCGGGACAAACCTCCGCTGCGGTTCACGCGTCCTTTTCGTTCCGCTGTATGTGTGCCTTATTGTCTGGATACTGGTATCGTAGGACTTCGCTCGAAGGGGCACTTTCAGTTCGGAGAAAAAAAGCGAGGAGGTACTTGATACGTTCGAGTGGGTGTGTTCAGGGATAAGCATCTTGCAATCCGAGGTTCCGTTTATAAAACATGGGCATTTAGAATTCGGGAACTTAGGGGGCGATGCTGTGAAACCCAGGGTGCATAGGAAATGTGTAGGCGAGAAAAGTATGGGCGACGTAATTGTGTGAAGCCTGCGATGGTGAAGGGTCCGAATTTTGTGCCACATGTTTGTTTTCCTCGTTATTGGCACCAATAAACTGTAGACGCCTGTCTAGATGGGCGTTTAAAAGAAAAGAGAAAAAGTTAGAAACACGCCTGGCGTGTTTACCAGCGAAGAGAACCCTATGACTCTTGTGTGCCCTTGCTGCGTCATAAATCTTGCACACAAGAGCCTCCGAGCCTCCTGCCGTTCACGACTCCCTCCCTCCCCTTTCTCAACTACCTACCCCACGCTTTTGCGTATTTTGAATTTCGAGGCACCAATTTGCCCTTGAGGTCGCGCACGGGGCAGTCAGTAGTATTTCGGCCGCGATACCGTCAACAACTGTCTTCAGAAACGGCTCATATTTGGACAGAAAACTTGTGAAGTGAACACCGTCTTTGTACAAACTATTTCTAAATGTACATTCCATACTGTATTAGAACACATCGTTAATATACGTGAACGTGTGTTTTCCGTTCGTATTTATCGTGCGTGAGTGCAGGTGTTTACGCGACGTGGGACTCTTAAACTTCAGCCGCTCTTTCTTGAGAACGAAATCTCAGATTGCAGAATAAACAACTGGAGATAATTACAGGTACATGGATTTTTGATTCCTTTTGCTATAAATTTTTGGACGATTCGGTTAGAAGTGATCCCGCGTGATTAAGAAATTCGTTGGACAGAGGATGAAAAATTATAGATCTCGCGAGTAATACCGAAGGAAGTGAGAGCTTTCGCTTCTTTTCCAATCCTTTCACTTTTGCTCGCGAGACCTATATTTCTCTTGGAATTCTCGGAGCGCGCGTCCTCGGCTCGTCACAACCGATTTTACCGGACGAAAGTCTCCCAGCGAAAGAGCCGCGGCCGTATTTTTGGAAATTCTGTTGGATCACGATGATAAACTGCGAGGCAACACGATGGCACATAGAGGAAGCGATCCATTTTTCAAAGGGAAAAAGTGTATCGGAAACACGCGCCGTTAACGTGCAATCGATGACATCGTCGTAACTTTATTTTTCCACTTAGCGTGTCGTGCATCACTGTCCTTGAGTAATATATTCCGCCGAGTTCTCGGTGACGGTTTCTTCGACCGTGCGCCCGGTTCATCCTTCTTCCTTGAGCCTTGCTGGTCTCCGAATAGCAGGCGCCCAGAATAATCGCGGAAAGCGAATATTACAGTATTCGTTTCACTACTAATTAGAAAATCGAACCAAACTCCGCAGAAAAAATATGCAGTGAGAAAATCTCAACAATTTTAATAGTAGTAATTTAATATTGAAGTTAATATTCAAGATACAGGTCCGCTGATTCAATATTAACGAGATCGTGTCACTTTTTGATTCCTGGAAAAAAATAAACACGAGGGGCGAGGTCATAGGTGCCTTTCTCGTAAAACTTACAAGTATCATACGTAAACACTTTGTCGATACAGAATGCATTGTTATTCAAACTACTCCTAAAAGTATTCCGATTGGGTTCGTGTTTGGACTAATTTTTATCAGGAAACTCTCAGCAATCGATCGCAACCCTTCTTACTGCGAAAAGCTGAGAATTATAGAAACTTCAAGTTTTGTCAGCCGAGAACATGCGAGTCGTGCTCGACGCTGACCTGGGCTATAGTAACGATTCATTCCGTATTACCGAGTCCCTTTCTTTCCATATTAACGGGGCATTGCTGTATTTACAAAAGCGTGCTTGCACAATTTGTCTATAATGGGAATCTGAGCTACGGAGCGCAGTGGACCGCATTAAAGAGGAGACTTTAATTCACGCAAGCGGCACGGAGGACGGCAGGCAAGTTTGACTGGGAGCAGCGGCGAGAGTTAACGTGACATCGATCGCAGGTTACCCTCGGTCGTTCCGGTTCCTCCGACCCCTTGTCCCCCGCGCTATAAACGGAGTCAACCGTTCGAGCCCCGCAGAGAGAGGTTCTACCGGTTTACCTGCATTATTGAATACTATTTACCGCGGTTATCCACGGATAATTTGTGCCTCGCAAGATTGGACCGTGAATATTGAAGCGCCATTTATCGTGGATTTCTCGTTTTACGCCGAGCATGTTGCCGCTGATAACGTTTCGACAACGAGTTTAAATCCATCGTGCCCGTTCGCCGGCGAGGACCCTGAGAACAGCTGTTCGCATACTTGGGACACGGGCAGGTCCCGGGCGAGCGAGAACGCTCCCCAAGGGATGGACGGCAGGTATTTGTGATCGTGAAAAATTGCCACTTACTGCGAGGTAAAGTGGCGAATCGTGTAAGTCATTGCGGTGTCACTTAACATAGTTCTCAATTTCCTGCAAAAACGACGATCGATCGCGACGAATCCAGTCGCGGCAGTTCTTTTCTTGGCTAGAGTGTTCTCGGATGGCTGCTCTTCCGAACGTGGCTGTTAGAAACTTACGCTGTTAACCCTTTAAATCTCGGCGATCCCGTGGAATCCCGAACAGGAGATCGGAGCGGAGACTCGCGGTTTCGAGAGGTGTATCTGAAACGCGAGTAAAACTGAGGGCTCGGCCGTCAGCCTTCAAAGAAGTAAAAGAAAGTCGCTCGGCCGGTTCAAGGCGATGGTTCTTAGGTTTACTGTTGCAATCTGAATTACGTATGGGGGCAATTTCACGACCGATCTTTGTCGTCGCGGATCGATCGTGGCGTAAATCAGTTTTATGCGGGCAATTTACATGCAATTGAGCTCGGAGTCGCGTCGGATCGGTTTTATAACGCTCTCGTACGCGCGGTTTCGTTGCACAATTATAGGGAGGCGAATAGAGCGAAATTATAGGGATCTGTGAAGGCGCGGATGAAATGAGGGATTTAAGAAATTGCTGTTTCCATCGCACACCGCTTCGGGGCCACCCACTTCAAACTTTGTATCGAGGAGGAAATCGTTTTTCAAGCCGGTCGTGTAACATAGTCTCCTCTTGCCCCGATTTGCATTTGCTTCGTCGCATAGCCTTTTATTATCATCGTTACTCTTAACGAGTTACTTACTGCAATCACCAATTTTTTCCCGGCCCGACCACTTTTCTGCTTATTTATAAATTTAATCTAGATGAAATCTCGACATCTATCGGATCGTGTAATCAGCGATAATGAGCCATTGGGGACGCTTAAGTATGCTTGGGTCTCATTTTCCCGAATTTCACTTAGGTACGTGTTGTAAATTGGGATGATAGAGATAACTACCAATTAACTCTGATTCAGGATTCACCGTACTTCTGCTTACATACATAGTTTGAAAAACTGTCCGAGAAGGAAAAAATCTGTTGTTGATGATATCGTGTAAAATTTTCATCGTCCAAGTATTTGGTCACTCCGAACCTGTCAATTCTTCTTGAAAGTCACTTCATCCATCGACGGAAAGAATGGCCGTAGTTCTATTAGGACGCGGACCGCGTTTTTCACGATGTGGCCGCGGGAAAACTGTTCCCGTTTATTAATTTATCGTGTAAGGCTGCACCTTCGCCCGGGGACCGCAATTCGGTTTCGGACGAAAGTCAATTAAGAGGACGGGGGGGCCACTCGCGACCAGGAACCGCCAGCAATATGACCGAACTGGCCTGGAAATTCAACTTGGCCCACGTTTCGCCGTGATATCGACGCTCCCATCGATCCTCCGGCCGGTCGCCTCGCTAACGGAATTAATTTTTGTCCTCTCGCATCCCCTCTAATCTGCGCCCGCGAATAATTCACGGTGAAAATTCGCGCAACGGGCAGACCGACGCGATATCTATAGGGAGTATTTGTTGAATTTACGTTTAACGTTTCACAATTTTCCGCCCCATCGCCGAATATCCGTGAGGATCCGATTGTATGGCGAGCAGAATTGAATAACGGCGCTTCCGACACGAGCCCCACGAAGTTTGTACTCGATAAAGTCCATATAAAGAGTGCTCCGAATTTTGTATGAAAAATAGACGCGCAAGGCTTCGCTTTTTCGAGGAAACTACATAGATCTGCATATTTGTCGATTGCACGTGCGCCTGATTGCCCTCCTACGTAACCGATTATATTATAAATTATTCATATTTTGAAGATAGAAAGTGCTCGAGGGCTTCAATGAGCTATTGTGAAAAAATTCATCGCTGATAATCCTTTGTTTACCTACCAATAGTTAAATCTAGATTCCCGCATCCATGGCAACGTATTTTCTCATGGACAATAATTATCTTCGAGCTGATAATTATTATGCATCGCAGTAGCCAAAGGCGCACGCGATACCGAATGGCGAGCGTTTAATTGAAAGTGCAACGTTTTTAATTTGTCGTATACTCGGCTCGTTATCAGACGAGAAGGGTTGGGCGGTTTAATTCGCTGACAATGGTAAGGGCACGCGCATCGGACGATAGTCGCGTGACGTTGCGGCTAATTAAAAGCGCTTTAATTAACAACTGGCGGCGATCGAAGGGCAAACTGCCTCCTGGAGACGAGCCAATTCATCGGGAATTCCATATTCATCGCGCGCTCCATTAAGCCGCTACTCGTGCCACCAGCTACGGCCAATTCCAGCCGCAAACTTTGAAAAGCTGGACGCTCCGCGCCCCGACCGTCCCCATTTATTTCAATGTCAGCCGAGATTATCGATGTCCGATTTCCAACGGCCGGCCCTCCCGTTTGCCATTAATATTTACAGACGCGATATCCACAGCTGACACCCACTCGGCGTCTCGCTCCGGGAAAACAGCCAGTCGTTTAGTGGGTTCCGAGGCAACCCTCGCTCCCCATTTCGTATCGTTATCCCGCGAAGAGGGCTGATAAGATTAAAACGCCCAAGCTCTACACGTTTACACAGCAAATACGTGTGTATTCAGCAACGCCATATAAATTCAACGTCGCATAAACAATTCGAAGCACATCGATAAACGGTCGCTCATAAAGGGCGCTTGTGCTAGAACAGACGAGAATCAGAATTATTATTATTATTATTATTTATTTATTTATTTCACGGGACAAGCCCAATAAGAAAATAACAAAAAACAAAAGTACACAATAGTGTACATACAATTCCCGACAATTCAGCGACCGAAAGATGAGATAACCCACCGTTTGAATACTTCAAACGAGGAACCAAAGAAATCAATCCGGTCGGCTACCTCACTTCCCCGCACACAAACCCTAGTGATAGGGTCGCTTTGGCGGATGTTGGTACGGAAAAATTTGACCCGAAACAGCGGAGTATAGCGCAACGGTCTGGACAGAGCGCTGAAGTTGATTAACCCCAATAGCCGGGGACAATTAATGTCCCCATTAATAATCCTGAACAAAACGGACAGATCCGTCAGCACTAATCTCTGCTGCATCGTCAAAAAATTAAATCAAAGAATTACTAGAGAGTCGCTACGACGTTCGGGATGACCTTTGAAAGAGCGGGCGCGAAAGATCGCCGAAGAAAAGCTTCGTTAAGACAGCGCGACAAGGGAACTATTGTAACCGTATAAATTCGAGAGCGAAACAGAATTTTCATGGGTCCCGCGCCGACGCGATAACACTGAATTTTTTATTTCCCCGAAATTTACGATCGCGTGCCGGTTCACCACCTGTGGAACGCCTCGTGCTTCGAGAGCGCCCGTCCGTTTCCTACCCCCGCGAAAATTTACGCCGTCGCGCCGTTTGTTGAAAATAATTACGCGCCAAGTTCTTCGCGCGTTTTCTAGGAATTTCGTTAATCACCGGTCCCCTGCCAGCGCTGAATCACGTCGTCCGGCGGGAACGACTTTTGCTAGGACTTCGCGGGCAATCGATGAAGTTCGGGGGAAGATGAAGCGACGAAAGAGTAACGGCCGGGGGCGGCGGGGGTAGATTTGAAAAGGGGCGGTTAAAATGGATCCGAGTAATTGGCGAAGTCATATTTTTGCTGGAACTCGTCGGGGGACGGCGCAATGGCTTTGGGAAACTTGCGCGCAAGTTTTACAGGGGAACTTCAGCTGGAGAACGGCCTTCGACTTTTCGTCAGCCAGGGGGAGATGGAAGGAGGCCGCGGTTCATCCTTTCCGCATCGCGGAACCTGTCGGGTACCCCGTTTGTAGCCCTCGTCGACAGATTCACGTACAACTTTTATTGCCCGGCCGAATTTATGGGGTGTTTGGCTTGGCCCGGAAACTCGCGGGAAGTATAAATTCGTTTCGCGCGGCAGAGATTTCTGTCTAGAGTTTTATGCTCGGGGAATTTATTCCGCCGACTCTGGCGAAGCTTTTGTCAGGTTCTCGCTGCGGCAAGGTCATTTGCTTCAGAACCTAATTACGAGACGCCGGTTTAGCGTGGTAGGATAAACGCACCAATAAATGAACACTTAAGGGTAATTTATTTATTACCTTTTACGGCAAGACTCCATTGCTTGCAAAAAGAAAAAATCCCAAAACAAACATTACCGTACACGAGAAATCACTCATCACACCCCGAGAACAAAAATTGAAAGTAGGGGAGAGGTGGGATGGAAGGGACACTTTTGTTTAGGACCACATAGTAAAAAAACTAAATAACCAGTCGAGTTCTAATTGGTAACATTAGAAAGGCCAGTTATCTGGCTATAACAGTAGACGGTCATATTAATCTTCTCTCTATATTTACATGTCGTATTTTTCGTTTTTTAAAAGAGTGTGTTTTGTCCCTTTCATAAATTGGCTGTATTGAAAGGGACATGGGTGTTTATGAAGGGGACAGTGCGATAAAACAAGGTAATATTAATATTATTTCTGTAACTATTATTTCGGCTGATACCGAAATCGCAGTATTGATGTCGACAAGTCTACAAGTCAACGTTTTTCTCAAGTTACATAAATACCACGGCATTGCAAAAATAATTGTAACAAACTGTACATTAAGCTTACATACTTAAGTAACAAAGAATAATCCTCACATTAAAAAACACACGATAATACTTTCATTAATAACCAAACACATAATCCTTAGATTAATCCAAACTATGTTAATTAAAAGATCTTAATTGGCACGAAAATTAATCAAAAACATCTTGTTGTGTGGTAAATATTCTTTTATTAACAATGTTCGGTTTATCATAGTAAGATTTTGAAGGGAACACTTTGAAAAGGGGTGTCCCTTTCATAAATTTGTCTTGTGTCCCCTTCAGAATTATGGCAACACAATTGAATACATAATCTCTACAGTTACAATATTGAACAAAAGATTATCTGACATGTGTCTCATTGTTCCTGAATAAATGTCAGTCCAGATGTAATAATAAAGAAATCAGTCATTGGTAACAGCACTTGGCAAAACGTTTCGAGAAAACATGAAAAAATTTACTTTGAACCACGAAAAAATTTAACCGCGTATCACCGCCATCTTTGACATGGTAGAGACCTGCAGTTAGGCATGTTTGGGCATGCATTAGTGTTGCTACAAAATGAAAATACTTTCGTCGTGGGAAGATCCTTTATCTTTCAGATAATTGCAATGTCCCTTTCAATACGTGTCCCTTTCATCTCACCTCTCCCCTACAAACAAAATACCGCACCAAAAGCAAAAACTAGGAAATACTATCTCGTCTGACCGAGTAACCTTTCACGCAATCATCATAACATTCTCATCCAGAACTCTAAGCAGTTCTGACCCTAAAGACGTTCCGTGCAAAAAATCTATCCCCTCGTTACAATTGCTCGCCAACGTACAAATTCTGCAAATTAGATCCGTATCACTGAAACGCGATGAGTATAACGGAGGTCTGAAGAGCAGGTGCTCTGACGGATAGAGTAGGCACATTAAAATTGGCCAGCGAAATCAGGGAATAATTTGTATGTCCGTGTATAACTTTGAATAAAAAGTACAGGTCTGCCACGACTCTCCTGCTCTCAAGAGTCCGAATATTCATGCTTTGATGGACATCGGTAACCCCTCTTATAAGCAACAAAGCGAAGTAATCTATGCTGGATTCTCTCAAGCTGAGATTCGTGCTTGGTAATGAATGAACACCACTATAAAATGATGTTTACGGCGCGATTGATTCCACGTGCTGCTAAAATTGTTTGGATATGAAGCAAGAAGTTAAAAGAAGTCTCTAATTAATAACATTTTAATCGTTTTAATAAAAAAATGTTCATTCACTGGTACATCCACCCTAGGTATCAGAAAAGTTGCACATAGATTCGAGGATCAGTTTGCTAGCTTGCAAGGTAGCTGTCTAGAGTCACTGTAGTATCCTACCATATAGGGAATCTCAGTCAGCCTTAACCCTTCCATTATTCGGAACGTAAAACGAACCTGTCCTACCGAGCTCGTTCACTTTGAACAGCCAGAAACATCTGAATGTGCATTAAACCTGCTGTGACAGGTAACTGGCGCCCGTAACACACCCAGTCGGTCAGATCTATATCGTAACTGGCTTGCCTTCTTGTAAAATTAGCATCCAATTACACTCGATCAACGCTATACCGGCGTAGTCAAACATGTCGATAGCTGGGTAGGATTAAGCCGCGGTTGAATTCGTTTGAAGTGCAAGGAAATCGCATTACGCAGGTAGATTGTGATGACGACGCTCAGATAATCGGGAATCTCGAGACTTGGCATGCTCATCGCCCGTGAGAATCGCGACTATAAATGGGTGAAATTAACTGGAGTATCGCTAGCCGCGGCCGTAACGGCCATAGTTAGGTGCGATTTCCAGGTTAATTCGATCTGTACGGCTTTCCATCATGGTCGGTGTCCCAGAAACCGACGAGCAAACTGCAAACATTGGCAAGGTTGGCGGACCAATTAGCTTCCCGACCTTCGGCAGCGTCTCGAAACGAACCAGCCGTTTACGAGCGCTTCCTGTTTGCTCCCGCCTGAAATTTCCCGAAATTGAGATGGAGGCAACCTCGAGCCTTCGCTTTGAACCGTTCGCTTCGGTACGCTCGCAGCGCTCCCGAGTTCTTTGGTCCATTAATCGGCTTCCAGCAATTAATAGTGCGCGCCCAGCTGCTCCGACGTTACTCAATTTCGTGCTGAATCCTGGTGCTCTTTGAATCTCGATACCTAAACTTTTATCTCTCCTCGTCCTCACACCGATTCGCGTGTCCTTCTCTTCCCCGTGGCGCGTGCAATGAATTTTCTTGCCAGTCGAAAAGACAGAAGCGATCCTCGTATCTGGGGAGCTTTTCCATCTAGAAGGAAATTGTTGTCGCGCGGTGGCACCCTATTCTGTCGCGCAACTTCCGTTCGACAGATGTCCCGGCCCTTACAACTTCGGGAATCAGAGGAGACAGATTTCCAGAATGAGACAGATTAATCTAAAAGGGACACCTAAAGAGGACGCGGGTTTCTTCGAGGATAAAGACGTTAGTAGTGTTAGTACTTTAACGCTTCGATGGAACGGTTTTATCCTCCACTTCGTTTCGATTCCGAGTCGGTTCCTCCGTGACACATATTTCTATCCCCCGTTGCAAGCTCGATACAAATCGGGTGGTCGACGGAGATCTTTGTTTCGCGCGCGCGCGCATAGACGGTGTGGCTTAACCGATTAACTTGATGCTCGGCTTCCCGAGGGGTAGAGGGACGCTCGTAAAAGTTTGTCGACGGCTGAGAGTGCGCGCGGGTATTTGCAATATCCCCCGTGTAGGACGTGTCATCCGCGTTGGCGTCAAAGTGGCTTCATCGATCTTACACACAACCTCTTGCCACCTCCTCGAGGCCTGAACGAGCCGTCGCCGGGCTCGTGCAACCCGGCCTCGAACCGCTTATAAAAGCCGTCTGCGCTGCTTCTCTGTTCCTATTTGCCGAGCCGAGTCAGCGATTTATCGGCTAATCTCTCCCATCGAGACCGGACAGGTCTCTCTTCTTTTCAGCGTCTTCGTGGGGGCCGACGGGGGAGGATCGCGAACCAGGAAGGCTGTCGACGACGAAATTTTCATCAGGATAAACTTTCCATCCCCTCTTAACGGTCTAATCAAAATCGCCGACCTCTTGCACCTATCACAGTTTCCTGCATTTCACTTTAAGCGATATTAACCCTTTTCGCCGAATGTAGTATCGGACACTTTGATATGCTTTCTACGTGACATTCCTCCAACAATTTTTTTTCTTATCGATAAAGGGATAAAAGTACTTTGTACGCGATATTTCCCTGCTAGATTTATTTCTGATAGATAATGTTTTGGGGTTAGGTTGCAAAACAGCAGGTATGCTGAACATAATTTATGTAATTTGTGGTGAATAAAGTCGAATTATTATTATATATCGGAGCAGTTAGAGTGAATTCTATATTGAATGCAAAGCGGTAGTTTGAGAGTTAAAATAGGGATCGTCGAGTTGCTTCCACGGTAGATGTGATCTCTCAACTTTTTTCCCATTCCCATGGGTGGACATTTGAAGCTAATTGTCGCCGGGACGCAGTCAATCGGATTTTCATGGCGAGCACGGTATTTACATATTATAATTCGCAGCACGCGGAGTAATTTTACACCGGCGTATTGATATCGCTGCGCCGGCGTTAAATTCCATCTGTCTCTGTGTGCCGGAGTAATAATAAGCTGTCAGCGTTACCCGTCCCCCCGGCGTTAATTAAATACAGTGGTTAACGGTGTTTTACGCGAGCCGTGGAACGTCGCCGAATTAAATTCCGTCGGAAATCGTTAAACGTCGAAGTCATGAAACGCTGTCGCCCAACTTTTCATGAATCGCGGATCTGCTCGTGCACGATCGATCCTCTCTGGATCGACTATCGAACACCGATCCCCACCTACTCTGTTCCAACGTTACAGTTCGCGTGGAAATTCGTGAAAAGTTCCGAGAACGAAAACCGCTGATCGAATTTACCGTGATATTTCATATTTTTTTCCCACACACCGATGGGTCGGGGGGGGGGGGGCGGGGGGTACGTCTGGCAGCGAGAGCGAAAAGCATTATAGGGTGAGAATACGAATCACGGGGGAAGTGGAATCACATGGAAAATCGCCCGTTGACATCGCCATGGAGCAATTCCATTACCGTCGGCACGTCAATTCGGCGCGCCCCCGTCTCTTTCCATCGGCTTCCGGTCCATGCGGAACCAGTCTTTGCGCGCCCCCGTGAATTTTATGAATAGCCAATGAACGACCCCACTAATCGAAATGTAATCAATGGCGACCGATGGGACGAGAGCCCGGCGATTTTTGGCGTTCCCCCAGGTCAGGTTTCCAGTCTGTCGTTATCTTGCCTTTCGGACATTGGTTTAAACTCTGCTCTGTTAA
The DNA here is from genome assembly GCA_029448645.1 of Andrena camellia. Taxonomy (NCBI): domain Eukaryota; kingdom Metazoa; phylum Arthropoda; class Insecta; order Hymenoptera; family Andrenidae; genus Andrena; species Andrena camellia. The sequence goes on along the minus strand of CM055676.1, from coordinate 53,043,618 downwards.
TAACGAAGCCAAAAATTCAGTTCCAACCGAGAGGCCGGAATTTGGAACATATAGTAACTTACAAGGGTACATTCCCAACCCGAAAATTCCGATTTTAATAAAACTTCGTGTGAATGTACAGTGTAGAGCATATTGGAGTATGCAAGGAGCAATTTTTCTTCCTACGGAAATTCATTCGGAAGAAGTCAAGGTGCGAAATCAGCCCTTAAAGTTATCGCGTTGTTTTTTTTTTAATTATAACTTTGTAACGGTGCAAGATAGAATAACACTGTAAATACGAGAATTGTTCAATTTCTTACGTTCTACCGCATTGCCAAAAGGAAAAAGTTATATTAAAAAAAAAAAAAAAAAAAAACGGAAAATCAAGGTAACTTTAAGGGATGATTTCACCCCTTCAGAGTGAATTCACTGCTTGCATATTCCGATATGTTCTACATTCACACCAAGTTTCATTAAAATCAGAACTTTTCGGTTGGGAATGTTCCCATGTAGGTTAAGTCGTTAAGTTAAACGTGATAGAATAAAGCTACAAACGCGCAAAATGATGCGTGCAATACATGCTCCTCTTTTTAATTCCCGAAAAATGAAGCTTTCTTCCGCCGTCACGCTAGGAAGACCCCTTAAGTTTCCACGTGGATGTTGATTAAAAGCAACAGGATGCGGTAGAAGTAGAAGACGAATAAGGCGGTGGAGCGTGTAAATATTTATTCCAGGAAGACAAACATAATTCCATTATGAAGTTCTGTTACGGGTAGGTATCACGGCACTGTGCCGATCGAAATTATAAATCTACCCGTAATCCGGCTTCGTGGTTCCCGTCTGAAATCCGTTTCGACTTGCTGCGGGCTCGGCGTTAAACTAGGCGAAGCGGCGGGTTAAGTCTCTAGTTAATTTTATTCGGGCTATCGGAGGAAAGCGCGGGCAAAATCCGATATTTCGGCATCAGCTGCCGTAACGTTCGAGTTTATACGGTGAACGGGGGGGGCTGGCCGTAGAAAGCCTGCGCGGCGGTTGCACCCGGCCAGCTCCGCCGTGCTTGAAATTTATGGATAACCTCGGTCGTCACGATCGCCGAGATGGATATTTTCCAATATTAATAAACGTTCGCCGGTGAAGTGCTCGACATAATATAGCGCTTATTCCCTACATTATTAGTCGCGTGTACACACACCGCACGTACGTAGATATGCATGTACGTGTGCGGGCTCGCCTGTGCGTGTCGTATAACTAGCCTGAAAGAGGGAAGCTTCCGGGTTGCCATTATGCATGGCTTCTGGCACGCCTCCTTCGGTAATTTTCGACCAGCTCGTTTCAACCGAGTGAAAAGTTGCCTCGGGAGGGCGACGGCGGGAATCTAGATCAATGCCATTAGGTCGACGGGCGGTGAATTAGTCACGATGATTATCGAGTCGGCAAATCTTTGCATTGTTACTCCGAAGTTTGCTAATAGTCATGTTTATTCCATCTTCACTTTTTCATAGAGTGATTGGAACGGGGAGTCGCGGGATTGATTAGTTTCTCGGAAGCAAATTTTAATCTATAAATGGTTTCATCTTGGAAGGTAGATCAATTCATTTGCAAAATATGAAAATTATGTGTTTTGTGGAGATTCTCGAATGGTATTAGAATTCCGTAAGGAAAGGTAGCCTATCGTGGTAAAACTTTGAGATTTCTTTCTCGTGAACAATTTTTCAACGATCATGTGCGTATGGAGGGTAAACTGCACTAATCATTGGCACTCCTGATTAAAATGTAAAATATTAAAAAGTACGGACTTAGAAAGTACTTTTTTACAATTTCTTATTTTTCTTTCACCACAACATTGCAAACTCCAGTAGTTGAACAAATTTACATATTTTACATCTGGCAACACCGCCAAGTCTTAGCCCTAGCGGTCGGACAAAGGGCTGAGTTTTAAGCGATTTATTAAAAGTTTGATAAGGTGTAAGTATATTTTGTCACTTTATAACTACTTAAGTAATAGATTGAAATACAGATTTACTAATTGTAACTGTTGTAGATTTAATAGTGAATGAAATAGTCTGTTTAAACTTCGTTTTTAACTATTTTTTTCTATATACCCCCAAATTTTCGGGTGCCAAATTAGACTTTTATGCCCCTTTTTTCATTGAATATTCTTAAAATAACAGACTTAATAGGTACGCAAGATGTTTTATTTTAAAGGAAATCCATAATCATCGATAATAACTGAAAATTAAGACCATATAAAAACTTCGCAAAAGAATATAGACATTCCAATTGGAATTTCCGCTTATGGTGCCAATCGTTGTATGTACAGTTTATCCTACGTACCTATGCGCGTGCTCCGTGTGGAGTAATTGTGAAAAACGTATTGGAGAACTCCAGAACATTTTACTTTATTTGATGTTTTAAATTAAATGCAGTGAAAAATATTCCATCTGCACCAGATATCACATTTCCTGCAAATACAGCAGGTGTATTAATATCTACTTATGAACAACAGTGCATGTGGTCTCTCAATAAGCCAATGAGCGTTTGTGGAATTGCAAGGAATATCCAGGGTCCGCCACGAAGCAGATTCAACATTATTCCGGCCGCGTATCGTGTCTCGTTCCTCGCGCCCCTCTTTACGCGAAAATCTATATTTTTTTCCCAGTGAATTCTCCCCCGGCTTCCCTCTGCCGGATCTGCTCGACGAAGCGGAGGACGGAGGGGCCGGGGTGGAGTACTTCCTCGGAATCCGGGGTTGATATTCCATGCTTCCTGAGAAGAAACGCGCGGCAACGTGCGGGAAAACTTCCAACTCGTGGGCGTGCATTCTGCTTCGTCGGAGACAAGTGAACTTTGACGCTCCGTAAATTCGATTGCGCGTGGGTAGCCCGGTGTTTCTTTAACCTGTGACATTATCGACGCACGAGTTGCTTTTCACCTGCAGCGATTAATCTGTTTCTGCATTCTATTTTACCCTACAACCTACTTCTCCATTCTTCTTCCAACCTCGGTTCTTTAACAGGAAGATGAAATTTGAAGGTCTAAGTTCAATCTGACATTTGAAAATGTCGGTGGCACGTGCAGGAAGAAGCGGAACAACTGCTGCGGTATTGTGAAGTATATAATGCATTTGAAGCAACGCGGAACCACGAGGAAACTTTTTCCAATAACCTCATACAAACGTTCCTCTAACAACGTGTACCCCGGTGTTGTATCTTTAATCGCTCGAGTACGCGTGGAATTATCTTTGCACAGCCGTAAAACGTCGGCTAATAAACGCTCGTTCCTCGGGACCGCTCGGTCGTTGCCGCGCGAAGTAGGTACAATCGAAGCTCGTTCGAGGGAGAGCATCGACGATCGTGCTCTTGCCCCTTACGACTTGATTCGAGAACGATTTACGGGGCTTAATGAAACGTTTGTCCTATATTCGACGGTGGTACGTTCCCGTGGCCGACCCGTAACTTTTCCTCTTATTAAAGGCAATACGGCTTCCCCTCGCGGAAAGCCAGGGGGGAACGACGGCGACGGGCTTATTAAAATACCGATCCGTTGGAAACAGGGCTGGCCGCGGGCCAATTCTCGAAATAATGTCGATTTGTAACACCAGCGTGCCACCGCTGCGTCCTTCTAATGGCCACCAACGACATTAACTGCGATCCAACTGCTCGGAAATCGGACTTCCTCGTTGTTTGCTGGGGAGCCGTGTTTTATGGCGCGCAAATGCTGTTCCCCATTGTCACGGAATGTCCCATTCCCCGGATAAGAGTTCCTTACTTTCCCTTCTTCTGTTTACTTTAGCCGGTCCGCTTCAATTTCTACGTACACTCCTCGCGAAGCAGAAGTTGCTTTGATTGTTCTAGAGGCTTCGTAGATGCGAGGGAAAACTGCGACTCGATTGCCTTCTTACCGTCGAGGGGCACTTTCAACTGAATGGTGTGGAAAGGGCTTGGTAGACGTGTTTCTTCCATGGCGCTCGATTAATGTCACGTGTTCTCTGCGTCACATATCGTAAACTTGAAGCTCGTGAGATATAACGGGTTAGCTTATATTT